>CM057342.1:125953831-127340576 GCA_030015575.1 Agapanthus africanus
ACCCAAATCCGATGTTCTCCATGGCAAATGATGATCCTCTCCTGGTACTATATTCCAGTGTAGCGATGCTGACGCCGAACAAAAATCCAAATTCCAAATTCCAAATCCCACGCTGCAATGCCTCGAATTCAAGAGTCCCGCCAAACAAAGGCAGGAATCGGAAAAATCAATCTAAATTCCCATCCGGAAGCGCTTCCAAGCTAAAAAGTACCGCTGGACAGATTGGAACCTCCCCAAAACAAATCAGGCCAACCAATTCCGACAATGGCTTCTACATAAAAAACAACGACACTCCGTCTCGGGGATAAGTCGACCAGCGACACTCCGTGCCGGGAAAACGTCGACTACAGACACTCCGTGCCGGGGAAATGTCGACCAACGACACTCCGTGCCGGGAAAACGTCGACTACAGACACTCCGTGCCGGGGAAATGTCGACCAACGACACTCCGTGCCGGGGAAACATCAAATAGACACTCCGTCTTGGGGATACATCGACCAGCAACACTCCATGCCGCGGACACGTCGACCAGTGACACTCCGTGCCGGGGAAACGTCAAACCGACACTCCGCCTCGGGGATAAGTCGACCAGCGACACTCCGTGCCGGGGAAACGTCAATCACAGACACTCTGTGCTGGGGAAACGTCGACCAGCGACTGTCATGACCCATTTTAGGAACGTGACCGGCACTTAAACCACGTGACGTCAACAGGCGTAACACAATTCAAGTAAGCCAAAAAACCCAGAAATCTAAACCAAGAGAAGAAGTAAAGTAATAAAACATTTGCTAAGAACATTTGAAAATCCCAAGTGAAAATCTCAGACTTAAATCGTTTCCTTAAAAATTTTGGCAGGACCTATTTGTAAAACTAGCCCCAAACGGGTACAAACACAGGATATAAATAAAGCATTCCCAAACGGGAGCAAATCACGCCCAAAGGTGGAACACAACCACCACAAGCATATATACGACGCCGTAGAGAAGAAATAGGCAATAAGAATGAAAACAACATAAAAAGAGGTAAAGCAATATAAGAAAATCCGGCTCACACGAGCACGACACCTAGAGTCACATATAATACAATATCGATTCTCACAAACTCATCTCTAAGCCAAATACGTGAAAGTGGTAGATGGAGAGTACTAGATACAAGGAGATATACAATAGATGTATCGGATAACCGCAAACCCACCTACACCAAAAAGGCCTCACAACCAACCGTAGCGGTATCCGCTGAAATAGATACAATAAGGAGCCCTGCCGTGACTAGTCTGAGGGTCAATCCTGCAAAACGCTGTGTCACAACGGGGGTGAGTTGCCAACTCGTGAATAGTAAATAACATCATACAGATAATCATAAGTATCACGAACAACGATAATCTAACACATGCAATCTGATATCCTAAGTATGGCAATATGGATATGCAACCAATCATGATCAAGGTACACCATCAGGGTACTACAACTACATGAAACAATGCATATCAAATAATCCTGAGTGGGGGATAAAACATAATCATCATCAATGAATCATCATCGTGGAAAAACCGGTGTCTATCAACGACACCCCAAATCCCAATATCTCATGCGCCGTCACTTTGATCGGCCCTCATATCCCTAAATCTCATGGAAACTGAATGTCCAACATTGACACTCGAAACATCATGAAAACCCGTGTCTAACATTGACACGTAAATCCATATAACTCGGGCTCCGTCAGTCTGGATCGGCTTATATCCATCTCACGACTCCGGTTGGTATCCTCCGGATAACCGCCGGGTCCAAACTATCACCGGTAAGTAGTAGTCCCTCTGCCAGGCTCATCGTCTACTGCACAACATACCTTTCTTACCCCGGGATACCATACCAGGTCCACCATGAACCCGCAAACGGATCGTCCATCTCCTCGAATCGGGTTTCGAAAACCAATCTCAGGATAGAGAAAACTCATGGTGGATGCATCGAAATATCATATCAAGAGAAACCGGGTTTTCAAAACAATGCATACTTTCTTGAAATGTAACTACGGTTCTCAAATCCATAAATCACATGAAATCAGTATCTCAATGTGTAAATCCATGAAATACGATGTATGCAACATAGAATAGTAATATGAGCATATCAAGGGAAAACCGCTCTTTTAAATGTATCAAGTTTTTAATGATATCATGCGGTTCCCAAATTCCCCGAAGTCAAATGCAACATCATATAAAGGTGTGTATATAGCTATAGCAAGGTATGTGTGTATGCATGTATGTATGTATGCATGATGCAATTCATATGCGCAATAGAACAAGAATCAATGTCTAACGAATGATAATAATGAAAGCGGTACAATACATATTCCCTTAGTAAAGTGGTACAAGAAAAACTGCCTCAATGTCAATAATGAATGCAATACAATATATATGTATATGTTGTAAGTGTCATGGTAATTACCAACGGTGTGTGTGTGGCATACAATTCAGTGCTCGTGCAATATGAACTGTCAGTAATGGTGCAGTGTCCAATAGGTACTAAGTCAATGTACAACAAGTAATGGTATACAAATGATACTCATGAACAATCAACGTATATGCATATAAACATGTGTCTATAACACCGAATCTACCCCTTGACGCTTAACGCCATACGGGAGATTCCCCCGTAGATGTTAAATCTACTCACCGATGATCTCGAGTTAGGTAAATCCAACCATCTGTTTTCCCCTCCTCTCAGCGTCCGATGTCCCCGCCTACGTCCTATTATCACACAACACAATAACGCGTGGATTTAGCAAACTACCCAATAATATACGAACACAACGCCAATTAACGAATCGGTTCCCTCAAGCTACAAAGGGTTCGCTTAGCGGCTAAACGCGTACAGCGGCATCTCCAAATAAATCCACGACCACAAGCTACCAGTAATAATTAAACTAAGTCGGATTAATCGTATCGCATGTTGCCGAAACACTAAAAATTAGCTAAATGGTCCCAGATTTTCCCACACAAAGAATTAGTGAAAGTTGTAACTTCCACGAGACTAAAAACAACCCCAGAGACTCCACGACCAAAACACGAGACCCCAGTCCCCAATATGGCTGCAATTTGTGGCCAGAACCTATTTATTTGCGGCCAAGTATGAAGGGGGAGGGCTCGGGTTTTTAGGGTAGATTCTAGGTCTCTAAACTAGGTCTCTGTGATGGCAACTTCTCAAACAACAATCTGGTTCGATAGCAGATTCACCCGAGACACAAAACTCAACCAAAATACGACATTAGCACAAAAACTGTAACTTTAGTGTTTAAAATAGCAACTAATAAGCAACACTACATCTATAAAGCCTAGATAACGGTTATAGATCACTACCTCACCAGGCTTGCTTGAAAACCCTAGCTTTCCAAGCTCTAAGTCATCTCAAGAGGCTTAACTTGATTTTTTTGAGGGGTTTATTGAGATTTAGTGAAGATTAGGCTTGGTTTTGTGATGAAACTAGATAGATTTTAGTTTGAGGAAGGGAAGGAGAACAACAAATGAGAGAGTGTGAGTGATGAGCGAAAAATGAGGGTGTGGGGTTAGGAGATGAGCCACGCCCCTTCTCTCTCCTCATTAATTGCTCCCATGCTTACCCCATGCCTCATCATTCTTCATTTGTCAACCTTCTCTCTCTTCCTTAATTCACCCTAAGTTAAAAGAATAAATAAAATAGCCAAAAATGTAACATGACATATTAAGGAAATGGTCAAGTGTGCCATGCTACAAAACAAGATTAACATACATTAACCCTAGGTTAACATGCACAAGTGTGTGCAAGCTTAAAACAAATAATAATAAAATATTAATTAATTTTTATAAAATATATGAAAACTATTTTGGTTAATTTTTCATTAAAAATCTACATTAAAGCTTAATTAACACTAACGTATTCTAAGGTGTTACAGCGACACTGCGTGTGTCACGCCCCGCTTCCCAGTGTACGGCGAAGTGGACGCGACGAGGCCCGCTACGTATATACTCGCTACGTATATACTCAGAAGTATATACGCTAAGCGTAACTAAGCAATATAAAGTAAATCACAAGAGACGAATAATATAAAAATAACAGCAACTTTTATTAATAACATTCTTTTTACAATGCAGGAAAAGAAAATACAACTGGAATGAAAAGCAATGCCTAAACAGTGGCATAACAGGAAATGAAATAAACTGGAAAGAACAAGGTACAATTATCTAGAGCTCTGGGTCTGCCTGGAACTGCTCCAAATCTTCGCCGGTGGGCTCAATCTCAGCTTGGTCCAACGCACCTGACGACATTCAAAGAAGAAAGAGATAGAATGTCGTCAGCGAACAGGTCGCTCGGTAAGTCCCAAAGATAAGAAGAATGAGAATGACAGTGTAACAGTATTATATTGTTTAATATTATGGAACATTATGTAACGCTGTTGTTTGTAGCTTGGTAAAGAAGGATGCCAGTGTATACGAGGGGGATCTCTATATGCTAGAGATCAGGGCAAAAGGAAAGTACAAGGAACCGTTATGCCACGGTACAACAGCAATAGGATTCAGGTTAGGTGTCTTAATCTGACCACCTCGTTCCACCTTTAACACCTTCCGTACCAATCTACCCCTTAAAACCCCGTAGTGTTTTAACAGTATTGTAGTATAGGAATATGTAAGTTGAGTGACTGACCAAAACCATGATATCAGTAAATATGTTGTAACTGTGTAATCAGGAAAATGGAATATCAGGATAATGGATGAATATCCATGGTTTGATTCAGTCAAAAGGAATATATTGTTAACTGGATTCAGGGATTCATGTATTCAAGTTGTATTGGAATATAAAAGAATATAGATTGACTTGAATCATATTCAAGTCAGAAGTTATTCAGACTCTAACCCGAGTCAGACTAAAAGAAAGATAAATTTGAAATTCAATATCAGTTAGGGGCCTTATTGTAATTTGTGAAACTTGAGGGGGTTTTATGTAAAAAGTACTTTTGTATAGTTTTCAAAATACACCTCAAGTATTTAATAATCATTTTTATTGTTATAATAAATATGAATTTTATTTGTGTTATTCTAGTGAATATTTCCTAATAAAAGTATTAAATATTTTATTTGAAATTCATGGTATTTTAATGTAACTTTTAAATCTCGGAATTTTAGGAAAAGTGGAAACTTTATATTATAACAAAATAGGTGGTTAAAATGATAATTATATATATATTAACGCATGAATAATTTTTAAATGAATATTTTATTTTCAAAAATCATATTTTCCTTAAATATCGTATTTTAAACCTTTCGAGACCGAATGCTCCTTGCGGAGGTCTGAATCTCGCACTACTAGCCTGCGGGTGCACGATGAACCGTACTATCCCTAACAGGTTTCCCAAAAGTGGGTTGTAGCGGCGCTTTGCTTAGGTTTAACAAATACTTTTCATTTGGGAAAACGTTTTATAAATATAAGGTATTTATTTGCAAAAAGTATAGTTTTCCGTATTTTAGTTGTTAGGGTTTCCTAAGCCAACTAGCCTACTTCTAAGGTCTAAACGATGAGTCATTAGAAGCCTCAAATGGCCTCTTCACCGTCAATTGCGGCCAGGTAAGTGGGAAGGAACCACAGTCGTGGGCCTAATTAAAAACCACTAGCCTTAGACACACTTGCCTAGTCACCACAAGACAGTTTAGATAAACGATCGATGTCCATGACCAATCGTGTTTTCATTTTATTAATAGATTTTATCTAGAAATGTTTATAACTTAAAGCTTTCAATAAAGGTTATAAAGATTAGGGTATTTTAGTGAAAAGTCCTATAATTTTGTATTCTGTATTTTTGATATTTATCAATTAGGGTTATATTGAGTGTGTGTAGGGGTAGGTCATTACCCCGTGACTTATATTAAGTTTTGGTGAAGTTTAAAGGTAAAACATGACAAGTTAAAGTTGAAGGTATTAAAGCGCAAGAATACGGTATTTAAAAACGTTATCATTTTATGTGTGAAATTTTATTCAAATTGGATTCTACAAGTTTAGTGATCAAGATAAACCTAATTAGGAGTGAGGGAATTAATTAAACTAAGAAAAATGAACTTCATGGTATTTTTATGAAAGGAGTACGGTTTTGCAAAGAAGTTATCATTTCATGTGAAAAAGTTTGATTAAATTGATTTATGGGTGATTAATAGTCAACATGAATATGGGTAGATAATATGTATTAGGTGACAAGTGGAAATTTATAGAAAAAAACCGAATCGGAAATCGGTTTGACCGATTTCCGTCGGGTTCCAAAAATTCGTATTTTTATCTTAAAGAAAAGAGAGATAGAAGAAGGTGGGACTTACGATTTGGACAAGCTAAGGAAGCTAGAGGTCGTGGTGGTTGCTGATTCATTGAAAACGTCACGAAGGTCCTGATCCGGTCGCCGGAATCCGTTGTCGATTTCGGCAGCGCTTCGCTTCTCGCTCTTCGTACCGAGTTCTCGAGAATTTGGGAGAGTGGACTTAGAGTTGTGAAGGGAAAAGGTAGAGTATAGGGGTCTTTATATAGGGCTAGGCTAGGGTTAGGGTTAGGATTAAAAAAAATATTAAAAAATATAAAAAAACATTAAAAATTCATTAAATTTTGTCTTAAAAGAGATTTATTGGAAAATTGGTAACCGTACAAAAAATTAGAGTATGCAGTTGAATAGACTAGGTCAACACGAATTTTTTTCGTGTTGACGACTCGGCCGACCGGTGGCGCCGGCCGATTCGGCCGAGTCGCGGCCGAGTCGGGTCTTGTTGGGACGGGCTTGGTCTTGGGGGAATTTTGGCATACTTTAATTTTCTTGATTCGCAATAAATCGTGAGTTATGGCTGTTTGACCATTTGAATTCACAAAAAATTTAAAACAAAAAGATATAAAAATTATGTGGGGTATGGGATTCGAACTCTGGTGGCTTGGTTCAGCAATGCAAGGTATTACCAATGAGCTACAAGCTCCTTCTTGTAATTATTGTAAGGAATTAGATACTTAAATTGTTTCCAGCAACATCAATACTCCAAGTGTACACTATATTTAAAGCAAATTTTTGGTATACAAAATTGGAGTTGTTACAATCTACCCTCCTTACAAAAATTTCGTCCTCGAAATTTACATCTTTTATTTAAGGACTAATTTACAAAAAGGTGCGGATATCTTGCACGCATCTCATCCTCCCTTTCCCACGTGGATTCTCCTGGAGTGTTTTTCCTCCACATTACCCGGACCAAATTAACTTCTTTGTTCCGAAGTGTCTTCACTTTCCTATCCAGGATCTCCACAGGTTGTTGCTCACAAGACAAATCAGGCTGTATCGTGAGCTCGGAATGATCTAGTACATGGCTGGGGTCACTCACATACCTTCTGAGTTGGGATATATGGAACACATTATGCACTCCTTCCAATGAGAGTGGGAGCGCTAAACGATATGCCACTTCACCGACTCGTTCGAGTATATCGAACGGTCCAATGTATCTTGGACTCAACTTTCCCCGTCTTCCAAATCTGATCACTCCGCGGTTCGGAGAGATTTTCAGGAATACATGATCTCCTGGTTGGAACTCCAAGTGTCGTCTCTTCGCATCAGCCCAGTGTTTCTGTCTATCTTGGGCTATGCGCATTCTTTTCCTGATAGTATGAACCACATCAACGGTCGCTACTATCATCTTTGGTCCAAGGAGTTCTCTATCTCTGATGTCGTCCCAACTTAATGGCGATCGACACTTCCTTCCATACAATACTGCAAAAGGTGCCATTCCTATGCTTGCTTGGTAGCTGTTGTTGTACGCAAACTCCACAAGATGCAGGTGATCTTCCCACGATCCCTTGAAGTCGAGCATACATGCTCTGAGCATATCCTCCAAGATCTGAATAGTTCGTTCCGACTGACCATCTGTTTGTGGATGATAAGCCATGCTGAAGTTCAGACTTGTTCCCAAGCTAGCTTGCAGACTCTGCCAAAATTGCGATCGGAACCTGGTGTCACGATCGGAGACAATGCAGACCGGTACTCCATGAAGTCTCACAATTTCCTGTATGAGTTCATGGGTATCAGGAATAGTACATTATGAAGAGTTTTTAAATCTAAATTAGATTATTACCTCCATGTACTTCTTCGCTAATGTCTCAGTTGATTGGCCAACTCGAAATGGGATGAAGTGAGCCGACTTTGTGAGTCGATCCATGATGACCCAAATCGCATCGTTACCCTTTGTGCTGTGAGGAAGAGTAGTTACAAAGTCCATCGTGATGTGCTGCCACTTCCATTCTGGTACTGGTAACGGTTGAAATAGTCCAGCTGTCTTGTGATGTTCAGCCTTTACCTGCTGACACACCAGACATTTTGCGACACTCCTGGCTACTTCACGCTTCATTCCATGCCACCAATAATTCTGACGTAGATCTTTGTACATTTTGGTACCTCCAGGATGTACTGAATAGGGAGAGCTGTGAGCTTCTTTCATTAACTCTTTCCGAACAGGACCCTTTGGTACACACAATCTACTGCCGTATCTCAAAGATCCGTCTTCATGAATGATGAAATCTGTTCTGAGTCCATTCTCCACTTGTTCTCTGATCTTTTGCAACTTATTATCGCTGGCTTGAGCTGCTTTGATCTGATTGACAATATTTGATTGAACTTGCATATTCATCAAGTTTGAAACATCACCTGGCATGACTAGTTCGATCTCCATCTGATGTAGGTCTTGCTGAAGCTTCCACTGAGCGGTGAGATTCATTGCTAATGGTTGGCGACTAAGAGCATCAGGTACTACGTTTACCTTTCCTGGATGATATTGCAAGTTGATGTCGAAGTCCGCCATGAGTTCTAACCATCTTCTCTGCCGCATATTCAACTCCTTCTGAGTAAACACATACTTCAGACTCTTGTGATCTGTGTAGATGTTCACTCGTTCACCAAGTAAGTAGTGGCGCCAAATCTTGAGAGCAAAATTAACGGCTGCCAACTCTAGATCATGCGTCGGATAATTGCGCTCATGAGTCTTCAGTTGTCTTGAAGCATAAGCCACAACTTTACCGTGCTGATGTAGAACACATCCTAATCCCTTACCGGATGCATCGCAATGCACTTCGAATCCTCCAGACTGATCCGGTATGACGAGAATAGGTGCAGAGGTCAGTCTTGACTTGAGTTCTACGAAAGCTTGCTCGCATGCTTCTGACCACACAAATTCTTCATCTTTTCGTGTGAGCTTGGTCAGGGGTGTTGCTATCTTCGAAAAGCCTTCAATGAATCTTCTGTAATATCCAGCTAAACCCAAGAAACTCCGAATATCCTTCACTGATTTTGGTGCAGGCCATTCGCTGACTGCTGAAACTTTTGCAGGATCCACAGAAATCCCTTCTCCTGATACGATGTGTCCAAGAAAACCAACTTGTTTTAGCCAAAACTCGCACTTGCTGTATTTGGCATAAAGCTTATGTTGACGAAGAGTTTCTAGGACAATTCGTAAGTGTTCTGCATGCTCTTTCCGGTTCTTTGAATATACCAAGATGTCGTCGATGAAGATGACAACGAACCTGTCTAAATACTCCCGGAAAACTTGGTTCATAAGGTTCATGAAGATTGCTAGTGCATTGGTTACTCTAAATGGCATTACTAGAAATTCGTAATGTCCATAGCGAGTTCTGAAAGCTGTTTTGTGAATATCAGCTTCCTTGACCTTCACTTGATGATAACCTGAACGAAGATCTAGTTTAGAGAAGACACAAGATCCACTTAGCTGATCGAATAAATCGTCGATGCGCGGGAGTAGATACTTGTTCTTTATAGTAACTTCATTCAAGGCCCTATAGTCGATCCACATTCTGTATGAACCTTCCTTCTTCTTCACCAATAGTACAGGTGCTCCCCAACTTGAAGTGCTGGGACGAATCCATCCTTTCGCCAATAATTCGTCCAACTGTGTTCGAACTTCTTTCAATCCTTCCGGACTTAGTCTATACGGTGCTTTGATTACTGGTTGTGCTCCTGGTACTAAGTCAATACTGAATTCAAGAGCTCGATCGGGAGGCAAACCTGATATATCGTCAGGGAATACATCGTCGAACTCTCGAACTACCTCCGGTCTTGATTCTTCCTCTGCCTGAGCTGCTGCAACTACTCCTTCCCTTGGCTTCGCTTTGTAAGTACTTGGCTCCAGGGTGCGATCTCCACTCTTGAAATAGAAAACCGGATGATCTGAAATCTCAAATACTACCCTCCTTCGACGACAGTCGATGGTAGCATAAAAGGTTCCAAGCCAGTCCATTCCTAGAACCACATCGAAGTTTGGTATGTCCAGTACTTTGAAGTTAGCGTAAAACTCTCGACTGCAGACGATTACTGGACACATGCTGTATCCCATAGTTGCCTTTAGAACACCATTTCCAGAACTGACGTTCCAGCTGGATACAAGCGGTGAGACTGGAATCGCATGGGTTCGGACAAACCGTTGCGACATAAAGCAGTGGGATGCTGCAGTATCAAACAGTGCAAGTGCAGGTAGTGAAGATACTAGGATTGTACCTAAGGTATATGGGATAGATTTTAGGTATAGGGAAAGTGTGTAGGTAAACAAGACTAAAAGATGAGTTTGAGAGAGAAAGTTTACCAGTAATGACTTGGCCAGTGGCCTCAGCTTCTTCCACAGACATCATGAAAGCCTGGAGCTTCGGCACATTCCTCCTGGCCTGAGGAGCATTCCTCTGAACGTTCCTTTGAGCTTGATGGAACTGTCGAGAAGGTGGTGCAGCCTGTGGTCCCCTAGGTGGTGCAGGCAGTGCAAGTCTGAGAGCAGGTGCCGGAAGAGCTGGTCGCTGCTGATAAGTATTTGCTGGCCTGGGTACAGCAAATGAGTTCTGCCTTTGGGGACAAGATCCAATATCATGAGTGGCTGAACCGCCGATTAAGCAGAGGCGGTTGGCTCGACGGCAGTCCTTCATCATATGTCCAGTTCTCTTGCAGTAGGTGCAAAAGGCTGGGCTAGGACGATGAGTTGGTACTCCGGGTCGCCTCGGCACGAAAGATGGTCTGGACGTGGCTCCACCTGCCATCAGGTTGGCAGGGCGTTTGACTCCTGCAGACTGAGGTTTGCCCCTCTTTTTTATGACTGCCTCATAACTGCGGGCAGCTTCTAGGGCTTCCTCATGAGTCAAAAACTTTCCTGTGGCTAGAGCAGCCTTGATCTCTGTATCCAAACCTTGCTGAAAACGACGGGCTCTGATATCGTCCGTCGGTATCAGGTGTGCCGCGAATCTGTTTAAAGATTGTGTTAGCTGTGTAATATGTGATATTTAAAAATTGAACTATTGTGACTGTAACCCTTCGAAAATCGTTTAGGCAGTTTTTCGGTAATCGGCTAATTTTTCGGCTTTTTCCGTAAAAAGTCAAAATAGGTATTTTTCATTGTAGACCTAATTATACAAAATTTAGATAAGATATTACTATAATTTTGTCACTAAAATGTCACTTATAATTTTCTAGTTAAATAAATTTTTTTTCGTAATTAATTATTTTTTTTTATTATTTTAGGCTTTTTAAAATACATTAAATTAGTGATAAATACAAATTTAATTAGGTAAATTACACACTTAGGAAACATAATAAACTAAAATTTAGTGTTAATAAAATTTTATCAAGATTTTTCAAAGTTTTTGTTCTATGGTTTAAAATTTTATTCAAAAATGGATTAAAAAGGGGTCTTTTTGTAAAAAGTTGATGTGAAATGCATTAAATTAGATGTGAGGGATCTTTTTGACCTAGAAACTTCTCCAAAAACCCCACACCCTCCTCCTCTTCACCTCTGGCCGAAAATAGCAGCAGCTCCCCCCTCTTTTCACCTCAATTCTTGCTTCAAAAATCATGAAAAATCATGAAAAATCCATAAAAATTCACCATTTTCTTCTCCAATTCAATGCTAAACCCTAATCCACTCTCTCCTCAACCAAATTTAGTTCAAAACTAGGAGAAAGGAGGCTTCTTTGGTGGCTTGATCATGCTAGGGTTCCATTTGTGAGGTGAAATTCTAAACTAGTTTGTTAACTTGTAGTTTATGTGTGCTGAAATTCAATTTTGAAGTATTAATTTAGTTGTAAATTCTTGTTCATGAAAATCAAGAATGGGATTTGGTGTTGAACTAGGGTGTGAAGCATGGTTGTTAGAGTTAAGTTAGGGCTTTGGTTACCTATTTGATTAGGGTGGTTAATTGCGGAGGGTTACGCTCGCTAAGTCGTTAAATTGCGACGTTTGCATCGAATCGGTTTGAAATTTGCTTACTAGATTTTTACAAAAATTAGAATGCGATCAAATTGTGTTATATTAGCGATATAATTAGCTTCGTATAGGACTATTAGAGTGCGCGAACGCGGGGTTTCGTCTAGTCGGGTTTTAGTTTTGTCGATTTCCACGAAATGACGATTCTAGTTAACGATTAGCGATTTTCGTGCGTTTTCCCGCGCACCGAGTGTATGTTATGTTTAATTCGAGAGCGTCGATAATTTTATATTGTGACTTGCATCGTTTTAGGTTTTGTAATCTTATGCTTGGTGTTGTGCAAATATAGGATCGGTCGGGGAAACATCGGACACGGCACGTAAAGGCAAGGCGGTGGTCGGATCGGATTAGCGGGGATTTCAGATGAGTAGATGTATTCATCTATGGGGGAATCGTCAGAATGGCATGAGGTGCCCCCCCTAGTTAGGATTACCCTACTTTTTTTGCAAGATTTATTTTGTTAGCTAGCTTATCCATTCATGTATACTGCATACCCTTATAGCGAACAGTATATTAAATTGCATGGACATTCATCTATACTTATGCGATATCACTTCGTAGGACACGAACACCATTACCATTGGCATCTGCTGCACGCGCACTATTCATGTGACACACACGCCTTTGGTAATTGCCATGCCACGTGCACTATAGAACCTGTTTATCATAATATCGCCACTTACATTCATACTTGATATATGAAATTGCATAGCATACGTATACCTCGCATCATCATCATATTTATATAGATTTCTAGCCAAAATTCACATCGTATGCATTGATATCATAGACATTTATCATATATAACATGTGGACATTATAATTTTCTTGAGGATTTCAGTATTGCTGCGATTTCTGGATTTTTGGGAAAACCGCAAGAATTTAACAAAACCTTATATTTATCATTTTCAAAACAAAGTTGCGGTTTTCTCATGATGTATGTGTCGTCCACCATGAGTTTTCATGTTTTCTGTTGGATTTCGAGACCCGATTCGAGGAGTGGATGAACCGTCTCGGGTACATGGTGGGCCCGGTATGGTACCCCGGGGCAAGAAGATCGAGTTGTAGACGATGAGCCTGGCAGGGGAAGACTACCTACCGGTGATGTCTGGCGTGGCGGATATCCGGAGGATACCGACCGTTGTCGTTAGATTGATGATATGGGCCGATCCGGACTGACGGAGCCCGATATTTGAGACATTGATACAGTGAGATATTGAGACAGATATGATTTCATATTTGGTGTCGATGCTTGACACGGGTTTTCAGATGATTTCTTGATGGTACTTAGCTATTATACAGATATTCATTTTCTAAAGTTAAGAATGCAGTACCCTTAGCATTTAAAACACTTAAAGATTTAGTAATGGCATTGCATACATGTGCATGCATACTAGAGCTATTATATCACATATGGACATACATGTTGTGGTGCATTGCGTACATTTTTACGATTGCCTTAGTAGATGTTATATTCTACTCACGAGCTGGCAACTCACCCCCGTTGTGCCACAGTGTCTTGCAGGTCGGACTCATCAGTCTCGTAGCGGCGGGCTATCTTATCATCAGTCCCTTTTGCTCAGACTCGCGACATCGCCCGTAGGTGGGTTGCGAGCACACTTTATTTCTTTTGCTTTATCCTTGTATCTAGTATTCTCCATCTACCACTTTATATTGTATATACGACCTAGTGGTGAGAATGAGAGATTTGTATATATGTGGTTTCTTTTGGGTCGAGCTCACTTGAGCCGGCGTTGTGTTTTCTGATATTTTGCGTTTCTTTTATGCTCTTTTCTTGATATTGCTATTATATTGCATGTGGTTGTGATCCGCCTTGGGCGAAGAGCTAGCTCCCGCTTGGGGATGCCATTTTTATGATTACAGGTTTATTATCTTGTTGTACCCATTTTGGGGGATAGAAAATACAGGGGAGACTCTGCCGAAATTTTCGGAAATTTATGATGTTTTAAAAAGGGATTCTATGCAACTTAAATGATTTTTAAAAACCATTTTCATTAAAGGTTTTCCTTCACTCTCTTTTGATTTTGGTTTAGATTTTTCTGGGCTTTGGCTGACTTAGGTTACGGTACGCCTTTAGACGTCTCGTAATCTAAGTGCCAGTAGCGTTCCGTACTTTCGGGTCGTGACAAAGTTGGTATCAGAGCGTAGGTTTTACCTTTCTGAGTGTAGGACGACCTTGGTAGATGGAGTAGGTGACTTAAGCAGAGTGGCGTACCGTGGGTATGATCCGCGGCATACTTACGATACGGTACTCCGCCTAAGTGACCTTAGGACATAATTGCTTGTATTTCCTTTCTTGATTCCTTGCATTCCTTGATTCGATTGCAATGTCCTTATCAGTCCTGTTTCTTATTCCAGTTTCGATGCCGCCAAAGACTACGAGAGCTCAGCGGGCTGCCGCTAGGGATGAGATTCGGGCGGGCCCGTCTGAGGCGAGGATCGAGCGGGATGATACGCCTGTCCCTCAGGGTCATACTGATCCGCCTTATTCAGACCGTATTGCCAGACTAGAGGCCGGCATGCAAGAGTTGCGGCAGATGATGGGATCTTTAGTTGAGTCCAGCCGGGCACAGAGATCCGAGGATGTTCCTTCCACCGCACAGACCACGATCGTACCTGCTGCACAGATGGTCACTCCTGCTGCTACTACGGAGACTATCCCTGTTTCACTACAGGAGTTCATGAGATTGAGACCTCCAGCTTTTACCGGTACAGATGCGACAGAGGACCCACAGGCATTTCTCGATAGGATGGCTCGGATTTGCCGTTCGTTGAGGTGTTCTGATGATAGATTGGTGGAGTTTGCGAGTTTTCGTCTGGAGGGTCTTGCCCAGACATGGTACGATTCAGTAGAGAGAGGCCGAGCTGCAGGTCTGCCTTCTATGACCTGGGATGAGTTTACATCTGCATTTCTTGCCCGTTTTCTTCCGGAGAGTGTCCGAGATGCTCGAGCCCGTAGTTTTGAGTCTTTGCGCAAGACTCCTGGGATGACAGTGTCGGAGTATGATATACAGTTTATCCAGTTGTCTCGATATGCTCCGCACCTAGTCGGCACAGAAGAGAAGAGAATAAAGAGGTTTGTACGAGGGCTTGATACACAGCTATTCCTTGCCATCGGCACCCAGCGCTTTGATACATACGCTGCCGCGATGGATGCGGCCTTACTTTTGGAGGAGCGTATTTCTGAGACTCCGGTTGTTTCTGGGCCGAAGAGGATCCGTACTGATATGCCAGCTCAGCGGCAGATGGGTAGACACCGCGATAGATTATTTCCGGGAGATGGTGGAGGCAGAGGATTGAGACGAGGTCAGTTATTTGGTTCATATCCACAGACCCAGCAGTCGTCGCCAGGATGTTTTCGGTGTGGGAGTCTGTACCACCGTGTCAGAGACTGTACCATGGGACGCCAGGGCGTGGCGACAGTCCCGCATGTGACTTTACCACCCTCACCACCTTCTCAGAGAGCTTTACTTCCTACTCCTGATGATGCTCCACGTCAGTCAGATGCTTCTAGAGGCCATGGGCGTGGCGGTCCAGTTCCGAGAGGACGAGGCGACAGAGGCAGAGGCCGAGGCCAAGGTAGAGGCAGAGGACAGCCAGCTATTAGTGGCGGACAGGCCCGAGTGTTCGCGTTGACTCCTCAGGATGCACAGGCATCCAATGCCGTCGTGACAGGTACTCTGCCAGTATGTTCTTTTGATGCACGGGTATTATTTGATCCAGGCTCCATACATTCCTATGTATCCACGTACTTTGCACCGAGGTTGGGCCGAGAGTCTTCTCCGTTAGATCAGCCGCTTGTCGTTATTACCCCGGTAGGCGAGTCGTTTAATGCCCGTTTCGTGTACCGATCATGTTCCGTTCGTATCGGGGAGAGAGATTCTTCAGTTGATTTGATTCTTCTCGATATGCTAGACTTTGACGTTCTTCTTGGTATGGACTGGCTAGCCACTTGTTATGCATCCGTGGACTGCCGTGAGAAAGCAGTCAGATTCAGTTTCCTGGTGAACCGGTTCTTACTATTCAGGGAGATCGTAGTGCTACCCTTCCCAGCTTGATTTCTTCTCTTCGCGCTGGTCAGCTCTTAAGGAAAGGGTGTCAGGGATTCTTAGCCTATATTTATGATACTCGCTCCATAGAGGTTCCGTTGGACCAGGTCCCTGTTGTGAGAGAGTTTCCTGATGTATTCCCTGACGAGCTGCCTGGTCTGCCACCAGAGCGCGAGATTGAGTTCTGTATTGACTTGATCCCCGGCACGGGGCCTATCTCTATACCGCCTTATCGGATGGCCCCGGCGGAGCTGAGAGAGCTAAAGGATCAGCTACAGGACTTGCTGGACAAAGGGCTTATCCGACCGAGTGTGTCACCTTGGGGTGCTCCCGTCTTGTTTGTTAAGAAGAAGGACGGAAGTATGCGCTTATGCATTGATTATCGTCAACTGAACCGGGTTACTGTGCGGAACAGATATCCCCTACCCCGCATTGATGACTTATTCGATCAGCTCCAGGGTGCAGGGTTTTTCTCGAAGGTTGATTTACGGTCAGGTTATCACCAGTTGCGGGTTCGGAAGGAGGATATTCCGAAGACCGCCTTCCGTACTCGATATGGTCATTATGAGTTCTTGGTGATGTCGTTCGGGCTCACTAATGCCCCGGCAGCATTTATGGATTTGATGAACCGTGTATTCAGGTCGTATCTTGATCAGTTCATCATTGTGTTCATTGACGACATCTTGGTTTATTCTCGGAGCCGGGAGGAGCATGAGCAGCACTTACGTATCACATTGCAGACTTTGAGGGAGCATCAGCTGTTCGCCAAATTTTCCAAGTGCGCATTCTGGTTAGACAGTGTCGACTTCTTGGGTCATGTGGTGACGAGAGACGGTATTTGTGTGGACCCGAAGAAGATCGAGGCAGTTCAGCGTTGGCCTAGACCAGTATCAGTTACAGAGGTTCGCAGCTTTCTAGGTCTGGCCGGCTATTATCGGCGTTTTGTCCAGGATTTTTCCCGCATTGCTGCACCTTTGACCGGGTTGACCCGGAAGGGGGTTCCTTTTGATTGGACCCAGGCATGTGAGGATAGTTTCCAGCAGTTGAAGACTCGTCTGACTACTGCACCAGTGTTAGCATTGCCTTCAGGATCAGACGGGTTCGTGGTATATTGTGATGCTTCTCGAGTGGGGCTGGGTTGTGTATTGATGCAGCACGACAGAGTTATCGCGTATGCTTCTCGGCAGCTGAGGAAACACGAACAGAACTACCCCACCCATGATTTAGAGATGGCTGCAGTGGTATTTGCACTTAAGATCTGGAGACATTACCTATACGGTGAGTCATGCCAGATATTCACTGACCACAAGAGTTTGAAGTACATCTTCCAGCAGCGAGATCTGAACCTGAGACAGCGCCGATGGATGGAGTTGGTGAAGGATTATAACTGCGAGATTTTATACCATCCGGGCAAGGCGAATATGGTGGCAGATGCTTTGAGTAGGAGGCCCGGAAGTAGCTTATCTTGTTTGAGCGCAGTACAGATGCAGTCGACGGCGGATTGGCAGATTTTATGTGATAGCAGAGTGCAGTTCGAGTTTACTCCTACAGGGGGACAGCTGGCCCATTTCAGAGCACGCCCACAGTTACTTGACCGTATTCACGAGGCACAGTCCGGCGATGCCCGTATTTTAGAGATTATTGAGCAGATTCGGCAGGGCAGAGTTTCCGAGTTCGTGATTGATGATCAGGGGATACTTCGATTTGGGACTCGACTGTGCATGCCAGATTCAGAGGGACTGAGGCGTGATATTCTCGAGGAGGCACATAGATCAGTATACAGTGTTCACCCATGTTCCACCAAGATGTACCGTGATTTGAGAGAGGTTTACTGGTGGGACGGGATGAAGAAGGATATTACAGACTTTGTGTCGAGATGCTTGACTTGTCAGCAAGTCAAGGCCGAGCACCAGAGGCCAGCCGGCGAGTTACAGCCTTTGCCCATCCCTGAGTGGAAGTGGGAGCAGGTCTCCATGGACTTCATTGTGGGTCTGCCCAGGACCAGTCAAGGGTATGACTCTATTTGGGTGATTGTGGATCGACTGACGAAAGCGGCTCACTTTCTGCCAGTGAAGACCACTTTTGGATTTTCTCAGTACGCCCAAGTTTATATTGATGAGATCGTGCGACTGCATGGTGTTCCAACTTGCATCGTGTCCGACCGGGGCACCCAGTTTACCAGCCGATTGTGGCAGAAACTACAGGAAGCTTTGGGCACCCGATTGAGTTTTAGCACAGCCTTTCATCCGCAGACTGACGGTCAGTCGGAGCATACGATTCAGACTCTTGAGGACATGCTCAGAGCTTGTGTTTTAGATTTCGGTGGTAGCTGGGATCGTCATTTGCCTTTGATTGAGTTTTCCTACAATAATAGCTTCCAGGAGACGATTCAGATGGCACCTTTTGAGGCTTTATATGGGAGGAGATGTCGATCGCCTGTATGTTGGACAGAGCTTAGGGAGAGCAGTATTTTGGGGCCACAGATCGTACAGGAGACGACCGAGAAGATACAGCTGATTCGGGACAGGATGAGAGCGGCACAGAGCAGGCAGAAATCTTATGCTGACAGGCGCCGTCGCCGACTCGAGTTCGCTGTTGGCGATCATGTTTTCCTGAAGGTCTCTCCGATGAAAGGTGTGATGAGATTTGGGCAGAAAGGGAAACTGAGTCCTAGATATGTTGGTCCTTTCGAGATTCTGGAGCGTGTTGGTCCAGTCGCTTATCGGTTAGCTCTTCCGCCTAGCTTCCCGATGTTCACCCCGTATTCCATGTCTCGATGCTCCGCAAGTACCTTCATGATCCTTCTCAGGAGATTCAGCACCAGACGATCCAGCTAGAGCGTGATCTTTCTTTCATCGAGCAGCCGGTGGTCATTTTGGATCGGCAGGTGAAGAAATTGAGGTCGAAGGTTATACCGTCCGTCAAAGTCCTTTGGCATGGCCCGAACAGCGAGGAGGTCACCTGGGAGACCGAGGTCGAGATGAGGAAGAGATATCCCCATCTTTTTGAAGGTACGCGTAGTTAAATTCTAAATTCGGGGACCGAATTTCTTTAAGTGGGGAAGATTGTAACCCTTCGAAAATCGTTTAGGCGGTTTTTCGGTAATCGGCTAATTTTTCGGCTTTTTCCGTAAAAAGTCAAAATAGGTATTTTTCATTGTAGACCTAATTATACAAAATTTAGATAAGATATTACTATAATTTTGTCACTAAAATGTCACTTATAATTTTCTAGTTAAATAAATTTTTTTTCGTAATTAATTATTTTTTTTATTATTTTAGGCTTTTTAAAATACATTAAATTAGTGATAAATACAAATTTAATTAGGTAAATTACACACTTAGGAAACATTATAAACTAAAATTTAGTGTTAATAAAATTTTATCAAGATTTTTCAAAGTTTTTGTTCTATGGTTTAAAATTTTATTCAAAAATGGCTTAAAAAGGGGTTTTTTTGTAAAAAGTTGATGTGAAATGCATTAAATTAGATGTGAGGGATCTTTTTGACCTAGAAACTTCTCCAAAAACCCCACACCCTCCTCCTCTTCACCTCTGGCCGAAAATAGCAGCAGCTCCCCCCTCTTTTCACCTCAATTCTTGCTTCAAAAATCATGAAAAATCATGAAAAATCCATAAAAATTCACCATTTTCTTCTCCAATTCAATGCTAAACCCTAATCCACTCTCTCCTCAACCAAATTTAGTTCAAAACTAGAAGAAAGGAGGCTTCTTTGGTGGCTTGATCATGCTAGGGTTCCATTTGTGAGGTGAAATTCTAAACTAGTTTGTTAACTTGTAGTTTATGTGTGCTGAAATTCAATTTTGAAGTATTAATTTAGTTGTAAATTCTTGTTCATGAAAATCAAGAATGGGATTTGGTGTTGAACTAGGGTGTGAAGCATGGTTGTTAGAGTTAAGTTAGGGCTTTGGTTACCTATTTGATTAGGGTGGTTAATTGCGGAGGGTTACGCTCGCTAAGTCGTTAAATTGCGACGTTTGCATCGAATCGGTTTGAAATTTGCTTACTAGATTTTTACAAAAATCAGAATGCGATCAAATTGTGTTATGTTAGCGATATAATTAGCTTCGTATAGGACTATTAGAGTGTGCGAACGCGGGGTTTCGTCTAGTCGGGTTTTAGTTTTGTCGATTTCCCCAAAATGACGATTCTAGTTAACGATTAGCGATTTTCGTGCGTTTTCCCGCGCACCGAGTGTATGTTATGTTTAATTCGAGAGCGTCGATAATTGTATATTGTGACTTGCATCGTTTTAGGTTTTGTAATTTATGCTTGGTGTGGTGCAAATATAGGATCGGTCGGGGAAACATCGGACACGGCACGTAAAGGCAAGGCGGTGGTCGGATCGGATTAGCGGGGATTTCAGGTGAGTAGATGTATTCATCTATGGGGGATTCGTCTGAATGGCGTGAGGCGCCCCCCTAGTTAGGATTACCCTACTTTTTTTGCAAGATTTATTTTGTTAGCTAGCTTATCCATTCATGTATACTGCATACCCTTATAGCGAACAGTATATTAAATTGCATGGACATTCATCTATACTTATGCGATATCACTTCGTAGGACATGAACACCATTACCATTGGCATCTGCTGCACGCGCACTATTCATGTGACACACACGCCTTTGGTAATTGCCATGCCACGTGCACTATAGAACCTGTTTATCATAATATCGCCACTTGCACTCATACTTGATATATGAAATTGCATAGCATACGTATACCTCGCATCATCATCATATTTATATAGATTTCTAGCCAAAATTCACATCGTATGCATTGATATCATAGACATTTATCATATATAACATGTGGACATTATAATTTTCTTGAGGATTTCAGTATTGCTGCGATTTCTGGATTTTTGGGAAAACCGCAAGAATTTAACAAAACCTTATATTTATCATTTTCAAAACAAAGTTGCGGTTTTCTCGTGATGTATGTGTCGTCCACCATGAGTTTTCATGTTTTCTGTTGGATTTCGAGACCCGATTCGAGGAGTGGATGAACCGTCTTGGGTACATGGTGGGCCCGGTATGGTACCCCGGGGCAAGAAGATCGAGTTGTAGACGATGAGCCTGGCAGGGGAAGACTACCTACCGGTGATGTCTGGCGCGGCGGATATCCGGAGGATATCGACCGTTGTCGTGAGATTGATGATATGGGCCGATCCGGACTGACGGAGCCCGATATTTGAGACATTGATACAGTGAGATATTGAGACAGATATGATTTCATATTTGGTGTCGATGCTTGACACGGGTTTTCAGATGATTTCTTGATGGTACTTAGCTATTATACAGATATTCATTTTCTAAAGTTAAGAATGCAGTACCCTTAGCATTTAAAACACTTAAAGATTTAGTAATGGCATTGCATACATGTGCATGCATACTAGAGCTATTATATCACATATGGACATACATGTTGTGGTGCATTACGTACATTCTTACGATTACCTTACTAGATGTTATATTCTACTCACGAGCTGGCAACTCACCCCCGTTGTGCCACAGTGTCTTGCAGGTCGGACTCATCAGTCTCGTAGCGGCGGGCTATCTTATCATTAGTCCCTTTTGCTCAGACTCGCGACATCGCCCGTAGGTGGGTTGCGAGCACACTTTATTTCTTTTACTTTATCCTTATATCTAGTATTCTCCATCTACCACTTTATATTGTATATGCGACCTAGTGGTGAGACTGAGAGATTTGTATATATGTGGCTTCTTTTGGGTCGAGCTCACTTGAGCCGGCGTTGTGTTTTCTGATATTTTGCGTTTCTTTTATGCTCTTTTCTTGATATTGCTATTATATTGCATGTGGTTGTGATCCGCCTTGGGCGAAGAGCTAGCTCCCGCTTGGGGATGCCATTTTTATGATTACAGGTTTATTATCTTGTTGTACCCATTTTGGGGGATAGAAAATACAAGGGAGACTCTGCCGAAATTTTCGGAAATTTATGATGTTTTAAAAAGGGATTCTATGCAACTTAAATGATTTTTAAAAACCATTTTCATTAAACGTTTTCCTTCACTCTCTTTTGATTTTGGTTTAGATTTTTCTGGGCTTTGGCTGACTTAGGTTACGGTACGCCTTTAGACGTCTCGTAATCTAAGTGCCAGTCGTGTTCCGTACTTTCGGGTCATGACAGTGACATATCTTACCGGCTCAACATAGTGAACTCAGCATCGTATTCATCTACCGATTTCTCCCACATTGATCCTTGCTGTAGATGAATAAACTGCTGCTCCATAGTGAACCTGGCAGTCACAGGAAAATATTTCGCATCAAACTTCTCGCGAAATGTCTTCCATCCAATTGGCGGTGCTAGACGGGTTTCTTCCGCCTTCCACCAATTACGAGCATTATCCGTGAGCTGTAGCTTCGCTACACGGACCCAAGCGTTATCTGGCACTTGAGCTGCTGCCAGATCGTCTTCGATGCTTTGTGCCCATTCTTCTGCTTCGAGAGGGCTTCCTTTACCAGAGAACTGCTTTGGGTGCAAAGCCCGGAATTGCTTTACTCCCAGTGCATCGTTATCAGGACGGTTCAGAAGTTGTTGCTGTCCCTCGAGAAGACTACGGATCGCATCAAATAACATCGTCTGCTCAGTGGGTGGTGCGGGAACAGCTGGTGTGAGAGGTAGTGCTGGTGGGGTGTTGTTGACGTTGGTGCTGGTGTTGTTCGGGGAATCCATGATCCTGAGGAAAAATTTAGATTATGACAGATTCAAATACATGAAATGATAAGATTCAAGGAATAGAAATTTGCAAGATTCAAAGAACATGAATTGTAAAGAATGTTTTAGTTGCTGGTTCTTATGTTATATTGCTTAAGTTGTTCACACAGACCAGAACTGCATGACAGGGATTCATACAGCTCTGACCTGCATGGGCCACCAACAAAACCTGTCACGCCCCGCTTTCCAGTGTACGGCGAAGTGGACGCGACGAGGCCCGCTACATATATACTCAGAAGTATATACGCTAAGCGTAACTAAGCAATATAAAGTAAATCACAAGAGACGAATAATATAAAAATAACAGCAACTTTTATTAATAACATTCTTTTTACAATGCAGGAAAAGAAAATACAACTGGAATGAAAAGCAATGCCTAAACAGTGGCATAACAGGAAATGAAATAAACTGGAAAGAACAAGGTACAATTATCTAGAGCTCTGGGTCTGCCTGGAACTGCTCCAAATCTTCGCCGGTGGGCTCAATCTCAGCTTGGTCCAACGCACCTGACGACATTCAAAAAAGAAAGAGATAGAATGTCGTCAGCGAACAGGTCGCTCGGTAAGTCCCAAAGATAAGAAGAATGAGAATGACAGTGTAACAGTATTATATTGTTTAATATTATGGAATATCGTGTAACGCTGTTGTTTGTAGTTTGGTAAAGAAGGATGCCAGTGTATATGAGGGGGATCTCTATATGCTAGAGATCAGGGCAAAAGGAAAGTACAAGGAACCGTTATGCCATGGTACAACAGCAATAGGATTCAGGTTAGGTGTCTTAATCTGACCACCTCGTGCCACCTTTAACACCTTCCGTACCAATCTACCCCTTAAAACCCCGTAGTGTTTTAACAGTATTGTAGTATAGGAATATGTAAGTTGAGTGACTGAACAAAACCATGATATCAGTAAATATGTTGTAACTGTGTAATCAGGAAAATGGAATATCAGGATAATGGATGAATATCCATGGTTTGATTCAGTCAAAAGGAATATATTGTTAACTGGATTCAGTGATTCATGTATTCAAGTTGTATTGGAATATAAAAGAATATAGATTGACTTGAATCATATTCAAGTCAGAAGTTATTCAGACTCTAACCCGAGTCAGACTAAAAGAAAGATAAATTTGAAGTTCAATATTAGTTAGGGGCCTTATTGTAATTTGTGAAACTTGAGGGGGTTTTATGTAAAAAGTACTTTTGTATAGTTTTCAAAATATATCTCAAGTATTTAATAATCGTTTTTATTGTTATAATAAATGTGAATTTTATTTGTGTTATTCTAGTGAATATTTCCTAATAAAAGTATTAAATATTTTATTTGAAATTCATGGTATTTTAATGTAACTTTTAAATCTCGGATTTTTTGGAAAAGTGGAAACTTTATATTATAACAAAATAGGTGGTTAAAATGATTATTATATATATATTAACGCATGAATAATTTTTAAATGAATATTTTATTTTCAAAAATCATATTTTCCTTAAATATCGCATTTTAAACCTTTCGAGACCGAATGCTCCTTGCGGAGGTCTGAATCTCGCACTACTAGCCTGCGGGTGCACGATGAACCGTACTATCCCTAACAGGTTCCCCAAAAGTGGGTTGTAGCGGCGCTTTGCTTAGGTTTAACAAATACTTTTCATTTGGGAAAACGTTTTATAAATATAAGGTATTTATTTGCAAAAAGTATAGTTTTCCGTATTTTAGTTGTTAGGGTTTCCTAAGCCAACTAGCCTACTTCTAAGATCTAAACGATGAGTCATTAGAAGCCTCAAATGGCCTCTTCACCGTCAATTGCGGCCAGGTAAGTGGGAAGGAACCACAGTCGTGGGCCTAATTAAAAACCACTAGCCTTAGACACACTTGCCTAGTCACCACAAGACAGTTTAGATAAACGATCAATGTCCATGACCAATCGTGTTTTCATTTTATTAATAGATTTTATCTAGAAATGTTTACAACTTAAAGCTTTCAATAAAGGTTATAAAGATTAGGGTATTTTAGTGAAAAGTCCTATAATTTCGTATTCTGTATTTTTGATATTTATCAATTAGGGTTATATTGAGTGTGTGTAAGGGTAGGTCATTACCCCGTGACTTATATTAAGTTTTGGTGAAGTTTAAAGGTAAAACATGACAAGTTAAAGTTGAAGGTATTAAAGCGCAAGAATACGGTATTTAAAAACGTTATCATTTTATGTGTGAAATTTTATTCAAATTGGATTCTACAAGTTTAGTGATCAAGATAAACCTAATTAGGAGTGAGGGAATTAATTAAACTAAGAAAAATGAACTTCATGGTATTTTTATGAAAGGAGTACGGTTTTGCAAAGAAGTTGTGAAAAAGTTTGATTAAATTGATTTATGGGTGATTAATAGTCAACATGAATATGGGTAGATAATATGTATTAGGTGACAAGTGGAAATTTATAGAAAAAAACCGAATCGGAAATCGGTTTGACCGATTTCCGTCGGGTTCCAAAAATTCGTATTTTTATCTTAAAGAAAAGAGAGATAGAAGAAGGTGGGACTTACGATTTGGACAAGCTAAGGAAGCTAGAGGTCGTGGTGGTTGCTGATTCATTGAAAACGTCGCGAAGGTCCTGATCCGGTCGCCGGAATCCGTTGTCGATTTCGACAGCGCTTCGCTTCTCGCTCTTCGTACCGAGTTCTCGAGAATTTGGGAGAGTGGACTTAGAGTTGTGAAGGGAAAAGGTAGAGTATAGGGGTCTTTATATAGGGCTAGGCTAGGGTTAGGGTTAGGGTTAAAAAAAAATATTAAAAAATATAAAAAACATTAAAAATTCATTAAATTTTGTCTTAAAAGAAATTTATTGGAAAATTGGTAACCGTACAAAAAATTAGAGTATGCAGTTGAATAGACTAGGTCAACAGGAATTTTTTTTCGTGTTGACGACTCGGCTGACCGGCTGAGTCCGGCCGGCGGCGCCGGCCGATTCGGCCGAGTCGCGGCCGAGTCGGGTTTCGTTGGGACGGGCTTGGTCTTGGGGGAATTTTGGCATACTTTAATTTTCTTGATTCGTAATAAATCGTGAGTTATGGCTGTTTGACCATTTGACTTCACAAAAAATTTAAAACAAAAAGATATAAAAATTATGTGGGGTATGGGATTCGAACTCTGGTGGCTTGGTTCAGCAATGCAAGGTATTACCAATGAGCTACAAGCTCCTTCTTGTAATTATTGTAAGGAATTAGATATTTAAATTGTTTCCAGCAACATCAATACTCCAAGTGTACACTATATTTAAAGCAAATTTTTGGTATACAAAATTGGAGTTGTTACAGCGTGTCGGGGAAACGTTACATACAGACACTCCATCTCGGGGAAACGTCCAACACAGACACTCCGTCTTCGAGTCACATTAACCAACAACAATACGCTTCGGGGATAAGTTGACCGGTGACACTCCGTGTTGGGAAAACGTTGACCAGCGACACTCCGTGCCGGGGAAACGTCACATACAGGTACACCGTCTCGGGGAAACGTCCAACACAGACACTCCGCCTTGGGGACACGTCAACCAGCGACACTCCGTCTTGAGGACACATCAACCAGCGGCACTCCGTCTCGGAGACACGTCAAGCATCGACCATCCATGTCGTAAAAAAGGCAGTGCTAGCATCTCCAAAAGCGGTGACCAAATCAAGTCACCTCCACACGAAAGAAAATTCATCAATTTCATGCACACGACCTATATACGCGGTGTGCATTTATTGATAGGGGCACTTTGTTGGAGCCAAAATTTACACCCCGGTTGACCAAGTCAAAATCAAAGCAACCCCAAGCCAAACGGATCCAAACCCAGACCAAGTGGGCCCATGCCCAAGTCAAGCCCGAATATGAAGCGACTGGCCTCTCTCATGCCAAGAAGAAAATTATGTAAGTTTGATGTAATTTTCATGCATGAATGTAAAATAAATGGGCAAAAGCCAAATTTTTGTAAAGCCCATGGCTCATGTGCAAAAGAAATGAGCACATGAGGCATGGGATGGGCAAAATGCCATTTTTTGTAAAGCCCAAGGGGCTATATGTAAATTTGTAAGCTTATAAAAGACAACATGATAATGAAATGAAGGACATTAATTTATTCTCCCCAAAAATTAGGGTTTCTGTGCCTCCTCCTTACTCAAGGTTCTAAATCTTCTTCTTTTTTCCTGAATTAAATCAAGAGTTTAACTCTGCTTCTTCCAAAAAGAAACAGTTTTCACCATAAAACTCTTGAAGGGGAACCCAGATCTTCCATCATATCTCTAAAAGGGAAGATTTTTAAGTCCCAACCCCTTTTCTCCAAGATCCAGCCAACACAGAGGAGGAAGAAAGAGACCCATATCCAAAAATCCCATTTTGGGAAGATCCACGGCTCAAGGGAGAAGAAAGGGGTCCCCTTTCATCATCTCCAAAAATCTCTTAGGTGTTTAACTCCACCAAAAAATATATATAAATATATAATAATAATAATAATAATAATAATAATAATAATAATAAATCTATATTTTAGGAGTTTAACTCTAAAATTCAATTGGGAGTACAACTAACAGAACGAGGGCTGGGCCCTTTTTCCCACAGGCGCCCAGCGCCCGCGTGTCGGGAGCGTGAGGCGCCGGCGCCCACGCGTCCTTTGAACGCTATTCACTTTTTTATTTTTTTATTTTACACTCCACAACACTTTTCCCGTTAAAAAAAAATTTGTAAAGGGGCGCTGCCCCACACCCCGCAAGGGGGCCGCTAGCCCTCTTGACCCCCAACCCGCTATCCGGGTAGCGGGACCCCCGTAAACTCTTTAAGGTCCCCGATATGCTCAAGACCTCTCAAAATACAACACAAGCACACTGCACATTAAGTTCTCATGACTAGTTTGACCCGTCAATCGGAGGTTCTCACACTCCAAAAGCGAGGGCTAATTAACGGAAGCTTAGTCTGTGGTTGCCGGAGATTCGGATCCCCACAATTAATAAACCCCATTCTACCCTAAGCAAGGGAAATCTGTAATGCGCCTGATAAGCGACGCGTATTCCAATCTCAATGGGGTGACGAAAAAACACCCTACACCTCCATCCCCACCGAAAACCACCTCTACTCCCCATCACCGCACCTCCATTGCTGACGAGTCTTTGCCGCCACAACCTCCTCCTCATCGCCACCATCAACCAAGCTTCTCCTCTTTCTCCACTATATCCACCGACACGCCAAGATTCGTCTCCTCCCTCACAAATCCATCTCCTTTTTCAACACTCCATCTAACCACAAAGCTCACCCCTCGCTGCTGGCAAGCCCCGACCACCTCACAAACACATGTGCCCTCATCCATCTCCGAGCTCCGAGCTCCTAAGTTGAGCCAGCTTCATCACCAGAGCACCAAGCCCCATCCAGATCTCCTCAACAGCTCGCACCTAAGCCTCCTTGCCACCATCTCCATAAATCCAACCACCAACGCCGACCACCGCTATCGCCCGTGATCCCATCACATCTTCTCGCCTCCGCTGACGAGCTCGATCCCACCGAGATTTCCCCGTAAGCACCACAGAACCACCCTTACCTCTCCACTTCCATCGCAACCCACCGAGCTCCAAGCTCACTCACTGCAACTTCACCGCCGGCACCCTCCACACCATCACCGTCAACGCCCGCTTCCACCACCTATTGCCGCCGACTCCCCGCCGCCTCCGCTGCCGAACCTTCAAACCGCTCTCGTGCCCACCTCCACATCGGCACCGTGCCACGACTACACCACCACTGTACCCAGCCCCGTGACGTCGGCGTGCACAGACGTGCCACGGCTCGTGCTCGCTTCGTGCCTAACACCGTGTTCTGTAGCGTCCAGTACCGTGTCGTGCCATGCCACACCCGCACCATGCACCGAGTCAAGACCGTGCCGAGTACCGTGTCACGCCTGCATCATCACCACACCCACTACCATATCATGCCCGCATCGCCACCGCATCCAGTACCGGGTTACCACGCATCGTGCATGCGCTACGTACCGTGTCCAGTATCGTGTTGTTTCGTATGTCGAGACGAACCCAGCACGTCGCGTCGCTTATACATCAGTGACCTGTTTAGACCATAATATTGCATTTATCATTCCCCTTTTCTTATCCTTTTTATAAATAAACAGGTACTCTTGACGCACGTTTGTTGCATATTACAGGATACAGGTTTCTGGAGCAACTACAGTGAAAAAGACACAAAACAGCAGAAAAGGGACTTTTGACCAACAATTAGACGGACCCTGGTCAAGCCTAGTCGAAGAACAATACAAGGTCCAAAAATGTCAAGTGAACGGTCAAAAGACACGAACAATTTTTCACTGAAGATCTGGAGAAGACCTAGAAGCCCAACAGAGAAAAGAAGTGAAGAAACAGAAGCCCAAAGAGCCAAGGAAAAAGCACAAAAAAGTACAGAGCATGACTCCACAGTTTGGCCGCGGAACCGCGGCCAAACCCATGCTGGCGCCGCGGTTCCGCGGCCATCAAGTGCCCATGTCGGTGGAGTTTTTTCTGAGTCGGCGCGTCGGTTCTGGTGTTGGGATTTTACGTGGGCAAATCTGTAATTTTGCATGTGCGAGAGTCTGTAACCCTAGGTTTCCTATTTTCCTATAAATTGTAATTTTAGATCTGTAAAACCCCATGCCTCTTTTCAATAAATAAAATTCAGAATTTCTGGAAGTGACATTCAGATCTATTCTGTCTTCTACTTGGAGGGAGCCATCAAATCTGTAGGTAATTTATTTCCTTACTTTTATTTTCTAGTATAATTTATCATCCCCTAATGAGCGAGTAGTCTCCTCGCTTGTTAGGGTTAGCCTTAGCGAAAGGGTTGAGAGATGAGATCTCTCACCCCTTTCAATGCCATCTTCACTTTAGAGTTAGAACTCCATGCATACGCACACATCCGCTCCCTACGGCACCCTGCCCCTCGAGGTAACGGTGAACCGTAGTATAAAGGGCCGGTTGCGCGCGTTTTCCATGGGGGTTAGGGTAATTATCAACAAAGGAAGGATACGAATCTAGAGGAAGAAACATCTTCCCAAAAGATTCGTATCCACTTTATTGATAATTAACGTAACATCTAATAGATCTAAAAAAAGAAGGCATTGAAAGCGGTGAAGGAAACATTAATCTCCAAAACTTCCCCTAAGCCTAACCCTAGCAAGACTTTTAATTAGATTAATTAGATCTAGTTTTTATAGATTTTTATAAACTAATCAAAACGACAAATAGAATCAACTCGTTAAAACACACTAAAGGAATTTACCCGTCTCTGTGGATCGACCCGCACTCACCGGCTAGCTGCGAAGCGACGCCGTTCTTGATTGCGGTAAATACAAGTTTTTGACACTTAATCATGACCCAAGGCAAGTGAACCCCTTCACTTGTTCATCATGCTATAGTAATCCCTAGATATAATATATGATGATATATGTATAAGTATATATATTCTTACGTATACATTGTTTGCGAAGTTAATATCGAATAAGTACCATCATCGTAAATTTTAGTGTTTGAGACCCGACTTGGGTCGATTACGCCGTAGTAATATCACATAGTAACTCATGAATTAATTTCTTGTCGATCGGGTAAATGAAATCGATATTTCGATCGATAACCGTTTGCATAATCTAAGTGTTTGATATAGAACCCTATGCGATAACATTTGCAAAAGCTGAATTTTCCCGGACAAGCTGAACGGTTAAAATCATAATAAATCATTTATATATTGGATCTTATCATTCTATGGCTCGTATCGAAGCCAACAGATAAACCTATAGCATTCCATAGTTCATCTTTGTATTTTAATAAGTTATGACAATAAAAACTGGGGTGATTCATGGCTCTGGACTGCAGTCCAGAGCAAGAATCTGTCTTTACCTGTTTTAGAACGCATAATTTTCACTGTTTAAGTGTAAAAGTGTGTGGAACCATACATGGAAGCGTGGAGATTTGAATTATTTTTCTAACGGTACTTGTCCCATTGCATTCCGATGTCGTTTGATATTTATAATATCTTTTAAACCGTCGATGTGTACTGCAGTTTCATGCAGAAACAGAATGTATACCTTAACCTTAGACAGTGCATATCTCCCTGTATACAGGGGATGTTATTGATCTGTCTGATGCGTTGGAAACATAACAGGTAAACCTAAATTTTATCTAACTGTAGCGTGGCTTAATTATTCTCCCAATAGAGAGTAAAACGTGTTATGAAACGGACTTCCGGTCTAGAAATTGGATTTCCAGCAGTAAACACTCAAAATGGAAGGACCGTAACTCGCAAACCTGAAACCCGATTGATTTGAAACTAATTTTTCTGTAGATATAATTAAATTTACTTCTTACTCCTTTTATATTGTTTTGCTCAATTCTGCACGTGTGATTTATAGTGAATTTTCCAAGTTGTATGACACTGGCTGTCATATTTTATTCGTATCATATTTGATTGCATTCTTATCATATCATGTAACTGTTATACCCTCTTTGAATAGTGGTCGTATACATCCTAGTGACCATGTTACATTACCAAAAAACAAGTGTTAGTGATTGGATTGTGGCAAATATGTCAGTGTAAAAGAGAGACTGAATAGTGGTAGTGAAGTGTACTTGTACACAAACAGTGGAACCATTCAGTTATTGCATTATCGACGCCTATGGAGCATATATAAGTGTAACTATAACTGGTATGGGATGGGTATGGAAGCACTTATATTAGTATCATAGGTAAGACATCGAGGACTGTCCATACATCTTGGATACCAGTCGAGACATGCTTGATGGAGACCTTGTCTCCAAATTCTCGCGTAGACTTGTCATGGAGCGACTAGTACTTAGATTCGTGGTCGGTGTTTGATGTAGACCGTGGGGGTGTGGGGGTAGTTTGAGTGTGAGTTTGTTCAACAGAATCTCAGGAGTCTTATTGCCGGCATATTTCATGATTTCATGATATTGTTACTGATCGTGTTACTGGTTCTTATTGATCGTGATTCGGGCCCGTGTTTCCTTGCCCCTGGGGTTTACCCTTGGGTTGGGAATACTCCTGCGGTGGTTGACGCTCACACTTGGACCGACGATAAGTTTAGTGACTTGGACATTGAGATTGTGAGACTGATAGAACATTATATTAATTATTGATTCGACATACCTGCTTTACCGTTACATGTACTGGTTATCTCATGTTCATAGCATTACTCTATACTTACTGCTTTATGTTATCATAATTGCACATTATATATGTATATATTGCTATTGTGTCGCTCTGACGACCTGAGTTTGCATGCTCAGAAGAAGAAGTGGACTTGATTAAATTCGAGAAGATCGTGGAGATCCAGACCAGCGAACTAACGGTATCATTCCTCTGATATCACTGATTAGTTGTCTCTTTGGTTTGTATCCGCTGCGCTCGGTTTCTTTACATCTGATAGTTCTAGTGACTGTATTTCTCTTTATCCGTGCCGTGTCTTACTGATTACCACGTAATGCTAGAAGCTGAAGTGTGACTACGGCATGATATTTTCTTGATCGTAGGAGCATGGATGGCCTTGTCACCCATCGTATTCCGTATTTTGGGAAGCAATGCATGACATGGTTTTGTTGGTATCAGAGCCAAGTTTAGAATGAGATTACAGTTCAATATAAGGATTCTTTGATTTATATCCAGTGATACGGCTCTTCACTTCCATATAATCCTTATTGCATCATCATTCAAAGTCTTGTCCTACGACTTGATCTTACTTTAAGTTATTAATCCGATATCCTATCTTGAATCTTGTACTTTGTGCCATCCGAAAATTTATTGTTTCAGGACTATGGCTTTCAATGACTCTCCTTTCACCTCCACTCCCCAGAGACAGACCGCCAAGATTTTAGGTGTACTGCAGGGTTTGATGGAAGCTCAGGAGCGAACGAACGATCTCTTAGCTGAATGACTAAGAAGGAAATTATCTCAGGCACCAGCGGGAGTCCCTAATCATAAGGGAATCCCTGTTAAGAAAAGAGGAGGTGTGCAGAAAGGACCCATTTGTTCCTCAGCAGCAGAAGCAGCGGAGAACCCCAAATTTATGGTTATTGCAAGAGGCCGGGACACCTTCAGAGGGACTGTCGCCGGGCCAAAGGGCAGTGCTTGATTTGTGGATCCGGCGAACATCTTATCAATGGTTGATCTAGAAGGAAAGAGCTGCAAGGAGGAGATTCGTCAACGCTTTCCACATCTACTTGAGTAACTTGGTTGTTTTCGCACCTTGAATTTCGAGAATGGTACGGACCCAACACATGATTCAGACTCGCTTTACGAGATCGCAGAGACCTAGATATCAACGCGGAGTTATCACCCTTCCAACTTCTAATAAAAACATTGTTATTTTATTTAGGAATCGTTTCTTTTCGTTTGAACCTTGTATTTTGTTGAACCCCTGGTTTAATGAAGAAAAAAATGTGGGTTGTGATTTGTATACCATTCACTTTCATATATTACTTGCCGTATCATCACTCAAGTTTATGATTTTAAATTTTATCCACCTTATATTTTCCTTGTGTTCCACTATCTGATCATGACCCTCTCCTTTCAGGCCATGGCCAACCTTGAAGCAGCGCCGCCTCTCGAATTCATAACCGATCTCAAACAAGAGAAAGAAACATCAATTTATTCATGGAGATCCACAATATGTTCCCTATGGTGACCGGGTCCATAAATTATGGTCAACAAACAATACGAGCTGCAAGGTATATTGGTCAAAGTTTCATAATTACCTTAGCCCATACAAATCGTTTACCTGTAACTATTCAATATCCTTATGAAAAATCGATCACATCAGAGCATTTCCGTGGTCGAATCCATTTTGAATTTGATAAATGTATTGCTTGTGAAGTATGTGTTCGTGTATGTCCCATAGATCTACCCATTGTTAATTGGAGATTTGAAAGAGATATTAAAAAGAAACAATTGCTTAATTATAGTATTGATTTTAGGGTCTGTATTTTTTGCGGTAACTGTGTCGAGTATTGTCCAACAAACTGTTTATCGATGACTGAAGAATATGAACTTTCTACTTATGATCGTCACGAATTTAATTATAATCAAATTGCTTTGGGTCAGTTACCAATGTCAGTAATTGGAGATTACACAATTCAAACAGTTATGAATTCGACCCAAAGCAAAATGGACAAAGAAAAACCCCTTGATTCAAGAAAAATTACCGATCACTAAGATTTCCTTTGATATAAAGGATCTAAGCCTCTTTTTTTGGTTGGTCAAAAACTACAAATAATAACTAAAAACTTTTGATTGTTAAGAATCACTCTTTGATTTAAACCGAGAATACACTTGGTCCTGCATTTCTTTTAACTGCATACTAGTGAGTTCAGATGACGAGTTCGATGGGTCACGGGTTATTTTCGACGACGGCAATTCTGAGGACGAGGGAGTCGCAGTCGCAGCTCAAGAGATCAATATGATCAGTGACTCCGGTGATGAAGAAGAGGACCCAGAAGAAGACCCAATAGAAGAGGATCCTGAGGTGGACCCAGTGGAAGAGGATCCAAATGAAGACCTGAAGAGGAGGATCCTAATAGGAACCCGGTGGCAGAGGATCCAGAAGAGGCAGATAATGTGGAAGAGGACCCCGATGAGGAAGCTCCCGCCGAAGAAGAAGGATCAGGAGAAGAAAACCCCATGGGGAAAGTGTCCGAAAACGGGGCTTAAGTCGAGAAAGAGCCGGGGGATGAAATCTCAAGTGAGGAGGAACTCGAGACTGAAGAACCTCAAGCAGCAATCCCTGCAAGGCACTATGGGAATGGACACCCCTATCTTAGTGCGAGAGCTTATCGTAACTTGTTGAACTTCCACAATCGCGACTGACGCAACTTATTTTCTTTCTTCCGGCCAAATAAAAATGATGTATAGCCTAGGGCCACGTTTATCTCTCAATTTTACTCTGTCAAAATTTTCTGAATGATAAAGTTCGGTTCGAGCAAATTTTCTCTGAGTATTGGACCTTTAAAGTCCGTATGATGCATTGATTGTTCTTTCTTACAATAGTTTCTTTCCTTTCTTGAGATTTGTTATTATATCTTTCATTGTATTTATAGGTATGTAGTTTATTACCGTCAATTGTTATGTTCTTGTTCTTACATATGACTATTCCTTTTAAGCTGCTTTATTTTTTACATACAAATATTTGATTTTCATCTAGTTGCTTTTGTGTAAATTTCTATATAGTAATCTTTGATTTTTCGAGTTGCTTTTGCATGACTCTTATAGCTTATTGATTATTTTAATTTCGAGGATGAAGTTTTATTTAAGTGGGGGTATGATGTGATAACCGGTTTCCTTCTGTGCAATACTTTCATACTTTAATAAACTTTGTTTCTTAAAATCTATCAATAAAATATTATAATATTATTCTTTATATTTTCCTATTATTTTCCCTACATTTCTTTTCTTTATAATCTCCTAAAATTATCCTAACTGATTATTTATAATTCTTATTATTCCTATTTTTAAAACCTACTTCGTTTAAATTCTGATTTTCCTATATATATTATGTTATTATCTATTCATCTTTAATTATTTTAATTATTTCCCTAAGATTTATATTTTCCTATTCATTTTGTCACACCCCGCTTCCCGGTATACGGCAAGGGGACGCGGCGAAGCCCGCTACGTATTTACTCAGAAGTAAACACGGTAAGCGTATTTAAGCAATATAAAGTAAATGTACACAAGAGACAGAAATATAATGAACAACAACTTTATTTATTAAACATTCTTTTACAGGTACAACTGGAATACAAATACATGAATAGAAAGCAATGCCTAAATAATGTCATAACGAAAATGAAAAGTATGTACAAGTGCCTACAGCTCTGGGTCGATAGCAAACTGCTCCACGTTCTCAGTACTGGGCTCGGTCTCTAGCGCGTCCAAATCACCTGACAACATTCCAAACAAAGAAAAAAGGAATATTGTCAGCGAACAATCGCTCGGTAAGTCCCAAAAATGAGTAAAGATAGAATAGCTAGAAAGAGAATATGAATAGTAATGTTTGATTATAATATTAATGCAGTTGTTTGTACCTTGGTACAGAATATGCCAGCGTATACGAGAGGAGTCCAACTTACATCATGGACTTTGGTAACCCGTAGTACAAGACTCCATCGAAAATACCACGGAACAACGGCATAGATGTAATTACGTCTTTAGTGACCACCTCGTGCCACCTTTAACATGTTCCGTACCAGTCTACCCCTTTATAAACCCCGTAATGTCTTTTATATTGTTTGTATTGATTGTACTGATTGTTTGTATTGTCTTGTAGTAAATAGAAGACTTGCCGAAACCATGACATCAGTAAATGGAATGGATGTAAATGGATAGTCATGTAAAAAGAATATATCCATGGTTCGGTTTAGTCATGTTCATGTTGTTATGGATTTTATTTTAGTATAGACAGATTCATGTTGTAAATGGAGTTATACTTGAATTGAATTCAAGTCAAATTGATTGTATATTTGCCCGTGACTCGAACTGAGTCAGACTTTTAAACAAAATTGAAGTCCTGATTGTTTTGGAGTTATCGGTAACTTTTGCATATGGACGACATGATATGTGTTCTTTTCTAAGACAATTACCGTGTTGATAACACCGTTATTATATTGTCTACCTTAGATAGGCAAGCACCTACTTTCTCCGGCTCTCTGAGGCTCAAGAGAATTGGTCCCGCTTAAACCTATATTTACTAGGGTCTTTATTGTAATTTAGTATAATTTGAGGGGGGTTTAAGTAAAAATAGTTTTGATATATTTTCAAAATACATCTCAAGTATTTAATTATCGACTTTAGGGTTTTCGTAGATATATATTTTATAAAAGTGAAATTTCCTAGTGAGTAAAACCTAGTTTCCATTGTTCATGGTATTTTAATGAAATATTGGAATTGTATTGTATTGGAACGGTACTTTCATGTAATGGTGATTCCTTTGATTTAGAAAACTTGGAATATTTGTATAATATATTTAAAATAAATGTTTTGATAATATTCATATATATATTTAATAAAAATAATTTTTTTTTAGAAATCTCATTTTCTAAAGAAAAATGTATTAAAATTGCATAGAGATCGAATGCTCCTTTCGGAGGTCTGCATCTTGCTCTATTAGGCCCGAGGATGTGCGATAATCCGTACCATCCTGAACGGGTTCTGCAAAAGTGGGTTGTAGAGGCGCAATTGCAAGGAATGATTAACACACTTTTTAAAGAAATGGTTTTGTAAGTTGATAGTATTTTTTTGGAATGTCGTATTATTCCATAACTATATTCCTAAAATTTCATCGTGCTATGTCAAAGATGTGTATTGTGATGAGGTAGGTCATTATCTCGTGGATTTTCTAAAGGTAATACAAGTATTATGTTGATTTGTATCGAAAGTAAAGCATATGGTATTTACTGTAAAAATACGATAAAAGTTGCATAAATGATTCTTTTGAGATGAAACTTATTCTAATATGTTTATTTATGTTTGTTAAACATCGTATGAGATTACGGTATTTTATTGATTAAGAAAAATAGAATTTTTAAAGAAAAACCGAATCGGAAGTCGGATTAACTCCGCTTCCGCCGGGTTTAAAAAATGAAAGTTTTAGAATAGATAAAGAGAGGTGAAGAAGGGACTTACTGGCTATTGAGAAAGAAGAGAGGTAGGGGAAGACCAGGGAAGCGTTGGGACGTCGTTTCGTCGCCGGAATCTCCTCGGAATTTCGTCGGAACTTCGCTAACTCCACTTGCATAACTTGAGACTTGAGAATTCTTGAGAGTTTTTGTAATGAAATTCTTAGTGAGGAGGGGTGAAATGGAGTGTGGTATTTATACAGAAAATTAGGGTTTAGAGGGTTAAAGAATGCATTAAAATTTGCATTAAAAAATTGATTAAAGGGCGATTTATTGTTCTCTGGATAAATTCAGAATAAACAAATAATATGGGGTTAGTGGGGTAGGCGAAGAGGTGCCAGGGGAGAAATTTCGTGGCAATACCGATGGGTGGAACCGACAGTACCGGGGTTTTTGATGGTTTCGCTGGTCATAATCCGGTGGAATGGGGTTGGTTCATCACCACGTGTCCCCGTCGCTTGGTATAACCTAGTGCACGTATTTGTTTATTCTGTGTCTTTTCATTTTACGTGTAGTGCACGTGTAAACCCTTGGGCTTCTAAAAGATTAAAAGAAAATTTAATAAAAAGATAATATGGCTGGGGGGATTCGATCACAGGAGCTACGTCACAGCAGTGTAAGGCTTTACCAATGAGCTACAAGTGTTTCTTGCTGTTCAAAAACAAATCAAATTTATAATTTGTGCTCAGACTTAGGTGTTCTTTTCTGTATTTTTGAAAAAATTATGTATAGAAAGTTTAGGGTTGTTACATTATACCCTCTTTATAAAAAATTTCGTCCTCGAAATTTGTACAAGGAAAGTGTAACAGATTCAAGAAAAGTTTGGTGATAGAACTATTGATAGGGCATGAAAAATATCTGGAAGAATGAAAGAATGTGAAAGTTTTGGTAAGTTTGAAAAAGAGGTGAGGGAATTACCGGGGTTACTTTAGTCTACAGTCTCGGCTTCTACGGCTGCTAATGTGAAAGCCTGACGCTGGGGTACATTCCTCCTAGCTGGAGGAACATTCCTCCGTCCTTGGGGCATGTTTCTCTACCCTCGAGACATGTTCCTTATGGCCTGATGGAATTGGTGATTAGGCTGTGCAGGAAGTTCACGTGGAGGTGGAGCTAGGAGTGCAAGACGAGGTGTAGGAGCCTGGATTGCTGGCTGCCGCGGATAAATGTTGTGGGTTGAAACTGGGTTGCGTCTATAAGGACATGTTCCAATTCCATGATTGGATGCGCCACAAACTAAGTACAGGCCTTTTGCACGCCTACAGTCCTTCTACAAGTGTCCATCTCTCTTGCAATAGAAGAAAAAATCTGGACTTGGCTGATTATCTGTTACTTCCGGTCCTCTGGGTACAAACGATGGCCTGGAAGAGGCTCCTCCTGCCATCTGAGTAGCAGGGCACTTTATTCTGGCAGATTGAGGTCTGCCTTTTCTCTTCACTACTGCCTCATATCGACGGGCAGCTTTCAAAACCAAATCATGGGTTGGGAAATCCCCTGTAGCTAAGGCAGCTTGGATTTCCTAGTCCAACCCTTGCTGAAATAGTATGGACTTGATCTCAGCAGTTGGTATCAAGTGTGCCGCGAACCTGTTACGATCTTGTGTTAGCTGTGTAGTATGTGATATTTGAAAATCGAATATTGATACATATCTTACCTACTGAGCATGGTAAACTCAGCGTCATATTCATCCACGGATTTGGTCCACATAGAACCCTGCTGTAGGTGAATGAACTGCTTCTCCATGTCAAATCGGGCAGTCTCTGGGAAGTATTTCACGTCGAACATGTCGCGAAAAGTCCGCCATTCGATAGGTTGGTCAAGATGGCTTTCTTCCGCCTTCCACCAGACTCGGGCATTGTCAGTGAGTTGCAGCTTTGCAACTCGAACACAAGCTATCTCTGGCACTTGTGCTGCTGCCAGATCATCCTTAATACTTTAAGCCCATTCCTCAGCTTCCAGAGGGCTCTCTTTTCCCGAAAACTGCTTGGGGTGCAAACCTGGAATTGCTTTACTCAAGGTGCTTCCGCTTCTGGACGGTTCATCAAAATAGCAGTCTGCTGCTGCTGTCCCTCGAGGAGGTTGCGGATTGCCTCAAGCAGTACTATCTGCTCATTGATTGGAGCAGCGATGGTAGGCGTAAGCGGTAGAGGTGGTGGTGTGTTGTTGTAGTTGGTACCAGTGTTGTTTGGTGAATCCATAACCTTGAAAGAAAAATAGGGTTAGGATAGATTCAAAGTATATGAAATTGTAAGGTTCAAGGAATATGAAATGTAAAGAATGTTTTTAGTTGCTGATTCTTGTGTTATATTACTTAGGACTTCATGCAGAATTGACCCGCATGTCCATGCAGAATTGACCTGCATGTCCATACAGAGCTGACCTGCATGGCAGGGTTCCATGCAGCACTAATCTGCATGTCCAAACAGAGTTGACCTGCATGGGCCACCAACAAAACATGTCACGCCCCGCTTTCCGGGGTACGGAAAGGGGACGCGGCGAGACCCGCTGCGTATTTACTCAGAAGTAAACACGCTAAGCGTATCTAAGCAATATAAAGTACATGTACACAAGAGACAGGAATATAATGAACAACAACTTTATTTATTAAACATTCTTTTACAGGTACAATTGGAATATAAATACATGAACAGAAAGCAATGCCTAAACAATGGTATAACTGAAATGAAAAGAAAGTACAAGTGCCTACAGCTCTGGGTCGATAGCAAACTGCTTTAAGTCCTCAGTACTAGACTCGGCCTCTAGTGCGTCCAAATCACCTAACAATATTCCAAAGAAAGAAGAAATGAAATTCGTCAGCGAACAATCGCTCGATAAGTCCCAAAGTGAAGTAGAGATAGAATAGACAGAAAGAGAATTTGAATAGTAATGTTTGATTATAATGTTAACGCAGTTGTTTGTAACTTGGTACATAATATGCAAGTCTATACGAGAGGAGTTCAATTTACACCGTGGACTTTGGTAACCCGTAGTACAAGGCTCCGTTGAAAATACCACGGAACAACGGCATGGATGTAATTACGTCTTTAGTGACCACCTCGTGCCACCTTTAACATGTTCCGTACCAGTCTACCCCTTTATAAACCCCGTAATGTCTTTTGTATTGTTTGTACTGATTGTTTGTATTGTCATGTAGTAAATTGAAGACTTGCCGAAACCATGATATCAGTAAATGGAATGGATGTAAATGGATAGTCATGTAAACAGAATGTATCTATGGTTCGGTTCAGTCATGTTCATGTTGTTATGGATTGTATTCTAGTATAGACAGATTCATATTGTAAATGGGGTTATACTTGAATTGAATTCAAGTCAGATTGATTGTATATTTGCCTGTGACTCGAATTGAGTCAGACTTTTAAACAGAATTGAAGTCCTGATTGTTTTGGAGTTATCGGTAACTGCTGCACACGGACGGCAGGATTTGTGTCTTTTTCCAAGACAATTACCGTGTTGATAACACTGTTGTTATATTGTCTACCTTAGATAGGCAAGCACCCACTTTCTCCGGCTTCTTAAGGCTCAAGAGAATTGGTCCCGTTTTAACCTATATTTACTAGGGTCGTTATTGTAATTTAGTATAACTTGAGGGGGGTTTTATGTAAAAATAGTTTTTATATTTTTTTCAAAATACACCTCAAGAATTTAATTATCGTCTTTAGGGGTTTCATAGATATATATTTTATAAAAGTGAAATTTCCTAGTGAGTAGAACCTAGTTTCCATTGTTCATGGTATTTTAATGAAATATTGGAATTGTATTGTATTGAAATGGTACTTTCATATAATGGTGATTCCTTTGATTTAGAAAACTTGGAATATTTGTATATATATTTAAAATAATTTTTTTGATAATATTTATATATATATTTAATAAAAATAAATTTTATTTATTATTTTTTGTAGAAATCTCATTTTCTAAAGAAAAAATGTATTAAAATTCCAATTAGATCGAATGCTCCTTTCGGAGGTCTGCATCTCGCTCTACTATACCCGAGGATGTGCGATAATTCGCACCATACCGAACGGGGTCTCCAAAAGTGGTTTGTAGAGGCGCAATTGTAAGGAATTGATTAACACACTTTTTAAAGATATGGTTTTGTAAGTTGATAGTATTTATTTGTAATGTCGTATTATCCCATAACTATATTCCCAAAATTTCATCGTGTTATGTCAAAGATGTGTATTGTGATGAGGTAAGCGATTACCTCATGAGTTATATAAAGGTAATACAAGTATTATGTTGATTTGTGTCGAAACTAAAGCATATTGTATTTTACCGTAAAATACAATAAAAGTTGCATAAATGATTCTTTTGAGATGAAACTTGTTCTAATGTGTTTATTTATGTTTGTTAATCATTATATGAGAGTATGATATTTTATTGATTAAGAAAAATAGAATTTTTAAAGGAAAACCCGAAACGGAAGTCGGATTAACTCCGCTTCCGTCGGGTTTTAAAAATGAAAGTTTTAGAATAGATAAAGAGAGGGGAAGAAGGGGCTTACTGGCTATTGAGAAAGAAGAGAGGTAAGGGAAGACTAGGGAAGCGTCGGGACGTCGTTTCGTCGCCGGAATCTTCTCGAAACTTCGTCGAAACTTCGCCCTTCGCTAACTCCACTTGCACAACTTGAAACTTGAGAATTTTTGAGAGTTTTTGTAATGAAATTCTGAGTGAAGAGGGGTGAAATGGAGTGTGGTATTTATAGATAAAATTAGGGTTTAGAGGGTTAAAGAATGCATTAAAAATTTGCATTAAAAATGGATTAAAGGGTGATTTATTGTTCTCTAGATAAATTCAGAGTAAACAAACAATATGGGGTTAGTGGGGTAGGCGAAGAGGTGCCAGAGGAGAAATTTTGTGGCAATACCGATGGGGGGAACCGGGGGTACCGAGGTTTTTGATGGTTTCTCCGGTCATAATCCGGTGGAATGGGGCTGGTTTATGGCCACGTGTCCCCGTCGCTTGGTATAACCTAGTGCACATGTTTGTTTATTCTGTGTCTTTTCATTTTACGTGTAGCGCATATGTAAACCCTTGGGCTTCTAAAAAATTAAAAGAAAATTTAATAAAAAGATAATGTGGCCGGGGAGATTCGATCATAGGGGTTACGTCACAGCAGTTCAAGACTTTACCAATGACCTACAAGTGTTTCTTGCTGTTCAAAAGAAAATCAAATTTATAACTTGTGCTCAGACTTAAGTGTTCCTTTCTGTATTTTTGAAAAAGTTATGCACAAAAAGTTAAGAGTCATTACACATTTAATTTATAAAAACTCCAAACTCTAATTTCTATTATCCCAAACCCTAACTTAAAGCCCAGCCCACTAAACCCTTACACCAGACCCGACCCATCTGTCTTCTTTCTCTCTTTTCTCTTTCTCTCTCCTCTCGATCTTTTCCCCTCCTCCTTCGCAACAAGCGCCCCCAGGTCGCCGCTCCGCCGAACTATCCTCCCGAAATCCTCTCAGCTACCTCTTCATCATCCTCAACCGCCGAACGATCCCCATCTCCTTCTTCATATTCTTTCTCTTTTCTCTAGGTCTCACTCACTCCCTCTCACTCTTCCTATCTCTCCCTCACACCTCACCAGAGCCACCCGCATCGGCATCACCTCCGACGTCAAGCCATCTCCCTTCCCCGAGACCCCTCTCTCGCACCGATAATCTCATCACAATCGACGAGCCCCAGCCGCCATCCCCACCGGGAACCACCTATGCTCCCAATCACCGCACCTCCATCGCTGACGAGTCTTCGCTTCCACAACCTCCTCATCATCGCCGCCATCAATCAAGCTTCTCCTCCTTCCCGACTATAGCCATCGACACGCCAAGCTCCTTCTTCTCCCTCACAAACCCATCTCCTCTTTCAAAACTCCATCCAACCACCAAGCTCACCCCTCGCCACTGGAAAGCCCCGACCACTTCAAGACCACCGCCGCTCTCTTCCATCTTCGAGCTCCGAGCTCCCAAGCCGACCCAGCTCCATCACCCGAGCACCAAGCCCCACCTCGAGCTCCTCAACAACTCGCACCCAAGCCTCCTTGCCACCATCTCCATAACTCCAACCACCAACGCCGACCACTGCCATCGCTCTTGACCCCAGCACATCTCCTCACCTCCGCTGACGAGCTCGAGCCCACCAAGATTTCCCCACGAGCACCACAGAACCACCCTTACCTCTCCACTTCCATCGTAACCCACCGAGCTCCGAGCTCACTCACTGCAACTTCACCATCGGTGTTTCCTCCAATAAAAGAGCAAAGCTCTGTTCAAAACTCAAGAGGCAGCGCCTCACGTGCCTTCCATGAGGACGCCAGCGCCAGAGTTAAAAACTCTTACATGAGCATTGCCCGTGTTCAAAGCACACAATAATCTTAAGCAGCGCCCACGTGCATAGCACGTAAGCGCCGTCGCCTTGTAGAATTAAATTCTACTCTCTGTTAAACAGAGCTGTTGGATCAAAAATCCAACAGAGACGATAAATCATCAGGATACAGAATTAAATTCTGTTGAGAGGAAATATTTCTCAAATCTTTCTAAACAAGAAAGATTGCCCTCTATAAAACAGAGTACCACTGGATTAAAAATCCAATGGTGATTAAAAAATCACTGATCCGCAGAATAAATTTTGTATGGGTAAATATTTCCCTAATCTTGTTAAAACAAGGAAATACTTTCTGTATAACTGAAGTCCTTAGATCAAAGATCCCACGGTGGGTAAAATCCCCAAAATTAATTAGGATCTCTTAATGAGAGATTTCTTCAACTAATCAACAGACTTGCCTCTACTATATAAAGGAACCAAGACTTCAAGTCTAAAGAGAAGAACCCCCCAAGCTTTAGAAAGAACAGAGAATTAAACTTTCGAGGAAGAAGAACTTTCTTCTTGGAAAATTAGGTAAATAAAATAAAGGAGTGCTTACCACTTAGTGACTGGCGCTCAGCGCCCAGCACCCCATGTGCCTCTCATATGGGCGCTACAAAATAAATGAGTGCTCAGCACTCAGTGACTGGTGCTCAGCGCCCAGCGCCCCACGTGCCTCTCATGTGAGTGCTACAAAATAAAGAAGTACTTAGCACTCAGTGACTGGCGCTCAGCGTCCAGTGCCCCACGTGCCTCTCACGTGGGCGCTACAAAATAAAGGAGTGCTTAGCATTCAGTGACTGGTGCTCAGCGCCCAGCACCCAGCACCCCACGTGCCTCTTACGTGGGCACAGAAAAATAAAGGAGTGCTTAGCACTCAATAAGCGGCGCCCAGTGCCCAGCGCCTCACGTGTCCCTCATGTGGGCGCCGCAGAATAAAAAAGTGCTTGACACTAGGCCACGCCTAGCGCCTCACGTACTTCGCACGTGGATGCCATAAAGAGTGCTCAACACTCCATAAAGAGACAAAAAAGAGTAAAGTGTTTAACATTTATTGGGCAAATCCCCATGACTGAAAACTCCACATGGTTATGTGTGAGCGTCAGAACTTACATAAGTGCTCAGCACTTTTTGCACAAAAAAAAGAGGACTGAGCCTAAACAAGTGCTTACACCTTTTTTCAAATAAAAAGAAATCTGAGTGGACCGAGCCCATGTGCTCAATACTTTCCAAACTGATCTTAGTCCCAAATACGACCATCGATTTTCCAACCGATGATATCCCAAGACGATATTCTTCCCACATTCTCCTGAGGAAGTTTTAGTCTCAAAATACGATTAATGATTTCTGGGTTTACCATTGATTCCTTTTTCCACTCAAATACGGGAATTGGTTCAAGGGTACATCTCTCCATACCTCTGATACATGTTGTTGTAATTCCTCAATGTCTTCAGAGAGATGGCGGGTCCCGACAACCAACTGTTTTTTGGTGCACTTCCCAAACTGACTTGCACATCCCAAATCAAACCACACCCTAAACTGGGTGCATCTCATATCATCGTTGCTCATTCCGTCACGTAAAAAATACACTTGGGCGCAAGATGATAATGGAACGAAACATCCTTAAACTACAACGGACCGAAATGTCTTTAAACTAAACGTTGCCTCTAAAATGGCGACAACAGACCGTAACGTCCTTAAACTAAAACCTCACCTCTAAAATGGTGATCAATAGATCGAAACGTCCCTAAACTACAACAACAGAGCTCAAATGCTCTCTTTTTAGATCCGAAACAAAAAATGATCCTAAATCGTTGTTAAATAGATCTTAGTCTCAAATTAGACTAACGTATCCTTAACAAAAAACCAATCGAGCCCCAACTGCTCAAAAACATTTAAGTCGATCTTAATCTCAAACTGGATTAACGATCCTTAAATAAAACAAACTCAAATCTAAGATATTTGGATTTGGACTAATCCACGCCCTACGGGCGACAATATAAATTAGTCTCCGTATACAATCTATGGGCAACCAAAAATAAAACAAACACACACGACACGAAGTGATCTTCTGGAGCAGGAGAAAGTGGTTATCGTGATGCGGTAACGTAATTAACTGCAGAGGCTTGCGCCTGCAGGGAAGAGCGTCCCCACAATCAAAAACCCCTCGCAAACGAGGGGGAATCTGACGAAGTCTGCTACAACGGCCGCATCCGTCCAGACCTCCGATACACGGTACCATAAATCAACTTGGCATCTTCGAAGAGGTGGACGGATAAATCCAAATAGCATCTGCCCCCAAAATTCAGGCCAGACGTCCCAACGTCCCGATCACGTTTTTCGGCGGTGAACAGATTCTGGCATGTCCGGTGGGACCTTTTCCTCTTTCCACTCCATACTTCGTGTGCCATGTTTCACGAACAAAATAGCGATTCACTATGGTTTCCCTTGGATTCGAGATACTAAGATTTGGGGTCTTGTTTCTGTGCAGAAAGAAGAAGTGAACATCAATGGCTTCCAGCTGCACCAACTGCAACAACAACTCCCGCTCTGCCCCATCTGGAGGAGTGACTTACGGGCCTAATGCGACTTCCATCTTTTCAATGCCGGTAGGGCAGGTGACTCAAGCCACCACTAGATTGTTCTTCGGGACCATGCTCCCGCCAGCGAGTTTCAGCGCCCCAGTGCCACCACAGGAAGCTCCCAAGAAGTCGGTCTTCGATCGGCTTGCAACCACCACGGGCCCTCTCAACGGGTCATCCAAGCCTGCCACCTCAATCTTCAACAAGTTGAGCTGAAGCTCAAGTGGGCCCACAAAGAGGCTCGCGATACCTGAAGGGGCTATCCCGAAACGGATAGTCCTCTCAACTCCTACTTCGGGCGAAGTCGTCAAAATTGCTTCCCCTACCAGAAAATCATCTTTTGAAAAATTGGCCGTCCCCACTTAATGGACGTCAGTCTTCAACAGGCTGGCACCAGCAGTAACCCTTCACCAAAGCAGCGGGTATGACAGAGCCACTCCCACAAATGAGGCAATACCGTCTGCAAGACATGCTCGACGTCGCCACTGGCGCCGAGTGAGCAAAGCTGGGGGAAACTCCCCCTCTGGACTTACTCCACCAGCTCCAATGGTGGAAGTTGACGCTGCTGTTCCCACCAGGAACAGCTTTGAACCACTTAGGAGGGTGCGAAAGAACTTCCCAACCGCAGTGCTGAAGAATCTCCACCACCTGCTGAAAACATGATGCAGGCAAAAATGGAGTAGTCCCCTCAAGGGCTCTCCTCCTGAATCCACAGGGTCTGGCGGAAAGTCTAAGATTCTGTGATCAACAAGAACTACTCTCGTCAATTGGACAAAATGAAGGTTTGACAAGAGGAAAGTCATCCCTCCACCACTCAGCGAAGGACTTCTTTCATATAGGCGCCTACTACAATGGCTCCTTCAACTTCGACTGCCCACAAAAAGAGAAGGCCGGAGAATCTCCCACCACCGGCGGAAATCCTAAAGGTGATGGATCCAAACGCCTCAAGTCTGGGGGCATGATTGTGCACACGGTTTACATGGCTTCCAGGAAAGAAGAAAGTCGTGCTTCTGTGGGTCATCGACTGCAAACTCGGTCGTTAACAAAGGCTCAGGTGCAACAACAAAAGCTTCAGGAGATGCTGACAGAAATGGCAGCACTCACCTGACAAAAAGAAAGCCCGGAAGCAGCGTCCGAACAACGCCAGGAACAGGAGACCAATACAGAGTTCCTGCGAAGGGTGCTAGAAAGAAAAGATAAGGAGGTCACGGAATAAGCTGCTAATATAAAGCAGATGGTGCTTTTGTTCCAGTACATGGTTGGAATGACGATCCAGCCAGAACCTCCAGCCGAAAATCCATCGATAATCATCGAGGACGACAGAGGAGTGTTCCGCTCCGAATACAGAGACGCGACCATGTAGGTCTGTTTTGCTTGAATTTGGGGATAGATGCTATTTGGATTTATCCGTCCACCTCTCCGAAGATGCCAAGTTGATTTATGACACCGTGTATCGAAGGTTTAGACAGATGCGGCCGATGTAGCAGACTTCATCAAATTCCCCCTCATTGTGAGGGATTTTTTATTATGGGGACGCTCTTCCCTGCAGGTGCAAGCCCCTGCAGTTAATTACGCTACCGCATCGCGGTAACAACTTTCTCCTTCTTCAGATGGTCACTTTGTGTCGTGTATGTTTGTTTTATTTTTGGTTGCCCGTGGATTGTATACGGAGACTAATTTATGTTGTCGCCCGCAGGGCGTGGATTAGTCTAAATCCGTATCTTCTTAGATTTTGGTTTGGGGTTGGGTTTAAGAATACGTTAGTCTCATTTGAGACTAAGATTAAATTAAATGTTTGTTGAGGACACGTTAGTCTAATTTTATACTAAGATCTACTCAACGGGATCATTTAGTTCCAACAAAAGAGCATTTGGGCTCTATTGTTTAGTTTAGCGACATTGCGGTCCATAATTAGTTTAAGGACATTACGGTCCAAGGTTAAGGACATCATAGTCCATGGGCTTAAGAACCCCACAGTCCAAGGTTAAAGACATCATAGTCCATAGGTTTAAGGACCTCACAGTCTAAGGTTAAGGACATCATAGTCCATGGGTTTAAGGACCCCACAGTCCATGAAAAGTCTGGTTATCGGGACCCGTCACCTCTCTGAAGACGTTGAAGGATTACAATGACAAATATCAAAGGAGTGAAGAGATGTACCCTTGAACCAATTTTGGTTGAGAGATCTGTAGTCCAATTTGGGACTAAGATCTGTTAAAAGATTTATGAGCATATGGGCTCAATTAATCTGAATTAAGGGTTTATAGCCAACTTGGGCTCGGCCCACTCAGTTTAAATGTTAAACATTTGATAATACTGGGCATTGATTTGAGTTATGACAATATTTTTGTCTTTTATTGAATGCTGAGCATTCATTATAGCTCTGGGGTTTCATTTAAAGAACAGTTTATGTTTTATCAGCGCACACGTGAGAAACACGGGCGCGCTTGGTGCTAGCGCCAGTCAATGAGCTCAGTGCGCTATATTTGGAGTGCTGAGGTGCTGCAGCACTTTGCGCTAGAAGTGGAGCGCTGAGGCGCTTCTGTTAAGTAGCGCACATGTGAGGAGCACGTGGCGCGCTTGGCGCTAGCGCTAGTATTGAGCGCAGAGTGCTTCTTTAAATTTGGAGTGTTAAGGCTTTTTTAAATTAAGAGCGCTAAGGCTCTACAGCGCTTTGTGCTAGATGTGGAGCGCTGAAGCTCTTTTAAATTAGGAGCGCTAAGGCTCTCCTTTTATGCAATTTAGATCAGTTTTGCTCTCTGAGAATTAAATTCTCTTGTATAAGAAACTTTGTCTTAAGGTTCTAAGAACAAAGTTCTTATCTTATAGGAGATGTTTCAATCTCTTATTTTGGTGAAAATCTTTGCTTTTATGGATCTGTGATCCTAAGAGAATTGAATTATTCTCCCTTTTTTTATAATGTGATGTTCATGATCTCTGAAAGACAATTTGTCTTATAGATCTATGATCTGAAGAAGGTTAAGTTCTTCCTCTTATTCTTTATGATGAGATACTTTGATCTCTTTGTGAAAGACCTTGGTCTTATAGATCTATGATCTTAGAAAACAGAAGTAAATTCTTCTTTTATATGAGACGATTTCGTCTTTCTGTTCTTTTTGCCTTGAAGAAAATCTTCTTCTTCCGAGGGCTTGCTTTTTGTCTTTGAAGTTATTTCAAAGTTTATGGAGGGTTCCTCTATCTGTTTCTGTATGTCTTTTTTTTTTATTTCTTTTCCTTTTTTTTGAAAAGAAAGATCATTGGTCGTTGGGACCCACCACCTTTCCGACGACACTGTGAGATTACAACGCCATATATCGAAGGTGTAGAAGGATGTACCCTTTGAACCATGTCACACTCATTAGGGGGAAAGAACAGGCTGGAGCTTAAGCTTCTCGCTGCTGAAAAAGGCTTCTTTGCGTTCGTGCACGTACGTCGCACGTGTTTGGCGCACGTGTGTCGCACGTGTTGGGCATACATGTTTGCACGTAGCTCACATGGAGCTTGCGCATATGCGCATTATGGGGGAGCAAGCTTCTATGGAGAAATAATCTCCTTTGAGTATTATGAAATACTCCTACGTACGTTGCACGTGTTTGGCTCACGTGCGTTGCACATGGCGCGTATGTGCTCGGCACACGTGCATTGCACGTGGCGCACATGGCGCTTGCGCATATGCGCATTATGGGGGGAGGGGAGCAAGCTCCTATGGAGAAATAATCTCTTTTGAGTATTATGGAATACCCCCACGTGCATTGCACGTGTTTGGCTCACGTGCGTTGCACATGGCGCGCATGTGGCCGGCGCACGTGCATTGCACGTGGCGCACATGGCGCTTGCGCATATGCGCATTGGGGGGGGGGGTGCAAGCTCCTATGGAGAAATAATCATGTTTGAGTATTGTGGAAAACTCATTTTTTTCTAAGAGATATCCCATCTTATTTATATGGGAGTGGTAGAGAAATGATCTTTTTTTTTCCCGATGTGGGACTAAAAATGCATTTCCCATGTAGTAGAGCATTAATTTAGATTACACGTGCGTTGCACATTTGCTTATAACTTTTGATCCCGGATGAATTATAAGGTCCATAATATATCAAATCGAAGGATTTTTCGAGACACTTTCGATACCATCAGAATATAGCTGTTTCTCATTCGGGAGTTTGTCAAAATACAGCTTGAAAAATACTGGTTCGCATTTTCTTCTTTAGATTACACGTGCATAGCACATTTGCTCATAACTTTTGATCCCGGATGAATTATGAGGCTCATAATATATCAAATAGAAGGTTTTTTTGAGATGCTTTTGATACCATTAGGTATTTCTCATTCAGGAGTTTGTCAAAATACAGCCCGAAAAATACCGATTTGCATTTTTTTAAGCGTATCGCTGCCATTTGATACCTTGGGCTCTTTTGCGCAGAAAATTTTGGCGCGAACAAACGCCCCCCACTATTTTGTTCAGATAAGTATGTACGTGGGTGAAGTAGTGGAGAGTTATGCATGGCCATAGAATTGAAGGTTTAGGAGACAAGTTTAGGGTCCTTGTAGCCTAAGACTTTTTCATCTTCATGAGCCGTACGGGTCTCAAGAAGGTTTTTTCTCCCTACAAGTCGAGAGGATCTCATAAGTGCATATTCTCCCTAGAAATCGTGAGGATTTCTAAGTGTTCATCGCCTCCGTGAGTCGTAAGGATCTCACTCGGGTATTTTTCCTTACGAATCGTGAGGATCCGTAAGTAACTTCTTTATTTCAGTGGCATATAATTTTGGCAAATGTGGCCCGTAGATAGTCCACCTCGACCTTCTTGTAGGGCAGCGATGGCTTAGGAAACAGGTTCAGGTCTGCTGCCTAAGACTTTTCAACTTTATGAGTCGTAAGTGTCTCATAAAGAATTTTCTCCCTACGAGTCGAAAGGATCCCGTAGGTGTATTTTCTCCTTTGGAATCGTGAGGATTCCTAAGTGTGTTTTCTCTTGAGAGTCGTAAGGATCTCCCGAGAGAATTTTCTTCCATACAAGTCGAGAGGACTTGTAAGTGGTTGTTTCCTTTCTTATCGGAGAGTGTGGCCTGTAGAAAATCTACCTTGATCTTTCTGCGAGGCAATGATGGCTTGGGAAACGGGGTTAGGATCTGTCACCTAAGACTTTTCAACTTTATGAGCCGTGAGGGTCTCATAAAGAATTTTCTCCCTGCAGGTCGAGAGGATCCCGTAGGTGTATTTTCTCCTTCGGAATCGTGAGAATTCCTAAGTGTGTTTTCTCTTGAGAGTCGTAAGGATCTAACAAGAGAATTTTCTCCTTACAAGTCGAGAGAACTCGTAAGTGATTGTTGAGTTGACCTGCTCCCGAGTCAAAGCATTGCTTTGATGGGGATTTCAAGAGTTTACTTTGGATGTTTCCCACGGAGTCAGGATCGACATTGGGAGCGAGAATTGCATCATGAGATGATGACCCAACTAGTTTCGTGCAGGCCATCAAGAGTGGGGACTCTGTAAGAATGGCTGGATGCTAAGCGATCTGAGATGTAATCCATATACACCAACAAAGTATGGACTTTGGTTGCTTTATCTGAAGGGTTAAATCCCTATCAGGAGCAAGTATATCTTGAGAAGATTACTTAGGTGTACATGGAAAAGTTGAGACTTTCAAAGCAATGCTTAGGTCCATCCAGATCCTATTTGCCACTGCTACATACCATGACTACGATATCTGGCGGTTGGGTGTCAGGACCGCTTTTCTAAATAGTGTTTTAGAAGAGAGTGTTTGTAAGTACACATCCAGAGGGCTTCGTAGACAGTGGGAGCAGCGGAAACGTGTGCAAGTTGCTTTATGGATAAAACAGGCATCGCAGAGTTGGAACATCTGTTTTGATGTGGTAGTCAAAGAGTTTGACTTCATCAAAATGGTAGATGAACCCTGTATATATAAAAAGGTAATAGGGAGTATGGTGGTGATCCTCGTATTGTACGTGGATGACATACTCTTGATAGGAAAGGAGTTTCATATGCTACACTCGGTCAATCTCCTCTTATCACAAGGATTCTCCATATAGGATCAAGGTGATACCTCATAAATCCTGGTTTTTGATCTATGAGATAGATCTAATTGAATGTTAGGATTCTCACTATGTAGTGAGATGGTATCAATCGATCCTGGGGAGAATCACTGGAAAGCTTCCAGGGTGGTAAGGTCGATTGAATGTCAGTCACAGGCATTGTCTTTACCCTCAGTGGAAGGATGGTATGTTAGAAGAGTTCCAAGCTAGATACCGTGGCAAACTAGACGATTAAAGGCAAGATACATCGTTACCAAGGATGCTACCAAAGAAGCAGTCTAGATATATATAAGTTCATGAGATGAACTTCGTTCCTACCATTGTGTGACAATGGAGTTGTGGCTTATGCCTAGGAACCCCCGTCCCATCAGAGATCCAAACATATTCTTAGGCAGTATCACCTGATCATGGAGATGGATGATCTCCAGGGAGATCGATGATCTCCAGGGAGATCGAGGTCAGGAGAGTAGATACAGAGGACAACAATGCGGATCCACTCACAAAGGCCTATTTCCCAGTAGTGACTTTTATGGGATGATTGAGTATGAGATACTCCAACCACAATTGATTGTTGGGTATGAGATACTACAACAGATGGCCCTAGTGCAAGTGGAAGATTGTTAATGATATGTATGCCCTAGAGGCCATTACTGTACATACGATGTATATTGTAGTGGATGCTTGGACATATATATGGAGGACTTTCTTGCTCGACATGATAGTATGCTATCTGGTTGCTCTTTATCTTAACATGTACTCAGATTGTCTCTATGTTATATGTTGATAAAGCACTTAGGATGAGTACTTGCTGCCAGTACTATGATGCAGATCATACTAGTGGGTACAGTGTAGTCGCTAAGTACATCCTTTAAATGTTTCTAGTCGTAGGTGTATCGAGACAGGGTATCGATATACCAGAGTAGACTAGCGTATAGCTTCTCGACCCATGTAGATGGGCGATGGATGATCCCATATCCATTGGTGTTTGACATCAGAGATAGTATACATGTGCTCAGTGGAGGCTGGGTACACTGGAAGGACTTGCCAAGAACTCCCAGATGGTATTATACCTTACGTCAGATGGCAGTTCTCCGGTGACACTGGTATATGTTAGTCTGTAGACCCGAGATCGTCATAGAGTCTTGTGTGATTCCCACTGTGATTTGATTTCCACTTTACCACGTTCAAGAGAACGTGCAAAACGGTGTCTTTTGGATACAGTCCCGAATCACATGGAGGCAATGAGCGATAGGAGGGGTTTCGTCTCTCCCGGTATTGGGAGTTGATGTTGCGCTGTGTTCGATTGGCTATAACTGGAAATCCCTGACCAGGATTACTGAGATTTACTGGTAAGTGTTATCAGTAGTTTCTCGAACTGTTATGTACCTCATATCGACACGACTTATCGGTTACTGGGGTCTGACGTTTACCACCCCTAGATTAGATATGCGACATATCAGACGAAGAGACCGGATTGTACGTGAGTGTTACTGATTGGATTCACAGGAGAATGTACAGACTTGCTTGTTGATCTTCTGATCGCTCAATACCTGGGTGGCTGTTACGTTTAGCTGACCACTTGCAGCTTGTGGGTGTTTGATATGATCATCACCTACTGCCGGCGTATTGACGATTCTTTAGAGTCCTACACAAAGGTTTTCTGGCTCAGGCAAAACAGAGTAGGAGCACATATGTGATATGTGCGGGACCGAGAATAATACGTGTATGTGATACCGTACTAGATTCTCGCGATATATGATATCGGCCGGGTATATATGATATAGCCGGGTCATCGGATCAAGTGTTGATTCGATGAACTGATACATTTTATATTAGTCGGTTATTTGTGAAATAGCCGGATTATCGGATCAAGTGTTAATTCGATAATTTAATGTATAATTATATATTTGATATATTACATTACATTAACTAATATAAGCTCACTTAAAGATTCTTTTTCTCACTTGGATGATACATTGATATATATGAGATATATGTTAATTGTATTATTTTATTTTGTTACTATAGATATTATATATGTGATATATAACATTGTAACATGTTAGGGTTACAAATGCAACAAAGGTTTTGAGATTTAACCATGTTAGGATTTGGATTAGGGTTAAGCTTTTGGATTAGGGTTTTGGATGTGCTTTGAGGAAGGTTCATGAAGGTTTGACTTCGTCCATTTTCTTTGATATTTTGGAGAGATATTTGTTAACCCAACCCAAACCTTAACCCATGGTAAAGTCTCTACAAGGGTTAAGCATGTCATGCTTAACCCTAGGTTGCATTTCTAACCTCAACAATAATTCATTATTCATCACAAAAGAAATTCTTCTTCTTCTTCCTTTCTTGAAAGCTTGCTTGATTTTTATTTGTGATGAACCAAAGTGAGATAAAGAAACAAAGAAATTCCTACTTCATCATCCTCATTTATTCTAGCCACTTAGATTAGGGTGTTTACTTTACTAATACTTGATTAGTGAAGTAAGAGCTTGGGTTTGAGATTCTTCAAGGTAGATCATCTTCGTTTTTTAAGATTGGAAGTAAGGTTGCATCTTTCTCTTCATGGAACCTCTCTAGAGTCTGAGTACTTGATGATCGCAGCGAAGGGACCTCAACACGGACCTTATGAAGCGAAGGAACGAACTACAAAAGTTGTAGTCCCTAACTCTTAGATGTTAAAGTGTTAACATGCTAGTTTGTGTTTGATTCTTTAGTTAAGATCCTAGGTTTAGGGTTATCTATAATGGAAATTTTTTAACTTGGCATGGATGATGCCTCCCGAAACCTTGCTGCCGTTGTACGTATCCCAACAGGACGGTTATGCTCGCACGTCTCGAGGAGGAGATCTTCATCGCCGAAGATGATATCGGCTGTGTGCACTTCTTCTAGCTCGTCCTTCATCTTTTCTTCGGGGAGGAAAGCTTGGAACTGCTCAGGCTCTTGTAGTGCCTTGATCAAAGAATCTCTCACCTCTTTGGATAGCAGAATGGCGTCGAGAATGCTTAGCTGTGAGGGGATCTTCCTCAGGTGTGCCAGAACGTTGTAATCCACCTTGTTTTTCTTGGTCGGGACTTTAGCTGCCAGCTCTTCGACGACTCGATCATCGAGGGCGATATCCTCAGGGACTTTTTCTTTTCCCTTATCCTTTTTGTTCGATCCTTTGTTTGCAGGTCAGAGATTTTTTTCAGGTAGCGTGCGATTGCGCAGCTGTATGTTCTCACAGGTCTTCGGTTCTTCCTCTTTTCCTGAGGTGGATTCTTTAAAGAGAGGGCCGAGAGCCATTTCTTCTTCAGAATCGCTCCCGAAGGTAAGATCTTGCGATCCTCCGCTATCAACCCTGTGACAATTGCCGGCAGCTCTTCCACGTTCGTCTGTCGCATTTTTCCGCTGTCGACGAGCTTCACGCTTCATCCTCTTGAAGCGTCGCCTGTGAGCGACATACCCTTGCCACCAATTCTTAAAGGCGTTGCATTACTCAGTAGGGTGTGCAATCTTCTGATGATATAAGCAGAAGTTAAGATGTACGTCCGCTTCATCAAGATGTATACCGCAAGGATAATTTCCTCAAAACGAGGGCAGCTTCATTCCCATCGATATGGCTTTGGCGAATCTTTTCCTTGTCTTGAAGCTGCTTTTATTTGCGGTGGATGTACTTTGATCTGGTGGGAGTGTTTCAACCCTTTCGTCCAGTTGCCGGCGTTTGGCCTTTTCAAATATGACCATCTCGCGCTCTCGATCAGCTTTGCTTTTCAGAAGAGCTTTGTTCAGGAATGCATCAATCTTCTCGTCAGACGGTCCTAGGAGCTCCAATTCGGGATCTGCCCCCAGTTTCTCTATATCCAGAGCTTCTTTACCGTTTATTAACGAGTGAGAGATCACATAGTAGCTTGCCACATAATCCTCAGGTTCATCCGACGAGTCTTCTCCATTGTCATCATCTCCGTCTTCAAGGACGTGGCTGAGAAATTCTTGGAGTATGACTGGGGTCCGTGCCTTCTGATTATATTCTTCTAGCGTGTCAATATGTTTTTGCAGGTCCGTGCGCTTGTCATCAGGCTTCACGGGCTTTTTGGTCTTTTTCTTCTTCTTCGAAGACTTTGACGGCTGGGTGTGGGCGCTTTGACTATCACCACCAATTTTTGGAGTTGGACGCGGCTTCAACATTCCCTTTATGACTTCGGGTTCCAGCGGACTTTTCCATTTGATCGCCGGGCATGTTTGGAGATCCTTCAGCATTATTTTTGTTTTGGTTGAAAGAACGACCTCTGATTAGTCGAAAATATTGCATATTTTAGCCGGCAATTTCCTCATCATTTGCATCCATATAGAAGTGTTCGGCATTCATATTTTACATATTAGCAAAACTGTCGCAAAATATCAGATTGCATGTATTAGACTCTGAAACCGACACGATAAAGGAAATTAACCACATTTCATGGCATCGCATCATCCCTATATTTGCGCAACACTTGTTTTGAGATCTGTGCAGGAAAATCCAGCAGAAAGGCCAAAATTTACAGGGTACAGCTAAAACGTTACGCCAACTCAATGATTTCAGTTCTGGTATCAATCCAAAGGGACAAATACAAATCAACATATCCGATGAAGCCCCAAATACCATCAAAAGACGACACCAGAAGAACCAAGCTCCAAGCCTCCTACATGGCCGCGGAACCGCGGCCAGAACCTGCTTGCGCCGCGGTTCCGCGGCCATCTTGCCACGTTACCCTCTCAATTTTAGTGCACAATTCTTCTCATAGTGGCTGAAGTTCAGAAATATACCTCAAGTTCCAGAAGACTCCAGAGACTTCTGCCAGATCAGCAAGCTTTAGGATCAACACTAAACTAGCCTATCATTCCAGAAACTTCTTCCTAAACCCTAGCTTAAACCCTAAGCTAAGCCTAACAAACTCTTTCTAGAAGTCTTTCAACAAACTTTTGGAGGGAACTCAAAGGCTTAGGGTTTGGGTGCTCTATAAATAAGACCCTAGGCTCACTTGTAAAAGAATAATTCATGAGCTTGGAAAAATCAATCCATCAGTTCATTTGAGAGCCATTCTATCTCTTCCTTCATCTTCTTCTTCCACAAGTCTAGTGAGAGGACTTGTGTGAAACCCTAACCCTAAATTCCAATCAAAAGCCAAGATCCCGAGTACCCATCAAGCAAGAAGCCTTGCAACCTTTTATGAGCCGAGCCGATCTTCAACGGAGCAAGTGGTCAAAGCCGATCCGCGACTCACGGAGCCGAGCAACGCCAATTCAACAATTTAGTTCTTCCTCTTGTAGTTCTTGAGCGACTGTAATCAAATTGTTGATATAAATAAAAGGTGATATTCTTTTATCTTGTTTACTTTAAATTCTCGCATCATGATATCTTTTCAATTCTTGAATACTTTCTGTGTGATGATGTTTGAGTAATACTCCGCTCGTCGAGAAGTCGAGACGACCAATAGAATGATGATGTAATATATCTTAAATCGATTCTTGAGTCCTACGAGTTTTGTAAACCCTAGCAAGTTCAAGAATCGACGACCCAATTCGTTGCGATGCTTTCTTGATTGATATCGCTCGAGATTGGGGAGTTATGATCGTTTCTTGAAATTGTTAGAGGCTAGAATGCAAATGATATCAACGAAAGAACAAGGGTTAAAAGATGAAACCCTAATTTCATCAAGAAAGCCCTAACTCTCGTCGATCATCATCAATCTAGTATCAATCCTTCGAAGGACAAGAACACGAAATCTTGAAATTACATTACGTCTATAGATCCGATCGATTCCTACGAGCCTCATTTAGATTCTTGACATTTTGGTTGGAAATATTATCGAAACCCAATTCTTGATTGTTTATCAGTTTCTTGATTCTTGATTAAACTCGTGACACCTGAATCAATTGATAAATTCTTGAATCATGTTTTCTTTCCTTTTCGATTAACTTTTCGATTCAAACAAATTAAACATAGAAACGAATCGCACAATCCCTATGGACGATCCGCACTTGCTAACGAAATCTACACGACACCGTTATTGATTGCGGTCAAATCTAATTCTTTGGTTGTGATTTCTTTATACAATTTTCTAAATACCGATACAAGATACTGTTATCAATCAAATGAAACCGTTATCGGGAAACAATTGATTCGATACTTGCTTTTACATCCAATCGAGAAAATAAATTTCAATCAAAATGGTGCCGTTGCCGGGGATCGCGCGCTAATTCGTTTCATATTATAGTTTGAATTGAAAGATTTATTTCATTTTGATTTTTGAGATCAAAATTCGTGCAAACCCTAAACGATTTGTTGTGGTTCATTGCAAGAAAATCTGGAGCTGTTTGGCAATTGAGGAAAATTTTTGGAAAATTCCAGAGAGCTGGAGTTATTAACAGGAAGCTGCTGAAAAATTTTGGTGCAGTGTTCCCATTGTTTGACCGCGGAAGGGCGGCAATAAGCCCCTATTGCGGCGGAACCGCGGCTTGGTGGGGGGATCTCTGTGCTAGGTTTTCTCTGTAAGCTTCTTACCTTCTCCTCTCTCCTCTTTTTAGCTCCAACTAACAAATTTCTGCAGGTTTCTTTGCAAATAATCGCAGCTCGCAAAAAGCAAAAGTAAATTTGTGCGTGATTTTGTTTCTTGGTTGTTTGCATTCTAAATACGGATATTAAGGGGCACGGCCAAATCCAAATTAGGTGGGGATTTCATTACCCTTCCTAGGCCCCGAAAATCGCAAAACTTGCATCCGCATTGACCCACATTAACTAAAAGAAATCTAGAGAAGACTCTAAGGACTGTCGCGCTCAATTAGGACAAGAGAAGGCCGTGGGTAATTCATTTCTTATCCGCGTTTTCTTGTGGTGCCTAAGGCGAGTGTGTCTAAGGTTAGTGGTTTTTAATTAGGCCCACTACTTACGTAGTGGAGTACCTTTCCACTTACCTGGCACTTATCCGGCCATAGGGGGACAAAGAGGCAGTGGAGGATTCTATCCTGCGACTTGTCTTTTGGCAGTTAGGAGCGGTCTAGAGCCGGACCTAGGTGACCACTAGATTCTAGGGTTTGTGTGCTGCATTTGTTTTATCGCATCATTTTTTCAAAAATCCGTCCCTTTTTCAAAGCAAACACCGCATTCATTCATTACCCCTAATTATAAGTCAACGCTGCCACTTGTACTAACCCTTTTTAGTGCAAGATAGGCTGGACACGGGATTCTAGTGCCCGTTTAGTCCGCGTACCCTTTATCGACTCCGAAGTCGATATTTCCCCATTTACCTTTTCTTTACCCACTACCACACCCACACCGATGGATCCGAATCCATCAAACTTCTTTAACCCTAATCTGCCGCCGTCCGTTGGTGCGCAGAATCCACCCCGCATCTCTCTCCAGGAGAGGTGCTACCCTATTCGAGGTCCTCTTTCGACCTGCTTATCCACACCACCAGCCAATGGGGATAACTTTGAGATTAAGCCCCAGTACATCAATCTTTTACCCAAATTTCATGGACTCGAGACTGAGGACGCTTACGTTTTCATTACCAAATTTGAAAACGTATGCGCAATGATGGGTACGTCACAACTTTCAGTGGATGCTATGCGTCTACGACTTCTTCCATTTACTTTGTGCGATATAGCCGAGAAGTGGCTATATAACACTACCGCACACTCTATTACGAATTGGGAAGAATTCGTCGCTGCATTCCTTAAGAAATTTTACCCAATACAAAAGACAGCTTGAATCCGTAGCGAACTGAATCAATTTGCCCAGCTCCCTGCTGAACCATTTTCAAAATGCTTTGAACGTTTCAAGAATCTATTGGTTCAGTGTCCTCATCACGGCATCCCGAGATGGGAATTATGCCGAATCATTTATGAGGGCATTAACCCAAGCACTAAACAGAGCCTTGAAAACATGTGTCAAGGTACTTTTATGACCAAGGATGATGGGGAAGCTTGGAAGTATTTAGAAGAGTTCGCTGAAAAATCACTACAGTGGGAGAGTGGTACCCAACCATTGAATAAGGGTGGCGTACACCAAATAGATGTGTCCATAGGTGTTCGAGCTGAGATGGCAGCAATGCAAAAGAAGCTCGACGCTATGGAACACAAATTTGCAGCAGCCTCCCTAAACCCAGTGTCACTCCCCAAAACTGTTTGTGGGTGCTGTTCTGATCCGTCTCATTTAACGGAAGAATGTCCATTAAACTCTGCGTTTCAAGGTCACGAGCATTCTAATGCCGCATTTCAAAGACCTCGAAACGATCCTTATTCTTCCACGTACAATCAGGGTTGGAGGAATCACCCGAATTTCGCTTGGAACCAAAACCAATCTCAAAACACGGTTCCAAACACGAATAATTTTCAAAGGGCTCTTCCTCCACCACAACAGCAACCCCTTTAACTCACTCAGCACCCCTATCAGTCACAAAATTTCCAAAACCAGGGCAACACTCCTGCACAGTCTAATCCTATGCAGTCCTGTTCTGACGAGTTCTCTCAATTCACTCAAACCATGAAATCACTTTTATCAAATTTCATAGAGGTTTCGACTGAGATTAGATCTTCCGTCAGTGAGATAAAGAAAAACTCAGCGTCCCAAGCTGAGAGTATCAAATCGATGGAAGCTGAAATCGCACGCCTCAAAGCCCAAAATGAGTGCGAGAGAAAAAGGGAAACTTCCCTCTCAACCCCTACAGAATCCTGGGCATTACAATGTAAATGCCATCACAACGTTGAGATCGGGAAGAGTGCTGAACAATCATGTCGGGGAAGGTATTGATGATACTGAAGATCATATCAACACCCCGGCTGAGACCTTTCCACACACACACACTTCTCCTTCTGATCCTTCTTCTTCCACCACACCATCTTCTCGCGAGCCTATTCTCCATTTCCCATTAGGCTCGACACCTTCTCCCAACCCTTATAGTTCTTCACAGACGGTTCCCACACCTCTTTTAGGACCTCGTCTACCCCTTCTTCCTTCTCCTGTGATGGACCCTGCGCTTATTGCGAAAGCTCCTTACCCGAACCGGTTAAGGGGTAATAGAACGAGTCCTCATATGGAGAAAATTTTAGAAATATTCAAACAGGTTAACATCAATATCCCTCTCCTAAATGCAATTCAACAAGTCCCCGCTTATGCGAAAATTCTTAAGGACTTGTGCACTAGGAAGAGGAAGACTCAAGTGCCGAAGAAGGTCTTCATGTCTAATAATATCAGCACTGCTTTTATTCCCCAGCTACCAAAGAAACGAAAGGACCCAGGATGTCCTACAATATCGATTTCGATTGGGGGTAAAAACATAAATCATGCTCTTTTAGACCTTGGCGCAAGTGTTAACCTGCTCCCTTATTCTGTCTATGAGCAATTAGGGATTGGAGAGCTGAAACCTGCTCATTGCACTCTCCAGATGGCAGACCGATCTATCACCAAACCAAGGGGTGAATTAGAGGATGTATTGATAAAGGTCGGGGAATTTGTTTTCCCTGTAGACTTCATTGTGCTCGACACACATCCTGTAGCAAACCCCCGGGGCCAAATTCCGGTGATTCTGGGTCGTCCTTTCCTTGCCACTTCCAACGTTGTTATAAACTGTAGAAATGGTTCAATGAACTTATCATTTGGAAATATGACCATTGAACTAAATATCTACAAAGTTGGAAGTCAGCCATCAGAACCCTCTGCTCATACTTTAGATGTGTGCTCTGTCCATGAGATCGCTCCCGATAGTTGTGGAGCCGAGGAACTTTGCTTTACTGATCTCGATGACATTACCACATCTCTGTTTGATTTCACACATGATCTTAGTGAGGACACTTTCTCTACACTTGAGTCCTGCACTCCTGACTTTTCTCCACCCGAGTCTGTATCTTTCACAGGCTCTGAGCTTCTTTGTAAATCCAAAAATCGCTCAATGATCCCTCCTTCTATCATTTCTCCACCCGAGTTAGATCTCAAAATTTTACCTTCTCACCTTAATATGCATATCTAGGTGAGAATGAGTCTTTACCGGTTATCATATCCGCTTCTCTTGCATCAGAGCAAGAAAATGCACTTTTATCGGTATTGAGATCTAACAAAGAGGCGTTTGGTTGGAGTATGGCGGACATCAAAGGGATTAGTCTCTTGATTGTTGAACATCATATACATGTGATGGATGATGCCAGACCGACCCGAGAACCACAGAGACGGTTGAATCCCGTCATGAAGGAAGCTGTAATGAAAGAGATCGTCAAATGCTTAGATAATGGTATTATATATCCCATCTCCGATAGCCAGTGGGTAAGTCCTATACATGTCGTTCCTAAGAAATCCGGGATCACTGTTATAACCAATGAGGCAAATAAGTTGATTCAGACACGCGCCCAAACTGGGTGGCGTGTATGTATTGATTATAGAAAACTCAATGCTGCCATGAGGAAAGACCACTTTCCTCTACCATTCATTGATCAGATGCTGGAACGCTTAGCGGGACGAGAGTATTATTGTTTTATGGACGGATACTCAGGCTATAATCAGGTCCCCATCGCCAAAAAGGATCAAGATAAAACCACTTTTACTTGTCCTTTTGGTACCTTTGCTTACAGTCGCATGCCCTTTGGGTTATGCAATGCTCCCGCTACCTTTCAGCGGTGTATGATGGGGATATTCTCTGATATGGTAGAGAATTTTCTGGAGATCTTTATGGGCGATTTCTCGATTTTTGGAGACTCTTTTTCTGATTGCCTTGCGAATCTTGACGCTGTTCTTACTCGTTGCAAAGAGAAGAACTTGACTTTGAACTGGGAAAAATGCCATTTTATGGTCCAAGAAGGAATAGTACTTGGACATGTCATTTCACAGAAAGGCATTGAGGTTGACAGAGCTAAGGTAGATGTCATTCAAAACCTCCCTCATCCCAAAAGCGTCAAAGATATTCGATATTTCCTTGGCCATGCGGGCTTTTATAGGAGATTCATTAAGGACTTTAGCAAAATTGCTAGACCTTTAACTCTTCTCCTGGCCAAGGATACGATCTTCCATTTTGACTCGGACTGCGAGACAGCTTTCGACTCACTTAAACACTCACTCACTTCAGCCCCCGTTTTATCATCACCAAACTGGGGCTACCCCTTTGAGCTGATGTGTGACGCATCTGATTTTGCAGTAGGTGCAGTCTTAGGACATCACATCAAAAAGATGCCACACGTGATATACTATGCAAGTAAGATCCTGAATGATGCGTAAATCAATTATACAACCACAGAAAAAGAACTCTTAGCGGTTGTATTTACATTAGAAAAATTCAGGCCTTAATTAATTGGCTCACCTATAGTTGTGTATACTGACCATTCCGCTTTAAAACATCTTCTGGCGAAGAAAGATGCAAAAGGTCGACTAATACGTTGGATCCTTCTGTTACAAGAATTCGATCTTGTTATCAAAGATAAGAAAGGATGTGAAAACGTAGTAGCTGACCATCTTTCACGCATCATTTCTTCCCCTGTGACCCTGCCGATTAATGACTCGTTCCCTGACGAACAACTCTTGAGCATATCCGCTGAACCATGGTTCAGGGATATTGTGAACTATCATGCCACGGGACTGATACCGAGCGATTGGTCAAAACAGGACAAATACCGTTTTCTTTCCCAAGTAAAACACTTTTACTGGGACGAGCCCTATTTGTTTAAATATTGTCCTGATCAGATCATTCGCCGGTGTGTCCCGAATGAAGAGTTCAAGAGTGTTATTTCATTTTGTCATGATCAGTCCTGTGGGGGTCACTTTGGTCCTAGAAAGACAGCGGAAAAGGTTTTGCGATGTGGATTTTATTGGCCGACCTTATTCAAGGACGCATTTGACTATTGCAAAACCTGTACACAATGTCAGTTTACGGGTAGAATATCCCAGAGGAATGAAATGCCTCAGCAACCCATTCTGGTTGTTGAATTATTTGATGTTTGGGGCATTGATTTTATGGGTCCCTTTCCCAACTCCTTTGGGAATTTGTACATATTGCTGGCGGTTGAGTATGTCTCAAAGTGGGTAGAAGCCATTCCATGTCGCACTAATGACAAGAAAGTTGTCATTAAGTTCTTGAAAGAGAATATTTTTTCGCGATTTGGACACCCACGCGCTATTATTAGCGATAATGAGACACACTTCTGCAACAGGTCTTTTGAGACTCTGATGCGAAAATACTCAATCAACCACCGACTTTCTACACCCTATCATCCCCAAATAAGCGGACAGGCTGAAATCTCAAACAGACAAATCAAACTTATCCTGGAGAAAACAATTGCTAAGAATAGAAAAGACTGGTCGACCAAATTGACGGATGCTCTTTGGGCATTCAGAACTGCATTTAAGACCGACCTAGGAATGTTTCCATATAGGATTGTGTTTGGGAAAGCATGTCATTTACCCGTCGAGATAGAGCATAAAGCATTGTGGGCTATAAAAAAAATAAATTTTGATCTAAACCTTGCTTGCAACTTTCGGAAGCTGCAACTTAATGAGCTAAGCGAACTCCGCGATGAAGCTTATGATAACGCTGTAATCACAAAGAATAGGACTAAGGTTTTTCACGATAAAAACATTTTGAGGATTTTCACCTGGTCAACAAGTCCTTCTTTATGATTCACGATTACACCTTCACGCGGGTAAGCTCCGATCTCGATGGAAGGGACCTTTTGTTGTGCGGTCTATATACCCGCACGGGGCAGTAGAAGTAGAAAATGTTAAAAACGGCACATTTTTCAAAGTGAATGGACATAGACTAAAGCCGTATTTTTCCACTGACCCCACAGAGGAGCTCTTGTTCTTACAAGAGCCAGTTTATTTTGATTAAAATTCCTCCGTCTCACCTTCATATCCAGTATATCATTGCATCAATTTTTGAATGAAGGTGAGTGAAAAGAGTAAGTTTGGGGGAAGTTCTTCACTTATATATTTGCCCCCACTAATAATTCCCCCCAGGCTTACAGTTTTTGTAGGTATAGCGATTGGCAACAGTGAGGACACTGTTGAAAACAAGTTTGGGGGAGGTTTGTGCTTATTTTTGCATCATTTGCATATCATCTGCATAAGCACAAAACATTTCTTTAAAAATCTATAAAAATTTAAAATTTTCAAAACCCATAAAAATATAAAAAATTTCAAGTATAAAAATAATTTTAATATTTATACTTTTTTGTACATAAATAAGATAATAAAAGTTTAGATAGTGAACAATTACATCCATGAGATTAGAAAAATTTAAGAAAACTAAGAAAATTAGAAGTTTTCTTATACGAACTAGTAATAAGTAGTTATGAGCCGTTGTCCTAAGGGTTAGTAAGATGAAGGACGTCACTAATCTGAGGATAAAAATAAGTCTGAAAAATAGTTTCTATTCTGGAAGCCAAACATTTTGAACGTTGATACCCTGCTATTTGCAGTTACACACGTCTTAAAGCCTGGGATAGTAGAGGATACCTTGAAATGCTCTTGTCTTTAAGCCGATGTATGAAGGAAATAAAAAGAAAAAAAATGAATAAAGAAAATATAAAGTGGTGAGAAAAATGAACACTGGTTTTGTTATCACCGAGGGCAATAAAAAAATATATAGCGAGGGTGCCTTTTCACCTAGTGCCCTAAAGCCAACTGATCTGGGAGTCACTGCTATGCCTGAGGTGGTGCAAGACGAGGAAAATACACCAATTAAGCAAGCACATAAGTAATCGGTCGGTTAGTACCTCAAGAAGTATTAACGGTCGCATGAAAGTGTGTGAGCAATCTCATCTAAATATTCATTAATTAAAAAGTACTGAGGCTGATGGGCAAGAGTATGATAGCTTGAATTGAATTCTCCGGGTGTACGGATGTCTTTACACACACGCAGGGTTATATGATCGATGTTTGGAAGAAAGATAGGAATGAAAAATAAGACGATGTCTTATTGAGGGAGGACGTGATTTCTAACATCTTTTCATGACCATTAAGATAGGGCTCATGACAACCGAAAAGCTAGCTTAGTTGGAAACCCTAATTTTCAAGGTTTTTCTTCTACGATTCTTTTCTTTAAATGTAATATTCATGATCTTTCTTTTATTATTGGATTTTGTGGGTGCAATCCGCTGAAAACCCTCAGGAGACAACACTCCTCCTACTAGGGAAACCTAGAGGTTTAAAGGCTTGTTGCACGTGCTCAGTGCAATCGTATTGCCTACGAAAGTGTGCTAGTTAGTTTTTCTCTTTCTTTATTTTCTCCTTCTCTTTTTAATAAAACAGTTCGCTCGAGACGATCGAAATTAAGTTTGGGGGAATTTGATTAGTTGAAAATATTGCATATTTTAGCCGGCAATTTCCTCATCATTTGCATCCATATAGAAGTGTTCGGCATTCATATTTTACATATTAGCAAAACTGTCGCAAAATATCAGATTGCATGTATTAGACTCTGAAACCGACACGATAAAGGAAATTAACCACATTTCATGGCATCGCATCATCCCTACATTTGCGCAACACTTGTTTTGAGATCTGTGCAGGAAAATCCAGCAGAAAGGCCAAAATTTACAGGGTACAGCTAAAACGTTACGCCAACTCAATGATTTCAGTTCTGGTATCAATCCAAAGGGACAAATACAAATCAACATATCAGATGAAGCCCTAAATACCATCAAAAGACGACACCAGAAGAACCAAGCTCCAAGCCTCCTACATGGCCGCGGAACCGCGGCCAGAGCCTGCTTGTGCCGCGGTTCCGCGGCCATCTTGCCACGTCACCCTCTCAATTTTAGTGCACAATGCTTCTCATAGTGGCTGAAGTTCAGAAATATACCTCAAGTTCCAGAAGACTCCAGAGACTTCTGCCAGATCAGCAAGCTTTGGGATCAACACTAAACTAGCCTATCATTCTAGAAACTTCTTCCTAAACCCTAGCTTAAACCCTAAGCTAAGCCTAACAAACTCTTTCTAGAAGTCTTTCAACAAACTTTTGGAGGGAACTCAAAGGCTTAGGGTTTGGGTGCTCTATAAATAAGACCCTAGGCTCACTTGTAAAAGAATAATTCATGAGCTTGGAAAAATCAATCCATCAGTTCATTTGAGAGCCATTCTATCTCTTCCTTCATCTTCTTCTTCCACAAGTCTAGTGAGAGGACTTGTGTGAAACCCTAACCCTAAATTCCAATCAAAAGCCAAGATCCCGAGTACCCATCAAGCAAGAAGCCTTGCAACCTTTTATGAGCCGAGCCGATCTTCAACGGAGCAAGTGGTCAAAGCCGATCCGCGACTCACGAAGCCGAACAACGCCAATTCAATAATTTAGTTCTTCCTCTTGTAGTTCTTGAGCGACTGTAATCAAATTGTTGATATAAATAAAAGGTGATATTCTTTTATCTTGTTTACTTTAAATTCTCGCATCATGATATCTTTTCAATTCTTGAATACTTTCTGTGTGATGATGTTTGAGTAATACTCCGCTCGTCGAGGAGTCGAGACGATCAATAGAATGATGATGTAATATATCTTAAATCGATTCTTGAGTCCTACGAGTTTTGTAAACCCTAGCAAGTTCAAGAATCGACGACCCAATTCGTTGCGATGCTTTCTTGATTGATATCGCTCGAGATTGGGGAGTTACGATCGTTTCTTGAAATTGTTAGAGGCTAGAATGCAAATGATATCAACGAAAGAACAAGGGTTAAAAGATGAAACCCTAGTTTCATCAAGAAAGCCCTAACTCTCGTCGATCATCATCAATCTAGTATCAATCCTTCGAAGGACAAGAACACGAAATCTTGAAATTACATCACGTCTATAGATCCGATCGATTCCTATGAGCCTCATTTAGATTCTTTACATTTTGGTTGGAAATATTATCGAAACCCAATTCTTGATTGTTTATCAGTTTCTTGATTCTTGAATAAACTCATGACACCTGAATCAATTGATAAATTCTTGAATCATGTTTTCTTTCCTTTTCGATTAACTTTTCGATTCAAACAAATTAAACATAGAAACGAATCGCACAATCCCTGTGGACGATCCGCACTTGCTAACGAAATCTACACGACACCGTTATTGATTGCGGTCAAATCTAATTCTTTGGTTGTGATTTCTTTATACAATTTTCTAAATACCGATACAAGATACTGTTATCAATCATATGAAACCGTTATCGGGAAACAATTGATTCGATACTTGCTTTTACATCCAATCGAGAAAATAAATTTCAATCAACCTCCCATGGAGCTTCTTCGACAAAAGAGCATGATGCCCCCGGTGTATCCCCCCTTTTAAGAGCGTACGGTTGATGCGAGCTTACTTTCCAATTCTCGGACAGTGCGAATTTGCCCTGTTGGTATTGGTCTTCAATCCAGCCTTTAAAGACGAAGCAATCTTCAATTGGATGGCCTATCGCTTGGTGATAGGGGCAATAATTGGTATTATTATCCTCACTGGGTTGCAATGGGCGTTTTGGATTCGGCAAATTAATGAGCCTGTTGCGCACCGCTAGTTCAAACAATCTCTTCATTTTATCCCGGGGAAACGAATAAGGGCGCTTCATTTTCTCATTAAAGAACCGCCGTTTCTCGTCTTGGCGATCAGTTAGTTTCAGACCACTGGGCTGTTGTTGAGCATTGGCGACGAAGGTCGCTTTCCCTTTCCCTTTTTCATTCCGAAATTCCAGTTTCGAAGGAGATGGTCTATGACCCATCTGATCCATCTGGGCTAGCTTATCAATCAAGGCATGGAAAGTGGTCGGCTTGAAAAACATCATGAATTGTGAAATGGTCGCATGAGGATCAAGAGTACCCACGAACATGCCTACCGCAGGCGCCTCTTCGATGCGCTGCTCGCACTTCGACCATAGATTCCACCACCGTATCGCGTACTGAACCCATGTTTCTCCAGGCTTCACCCTGGCATTGATCAATGCCGTGATTGGGGTGCGTTCGCTAGCGTTTGCGAAACGTTGGGTGAATAGAAACTCCATCTCTGCAAATGTCTTGACAGAGTCATTTGGGAGTTCGGAATACCACTCGAATGCTGTCTCCGACAAGCTGCTAACGAATTGGCGAAGCAGTAGCTTATCGTCACCTCCGGTGTTGCCGCATAAGGCTCTGAATTGAGCGACCTGCTGATCCGGATTTGCCATCCCCTTATATACGAGGAATTTGGGGATCGTGTATCCCGGCGGGTACTTTATTTGGTCGTACCAACCTGGATAAGGTCGTCCAGTTTTAACAATTTGCCCAGCCGCTTCATTCGCTTGATGAACTCTTATCTACTGAGCGATGTAATCATCCAGGGCAGCTTTTGAGATGGTCTCCTCTTTGGCTGCTGAACAAGCCGGAAGAGGGTTTGACGTCTCCGCTCAGTCGTCTTCGAGGATAATCGAAGGATCATCAGCTGGAGGATCCGGCTGTAACATCATCCCGACCATGTATTGGAATAAGAACGCTATTCGTTTTATGTTGGCAGCTTGTTCCACTGCCTCTTTGTCCTTCTTTTCGAGGATTCTGCGAAGGAACTCAGCATCGGTTTCTTGTTCTTGACGTTGCTCTGATGACGTTTCCGGGATTTCTTTTGGCCCTGTGAGTACGGCCATCCGCGTCAACATTTCCTGGAGCTTCTGTTGTTTCTCCTGGGCCTTTATTACAGACCGCGTAAGCGGTCGATGACCTGTGGAGATACAGCTATCCTCTTTTCCGGATGCCATATAGACGGTATGCACCACCATGCCCCCAGACTTAGGGCGTTTAGGCTCAGTGCCCTTGACATTTGTCGCAGACATGGGAATTTTCTCCGACCTTCTCCTCTTATGGGGGGTCGAAGTTGATAGGGCTGTTGCAGTGGGCACCCAAGTTGCTGTTGACTTCTGTGGCTTGACAGGGTGGTTCTCTTCTTGCCGAACCTTCACCTTTTCCTGTCGGCGGGAGTAGTGTTGATCAATCACCGAGTCTTGGACTTGACGCCAGACTCTGTAAATTTTAGAGGACAGCCGCTGAGGGGGCTGTTCAAGCTTCGCCTTTGTAGCATTCTCCATTGGTGGAGGAGATCTTTTCAGCATAGAAGTCAGAGAGTTTTTGCGGACCTTCCTGAGTGGTTCAAAACTGTTCCCAGTTGGAACAGCAGCATCGACTTCCACCGTTGGAGCTGGCGGTGTCAGTCCGGAAGGTGAACTGCCTCCAGCTTTCCTCACTCGGCGCCAGTGGCGACGTCGAGCATGTTGTGCGGCCGGGATCACCTCCGCTGTTGGATGAGCTTCTTCATGCCCCCTGCTTTGAAGAGAGACTGTTATTGGTGCTAGCCTGTCGAAGACTGACACCCGTTGAGAGGGGACAGTCAGACTTGCGAAGGCCGACTTTCGAATAGGGGAAACAACCTTCATGACTTTGTTTGGAACGGGAGCTGAAACGACCAGTCTTGTGAATACTGACCCCTTAGCAGGAGAAGCCGTCTTGGTGGCTTCAGGAGTAGGAATGGCTACCCTCTTTGGGATAACCTCTTCAGGAATTGCGGGCTTCTTTATGGGCCCATCTGAGCTTCGACCCAGTCTGTTGAAAACTGAGGCAGTGGACTTGGACGACCCGTTGAGAGGGGCCGCAGTAGTTGCAAGCCGATCAAAGACCGACTTCTTCAGAGCTTCTTGCGATGGCACAGGGGCGCTGAAGCTTGTTGGCGGGATCATGTCCCCGAAGAATAGCCCAGTGGTGGCTTGGTTTACTTGTTCCACCGGCATTGTGAAAAGGGAGGCCGCTTGGGGCCTGTAAGTCACTCCTCTGGATAGGACGGAATGAGAGTTGTTGTTGCGGCTGGAACAGTTGGAGGACATTGATGTTCTTTTTTCTGCACGGGAGCAAAACCAAATCTTAGTACCTCGAAGCCAAGGGCAACTATATCAAACCGCGATTCGTTCGCGAACACGACATACAAAGTGTAGAGTGGAAAGACGAAAAGGTCCCACCGGGCATGCCAGAATCTGTTCTCCGCCGAAAGACGTGATCGGGACGTTGGGACGTCAGGCCTAAACTTCGAGGGCAGATGCTATTTGGTGCTTATTTCGGTTAGCCGAAGTGTTGAAAGATTCAGAATCATCGGAGTTTCCGCCTTTGCGATTATCTTCCTTTCGGTTTCTACAGGACCTATTGTTATTTTAGGAATCCGAGGAGGACTCCTGCTTTGAGCGCTCCAGTATCTGAACTTTCCTGGTCAGCTCTTGGAATGTTTTGAGACCCGCGGTGCATAGAAACGGGGCCATCCAATTGTTGAGATTTCCGACAAGGAGACTGACAGATTGGTCCTGCTCTATCGGCGGCTCACATTTGACGGAGAGATTGCGCCATCGGGTTATAAAATCCATGCTGCTTTCGTTGTTCTTGGACTTGGTCCTTACGAGCTCGACAATGGTAATCTTATCACTGACGCTCATGAACCTTTGTCGAAACAAAGATTCCATTTGGACGAAAGTAGTAACGGAGCCATTCGGTATGCTCGCGTACCAGTAGAAAGCAATATCGGTCAAGCTATTAACGAACTGGCGGAGGAGAAGCGCATAGTTGCCCCCAGTATTCCCGCATGAGGCTTTGAAGTGGGCGATGTCCTGATTCGCATTTCCCGTCCCATCAAATCTTCCGAATTTAGGGATGGTATAGCCGCTAGGAAATTCTACCAGATCATACTGAGCAGGATATGGTCTCTCACTACTGCTGATATCTTTTTGTGTTTCGACTTCGGCTACCAATGTTTTGACTTTGTTGGCAACCAAATCCATGATTTGATCTTGAGTTAGCGGGCTACTGTCATCGGTAGCCAAGAAATTTCCTAAGATAGGATGCGACCGGCTTTCGTGCGGTCCGCCCACCTTTGAATTTGAGGGAATAGGCGTCGGCTGTCTCGGGACACCGTTTCCCGGTTCATGAGCAGAGCCCTGCGCTTGATTGGGCGGCTGAGAGGCAAGTTGGGCCGTAAGCCGTAAGACGACATTTGTCAAGTCGTCGATCTTTGAGTATAGCTTGGCTATCTCCTTGTCTTTGCTTCTGAGCTGTTTTCGGAGCTCTTGGAGAAGTTGCTGCTCTGCAGTCTTAGGATGGAAAGTTGGCTCATCTTCGCTTTCCGAGCCCGACTCCTCATGAACTGAGGGCACTCTCTGCCTATCAGCCTCACTGGGAGGATTTTCATCACCCTCCAGAGGATGCCGGTCTTGAGAAGTGACATCTATATTCACACCAGGTTGGATTTGAGATGTGTTGGCCTCATCCTTGCTTTTGCTGCGAAGGTTGTCGCTGGGACGCGTGCCCACCATGTAGACGGCGTGGATAACACATTCAGCCATCCCCTCATCTTTGGAGGGGTAACCCTGTTCCTCGAACCTCATGAGGTTCAGCCTAGCAGGAGCCCTAGCCCTTTTGTTGGCTCTATATCTGAGCCTTTTCTGCCTTAGCTTCTCAATTTTAAGGGCTTGGCGGGCATCTGTTTTCTGGGAAGCCACCGTGGGTCGATTAGCGGGGAGATTAGAGAAGACATCCGATCGAGCAGTTGTCAGGGGCACCACCGGAGCTTGCTCGAGATGCCTTGTTGCTTTGTTGGTGTTGATGGCCTTGCCCCCAGCTGGGGCCAAGGAGAGCCGCTCAAACACCGACTTGCGTTTGAGTTGGGGTGCCTTCGAGATCCCCACATTTGGCCTCTTGTCTTTCGAGACCGGTTTGTCTGTCACCGGGGCTTGAGGAGCTGGGATGGCGTTAGCTGACACGAACAGAATAGAGCCAAATGGTAGCGGTGGCTCCTCCTATTGTTACCCGAGACTGGCCGGAAGGACCGTCTTGGAGTCTATCTTCATCGTGTAGGAGACGGGAGCCGTGCTGAGAGCTGAGTCATCTTTGGAGACATTGTTGAAAAGTGATTGCTTGAAACCTGCATGAAAAGGCATTATTTTAGTATAGATATGGGTATGCATATTGATTAAGTTCGCATGAATGTTTAACCTGAAATATGGGAGGAGAGATTGGGTCACACCGGGTGTGCCAGAACCTGTAGGGTGTTTTTCGTCACTCTATTGAGATGGGAATACGCGCGCGCTTGTCGGGCGTACTACAGATTCCCCCTGCCTAGGGTAGGCTGGGGTTTATTAATTGCGGGGATCCGAATCCCCGGCAGCCACGGACTAAGCTGCCGTTAATTACCCCTCACCTTTGGAACGAGGGAACCTCCGATTAACGGGTTAAACTGGTCATGCGAACTCAATGTGTTGTGTGCGTGTGTTGTGTTTAAATAGGTGTTTTGGATATATCGCGGGCCCCGCAGAGTTTTTACGGGGGTCCCACTACCGGGATAGTGGGCTGGGGGTCAAGGGGGCTAGCAGCGCCCTGTTAGAAATTTTTTTCTAACGGGGGAGGTGTTTTTAGTGTGAAGTATGTGTGTGTATGTATATATACATATATATAAAAAAAAGGGAAAGGGCATCCAAAGGATGCATGGGAAAAAGTGCTCGGGCGCTAGCGCTTTGAGCGCAAGGGCGCTAGCGTTTTGTGCGCTAGCACCCCACGTGCCGGGAACGTGGGCGCTCGGGCGCTAGCGCCTTGAGCGCTAGCTCCTCACGTGCTAAGAACGTGGGCACTCGGGCGCTAGCGCTTTGAGCGCTAGTGCTCTGAGCGCAAGAGCGCTAGCGCTTTGAGCGCTAGTGCTCTGAGCGCAAGAGCGCTAGTGCCCCACGAGCCAGGCGCTCGGGTGCTAGCGCTTTGGGCGCTAGCGCTTTGGGAAATTGGTGGTTTCAGAAAATATAAAATATTATTTTTGGAAATTAATATTAAAATAATATATTTCCCGAAAACTGCCCGATTTGCAAAATTGGGGTTTTCGAAAAAAGGGTATAAATATATACCAATAATTGTGAAATAAATGAAACTTAAAATGATCTATTCATTTAAAAATATATTTAACGGATTTGGAAATTTTAAAATTTATTATACGCAGTTTTGGTAAAAACCCGATTAGTGCACTGCTAATCGCGATTAAGCCAAACCCGTGTTTCTACAGTTTTCATGGTTAGTGCACCATGACATGTTTCATTTGGTTACATGTTATTTCATTTATGGTGTTATATGGGTGTATGTGTTGTTTTTTGGTGAGAAAAAGAAATAAGAAAAAGGAAAAGTCAAAGGGAGACATAATGATTAGGTTAGGTGGGCTTTTGGAGAGAGAGAGAGTGTGTGTTAGTGAGAGAGAGGGGGAGGGGGCTGCTGCCTCATTTTAATCCCCCACCATTTTCATCTCCCTTCCCATCTCCTCAACCCCACAACCATCCTCAAAGAACCCTAGATCTACCTCCAATAAATCCCCAAAACCCTACACTCCCTTCACAAAACTTAATCCCCATCTCCTCTTCTACACGTTGAACCGAGCAAAGTGGGATTTAGACGACCTTGGGAAGTTAGTGCTGCCTAGAGTGGACTAGATGAGGTATAACTCCCTCCTTTTAGTTTAGTTTTGTACGATGTCGTATTTTAGTGTCGTTTTGTGCTATCCCTGACCTGCTGTAACCCCGAACATTCACTGGAAAAACAAACAGTGTGTTAGTGTTGTGCTCAAGACCTGGAGTGTTCACATGAAACCCTATCCCATACCCATCGGTTTGGGCCGGCGACCATTGGAGAAATTCCGGCGACCCCGGGTGAATATGAGAGCTAGGGTTTGGATTGTGTAGGGTGGTTATCTGATGATGTTTAGAGGCGTTTGGTTCTACTAGATTTTTATGTAATGACTGTAGGTGGAATCTGGGAACATAGGCAAGTGTTTACATGACCTTGGTGACACGATTCCTGACCTGAGCCATAGACCTGGATAAGATGCACAAACTTTAGAATTGATCCATGTCGGTTTAGTGAGTATTTTGGGTTCGCAGGGAGATCTGAAGCAACCCAGGGAAATTCTATGAGTAGTAAACAACACCAGGGAACCCTTTTTGACCATAGGAGACCATCATGACAAAATGAAGCCCATAGGAGCCAAGGGGGCCGGCGAGGCCGGATTTTTTATAGTATGTGGTCGGCCACTTGGTGAGGGCAGGGGTCTAGGTTGGTCCAGTATGTCATATATACTATACACATCACCTTAGACTTGTTTGCTTAGATTTATTTGACCTGAGTCAAAATCTGGGAACACTTTTATGTGATTTGGGATATGTTTTCCGTATTTCGAATGATGAGTTTTGATATTGGATTTTTTTTTGGTTGTCGCATGTTTGTACATCGACAACAAAGGTTGTTTGGTTGATTTTGTACGCATATGCTATAGGTTCTAACCTATGAGCAATGTGCGTGCCGTTTTGGTTTTCCGCCTTGATTTTAATATCGTTATGATATGTGTTGTTATTGTAGGTGCCTTCGCGTGGATTCCGAAGCGACGGAGCGAGGCGTCATCGACTTCGGCGAGCGAGGACTACGGTGAGTAGATCTATATCTACCGGGGAAGTCGGGTAGATGGCGTATAGCACCCCCGTAAACTTTTGATGGAAAACCGTTTTATAGAGTATGGTTAGGAAACCTAGATTAGGAAACTAGGGTTAGAATGAAGATAGCTATGTAACCATATTAGAAACTAGAGGATAATTAGAAGTGATAAGTTACGACTATCATAGAATGACGTTTAGCTATATTGTCGTGTATGGTACTGTAGAAATAGATAGTCAATGTAGATGTGTCATCCGAACCATACCTTTTTCTGAACCGAAGAATCGTATGTATCTTTTAAACATATACCTTGAGGGATGTTACGGATTTTCAAATGATAGCATTTCCCTAAAAACACCGTAACCCTTATTTTCAAAACTACGATTCACTTCTTTAAAAATCTGATTGAATGGTTCGGGTGCGTATGTTAGATTAGATACTTACACTTCGTAGATAGAATGTTTTTGTAAATTCGATTTGATATGTGATATAAATGCGATGAAAGAATATAAGACTGATACGATGAGATGATGACATGATGATATGATGATATGATGATATGATGGTATACGGATGCGAGTCGATCGAGTTAATTTTTACCCTGCCGGTCCCCTAATATGAGATTATTGCGGATGTGAACCGGGACATAGGTACATAGATATACATACATATATAGAATGTTATGAATCATGGATGATAGGCCATATGTGATATTAGGCCGTACTCTCTTTTGTCGTATAGGATGATAGGATCCCTATTAGTTTAATGCCGCCGTACGATGATTTTCCGTGCGTGATGAGTTCGACTTGATGATTGATCCTTACCCTTGACTAGAGGTTATCGTATGATAGATTATACCGTACGCAATGTTACTAGGCTAGATGCCGATTGATAGATTCACCAACTCGGACATATGATAGTTACGTATACCTTATAGCTTTTAGCTGATGATTTACCTTGTGCTGCATTCATGATATTATTATTGCATCGCATATACCTGTGATAGTATACATGCACCATTATCGATGATGCGTATGTTACACGTACACAGTTTATAAGCTCACACACTTCATCATCGATAATTGCCATGTCACTACACAGTAAGATTGCTGCATCCTGATATGACTCTTCACATAACCTGCTTATACATATACATTGATACATTTATACTTGCGGATATACACACTTGTATATTCATATCAGTGCACATATACATTGATATATTCATATTGGTGCACACATACATTGTATATTCACATTGGTGCACGCATACATTGATATATTCACATTGGTGCACACATACATTGTATATTCACATTGGTGCACACATACATTGATATATTCACATCCGTGCACACATACATTGATATATTCACATTCGTGCACACACACATACATTGATATATTCACATTGGTGCACACATACATTGTATATTCATATTGGTGCACACATACATTGATATATTCACATTGGTGCACGCATACATTGTATATTCACATTGATGCACACATACATTGATATATTCACATCAGTGCACACATACATTGATATATTCACATTGGTGCACACATACATTGATATATTCACATTCATACTTGCGTACACATACATTGATATATTCATACTTGCGCACATATACATTGATATATTCATATTTGTGCACAAATACATTGGTACATCTATGCTTGCGCATATACATATTGTACCTACATAGATAACTGATTTTATTAGGAGATTGGGAACCGCATATTATAATTTAAAAACTGAAATCATTTTAAAAGAGCGGTATTCCCTTAATATGTCATATCACTATTCCATGTTGCATGATACACGGGTATGCTCACATTTCTATTATATGTCGCATGCATCATGCTCTATGATTTTACGCATTGAGATATTCTATTTTTATGGGATTTCTGGATTTGAGAACCGTGGCTATTTCAAAAGAAAGCATGTACTGTTTTAAAAAAACTCGGTTTATCTTGATATGATATTTCAGTGCGTCCACCATGTGTTTTCTCGGTTCTGAGAGTGGCATGTGAAACCCGATTCGAGGAGCGGTAGGCATCGTCTGCGGGTACATGGTGGACCCGGTGAGATACCCCGGGGCAAGAAAACTCGTATATGTTAGACGGTGAGCCTGGCAGGGGAGCACTACCTACCGGTGATAGTATTTAGACTCGACGGTTATCCGGAGGATACCGACCGGAGTAGCGAGATGGATACGGGCCGACCCATACTGCTGGGGACAAGGGCCGATTCCGCAGACGGAGCCCGTGGGCCGATCCGGACTGACAGAGCCCGATATATGAGGATTTACGTGCCGATACTGGGACGGTTTTCATGATGTTTTCGAGTGTCGATGCTAGGCACTCAGGTTCCATGATTTGAGGTGTCGGGAGGGACACCGTTGAGATATATATATCCTCATACTTTCATGCACACTCTTTTATGATATTTACATGCATGATATTGTTGCGTCTGTGGTTGACGCGTGGACTGGATCCACATACATACATACATACACTGATTTTACTATTGGAGGTTATACACATGCTTATAGACATTGATTTTGGTGGACGGGATCCACATACTTACATACCTTGATTATGAGTGGACGAGATCCACATGCATACATGCATTGATTATTACTGTTGGATGTTAGCCGCATGCATATAGGTATTGACTACCTTGTTGGCACATATACGACCCGGTCACCCTAGATATCATAGTATTACCTTTTGATATAGTTGACCTAGGAGTCGTTATTTATTCGATTTCTACTTGTAGATATTTTTCTATTCACGAGTTGGCAACTCACCCTCGTTGTGCCACAGTTCTTGCAGGTTGACCGCTTGGGATCAGTAGCGGCATCGCTGGCACACAGCTTTATTTGGGTGTTTTGCAGTGGTAGGTGAGACATTTGTATCGTACCCACTCTTGTATTATATTTCATATTGTATCTAGTTAACTCCATCAATCAATCAAAATTAGAGATTTGTATTAGTAATGAGACTTAGTGGGATTGTGATTGCGAGACTTAAAGCGAGGGGTATTTAGCTTCTTGTGGTTTGATTTCTCGCTTTATTCTTTATTCTTTTGTGGTGAACTTCGCCGTTGGGCGTCGTATACTTATTTATGCTATATTGCGTGGTTGTGATCCGCCGTTTGGCGAAGAGCTAGCTCCCGTTTGGGGATACCATTATCATTATTATGTATTTGTGGTTTTGGATCAAAAAAATACAAAGTAGGTGCTGCCAAAATTTTTAAAAGACGAAACATGTTTTCAAAACTAGTAAACTTCACTTGCATCATTCATGTTCTTTTTCTATGCATTTAAGTACACTTGATTTCATTATACCTTTATTTCAAAACTTCAACTCCTTTATTTTCCTTAAAAGGTTTAGATTTCTGGGTTTCAGCTTACTTGAATTCCGTTACGCCTTTAGACGTTGCGTGATTCAAGTGCTGGTCACGAGCTAATATTTCGGGTCGTGACAAATTTGGTATCAGAGCTCTAGATTTAACCTTTGTTCGAGTCTATGTTTGACTATGCGGAGTCTAGGGCGGGTATGTATTTCGGAACCTTGGCTTGACCTTACGGAACTTAGACTTGAACGGGGAGGTATTAGACCCGAACTTTCGTTTCATAGGCTGACCCTGATTGATGGAGTAGGTTGCTTGAGTAGAGTGACGTACCGTACGTATGTTCCGCGGCATATTTACGATACGATACTCCACTTAAGAAACCTTAGGATGTGCATATTTTTGAGACCAGTGATTCTCTTCGTATCCATAATTATACATCCATTTGAGATCCTTGATTCTATTTGTTTCCATGATCATACTCCCATTGACGATGTTCCTTCTTATGATCATGTATCCATTCTGGATCCGTCGTTTCCTCTCATGCCGTTGATCTGCTTTCTTCGATACTCGATTGAGGTTCCTGTCACCATGTGTGAGCGCAGTTTGAGCTGCTGCTAGTGTTACGGTCAGGGCGAGCTCGTCTGGTACGAGGGCCGACCATTGTGTTTTCTAGTGATATGAGAACGTCTCGATGTAGTGTTGTGTTATGACCTATTGATGAGGCGAGTGCTTGGTTTTACACCGGATTATCGGGCCATGGTTAGAGCTGCCAGTTGCGAGAGGAATGTTGATGTACAGCATACCTCAGAGATTTTGATGTCGCCTACCGTGCAGACAGATGACGCAGTTGTTGCTGAGATTGATGGGATGTCGCTTCTAGAGCTTACGAGCTAAGATCTCCAGAGCTTCCGGGCAGAGTGCGACAGATGATAGTTAGTCTATCCCGAGTTGAGAGACGAAGGTGATTCATCAGATTGATGCGCCGACGCAGGCCCAGTTGAATTGAAGATTTTCAGTGTGGAGAGTCTTACTCAGATCTAGAGCAGACCAATCCGGAGATGACCGCCGATGTATCGCCTTTCCTGGAGGATTATGGCATTGTTTAGCATGCGGACGAAGGGTATTCGCATGTCTCCTAGGCGAAGTTAAAAAGTTCGAACGAGTGTCAGAAATCTATTTTCCTAAGTTTAAAGTGTTCGGAGGAACATGCAGGTAATTTTGTGGACCCTCTAGAAGAATGAAACCCTAACTCGACATGATGACCATGGAACCGCTTTGAACCTTAGGGTTTATGGCAGTTTAGCGGTGCCATCAGTGAGGCTTGGGTTTGCCCTTCTACGGCTGGTCCAGAGGTGCTGTGGTATGTACCAGATATTTTTAGACTGTGCTCAGGTGTTGAGCCTTCGGGAAATTTTGGGACCTTAATGACTCGATCGAAAAGTTTAACGTCGTCAAGATACCATGTGATAAGAGATCAGCAAGCTGACCAGTTTCGGATAGGAGACCTCACCCAGATGCGTTGTGAGTTGATCGAGAGAGGACGAGTATCGAGTATTCCTCCAATGGTTAGGACGAGTTTCCGAGGACGTGTTCAGCCAGCTATCTTCTACAGAGTGATGAAGATACCGAGTTCGTGACTTCGAGTCCGTGTGAGAGACTCCGGATTGACCGTGGCCGAGAACAGTTGCAGTGCGCAGATAGCATGGCGTGACGTCATAGTAAGAGATGATAAAGACGAGCGGAACCAGAAGTTCGCGCGAGACGCTGACGACCTGTTATTACTCCCCGTCGAGATCAGAGACTTGATATGCTTACAGAGGCGTTTGGATACGGCCAGTTTACGAGGAAATGTGTGCGGAACACGCAGATGTCCAGAAAACGAGAAAAGGTTATGTAAGAATACCTGCCTCCGTACAGTTCGGTATAGGCGAGATCGGAAGAGACCTTGGGCAGGATTCCTTCCGGGACACTGCTGCAATAAGATTTGCACCCAGGATCAGATGGGCCAAGTGTATTCAGAGAACCAGAGATCGACGCCAGTGAAGTGCTGCACTACGAGTGGTGGCGATGATTGACCGGGAGATGTCCAGAGAAGTGCCAGAACGGAATCGTCCCCGTTACCACACCTGACAGGGCCGACGAGCCGATGGATTGCGAGATTGGTAATCCGAGGAGAAGATTAGTACCCAGAGACAGAAGACGCCAGACCGTGAGCAAGAGGTGAACGGATGATCTTGCCCTGCCAGTTTTAGGCGCACTGATTTATTTTTCGACATTGTAGGAGGTGTACCTCGATGTCTTTTGTTGCGATTTGCGTTTGTGATCCGAGTATCACGCTTATATCGCTTGGATTTGAGTTTTGATGATTGAGTTACATGATATTGTTTTCGTGCACCATGGTTGCACCTACTGGGTATTTACATTTTGCGCATAGTTGTCACACTTGACATATATTTTATACACCGTTGTGTCGATTTGCGATTTGTACATATCTATTGCATTGATGTCGATTTTGTACCTTCGCAGCATGTGTTTATGATTTCGTGGATTTCATACGGATGATTTATTTCTGCACTCGGTATAGCTTATATGTGCTTGTAGTGCATTGATACGTATTTTGTGCACCACAGTTGCACCTGACTCCGTTTTGATGTCATTTGAGATATTTATTGTGATTTCATGCCTGGGGCATGCATATGATTTGATTTATGCTTTCGGCATAGTTTTCATGCACTTTTGGTATTTGATTTGCTTTTGTGCACGCTGATGCACATGATTGTGAGATTATATACCACGGTATACCCGATTTGGATTTGGATCGAGATGTGTTGTATACCGTCGATTTCGATTTTGATACTCGATATTTGTTTGTGCACCTTATGCACCTGATTGGATTCTTGTGCATGGTCAGCACATGATATTGGATTTCGTGATTTCGTGCACGTTGGATGCACAGGGTGGAGACTTTGTGCACATTAGATGCACTAGATATTGTTGTCATGCATACCGTTGCAGTGGACAGATGCTTTTGTGCACACCCGTTGCACTCAGTTTTTCCTTGTGCGTATAATGGCACCTGTATTTGGATTTGATTTTCCATGCGCACAAGACGCATGTGATTATTGGGTACGTCTTTTGAGGCTGATTTTGCTTTTGAGCACTTTGTTTTCATGTTGGGCACTATATTGTGTAGTAGCCAAACAGGAGTGATACGAGAACAGTACCTGAGTACTTTGCATGCATTAAAAGTGTACCAAGAGGTTTTTGAAAAAGAGGAGCTATAGTCTCGCTATTTTCTACGTGTCCGTGAGCGACGCGAACGTTTATAAAGGGAAAACCTTTTGGGATATTTTCAAAACGACGGAACGTGTATTTGGGAAAACATATATGGACATATGCTATTATTTTAAAATGAGCGTCCGTCAGTTATGCCGTGAGTTACGCATTCCAGCGGCAATTTAGAAAGGATTTTGCATGTATTATATTCAGATTTTGGAGCTTTCAAAGATGCGTACTATACACGTATTATAGTATTTGACTTGTGTATATTGAATTTCCGTAGTGGATTTCGAGATCTGTATCTCTATTGTAACTCCGAGAATATGCGTGCGAATCCGATGATTTGCGTGACGCTTGACGGAGTTTGATTTTGAGTTTTGTACTCGTTTTCATTCGCACTTGACGCGCTGTGTTATTTCTGTGTTTTCCATCATTTCGGAGCCCCGTTGTTTTGAGCTGATTATTGGAATGTTTTAGATTCTGGGGGTTTAAATTTAAATTCGGGAACCGAATTTATTTAAGGGGGGAAACTGTAACATTTCAGAAAATATAAAATATTATTTTTGGAAATTAATATTAAAATAATATATTTCCCGAAAACTGCCCGATTTGCGAAATTGGGGTTTTCGAAAAAAGGGTATAAATATATACCAATAATTGTGAAATAAATGAAACTTAAAATGATCTATTCATTTAAAAATATATTTAACGGATTTGGAAATTTTAAAATTTATTATACGCAGTTTTGGTAAAAACCCGATTAGTGCACTGCTAATCGCGATTAAACCAAACCCGTGTTTCTACAGTTTTCATGGTTAGTGCACCATGACATATTTCATTTGGTTACATGTTATTTCATTTATGGTGTTATATGGGTGTATATGTTGTTTTTTGGTGAGAAAAAGAAATGAGAAAAAGGAAAAGTCAAAGGGAGACATAATGATTAGGTTAGGTGGGCTTTTGGAGAGAGAGTGTGTGTGTTAGTGAGAGAGAGAGGGAGGGGGCTGCTGCCTCATTTCAATCCCCCACCATTTTCATCTCCCTTCCCATCTCCTCAACCCAACAACCCTCCTCAAAGAACCCTAGATCTACCTCCAATAAATCCCCAAAACCCTACACTCCCTTCACAAAACTTAATCCCCATCTCCTCCTCTACACGTTGAACCGAGCAAAGTGGGATTTAGACGACCTTGGGAAGTTAGTGCTGCCTAGAGTGGACTAGATGAGGTATAACTCCTTCCTTTTAGTTTAGTTTTGTACGATGTCGTATTTTAGTGTCGTTTTGTGCTATCCCTGACCTGCTGTAACCCCGAACATTCACTGGAAAAATAAACAGTGTGTTAGTGTTGTGCTCAAGACCTGGAGTGTTCACCTGAAACCCTATCCCATACCCATCGGTTTGGGCCGGCGACCATTGGAGAAATTCCGGTGACCCCAGGTGAATAGGAGAGCTAGGGTTTGGATTGTGTAGGGTGGTTATCTGATGATGTTTAGAGGTGTTTGGTCCTACTAGATTTTTATGTAATGACTGTAGGTGGAATCTGGGAACATAGGTGAGTGTTTACATGACCTTGGTGACACGATTCCTGACCTGAGCCATAGACCTGAACCAGATGCACAAACTTTAGAATTGATCCATGTCGGTTTAGTGAGTATTTTGGGTGTGCAGGGAGATCTGGAGCAACCCAGGGAAATTCTATGAGTAGCAAACAACACCAGGGAACCCTTTTTGACCATAGGAGATCATCATGATAAAATGAAGCCCATAGGAGCCAAGGGGGCCGGCGAGGCCGGATTTTTTATGGTATGCGGCCGGCCACTTTGTGATGGTAGGGGTCTAGGTTGGTCCAGTAGGTCATATATACTATACACATCACCCTAGACTTATTTGCTTAGATTTATCTGACCTGAGTCAAAATCTGGGAACACTTTTATGTGATTTGGGATATGTTTTCCGTATTTTGAATGATGAGTTTTGATATTGGATTTGTTTTTGGTTGTCGCATGTTTGTACATCGACAACAAAGGTTGTTTGGTTGATTTTGTACGCATATGCTATAGGTTCTAACCTATGAGCAATGCGCGTGCCATTTTGGTTTTCCGTCTTGATTTTAATATCGTTATGATATTTGTTGTTATTGTAGGTGCCTTCGCGTGGATTCCGAAGCGACGGAGCGAGGCGTCATCGACTTCGGCGAGCGGGGACTACGGTGAGTAGATCTATATCTACCGGGGAAGTCGGGTGGATGTCGTATAGCACCCCCGCAAACTTTTGATGGAAAACCGTTTTATAGAGTATGGTTAGGAAACCTAGATTAGGAAACTAGGGTTAGAATGAAGATAGCTATGTAACCATATTAGAAACTAGAGGATAGTTAGAAGTGATAAGTTACGACTATCATAGAATGACGTTTAGCTATATTGTCGTTTAGGGTACTGTAGAAATAGATAGTCAATGTAGATGCGTCATCCGAACCATACCTTTTTCTAAACCGAAGAATCGTATGTATCTTTTAAACATATACCTTGAGGGATGTTACGGATTTTCAAATGATAGCTTTTCCCTAAAAACACCGTAACCCTTATTTTCAAAACTACGATTCACTTCTTTAAAAATCTGATTGTATGGTTCGGGTGCATATGTTAGATTAGATACCTACACTTCGTAGATAGAATGTTTTTGTAAATTCGATTTGATATGTGATATAAATGCGATGAAAGAATATAAGACTGAGACGATGAGACGATGACATGATGACATGATAGTTACGTATACCTTATAGCTTTTAGCTGATGATTTACCTTGTGCTGCATTCATGATATTATTATTGCATCGCATATACCTGTGATAGTACACCTGCACCATTATCGATGATGCGTATGTTACATGTACACAGTTTATCGGCTCACACACTTCATCATCGATAATTGCCATGTCACTACACAGTAGGATTGCTGCATCATGATATGACTCTTCGCATAACCTGCTTGCATATATACATTGATACATCTATACTTGTGGATATACACACTTGTATATTCATATCAGTGCACATATACATTGATATATTCACATTGGTGCACACATAAATTGTATATTCACATTGGTGCACACATACATTGATATATTCACATTGGTGCACACATACATTGTATATTCACATTGGTGCACACATACATTGATATATTCACATTGGTGCACATATACATTGATATATTCACATTGGTGCACACATACATTGTATATTCACATTGGTGCACGCATACATTGATATATTCACATCGGTGCACACATACATTGTATATTCACATTGGTGCACGCATACACATACATTGATATATTCACATCAGTGCACACATATATTGATATATTCACATTGGTGCATACATACATTGATATATTCACATTCATACTTGCGCACACATACATTGATATATTCATAATTGCGCACATATACATTGATATATTCACATTTGTGCACAAATACATTGGTACATCTATGCTTGCGCATATACATATTGTACCTACATAGATAACTGATTTTATTGGGAGATTGGGAACCGCATATTATAATTTAAAAACTGGAATCATTTTAAAAGAGCGGTTTTTCCTTAATATGTCATATCACTATTCCATGTTGCATGATACACGGGTATGCTCACATTTCTATTATATGTCGTATGCATCATGCTCTATGATTTTACGCCTTGAGATATTCTGTTTTTATGGGATTTCTGGATTTGAGAACCGTGGCTATTTCAAAAGAAAGCATGTACTGTTTTAAAAAAACCCGGTTTCTCTTTATATGATATTTCAGTGCGTCCACCATGTGTTTTCTCGGTTCTGAGAGTGGCATGTGAAACCCGATTCGAGGAGCGGTAGGCACCGTCTGCGGGAACATGGTAGACCCGGTGAGGTATCCCGGGGCAAGAAGACTCGTATATGTTAGACGGTGAGCCCGGCAGGGGAGCACTGCCTACCGGTGATAGTATTTAGACTCGGCGGTTATCCGGAAGATACCGACCGAAGTTGCGAGATGGATACGGGCCGACCCGTACTGCCGGGGCCGAGGGCCGATTCCGCAAACGGAGCCCGTGGGCCGATCCAGACTGATGGAGCCCGATATATGAGGATTTACGTGCCGATGCTGTGCACGGTTTTCATGATGTTTTTGAGTGTCGATGCTAGGCACTCAGGTTCCATGATTTGAGGTGTCGGGAGGGACACCGTTGAAATATATATATCCTCATACTTTCATGCACACTCTTTTATGATATTTACATGCATGATATTGTTGCATCAGTGGTTGACGTGTGGACTTGATCCACATACATACATACATACATACATACAATGATTTTACTATTGGAGGTTATACACATGCTTATAGACATTGATTTTGGTGGACGGGATCCACATACTTACTTACCTTGATTATGAGTGGACGAGATCTACATGCATACATGCATTGATTATTACTGTTGGATATTAGCCGCATGCATATAGGTATTGACTACCTTGTTGGCACATATACGATCCGGTCATCCTAGATATCATAGTATTACTTTTTGATATAGTTGACCTAGGAGTCGTTGTTTATTCGATTTCTACTTGTAGATATTTTTCTATTCACGAGTTGCCAACTCACCCCCGTTGTGCCACAGTTCTTGCAGGTTGACCGCTTGGGATCAGTAGCGGCATCGCTGGCACACAGCTTCATTTGGGTGTTTTGCAGTGGTAGGTGGGACATTTGTATCGTACCCACTCTTGTATTATATTTCATATTGTATCTAGTTAACTCCATCAATCAATCAAAATTTGAGATTTGTATTAGTAATGAGACTTAGTGGGATTATGGTTGCGAGACTTAGAGCGAGGGGTATTTAGCTTCTTGTGGTTTGATTTCTCGCTTTATTCTTTATTCTTTTGTGGTGAACTTCGCCGTTGGGCATCGTATACTTATTTATGCTATATTGCGTGGTTGTGATCCGCCGTTTGGCGAAGAGCTAGCTCCCGCTTGGGGATGCCATTATCATTATTGTGTATTTGTGTTTTTGGATCAAAAAATACAAAAGAGGTGCTGCCAAAATTTTTAAAAGACGAAACATGTTTTCAAAACTAGTAAACTTCACTTGCATCATTCATGTTCTTTTTCTATGCATTTAAGTACACTTGATTTCATTATACCTTTATTTCAAAACTTCACCTCCTTTATTTTCCTTAAAAGGTTTAGATTTCTGGGTTTCAGCTTACTTGAATTCCGTTACGCCTTTAGACGTTGCGTGATTCAAGTGTTGGTCATGAGCTAATATTTCGGGTCGTGACATGGATGGATCTTCACGCTACAATCAATTAAAAATGCATCCTGAAGACCAAAAGCACACCGCCTTCTGGACTCCGCTGATCATATTCTGCTATAATGTGATGCCTTTCGGTCTGAAGAACGCTGGCGCTACCTACCAGAGGGCCATGATGAAGATCTTCGATGACCTCATCTATGAGATTGTTAAATGCTATATCGACGACCTTGTGGTGAAAAGCAAGTCATACGAGGAACATTGGGAACATCTAAACACAGCGTTTCAACGTCTTCGGAAGTATAATCTGAAGTTGAACCCTCTGAAATGCGCGTTTGGAGTCTCCTCAGGCAAATTCCTAGGATTCATTATACGACACAGAGGCATCGAAATAGACCCATCGAAGATCAAGACAATTACCGAGATGCCCATGCCAAGAACTCTCAAACAACTTCGGTCTCTCCAAGGAAAGCTCGTTTATATCCGACAGTTCAAAGCTAACCTCTCCGGAAAATGCCGCCCCTACAGCCATCTAATGACGAAGGGGACCCCGTCCATTTGGGATCATAAATGCCAAAGTGCACTGGACGAAATCAAGCAATATCTGCAGAACCCGCCGGTACTGACCGCTCCGGTCAAGGGAAAGCCCCTCATCCTGTACACAACAGCCCTTGAAGGTTCTTTAGGCGCGCTATGGGCACAGGAGAACGACCAGGGGAAGGAGAGAGCTCTCTACTCTTTGAGTCGAGTTCTTCTAGGGGCAGAAAATAACTGCTCCCCCATTGAAAAGCATTGCCTGGCACTGATTTTCGCGATAACGAAGTTTCGACATTATACCTTAGCACATGAGGTCCATCTCATATCAATGGTGGATCCTTTCAAATATTTGATGTCAAGAGCCATACTAACAGGAAGGCTTGCCAAATGGGCCCACCTCTTGATGGAGTTCTCGATAACGTATCGACCCCTCAAGGCATTGAAAGGCCAGGCTATCGCCGAATTTCTCGCTGAGCATCCGATACTAGCCGACTCTCCCTTAAATTGCAAATTGCCAGATGAACATGCGTTCGACGCAATTGAAAGGGAGAAGGAAGGAAATAATGCCCGATGGGAACTATACTTCAACGGAGCATCTTCCTTGAAGAAGCGAAAGCAAAGCATCCCCATAATCAAAGCTGGGGTGGGCTTTATCTTCATGACTCCGCAAAGAGGGATAATGCGTTTCACCCTTTCCTTAACAGACCTGAGGACAAACAATGAGGCTGAGTACGAAGCTTTGATAGCGGGTCTTGAGATTGCTGTCGACATGGGAATCGAAAACCTCCTCATATATGGAGACTCCCGGCTAATCTTTAGCCAAGTAAATGGCGACTATCAGATGTGTAAACCGGATTTTGTAAAATATGGCGAAAGAGTGCAACAGCCACTGACTCAAATTCCCTCCTACATCCTGAAAAGCATATCGCGTGCGGAAAATAGCAAGGCGGATGCATTAGCCAAGCTCGCTAAAGAACTGGCCGACGAAAACCTTGATGACGTAAAGATCATTGTGCAAAGCTGCCGGATTCTCGCGCCAGCAGAAATATCTCCGGAGTCGTCTGAAAGAAAGGAAGCGACCAACCAAGACAAGCAGCCTTCCAACTAGAGGATGAAGAAAAGACTAAGGATTGGAGAGAAGTCTTCATAGACTACTTCAAATCCCATCGAACATCCGAAAACGCATCTTCAAGACATCAGCTCATGAAACGAGCTCTGTCTTTGCCTTCATCAATGATACTCTATATAAGAGATCGTTCGACAGTTTGTGGCTAAGGTGCATGGGACCAGAAGAAGCAAGGAGAGTCGTCCAAGAAACCCACGACGGACTCTGTGGTTCTCATCAAGCCGGGCCAAAGATGAAGCAGAAGATCAAGAGAATGGGTTACTATTGGACCACGATGATTAAGGACTGCCTCGAATATGCGAAGCAGTGTCACTCGTGCCAGGTTCACGGGGATTTCATCTACCAGCATCCAAATCCGCTACACCCAACACTGGCTAGTTGGCCGTTCGAAATGTGGGGAACCGATATAATTGGGCCCAACAAACCAGCGTCGTCCAAAGGACATCGGTTCACATTGGCAACAATCGATTACTTCTCTAAGTGGGCAGAGGCAGTCCTACTAAAGGAAGTGAAGATGGAGAACATCCTCCATTTCTTCAGGAAACATGTCATCTACCGGTTCGGCACCCCGCGACGGATCATCTAGGATAATAGGCCGGCCTAAAGAAGCCATAAGATCATCCACTTCGCACAGCAGCATAATATAGATTGGAGATACTCTTCAGTCTATAATCCCCGAGTTAACGGTCTAGCTGAGGCTTTCAACAAGACCTTGATGAAGATCATAAAGAAAACGGTGTCCAGAAATAAAAAGGACTGGCACGAGAGACTGCATGAAGCTCTCTGGGCGTATTGAATCACGTTCAAAACGGCCATGAACACAACGCCATACACGTTGGTATTCGGCACGGAAGCGGTACTTCCTTTGGAGAAAGAGCTACCTTCTCTACGAGGGGCAGTTCGATGCGAGCTGACGGATGAAGAAAATGCTCATTTTCGGTTTGAGGAGCTCGACGCCCTCGATGAAACTCGCCTCATGGCACAATAAAACCTAGAAGCTTACAAGACAAGGATGACACGCTCATACAAAAGACTGAATAGGCTGAGAACATTCCGCCAAGGTGAACTCATGCTAGTTGTTAAAAGACCTATGATCCCCAATTGTGCAAAACGGGAGAAATTCGAGCCAAACTATGAAGGCCCGTACGTCATAGACAAGGTCTACCAAGGTGGGGCCTATTTGCTTATGGATATGCATGGCGAAAGACCTTTTCGGCCAATAAACGGCTGATTCCTCAGGAAATACCACACTTGACGAGTAACGACTTAGGTCAATGATAGATGACGCGCTCGTGTCCGCTCGCTATCTTCCTGAGTCAAAACTCTAAGTGGTATTCGAAAAAACTTCACCCGACAAATGGTGAAAATGGACCACTACGTACTTAAACTGGCAATGGACCAAAATGTCCCTAAACTAGTATTCCGCCTCAAACATGGCGCATCTTACCAAATACGGCATATCTTCTCTTGGGATCTATGTTGCAATTAAAGCTCCAACGGCAAAGATTGTAACCCAAGTAAAAAAAACGGTGCGTCCACAAGTGAATTGTGCACGGATGAAAACCCGAAAGGGCGCTGTGAGTAAAAATAGTAGGGCTACCGGCGAGCTTGTGAAAACCTAAAAGGGCGCGATCTCGTTGTTAAAAAAACGGTACATTCACAAGCGAAATGGGCACGGATGAAAACCCGAAAGGGTGCCGTGAGTAAAAATAGCAGGGCTACCGGCGAGCTTATGAAAACCCAAAAAGGAGCAATCTCCTGAATTTTTCACTTACGAGATCTTCTCGAGTCGTAAGAAGAACTCTCCCTATGAGACCCTCATGGCTCATAGGATTTAAAGCCTTAAGCTACAGGGAGCTGGACCTGTTCTTAAGCCGTTGTATCCTCCAAGTTGCCCTACAGGCGGTACATTGCTGGCCCTTGTATACAATCTACGGGCATAAATAAACGTTTCCCCATCAAGTTCCACCAATCACGAGGAATGCCCTCATATGTTGAACGACACTTGTAAGTTCTCTCGATTTATAAGGAGAAAATACTCTTATGAGATCCTTACGGCTTATAAAAGAAAACACCACTTAGAATTCCTCACGACATCTAAGGAGAACATACACCTACGAGATCCTCACGACTCGTAGGGAGAAATACCTTTATGAGACCCTTACGGCTTATAAAGTCAAAAAGCCATAGTCGGCAGGATCCTAACCCTGTTTGCTAAGCCACCTTTGTTTAAACCCATAAAGGCAAATGATGATTCGCTCCTGGAAAAATTCCAGTCGCAGCAATACTGATGCCTAAATTGGTATCAAATTCTAAGTCCTTTCAAGGCAAATGATGGTTCGCTCCTGGCAATATTCCAGTCGCAGCGATGCTGATGCCTGAACAGGTGTCAATTTTCAAGTCCTTTCACAGCAAATGATGATTCGCTCCTGGCAACATCCCAGTGGCAGCGATGCTGATGCCAAGATTGGTATCAGATCTTAAGTTCCATACTCGCAATGAAAATCAGCGAGCAAAAAAAAATGCATACGAAATAGCCGAAATGATGGGGCAACTCGCAATGAAAATCAGCGAGCAAAATATATGCGTATAAAAACAGCCGAAATGTTTGCGCAACTCACAATAAAAAGCAGCGAGTAAAAAGAAAAGAATAGTCGAAATGATTGGGCACCGTGATAAAAAGCCGAAATGATTGGGCAATCGCGACTCTCACGTTACAAAAAGCTGAAATGATAGAGTATCGTGGAAAGAAAAAAAATAAAAAAAAATGATAAAACTTTTACCTTGCAGGTGAGTCTACACCGACCCCTGTATACAAACCATGGGCACAAACGAAAGGGGAACCATATTTTCCCACCAGGCTCCGTGAAACAGAGTGCCAAGTCTCGACGGTTCACAAACAACGTAGAGACCATCTCGACACTCGTCTCGTTACAGTAGATACAATGTCAACAACGACGTTCCTTCTCACTCCAGCAGGATGCAGACGCGGCATCAACAAAGACCCCAGGGTCGAAACAAAGCTGAACCATGGCAAAGTCTCTAGTTCCAAGTCTCGACGGTTCACAAACAACCTAAAGACCACCTCGAAACTCGTCTTGTTACAGCAGATATAATATCACCAATGGCGTTCCTTCTCACTCCAGCAGGATGCAGACGCGACGTCAACAAAGACCCCACGGTCGAAACAAAGCAGAGCCATGGCAAATTCCCTAGTTCCAAGTCTCTACGGTTTACAAATAACCTAGAGACCATCTCGACACTCGTCTCGTTACAGTAGATATAGTGTCAACAACGCCTTCCTTCTCACTCCAGCAGGATGCAGACACGACGTCAACAAAGACTTCAGAGTCGAAACAAAGCGGAGCCATGGAAAAGTCCCCAGTTCCAAGTCTCGACGATTCACAAACAACCTAGAGAACACCTCGACACTCGTCTCGTTACGGTAGATATAGTGTCAACAACGGCATTCTTTCTCACTCCAGCAAGATGCAGACGCGACATCAACAAAGACCCCAGGGTCGAAACAAAGCAGAGCCATGGCAAAGTCCCTAGTTCCAAGTCTCAACGGTTCACAAGAAACCTAGAGACCACCTCAACACTCTTCTCGTTACAGCAGATATAGAGTCAACAACGGCGTTCCTTCTCACTCCAGCAGGATGCAGACGCGACGTCAACAAAGACCCCAGGGTCAAAACAAAGCGGAGCCATGGCAAAGTCTCTAGTTCCAAGTCTCGACGGTTCACAAACAACCTAGAGACCACCTCGACACTCATCTCGTTACAGCAGATGTAGTATCAACAACAGCGTTCCTTTTCACTCCAGCAGGATGCAGACGCGACATCAACAAAGACCCCAGGGTCGAACAAAGCGGAGTCATGGCAAAGTCCCGAGTTCCAAGTCTCGACGGTTCACAAAAAACCTAGATACCACCTCGACACTCGTCTCGTTATAGCAGATATAGTGTCAACAACGACGTTCCTTCTCACTCCAGCAGGATACAAACGCGACGTCAACAAAGACCCCAGGGTCAAAAACAAAGCGGAGCTATGGAAAAGTCCCTAGTTCCAAGTCTCGACGGTTCGCAAACAACTTAGAGACCACCTCAACACTCGTCTCGTTACAACAGGCACAGTGTCAACAACAGCGTTCCTTCTCACTCCAGCAGGATGCAGACGCAACGTCAACAAATGACCCTAGGGTCAAGGATAAAACAGAGCCATAGAAAATTCCCTAGTTCCAAGTCTCGATGCTTCACAAAACAACCTAGGGATCACCTCGACATTTATTTCATTACAGCAGACGCAGTGTCGACAAAGGAAGCGAATGCCAAATTCCTAGCTTTAACTTCTTGACGGTGACTCAAGTAAAGCTCGAAAGACTATCGGAGATCATCCCACACCAATGCGGAGTGGTTATGACTCATCGGGGCTCCCAAACTGAGCCTAACCTCAAGTAAAAAGCGACATGGCAAAATTCCTAACGCTTGCTCTTCCGACGGTCATACTGTCTAAGGATATTACTTGAAGACGTCTTGTCCAGCCCCCGAAGGGATCAGAGACACGACAGTCACAGGGCTACTCGAAAAGCAGCGTAAAGACTGCATATCAGGGAATGCATCAGCCAACGCGATGGTACGACGGACAAAAACCCCAGTACCACAAAACCTAACGGACCTCTGTCGCAAAGAGCAGGGGTTATCCATGGGTTATGGCAAGTTTGCCTACAAGCCCAAGGAAGGTAAACTAAACAAGCTTCGAAATGAGTTCATAAACTAGGGACTCCGAGATAAGTGAATAAACTAAAAACTCCGAAATGAGTCCATAAACTAGAGACTCCGGAATGAGTGAATAAACTACAAACTCCGAAATGAGTATATAAACAACTTCACACCGAATCAAGACATCGAAGAAAAGAGAAATGCCAGTATGAAATAAAATATGTCTTTTATTCATGAATTTAAATGAATACAAGATACATTTCATTCAGGAATCAAAATGAATACATGTTATTCATGAATCAGAAGTTTAAGGAATACAATCAGTACAAGAAAAGGGTACAATGACATTTATTAAGGAGGAGGCGTTTTCAACAAACTGACGAACCACTCGCGCGCTCCCCTCAACTCCTTCTCGCATTCAGCTACGGCGGCCAACTCCGGTTCGATTTGAGCCCGTTGTTGCAAGCAGGATGAAAGCTTCTCATCAATTTCCTGCTTGGCAGTTTCGCAATCCTGTGTGACCCACTCGGTAAAGTCAAGCTTCTGCCTTAGCGCCATCCCGTCTAAAATACATCATTGGAGGTTTTCAAAAATAGTTTTCAGCTGCGCAACATTCGCTTCAACCTGGGCACGCAATTGGAAGGATTCGCCAGAAGCCGCCTCATGCTCTTTTCGCCTCAGGGCCGTCTCTTGTTCAAAATAGCGAATGAATGAGACATTCTGCTCAACCCACGCAGCCCACTGAGAGTTCAAATTCAATATCTCAGGAGCGAGACACTTAAGCTCAATCTCATGCAGGCAAACCTCGATCTTCCTGCAATAATCAACCCAAGAACCGACGAGATCTTCATTATGGAAATTCATGAGCGTCGCCAGCATTGGATTGACTTTGTTGGAAAATTCCGTAGCAGAGGCGAGGGCCTTGGCATCGAGATCTTTAGTAAACTCGTGTAACATTCGCCGGCTATTCACTGCACCTCTGGAAGATGGACGTTTAGCGAAGGGCCCCATGGGCATGGGAATGCGAGACTCAAAAGGAGCTGAAGCCGTTGTAATCGCTGCAAAATAAATTACGGTCAGATTTCAACTTGAAAGACAAAGAAGACACCTGACGGACGAAATCTACCGTACCAGCTGTTGAAGGTTGCATAACAGGCAGCACCGGAGGCGTGGCTATTTTTTCGCTTCCACCTCCGAGCCGTGATACTGTGGTCAATATAAGGAAAGCTTAGCAACAAGAAGTCTACTCATAAAAAGGAGAAACACTAGGTGAAGAATATACTGACCAATACCGAAAGGTGGAACGACTTCCGATTGAAAGGAAAAATGCGGGTTTAGCATATGGTATAAGTGGTCAAAAAGTACTCCTGCAGAGTCGCGACAATATATAGTCAATACAAAGAGAATTGTATCCACAGTAAAGCAACTAAGTGAGAAACCTATACCTTCCAAAATTTGAAGAGGTACAAAAGAAAGCGAAGGAACCGTGACCGTCAAAGTGGCGACCGGTGATAATTCTGCAGCCGGCACAACTTCATGGTTTACCGCGCCTATGCTCTAGATAAACGAAATATCATTAGAGGGGCTTAACAGGATTAAAAACTCAAAGATAGTAATCCAAAGAGTACCTGATAGGTCAGAGACTGAAACCGTGCCGAAAGCGTCACCAAGTGTAACGGCTTCCTCATTTTCCCTCAGGGGAGTATATTTCGCACCCATAGCTTCATCCCCTGACTTGACAAGGGCCGTCGTAATGCTTGCGACACCCGTCGATACCAAGGAGCCACAAGGAGAAAGAGCAGCAGTCTGGGCAGTCCCAGATTCCTGAGAAAGAGTGGCCGCTTCGGGCTCTGTAATCATTGGCGTCTCACCTGCCATGCCACCTGTAGGGTTACTAGGCACACTAACAAGGCCCTACAAGGCATCGACCATGCCAAAATTAAATTTTTATATGCCGAACAACCCTAAGCAAGATCGTATACTAGAGATTAGGCGAAACTAATAGCAAGAGAATTACTTTACGACTAAGGGTATGCGAAATACAACCTTTGTAGATCGGTCCTTCACTTCTAAGGCTCCTTGTCGTAGTCCCTTCGCTGCGATCATGGTTCTCCCGGGCTCTTGCATGGCTTCACGAGGCGAAAGACACGTCCTTGCTTGAAGTCTCCGAGGCCGAAGATGATCTACGTCGAGGGAATACCGACTCAAGCTACTACTTCACTAACTAGAGAATTTGTGAAGCAAACACCATAAACTAAAGTGCTAGTCTAGTAGAGGATGGAGAAATAGAAAGTGGGTTCTCTTTAGAATTTTGCTTCTCACAATCTATCTCACTTTGGATCAAACCCTAGCAAGCTTTTCTTTTGAACTCAAGAAAGAAGAATATGAACCAAAAGAAAAGAGATGAGGATAATGATCAAGTGAGTTAGCTAACCATGGTGAGTGAGTATCATATACTAACTCTTGTAGAGACTTAACCTTAGGCTAATTGTTATGGTTGGGTTAATAAACATCCATAGTAAAATACAAACTCAAGTTGAATTAGTCAATGCATCCACAAGCTTCATGCATTTTCTAATCCTCCACTTGATTTTGTATTTACTTTAAATATTAAAACCCAAACTAAAAATTAGCTTAGTGTAAGTCTCACACACCCATGGATGATGTATCATCAACCATGATACAAAAAGATAACACATTTCAATATATATATATCACATATATGTTAAAGTGTGCACATGTGAGAAAAACCTAAAGTGAACATGTGTTAGTTAATGTAAACTAGTATATCAAATATACAATTATACAATAAATTATTAAATCAACACTTGACTTAATAATCCGGTCATATCATATATAACCGACTAACAAACATTGTATCGACTTATCGAATCAACACTTGATTCGATAACCCGGCTATATCATATATAACCGACCGATACAAAAAGTCGCGAGAATAGAACACGGTATCACATACACGCATTATTCTCGGTCCCGCACATATCACATATGCGCTCCTATTTCGTTTTGCCTGAGCCAGTAAAACCTCTATGTAGGACTCTAAAGACTCGTCAATACGCTGACAGTAGGTGATGATCACATCAAGCACCCACAAGCCGTCAGCGGTACTAGCTGGACGTAACGGCTACCCGGGTATTGAGCGATCAGAAGATCAGCAAGCAAGCCCGCTCTAACTCCTGTAAAAGCCTGCCGGTAACACTTCCCGTACAGTCCGGTCTCCTCGTCTGATATGTCGCATATCAAGTCTAGGGGTGGTAAACGTCAGACCCCAATAACTGATAAGTCGTGCCGATGTGAGGCTCATAACGGGTCGAGAAACTACTGGTAACACTTACCAGTAAATCTCTAAATCAGCCCTGGCCAGGGACTTCCCTGTTACGGCCAATCGAGCACAGTGCAATATCAACCCCCAATACCGAGAGAGACGAAACCCCTCCTATCGCTCATTGCCTCTATGTGACTCGGGACTGTACCCAAAAACCACCGTTTTGCATGCCCTCATGGACGTGGTAAGGTGGAAATCAAAGCACAGTGGGAATCACACAAGACTCTATGACGATCTCGGGTCTACAGACTAACCTACATAAGTGTCACCAGAGAACTGCCATCTGATGTGAGGTATAATACCATCTGGGAGTTCTCGGCGAGTCCGTCCAGTGTACCCAGTCTCCACTGAGCACCCGTATACCATCTCTGATGTCAAACACCAATGGATATGGGATCATCCATCGCCCATCTCATGGGTCGAGAGGCGTATACGCTAGTCTACACTGGTATATCGATGCCCTGTCTCGATACACCCACGACTAGGGACCTTGAAGGATGTACTTATGGACTACCATATCCCCACTAGTATGATCCGTATCATAGTCCAGGTAGTCAAGTACACATCCTAAAGGCTTTACCAACATGTAACTATAAGACAGCATAAAGAGACAAGTATACATGTTAAGATAAAGAGCAACCAGATAGCATACTATCATGTCGAGCAAGAAAGTCCTCTCTATATATGTCCAAGCATCCAATATAATATACATCATCTGTACAATACTGGCCTCTAGGGCATACATACAACTAACAATCTCCCACTTGCACTAGGGCCAGCTGCTGTAGTATCGCATACCGAGCATCCCGAAGAGTCTCTCAAACTGTATCTGGGGAATGACCTTCATGAGTGGATCCGCTGTGTTGTTCTTCGTGTCAACCCTCCTGACCTCGATCTCCCGGCGATCAACTATCTCCCGGATCAGGTGATACCACCTCAGAATATGCCTGGATCGCTGATGGGACCTGGATTCCTTGGCCAAAGCCACCGCTCCATTGTTATCGCAATACAAAGGTATTGGATGCTCAATGGATGGAACCACTCCAAGTTCAGTAATGAACTTCTTGATCCAGACAGCCTCTTTGGCAGCATCGTTGGCAACGATGTATTCAGCCTCCATTGTCGAGTCTGCCACGGTTTCCTGCTTGGAACTCTTCCAGCTAACCGCCCCTCCGTAAAGGGTAAAGACAAATCCCGAGTGCGACTTAGAGTCGTCTTTATCACTCTGGAAGCTCGAATCGGTAAAGGACTCCACTTGAAGTTCTCCATTACCATACGCCAAGAGCATCTCTTTAGTCCTTCGTAAGTACTTGAGAATGCTCTTCACAGCTGTCCAGTGACTCTCTCCAGGATCCGCTTGATACCTACTCACTACACTTAGTGAGTATGCTACATCGGGTCTGGTACATAGCATCGCGTACATGATAGAACCTACTGCCGAAGCATAGGGTATCCCTTGCATGCGAGCTCTCTCCAAATCAGTCTTGGGAAAGATCTCTTTGGAGAGAGTGAGCCCTGAGATCGTGGGTCAAAACCCACGTTTGGACTCTTCCATACTAAACCTCTTTAGTATGGTGTCAATGTACATGGATTGGGACAATCCTAATATCCTTTTAGATCTATCTCTATAGATCATAATGCCCAATATGCAGGAGGCATCACCAAGATCTTTCATTGAGAATCTTTGTGATAAGAAGAGCTTGACCGATTGCAGTATAGGAATGCCATTTCCTATCAAGAGTATATCGTCCACGTACAATATGAGGAAGACAACCTTACTCTCTGCCACCTTCTTGTAGATACAAGGTTCATCTACGTTTTTGACGAAATCAAACTCTTTGATAACGACGTCAAAGCAGATGTTCCAACTCTGTGATGCTTGCTTTAATCCATAAATGGATTTAAGCAGCTTGCACACCTTCCCGCTGCTCCCACTATCTACGAAGCCCTCTGGCTGAGTCATGTACACGCACTCTTCTAAATCACCGTTTAGAAAGGCGGTCTTAACATCCATTTGCCAGATTTCGTAGTCATGATATGCAGCAATGGCAAGCATGATCTGGATGGATTTAAGCATAGCTACTGGAGAAAAGGTTTCGTCATAGTCCACACCTGGTCTTTGACAAAAACCCTTTGCAACAAGTCTAGCTTTGAAAGTCTCCACTTTCCCATCTACACCAAGTTTTTTCTTAAAGATCCACTTGCTCCCAATAGGTTTTACCCCTTCAGGAGCAACTTCCAAAGTCCATACTTTGTTGGTGTACATGGATTCCATCTCGGACCGCATTGCATCCAGCTATTTCACTGAGTCCCCACTCATGATGGCCTGCTCGAAGCTAGTTGGGTCATCATCAACCATGATGCAATCCTTGCTCCCACCATCCATGAGAAAACCGTAGTATCTCTCAGGTGGGTGAGGAACCCTACTAGATCGGCGGAGTGGCTGGGGTTCATCGGGAACTACCGAATCCTCTGGTTCCACCAGATCTTCTGTTGTAGCTTTTGTAGCTGGAACCTCTTCCAGTTCTACCTCATGCCCACTAATCTCTTTTGCAAGAAATTCATTTTCTAAAAAGATGGCATGCCGAGAAACAAACACCCTTTGTTCCTCAGTGTGGTAGAAGATATACCCTTGTGAATTCTTGGGATATCCTACAAATTTGCATAGAATAGACCGTGCCTCGAGTTTGTCCGGATTTTTTCGTTTGACATAGGCTGGACAACCCCATATCTTTACATAGTTAAGACATGGTCTCTTCCCTTTCCATATCTCATATGAAGTGGTAGGCACAGATTTGGTGGGGGCCATATTCAATAGATGTATGGCTGTTTCTAGCGCATACCCCCAGAAGGAAATAGGTAACTCAGCTGTGCTCATCATAGAGCGCACCATATCTAATAGGGTGCGGTTCCTCCGTTCTGATACACCGTTGTGCTGTGGTGTATATGGAGGAGTCAGCTGAGAGAGAATCCCATTCTCTTTTAGGAAGTCCAGGAATTCATTGCTCAAGTATTCATCTCCTCGATCAGATGGAAGGATTTTAATACTTTTTCCGGTTTGGTTCTCGACTTCTTGTTTATATTCTCTAAATTTCTCAAAAGCTTCAGACTTGTGTTTTATCAAGAACACATGTCCGTATCTTGAGAGATCGTCAGTGAATGTAATGAAGTACGAAGAACCATCCCTGGCATGTGTAGACATGGGACCGCATATATCACTATGTATCAGTCCCAAGAGTTCGGTAACTCTTTCTCCGTGTCCCGTAAACGGAGTTTTGGTCATCTTGCCTTTGAGACATGACTGGCAAGTGTCATAAGATGAAAATTCGAACGGTTTCAAGTATCCATCCTTATGCAACTTAGCTAGCCGTGTCGCATTTATATGACCGAGTCTACAATGCCACAAGAAGGATTCGTTCAGTTCTGAACTCTTCCTCTTGTGTGTGTTTGTTATGCTCAGGACTGTTGATTGATTTAGAACATAAATGCCATTGCACAACGTGCCTGATCCAACCAACTTTTGGTTAAGGAAAACGTTCATAACATTATCCTGTAATACAAAATTATATCCCTCTTTACTTAGTAAAGAAACCGATATAATGTTGCATATCAGGTTCGGCATGTAATAGCATTCGTTTAGAACCAATGTATTACCAGTTGGTAATACAAGGTGATATTCTCCGACGGTTTTAGCTGCAACAATTGCACCATTTCCAACCCTTATGTCTTTATCACCTTCTCCAAGTTCTCTACCTTTTCTAAGCCCATGTAACTGATTACATATATGGGATCCTGACCCGGTATCTAATACCCAGGACGTAGAGCAAATGGAGAAACAGTTTTCCGTAACGAACACACCCGAAGAAAATGCATCAACATGTACTTTCTTCACACGGGTGGCATAGGTATCCTGGTTTTCCCCTATATCCTGTTCAGTCCTATAACTCTTATAAGAAAGAACGGAACCAACGTTCCCCAGCACAGTATAACATACGGGTTCGGTCAATACATCCATATTATTATCTTGATTAAGGCATGATATGTCGCTACCTGGAGAGAGAGAGAAGAAAACACTTTAGCGTATGCTCTTGCAAGATCAGATTGGTTATTATTTTATCTAATCAGGATGGCTCCTACTGTTTTTATCAAATCTTCCTTCAAACCCTAAAAGGAAAGACTAGCCGGGATTAATTACACCCTACAAGTTTGCCAATCTTTCAGCCAGGCTAGTGTCGGTACTTTGAGGGAGGTTCCCCGTGTTTTCGCACGGACCTAATTAAAGTAAACCTCGTTTTCCCAGAGGCGTAACCCCGTTGACACCTTTCTAGACACCTACTTGATCGGCTAATTGTCCTGTGTAAAACTCTCCCAGGAGTAACAATTACTCGCAGTGGGTATCGGGATCCAACTATCTCATAGAAGGTATGCAATCTCATTGCAAATCTCAACACTTGAAATTCCCGATAATATTTTGCCCCTAACGTGCTATGACCTTGACGAAAGCCAACAAACCATAGCGCGCTAGTCAAGTTCAACCCGTACATTTCTTGATTGAATTAAACCCACCCGCACGACCCTTGACGAAAGCCAACAAAGCCGTACGACTACCCTAATTCAATCGCATCGTATGCAGCAGATAAGCAGCATATAGCTACCGCACACTACACCTTGACGAAAGCCAACAAATGCAGCACGAATACTATATACAGCTTATCTGAAATGACGGAGGGCTACGACAGGTTTTTCTGAAAACCTATTGCGTAATGAACTTGATATCGTTGTAGAATCAAGTGAATTTTGAAATGGAGTGATTTTGAGGCTTTCATTAGTTTTGCTAAAGAGGTCACTTCCGGTGAAGGGATCTCGGCTCTTTCCTCATCGAATAAGGTGCAGGACATATCATATATATCACTATGCAAAGCAAAACTCCAAAAGCAATCAAAAACCAAACCGAGTTTTGTAGCATCTGCCAGTTTTGCTAAAGATGTCACTCCCGGTGAAGGGATCTCGGCTCTTTCCTCATCGAATAAGGTGCAGGGTATATCATATATACCACTATGCAAAGCAAAACTGTAGATACCCTTTTTGAAAAATTTGATTCTACAACATCTTTTAGGTTTCTTTTCTTTCATTAATCACATTAATGAAGTCCCATCATTTAAATCACTTAAACATCACAGATAAATACGACGTACACTTATGCCATCCGCATTCGTCTTGATGTCCCCTCGTGCACCATTAGGTTAGGTAACTAACGGCAGAGCAGGGCAGGGCTAGCGCGGGTGTAAAACATAAGTAACGTCTATATAATATATCATATATACTATATACAGTATTTATCACAGAACATCAAATGATCACATCACAGATATCACAGCAGAAGAAACATATGAAACATTGGATATACTAGGATGTCCGTGTTTTATTTTGAGCCTCTATAAAACACGGATTCCACGGTCGCGACGAATAGCCAAACCCACACCCCTAGACCCCTACGAGAGCGGAAAGCAACCCTACCAATTCTAGAGTTAGGAGATCCGGACTTGACTCTTCGAGTTGGTCTCCCACTGGACTCTAGAATCCGGCTACTTGTGCTCTCCTCCTTAGGTCTATCCTAGTGCGGAAAAGTAAATAATATACAAATAGTGATATCAACCTCATCCCGGAAGTGCCCTAATAAAAGAATATTATATACATTTAATTTTACATGAATGAAAATAAAAACCCTCATCTCACATAAAAAAACCCGGCTATTCAGAACGCGACAATCCAATATAACATATCCAGCAACACATAACATCACATGTCATCAACGTAAGTAAATATGCGCATCCCAATTGTCGTTGACATATAGCAACGAAACCGGCGATATCACATATTACACGGTCGCAGAAAAAAAGTGTAAAACTACAACATTTGGAATCCACAATCTCTTTAGACATCGTAAATCCGAAATATCACATATTTCGCATTTCATGCCTAACTGTATGAATTCCACATATTGTATCACATTCCAGATAAATAGACAGTATTAAACTTTCCGATCGAATAATCAAATACCCAAGATTTCCATAATAGCTCAACACTTGAGCGGAGTTCAAAGATTCCAGAATACGTCACAGTAGCAACGGTCCAGCCGTAGAAGGGTCAAGCCAATGCCTCACATGTGGCACGCCGTACTGCCTCAAACCCTAAGGTTCAAAAGGCAGTTCAAGACGGTCACATAATCGAGTTAAGGTTTGTTGTCTTCTAGAGGGTCCATCGCGTCACATGCACGTTTTTCCGAAAGATTTAAACCCGAGAAAAATTCAACACTTGAATGTTTTTTGTGCCGGGAAAAATTGAGTTAATGATATCCGTTCGAACATTTTAATACTTTCTAAATTATCCGGAAAACAAAAACGAATTTAAAATTCCCGATCGAATCGACGATTACAAAATAAACCCCTGAATACTCAACACTTGAGTCAAATTTAAAATACCCATAAAATTCCAACAGCAGAATTGAACATTACTGTACAAACAAAAAAGCCCATTGTCACTATACTGCCGCGGTTTCGCGGCACAAGCATAGATTTGCCGCGGAACCGCGGTGGTCCGTACGATTCAGGTGCTCGTTTTGCACACTAATGCTTAGAAAACCCTGTTGAATTTTTTAGATATTTTTAATTCAGAAAAAACACAGTTTTGAAAAAATGTCCAGAGAAGGGGTTAAATTTGCGTTTTCGGGTTCGATCGGGGTTTTAACTTCGTTAACACATTGCCTAATGCTCTAGCTAGGCTTCAATACCACTGTAGGGTTACTAGGCACACTAACAAGGCCCTACAAGGCATCGACCATGCCAAAATTAAATTTTTATATGCCGAACAACCCTAAGCAAGATCGTATACTAGAGATTAGGCGAAACTAATAGCAAGAGAACTACTTTACGACTAAGGGTATACGAAATACAACCTTTGTAGATCGGTCCTTCACTTCTAAGGCTCCTTGTCGTAGTCCCTTCGCTGCGATCATGGTTCTCCCGGGCTCTTGCATGGCTTCACGAGGCGAAAGACACGTCCTTGCTTGAAGTCTCCGAGGCCGAAGATGACCTACGTCGAGGGAATACCGACTCAAGCTACTACTTCACTAACTAGAGAATTAGTGAAGCAAACACCATAAACTAAAGTGCTAGTCTAGTAGAGGATGGAGAAATAGGAAGTGGGTTCTCTTTAGAATTTTGTTTCTCACAATCTATCTCACTTTGGATCAAACCCTAGCAAGCTTTTCTTTTGAACTCAAGAAAGAAGAATATGAACCAAAAGAAAAGAGATGAGGATAATGATCAAGTGAGTTAGCTAACCATGGTGAGTGAGTATCATATACTAACTCTTGTAGAGACTTAACCTTAGGCTAATTGTTATGGCTGGGTTAATAAATATCCATAGTAAAATACAAACTCAAGTTGAATTAGTCAATGCATCCACAAGCTTCATGCATTTTCTAATCCTCCACTTGATTTTGTATTTACTTTAAATATTAAAACCCAAACTAAAAATTAGCTTAGTGTAAGTCTCACACACCCATGGATGATGTATCATCAACCATGATACAAAAAGATAACACATTTCAATATATATATCACATATATGTTAAAGTGTGCACATGTGAGAAAAACCTAAAGTGAACATGTGTTAGTTAATGTAAACTAGTATATCAAATATACAATTATACAATAAATTATTAAATCAACACTTGACTTAATAATCCGGTCATATCATATATAACCGACTAACAAACATTGTATCGACTTATCGAATCAACACTTGATTCGATAACCCGGCTATATCATATATAACCGACCGATACAAAAAGTCGCGAGAATAGAACACGGTATCACATACACGCATTATTCTCGGTCCCGCACATATCACATATGCGCTCCTATTTCGTTTTGCCTGAGCCAGTAAAACCTCTATGTAGGACTCTAAAGACTCGTCAATACGCCGGCAGTAGGTGATGATCACATCAAACACCCACAAGCCGTCAGCGGTACTAACTGGACGTAACGGCTACCCGGGTATTGAGCGATCAGAAGATCAGCAAGCAAGCCCGCTCTAACTCCTGTAAAAGCCTGCCGGTAACACTTCCCGTACAGTCCGGTCTCCTCGTCTGATATGTCGCATATCAAGTCTAGGGGTGGTAAACGTCAGACCCCAATAACCGATAAGTCGTGCCGATGTGAGGCTCATAACGGGTCGAGAAACTACTGGTAACACTTACCAGTAAATCTCTAAATCAGCCATGGCCAGGGACTTCCCTGTTACGGCCAATCGAGCACAGCGCAACATCAACCCCCAATACCGGGAGAGACGAAACCCCTCCTATCGCTCATTGCCTCCATGTGACTCGGGACTGTACCCAAAAACCACCGTTTTGCACGCCCTCATGGACGTGGTAAGGTGGAAATCAAAGCACAGTGGGAATCACACAAGACTCTATGACGATCTCGGGTCTACAGACTAACCTGCACAAGTGTCACCAGAGAACTGTCATCTGACGTGAGGTATAATACCATCTGGGAGTTCTCGGCGAGTCCGTCCAGTGTACCCAGTCTCCACTGAGCACCCGTATACCATCTCTGATGTCAAACACCAATGGATATGGGATCATCCATCGCCTATCTCATGGGTCGAGAGGCGTATACGCTAGTCTACACTGGTATATCGATGCCCCGTCTCGATACACCCACGACTAGGGACCTTGAAGGATGTATTTATGGACTACCATGTCCCCACTAGTATGATCCGTATCATAGTCCAGGTAGTCAAGTACACATCCTAATGGCTTTACCAACATGTAACTATAAGACAGCATAAAGAGACAAGTATACATGTTAAGATAAAGAGCAACCAGATAGCATACTATCATGTCGAGCAAGAAAGTCCTCTCTCTATATGTCCAAGCATCCAATATAATATACATCATCTGTACAATACTGGCCTCTAGGGCATACATACAACTAACACCACCGTCGGGACTTGGCCCTGCTTAAAAGAAAATGCGTATGTCATGATTCGAGGACTATGTTCTAATAAGGGAATGGGCGTTACGTTACCTTGAAGTAGCTTTTCAGTTTCCTCCCGAGCTGCACGCTCAAGCTGTCTATGGGCGGTAGACAGAGCGGAAGGGGCGTCCACCAGGGGATGTTAGATGACGGGACATTGCTCGAACCTACACCCGCGGCTAAGATAGCTTCGTGTTCCCTCGCGGCGCGTTTTCTACGCTTCCTATCAACCTGGACCGTGTGAACCGACCTCCATAACACTTCCAACAGGGGGAAGTCGTCGTCCAAATCGAGTTCAGCCTCCGGATCCGCTATGGCATCCATCATCGGCTGTTTCAGAAACACCTCCCGTGATGGCCTTAGGAGGGCCGCGACCGTGATCGGTGGTTCTGGAAGCTTTGCTGCATCACTGCTTGGGATTGGCACTACACTTGAAACAACTTGGGTTGTGGTAGTTCCTGCAATAAGGTGAAGAAAAGGGTCAAATCATGAATAAAAAGAGTAAAGGTGTAATGAAATGAATTATACCAAGGTCCAAAGAAACGCTGAGCCTCTCTTCCTCATCGAACGTCCTGAGGGATGCCGCGAGAGCCTTTTCGGCAGAAATACCTGTTGAAGAGGAGAGCATTAACAAAAGCATAATAAGGGGAGAAGGGATGGGTGCAAAAGAATGTAAATGAAGTATACCCGACTCCGCAATAGAGACTAACGCTGCTTCCTCGCAGGCTAGTCGCTTGGAAGCTGCGATGGCAACCTGAAAATCAGTATCGGTTGCAGGCGTGTCAAACAAACCCTCATTTATGCCATATTCGCACAAGCCCTCACTATAGGGAGCATAGGGCTCCTGGCCGAATACCACATCAGCAGAGAAGAGAGACTTCTTCTTCTTTTGCGAATGGACACCAACGGCCGACGGTAAAAGCTTTCGCTTGACACGCACCTTCGGATGGCGGGTCCCGATCTCCGAACCAATGCCCGATTCTGGGGACGCCATGGCTACCGCAGTCGTAGGGACATCTAGCTGAAGCTTCTCAGGGAAAGCTCGTAGGACTATCGCCGTAGTGATTTTTCTTAGAGAAGGGCGAACGGCTTCCCGTCGCTTCAAAGGGACTGCTGGATTACCGGCTGGGACGGCATTCTTATGGTCGAGTAGCAGTCGCCTCTCCTCCCTAACAACAGCACCGGGCGCATGCTGGTACCACACCACTTAAGCATTCGAAGCTTTCGGCACATAGCTCGGTTCGCTGACGAGGAAATAGGACCCTGTATTTAATCGCATAAAATGATGCAGCGCGCTGCGAATACCCTCCTCCATAGCAACCGGCTCGACCAAGAATGCCTCGAGAGGAACACTTTGATTATAACCTAGCTGTTGAGCGAAGCGGTGCGGGTTGTACCTCATGAACAACACCGAGGCATTCTATCTAAACATTAGGAAGCCCGGCCTGATAAAATACATGTACATAACCACCCGGGCCCTCAATGCAGAAGCCCAATCCTTAAAAGTATCACACAACGGTTGGACCACTTTGGTGAATTCTTTGCCGATAGTCAATACTTTATCGACAAAGGTCATATTGTCCCCAACCATGCGTGGCCGAAGGAGCAATCTCCGAGCCTCTCGCTGTGACGGATCTGGAGCGGAAGCGTCAACTAGGTACATGACCTGGGGGAAGTTGTAGCTTTCGTAGAACTGGGGTCGTTTATGAACGCCAAAGGCACCCAACATGTGCATCTCAATCCATGATGTGAAGTAATACAATAGAAGATACACGGGCTTTACCCCCGGCTGAGTAGTGTCAGCTGCTAAACTCAGGCCGTGGTATAGATGGGCTAACCCTGCGATCCCAACGGCCACGTGCGTCCCCGCGACAATGCGATGAACCGGATAAAAAACAGATAGCCTCATGTAGAGGGGGTGCGCCGGAAGCGCGAACCAACTCAGCCACAAGCCAATGAACCCCAAAATGAACGACTCTTCGTCGACACCTGAAGCAGCGATCTCCGCAAAGGGGACAACTGGAGTGTCCGGAAAAAAGAAATTCTTTAGATCCGCTTCCGCCGCCGGCAAGTTATCTAAACCAAACCCGGACGGGTCGTCGAGTTTAGCGAATTTCACGGCTTGCTTAGACAGAACATCCGGACGAAGAAAATGAGCGATAAAATCCATGAAACTAACCCCATGCCCACCAGACTCCAGGAATAGATTCTTGTACATGTTCGACACCTTGATCAAGCTGGGGAACTGATGTTGAACGGCGTTCTCAGGCCCATTACCATTGGCTTAGTGGCGAAGATGTACTCATCGGGGGGAAGTATCTCCTCATAGTGCTCCCCTCTGACGAGTAAGCCGGAAATCTCCGCAAACTCCTCCAAGGAAATCGAGACATCGCGGTCCAAAAAAAGAAAGGTATGAGTCGGGATATTCCATTACTTCAAAAAAGACTTGATCCATCAGACATGGCAAGCGTGGTAATAAAAGAGAGACACGTAGATTGCGGGATACAACCCGGTCTTTAATAGCAGCGACTTCTTGGCCGACAGGATATACCGGGCCCATTGTAGATAACTGTCCGAATGACGGGGTGTCAATCCTATCATATAAACTTGCCCCGAAGGGCGCGACTCTCCTTAGCATATGCGTCGCCCTAAAATGTCCAAGGCCATCGGTAGCTGTACGGGTATCGACGCCGTGGAAGGTTAAAGATGACCTTCCGACGTCCAGTTAAGCTCTTCTACGGCGTAAGTCACTTGAGGCGGGTTAGCAGAATAAATAGCTAGGATCGGCTCCAAAGGCGCTGCACAAGAAAAACTATGTCGACCCCGGATAATCTGACTATACCATGACCCCCACAGGTGAAGAGATTTTTGCTTTGGGTCATGGTCCTTAATAAGCGCAAAGACTTCCCGATCCACGGGCGCGTCGGTAAAAGAGCTCTCTGAACGTATGAAAGGAAAGGAGGAATCGAAAGCCATAGTACCTGTACAAAAGGAGAAGGGTTAGCTATCGACACTATGTTCAGGACTCTAACACTCTTTGGTACTTAAAAATTGTACTGCACCGCAGTTCAAAAGAAAGGGACAAGGGGGCCTACAAAATTAAGATAAAGCCCCATCAATGATGGGGCAGTCACTCATTAAGAATAGAATCCAAAAGGATTCTCATTTAATGAGAAAACATTATTGGACTGAGGAGTTAAACTCCCTCGAGAGCTGTGCTTTGCAAACAGATTTCAAATCTGTCAAGAAAATTAAGAAGGGAATAAAATTCCCTAAAAATTTTCAGAGCCAAGCTCTGTAAAACAATGGGATAAAATCCCAGAACTTTCGAAAGCAAAGCTAAATCCTATGATCTTCAAGATCTGCAAGAAAAATCTTAGAACTCTGAGAGATCTTTATAAAAGAATAGCAAAGCTGTGATTAACGAGTTAAGAAACCCTAAAATATTTTTGTTTTTTTAAGACCTACGATCTAATCACTACAAAAGAAGAGCAAAGCTCTGTTAACGGGTTTAAACCCTAAAGAGATTCCTTAAAACATGGTCATGGTTTTTACCAAAACTTTGATAGAGTTTTGACTCTAAAGAGAGTTTCTTTGAACAGAGATCTGAGGTCTGAAAAGAGAATTAAATTCTCAGAGAAAGAAGAAGGTTAGGGAAGATGAACAACAGCCATATCAAGGGCCAAAGACCCTATTTATAGGCACGGGAAGATGGTTCAACTTCCAAGAAGATCAAACAGTGGAAAAGGTGCCACCGCTGAACTCATGTGTGAGCCACGTGAGCACAACGGTGGGGGGCATTTGTTTACCCCAATAAAAGAGCAAAGCTCTGTTCAAAACTCAAGAGGCAGCACCTCACGTGCCTTCTACGATGGCGCCAATGCCAGAATTAAAAACTCTTATATGGCAGCGCCCATGTGCAAAACACATAAAAATCTTAAACGGCGCTCACGTGCTGTGGCGCCTTGTAGAATTAAATTCTACTTTCTTTTAAACAGAGCCGTTGGATCAAAGATCCAATGGAGATGATAAATCATCAGGATGCAGAATTAAATTATGTTGAGAGGAAATTTCCTCAAACCTTTCTAAACAAGAAAAATTGCCCTCTGTAAAATAGAGTATCGTTGGATTAAAAGTCCAATGGTGATTAAAAAATCACTGATCTGCAAATTAAATTCTGTAAAGGTAAATATTTCCCTAATTTTGTTAAAAATAAGAAAATACTTTCTGTAAAACAGAAGTCCTTGGATCAAAGATCCCACGATGGGTAAAATCCCCAAAATCAATTAGGATCTCTTAATGAGAGATTTCTTCAACTAATTAACAGACTTGCCTCTACTATATAAAGGACCCAAGACTTCAACTCTAAAGAGGAGAAACCCCCATAAGCTTCAGAAAGAACAGAGAATTAAACTCTCGAAGAAGAAGAACTCTCTTCTAGGAAAATTAGGTAAATAAAATAAAGGAGTGCTTAGAACTCAGTAACTGACGCTCAACGTCCAGCGCCCCACGTGACTCTCACGTGGGCGGCACAAAATAAAGGAGTGCTTAGCACTCAGTGACTGGCGCTCAGCGCCTAGCGCCCTACGTGCCTCTCAGCGGGCGCTACAAAATAAAAGAGTGCTTAGCATTTAGTGACTGGCGCTCAGCGTCCAGCGTCCCACGTGCCTCTCACGTGGACGTTCCAAAAAAAAGGAGTGCTTAGCACTCAGTGACTGGTGCTCAGCGCCCAGCGCCTCACGTGCCTCTTACGTGGGCGCTACAAAATAAAGGAGTGCTTAGCACTCAGTGAGCGGCGCCTAGCGCCCAGCGTCCAGTGCCTCACGTGTCCCTCATATGGGCACCGCAGAATAAAAAGTGCTTGACACTAACCAGGCAGCGCCTAGCGCCTCACGTGCTTCGCACGTGGACTCCATAAAGAGTGCTCAGCACTCCATAAAGAGATAAAAAAGAGTAAAGTGTTTAACACTTATTGGGCAACTCCCCATGACTGAAAACCCCACATGATTATGTGTGAGCGTCATAACTTACATAAGTGCTCAGCACTTTTTGCACAAAAAAAGAGGACATAGCCCAAACAAGTACTTAGCACTTTTTTTCAAATAAAAAGAAAACTGAGTGGACCGAGCCCATGCGCTCAATACTTCCCAAACTGATCTTAGTCCTAAATACGACTATCGATTTTCCAACTGATGATATCCCAAGATGATATTCGTCCCACATTCCCTTGAGGAAGTCTTAGTCTCAAAATATGACTAATGATTTCTGGGCTTACCACTGATTCCTTTTTTCCCTCAAATACGGGAATTGGTTCAAGGATACATCTCTCTATACCTCTGATACATGTCGTTGTAATTTCTCAACGTCTTCAGAGAGGTGGCGGGTCCCGACAACCAACTGCTTTTTGGTGCACTTTCCAAACTGACGTGCACATCCCAAATCAAACCACACCCCAAACTGGGTGCATCCCATATCATCGTTGCTCATCCCGTCAAATAACAAATACACGTGCGCCCAAAATGATAACGGACCGAAACGTCCTTAAACTACAACGGACCGAAATGTCCTTAAACTACAACGGACCGAAATGTTCTTAAACTAAACGTTGCCTCCAAAATGGCGGCAACGGACCATAATGTACTTAAACTAAAACCTCACCTCCAAAATGGTGATCAATGGACCGAAACGTCCCTAAACTAAAACAACGGAGCCCAAATACTCTCTTGTTGGATCCGAAACAAAAAAATGATCCTAAAACCACGTTAAGTAGATCTTAGTCTCAAATTAGACTAACGTATCCTTATCAAAAAACCAATCGAGCCCCAACTGCTCACAAACATTTAAGTTGATTTTAATCTCAAACTAGATTAACGATCCTTAAATAAAACAAACCCAAATCTAAGATATATAGATTTGGACTAATCCACGCCCTACGGGTGACAACATAAATTAGTCTCCGTATACAATCCACAGGCAACCAAAAATAAAATAAACACACACGACACGAAGTGAACTTCTAGAGCAGGAGAAAGTGGTTATCGCGATACGGTAACGTAATTAACTGCAGGGGCTTGCGCCTGCAGGGAGGAGCGTCCCCACAATCAAAAACTTCTCGCAAACGAGGGGGAATCTAACGAAATCTGCTACAACGGGCGCATTCGTCCAAATCTCGATACACGGTGCCATAAATCAACCTGGCATCTTCGGAAAGGTGGACGGATAAATCCAATTAGCATCTGCCCCTAAAATTCAGGCCCGACGTCCCAACGTCCCGGTCGCGTTTTTTGACGGTGAACAGCCGGCACCCTGCACACCATCACCGTCGACGCCCGCTTCCACCACCTCTTGCCGCCGACTCCCCGCCGCCTTCACCGACGAACCTTCAAACCGCTCTCGTGCCTACCTCCACATCGGCACCGTGCCACGACTGCACCACCGCTGTGCCCAGCCCTATGTCGCCTGCATGCCCAGACGTGCCACGTCTTGTGCCCGCTACGTGCTGAGCACCATGTTCAGTAGCGTCCAGTACCGTGTCGCGCCGTGCCACACCCGCACCACGCACCGAGTCAAGATCGTGCCCAGTACCGGGCCACGCCCGCATCATCACCACGCCCACTACCGCATCACGCCCGCATCGCCACCACGTCCAGTACCGGGTTTCCACGCATCGCTTACGTGCCACGCACCGTGTCCAGTATCGTGCCATCTTGTATGTCGAGACGAACCCTGCACGTCGCATTGCTTCTATATCAGCGACCCAAGACAAATGAACCCCTTCACTTTTTCATCATACTATAGTAATCGCTACATATAATATACGATGATATATGTATAAGTATAGATATTCTTACGTATACATTGTTTGCGAAGTTAATATCGAACAAGTACCATCATCGTAAATTTTAGTGATTGAGATCCGACTTGGGTCGATTACGCCGTAGTAATATCACATAGTAACTCATGAATTAATTTCGTATCAATCGGGTAAAAGAAATCGATATTTCGATCGATAACCGTTTGCATAATCTAGGTGTTCGATATAGGACCCTATGCGATAACCTTTGCAAAAACTGAATTTTCCCGGACAAGCTGAACGGTTAAAATCATAATAAATCATTTATATATCGGATCTTAGCGTTCTATAGCTCGTATCGAATCCAACAGATAAACCTACAGCACCCCATTGTTCATATTTGTATTTTAATAAGTTATGACAATAAAAACTGGGGCGATTCATGGCTCTGGACTGCAGTCCAGAGCAAGAATCTCTGCCTTTACCTGTTTTAGAACGCATACTTTTCACTGTTTAAGTGCGCAAGTGTGTGGAACCATACATGGAAGCATGGAGATTTGAATTAGCTTTCTAACGATACTAGTCTCATTGCATTCCGGTGTCTTTTGATATTTATAACACATTTTAAACCGTCGACGTGTACTGCAGTTTCATGCAGAAACAGAATGTATACCTTAACCTTAGACACTGCATATCTCCCAGCATACAGCGGATATTATTGATCCGTCTGGTACTTTGGAAACATAACAGGTAAACCTAAATTTTATCTAACTGTAGCGTCGCCTAATTATGCTCTCAACAGGGAGTAAAACGTGTTACGAAACGGACTTCCATTTCAGAAATTGGATTTCCAGCAGTAAACACTCAAAATGGAAGGACCGTAACTCGCAGACCTGAAAGCCGATTGACTCGAAGCCAATTTTGCTGTAGAGATAATTAAATTTACTGCTTACTCCTTTTTATATTCTTTTGCTCAATTCTGCACGTGTGATTTATAGTGAATTTTGTAAGTTGTATGACACTGGCTGCCATATTTTATTCGTATCATATTTGATTGCATTCTTATCATATCATGTAACTATTATACCCTCATTGAATAGTGGTCGTATACATTGATATCCTAGTGACTATGTTACATTACCAAACAACAAGTGTTAGTAATTGGATTGTGGCAAATATGTCAGTGTAAAAGAGAGACTGAATAGTGGTAGTGAAGCGTACCTGTACACAATCAGCGGAACCATTAAGTTATTGAATTGTCGACGCCTATGGGGCATATATAAGTGTAACTATAACTGGTATGGGACGGGTATGAAAGCACTTATATTAGTGTCATAGGTAAGATATCGAGGACTGTCCATACATCTTAGATACCAGTTGAGACATGCTTAATGGAGACCCTGTCTCCAAATTCTCGCGTAGACTTGTCATGGAGCGACTAGTACTTAGATTCGTGGTCGGTGTTTGATGTAGACCGTGGGGTGTAGGGTAGTTTGAGCGTGAGTTCAGGAGTCTCTTTGCCGACATATTTCATGATTTCATGATATTGTTACTGATCTCGTGTTCCTGGTTCTTATTAATCGTGATTCGGACCCGTGTTTCTTTACCCCTGGGGTTTACCCTTGGATTGGGAATACTCCTGCGGTGGTTGACACTCACACTTGGACCGATGATAAGTTTAGAGATTTGGACATTGAGACTGTGAGACTGATAGAACATTACATTGATTATTGATTCGACACACCCGCTTTAATGTTACATATACTGACTATCTCATGTTCATGGCATTACTCTATACTTACTGCTTTATGTTATCATCATTGCATATTATATATGTATATATTGCTATTGTGTCACTCTGACGACATGAGTTTGTATGCCCGGAAGAAAAAGTGGACTTGACTAAATTCGAGAAAATCGCGGAGATCCAGATCAGTGAACCAACGGTATCATTCCTCTGATATCACTGATTAGTTGTCTCTTTGGTTTGTATCCGTTGCACTCGGTTTCTTTACATCTGATAGTTCTAGCGGCTGTATTTCTCTTTATCCGTGTTGTGTTTTACTGATTACCACGTAATGCTAGGAACCGAAGTGTGACTACGGCAGGATATTTCCTTGACCGTAGGAGCATAACTGGCCTTATCACCCCTCGTATTCCGTATTTTGGAAAGCGGGACATGACAAGATATGTGGATAGATGTTTGATACATTATATACGGCCGAACCGATATATTAGCCTGTATCATCATATCGACCAATATTTGATACACAGATTCTCTAACATCAACCCTTTGTTGAAGTTGTTAGTCTGATGACAACCCTTTGTTAATTACTTGACCAAAAACTTAACATAATCTATAGTTGCACGGATGAGAAGACAATTTTTACATCGAATATGTATCAGATTCCTAACCATAACAGATTCTTTAGGGTTTGTTGAGAACATATGTAGAACTGTTTTTTGGCAAGTTCTGAAAATTTATATTGTATTCTAGATGTGTCAAATATGTATCAATGTTTTTATTACCAACAATAAATTGTTTGTATTCTTAGTATAGATTTGCTAAAATGATGGTTTTTCTATCAACTTATGTATATGTAAATAACAAAATATCACCATGGCATGATGAATAGAATCCTAGATTTTGGAGAAAATGTGTATCCGCAATATATGCATATTCAATCCATGCTAGATAAGATTGCATCCGGATCAGATATGGAACGGACATGCGCATTTCTATATCTGTATTTGTACAGATAGTTCGGTAATAAAAATCAATATGTATATGAAAAAATTGGATTCGGACATGAAGTAGATACTAGAAAGACGGATACACATACGAATCCGACAGGAACATAAAAAAAATTAGATAAACAAATACTCTTTTTGGCACAATCCAAAATAAAAGTCCAGGTCCAATTTGTTTGCAATGCAAATTGGATAAAATTATATAAGCCATGAATCAAATACAAAGTTTGTCACGTTAAAACCATAGGACCTGCAAATTCTAAGCTAAAATTCATGGGATGATTCTATGCCATGAATCAAATACACAATTTGAGTTCTCCAAATAATGTGGCATGTACACAGTGGAAAACAAGTTCCAGAAAACTAATTCATATCATTCATCATACCAGCAACAAGTTCTATACAACTAGTACTTTAATCAAATCACAACCCAATTCTTCAAGAAGTACAGACCTAAAAAGTAACTCATCTCAGGAATGATATTTAAACCAGGAACAACCCAAATAACAAACAAGATGCAAGAATCAACATCAGAAACCAAGTCAACAAGTATTCAACCAATTAAGGCTCCCAGGAACAACCCAAATAACAAACAAGATGCAAGAATCAACATCAGAAACCAAGTCAACAAGTATTCAACCAATTAAGGCTCCCAGGAACAACCCAAATAACAAACAAGATGCAAGAATCAACATCAGAAACCAAGTCAACAAGTATTCAACCAATTAAGGCTCCCAGCAACAACCCAAATAACAAACAAGATGCAAGAATCAACATCAGAAACCAAGTCAACAAGTACTCAACCAATTAAGGCTCCCAGCAACAAACAAGGGATTCAAGCAGTAGATGCAAGATATAACAAACAAAACCCTAGCTGATAGAACCTCTGCTTGAGTGCAAAATACAAGTACTTCAACATACAGCAAGTTACGACACAAAAAAATAAAATAAAATTACCCCACTGATGTATGTCTATTTGCTCAGAGCAAACAGGGAGCAATCAGCAACATTCAAAGCTTCAGGGACTGCGAGAGTCGGTTGGTGACAATGCATCCTGCATTGGCAATAGTATATATTAGTTATATAAATGATATAAATTGGCCGTTTTGATGTTAACGATGTAAAGTATATACCTTATTCTTCTTGCATGTTCTCATGTCATGCCCCTTTTCATGACATGTACTACAAGTCCTCCTACTTGATTGACCTCGAGATTGAGCTCGAGGCCGTCCTCTAGGTTTAGCTTTTTCTGGGTCACGAATACTAATAGGGGCGGAAGCAATTACATTTGGTGCACTGGAACCCACATCGATACTTTCTTCTGAGCTTGATCTCTCTTTTGCTTCGTCGACTAAATCGCATTGCTTCCAGAAATCTTCAATCATTTTGACAGCAAGATTATAGATAGCTCGATCTATTGATGCCGTCTCAAATAACTTATTCAGTTGTGCTTGAAGATTCCAATCCTCGACCGGCGTAATGCCTCCTTTCTTTACTCCAAAACCGGTCGAACTAATTCTAGCATTGATCGTCCATCTCGGCAAAACATATCGTTCCGGAATAGATCGCATGTCAAACTTTTGCTTCATAATGTACAAGATATGTTTGCAAAGGATCCCTTCCGTTTCAAACTTCGCACAAGTACAAAAAAAGATTTTATTCGGAATGTTGCATTTTACGTGGTATATGCTAACTTTGCCATTCATCCTGCATGAAATGTTATAAATGGCAAAACATCCTTCGGTCCCGACTCTCTCATGCCGACAATAAAAGCCACTTCTAAACTCTTCTCGTAAGTCGTCAAATAAGTTTCTAGTGTAAACTTTTCCTGCAAAAACCTCTAGATCATGCATGCCCTCACAGCCTAGCTTGGTTCTCGAACATAACGCGTCTTCTCTTTCTTCCATATCATGGCGATATGCTAATGCTTTATCATATTGGGTAATGAACTCAGAAATTGGTGTCATTGAACTAACAAATCCGTTGAAGAAAGAGTTTAGAGTCTCACCACTGTGGCTTGATCTCATACCGGCAAAAAAAGCATCCTTCAAGTATGCTTCAACCCAGTGATGCCGTTGTTCATACATGCTTTGCAACCAATTCCAAGCTCTCAATTCATTCTGTTGTTCTCGGCTAAACGGCTCTACAAAAGGTATTTTGTACTTTTCCTTCAATGACAACCAACAACTCTCGGCTTCCTCAGTAGTTTGGCTTTCTTTAACCCATTTTTCGTAATCCTCATCAAATGAAGGGTGGTAAGAAGAACGCAAGGCACCGAGATACTCATCTTCATAAAGACCGACGTGCCACATGCAATATCTATGACGTGTACTTGGAAAAACTCTCTTAATTGCATTGCAAATAGCCGGGTCTTGGGCAGTAATTATTGCTCCTGGCGCTTTTCCCCACATTGAAGTCAACCAATGCTCAAACAACCATACAAAAGTCTCCTCGCTCTCATCGGCTAAAAGAGTACATCCAAACAAAGTGGGCTGCTTGTGATGGTTCATACCGGTGAATGGTGCAAAGGGTATAAAAAATTTATCTGTCTTGTATGACACATCAAAAACTACCACATCACTAAACTGCAGGTATGATGTTCTTGCTCTCCCATCCGCCCAAAAAACGCTCCTACATAAACCCTCATCATCGATCTGAAGAGCGTAATAGAACATATACTCGGTGGCTTGCCTCTCGACAAATTTTCCAAACATAGTCATGCACTCACGACTAACATTGTTCTTTCTCTCCGCTCTCAAACGATCTACACACCGTTCTGGCGTGATATTAGTCGAAGGCCATATAATGTTAATCGGAGTAGGCATCAACGGATGAGTATGCACATCATTGAAATATTGAAGCTCCCAAACTCCACCAGTTATTTTGTTGATGTTAAACCGGGCCAAACAATCTTCCCTTTCACACCTTCGGCGTTTCGCCACTCTTGTGTCATTCAACTCCTCCGAACCTTCTTTGTGGCAAACGAAAACCCTTCTTACAAGCTCGCCGTTTTTCTTAGTGAACGTCGACCTGCGAACGCCAAAACCTCTCCTTTTTGCAAATTCAACATAATATTCATAAGCCTCATTTTCAGTGGAAAAACGCATGCCAGTATGTGGATTATTGCCTACAACTAAATCATCATCCTCATCATTTGTTTGAGATTGAGCATCATCAACATTATGGGAACTATCGACCATTCCTATATTGGAAATTTAAATTAATCAAGATTAGTATGAACCCTAAAATAGGCTTATTTCACCAGAACCATCCGCGGTGTACCCATCTTGCTGATAACCCCTAAGGTTAAAACCCATCACCAAAACCCCTCGATGTCACCTTCCGTAAAATGGCACCAAATACGAGGGCTGATTTGGGGGTAAAATTGGCTTAAAAAATGTAAAAACTAATAGTCATGGGTGTTGTTTAATGGAAGGTAACGTCCGGGGTTTCGGTGGTAAGTGTTAATTTAGAAGGTTTTATGGGGAAGTCGGGTAAACCACCGGATGATTTTGGTGAAATAAGGTTCCCTAAAAATGTAAACCCTAATTTGGGAAATGGTAAATTTTAGTTTTTATAATCAATAAGGATGAAAATTTATGAATTAAAGGGCATTTAGCAATAAATCAATGGTTAAAAGTATAAATAAAAAAGTAAATTTGAGGGAAGTTTTTACCTTTTCGTTTCGTGGAAGCGTTCTAGGGTTGGGAAATGGCAAAAGCCCGCGCAAGAGAAACAGGTCTTGAAGCACCAGCGACTAATTTATTTATTGGGCATTTTGCTAAAAAAGATTAATATAATAAAAACCTCATACTTACTATTTGCTTGGCAAGCCTTCCATACATTTAAGTTGCGGTTAAAAAAACCAAGAGGCCGAAAAAGAGAACCTTTGGGCGAAAAAAAGAATCTTTGGGCCAAATAGAGAAATTTTTTGGAATCTTACATTACTTCCTGAGAAGGGAAATAATCTACTCTAGAAGGGCTTGCACTATGCAAGCCCTTCTAGAGCCCTTGCATATGGGGGAAACCCATCCAAGGATTTGCACCATGCAAGCCCTTGCATAATAGATTTTTCTCGTAGAAGGCTAATGGTGATGAGCATCACATTAGGGTTTTAAATCCTTCTTAACCCTTATTCTTTTCCTTAAATTCCTAATTTTTCTTTAGGAACAGCAATTCCATCAAAAGTTCCTAATTTTTTTCTCTAAATTGTTTTTTTGTTTATTTTTATATTGTTTTTGGGTAAATTGGAGAAGAGAAATTATAGTGGTAAAATTAATTAAACTTCCATTTTATACCTCTAGCTCCTCCTCAATATAAGCGGTGGGCCCCAGATTCTGTGTAAGGATTGCTTAGTTGTGCGTATTTGTTGGTGTGAGAAAAATAAAACAATTTTAGATTAGGGAATTACACTAAAATACCTTAACTATCATGCATTTTCACTAAAATATCTTAAGACTTTTTTTGTTACAAATATTTTAAATGCTACTTTTTGAGGGTATTTTAGTGAAAAATATCTTTTAAAACCACAGTCAAAAGTATTTCAATTTATTAAAAAAACTTTTAAGTAATTTAGTGAAAAACCTTGGTAGCTAAGGTATTTTAGTGTAATTTATCCTTTAAATTATATGTTTATAACTGTGAAATCCTTTGGATATTTTATTGCAGTAAGCATTATTTTAATTAAATTTTTAAATAAAATAGTAAAGATAGAAAAAGAGAGAATTTTAATTAAATATTTAGGTGTTTTGTAAAGAAATTAAAGTTCAGAGTGCAAAGCGTGGGTCGAAGAAAATTAGGGGTACTCCGGCATTTCAGCCTAAAATTTATGCACAACTTCCATATAAATATACAGGTGTATCGTATGTACAAACATATAGTGCAAATAAATTTGAACTATTTAACTCGACTTAACTTTACACGATGCTTTATTCTTTTTCTTTTCACTTAGGGCCTGTTTGGATGATCGTGAGTACCAGCGAAGTCGAAAGAACCTCTTGAAAGAACTTTTTAAAAAATCATGGAAGTAGGTTTTGAAGCTATTTTATTTGTTTATTTAAACAAATCTGGAAGAAAAAGAAACATTTATAAAGTAACTTGATCTGCTTCTTCCACAAATAAAACAAAAAAGGGTTTTTTATTTGTAGCTCTCTAGAACATAGCAAATTTGTAAATCCCCAGTTTCCATACATATTTTTCCATATTTTTCCAGGTTTCCCCCCTATTTTTTCACTTTATATATATATATATATATTTTTTATTATTTTAAATATTTTTCCTAAATCTAAACTCAAAAAAATAAAAATAAAAACAAAATCCTAAACCTAACCCCTTACCCGACCCAACTCCTATAAGACCCGACCTGCTTCCCTCTTCTTCTTCTTCTTCTCTCCTTCTTTCCCGCTCTTTTTTCCCACGTTCCCCCTCAATTCGCGTCCACCTCCGCGATGACCGCGCCCACTGCCAACTACTCCCCACGATCCCCTCCACCAAATCCTCTCTCCTCTCGTTTCTTCTCTCCTTCACGCCGACGTCTCTGCGAGGCCCGTTTCCCCAACGGCGACGACGACCACGTCCCTCGCCAACGGTCACCGTGATCCCCTCTTCTAATTCCTCTAAACCCTCAACCGCTCTCTCTCTCACCAACTATCCTTCGTTTTCTTCATCTCTTGATCGCCTTCTCTCTTTCGTTCTCCCTCCCCAAACCGAGCTCCCCCACTCCTTCGTCAACACCATCGCCGCCGCTATCCATCGCTGACGAGCTCTTCCTCCACCTTCACAGTCGACGAGCTCTTCCTCCATCTTCACAATCGACGACTCCACCATCACCTCGAGCCAAGCCGAGTCTCCTTCGTCGAGCTCCGAGCTCCACCTCGCCGCCGACCCATCTCAAGCGACCACTGATTCTTTCGAGCTCCCAAGCTGACCCAACTCCATCTCCCCACAGCCGCACTACAACTTCCATCGACTCTACGACTCCTCACCCGAGCGCGTCCCACCTCGCTGCAACCGCCATCGGAGCTCGACACCGCTGACGCCGCCTTCATCGCACTCCTCTGTAACAATCCTAAACTTTCTGTACAATTTTTTCAAAAAATTCAGAAAGTGGTATTTTTGCCTGAGCACAAAATATAAATTTGTTTTGCTTTTTAATAGCAAGAAGGAGCTTGTAGCTCATTGGTAAGGCCTTGCACTGCTGAACCAAAACACCAGAGTTCAAATCCCATCCCCCACATTATTTTTAATATTGTTTTGTTTTGAATTTTAGAAGTCCAAGAGCCTATACGTGCATAACTCGTAAAAACCCCACTACACATATAAAACAAACTGACCCAGGGGCTACACTAAGCGACGAGGGACACGTGGCAGCGAGCCCCGGCCCGACTCGGGCAGGCGACTCGGCCCGCCGCCGCCGGCCGAACTCGGTCGGATCGCCGAGTTGCCTTCATGAAAGTTCTGCCTTTCTGTATTCTAATAACCCCTGTATACTTTAATTTCTCTGCACAGTAACAGAGACATTAAAACCCCCCCATTAACCTATTTTTTAATACAATTTTCATACAACCTTTCACCTATCCTAACCCTAACATTACCCTATAAATACCACCCCTAAACACACACCTCTCACTCACAATTCGGTCCAAACTCTCAAGAAAACTCTCTAGAGTTTTGTGTACAAGTGGAGTTAGCAAAGGCCGAAACTCCGGCGATCTTCCGACGACGACCCTAGGAGCTCCCGACAACGAAACGACGCACCGACACCTCCTACCGATTCCTCTCCCTCTTCTCTTGAATATAAACCCGTATTTCCCACCTCCCTCTTCTGTTCTCTATTCTTAAAACTTCTTTTACTAAAACCCGACGGAAGCGGAGTTAAATCCGACTTCCGATTCGGTTTTCTTTATAAAGTTCAATTTTCCTTAACACAACCATGTTAAACTCTTACATCTTGACTATCAATCATTAACAAAACATGTTGAACAAGTTTCATAGCAAAACATTTCATCTTGTAACTTTTATCGCTCTTTTTCACTAAAATACCATGTAGTTTATTTTCTACTTTAAAACATCATTAATCTTGCTATACTTTTAATTAGATCATGAGGTAATGACCTACCTCCTCATAACACTCATATGCAACATATCACAATACCTTTCGGGAACATAGAATACGGGAAAACGAAACTTTACATATAAATACCACTAGCTATTAAAACCGTTTTCTATAAGATTAAATATTTTTATAAATGTTTGCAAAACGCCGCTACAACCCGTTTTGGGGAACTCGACTGGGATGGTGCGGATTATTGTACATCCCTAGGCTTAGTAGTGTGAGATGCAGACCTCCGCAAAGAGCATTTGGTCTCGAGAGATTTAAAATACAAATATCTTAAAAAAAATGAGATTTCTAGAAAATAATAAATTAAAATTATTTTTATAAATATATATATATATATATATATGTATCATCAAAATATCTATTTTTGATAGATTATAAATATTCCAATTTTTCTAAATCATAAGAATCGCTTTAAATAAAAATACCATGAAATTCCATACAAGTCCAACACTTTACAATTAAATACCATGTATTATGAAAAATATGTTTATTTACTAGAAATGTCACAAATATAAAACCTACAACTATGAAAACTCTAAATATGATAATTAAATAGTTGGGGTGTATTTTTAAAAGTATACAAAATTATTTTTACATAACCCCCTCAAGTTTTATAAATTACAATAAGGACCCTACTAAATATAGATTTAAGCGGGACCAATCTCTTGAGCCTCAGTGAGCCGGAGAAGTGGGTGCTTGCCTATTCTAAGGTAGACAACTTAAAAAACGGTGTTATCAACACGGTAATCGTTTTTGAAAAAAACACAAATCCTGCCGCCCATGTGCATCAGTTACCGATAACACCAAAACCTAATTCAGGATTTCAATTTCTTTTCTAATTGTCTGACTCAGACTGAGTCTCATTATAAACAATCTGACTTGAATATGATTCAAGTACAATCTACAATACTGCAATTTAATTTGATTCCATGAATCCATATAATCAATCCGTTCAAGCTATTCAATCTGTGTTGACTGAACCGAACCATGGATATACTTCTATTTACATGATTTTCCAGTTACATCCATGATTCTCTAGTTACATCCATTTACTGATATCATGGTTTCGGCAAGTCATCCAGTTATACAATCTATATTACAAGACAATCCACGTTGCAATACAATACAAACAATACAATCAAGATATCACGGGGTTTAAGGGGTAGATTGGTATGGAAGGTGTTAGAAGTAGCACGAGACTGTAAGATTTAAGACACATAACCTGAATACCACGCCGTTGTTCCGGGATTTCTAACGGAGCCTTGTACTTCCTTTTGCCTCTAGTCTCTGGTATATAGAGACTCCTCTCATATACATTGGCATCCTTCTGTACCAAGCTACAAACAACAGCGTTAATACTAAATACAATATTATAACAATATAAGACGACTTTAAAAGCCACACTCTCTCTCTTACTCTCTGTCTATTCTACTTCTCCCTTATCTTTGGGACTTAACGAGCGATTTGTTCGCTGACGACATTCTCTTTCTTTCTTTGAATGTCGTCAGGTGTTTCGGACCTTCCAGAGATCGAGCCCAGCACTGAAGACTTGGACCAGTTTACTGAAGATCCCGAGCTATAGTTTCACTTGTACATTTTCCATTTCATTTCAGTACTTTCCATTTCTGTTATGCCATTGTTTAGGCATTGCTTTCATTCAGATGTATTACTTTTCCATGCATTGTACAAAAGAATGTTAATAAATAAAGTTGTTGTTTCATTACTTTTGTCTCTTGTGTATATTTCTTTTATATTGCTTAGATACGCTTAGCGTATTTACTTCAGAGTAAATACGTAGCGGCCTCGTCGCGTCCCCTTCGCCGTACACCGGGAAGCGGGGCGTGAAAGGTTTTGTTGGTGGCCCATGCAGGACAGAGCTGTATGGAACCCTACCATGCAGTTCTGTTTTGCGTGAAAAACCTAAGTAATATAACACAAGAACCAGCAACTAAAACATTCTTAACAATTCATGTTCCTTGAATCTTATCATTTCATATACTTTGAATCTGTCATAACCTAAATTTTTCATTTCAAGGTTATGGATTCCCCGAACAACACCAGCACCAACTTCAACAACACTCCACCTCCCCTAACAATCACACCTGCCGTCCCTGCTCCGCTCAACGAGCAGACGGTTCTGCTTGAGGCGATCCGTAGCCTCCTAAAGGGACAGCAGCAGCAGACTGCTCTTTTAATAAACCGTCCCGAGGCAGAAGCACCTGGGGTGAAGCAATTTAGGGCTTTGCACCCCAAACAGTTTGTAGGAAAGGAGAGCCTACTGGAAGCTGAGGAATGGGCTCAGAGTATCGAAGATGATCTGGCCGCAGCACAAGTGCCAGAAATAGCTTGGGTCCGTGTTGCGAAACTGCAGCTCACGGACAATGTACGGGGTTTGGTAGAAGGTGGAAGAAAGTCGTCTTGATCAACCTATAGAATGGAAGACTTTCCGTGACATGTTCGAAGCAAAGTACTTTCCTGAGACTGCCAGGTTCGACATGGAACATCAGTTCATCCATCTGCAACAAGATTCAATGTGGACAAAATCTGTACATGAGTATGACGCTGAGTTTACCATGCTCAGCAGGTAAGATACGTCTCAGTATTCGTTTTCCTAAAATCATATACTACACAGCTAACACAAGACCGTAATAGATTTGCGGCCCATCTTATACCGACCGCTGAGATCAGAGCTAGAAGATTTCAGTAAGGGTTGGACCCGGAAATCCAAGCTGCATTAGCTACGGGGGATTTCCCAACCCATGATTTGGCTTTGAAAGCTGCCCGAAGATACGAGGCAGTAGTAAAGAGGAAAGGCAGACCACAATCTGCCGGTTTGAAACGCCATGCCTCTCAAATGGCAGGAGGAGCCTCTTCCAGGCCATCGTTCGAACCCAGGAGAACTGAAGAAATAAATAACCAGTCGAGTCCAAACTTCTGCTACTACTGCAGGAGAAAGGGACACTTGTGGAAGGACTGCAGGCGCGCAAAAGGTCTATGTATAGTTAGTGGCGCGTCCAATCACGGAATTGGAAACTGTCCTTATAGACGCAATCCAGCTCACACACCCACCAACTACCCGCAGCGGCCAGCTATCCAGGCTTATGCACCTCGTCTAGCACTCCCAGCTCCACCACATGCACAACCTACTCGCCAATTCCAACAAGCAATGAGGGACATGCCTCGAGGGCAGAGAAACATGCCCCAAGGACAGAATGTGCCTCCAGGTAGGAGGAATGTACCATGACGACAGATATTCACATTAGCAGCAGTAGAAGTCGAGGTTGTAAGTCAAGGTAACAATGGTAAGCCTTTTCACATTTTTTAAAAAACCTTTGCACCATCTTGTTATACACTATCAGTACTCAAGTCACCAAACTTTTCTTGAATCTGTTACACTTTCCTTTTACAAATTTCGAGGACGAAATTTTTATAAGGAGGGTAGAATGTAACAACCCTAAACTTTCTGTACAATTTTTTCAAAAAATACAGAAAGGGGTATTTTTGCCTGAGCACGAGATATAAGTTTGTTTTGCTTTTTAATAGCAAGAAGGAGCTTGTAGCTCATTGGTAAGACCTTGCACTGCTGAACCAAAGCACCAGAGTTCAAATCTTATCCCCCACATTATTTTTAATATTGTTTTGTTTTGAATTTTAGAAGTCCAAGAGCCTACACGTGCATAACTCGTAAAACCCCCACTACACATATAAAACAAACCGACCCAGGGGATACACTAAGAGACGAGGGACACGTAGCAGCGGGCCCCGGCCCGACTCGGGCCGGCGACTCGGCCCGCCGCCGCCGGCCGAACTCGGTCGGATCGCCGAGTTGCCTTCATGAAAGTTCTGCCTTTCTTTATTCTAATAACCCCTGTATACTTTAGTTTCTCTGCACAGTAACAGAGACATTAAAAAAAAACCCATTAACCTATTTTTTAATACAATTTTAATACAACCTTTCACCTACCCTAACCCTAGCATTACCCTAAAAATACCACCCCTAAACACACACCCCTCACTCACAATTCTGTCCAAACTCTCAAGAAAACTCTCTAGAATTTTGTGTACAAGTGGAGTTAGCAAAGGGTGAAACTCCGGCGATCTTCCGACGACGACCCTAGGAGCTCCCAGCGACGAAACGACGCACCGACACCTCCTACCGATTCCTCTCCCTCTTCTCTTGAATCTAAACCTGTATGTCCCGCCTCCCTCTTCTGTTCTCTATTCTTAAAACTTCTTTTACTAAAACCCGACGGAAGCGGAGTTAAATCCGAATTCCGATTCGGTTTTCTTTATAAAGTTCAATTTTCCTTAACACAACCATGTTAAACTCTTACATCTTGACTATTAATCATTAACAAAACATGTTGAACAAGTTTCATAGCAAAACATTTCATCTTATAACTTTTATCGCTCTTTTTCACTAAAATACCATATAGTTTACTTTCTACTTTAAAACATCATTAATCTTACTATACCTTTAATTAGATCACGAGGTAATGACCTACCTCCTCAAAACACTCATATGCAATATAGCACAATACTTTTCGGGAACATAGAATACGGGAAAACGAAACTTTACATATAAATACCACTAGCTATTAAAACCGTTTTCTATAAGATTAAGTATTTTTATAAATCTTTGTAAAGCGTCGCTACAACCCATTTTGGGGAACCCGACTGGGATGGTGCGGATTATCGCACATCCCTGGGCTTAGTAGTGCGAGATACAGACCTCCACAAGGAGCATTCGGTCTCGAGAGATTTAAAATACAAATATCTTAAGAAAATGAGATTTCTAGAAAATAATAAATTAAAATTATTTATATATATATATATATATGTATGTATGTATCATCAAAATATCTATTTTTGATATATTATAAATAGTCCATTTTTTTTAAATCATAAGAATCACATTACATAAAAATACCATGAAATTCCATACAAGTCCAACACTTTACAATTAAATAACATGTATTATGAAAAATAGGTTTATTCACAAATATAAAACCTACAACAATGAAAACTCTAAATATGATAATTAAATACTTGGGGTGTATTTTTAAAAGTATACAAAATTATTTTTACATAAACCCCCCTCAAGTTTTATAAATTACAATAAGAAGCCTAATAAATATAGGTTTAAACGGGACCAATCTCTTGAGCCTCAGAGAGCCGGAGAAGTGGGTGCTTGCCTATTCTAAGGCAGACAACTTAACAAACCGTGTTACCAACACGGTAATTGTCTTTGAAAAAGACACAAATCCTGCCGCCCATGTGCAGCGGTTACCGATAACACAAAAATCTAATTCAGGATTTCAATTTATTTTCTAATTGTCCGACTCAGACTGAGTGTCATTATAAACAATCTAACTTGAATATGATTCAAGTACAATCTACAATACTACAATTTAATATGGTTCCATGAATCATATAATCAATCCGTTCAAGCTATTCAATCTGTGTTGACTAAACCGAACCATGGATATACTTCTATTTATATGATTCTCCAGTTACATCCATGATTCTCCAGTTACATCCATTTTCTGATATCATGGTTTTGGCAAGTCATCCACGTTGCAATACAATCAAGACATCACGGGGTTTAAGGGGTAGATTGGTACGGAAGGTGTTAGAAGTGGCACAAGACTGTAAGATTTAAGACACCTAACCTGAATACCACGCCGTTGTTTCGGGCTTTCTAACGGAGCCTTGTACTTCCTTTTGCCTCTAGTCTCTGACATATAGAGACTCCTCTCGTATACGCTGGCATCCTTCTGTACCAAGTTACAAACAACAGCGTTAACACTAAATACAACATTATAACAATATAAGACAACTTTAAAAGCCACACTCTCTCTCTTACTCTCTGTCTATTCTAGTTCTCCCTTATCTTTGGGACTTACCGAGCAATTTGTTCGCTGACGACATTCTCTTTCTTTCTTTGAATGTCATCAGGTGTTTCGGACCTTCCAGAGATCGAGCACAGCACTGAAGACTTGGACCAGTTTACTGAAGATCCCGAGCTGTAGTTTCACTTGTACATTTTCCATTTCATTTCAGTACTTTACATTTCTGTTATACCATTATTTAGGCATTGCTTCATTCAGATGTATTTACTTTTCCATGCATTGTACAAAAGAATGTTAATAAATAAAGTTGATGTTTCATTACTTTTGTCTCTTGTGTATATTTCTTTTATATTGCTTAGATACGCTTAGCGTATTTACTTCAGAGTAAATACGTAGCGGCCTCGTCGCGTCCCCTTCGCTGTACACCGGGAAGCAGGGCATGACATCCTCACCCGAGCCACTGCAAACCCACTGCATCGTATCGAGCCCCTAAGTCCTCACCCGAGCCATGTAAATCGCGTGTGTATCGTGCCGTGATGTCTCCGTGCCATGATCATGTCTGTGTCGTGCCTGCCGTGTGGTCGTCTATCGCTAGGCAAGTGGAACCCTCTTCCCTTGCTTACTCATGCTAATAATTATATTAGTTAATCGAAATAATAAATGTAACATAATATGGTGTATATGTTTATGTATATAGCGATATCGATGATTAATAATCAATTAGTTTTGTAGCAAACCACTTCGTTCGATTATATTGAGAGTTTACCATCCCATGTCAATATCATTATAGCATTCAATTGAATAACCTTAGTTTGGATCGATTAATAAGGACGAATGTTTCATTTGATGCCTATGCATAACCTGTGTATTTAACACGAAATCCTAGATGAAAACCCTATATAAAAATGCCAGCATCTATGTCCCATGAATCCCTTTAATGATAATAGATAATTGGTAAGAATTTGAGGGAAAAATATTGACTTCATCACTATAAAAGATACCTCCGTCTAGTTACGGCAAATATGAAATTTTATCCCGTATGTTGCTTTATTAAAATCATTGTAAATTAAATACAAATCAAAACCGGATGCTCTAGATTTCTTATCGAAGCTGACTCGATAATCTAGAACCCTATAAAGTTTACCCTTTAATGCTGATAGGACACTGTAACGAGAATTGACTGGAAATGCGGCGTTGGACTGCAGTACGGGGCATCATTCCACGAGGATACCTGAATTTAAGCACCTGTACATACCTACATAAAGCTGAAAATACACGGAACCCCATATATTAGCGTAGATAATTTAGTTAGGTAACACATGAATATGGTCCCGTACAGTTTCACAGTCGTTTGATATTTAGTTTGTATTTTATAATGTCGACGTGTTCTGCAATTTCTGCAGCGACATTTCATACACCTTCATATTAAACAGAACATAACTCCTAGTACTGAAAGGATATTATTAATCCGTTTAATGAGTTGGAAACCTAACAGATAGAACTAGATTTTATTCAACTGGGGAAACACCTGAGTCTGAACACAATGCCTAGTAAACCATGCGTGAAGTTGGACTTCCAGTTCTGAAACTGGAATTCCAGCAACTGATCGCTGATTTAAAATGATGATAAGTCCCTAACCTGAATTCCGTTTGACATGAAACTAATTTTACTGCTTAGATAATCAAGTGTGATTCGTACACCTTTTATATTATTTTGGTCTATTCTATACATGTGATTTATAGTAAATTTTGCAGGTCGTATGGCATTGTGTGTCATAATTTAGCGAATATATGTTTAGTGCATTTCTGCCTATTTTGTGCTTACTTTATACCTACTGCATAGTAATCGTTTACATTGAGACCCAGCGACTGTTGTGGATTGTCGATATATAAGTGGTAGTGATTGTGTTGTGGCAAGTATGAAAGTGATATTGATAAGTGGAAACATGATTGAAAGTGAAAGCGATGCGTATTTGCTCACAACCTATCTAATACTTGAATACATACTTTAACCTGGGGAATGTGGAAATCAAGATGCAATTGAACTCGTATTTAGCGAGGTACAGTGACTTAGAGGATGATCATTCGCTATTAGTGACACACACACACACACACATTAGGTCATGGGCCTAGCGGCACGGCTGCAGGGTTATATCCCGGGAAACAGTGGACCGTAGTCTCAGGCATGCACAAGACCCTTGTTAAACACGAGCATACTTTTCACCAATTGATTTTATTGATCTAGTGACTGTTAAGTAGTGACATATACATTGCCTGGTTTACCGACATGATACTTATATCGCACTATTCATTACTCCCGTGTTCTGTATTCTGTTGCACCTTTCATGTTCAATAGTATTGTATCCATCATATATATTTATTGCTATATGTGTCATCTTGACCTGAGTGTGCATGCTCAAAGGACGAAGTGGACCCAGTCAAGGAGCAAGACCTGCCATTCGAGCTCGCGGAGGTCTAGACCGCAACATCAGCGCCATTATTTTTTAATTTAAGCACATTGTTTTTCGTTGGTTAGTTATTTCATTCTGCAAAATAAATGTATCTCGAACTCTTTTAGTGTAATGTAATAAAGTTGTGAACTGTGATTTCCTTTACTCTCGCACTGTTTACTGACTACTATGTGATGCTATAAGCCGAAGTGTGACTACGGCGGAATTATTCCCTGACCGTGGGAGCATGGATGGCCTAGTCACCCCTCGTATTCTGTATTTTGGGAAGCGGGGCGTGATATGGTTTTGTTGGTATCAGAGCCAGGTTTGGATGAAATTACAGTTCTGTCGAGGGATCCCTAGTTTGAGTTTTACCCTTGATGTGTGCTTTATTACATTTCTTTTCACTTCCTAATTCTCGTTGAATCATCGTGAAATCCTTGATTGAATCTGATTTCTTTCTTGATCATCTTTCAGAAATATGGACTCATCGAGCAACTCCTCAGGTTCCGGTTTCCATGATCGTACCAAGAAGATTCTCAGCACACTGACAACCCTAGCCCAGCCTCAAGAGAGGAAGAACGATCTCCTGACCGAGGGTTTGAAGGAGGTACAAGAGACCGCAATTACCGATCTGAAGAGATCTACGGATGTTCCCCCCGCCCCCGAGGGCGCCCTTGTACCGACTACACATGCTCGGGTTGGTACTGTTTCGGACTTCAGGAGGATTCATCGAGCGGTTTTCACAGGATCAGCAAATCCACTCGAGACCGAGCAATGGTTCATCAATGTAGAGAACCTTTTAACGACCGCTCGAGTTCCTGACGATGACAGAGTGAACGTGGTGAAAATTCAGCTGGAGGACGAGGCCTGCACGTAATGGTCCGTAGAGGAAATCCGATTAGGGAAATCTATCGGATGGGACAAGTTCTCCGTATGCTTTCTAGATCACTACTTTTTGGCCACTGCCAAGGCCGAGATGGAGGAGAAAATCATCATGTTAAAGTAGAATGGATGCTCAGTGGATGTCTACGCCGCAGAGTTTAACCAGATGAGTCGCTTCACACCGTACATGGTAGCCACTGAAGCTGCCAGAGCAAGACGGTTCCAGCAGGGGCTTGATATTGAACTACAACAGCTTATCGTGTCTTTCGACCTACAGACCTTCGCTCAGGTGTTGAACGCTGCCCGGGTACAGGAAAGATTAGCGGAGAAGGCCAAGGGTCAACAATCGGTGGACAGGAGACCCCATGTAGTTCCAGCACGGGCTACCTTTTCCCCTCGTGGAGCGATCCCAGTTCACAGGCCAGGTGTTACGCAGATGAAGTGTACTTTCTCACCTCAGCAGCCGCAGCGGAGGGCCCTGTTTTGCGATTATTGCCAGAGGCCAGGGCACATGCAGAGAGACTGTCGCAGAGTTAAGGGGCAGTTTTTGCTCTGCGGATCCAGTGAGCACAGGGTCAACGGATGTCCCCAGAGATCTGAGCCACAGGGAGGGTTCAAGCAACATCAACCGTCATACGGCACATCAGCTCAGAGGGGTCCACCTCTGGTATCCCAGCAGCGGTTATTCGATCAGAGGCATACTGGTACAAGTCAGAATCAGGGGTGGGCTTTCACCCTTTCCGCCGAGCAGGCAGAGACTTCTGGAGAAGTAGTTACAGGTACCTTCCTTGTTTATTCTGTACCAACTAGAGTTCTTTTTTATTCGGGTGCTTCGCATTGCTTTATTTCTATGCGGTTTGTTGACACACACTCTATACCTCACGAGCCGTTGACCAAGGGTTGGGAGATACATACGGGTAACAGAATTATTGTGTCCAACCAAGAGTGTAGGTTATGCCCTGTGGTGGTCTGCGGCAGGGAATTCTATGCGAATTTCCTTTTAATCGAGACGGGTAGCTATGACGCAATTCTCGGGGTGGATTGGATGAGTACCTTCTATGCAATCATCGATTGCTGAGATAGAAAGTGACTTTCCGCATTCTCAATCACACTGAGTTTGTTTTCGAAGGCGGAAGCGAGTCTTTGGAGCCAGCCAAGTTTAGGGCCAAGCCAAAAACGTTGACAGCTATGGAGATTGATGAGAGTCCAGTCCTAGATATCGTTCGGGATTTTCTTGATGTGTTCTCTGAAGATTTACCAGATCTACTACCTCCTCGCGTCTTGGGATTCTCAATTGACTTAATTCCGGGTACATCACCAGTCTCGAAAGCACCGTACAGAATGGCACTGGTTGAGTTGGCAAAATTAATGAAGCAGATAGAAGATCTTTTGGACAAGGGATTTATCCGTCCAAGTGCTTCCCCATGGGGTGCTCCTGTGTTACTGGTTAAGAAGGACGGTTCCTTGCACATGTGCATTGACTACCGGGAGTTGAACGGGGCGACCGTGAAGAACAAGTATCCCATCCCCCGCATTGACGACTTGTTTGACCAGCTGGGTGGTGCTCGGGTGTTTTCTAAACATTACCTTCGGTCAGGGTATCACCAAATCTGGGTTAAGGCAGAGGATATATGCAAGACGGCTTTCCGAACCCGATATGGCCACTATGAGTTTCTTGTGATGCCGTTCGATGTTACCAATGCACCGGCCATATTTATAGACTTGATGAATATGGTTTTCTCCAAGTACTTGGATCAGTTTGTCGCTGTATTCATCGATGACATTCTAGTCTATTCGAGGAGTTGAGAGCAGCACGCCGAGCACCTACGAATTGTATTGCAGGTTCTGCGGGAGGAGAAGCTCTATGCTAAGATAAGCAAGTGCGAGTTTTGGCTCGACAAGGTACGATTCCTGGGGCATGTCGTTTCGAGTGACGGTATTTTAGTGGATCCGACGAAAATCGAATCTATCAAAGACTGGCCGATACCGAAATCAGTTGCTGAGATAAGAAGCTTCTTGGGATTGACTTGGTAATATCGACGGTTTGTCCAAGATTTCACTAGAGTAGCGGAACCCTTGGCGAAACTCACATGGAAGGAGGTACCTTATGTTTAGTCGGAGGAATGCACCCAGGCGTTCGAGCTGTTGAAACTGAAGTTGACCATGGCCCCAATCCTGACTGTGCCGGCTCGGGTGGCTTGGTTGTTCATAGTGACGCGTCGGGAAAAGCTTTAGGCTATGTTTTGATGCAGCATAGTCGAGTGGTGGCTTACGCCTCTCATCAGCTGAAAACTCACGAGAAAAACTACCCCACGCATGTCCTGGAATTAGCGGCCGTTGTGTTCGCTTTAAAGATTTTGAGGCATTACTTGTAGGTGAAAGAGTGGAGGTGTACACGGATCACAAAAGTTTGAAATACGTGTTCACCCAGAAGGAGCTGAATATGAGACAACGCTGATAGTTGGAGTTGATGGCAGACTACGATATTGATCTGCAATATCTTCCAGGAAAAGTGAACGTCGTTCGTGATGCTCTCAGTCGTAGGCCATCGGCTGCGTTTCTGACTTGCCAAAAGGGGATTCTCAATGACCTTCAGAGACTCGAGTTGGAGGTAGTTACTCCGGGTGTGCCCGGACAGCTCTGGCAGTTGCAAATTCAATCATCTCTTATAGATCACATCAATGCTGCACAGGCCGGAGACTCTCAGTTGCAGAAGTTCAGAGGGTTAGTCGAGACTGGTTTGAGGACGGATTTGTAGATTTAAGAAGATGGTTCTTTGAGATTTGGCAATCGGTTGTGTGTTCCAAAGGGGGGTATTCGAGATGAAGTCTTAGCTGAGGTACACAGTTCTACTTACTCGGTGCACTTAGGTGGCACCAAGATGTATAGAGACCCGAGGCAACACTTCTGGTGGAACGGAATAAAGAAGGAGATTGCTCGCTTTGTCTCCAAGTGTTTGGTATGCCAACAGGTGAAAGCCGAGCATCAGAGAATAGCTGGGCTGTTGCAACCGCTGCCAGTGCCAGAGTGGAAATGGGAGCACATCACCATGGATTTCATGACGGCACTACCACGAAGTCCAAGAGGAAAAAATGTTGTCTGGGTTATAGTTGATCGTCTCACGAAGGCAGCATATTTCATACATTTCCGAGTCAGACAATCAATGGAGTCACTTGCGGAGAACTATATGCAGGAGATTGTGAGGCTGCACGGGATGCCCGTTAGTATCTTGTTTGATCGAGACACCAGTTTCATTTTCAATTTTTGGAAGAGCTTAAAGGAGAGTTTGGGCACGCATCTCAAGTTCAGCACGGCCTATTGTTCCCGCCAAAATTTTGGCTCAAAACTTGCTCCCTTAGAAAAATAATAACAATAAAATAAAAATAAAAATAAAGGAAAAACTCCACATGCAAAACATGTAGGTACTACCTCGGATAGAATTAAATCCTATGATGGCGTCTCACATGCTCCTCACGCGGGCGCCAATTTGCAAAACACAAAAAAGAAATCTATTAAATAAGAGTTAAACTCTTATAAGGCAGCGCCTCACGTGCAAAGTATGAGAGCGCCAGCACCCAGAGTCAAAGACTCTGAGACAGAGCATCTCGTGCAAAGCATGAGAGCGCCAGCGCTGAGAGTCAAAGACTCTGAAGCAACGCTCACGTGGAAAGCACGAGAGCGCCAGCGCCAAGTGCGCCAGCGCCATGAGTTAAAGACTCTGAGGCAGCGCCTCACGTACAAAGCACGAGAGCGCTGAGCGCCAGCACCACGAGTCAAAGACTCTGAGGCAGCGCCTCACGTGCAAAGCACGAGAGCGCTGAAAGCACCAGCTCTGAGAGTCAAAGACTCTAAAGCAGCGCTCACGTGCAAAGCACGAGAGCGCTAGCGCTAAGTGCGCTAGCACCAAGAGTCAAAGACTTTGAAGCAGTGCTCACGTGCAAGGCACGAGAGCGCCAAGCGCTAGAACTAAATGTTCTCCACCGTTGGATCAAAGATCCAATGAAGATGATAATTCATCAAATCACCGGAATAAAACTCTGTTAAGGAAATACTCCTCAGAATCTTTCCAAATAGGAAAGATTGTGCTTTGTAAATCAGAGCCCCGTTGGATCAATGATCCAATGGTGATTAAAAATCACCAAGATACAGAATAAGCTCTGTATAGGAAAATATTTTCCCAATCTTGTTAAAAACAAGAAGATCGTCTTCTGTAAAACAGAAGCTCTTGGATCAAAGATCCAACGGTGTGAAACATTCCCAAATCAATTAGAGAAAAGATCTCTTCAACTGATTCAACAAATCAGCCTCCCCTATATAAAGGACTTAAGACTTCAAGTCTTGCAGAGAGGAACCCCCCACAAGCTTTGAGAAATTTCAAAGAAAAGAGCAAGCTCTGAGAAGAAGAACTTTTCTTCAAGGTAACAACAGAGAGATAAAAACATCTCATCAAGGAAGAAGAACCTAATTCTTCTTCAAGATCATAGATCTATAAGACAGAGGTCTTTGACAAAAGAGATCATAGCATCTCATCATAAAAAGGGGGGAGAAGAATTTCATTCTCTTCAGATCATAGATCTACAAAGACAAAGTCTTTCACAAAAGAAAATAGAAGAGATTGCAACATCTCCTAGAAAAATAAGAACTTTGTTCTTAGAACCGTGGGACAAAGTCTCTTGTAAGTGAGAACTTATTTCTCAGATCATGAAATTGATTAGAAGCGCCTTAGCGCTCCAAATCTGGTGACCAGCGCCAAGCAGGCCACGTGCTCCTCACATGTACGCTACTTAACAGAAGCGCTCTGCGCTCATTGACTGGCGCTCAGCGCCAAGCGCGCCACGTGCTCCTCACGTGTGCGCTACTTAACAGAAGCGTTCTGCGCTTATTGACTGGCGCTCAGCGCCAAGCGCACCTCGTGCTCCTCCCGTGTGCGCTGAGAGAACATAAACCGTTCTTTAAATAAAGCCCCAGAGCTATAATGAGTGCTCAGCACTCAATAAAAGACAAAAACGGTTGTCAGAACCCAAACCAACGCTCAGCATTGTTAAATGAAAAAGGATCGAGCCTAATTAAATGTCCAACATTTTAACTGAATGGGTCGAGCCCAAGTTGGCCACAGATCCCTAACTCAGATTAATTGAGCCCATATGCTCATAAATCTTTGATCTAAGTCCCAAATTGGACTACAAATCTCCCAACCAATATTGGTTCAAGGGTGCATCTCTTCACTCCTCTGATATTTGTCGTTGTAATCCTTCAACGTCTTCAGAAAGGTGATGGGCCCCGACAACCAGACATTCCATGGACTGTGGGGTCCTTAAACTCATGGACTATGATGTCCTTAAACTTTACGGACTGTGAGGTCCTTAAACTCATAGACTATGATGTCCTTAAACTTTACGGACTGTGAGGTCCTTAAACTACAGACTAAGACTTTTTTAAACTATAGACTATGATGTCCTTAAACTCCATGGACTATGATGTCCTTAAACTTATGGACCGTAACATCCTTAAACTAAAACAATCGAGCCCAAATGCTTTTTTGTTGGATGTAAATGATCCTGTTAAGTAGATTTTAGACTAACGTATCCTTAACAAACGTTTAAGTTGATATTAGATTCAAATGAGATTAACGATCCTTAAACCTAACCCAAACCCAAATCTAAGATAATACGGATTTGGACTAATCCACGCCCTATGGGCGACAACATAAATTAGTCTCCGTATACAATCCACGGGCAACCAAAAATAAAACAAAAAAACACGACACGAAGTGACCATCTGGAGAAGGAGAAAGTGATTACCGCGATGCGGTAGCGTAATTAACCGCAGGGGCTTGCGCCTGCAGGGAAGAGCATCCCCACAATCAAAAACCCCTCAAATGAGGGGGAATCTGACGAAGTCTGCTACAACGGCCGTATCCGTCTAAACCTCCGATACATGGTGCCATAAATCAACTTGGCATCTTCGGAGAGGTGGACGGATAACACCCAAATAGTATCTGCCCCCAAAATTCAGGCCAGACATCCCAACGCCCCGGCCGCGTCTTTCGGCGGCGAACAGATTCTAGCACGCCCGGTGGGACCTTTTCCTCTTTCCACTCCACACTTCGTGTGTCGTGTTTCGCGAACGAATCGCCGTTTGCTATGGTTGCCCCTGGATTCAAGGTACTAAGATTTGGTGTCTTGCTCCCGTGCAGATCAATGGCTTCCAACTGCAACAACTGCAACAATTACCACTCTGTCCTTGCTGGAGGAGTGACCTACGGGCCTCAAGCGGCCTCCATTTTCGCGATGCCAGTGGAACAGGTGACTCAGACCACCACTGGACTGTTCTTCGGGATCATGCTCCCACCAATGAGCTTTAACGTCCCAGTGCCATCGCAAGAAGCTTCGAAGAAGTCGGTCTTTGATTGGCTTACGACTTCCGCGGCCCCTTTCAACGGGTCGCCCAAATCCAGACCTCGGTTTTCAACAGACTGGGCTAAAGATCAAGTGGGCCCGTGAAGAAGCCCGCGATACCTGAGGGGGTTATCCCAAAACGAATAGTCATTCCCGCTCCAGGTGAAGTAACCAAGGCTGCTTCCTCTGCCAAAAAGTCGGTCTTTTCAAGATTGATCATTTCCTCTCAGCGGACGTCAGTCTTGGATAGGCTGGCACCAACAGTAACCCCTCATCAGAGCGGGGGGCATAAAGAAGCTCATCCAACAGCATAGGTAGTCCCGTCCGCAAGGCATACTCGACGTCGCCACTGGTGCCAAGTGAGGATATCTGGGGGCAATTCCCCATCTGGATTTACCCCGCCAGTTCCAACGGTGGAAGTTGACGCTGCTGTTCCAACTGGGAACAGTTTTGAACCACTCAGGAGGGTCCGCAAGAACTCTCCGACTACCGTGCTGAAAAGATCTTCTCTACCTGTGGAGAATGCTACAAAGACAAAGCCAGAACAGCTCCCTCCGCGTCTGTCCTCCAAAATTCACAGGGTTTGGCGAAGGGTCCAAGATTCTGTGGTTAACCAAGACTACTCCCGCCAACCGAAGAATATGAAGGTCCGGCAAGAGAAGGACCACCCTGTCGTACCACAGAAGGTGTCATCTACTTGGGTTCCCGCTGCAACGGGCCCTCAACTTTGACTGCCCACAAAAGGAGAAGGCCGGAGAAGATCCCTGTGTCTGCGACGAATCGCAAGGGCATTGAATCCAAACGCCCTAAGTCTTAGGGCATGGTAGTGCATACTATTTATATGGCTTCCGGAAAAGAGGAAAGTCGTGCTTCCATGGGCCATCGACCACTCACCCGATCAGTAACAAAGGCCCAAGAGCAACAACAGAAGCTCTAGGAAATGTTAACACAGATGGCCGCACTCATTGAGCCAAAAGAAAGCCCAGAGACGCCGTTAGAGCAGCGTCAAGAACAGGAAACCGATGCTGAGTTCCTCCGCAGAATCCTCTAGAAGAGAGACAGAGAGGCCGCGGAACAAGTGGCCAACATAAAACAAATGGCGCTCATGTTCCAAGATATGGTCGGGATGATGATACAGTAGGATCCTCCAGCTGAAAACCCTCCAATTGTCCTTGAAGACGACAGAGGGGAGACATCGAACCCTCTTCCGGTTCTATTAACGGCCAAAGAAAAGACTATTTCCAAAGCCGCCCTCGATGATTATATAGCTCAACAGATACGAGCTCATCAGGCGAGCGAGGCGGCCGGCCAAATCGTCAAGACTGGACGACCCTATCCGGGTTGGTACGATCAAATAAAGTACCTGCCAGGATATACGATCCCTAAGTTCCACGTATACAAGGGACAAGCAACCCCCATCAGCATGTCGCTCAGTTCAGGGCCTTGTGCGGTAACACCGGAGGTGACGATAAGCTACTGCTTCGCCAATTCGTTGGCAGCTTGTCGGAGACAGCGTTTGAATGGTACTCTGAGCTCCCGAATGACTCCGTTAAGACATTTGCAGAAATGGAGCTACTGTTTACATAGCGGTTCACAAGCGCCAGTAAACGCATCCCGATCACGGCATTGATCAACGCCAGAGTGAAACCGGGAGAGACATGGGTGAAGTATGCAATCTGGTGGCGGAACTTATGGTCGAGATGCGAACAACGCATAGAAGAAGCTCCTGCCGTGGGCATGTTCATGTGGACCCTTGACCCTCAGTCGACCATATCTCAATTCATGATGTTTTTCAAGCCGACCACTTTCCAGGCCTTAATTGACAAGCTGGCCCAAATGGACCAGATGGGTCATAGGCCTTCCTCTTCAAAGACGGAGTTTCGAAATGAAAAGGGTAAAGGGAAAGCAACCTTCGTCGCCAATGCTCAACAACAACCGAGTAGCCCGAGACTGGTTGTTCGCCAAAGCAGCAAGCGGCGATCCCTCGATAAGAAATTGAGCCGCCTTTACTCATTCCCTCAGGATAAAACAAGGAGACTGTTTGAACCGGCGGTGCGCAACAGGCTCATTACCCTGCCGGAGCCGAAACGCCTACTGCAGCCCGGTAACGTTAACAGTCCAAATTATTACCCCTACCACCGAACATTGGGCCATTTAATCGAAGATTGCTAGTCTTCAAAAACTGGGTTGAAGACCAATACCATCAAGGCAAATTCGTGTTGTCTGAAAACTGGAAGGCGAACCCGCCACAACCACATGCTCCGGAAAAGATGGACATGTCGGGGGAATCATGCTCATTCATAGTGGAAGCTCCATGGGGAGTTGTTCTTTCGGCAAAAACTAAAAGAATGCTGAAAGATCTTCAAGCATGTCCGGCGATCAGGTGGAAAAGCCTGCTAGAGCCGGAGATCATCGAGGGGATGCTAAAACCAAGCCCAACATTAGGAGTTAATAGCGATGGGCAAAACACTCAGGCCCAGCCATCAAAGTCTTCGAAGAAAAAGAAGAAGACCAAAAATTCCGCGCAGTTTGATGACAAGCGCACGGGTCTGCAAAAGCATATTGGCGCGCTGGAGGAATACAACCAGAAGGCGCGGATCCCAGTCACACTCCAGGAATTTCTTAACCATATCCTTGAGAACAGAGGCAATGACAATGACGAGGGAGACGACGCGTCAGAAGAACCCGAAGATTACGTAGCAAGTTGTCACGTGATCTCTCACTTGTCAATAGACGATAAAGAAGCTCCTGATGCAGAGAAGCTGGGGGCAGAATCGGCACCAAAATCCTTGGAACCGTCCGATGAGTTGATTGACATGCTGCTAAACGAAGCTCTTCAGAAAAGAAAAACTGACAGAGAGCGGGAAACGGCCATGTACGAAAGGGCCAAGCGTCGGCGTCAAGTTGAAGAAGCTCCGGTAATGGGAAGCCATAGAATACCCCAACCGGATCGAAGCATCTCTATCGCCAGCAAAAGCAAGCTTAAAGCAAGGAAACGATTCGCTAGGGCCCTGTTAATGGGAATGAAGTTTCCCTCTTTCAGAGGAAATTCTCCTGGCGGTATACATCTTGATGAAGCGGACGTACATCCTAACTTCTGCTTATACTATCAGAGGATTGCACACCCTAGTGAAGAGTGCATGGCCTTTAAAAACTGGTGGCAGGGGTATGTTGCTCACCGACAACACATTCAGCGAATGAAGCGCAAGGCTCGTCGGGAACAGAGAAGCACGACAGATGAGTGCAAAAGAACTGCCGGCAACTGTCACATGGTTGACACTAAGGGATCACAAGTTATCACCTTTGGAAGCAACTCTGACGAAGAAATAGCTCTCAGCCCTCTCTTCAAGGAATCCACCTCCGACACAAAAGATGCGAAGATTTGCGAGAACAGCTAGCTGCGTAATCGTATGTTGCCCAAAAAAAATCTCAGATCTACGAACAACTGATCGAAACTTCTTTAAACTACTACAAACCCGCATCATCCTTGGGCTGACGCCTAAAAAAACGGTACGTCTATAAGCAAGATGGGCATGGATGAAAACCCGAAAGGGCTCCGTGAGTAAAAACAGCAAGGCTACCGGCTATATTTGTGAAAACCCGAAAGGGCGCAGACTCGTTAAAAAAACGGTAAGTCCATAATCAACATGGGCAAGGATGAAAACCCGAAAGGGCTCCGTGAGTAAAAACAGCAGGGCTACCGGCGAGTTTGTGAAAACCCAAAAAGGCGCAGACTCGAAAAAAAGGGTACGTCCACAAGCAAAATGGACACAGATGAAAACCCGAAAGGGCTCCGTGAGTAAAACCAGTAGGGCTACCGGCGAGTTTGTGAAAACCCGAAAGGGCGCAATCTTGTTAAAAGACACTTGCAAGGTCCTCTCGACCTTGTAAGGAGAAAACTACCTGCATGAGATCCTTACGACTCACAATGGAGCAACACACTTAGGGATCCCCATGATTCCTAAAGAGAAATTACACTTACAAGATCCCCACGGCTCGTAAGGAGAACCCTCTTATGAGACCCTCACGGCTCATAAGATTCAAAAGCTTTAAAGTACAGGGATCTGAACTTATTCTTAAGCCATCACCTTTCCCAGATTGCCCTACAAGAGGTTCAATATTGACCCTTGTATACCATCCACAGGCACAAATAAGCGTCTCCCCCACCAAGTTCCCGCTGATGGCGCGAAATTTCCCCGCTTGGTGAACAACACTTGTAAATCTTTTAGACTTATAAGGAGAAAACACTCTTTTAAGATCCTTACGACTTACATAAGAATACAAACTTAGGAGTCCTCATGACCCCTAAGGAGAAAACGCACCTACAAGATCCTCATGACTCGTAGGGAGAAATACCTTTATGAGACCCTTACGGCTCATGAAGTCAAAAGCCTTAGTCGACAGGATCCTAACCCTGTTTGTTAAGCCACCTTTGTTCGAATCGACAACGGCAAGTGATGATTCGCTCCTGGCAATATTCCAGTCACAGTAATGTTGATACTAAGACTGGCATCAGATTCCAAGTTCCATACCCGCGATAAAAAATCAGCGAGCCAAAAATGCATATGAAATAGCCGAAATGATGGGGCAACTTGCAACAAAATCAGCAAGTAAAATATATGCATACAAAATAACCGAAATGGTTGGGCAACTCGCAATAAAAAACAGCGAGTAAAAATAAAAAATAGCCGAAATGATTGGGCACCGCGAAAAATAGCCGAAATGATTGGGCACCGCGAAAAATAGCCGAAATGATTAGGCAATCGCAACTTTCGCGATAGAAAAAGCTGAAATGATAGAGCATCGCGGAAAGAAATAAAATAAATAAAAATAAAAAAATAAAAAATAAAATGAAACTTTTTGCCCTGCAGGTAAGTCCATACTGACCCCTGTATACAATCCATGGGCATAAACGAAAAGGGAACCATATGTCCCAACAAACTCCATTAAAGGGAGAGTCAGGTCTCAGTGGCAATATCTGCACCCCAGAAGACCAGCAACAATGTTCCTCCTCATGCCATCTGGATACAGATGCAACATCAACAAATGGAGCCATGGCAGAGTCCCCTAGTTCCAAATCTCGACGGTTCATAGACAACCTGGAGATAACCTCGACATTCGTCACAATATTGTAGACACAATGTCAACAAACGAAGGAAAGGAAAATCCATAGCTTCAGGGTCTCAACGTCAATATCGACAACCTAGAGATCAACACCGGTGTTTCTCCGTATTCCAATCGGATGCAAACACAACGTTAACAAAGCGGAGCCACAGCAAAGTCCCCTAGTTCCAAATCTCGACGGTTCACAGATAACCTAGAGACTACCACGAAGCCATTGCAAAGTCCCCTAACTCCAAATCTCGACGGTTCACAGACAACCTAGGGAATACCTCGGAGCTATGCCAAAGTCCCTAGTTCCAAGTCTCGACGGCTACATCTACAGCCTGGAGATCAACCAACAACGTCCTTCTTCCTTCCAGCAGGATACAGGCGTGACATCAACAAACAGAGCTATGGCAAAGTCCCCTGGTTCCAAAACCTCGGCGGTTCACAGACAATCCAGAGACAGCCTCGACATTCGTCGCAATATTACAAACACAATGTCAACAAACGAAGCCAAGGAAAATCCCTTGCTTCAGGGTCTTGACGGCAACTCAAATGAGACCTGAAAAGACTATCGGAGATCATCCCATACTAGCGTGGAGTGGTCATGACTCATCGGGGCTCCCAAACTGAGCCTAATCTCAAGTAAAAAGCGACATGGAATATCCCTAACGCTTGCTCTTTCGACAGTAATATTACATGAAAGATTACTTGTAGACGTCTTGTCCAGCCCCCGAAGGGATCAGAGACACGACAGTCGCGGGGCTACCAGAACAACAAGATTGCATATCGGGGAATATATCGGCCAACGCGACGGTACGACGGGTAAAAAACCTTAGTACCACAGACCCTAACGGACTTCTATTAGCAGGAGTTAACTGTGACGTTAGGAAACCCTTGCGAGAACTTCTCGATTCGTCTTGACTCGTGAGGAAATTAGTGTCCTTACGAGAACTTCTCGATTTGTCTCGACTCGTAGGGCAAAGCCTTAGGCAATTGGGATAAGGACCTATTTCCTAAGCATTGGGGCCCTGCAAGTTGGTCCAAGATAGACCATTGTATACTATTCACGGGCCACACTCTCCAAAGTCGAATCTCGACAAGGAGGGAAACAACCACTTACGAATCCTCTCAACTTGTAAGCGGGAAAAATTCTCTTGTGAGATCCTTACGACTCTTAAAAGAAAACGCACTTAGGAATCCTCACGATTCCTAAGGAGAAAAGATACCTACGGGATCCTCTCGACTCGTAGGGAGAAAACCCTTTATGAGACCCTCACGGCTCATAAAGTTGGAAAGTCTTAGGCGGCAGATCTGAACCTGTTTCCTAAGCCATCGCTTCTTATCTCGATTCAGGAAAATCAGCGTCCTTGACGAGAACCTCTCGATTCGTGTCGACCCACAGGGAAATCAGTGTCTTTGCAGGAATACCTCGATTCTTCTTGACCCCCAGGGAAATCAGTGTCCGTGGCAAAACCTCGATTTAGGGAAATCAGCGTCCTTGACGAGAGCATCTCGATTCGCATCGACCCGCAGAGAAATCAGTGTCTTTGCAAGAATCTCTCGATTCGTCTCGACCCCTAGGGAAATTAGTGTCCTTGGCAAAACCTCGATTCAGGGAAATCAGCGTCCTTGACAAATGCATCTCGATTCGCATCGACTCGCAGAGAAATCAGTGTCTTTGCAGAAATCTCTCGATTCGTCTCGACCTCCAAGGAAATCAGTGTCCTTGACAAAACCTCGATTCAGGGAAATCAGCGTCCTTGACGAGAACATCTCGATTCGCGTTGACCCGTAGAAAAATCAGTGTCCTTGCAGGAATACCTCGATTTGTCTCAACCCCCAGGGAAATCAGTTTTCTTGGCAAATATCTCGATTCAGGGAAATCAACGTTCTTAACGAGAATCTCTCGATTCGCGTTGACCCGCAAGGAAATCAGTGTCTTTGCAGGAATCTCTCGATTCGTCTTGACCTCAAGGAAATTGGTGTCCCTGCGCATGAAAAGAAAATTCTCTTGTGAGATTCTTACGACTCTCAAGAGAAAACGCACTTAGGAGTCCTCACGACTCTTAAGGAGAAAATACACATATGAGATCCTCACGACTCATAGGGAGAAAAGTCTTTATGAGACCCTCATGGCTCATAAAGTAGGAAAGTCTTAGGCAACAGATCCTAATCCTGTTTCCTAAGCTATCGCTGCTCTACAAGGGGGTCAATATGTACTATCTGCAGGCTACATTTGCTAAAGCCACATTCGCCAATAAAATAAAGAAGCTACTTACGGGTCCTCACGATTCGTAAGGAAAAATACCCGAGTGAGATCCTTACGACTCACGGAGGCAATGAACACGTCGAAATCCTCACGATTTCTAGGGAGAATTTACACCTACGAGATCCTTTCGACTCGTAGGGAGAAAAACCTTCTTGAAACCCTTACGGTTCATGAAGATGGAAAAAGTCTTAGGCTACAAGGACCCTAAACTTGTCTCCTAAGTCATCAATTCTCTGGCTACGCATAACATTGCACTACTTCACCCACGTACATACTTACGTAGGCAAAGTAGTGGGGGGCATTTGTTCCCGCCAAAATTTTGACTCAAAACTTGCTCCCTTAGAAAAATAATAACAATAAAATAAAAATAAAAATAAAGGAAAAACTCCACATGCAAAGCATGTAAGTACTGCCTCGGATAGAATTAAATCCTATGATGGCGCCTCACGTGCTCCTCACGCGGGCGCTAATGTGCAAAACCCAAAAACGAAATCTATTAAATAAGAGTTAAACTCTTAGGAGGCAGCGCTTCACGTGCAAAGCATGAGAGCGCCAGCACCCAGAGTCAAAGATTCTGAGGCAGAGCATCACGTGCAAAGCACGAGAGCGCTGAGAGCGCCAGCGCTGAGAGTCAAAGACTCTGAAGCAGCGCTCACGTGCAAAGCACGAGAGCGCCAGCGCCAAGTGCGCCATCGCCATGAGTTAAAGACTCTGAGGCAGCGCCTCACGTGCAAAGTACGAGAACGCTGAGCGCCAGCACCATGAGTCAAAGACTCTGAGGCAGCGCCTCACGTGCAAAGCACGAGAGCGCTGAGAGTCAACAACTCTGAAGCAGCGCTCACGTGCAAAGCATGAGAGCGCTAGCGCTAAGTGCGCTAGCACCAAGAGTCAAAGACTCTGAAGCAGCGCTCACGTGCAAGGCACGAGAGCGCCAAGCGCTAGAACTAAATGTTCTCCACCGTTGGATCAAAGATCCAATGAAGATGATAAATCATCAAATCACCGGAATAAAACTCTGTTAAGGAAATACTCATCAGAATCTTTCCAAATAGGAAAGATTGTGCTCTGTAAATCAGAGCTCCGATGGATCAATGATCCAATGGTGATTAAAAATCACCAAGATACAGAATAAGCTCTGTATGGGAAAAGATTTTCCCAATCTTGTTAAAAATAAGAAGATCGTCTTCTGTAAAACAGAAGCCCTTGGATCAAAGATCTAACGGTGGGAAATATTCCCAAATCAATTAGAGAAAAGATCTCTTCAACTGATTTAACAAATCAGCCTCCCTTATATAAAGGACCCAAGGCTTCAAGTCTTGCAGAGAGGAACACCCCACATGCTTTGAGAAATTTCAAAAAAAAGAGCAAGCTCTGAGAAGAAGAACTTTTCTTCAAGGTAAAAATAGAGAGATAGAAACATCTCATCAAGGAAGAAGAACCTAATTCTTCTTCAAGATCATAGATCTATAAGACAGAGGTCTTTGACAAAAGAGATCATAGCATCTCATCATAAAAAGGGGAGGAGAAGAATTTCATTCTCTTCAGATTATAGATCTACAAAGATAAAGTCTTTCACAAAAGAAAATAGAAGAGACTGTAACATCTCCTAGAAAAATAAGAACATTGTTCTTAGAACCATGGGACAAAATCGCTTGTAAGTGAGAACTTATTTCTCAGATCATGAAATTGATCAGAAGCGCCTTAGCGCTCTAAATCTGGTGACCAGCGCCAAGCGCGCCATATGCTCCTCACGTGTGCGCTACTTAACAGAAGCGCTCTGCGCTCATTGACTGGCGCTCAGTGCCAAGCGCGCCACGTGCTCCTCACGTGTGCGCTACTTAACAGAAGCGTTTTGCACTCATTGACTGGCGCTCAGCGCCAAGCGCACCACGTGCTCCTCACATGTGCGCTGAGAGAACATAAACCGTTCTTTAAATAAAGCCCCAGAGTTATAATGAGTGCTCAGCACTCAATAAAAGACAAAAACGGTTGTCAGAACCCAAACCAACGCTCAACATTGTTAAATGAAAATGGACCGAGCCTAATTAAATGTCCAACATTTTAACTGAATGGGTCGAGCCCAAGTTGGCTACAGATCCCTAACTCAAATTAATTGAGCCCATATGCTCATAAATCTTTGATCTTAGTCCCAAATTGGATTACAGATCTCCCAACCAATATTGGTTCAAGGGTACATCTCTTCACTCCTCTGATATTTGTCGTTGTAATCCTTCAACGTCTTCAGAGAGGTGACAGGTCCCGACAACCAGACATTCCACAGACTGTGGGGTCCTTAAACTCATAGACTATGATGTCCTTAAACTTTACGCACTGTGAGGTCCTTAAACTCATAGACTATGATGTCTTTAAACTTTACAGACTAAGACGTCTTTAAACTATGGACTATGATATCCTTAAACTCCATGGACTATGATGTCCTTAAACTTATAGACCGTAACGTCCTTAAACTAAAACAATTGAGCCAAAATGCTCTTTTGTTGGATCTAAATGATCCTGTTAAGTAGATCTTAGTCTAAAATTAGACTAACGTATCCTTAACAAACGTTTAAGTTGATCTTAGTTTCAAATGAGATTAACGATCCTTAAACCCAACCCAAACCTAAATCTAAGATAATACGGATTTGGACTAATCCACGCCCTACGGGAGACAACATAAATTAGTCTCCGTATACAATCCACGGGCAACCAAAAATAAAACAAACAAACATGACACGAAGTGACCATTTGGAGAAGGAGAAAGTGGTTACCGCGATGCGGTAGCGTAATTAACTGCAGGGGCTTGCGCCTGCAGAGAAGAGCGTCCCCACAATCAAAACCCCCTCAAATGAGGGGGAATCTGACGAAGTCCGCTACAACGGCCGCATCCGTCTAAACCTCTGATACACAGTGCCATAAATCAACTTGGCATCTTCGAAGAGATGGACGGATAAAACCAAATAACATCTGCCCCTAAAATTCAGACCAGACGTCCCAACGTCCCGGTCGTGTTTTTTGGCGGCGAACACCTATCATCCGCAGACGGACGGGCAATCCGAGCGTACTATCCAGACGCTTGAGGATATGCTGAGGGCATGCATGCTTGATTTTCATGGTTCTTGGGAGGATCACCTCCATCTGGTAGAGTTTTCGTATAACAACAGCTACTAAGCTAGCATCCAGATGGCACCGTTCGTGGCTTTGTATGGACGAAAGTGTCGGTCCCCACTTTGTTGGGATGACGTGGATGAACGAAAGTTGTTTGGCCCTGAGCTTATAGTGCAGATAGTGAGCAAGGTTTAGACGATCATGAAACGTATCAAGGCGGCTCAGGACCGACAGAAGAGTTGGGCATATGCCGGCAGTAGGTCTTTGGAGTTTGGTATTGGTGACCACGTGTTTCTGAAGATATCGCTCATTCGGGGAGTGATCAGGTTTGGTAGTCGCGGGAAACTCAGTCCCCGATTCATCGGACCTTTTGAGGTGCTAGAAAGAGTAGGTGTAATATTTCAAAAAAATAAAATATTATTTTTGGGGATTTTTATAATTTAATATTATTTTATTGAATATTTTAATATTTCGGTATAATTAAATACCGATAAATGGGAAAAATTATGGAAAAAATTATGGAAAATTCTAAAATAGGGTATTTTATGGAATTATGCCATTTTAAAGTTTTTATGATTAATTATATGCTAATTTAGTGCTAATCGCGATTAAAAATCGTTAATCGGATTTTTAGCATTTTTGTGCAAAACATGCACATATCATTTTTCTTACACTTGTGCATTTCTACCTTGGTTCTTTGGGTTTACTATTGATGTGAGAAGGATTTAGAGGGAAAGAGAAAAGAAAACAAGAAAAGAAAAGAGAAAGGAATAAAATATGAAGTATGGGTGAGAGAGAGAAGGGGGGAGGTTCCTTTAACCAAAGACTTAGCCATTCCCTTCATTCCAACACTCATTTCTCTCCATCTTCTTTACATTGCTGCTGCTGTTGCTGCCTCTCTCTCCCTCTTCACAAAATTTCCAAGAACACCATGGAAAACAACTCCAAAACCTTATCTTCATTTCACTAAAAAAGTGCACAAGCCCAAGATAAGCACATTGGACCAAGAAAGCAAGGATTTTGGCCACTTGGAGCAACTCAAGAAAATTCTTGAGTTGCTAAATGAGGTATTTTCTGGACCATTAGCTTAGTTTTTGTATTACTTATACCCCTATGTTATGATAGAACCGATATTGTGAGATTTTGTGGACTTAGGAAAACCTAGTTAGCGTTTATGGGAAATTGAGAGTTGTGTTGTGAAATTGAGCTCAGTAAAGGCTACACAAACACCCTAGTGCTTGAATTGAGACCCAAACCTGAGACTTGAAACCTGGAATACGGATTTAGAAACCGATATCGGAAGATTTATGGAATCTGTGAAGGTTATATGGGATCTGCTATCACCCCGAGACTCCTAAAATTATTTTGCATTGACAGTGAGATGTGCAGACACCCAGGAAGCTACCACCAAGACCCCAGCCCCTAACTCTTAACCTCGGCCGCAAATTTAATCCTTATGGCCGCAATTTGCTGCCAGACCTGGACTAATCTGCCTCGTTTTGGTTCTGTAGCTCCTACATCTATAGATTAGACCCCTGACATGTGCAAAATTGTCCAATTTGAGTGAAATCTGGGACCCTTTTCTCTAGTTGCTGTTTTGGATTCGTGTTTCCGTATTCTGTATTTTAAATTCTTGATTTATATATTAGTGTTTTACCTCGAATACTTGGTGTTTATACGACGATATCGAGGATTGATTGATGGTTTTGAAAGCGTAGTCCATAGGTTCTAACCTATAGGCCTTAGCGTATCGTTTTGGGTTTCGTGTGTCGTTTTAATTTTGATTTGGTTTTAATGCGATGCGATACGTGTGATATGTAGGTACCTCCACGGTGATCCAAGGCGATGAAGACGATGATGGCGACATCAACGCCGACAAATGAAGACGCAACGTGAGTAGATTATATCTACGGGGGAAGTCGGGTGGATGGCGTATAGCACCCCCGCAGTCCGAAGTTGGTATACTATATATGTATATGATATATGTATGTATGATAGCTTATAGTGTGTCGTGGATATTGAGATTAGATGTACTATGGATAGATTAGGGTTAGAAGTAAACTAGTGTAGTTCCTAGTCGCGAACCCTAGAATAGGTTTACACCCACATACACACATGCTTATTGCTATACTTATGCTTGAATGATGACGATAGTGGATGGCATTAGAGATGAGTCGATGATATTGGGCATAGTGCCGTGAGATCGGTGATATGATGTGATCCGTATTTGGGATACGACATGTGATTTTTAGCGGGCCTTTGGACGTGCGTTTCACACACGCATTCATACTTATATATATGGTATCGATTGTACTAGACTTAGATCAGTACCCCAGATTATGTGATATGACGATAAGGATACCAGATAATTGATGTGATGAACGTGATATTGACCCGTACCCAGCTATTGGGATGCCGTACGACGATTTACCATGCGAGCTTTATATTGATGATAGATCCGCACTCATGACTCGAGGATATTATATGATGTATATTGTATCGTATGTGATACTATTGAGGCGGGATCACCGACTATTATATTTATATATATATCGACTCGGATGTAGGTGATTTCCATACCCCTCCTGTTTAGCTTGTTAGTTAGGTCTGTAGATTACTTAGTAGACATTAGACTAGAACCGAGTCATACCTATTTCAAAACTAACGAATCGGGGATATTTTAAAGATAGGCAAAAGGGATTCTACGGATATTTTCAAACGACGCATCTTTTCTTAAAACACTGTAGCCCTTATTTTACTAAAAACCCCGATTCGTCTTATTTCAAATAGCAAAGCTGCATGATATATATATTGATGTAGATTCTTCACTGTTGCGTTGATTATTTGATTTCCGCATATTCATGCTATTCGCATCGCTTTGCATGTGTAAATGTGTTTATTGCTATATTAAAACCATGCTTTTAGGACACCAGCACCATTATCGATGATGCATATGTTCCACGTACACTTGCTTGCCGGCTCACACACTTCATCATCGATAATTGCCATGTCACTACACAGTAGGATTATTGCATCAGGATATGACCCTTGTATGTGCATACTATTATTCCATGTTGCATGATATGTTGTTATACTTGCATTTCACTTATATGTCACATACATCATGCTTTCTGATTTTGCGCATTGAGATATTCGTTTCCATGATATTTCTGGATTTGGGAACCATGGATATTTCAAAGAGATTATGTAAATGCTTTAAAAACCCGGTTACCCTTGATATGATATTTCAGCATCCACTATGAGTTTTATCGGTTCTGATATATATATATATATACCCCTACGAGGAGGCGTCGGGGCCGTATGAGGGTACATGGTGGGGCCCGGAGGTACCCGGGGCAAGAAAGGGATGTCGATGCACCACGCCGATGAGCCCGGCAGGGGAACCATACCATCCGGTGACATTACCTATGACTCGGCGGTTATCGTGGGGATACCGACCGGAGTTATGTACGTATGGATACGTCGAAATTCGAGGGTCGAAGCTGGGCACTCGGGTTTTCGAGATAGCGTATGATACGTATCTATCAGGGCCAATCGTGGTGACAGCGCCTGATAGATGAGGATTTACGTGCCGATACTAGGTACAGGTTTCATGATATTTTCGAGTGTCGATGCTAGGCACTCAGGTTCCATGATTTTGATTATATCCTCATATTTCCATACATATGCTTTATGATATTTACATGCATGATGCTTATTGTCATTGGGTGACACGTAGACGGGATCCACATACATACAGACTTTGATTGCATTGATCATACTTCATATGTATATATAACAGTGGATGAGGACGCTGTTATATATGCCCTTACACAAATATTAGTGGAATGGGACGCTAATATATGTGTATTGATATCAATTTAGATACTTCATCATATTTATTCATGCAAATATACCTCAGATTTATGATATGTTATTACCTGAGGCACTGGCACGAGCACTTGGTACTACATACATGTTTAGATGTTACACTGCCACCTTATCATGCTTCAGACTTATCCTTTTGAGGTTTATATATATACCTGATCGTATTGACCTAGGATTATGTCATGCATTCGATTTCTACTCACGAGTTGGCAACTCACCACCGTTGTGCCACAGTTCTTGCAGGTTTTGCCGTACAGGTTCCATGGCGGCATTTCTGGCACACTGCTTCCTTGCGGGTGATTTGCTTGGTAGGAGGGTTCTTTTGCATCAGAACCACCATTATTGATGTATTATTCATTGTATCTAGAAATTTCATCAACTAAAACTTGTATATTGTTTCATACTTAGAAACCAGTTATGTATTATTCGACCTTAGAGTCGCGCGCTGTAGTATTACGGTTTTCATGCTGTTTTGAGTTTCTGTCTGAGTTTTGATCCTCACCCTTCGGCGTTGTATATTATATTGCTTGCGTGGTTGTGACCGTCGATTGACGAAGAGCTAGCTCCCGCTTGGGGATGCCTTTTATCATTGCATATATATTATTCTTGTTGTACCCCGTTCGGGGCCAGTATTTACAAAAAAAACTCCGCCAAATTTTTTAGAAAAGACTATACATTTTAAAAATGCATATTCGGCTTAGTTATTTAAAAACCTTGTATTTAAAACATGTTTTCTTCTTTTCTAAAAACTATTTTTCTACCAATCACTCTTTAAAATGGTTTTAGATTTCTGGGCTTCTGGCTTACTTGGATTAGATGGGGTCCTATAGACTTCATATGATTCAAGGGCCAGTCACGTGCTCTTTCGGGTCGTGACAGTAGGAGAGGTGGCTTATCAGCTTGCCTTGCCTCCATCGCTAGCTGGTGTGCACAATACTTTTCATGTATTTCAATTAAGGTGCTATGTTTGAGATAATAGCCATATCTTGGACCATTCATAATTAACGTTGGGCACCGATTTGTCTTACGAGGAGCAGCCTACCACCATTCTCGATCATCGGGAACAGGTGCTAAAGAACAAGGTCAATCCCTTGGTTCGAGTTTCTTGGCGTGGTCGTTCTCTAGGAGAGTCTACCTGAGAACGCGAGGAGGACATCCGTCCACATTTTCCGCACCTGTTTGAGTAGTGTTGTTTGTTCCGTTGTTTTCGTTCTTTAATTTTGAGGATAAAATTTGTGTAAGATGGGTATGATGTATATCCCTAGTTTCCATATATATTTTTCCGTATTTTTCCAGGGTTTTTCTCCTATTTTTTTATTATATATATATTTTTATTAATTTTTTTTTATTTTAAATATTTTTCCTAAATCTAAACTCAAAAATATTAAAAACAAAATCCTAAACCTAACCCCTTACCCGACTCGACCCCTACGAGACTCGACCCGCTTCTTTCATCTTTTTCTTCTTCGCTCTTTCTTTCCCGCTCCTTTTTCTCACGTTCCCCCTCAACTCGTGCCCACCTCCGCGATGACCGTGCCCACTGCCAACTACTCCCCGCGATCCTCTCCACCAAATCCTCTTTCCTCTCGTTTCCTCTCTCCCTTGCGTCGACGTCTCCGCGAGGCCCGCTTCCCCAACGGCCACGACGACCCCGTCCCCTCCCCAACGGTCACCGTGATCCTCTCGCCTAACTCCTCTAAACCCTCAACCACTCTCTCGCTCTCACTATCTCTCCATCGCTCTCTTCATCTCTTGATCGTCTTCTCTCTCTCTCGTTCTCCCTCCCCAAACCAAGCTCCCCTACTCCTTCGTCAACACCGCCGCCGCCGCTACCCATCGCCAATGAGCTCTTCCTCCACCTTCACAGCCGACGACTCCCCCATCACCTCGAGCTAAGCCGAGTCTCCTCTATCGAACTCCGAGCTCTACCTCGCCGACGATCCACCTCAAGCGACCACCGATTCTTTCGAGCTCCTAAGCCGACCCAACTCCATCCCCCTACATCCGCACTACAACCTCTATCGACTCCATGACTCCTCACCCGAGCGCAGCCCACCTCGCTGCAGCCCCTACCGGAGCTCGACACCGCTGACGCCGCCTTCATCGCACTCCTCACCCGAGCCATGCGAGTCACGTGTGTATCGTGCCGTGACGTCTCCGTGCTGTGATCGTGCCCGTGTCATGCCTGTCGTGCAGTCGTCTATCGCTAGGCAAGTGGAACCCTCTTCCCTTGCTTACTCATGCTAATAATTATATTAGTTAATCGAAATAATAATGTTACATAATATTGTGTATATGTTTATGTATATAGCGATATCGATGATTAATAATCAATCAGTTTTGTAGCAAACCACTTCGTTCGATTATATTGAGAGTTCACCATCCCATGTCAATGTCATTATAGCATTCAATTGAATAACCTTAGTTTGGATCGATTAATAAGGATGGATGTTTCATTTGATGCCTATGCATAACCTGTGTATTTAACACGAAACCCTAAATGAAAACCCTATATAAAAATGGCGGCATCTATGTCCTATGAATCCCTTTAATGATAATAGATAACTGGTAAGAATTTGAGGGAAAAATATTGACTTCATCACTATGAAAGATACCTCCGTCTAGTTACGGCAAATCTGAAATTTTACCGCGCATGTTGCTTTATTAAAATCATTGTAAATTAAATACAAATCAAAACCGGATGTTCTAGGGTTCTTATCGAAGCCGACTCGATAAGCTACAACCCTATAAAGTTTACCCTTCAATGCTGATAGGCCACTGTAACGAGAATTGACTGGGAATGCGATGTTGGACTGCAGTCCGGGGCAGCATTCCACGAGAATACCTGAATTTAAGCACCTTTACATACCTACATAAAACTGAAAATGCGTGGAGTCCAATACAGTCGCGCAGATATTTTATTTATCTAACACATGAATCTAGTCCCGTATAGTTTCACAGTCATTTGATATTTAGTTTGTATTTTAGAATGTCGACGTGTTCTGCAGTTTCTGCAGCGACATTTCTTACACCTTCACATTAAACGGGACATAACTCCTAGTACTGAAAGGCTATTATTAATCTGTTTGATGAGTTGGAAATCTAACAGATAGAAATAGATTTTATTAAACTGGGAAAACACTTGAATCTGAACACAATGCCTAGTAAACTACGTGCGAAATTGGACTTCCAGTTCTGAAACTGGAATTCCAGTAACTGATCGCTGATTTAAAATGATGATAAGTCCCTAACCTGAATTTTAATTGACATGAAATTAATTTTACTGCTTAGATAATCAAGTGTGCTTCGTACGCCTTTTATATTATTTTGGTCGATTCTATAAGTGTGATTTATGGTGAATTTTGCAAGTCGTATGGCGTTGGGTGTCATAATTTAGTGAATATCTATTCAGTGCATTTCTGTCTATTTTGTGCTTGTTTTATACCTGCTGCATAGTAATTGTTTACATTAAGACCCGGCGACTGTTGTGCATTGTCGATATATAAGTGTTACTGATTGTGTTGTGGCAAGTACGAAAGTGATATTGATAAGTGGAAACGTGATTGAAAATGAAAGCGATACGTATTTGCTCACAACCTATCTAATACTTGAATACATACTATTGTAAGTGCACGGCGGCGCCCCGGCCGTCAATCCGACGCCGGAATGCGGAAACGGTGATAAACTTAAATTTTGCGGACTTTGCAAACCGGCACCACCGCGCACTAAACTCCGGATCGTAACCATTAACAAGTCTACGCTACTAATAAGAAAGGGAATAGAGATATACCGACGATCCAAGTCCTCCGGTCTTCTCTTCATCATCCCGATCTCCCGCGGAAAGTCTTGGCTCCACATCGTCGCCTCCTCGCCGGAAAGGGCACCACATCGCCTTCGTCTTTTACGGGCTCCCGCCTCAATACCGAGGCAACTCGAGCATGAAGCCGGCAACTCGACATGCTCAAGATATGCTGTAGAATGTAGTGTAGAAGATGCTTGTCTCTTTGGGGTTATGTTGTTGCCAATGAGGATGATGGAGGAAACAAGGATTAGAAAAATGGTGCTTGCATTTTTCTAGCATGAAAACTAGATCAAGAAAGAAAACTCTCATGAATGAAGCTCTCTCTTCTTCTTCTCACAACCATGAAAGACTTATCATCAAGTAAATTGGTGGAGGAAAGAATGGATATATATGATGAAGGGAGGTGAGTGTAGGAGTGAAGAAGGGGTGACCACAACCAAGACAAAGAAACATGCAAGCATGCTTCAACTCACATCAAACCCATACCCTTATCAAATCACAAATAAAGAAAGTCATGGTGCAAGAAAAGAAAGCTATCATAATAGATCTTTATGCAAGAAAACCCCTCCACAAATGTAATTTGCAAAACTGCAAATTACCCCCTCCATCGGAAAAGTCCGGCCGGGAAGGAAAAAGAGAAAACCGGCCGGAACGGAATGCAAACTGGCAACCCCAGAAAACTGGTCCCATAATAAATTACAGGAAAACCCCGATACTGTGCATACACACCCGCATCTGTATTCCGTCCGGATACAAATGCAAAGAGACAAAATCTACACTGTACTAAACTAGGACCGGCTTAAACCAAAGCCGGCTAGTAATATCCGTTCGATCCTGATCCGTGCAATACCGCACGTATCTGATCGAACCCTGCCATATACCTATACGGCTACTAGTACAAACCGTCCGATCCTGATCCGTGCAATACCGCACGTATCTGATCGGACCCTGCCATATCTCCATACGGCCTCTACAGCGTTTCGCCCGAAACTTGAGTAACTGAAAGTGTGGTGGACTCTAAAGACTCGTCAATACTATGGCTGTGGATTTAACCACTAGCACGTCAGAGGTATAAGCCAATACGTAACGGGCCACCAGCTATTGACTAAAAGGGACGTCGATGAGCGAACTCATCCTGACACCCTACTGAGCCTGTCAGTGACAATATCCGTGCAGTCCGGTCCGTTCGTCTATGAGTATCGCATGGCGGGCCTAGGGGGTTGGTAAAAGTCAGACCCCCAAAAGCGGTACAAGTCGTGTCGGAGTGTAGCCCAGAACACCCTGAGATACTACTGGAATACCTACCAGTAAATCTCCTTGCCTTGGCCAAGGACTTTGTGTAATGGCTCTCCTAGACACAGCACGACCTCACCCCCAATACCGGGAGAGACGAACCCCTGAAGATACGCTCACTGCCTCCATGTGGCTCGGGACTGTACCCAACTAAAACCTGTTTGCACGACTCCTTTGAGCCGTGGTAGGGTAGTAATCAAAGTACAGTGGGAACTCACACGAGACAAATGACGATCCCCAGGTCGATGAACTAACCTGCACACATGTCACCAGGGAACTGCCATCTGACGTCTGGTATATGACCAACTAGCATGTTCCCGGCGAGTCCTGTCCAGTGTACTCATAACCCAATGAGCACCTGTATACATCTTAGGTGATCCAACTGACACCAGTGGCTTGTGAGACCGGCCACCGCCCCTCGTCGGGGTCTCGACTGTATACACTAGTCTACTAATGGAGTATCGATGCCCGGTCTCGAAACTCCCACGACTAGGGACCTTTTAAGGATATGCTTGTAGACCCCCAGCTCCCACTTATATGATCGCCCTCATACTGCTGGTGGTCAAGCAAGAATCCTAGGGGCTCTATCAACGTGTAATAGCGACGTGTCAGGTCACCTAAAGCAGTACACGATGATAAAGGTAAACCAGATAGCATACTATCATCTCGAGTAAGACTGTCCTACCGGGATAGGTCCTCCCTCAATCATTACAATCACGTACCTGTGACCTAATAATTGACTCTGAGGGCACTATCTCCAACAATCTCCCACTTGCACTCAAGGCTAATTATTGCGATGTCGCATACTCACAGCCCGTGTGATACCGAACATCCAACTCCTCTACTAGTCAGTCTCACAAAGCTCGTTTGCGGAACTATTGCGTTCGAGGAATAGCCTCAGTGAGTGGATCCGCTTAGTTGTTTCTTTCTATGTCTCTCTATATCTCAAGTTCGCGGAGAAACCCATCTCCCGAAATGAGCAATACCTGTCTTAGAATGTGTCTGGATGTCTGATGGGACATAGCTCATAAATGAACTCCAAATCCAAACTTCTTAGACTGTATCGTCAACTGAACTCAATCAGTATCCTGCGCGCCATGCTTCCCTCAGTATTGCCTTGGATCACCTGTCCAAAATACTGCCCCTCATCAGAAGGAAAACTATAACTCTGACAACCTGCTTGTCGTCCATGTCACATTGGAAGCCTGGAATGATAACTGTCTCCTAAATGAGGCTGTCGTTATCATATCCCTAGAACATCCACTTATGTTCTAAAACTGCTTCCGACTGTTTCTCCAGGATTGGATTAATGTCAACTTATTGCATCTAGTGCAAGAACAACATCTGGTGTGGTACTTGATATCTCACGATTGACTCAATTGCCTTAGCAAGTGATCTGCCAATCATGCACGTCCCTCTCCACTTTAGTCTGTAAGACACCTTTGGAGAGGGTGACTCCATTACCTGCAGGTACACTACCGTGCCAGGAGTCGTCCATCCTAAATACTCTTAGAATGCTGTCAAGTACCCTGATTGGGAAACCACCCAAATCTAGATCTAAAACCATAGATCCAGTAACCAGTATGTCAGATATAAAATCCATTTCCTTTATGGAGAAACCACTGTGTGACGACCAAAGTATAACCGATCGTAGTATAGGAGTTTCTTTTCCTACTTTGTGTATGTCATCCAAATACCATGACATCACATCCTACTACCTTCTCAACAGATCCATCTCCTATTCTGATGAAGTCAAACCTATGACTGTCACGTCAGAAATAGATGATCTATGTCCGCTACATCTGCTTTAGTCTATAAATAGACATAAGCTGCCTGTCCACCAATGCTTCCGCTGCTCCCACTGACTACGACAACCCTCTGGCAGAGTCCTATAGACGTACACTTCTGAAGCGAGTTTAGAACGACGCTATACTCATCCTCCCGCCGGGTCTCGCAGCCTGGAACAACAGCATTGGTAATTGTGGGTAAACAAGAACTTCCCCGTCACCGTCCTTGAGGCTACCGTAGTACCTCTCGGGTGCCTGAAGTTACCCACCATATCTGCGGAGTGGCCAATGGAATGTCAATCCAGATTGAATCTTTAGGTTCCTTATCAAATCTTTAGTAATCGTTTGTGGTTCTGGAATCACTTCCAGTTCTACCATACTCCCACTACTGTTTTCTGAAAAAATCCATTTTTAATAAAACTGTGGCGAGTCTAGAACAATATCGCTATTGTTCATCCAGATGGTAGAAAATCAACCCTCGTCATAGCCTGGGTCAACCCACAAACAGCCATTACAGAAACGTGCCTAGAGTTGTCCAATATCTGGTTTTAAGCATAAACCGGACAACTCCCCGTACCTTAACATCGTTAAGATATGAACTGTTCTATATCCAATATAGAATCAGAGGCACTGATTTAATTGAACCAGATTCAAATCATGCAGCTGTCTCCAGTGCATGTCAACTAAATGGAGAGAGGCCGATCAGCGTTACTCAACTTAGGAATGCTTCCAATTATGAGTAACCTGAAAGAGAAACAATTTCTCTTTATCATTACTATCAACTGAATACCATACACAAGTATCTACATCTTCGATCTCTTTGAAGAATCCCGATACTTGCTACACCTGGTTCTCTACTCTATTCAAATACCTATAACTCCTCAAAACTTAGACCCTGTGTTTCTACGAAACACATGTCTAAGAACTAGAGAAGTTAAAAGTAAACAGAATATAGTATGAGGACCAACCCCTCTGTCCTGATGGACACTGGACAACATACATTACTCTGTATAAGTCCGCTGAGTCTAACAACTCTTTCACTGTGTGTCGTAGGTTGAAAACTGTACTTATGGTTAAGAAGAATTACACCGCTGTTTAATGCTCCTTACCTAACCATCCACTGATATAGGTAAATGTCATCGACATAATATCAAAAGGTATATCTCACTCTATGAAAATAGACGTACAGATATATCAATTTGAAATTGGTGCACAACAACGGATATTCAAAACCAAATATTTGCCGACCGGCAAACAGCCCAGGTGATCTCCTCAAATATCACCGATTACAACGAATCCCGATATAATGAGGATGATCACCCAATTCCCAATAACTTACTCCCACTCATCATCTGTAAAACTATACAGATGTGAGAATCATACCTGGTAAATACATACCCTGGAGTAAGTGTCTAATCGGGAAATCAGTTTTCTTTTAACAGTACACAGTGAACTGAAACATTGAAATGTTTCGATGGGGTATCCTGGTATTCCTAGTAATGCCTCTACCATTATCCAGATTCACAACTATAACCTTATAATTCTTTGCCATCTCTCCAAATCCCTTTATATGTCTTTAGTCATTACCTTCTGCACACCCCCTTAGGCCAAATGGTTTTCTTCCTTCCCTACCGTTCGGCACCAGCCTATGGTTTGGAAGAAGACTATCCAATAAGCATAATGGGTGTACTGTCCCAATCCTAGGAACACTCGCAATGAGAGAGGGTGAAGATAAAAGACAACCGAACAAACCTTATTCCTTTTTCTCCTGGACCAGAATCCATCCCCGAACTGGAACAAGTTCCTTTCGAGTTCGTATATAACCATACGATGGAGTATCCAAATAAACTGTGGATCTTCGTAGTGATACGGAGTGCCCTGGAGAAATACAAAGGTGATGTGGGAGTGGTAACGAAATATTTGGTTTGGTCGTGAATATCTGTTGCAATTTACTTTGCCCTCTTACTAATCCCTTGCTTTGTCTGAACTTAATACCTTCTGCACACCATCGTTATGCTAATTGGTTTTCTTCATTCCCTACCGGTCGGCACCAGCCTAAGGTTTGGAAGAAGACAATCCAATTTGCGTAATAGGTGTACTACCCCTAAACCAAGGAGTACTCGTAACCTGAGAGAGGGTAAAAAGAAAAGACAACTGAATAATCCTATCCGTTTTCTCCAGAACCGGAAACCATCCTCGAATCCCTTCGAGTTCGTATCTAACCATACGATGGTTTTGTCCAATGGAAGTGGACGTTCGCAGTAATACGGGGTGTCCTGGAGAAAAGGGTAAAAGTAGGAGTGGCAATGAGGTCTGCAACTCTGACAATCCAAAAGCCAGTGTTAAGTAGGTTCGGTCAACTTGGTCTCTGAGTCATAGTCTTAGGGTCGGGTCAATGGTCGCTGCCAAAGAGAGAGAGAAAAGAAACACTCAGCGTGCACTCTAACCTAGATCAGAATGGTTACCAATTTATCTAATCTGGAATCCTCCCACTGTACCTCAAATTCTCCTCCAAACCTGAAAGAAGAATTAGTCGGGGTTACCCGAGGAGTAAACTAACTCATCAGTGGGAATCGGGATCCAACTCTCATCGTATGATAACGTGACGGAATCCGCTCATGGTATCACACTCCAGAAGGTATGCGCATATCTGGCAAGTTTCAGTACTTTTGAAACTCCCGATGTGATTTCTGCCCCATGCTCTTATGACCTTGACTTTGGCCAACAAATCATAAGTCACATGTCAAGTTCTGCCCGTCATTCTCCAGGTTAATTTGAATCCACCCGTACATACCCTTGACTTTGGCCAACAAGGCAGTACGACTGTTCCAAACCAACGCATCTATCTATGCTGCATATGAATAACCAACAGCTACCAAACACTGTGCCTTGACTTTGGCCAACAAACACAGCTTGAATACTATTGACTACCCATATGAAACGACGGAGGGCTACGAATGGTTTCTGGCGAAAACCTTTAACGTAATGAACTTGATATCGTTGAAGGAACGGATAGCTTTTTAGAAAATATAGTGACGAAAACCTTTACTAAAGAGGTCACTCCCGGTGAAGGGATCTCGGCTCTTTCCTCGTAGAATGAGGTGCAGGATATTCCAACTGAATACCACGATGCAAAGCAAAAGTAATCGGCTATAGTGAAGTTAATGCCCTGACGCAAACTTCTGTCCAAGGGGTCACTCCCGGTGAAGGGATCTCGGCCCTTGCCTCGTCGACTGAGGAGCAGGATATTCTAAATGAATACCGCGATGCAAAACAAAAGTGAACGTCCTTGCAATAACAGCTTTTTGAAAAGTGTTCCAACAACATCAGATTAGGTTTGTTTAACTTGCATTGATCCGAATCAATGCAGTCCCATCAATTGATCACACCACAAAGAACGAAAATATACTGACGTACGTATATGCCATCCGCATTCGCCACTGGGTCCCGTCATCACCCGTTAGGTTAGCTAACTAACGGCAGAGCGGGGACTGGACTAGCGCGGATGAAAAACATATACAACATCTACTAATATATATACCAATATATAGTATTTCGCTCAAGGCGTGAATAAAATGCAACATCACAGAAATGTACAGCATCACAGAACAATACAGATATCTGGGATCCCCGGGTTTCACAGAGCCACTACTGAAACCCGACGTTCCCCTGGTCGTGTGGATAGCCTGTGCAATGAAATCCTAGACCCTTACGGGCGCGGCAAGTCACCCGCCAAAACCTGAAGCGAGGCAGTCCCCTTCAGCACCGTGAATGGACCACCCAGCACTTCACGGAATCCGGTCACTTGGGCACCCCTCCTGGGTCAACCTGTACCCCCTACGAGTGCGGCGAATAGTCCGCCAATCCTGGAGTGAAGCCCCCTCCGTCCCAATGCCATGAGATGCGGGCTTGTTGCCCTCCAGAACCCGGCTATCCGTGCACCCCTCCGCGGGGCAATCCTAGTACAGAAAGTAAAATATACATACACCGGGTACATCGACCGCAACCAGGTCGTGCCCCAAAAGAATAATACAAACAGGCAGTGACGGCAGTCCACATGTCGGACGCTCGCCCCGCAATATCAAATGTACATGATACAACAGCACAGTACTAGCATTGCATCCAGGCTATCCCCCACGACCGATCCGCAACATCACAGCAAATACATAGAACATCAACGTGAAAGTCACGTTCGCAAATCCGTCTAACCGGGCTATAGCAGTTAGACCGGATTTACCGATCGAGTGACATTCACGGTCGCAGATATAATGTAAATATTGTGAAAAATGTGTTTAAAAAATTTCCGATTGATCAAACAATTAACAAGTGGGCCCCAAAGAAAACTGTAGCACTCACAGAAACAATTGGCCCAACTTTAATATTCCAAAGCCCATATTTTAAACCCAGAAGGCCTCTGTAAAAAAATGGTGAAGTGATGTGAATAGTGCGCGGCGGAAGGGCCGCACAAAGGTGGTTTTCGCGGCGGTTCCGCGCTCCAACTGTGGAGTTACTTCGTCAAATTTTTACAGAACTCTTAGATTTTCCAGTACATCAATATTTTACAACCTGAAAAATTTTTCGAGACTGAAAAATTTCAACAGAAACTGTCGTGGGTAAAATGCAGTTTTGGAACTTTTTGATCGATCGGAAATGCAAACACATTACACAAAGCTAGACTAAGTTAATGGTGAGGCTCTGATACCACTGTAAGTGCACGGCGGCGCCCCGGCCGTCAATCCGACGCCGGAATGCGGAAACGGTGATAAACTTAAATTTTGCGGACTTTGCAAACCGGCACCACCGCGCACTAAACTCCGGATCGTAACCATTAACAAGTCTACGCTACTAATAAGAAAGGGAATAGAGATATACCGACGATCCAAGTCCTCCGGTCTTCTCTTCATCATCCCGATCTCCCGCGGAAAGTCTTGGCTCCACATCGTCGCCTCCTCGCCGGAAAGGGCACCACATCGCCTTCGTCTTTTACGGGCTCCCGCCTCAATACCGAGGCAACTCGAGCATGAAGCCGGCAACTCGACATGCTCAAGATATGCTGTAGAATGTAGTGTAGAAGATGCTTGTCTCTTTGGGGTTATGTTGTTGCCAATGAGGATGATGGAGGAAACAAGGATTAGAAAAATGGTGCTTGCATTTTTCTAGCATGAAAACTAGATCAAGAAAGAAAACTCTCATGAATGAAGCTCTCTCTTCTTCTTCTCACAACCATGAAAGACTTATCATCAAGTAAATTGGTGGAGGAAAGAATGGATATATATGATGAAGGGAGGTGAGTGTAGGAGTGAAGAAGGGGTGACCACAACCAAGACAAAGAAACATGCAAGCATGCTTCAACTCACATCAAACCCATACCCTTATCAAATCACAAATAAAGAAAGTCATGGTGCAAGAAAAGAAAGCTATCATAATAGATCTTTATGCAAGAAAACCCCTCCACAAATGTAATTTGCAAAACTGCAAATTACCCCCTCCATCGGAAAAGTCCGGCCGGGAAGGAAAAAGAGAAAACCGGCCGGAACGGAATGCAAACTGGCAACCCCAGAAAACTGGTCCCATAATAAATTACAGGAAAACCCCGATACTGTGCATACACACCCGCATCTGTATTCCGTCCGGATACAAATGCAAAGAGACAAAATCTACACTGTACTAAACTAGGACCGGCTTAAACCAAAGCCGGCTAGTAATATCCGTTCGATCCTGATCCGTGCAATACCGCACGTATCTGATCGAACCCTGCCATATACCTATACGGCTACTAGTACAAACCGTCCGATCCTGATCCGTGCAATACCGCACGTATCTGATCGGACCCTGCCATATCTCCATACGGCCTCTACAGCGTTTCGCCCGAAACTTGAGTAACTGAAAGTGTGGTGGACTCTAAAGACTCGTCAATACTATGGCTGTGGATTTAACCACTAGCACGTCAGAGGTATAAGCCAATACGTAACGGGCCACCAGCTATTGACTAAAAGGGACGTCGATGAGCGAACTCATCCTGACACCCTACTGAGCCTGTCAGTGACAATATCCGTGCAGTCCGGTCCGTTCGTCTATGAGTATCGCATGGCGGGCCTAGGGGGTTGGTAAAAGTCAGACCCCCAAAAGCGGTACAAGTCGTGTCGGAGTGTAGCCCAGAACACCCTGAGATACTACTGGAATACCTACCAGTAAATCTCCTTGCCTTGGCCAAGGACTTTGTGTAATGGCTCTCCTAGACACAGCACGACCTCACCCCCAATACCGGGAGAGACGAACCCCTGAAGATACGCTCACTGCCTCCATGTGGCTCGGGACTGTACCCAACTAAAACCTGTTTGCACGACTCCTTTGAGCCGTGGAAGGGTAGTAATCAAAGTACAGTGGGAACTCACACGAGACAAATGACGATCCCCAGGTCGATGAACTAACCTGCACACATGTCACCAGGGAACTGCCATCTGACGTCTGGTATATGACCAACTAGCATGTTCCCGGCGAGTCCTGTCCAGTGTACTCATAACCCAATGAGCACCTGTATACATCTTAGGTGATCCAACTGACACCAGTGGCTTGTGAGACCGGCCACCGCCCCTCGTCGGGGTCTCGACTGTATACACTAGTCTACTAATGGAGTATCGATGCCCGGTCTCGAAACTCCCACGACTAGGGACCTTTTAAGGATATGCTTGTAGACCCCAGCTCCCACTTATATGATCGCCCTCATACTGCTGGTGGTCAAGCAAGAATCCTAGGGGCTCTATCAACGTGTAATAGCGACGTGTCAGGTCACCTAAAGCAGTACACGATGATAAAGGTAAACCAGATAGCATACTATCATCTCGAGTAAGACTGTCCTACCGGGATAGGTCCTCCCTCAATCATTACAATCACGTACCTGTGACCTAATAATTGACTCTGAGGGCACTATCTCCAACAACTATAACCTAGAAAATGGGGAAATCAAGATGGAATTAAACTCGTATTTAGTGAGGTACAGTGATTTAGAGGATGATCATTCGCTACACACACACACATTAGGTCGTGGGCCTCGCGGCACGGCTGCAGGGTTATATCCCGGATAACAGTGGACCGTAGTCTTGGGCATGCACGGGACCCTTGTTAAACACGAGTATCCTTTCCACCAATTGATTTCATCGACCTAGTGACTGTTAAGTAGTGACATACACATTGCCTGGTTTACCGACATGATACTTATATCACACTGTTCATTACTCTCGTATTCTGTATTCTGTTGCATCTTTCATGTTTAATAGTATTGTATCCATCATATGTATTTATTGCTATATGTGTTGTTCTGACGACCTGAGTGTGCATGCTCAGAGGACGAAGTGGACGCAGTCAAGATGCAGGACCTGCCATTCGATCTCGTAGAGGTCTAGACCACAACATCAGTGCCATTCATTTTTGCTTTAAGCACATTGTTTTTCATTGGTTAGTTATTTCATTCTGCAAAATAAATGTATCTCGAACTCTTTTAGTGTAATTTAATAAAGTTGTGAACTATAATTTTCTTTACTCTCGCACTGTTTACTAACTACCATGTGTTGTTAGAAGCCGAAGTGTGACTACGACGGGATTATTCCCTAACCGTAGGAGCATGACTGGCCTAGTCACCCCTCTTATTCCGTATTTTGGGAAGCAGGGCGTGACAAAATTCCTTTCTACCCACAAAACTTAGTATTTACTTTTTACCCCCTAAAACTGATAAAATACGTCATTTTAATCCCTTACGATTTCTATCAAATTTTAATGGCATAACATCAGTTTTTCTTTAAAATATCCCAACTTTTTTCTTATTAAGAAATTCCTTTCCTAAATTGAAATTAAAGTTTAGGTTTCTTTTGCATTTTTCTCAAAATCGGCGATGAAATCAGGAGCATCTTCAATTTTCTTCTCCAGCTATGAAGAAGTTGAAACTTGTTGTTTTCGGGTAAATGGTAAACCTAAAATTTATGGAGAAAAATTAAAATTAAACTTAACAGGGTTTTTTTTCTGACGGAAATCGTAAATAGGAGTAAAATGATGTATTTTATTTGTTTTGGAAGATAAACAGTAAATACCAAGTTTTGATGGGTTAGAAAGGAATTTGCTATATTTTGGGGGCTTACAAGTAAAAGACCAATCCAAAACCAATTGTTTGAAAGTAATAAATTCTCATCTCTTGAAAGTAATAATTAAGAACAAATAAACAATCTGTATTTTTTTTCTTGTTACTTGTATTCCATGACTTCTTCCAACCTAAAATAGAAGAAAGAAAACTTTGGAAGCAGCTATACCATATAAGAACCACGTTATCACCGTCAAGTAATTTTCATACCCTTCTTCCGTCAATCAAACACTTGAAGTATCCAAAATGGCCCTATTCTTATTTTTGGTACTTCTGCCGTATTTCATACCAAACAAATTTTAACAAGCCGTTTGTAACCCTAATTCAATGAAGTTTGTCATTCCAAACCAGAATCATAGGGGAAAAAAAAGATTCCTGCACAATCCTTTTCAACACCAGAAACTACATAATTCTTACAAAATCAGCGGGTTTTGAACTTAAGTGTGTAAGCACCACAAAGGGTTTGAGTGCATGCATGTGGAAAGTAAATTAAAGCACCACATCAAGTGTTTGATTACAACAACCTCGAGAAATGCGATATATAAAGTAAATTAATGTGTTCGTGCTCCTAAGCTGCCCCAAAGATTTTTTTAGTGCATGCATGTGGAAACAAGAGGGTGACTTGTGTCAGATTCATCCAAACCTGTGCATGTTCTCACTGTGGAATGTCTCAGCACACGTAAAATTGAACACCCATATAAATTCTGGAACTTTTAATAATATCTTTTTTATTGCTCATCTCAATCCGGTGTAAATTATAATTAACTTGAATCAATATACTATATATTCTTAATAGTTTATTACATGTTGGATTATTTTATTTATTGTTTTAACTGTATATTGTAATAATAAATTTTTAAAGAGAATGCGTCTATCAGAGCCAAACAATTTCATATGAAATTAACATTTCACACTTACTAAATATTTAAAAAGATTTCAAAAGGTTATAAATTGAGTAAATAAAATGACACAACACGAAAATATAAATATAAAAGGGCTACAGTTTAAATTGTGAGTTTATTGCTAAAGTACATCACATTGTAATCACTACCCATAGATTAGTCAGAGTTTTAATTATTTATAGTAACTTTTGTGTTTATAATGAATCTTACACGAACTCTTAATATTTATTATATAGGAAATAAATATGAGGATAACGGATGAAAGATGTCATAGAAGCGAATTTCCTTTTATGGCGTTGAAAATATATATTCTCCATTGTTATTTTCGATGATCGGCATCCATCATCATCATTATCTTTATCATGTAAGATATGGATGTACCAAATTTCATCACTTTTTCATCGTTGATTTAGTGGGTGCAAAATTAACGTTTTACCGACAATAGTACTTTTTGCAATGTTAATTCAAAGGTGAAAAGGTGATGGAAACATATGAAATTTGGTGTATCCACGTCTTACATGATAAAGATGATGATGATGGATGCCGATCATCGAAAAAAATCATGAAAGATATAGATTTTTGACGCCACCTAACGAAAAAGCTCACAGAGACTCTTTTCTTCGTTATTCTCAATAAATATCATGTATAAAAAAGAATTAAAAAAGGAAAATGAAACATTGATTTATATAACGACCCTATTTTTACTATAGTGTTTTTTAATAAATAAAAATATACTTTTTTCGAAATGACATACTTTATAAAAAAAAAGGTTTTGAATTTTTTTTAAAAGATATAGTTTGATCTCTTTAATATTAAGAATTTATTCTATTTTGTTTAGAAAGGAAAATTTTGGAAAGACAATTCGTTTTGTTTGAAAGGAAAAAAATTAGTTTTAAAAAGGATTTATTTCGTTTAGTTTTTAAATTATTCTTCTTTGAAACTCTGTATATATTTATTTCTATTTAATTTTATTTAATAATAGTCTTGTGGCTTATTCGTTTAGTCATTGCACTGCTATTCTATTGGTTATATGTTCTCAAACCTCTGTTCTCGCAATTATTTTTATTAATTTTTATACCTTTCGTCCTCGGTAGGTTTAATAATTTTATTGGGTTATTCCATCGGCTATTACCCGACAGAATAACCCAATAAATAAAAGAGGGCTCGGGCTGAGACCCTCCTATCATTTTCCCTCCAAATTAAAAAAAAACCCTAGCGTCTTTCCTCCGCTCGTCGTCCTCCTCCTCCTCTCCCGACCGTCGGCGACCGGAGCTCCTCTAAGACCATCGACGGTAAGCCCCCTCTCACTCACACTCTCTCCCACCCTCACTCACACTCTCTCCCACCCTCTCTCTCAAGCACCACGGCATCCGCTATCGAGACCGTCGCCGTGTTTCCCCCATCGAAGCCCTCGCCGCCTTGCCTCCCTGTTCGAGCCTGGCCCCTTCCATTGAAGCCCTAGTCCCGGAATATGCAACCGCAAAGGAAGCCTCTTGGCGAGGGCTTTTGTCCTGAAGGATAGCCGAGCGAGAGATCCTCGAGCTCGACTGCCTCTGGGAGGGCTTTCTGATCCCTGGCGTTGCGGTAGGGAAGCTACCCGCCAGGGATAGCCGAGCGAGGGTCGGGCTCGACTGCCTCTGGGAGGACTTTCTGATCCCTGGCGTTGCGGTAGGGAAGCTATCCGCCAGGGATAGCCGAGCAGGGTAGCTGCTGGGTTGCCTCTTGGCGAGGGCTTATATCCCCGGCATTGCGAGTAGGGAAGCTACCGGTCAGGGATAGCCGAGCAGAGAAGCTGCTCGGCTGCCTCTACGGAGGACTTTGATCGCTGGCGTTGCGAGTAGGGAAGCTACCGGCTAAGGATAACCGAGCAGGGTAGCTGCTCGGCTGATTCTTCATGAGGTTTCGCCCGACCATCCATTTGTAAGTATGGGGAACAGGAACGGTCGCGGTGAACGTGCGCGTAGCACGTGCGTCGATTGTGTGGGGAGGCGAAGCGCCAGAGTCGCGTCGTTTCGATTCCGCCAGAGGAGGCTCAATGATCGCCCAGCGGACGAGTATCGGCCCGTGAGATCTGTGGCCATGGGACGTAGCCTGCCGGTGGTCAGCCGTGCCGACGGGGGTAGAGTCTTCTGGAGGCGGGGGAGCAGCGATCTGGGGCAATAGCCTGGCCGTTTGGACTTTAGTCGGTCTATCGCCCAGCGAGGGTGTTGATGACGGTCGCCGGAGGAGGTTCATCCAATGAGGGGGAGGCGGCGGCTGGTACCTGGATCTTCAGGGTGATCGCACTCCATATGGACGGATATCGGAAGGCCAACTTTTGTTTTTGTGGAGTTTTGTGTTCCCACAGACGGCGCCAACTGATGGAGGTCCTTTTCGGGTCTCCTTTAAATGTTGTCTTCCGTCGATCTCCCGGTGGATCTTGGAGGTGATGTTGCGTGTGGGTCTCAATGGATTTGGAGGAGATTGGTGACTTAGGGAGTTTAGCACCGAGTACCTGCAAAGAAGTCCCGAGGTGGTTTGGTACCACTGAGGACCCTTCGACGATCAAGTTAGCACGAGATCCGAGCAAAGTAACGGCTAAGTGGAATAAAAAATGGCCCTCTTGACCCCTCTGTGATGGGGGGTTTTTATATAGCGGCGGCAGCATGCACCAGCAGGCGCGAGAATCTCACCGGCAGTTACGCTCCCGTCGTCACGCCCGCGTAAAGAGCGGATCGCCCATTAATAGGGATCGTGATGGCGTGGAACGTGGGACATTGCTGGCGGAGAATCTGCACGTGGTGAGATTTGCGGAGCGGCGGTTACGCCTGTGAGTGGTGGAGTTGGTCGGGCGGAGGGACCGAGGAAGACAGCCTCGGCTGGGGAGCTCGGAGACGAGCAAGAGGGCCGAGGAGTCTTGGTCCTGTGGCAGCTCGGGATGAGCTGAGGGGCCGAGGATGCCAATTTGCAAGGGGCCCCGAGGAGGGCTAGCTTGTGCTTGCAGGTCGAGTACAAGGATGGCTTGGTCGGCCTCTGTGGACCCTTTTTTCTGGGTCTTGGGACATGTCATCTGCCACGTATCCTAATCTTGAAGATCACCAATATTGAGCATCATCAACGACAGCAACGATGATGAATGATAGCAAACAACACGTTTTCACGGTTGGACAACATACAGTCTCCATAGGAATCGAAATTTGATTGAGAACCACAAGCTGTAGGAATTGAGTTGGTACATGCTAAAAATTAACAATTTACTCATGGAAATTTCATATAAGAAGGGAAATTGCTGCATAACAAAAATTCTATGAAAGCAACAAAATCAAACAAACAATACTGAAAGGAAAGTTAAGTGCAAAATGTTATTTAATTTTCAAGCATCCATTGAAGCCCTAGTCCCGGAATATGCAACCGAAGCCCCCCGAGATCGAGCTTGTCTGTAACAACCCTAAACTTCTGTACAACTTTCTGTACAAATTTTTTAAAAAATGCAGAAAGGGATATTTTTGTCCGAGCACAAGATATAAGTTTGTTTTGTTTTTTAATAACAAGAAAGAGCTTGTAGCTCATTGGTAAGACTTTGCACTGTTGAACTAAAGCACCAGAATTCAAATCACATCCCCTACATTATTTTTAATATTGTTTTGTTTTGAATCTTTAGAAGTTCAAGGGTTTACACGTGCATAACTCGTAAAAAACCCCACTACACATATAAAACAAACTGACCCAGGGGCTACACCATACGACATAGGACACGTGGCAGCGAGCCCCGGCCTGACTCGGCCCGCCGTCGGCGGCCGAGTTGAGCCGGATCGTCGAGTTTCCTTCATGAAAGTTCTGCCTTTTTGTATTCTTATAACCGCTGTATACTTTAATATTTCTGCACAGTAGCAGAGACATTAAACCCCCCCATTAATCTATTTTTAATACAATTTTAATACAATTTTTATACAACCTTTCACCTACCCTAACCCTAGCATTACCCTATAAATACCACCCCTAAACACACCCTCCTCACTCACAATTCTGTCCAAACTCTCAAGAAAACTCTTTAGAATTTTGTGTACAAGTGGAGTTAGCAAAGGGCGAAACTCCGGCGATCTTCCGACAACGACCCTACGAGCTCCCGGCGACGAAATGACGCACCGACACCTCCTACCGATTCCTCTCCCTCTTCTCTTGAATCTAAACCAGCAAGTCCCACCTCCCTCTTCTCCATTCTTTTCTAAAAACTCATATTACTAAAACCCGACGGAATCAGAGTTAATCCGATTTCCGATTCGGTTCTTCCTAAAAATTCAATCTTTTCTTAAATACAAACATACCAAACCCTTACATGTTGACTATTAATCATTAACAAATATGTTGAACAAGTTTCATGGCAAAATATTTCAATTTGTAACTTTTACCGCTCTTTCTTTCACTAAAATACCATGTAGTTTACTTTCTAGTTTAAAACATCATTAAATTTGCTATACCTTTAATTAGATCACGAGGTAATGACCTACCTCCTCACAACACTCATATGCAACATAGCACAATACCTTTTGGGAAAATAGAATACGGGAAAACAAAACTTTACATATAAATACCACTAGCTATTAAAACCGTTTTCTATAAGATTACTTTTTTTTTATAAATTTTTGCAAAGCGCTGCTACAACCTATTTTGGGAAAGCCGATTGGGATGGTGCGGATTATCGCACATCCCTGGGCTTAGTAGTGCGAGATGCAGACCTCCGCAAGTAGCATTCGGTCTCGAGAGATTTAAAATACAAATATCTTAAGAAAATGAGATTTCTAGAAAATAATAAATTAAAATTATTTTTATAAATATATAAATATATATATATTACCAAAATATCTATTTTGTGATAATATAAATATTCCAACTTTTTCTAAAAATCACAAGAATCACTTTATATTAAAATACCATGAATTCCATACAAGTTCAATATTACAATTAAATACCATGTATTATGAAAAATAGGTTTATTCACTAGAAATATCATAAATATAAAATCTACATCTATGGCAACTCTAAAAATGATAATTAAATACTTGGAGTGTATTTTGAAAATTATATAAAAGTATTTTATATAAAACCCCCTCAAGTTCTATAAATTACCCTAAGGATCCTAGTAAATATAGGTTTAAGCGGGACCAATCTCTTGAGCCTCAGGGAATCGGAGAAGTCGGTGTTTACCTATTTAAGGTAGACAACTTAACAACGGTGTTATCGATACGGTAATCGTCTTTGAAAAAGACATAAATTCTGCCGCCCATGTGCAGCGGTTACCGATAATATCAAAACAATCAAGACTTCAATTTCTTTTCTAATTATTCTGACTCAGACTGAGTCTTATTATAATAATCTGACTTGAATATGATTCAAGTACAATCTATAAACCAACATGAATCCATGAATACATATATTCAATCTATTCAATCTGTATTGACCGAACCGAACCATGGATATACTTCTATTTACATGATTCTTCAGTTACATCCATTTACTGATATCATGGTTTTCGGCAAGTCATCCATATATACAAGACAATACAAGTTACAATACAACACAAACAATACAATATAATACTTCGCGGGGTTTAAGGGGTAGATTGGTACGAAAGGTGTTAGAAATGGCACGAGACGGTAAGATTTAAGACACCTAACCTATATTCCGTTGCTGTTGTACCATGGCATAAACGGTTCCTTATACTACACGTGCCTCTAGTCTCTAGAGACTCCTCTCGTATACACTGGTATCCTTCTGTACCAAGCTACAAACAACAGTGTTAACCATATAATACAACATTAAAAGCTACCTTCTCTTTCTGTCTATTTTATTCTTCCCTTTATCTTTGGGACTTACTGAGTGATTGTTCGCTGACGACATTCTTTCTCTTTCTTCTTTGGAATGTTGTCAGGTGATCTGGACACTCAGGAGATCGAGTCTACTAGGGAGGACTTGGACCGGCTTTCCTACGACCCAGAGCTCTAATTTCATTGTACACACTTTTATTTCAGTACTTTTCATTTCTGTTATGCCACTGTTTAGGCATTGGTTTCATTCAATTGTAGTTACTTTTCCATGTATTGTAAAAAGGATGTGAATAAATAAAGTTGTTGTTTTATTATATTTTTTCTCTTGTACATTTATATTTATATTACTTAGATACGCTTAGCGTATTTACTTCACAGTAAATACGTAGCGGTCTCGTCGCGTCCCCTTCACCGTATACCGGCAAGCGGGGCGTGACATTGTTGAAGCTCATCGCCGCCATCGATTGAAGCCGTAGCCCCGATCGAGCTCTGCTCTGAGGTCCTCTTTGAGAAGAGGTAAGCAAAATTGGTATAATTTTAATTTTTTGCTTCCGGCCAAAAATTGTGTTGTTGATGTTGATGTTGCTATTGTTGATGTTGTCGATATTGTTGTTGTTGGTGATGTTGCTGTTGTTGATGGGTTAGGGAGGGTTTGGGTTGGGGGTTAAGGTTAAGTGTTAGTGTTAGGATTAGGGTTAAGTCTTGGGGTTAAGGTCCTGGTAAATTAGCTAATTGTTCTGGGTAGTTTATTGAAAAGCAACAATATTTAAGGGTAATTTAATAAAATTGCAACAATAGTTAGGGTATTTTAGTGAAATTTATAGTAATTTAGTTAATTTAAGACGATGCATTGTTTCTTTAAATTTATTAATGTTGTTTAGTGAAAAACCAACAATAGTTAATGGTATTTTAGTGTAATTTAGTAAAATTGAAAAAATAGATTACTTAGGAAAAATTTTAAGGTATTTTAGTGAGAAAACAACAATAGCAAAGGATAGTTTAGGAAGAATTTTTTTGGTATTTTATAGTAATTTAGTGTGTGTGTGTATGCTTTTGTATGTATGTGTATGCTTGTGTATGTCTGTGTGTGTGCATGGGGATAAATTTCTCAATTTTATCCATTGTGAATTGAATCTTGAACTTCAAAACAACACAAATTTTTTATATTTAGTGGATGAAACCCGAAGATAATATGAAATATACTTGTTGTAATCGAGGATCCCGTATTCAAAAAATCGAAACGCATCTTAGATTTTCATATTGATGGGATGATCATTTAAAAAAAATGATTTCTAGAGTTCAAGTAGATTGAAAATGCATATAACACATTCTTTTCCCGGATCATTCCTTAAATTTTCATATTGTGAATGTTTGGATTATGAATACTTGGATTGCTTAATTTATAGGAATGCTTAGATTTATGGTTGTGGCTCGTCTCCTCATACCCTTTATTCATTTTTTCGATGTGAAAAACGAGTTTACGCTAAAAGGACTGGGGTCTGGATTCATATTCTAGCGTAAAATATGCAAGGTATACAAATCAATAGTTATCATTCTCTCTTAAGAAACAAAGGGAAGAAAGTACTAGATGTAAATTTGATACTCCTTATTTTATATACATTTTTCATTTAATTATCGACAGTATTGTTGTTTTAATTAATACTTATGTATGGATAATAGTATAGTAAAATTGAGCAAAATTAAACTAATTTATTTTTTGTTCCTCATTTGTAATGCCCCGACTTATTATGCACATTTAGTTAGTCTCTTACCATAAATAAACCATTTGCGTATGAGTGTGAGTATGTGTATGTGTGAGAGAGAGAGAGTATGTGTGCGCGCATGTCTGTGTGTATGTGTACACACACACACAAGCGCGCGCACGCGTGCACACACACAAGTGAATAAGTAGCAACAGTTTAGGGCATTTTGGTGTAATTAGCAAAATTGAGCTAATTTATTGATTTCTTCCTCATTCACAGTGCCTCCGGCTTATTATGCATATCTAGCTAGTAGATCTCTTGCTACAAATAAATCAAGCAACCATTTCAGTCTCTCTCCTTCCATCCTCTCATTCTCACATCAAAAATATGAATAAGGAGTGAGAAACAATGCACAACACTCGTCAACGTTCGATGAAATACTTTTACAAATTGGAATTGAGGTAAAAATATATCATCGAGTATCGGCGAGTGGTGTGCATTGTGTCTCACCTCTATCCATCTTTTTGATATGAAAAAAGAGGATGGATAGAGAGATACTGAGATTGTTTCTTATTTATTTATGACAAGAGATCAACTAGGTAGTTTGTTTTATGCCTTCTGTTTCACTCTCTATCTAGCATCGTAAGGAATATGGAGTCTACCAGCTGTATAGAACAATCGACCAAGAAACTTGTATTTGAAGGGTAATATTTGCTTGATATAGAAAATCTTTTGTTAACATCATTGATATCATAACCTGATTTGTACGATCTAATTTGATTTATAAGACTGTTGGTGACTCTAAAGATACTTTTGTGAAGTTTAACTGATGTGGGCTTGTTTCAAAGCTAAATTTTACTTGTGCTGGGTAAGGTAACCGCTACGGTTGTATAGTTATTATTTACAGAAATTTTGAGTATGTATTTAAATATGTGATGTGTGCTTTGTCAGAGCTGGATGAGAATGAATTCGATCGCTGTTGTATACAATTGTGTTCATCCAGAGCTTAACTTACTAAAGGAAAAAAGTACCAGATGTAAGCCTATGATTATATATATATTTTAATTGAGTTGTATGTATTTCAATTGATTTGTATATATTTGAATTGATTTGTTGTGAAATTAATTGATTGTGTGGATATTTGATTTGAATTTTTCTTGAATTGAATTGAGTTTGTGGTGAATATATATCATATATAGCAATATATTAAATTGGATATTATCGTTTGCGCGAATTGGTGAAATGGAAATATATTTGAATTGGAACCGGAACTGCATTGTATAGCAGGTATATATTTTTGTTTATTGAATTTTTTCGATTAAGCAATTGCAGTTTAGACTTTTTTTTCCTCTGTTGCCAATTTATTTCGTCAGGTCTTACCCGACGAAAAAGTTAAATAGCCGACAAAAATTGTCTTCAAACCTGGGAAAAAATAACTTACCTTCCCAATTTTTTTTAACATTTTCTGTCGAGATGAAACCGACGGAAAAAAACTTGTCGACGATATAAGTTAAAGACCCGACGTACTAAACCTTATTACACTGTACTTTTATACATCGGGTAATGTCCGATGGAATAAAATTATTCCGTCGAATATCAATTTAATCCGTCGGGCCCATGCCGACGGAATAAATAAAATTTTCTTGTAGTGTATCATTCATCTCCTTCTCCCTCTTTATCCAGAGTCTTTGAAAAAGAACACGAAGATGCTCCAAAAAAAGTCTCGCTGGTAACATGAGGCTATTGTCGGATAGACAAGCCCGAAGGCAATATCGACTTGTGTATGTCCCCTTCTCATCTTTTCCCCTTATTCCTTTTTTTATCTTCCCTGTCACGTCCCGTTTCCCAGTGTACGGAGAAGGAGGTGTGATGGACCGCGACGTATTTAGTTAGAAACAAACACGCTAAGCGTAAATAAGCAATATAAATGAATAACACAAGAATAACAAGAGATGTAATAAAACAACAACTTTTTATTAATAATCATTCTTTACATACAACTAAAAAGTAAAGTACAATGATAAAAAGCGATACCTAAATAATGGCATATTGTCACGCCCCGCTTCCCAGTGTACGGAGAAGGAGACATGGCGAATCGCGACGTATTTACTCAGAAGTAAACACGCTAAACGTAAATAAGCAATATAAATGAAATAACACACGAATAACAAGAGATGTAATGAAACAACAAATTTTTATTTATATTCATTTTTTACATACAACTGAAAAGTAAAATACAATGATGGAAAGCGATGCCTAAACAATGGCAATAAGAACTGAAAGAAAAGTAAGTACAACTAGGAACTAGAACTCTGGCTCCTCAGTGAACTGATCCAAATCATCCTGGCTGGGTTCGATCTCCTTAGAGTCGGGTCCTCCTGACAACATTCCAAAGAAAGAAGAGATAGGAATGTCTTTAGCGAACTAGCGCTCGGTAAGTCCCAAAAGATAGAATGTAATAGATAGCTAAAGAGAATATAATAGGTAACTTATGTGTTTGTTATGCTTGCGTAGTTGTTTGTAACTTGGTACAGAATATGCCAATGTATACGAGAGGAGTCAAACTTGCTCCGTGGACTAAGATAACATATAAGTACAAGGCCCTGTCAAAACCCACGGGACAACGGCACAAGATGTTTATGTAGGTGTCTTTTAGTGACCGTCATCGTGCCACTTTTAACACATTCCGTACCATTCTACCCCTTTTAAAAACCCCGTAGTGTATATTGTATTGATTTGTAGGTACCAGACTTGCCGAGACCATGGTATAAGTTGTTCATGTGAACTGATTCAAGATGTAAATGGTAGTCACGTAGTCAAGTTCAAGATATAGCCATGGTTCGGTCCAGTCAAGTCATATTGATATTGTTCTGATATTCATGTTCAAGTTCAAGTGTTCATGTTTGATATATTGAATTCATATTGAATTGGAATTGGGTTCATGTTTGGATTGTATTCAGATTAGACTGAGACTTAGATTGAGTCAGACACTTTAAACAGAATTGGATCCTGAATTAGGTTTAGGAGTTATCGGTAACTGCTGCACATGGACAGCAGGATTTGTGTTTTTTTCCCAAGACAATTACCATTGATAAACCCGTTTAGTTTTCTACCTTAAATAAGCAAGCACCCAATTTCTCCGGCTCCCTGAGGTTCAAGAGAATTGGTCCCGCTTAAAGCTATATTTATTAGGGTCCTTAATGTAATTTTATATAACTTGTGGGGGTTTTACGAAAAATATTTTTAGTATACTTTCAAAATAAACCTCAAGTAATTATTTATCGTATTTAAGGTTTTTATGGATGTAACTTTAAAAAAGTGAGGTATTCTAGTAAATATATACCTAGCTTGAACAGTTCAAGGTATTTTAGTGTAAAGTTAGACTCATATTGATTCTTGATGGTATTTTCATGAAACTTGTAATTCTATTATTTTGTTTAGAAAACGTGGAATTTAATAATATCTCAAAATATGTGATTTGATAATATTTATATAATTATAAAAAATTAATTTTCTTTATTAAGTAAAAATCTCGTTTTTCTTGAAAATTATATTAAAAATTCCATCGAGATCATATGCTCCGTGAGGAGGTCTGCATCTCGCTCTATTAGTCCCGAGAACGTGCGATAATCTGCACCATTCCGATCGGATTCCCCAAAATGGGTTATAGAGGTATAATAGCAAGGAATGAATTAACACAACTTAAAGAAATCTGGTTTTTAATAGTTTAGGGTATTTTGATAAAAAGTCGTATTTGGCCACAAAAATGTTGTTCAAGAGAAAACGTGCTATATCAAGATGTGTGTATGTGAGAGGTAGGTCATTAACTCTTGAGGTTTTCTAAAGATATGCTAAGCAAAAAGATTAAAATATGGCATGTGTAAAGTTTATAAGATTTAAACGAAACATGTATTATAAAGTTATTTAACATGAACTTTTCAAGGTGAAAATTATTCTAAACATTTGTGTCATTATTGAATAACAAAGTATAGTGATTTGAATGAATGATTATAAAAGAAAATTGTAGTTTTTTTTAAAGATTTTAGAAAAGAATGCCGGTATAACTCCACTTACTGACATGATTTGAAAAGAGATAATTTTAAGGTAAGAAGAGAGGGAAATAGTTGGGACTTACAAGTTAAAAAGATAGAAGAGAGGTTGAGAAAAGGAATGATGGCCTTCGTGGAGTCGCGGGGTCGTCGGAAGTGCTTCGAATTCTCACCGAAAAAGGAACTTGGGCTAACTCCACTTGTACTCATCTTTGTCCTGGAAAATTTTGAGAATTTTTGACAAGAGATTTTAGAATGAAGAGGGCTAGGGTACGGGATTGTATTTATAAGGTAAAATTAGGATTTTGGAGATTGAAGAAAGAATTTAAATGCATTAAAATTTGAATTAAAAGGTGAATTAACACTCTCTGGATAAATACAAGAAAATCAAACAGTACTGGGATAGTGGGGGTAGGCCAAGAGACTGGTGTGCAGAGAATGGGGGCCATTCCCTATGGGGGACCCGTCGGCGCCAGGAAAATGACCGGTCTCGCCGGCCAAGTTGGTGAGATGAGGGGTGAGATTTTAGCCACGTGTCCAAGTCTGTATAAATACCCTTTTGCACATGTTTATTTTCTCAGACTTTTCATTTTTATGTGCAGTGCACGTGTAAAATTTTGAGATTCCAAAAAATTTAAAAGAAAAATCAGTAAAAATATATATGGTTGATGGGATTCAAACACAGGGGCTAAGTCTCAGCGGTGTAAAGGCTTTAACAGTGAGCTACAAGTGCTTTCTTACTGTTCTTAAATAAAAACAACATTTAAAATATACTCAGGCCTGCAAATACTCCATTCTGGACATTAACTTTAAAATTTTTGTACAATAAAAACAGAGTCGTTACACATATGAACTGAAAAGAAAATAGTATAAGTAAGGCCTAAAAGTCTGCCTCCTCTGTAAACTGCTCCAAGACGTCCTGGATGGGCTTGATCTCCTCAAAGTTGGGCCCTCCTAACAACATTCCAAAGAAAGAAGAGACATGAATGTCGTCAGCGAACTAGCACTCAGAAAGTTCCAAAAGATAGAATAGAATAGACAAGTAAAAAGAATGGAACTGGTAAATTATCTGTTTGTTATGCTAACGTAGTTGTTTGTAACTTGGTACAGAAGGTGTCAGTGTATACAAGAGGAGTCCAACTTGCTCTGTGGACTATAGTAATCGGAAGTACAAGGCCCCATCAAGACCCACGGGACAACGACACGGATGTTCATGTAGATGTCTTTTAGTGACCATCTCGTTCCACTACTAACACATTTCGTACCAGTCTACCCTGTTAAACCCTGTATTGTATATTGTATTTATTATAGTTATCAGACTTGCCGATACCATGGTATAAGTTGTTCATGTAAATGGTTTCATGATTGTATCAAGTATTCATGTAATGGAATCAAGATATAGCCATGATTCGGTCAAGTCAAGTCAAGTCATGTTTGCATATTTGGTATTATTCTGGTATTTAGGTTCATGTTGGTATATTGGATTCATGTTGAACTGTATTCATGTTTGGATTGGATTCAGATTGATTTGGACTCAAACTTGAGTCAGATACTTAGAACAGAATTTAGATCCTGAATTAGGTTTAGGAGTTATCGGTAACTGCTGCACATGGACGGCAGGATTTGTGTCTTTTCCAAGACAATTACCATTGATAACCCCGTTTTAGTTTTCTACCTTAAATGCGCAAGCACCCACTTTTTCCGGCTCCCTGAGGCTCAAGAGAATTGGTCCCGCTTAAACTTATATTTACTAGGGTCCTTAATATAATTTTATATACCTCGAGGGGGTTTTATTAAAAATATTTTATATACTTTCAAAGTAAATCTCGAGTAATTATTTATATTATTTAGAATTGTCATGAATGTGAATTTTAGAGAATGGGGTATATAAGTGAAAATATACATAGTTTGAATAGTTCAAGCTATTTTAATGTAAGTTTTGTCTTGTATTGATTCTTGGTGGTATTTTCATGAAACTTGTAATTCGTTTATTTTGTTTAGAAAACATGGAATTTAATAATTTTATAAAAATATGTGGTTTGATAATATTTATATAATTATTAAAAATTAATTTTATTTATTAAGTAGAAAATCTCGTTTTTCTTAAAAATTGTATTAAAATTCTATCGAGATCGTATGCTCCCTGAGGAGGTCTGCATCTCACTCTACTAGTCCTGAGGATGTGCGATAATCCGCACCATCCAAACCAGGTTCCCCAAAATGAGTTATAGAGGCATAATTGCAAAGAATTAAGTAACACAATTTAAAGAAATCCGGGTTTTTAATAGTTTAAGGTATTTTGATGAAAAGTCGTATTTTTCCACAAATATATTGTTCAAAAGAATCGTGCTATATCAAGATGTGTGTATGTGAGAGGTAGGTCATTATCTCGTGATATTTTCTAAAGGAAATATTAAGCAAAACAATTAAAAGATGTCGTATGTAAACTTCATGGTATTTAAACGTAAAGCTTAATTAAAGTTATTTAACGTGGAGTTTTAGAGTGAAATTGGTTTCTAAATATTAGTTTAAATGATTACAAGTAAAGTATATACATGAGTACAAGTGATTCTTAAGAAGAATTGTGGTTTTCAAAGGTTTTAGAAATAAATGTCGGTATAACTCCACTTACCGATATGTTTTGAAAAAGAGAAGTTTTATAGTAGAAAGAGAAGAAGAAATATGAGACCTACGAGTTTAAAGGAGAGAGGGGAGGTAGATGATAAGGGTAGTAGCCTTCGTGGAGTCGCGGGGTCGCCGGAAACGTCTCGAATCCTCACTGGAATTTGACCTAAGTCTAACTCCACTTGTACTTTTCTAATACTTAGAATTTTTTTGAGAATTTTGGCAATAGATTTCAGAATGAAGAGAGTTAGGGTATGAGGTTGTATTTATAGTGTAAAATTAGGGTTTTGGAATTAAGAGATTGAATTAAAAAATATTAAAAATTGGATTTATGATGAAAATTAAGTCTCTGTTAATTTGTAGAGAAAATAAACAGAACAGGAGGAGTGGGGTAGGCCAAAAGGTTTAGTGTGAAGAGCACAGGGGATTTTTACCAATGGAGGCCCGTCGGCGCCGGCCCCAGAGCCGATCTCGTCGGTCCAATGGTGAGTGTCTGCCGTTGGATTCTCGCCACCTGTCCATGCCAGTAAATACAATATTTTACACATGTTTGTTTTATCTGACTTTTCATTTTTACGTGTATTGCACGTGTAAACTTTTGGGCTTCCAAAAGCTTTAAAAGAAAAATCAGTAAAAATAATATGTGGCTGATGGGATTCGAACACAGGGGCTACGTCACAGCAGTGCAAGGCTTTACCAATGAGCTACACGTTGTTTCTTGCTGTTCTTAAGTAAGTATAACTTTTAAATTGTGCTCAGACTTGCAAATTCCTTTCTGTATTTTAAGAAGAAAAAATTTGAATAGAAAATTCAGGGTTGCTCCATTCCCTCTCCTTTCGTTTAGACTTGCATAATGTCGTTAGCCCTTGTTTAAATATTTTTAATTAAAACAAAAATTAACTGTGCATAATATTACATGAATGGTTGTCTCTATAATTTATACGTTTTTTTTTATGATTGTGGTATTTGTGCATAATCTATGGTAACTATCGCATATTATTAATGTTGTAGGTAGCAACTCATAAAAATTTCATGAAATGATATATATATATATATATATATATATATATATATATATATATATATATATATATATGAAAAGTGTTATGATAATTTTATGAAAGAGTAGTTCTGCATGAATATCGTATGCAATATATTACAAGAATTAGAAATCCGACTATTACATTCAACATTTTCTTTGAATCTCATCATATTCATTGAATACATCTTGAATTTCACTTTCAATTTTCTTGAATATAATTTTTCGACTTTTGAATTCTTAGCCTTAGTTTACCCTTCTACTTGTATCTTATAGAGTGCTCATGGAATTTTGATGACGAAATTCTTTTTAAAGAGGGTAGAATATAATGACCCTATTTTTACTATAATATTTTTTAATAAATAAAAATATACTTGTTTCGAAATGACATGTTTTATAAAAAGAAAAGGTTTTGAAAGATTTAGTTTGATTTCTTTAATATTAAGAATTTATTCTATTTTGTTTTGAAAGGAAAATTTTGGAAAGAGAATTTTTTTTGCTTGAAAAGAAAAAAAAATAGTTTAAGAAAATGATTTATTTCGTTTAATTTTTAAATTATTCTCTTTTGAAACTCTGCATATAATTATTTCTATTTAATTTTATGCAATAGTAGCCTTATAGTCATTTGTTTAAGTCATTGCATTGCTATCCAATTGATTATAATGTTCAAATTCTCATTCTTGCAATTATTTTTATTAATTTTTTTATCTTCTCATAATCTACAAAAACCTTTTATTTCATTTTCCTTTTCACTCCCAAAATAATTAGAATGACTATAATTAATTAGAATTATGGTGGACATAAATTCCTTTTTATATGTCACTTTTCTATTTCTTTTATTCATTACACATATCTATCATTTCCCATCACCTTCTTCATATGGATTTCTCGAAGAAAAACACGAAAAAGCTCTCAAGAAGGTCTCGCTAGTAATGCGAGACTATCGGCAGATAGACAAGTCCGGTGACAATACCGGCTTGTGTATGTAAGTTCATTCTCTCTCCTCTTTGTTTCTCTCTTTCTTCTTGAATCTCACTTCTCATGTCATGTTGTCGTTAATACCGATATTTTGTTTCGATTAATCTCATGGTAAAATATTTTTTGTTAAGTTAAAATTTTGACATAAAGAATATATATTTAGTTTTAAATTATTGCCTACTATACTTGATTACATGTTAAGTAATATCGTTTTTAATGATTAATCATGATCGGCTCATATGTTTGCTTCACATATATTAATTCATGTTATTTATCGCTGAAATTTAATTATTTATACTTACTTTTTCATACAAGAAAATAAAGTTATAAATAAATACCATACATTTATCATTTTCAAATACGATCTTATAAAACCATTATCTTTAAAATAATTTTTAGAAATTAATTTCCACTTCTGGAAATTACAGTAAATTTACACATGATAGAATTTATTTTTGTACATGCTATAAAAATTTTAGATCAAACCGCATAACGGTTTATGAATTACATCGTTTTTATTCACTGTTCGTAAAAACAGAAAATTGCATTTATCGGTTAACTTATAGGACACATAACTTAGTCTACCGATATCCAAATTGAGCAAAATCAGATGTTTTGGGCATCTACATCCAAAGACCTAGATTTTCTTAGTTTTAAATTTTTACTAAAAACCGACGTAAAATATAAAAAACCATATCACAATATTAAGCGACGAATCTGGACAGAATCTGTCCTGATTCGCGCATTGTTTTTAAATAGGGCATAACTCGAACTCCCGATATCCGTTCGTAACAAACTTTAGATGTGTTGATGAAATAGATAAAAATATAATTTTCTATATACTTGATTATTTGAAAATGCATAAAACAATCTGATATAGGCTTTGCAATACAATATATAGTTGTTGTCCAGAAATCAGAATTTCTGTTTTAAATGTTGATGTTAAAAAGATCGTAACTAGAGCATCAGAAGTCCAAATCGTGCGAACCTTAATTGTTTGGATATGTAACCGAAAGATATACAAGTTTCTAATAATCTTCGTAAACCGAAACCTGATAGAAATTGACTCAAATTGTATTTTAAAAATATATGATGGTACTGAATAGATTCTGATCTGTTTTACGCGACGATACGAAAACGAGTATGTTCCCCACCAAAAGACGCGGACTAAGACGTGGCGGGCGTCCTGCCTGAAATTCGGGACAGATGCTAATTGGTGATATCCGTCCACCTCTCCGAAGATGCCAAGTTGATTTATGGCACCGTGTATCGAAGGTTTTAACGGATGCGACCGATGTAGCAGACTTCGTCAGATTCCCCCTCGTTTGAGGGGTTTTCGATTGTGGGGACGCTCTTCCCTGCAGGCGCAAGCCCCTGCAGTTAATTACGCTACCGCATCGCGGTAACAACTTTCTCCTTCTCCAGATGGTCACTTCGTGTCGTGGGTGTTTGTTTTGTTTTTGGTTGCCCGTAGATTGTATACGGAGACTAATTTATGTTGTCGCCCTTAGGGCATGAATTAGTCCAAATCCGTATCTTCTTAGATTTGGGTTTGGGGGTTGGGTTTAAGGATACGTTAGCCTCATTTGAGACTAATATCAACTTAAACGTTTGTTAAGGATACGTTAGTCTAATTTTAGACTAAGATCAACTTAACGGGATCGTTTAGATCCAACAAAAGAGCATTTGGACTCTATTTTTAGGGACATTGCGGTCGATTAGTTTAAGGACATTGCGGTCCAATGTTAGCTTAAGGACATCTCAGTCCAATGTTAATTTAAAGACATCACGGTCAAGGTTAAGGACATCATAGTCCGTGAGTTTAAAGACCTCACAGTCAAGGTTAAGGACATCATAGTCCATGGGCTTAAGGACCCCACAGTCCAGGTTAAGGACATCGTAGTCCATGGGTTTAAGGACCCCACAGTTCAGGTTAAGGACATCGTAGTCCATGAGATTAAGGACCCCACAGTCCAGGTTATGTGTGGTTGTCGGGACCTATCACCTTTTTGAAGACGTTGAAGGATTACAACGGCAAATATCAAAGGAGTAAAGAGATGTACCCTTGAACCGGTGTGAGTTGGTTGAAAGATCTGTAGTCCAATTTAGAACTAAGATCTGTTAAATATTTATGAGCAGACAGACTCAATTAAATATAAGTTGAGGACTTATGGTCAATATTGGGCTAAGTCCAATAAATGTTTTAACATTTTTATTTTGGCTATTGAGCCTTTATTTGGGCTTGGTCCTTTTAATAATGCTGAGCATTAGATCTTGACACATTTTTTTCTTGTATTGAATGCAGAGCATTCATCAGAACAATTTATGTTCTGCTAGCGCGACACGTGGCGCACCAGGCGCTTTGCACCGGTTAAAGAGCACAGTGCGCTTCTGTCAAGTAGCATACACGAGAAGGACACGTGTCGCGCCTGGCGCTAAGCGCCAGGTGGTGGGCGCATTGCGCCAGTTTATGAGCGCTAAGCGCTAGTCCATGAGCGCATTGCGCTATCAATTTAGTGGTGCATACGTGAGTGACACGTGGTGCGCTTGGCGCAGAGCGCCAGCCCATGAGCGCAGTGCGCTATTTCAGAAGCGTAAAGCGCAAGTTGCATACGTGTTGACACATGGCGCATTTTGGCGCAGAGCGCCGGTCCAGAGAGCGCAGAAGCGCAGTTCAAGAGCGCAAGGCACATTTCAATAGCGCAAAACACATTTCAATAGCGCAAAGCGCATTTGATCAAATTTAAGATCAGTGAACAAATTTATGTTCTTTTAAAAGAGGCTTTGCCTCAAGATTCAAGAACAACAGTTCTTATTATTATTTTTTTTGAAAGGGTTTTGGCTTTGTAGATCAATGATCTGTGAATGAAGTAAATACTTCTTTGTTACGTGATGAGATTTTTTGATCTCTTTTATGAAAGATCTTGGTCTTTGTAGATCTATGATCTTTTTAAAGAAGATAATTCTTCTCTTTAATTATGAGATGAATCCATCTCTTTGTTCATCACCATTTTTACCTTGAAGAAAAGTCTTCTTTTGCTGAGAGCTTGCTCTTCTTTCTTTGAATTTTCTCAAAATTTATAGGGGGTTTGTCTATATCAGACTTGAAGTCTTGGGGCCTTTATATAGGGCAAATTGATTTGTTAAATCAGTTAAAGAGATTTTTCTCTGATTGATTTGGGGATATTTCCCACCGTTAGATCTTTGATCTTAGGGCTTCTGTTTTACAGAAGACAATCTTCTTGTTTTTAACAAGATTGGAAAGATCTTTCCATAACAGAATTTTAATTCTGATTAATTAATGATTTATCATTATTATTAGATTTTTTGATCTAACGGTGGGGAATTTTATAATTCCAGAGTTGGCGCACCCGTGCTTTGCACGTGATGCGCTGCTCAGAGCGCAGCGCACTTTGCGCTAGCGCACCTACGATTGACACGTGGTGCGCTGCCCAGAGCGCAGCGCATCCATGTCAGACACGTGGCGCGCAGCGCGTCTAGCGTTAGCACACACATGGTGCACTGCCTAGGGCACAGCGCACCTGGCGCTAGCGCATCCGTGTTTGACACGTGGCGCGCAGCGCGCCTAGCGCTGGATCTGGATCTGAAGCGTTGCTTCAATTTTTGAATTTTGAATTTCAAAACAGAGCTTTACTATGATTAGGGGTGCACTGCCTAGGGCGCAGCGCACCTGGCTCTAGCGCATCCGTGTTTGACACGTGGCGCGTAGCGCGCTTAGCGCTGGACCTGAAGCGTTGCTTCAATTTTTGAATTTTGAATTTCAAAACAGAGATTTGCTCTGATTGGGGGTGCACTGCCTAGGGCGCAGCGCACCTGGCGCTAGTGCATCTGTGTTTGACACGTGGCCGCAGCGCGCTTAGCGCTTGATCTGAAGCGTTGCTTCAATTTTTGAATTTTAAATTTCAAAACAAAGTTTTGCTCTGATTGGGGGAAACAAATGCCTCCCACCGTTGCGCTCATGTAGTGCACACGTGAGTGCAGCGGTGGCAGCATCTGCGCCTTTGGATAAACTCAGAAGTTGGAGAGGCGGTTCAATGCCTATAAATAGGACCTTTGGTCCCTTAGATGATTTTCATCTTCTTCTTGAGAATTTTTATTCAAACTATTGCTCTTCAGTTTAAGAACTTTTCAAGAGTCAGAACTCTATCAAAACTTAGGTAAAGTTTTTAATTTTTTTTTTAATAAATTAGGGTTTTACCCATTAACAGAGCCTTACTCTTCATAGATCTTTGATCTAAAGAAAACCTATTTAGGGTTTCATCAACAGAGTTTTTCTATCATGAACCCATAGATCTAAAGAGATCTTTTCTTGGGGTTTCTTAGCCCATGAATCAGAGCTCTGCTCTTTTGATAACAGATTTTTTAATCTTTGATGAAGAACTCTTAAGAGTTTTTTCATGGATCTTGAAGTTTCCAGAATTTTTTAATTCATAAAAATTAATTTTAATTAATTCTTTTCTGATGGATTTTTCCATCATCATTACAGAGTCAGGCTCTTTAAGAAATTTTATTCCTTCATGATCAGAGTTTGACAAGTGTCACTCTGTCATAGAGCTTTGCTCTCAAAGGGAGATTATCTCCTTTTCCAGAGGGATCTCTCATTTAATGAGAATTTTCCCGAGGATTTCCTCATTTAATTAACAGTTTCATCCAATGATGAGGCTGTTTTATTAATTGATACATTATCATCTAGATTTTATGGGTCCCCCTTTGGTCCCCTTTCCACTGCATTGCAGTGTGGTACAAATTTTAAAGTACCGAGTGTCAAAATTTAAAATTAAATTATAGCACTGACAGTTGACTTCTGTCCCCTTTTTTTGCAGGCGACATGTTTTTCGATGCTACATTTCCATTCGTCCGTTCAGAGGGAGGATTCCCTGAGGCACCTGTGGACCGGGAGGTTCTCGCGCTCATCAAAGACCGTGACCCGGAACACAAAAATTTTCATTTATGGGGTAGATGGTATGACCAGATTATCATAGGTCGTCGAAGCTTCTCTTGTGCGACGCCTTCGGAGCCCATCTCGGCGATCCCGTATGCAGATGCACCCCCGGTGAACAATGCCGTGGAGGTTGTTAATTGGACTTCGGAAGGTATCCTTCAACCTTCGATCGCCGCCGTACCTATGCAGCCGGCGGCGGCTTTGGACACCCTAGGGCGGCGCATATGCCAGGGTGAATCGCGTCCTTGGGGACAGCCCTACAACATCGGGCTAACTCCCCGTCATCCGGCCGGGTACTTGCAGTGGGCCCGGTACATCTTGTCGGCGAAGAAATCACAGCCGTTAAAGCTCGGCTTATACCCTGCAGTCTACGCTTCGTTGTTCCAGTATTTCGTACCTCCCACATAGTGGATCAAGGCGTTCTTGGAGCAGTGGAACATCCCGACTCATACCTTCCTCCGGTTGGATAGAGAGGTCTCCATCTTCTTGGAAGAATTCGCCGAGGTTTCTGGTCTACCGGTCAGGGGGGAGCACTACGAGGAGCTGCTTCCTCCGGATGAATATGTTTTTGCCACCAAGCCAGTGGTGATGGGCCTCACGCCAGAGAACGCCATTCAGCACCAGTTCTCCAGTCTGATAAAGGTGCTGAACATGTACGAGAGCCTCTTCCTTGAATCCGGAGGCCGGGGGGGGTCAGTTTTGCGGACTTCATTGCCCGTTTTCTTCGCCTGGAGATTTTGTCGCGACAAGGCGAAAAGTTCGCTAAACTTGACGATCCCTTCGGCTTTGGCTTAGACCGTCGGCCGATACTGGAAGCTGATCAGAAGGGTTTCTTCCTTCCTGACATCGCGATCGTCCCCCTGTCAGAAATCGCCGCTCCGGGCATTGACGAGGAGGCGTTCTTTCTTGGGTTTCTTGGGCTATGGTTGAGTTGGTTCGCGCTCCCTATGCATCATCGTTACATGAGGCCTTCCGTCTTCTACCCCGTGCATCACATGGTTGCCGGAATACAAGTGGCCATCGGGATCGCCGGGTTAGCCCACTTATACCATAGTCTTAGCGTAGCGGCGGATACCACTGAACCGGGGGTGCATCCTGCCAACTTCCCGATGCATTACTTCACTTCATGGATGGAGCTGCACGTGCTCGGGGTCTTTGGCATTCACAAGAGACCTTTGTTTTACGAGAGATGTAAGTTCCCTCGGATCATGCGGCTAGTTGATGCATTCATCGTGAGTCCGTCACAGCGAGAAGCTAGGGGCTTGCTCCTTCGTCTGCGCACGGTCGGAGATGGTATGTATTTCACAGACAAAGTCTTGACCATCGGCCAGGAAACTTCAAAGGCGGTGCTGTCACTGCAAGACATTTTTAAGGACGGGTCCTCCGTGTTGAAAGCCCGGGAGATTCTTCATTTATACTCCATCAGGCCGGGCTTTCTTGTATTCAGGCAAAATGAAGCGGCGCTATTCATGAGATACAACCCCCATCGTTTTGCCCAGCAGCTGAGTTACAATCAGGGAGTCCTGTTGGAGGCTTTCTTAGTAAAACCCGCTGCCACCGAAGAGGGAACGCGGGGCGCGCTGCATCATTTCATGCGCTTGAATACGGGGTCTCACTTCTTTATTAGCGAACCAAGTTGTGTCCCGAGGGCCCTTAATGTGCACGTAGCCTGGTATCAACATGCAATGGATGCTGTTATCAGGGAGGAGAAGCGGCTGCTACTCGACCACAAGGGTGCACCCCTTGCTAGTGACCGAAACCTCCCCTTGAAGCGACGGACCATTGTCCTTCTTCCGCTAAGAAAAGCTGCCGTGATCGAAGTCCCCGATGACAGGCCTGAGCTACCGGTGCCCCGTGCTTCCGTGGAGATGACGGATGTACTCCCGGTACCTCGTGCTCCCATGGAGACGGTAAATGTAGCTTCCCCCGAATCTAGCGTGGGCTCAGATATCGGGACTCGTCGCCTCAAAGTGCCTACCAAGCGTAAGCTTGTGCTGGCTGCGTCTGGAGCTCGCTCGCAGAAGAGGAAGAAGAAGTCGGTCCTCTCTCTAGACGCTGTACTCGGGCTGGAGCCTCATGCTCCTTATAATGAGGGCCCGAGCGAGTATGGGACCAATGAGGGTCTCTTCATAGCGCCGGCAGATACTGATCTCGAGGCCGCCATTGCAGCTTCTGTGCGATCCGTAAGCCACAAAGCGGAAATGGCCATCCTCGCGCAATCAAGTGAGTATAAGCCGTTACTTCTGTTATTGCATTATATTTTTTATTTTTATTATCATGTCTTGACTGACAATTTTCCTTCTGTAACGGGCTTTACCACTGAAGAGGCTCTGGCGGCTTCCCTCAGGATCTTCGAAGAGGAGGAGAGGAATCACGCTTTGCTGGGCATTGGTATGTCTCAGCTCATTGCATCTTCATTATCCTTTCTTATGGACAATCTAACCCCTTCTTTATCTTATCGCAGGGACTACGATGCCAATCCCGCAAGGTGATGCGGAGATTCCTCCCGGGCCTGTCATCGAAGTCCCGGCCTCCTCGGCACTGCCGAAAGAGGCCTTACCCAAACGACCGATGACGGATGCCTCGATGGCTCCAGAGGTAACCCTTAGCGCGGACGATGACGTCCTATTGATGGAGGCTTCCAGAAGATCCGCTTTGACGGCCCGAGCGGAAAGGAAGCGCCGAATGCTCGCGGCAAGGGAGCGTAGTGCTACCTTGGCCGCAGGTGCAGGTTCTAGCACCGCTACCCCTGCCCCTACTCCTTTAGAGGAATCTCTGGCTGCCTTGTCCATTGCCTACAGACGGGCAGCACGTGCGGCTCGGGAAGCCATCGGAAGACCAACTAAAGGTAATATGACATTGGGTTCTGTTGTCAAAGTTTTAACTTTCAGTTCTCATATATCTTATCTTGCAGGGCCGAGTCTTACCGAAGAAGTGGCGGCGACCACTGAGCTTGGGGCAGTGGTAGAGGAGGTAGCCATGATCGCCGAACCCGAGGCAGCGGTAGGCGAGACGGCTATAATTGCCGAGCTCGAGGTAGCGGTGGGTGAGCCAGTCGCGATCGCCAAGCCCGAGATGGTGGCAGGTGAGATGGCTACCATTGCCGAGCTCAAGGTAGCGGTGGGTGAGCCAGTCGCGATCGCCGAGCCTGAGATGGCTACCATTGCCGAGCCCGAGGTGGTGATGGGTGAGACGGCTACAGCCGCCGAGCCTGAGGTAGTCACTCTTTCGCAAGAGTCGGGCACTGCCCCGATCGTCGCTCTTTCCGCCTGCGGCTCTTTGCCATCTCCTGGCATCGCAAGCGTTACGACGGCTCTTGTAGAGTCAGGGGATGAGGCGACGGGAGGTGAGACCATCCTGATGGAGGAGGGTGAAGCAGTCGCTATATCAAGTGACGCCCTCGTCGCGGTTCCGATCGGTGACTCACCAGGTAGATCTTGGGTCATTGATTTTCTTTTTATTCTGCAATCCTTTTCAATCTTTCTTGACAGTATTTATCTTATTCCTAATGCAGGTATGGCGAGCGCTAAGGTCGCGCTACCCGAGGCAACGCCATCAGTTACCGTTTTGACGGTGACCCCTCCTCTACCTTCTCTCGTATTGTCTCAGATGTTGGAAGGTACGGATTTGTGACCCATCAGTCTTACTTCTAGGGTGTATAATTTATGTACTGACATTGCATTACCGCGTCCTTGCAGGAGTCCTTTTTGATCACCTGTATCAGGTGCTACAGCCACACTTCTCCTTTCAGTCAGAGATTAGCCTGCCCGCTGGTGTCGGTGAGTATATATATTTTTTCTGACCGACGTCCTTCTTTTTAACGGGCAGTCATGTTATTGCTAATTCTTCTTTACATTGCTTGTAGCCTTACAAATTGAAGGAGGGGACGAGGGTATTGTTGCGCCACCGGAACTCCCAACTCTGCCCCCTGTTGCAGCCGGTATAGTAGACTCTATTGTTCGTGTACTTTTCTTTATTTCTTGAGCCGAGATCTGATTGTGATTTGTTTTGTAGCGGTTACATTGATTTCAGCCCCTTTCGAGTCTCGTATTATAATGCCGGCAGGGCCCTTTTCTAGACGTCCATCCTCAAAAGGTGCCGTGACCAGTCTGCGTATGCTGAGCGAATACGTCAAGGAGCTTGACGCGGAGGCTCCTACATCTGCCGCAGATTTCGTGGCCGAGGTCAATCCAATGCTGGCGACGCTTGTGAACTTCCATAATGAAGGCGTCGTCGAGTCTTGGGTTAATCATTGCAGGAAGATTGAGGCCTGCCTGCATGAGCTTGAGCTTATGCATCCTGCCCCTGAGATTCAGGCTTTGAACTCCCAGCGGGCCGCATGGGTCGAGCAGAGCGTGTCCTTCCTCCGCCATTTCGAACAAGAAGCGACCTTGAGGCGGAAGGAACGCGAGGAGGCTTCCGCTGAGTCTGTTCAATTACGTGCCCGGGTCGAAGTGAATGCCGCACAACTGAGAGCCGTCTTTGACACCTTGCAGCAATGTATCTCGGACGGGCTTGTATTGAGACAGAAGCTCGACTCTATCTAGCGGGCTACGTAGAGTCGCGAAGCTGCCCAACGGGAAATCGATGAGAAGATTTCATCATGCTTGCAACAAAAGACTCGAATCGAAGCGAAGCTGGCCGCGGCGGCTGATCATGAGAAGGCGCTGAAAGAAGTGCGAGAGCAGCTTACGGACTTGTTGAAAACGCTTCCTTCTAAGTAGCTGTTTTGTACCAATTACACACTTGTAATCTTTGAATAACATGTATCCATTTTTTATTCTTTTATATGATGTATCTTGTATTCAGATGAGTTCATCAATAAAGACACATTGTTCTTATCTCCCACTGTCGTTTTCTTTTCTTTGCTGTGTTATTGGTGTGTTACTCTGGCAAGTGTGGCCTATAGATACTAAAGAACATTTCATGTTGAACTCTTCAAGAGGTAGTGATGGCTTAGGAAGTAGGTTCAGATCTGCTACCTAAGACATTTTAACTTTATGAGCCGTGAGCGTCTCATAAAAACTGTTCTCCCTACGAGTCGTGAGGATCTCGTAGGTGTCTTTTCTCCTTAGGAGTCGTGAGGATTCCTAAGTGTGTTTTCCCTTATAAGTCGTAAGGATCTTATAAGAGAGTTTTCTTCCTTACGAATCGAGAGGACCCGTAAGTGTTTAATGAGATTGACATGTAGATGACGTCTTTCCGTGACGGGGTCATGTGGATGACGTATTTTCGCGATGGGGTCATGTGGATGACGCATTTCCAAGACGGGGTCATGTAGATGACGTATTTCCGAAACGGGGTCATGTGGATGACGTATTTCCGCGACGGGGTCATGTGGATGACGTATTTCCGCGACGGGGTCATTTGGATGACGTATTTCCGAAACGGGGTCATGTGGATGACGTATTTCCATGACGGGGTCATGTAGATGACGTATTTCCGATACGGGGTCATGTGGATGACGTATTTCCGAAACGGGGTCATGTGGATGGCGTATTTCCGATACGGGGTCATTTGGATGACGTATTTCTGAGACGGGGTCATGTGGAAGACGTATTTCTGAAACGGGGTCATGTGGATGACGTATTTCCGAGACGGGGTTATGTGGATGGCGTATTTCCGAGATGGGGTCATTTGGATGACGTATTTCCGAAACGAGATCATGTGGATAGCGTATTTCCGAGACGGAGTCATGTGGATGACGTATTTCCGAAACGGGGTCATGTGGATAACGTATTTCCGAGACGGGGTCATTTGGATGATGTATTTCCGAAACAGGGTCATGTGGATGACGTATTTTTGAGACGGGGTCATGTGGATGACGTATTTCCGCGACGGGTCATGTGGATGACGTATTTCCGCGACGGGGTCATGTGGATGACGTATTTCCGAAACGGGGTCATTTGGATGACGTATTTTCGAAACGGGGTCATGTGGATGACGTATTTCCGTTATGGGATCATGTGGATGACGTATTTCCGAAACGGTGTCATGTGGATGACGTATTTCCATGACGGGGTCATGTGGATGACGTATTTCCACGACGGGGTCATGTGGATGACGTATTTCCGAGACGGGGTCATGTGGATGACGTATTTCCGAAACGGGGTCATATGGATGACGTATTTCCGATACGGGGTCATTTGGATGACGTATTTCTGAAACGGGGTCATGTGGATGACGTATTTCCGAAACGGGGTCATTTGGATGACGTATTTCCGAAACGGGGTCATGTGGATGACGTATTTCCGAGACGGGGTCATGTGGATGACGTATTTCCGCAACGGGGTCATGTGGATGACGTATTTCCGCGACGGGGTCATGTAGATAACGTATTTCCGTGACGGGGTCATGTGGATGACGTATTTCTGAAACGGGGTCATGTAGATGACGTATTTCCGCGACGGGGTCATGTGGATGACGTATTTCCGCGACGGGGTCATGTAGATGACGTATTTCCGAACCGGGATCATGTGGATGACGTATTTCCGTGACGGGGTCATGTGGATGACGTATTTCCGCGACGGGGTCATTTGGATGACGTATTTCCGAAACGGGGTCATGTGGACGACGTATTTCCATGACTGGGTCACGTAGATGATATATTTCCGAGACGGGGTCATGTGGATGACGTATTTCCGAAATGGGGTCATGTGGATGACGTATTTCCGATACGAGGTCATTTGGATGACGTATTTCCGAGACGGGGTCATGTGGATGACATATTTCCGAAACGGGGTCATGTGGATGACGTATTTCCACGACGGGGTCATGTGGATGACGTATTTCCGAGACGGGGTCATTTGGATGACGTATTTCCGAAACGGGGTCATATGGATGACGTATTTCCGAGACGGGGTCATGTAGATGGCGTATTTCCGCGACGGGGTCATGTGGATGACGTACTTCCGTTGTAATGAGACTAATATCGAAGTGGCCTCCAGGTTGTCTGGGAACCATCGAGATTCGGAGTAGGGGTTTTGCCGTAGCTCCTGGGTTGATTGCAGCATCTGAATCCAGCTGGTTTGGGAAGGAACGCTGTTCATGATCTCTAGGCTATCCCTGAACCGTCGAGATTTTGCTTCGTTTTCGGCTGGAGCCTGGGGAGGGAAGGCGTGATTCTTTCTTTGTTTGCGCCCCTGGATTGTATACAGGGATTGATGTGATATCACCTGTAGGGCATAAATTTTATTATATTTTTTTTATTTTTTTCCGCGATGCTCTATCATTTTAGCTTTTATATCGCGAAGGTCGCTATTGCCCAATCATTTCGGCTATTTTTCGCGGCGCCCAATCATTTCGGCTATTTATTTTATTTTTACTCGCTGCTTTTTATCGCGAGTTGCCCAATCATTTCGGCTATTTTGCATGCATACATTTTTACTTGCTGATTTTGTTTGCAAGTTGCCCCATCATTTCGGCTATTTCATATGCATGTGTGGCTCGCTAGCTTCTCACTGCAAGCTTAGAATTAGACACCGATTTCGGCATCAGCACCGCTACAACTGGGATATTGCCAGGAGCGAATCATCATTTGCCTCTTTCGATATCGAACAAAGGTGGCTTAGCGAACAGGGTTAGGATCCTGTCGACTAAGGCTTTTGACTTCCTGAGCCGTAAGGGTCTCATAAAGGTATTTCTCCCTGCGAGTCGTGAGGATCTCGTAGGTGCGTTTTCTCCTTAGGAATCGTGAGGATTCCTAAGTGTATGTTTTCTTATAAATCGTAAGGATCTTACAAGAGTGTCTTCTCCTTATAAGTCGAGAGGACTTACAAGGGTTGTTCACCATGTAAACATATCCCTAGTCACGGATGGGACTTTGTTAGGGAAATGTTTATTCGCGCCCGTGGATTGTATACAAGGGTCGGCATTGAGCCGCTTGTAGGGCAATGTTGGAGGTTATGGTGGCCGCTTAAGAACAGCTTCAGATCCCAGTAACTTAAGACTTTTGAATCTTATGAGCCGTGAGGGTCCCATAAGAGGGTTCACCTTACGAGTCGTGAGGATCTCGCAAGTGTAATTTCTCTTTAGGAATCGTGGGGATCCCTAAGTGTGTTGCTTCCTTATGAGTCGTAAGGATCTCACACAGGTAGTTTCTCCTCATAAGGTCGAGAGGACCTTGCAAGTGTTGTTTCCCGCCGAACACAGAGACGCAACCGCGCAGATCCGTCTTGCCTGAAATTCGGGACAGATGCTAATTGGTGCTATCCATCCACCTCTCCGAAGATGCCAAGTTGATTTATGGCACCATGTATCGAAGGTTTAAATGGATGCGGCCGATGTAGCAGACTTCGTCAGATTCCCCCTCGTTTGAGGGGTTTTTTTATTGTGGGGACGCTCTTCCCTACAGGCGCAAGCCCCTGCAACTAATTACACTACCGCATCGTGGGAACAACTTTTTCCTTCTCCAGATGGTCATTTCGTATCGTGGGTGTTTGTTTTGTATTTGGTTGCCCGTGGATTATATACGAAGACTAATTTATGTTGTCGCCCTTAGAGCGTGGATTAGTCCAAATCCGTATCTTCTTAGATTTGGGTTTGAGGTTTGGGTTTAAGGATACGTTAGTCTCGTTTGAGACTAAGATCAACTTAAACGTTTGTTAAGGATACGTACGTTAGTCTAATTTTTAGACTAAGATCAATTTAACGGGATCGTTTAGATCCGACGAGAGAGCAATTGGGCTCTTTTGTTTAGTTTAGTGACATTGCGGTCGATAATTAGTTTAAGGACATTGCGGTCCAATATTAGTTTAAAGACATCGCGGTCGAGATTAAGGACATCATTGCATGGGCTTAAGGACCCCACAGTCCGATGTTAGTTTTAAGACATCACGGTCATGGTTAAGGACATCATAGTCCATGGGTTTAGGGACCCCACAGTCCATTGTTAGTTTTAAGACATCACGGTTGTCACGCCCCGCTTCCCAGAGTACGCTAAATTGGGCACGTGACATAGCCAACCATGCTACCTGTGGGTAGGAAGTATCCATCCACAGTCACATTACGGCTGCAGAGGTATCAACAATAAAATCTAACTATCTAATACATGTCCATAAGCCAAGATAACATGAGTCAAGAATAATAAAAGTGCGGAAGAAAAAGATCCAATACAAAATAACTGGAATGTATGTCTTATAGTGCGGGCTCACATCAGGAATAAAATGCAGAAAATAAAAGAACTAACTAATACAGAAACCTCACTGCTCAGCCTGCTGGCTAAAGTACTCCTGCTCGGACTGCAGCAAAGGTACGGAATCTGGGCCATGCAAAACCCAGACGTCAGCGCGTCATGTCATCGAGTAATAAAGTGTAAACAGGGTAACAAGCAATGCAAATATAATCATGAGTGATAAAGCATGTGTAACAGTAATATAAATCAGGGCAGTGAAGGGTAGTGTGCAGTGAGTAAACTAAACTGGTCTATTGGGTTATCTACTCTAAAGTCTTTGAAATCAATTTAATGAATCATCGATGTAATTCAATAGTATCCCGTGCGTGCCCGGGACCACGGTCAAGATTCTCGGGCTGAATCCGAGACGTGCCGCTAGGCAGCAGAAGGTATCATGTACAGATGAGTGATGTCAGCATCATCACTCCAGGGCCGGCCTAGCCCGTAAGACTGAACAGAACAGGTATCGAACTGTTGAGTTACAAGTCAGGTTTCATCATTGATTTTCCCATACCCCCGAGCTATAGGTGTTCAAGTCAGGTATTCAGTAATCAAGAACTAATGCCAACACAGGATCAGGTAAGAACAGGTTTGTCTGGATAGACAACAGGAACGGTCCGTGAGGACTACATGTCAAGTTTGTTGGCATTAGACACAAGATCAGGTAACAGGTCAAGCCATGGTACATCAGGTTAAGTCAAGTAGTGTACGGTACCATGTCGGGTCAAGTAATATGTGTGTAACAAGTCATGTCCGGGTGTAAAAGATATCATGTGTGTGCTCATAATCAGCTAGCATAATCATGGTTATAAATAATCAAGCATGGGTACCAACAACACGATACAATGGCACATGTGATAGGTTAAGCAATGAATGCAGGTTTAATTAATTAGCCGTACAGTTATCAGTTGTGTTTAACAGATGGTGTCAGCATTATATGAATACCGTATAACAGATGTGAATGCAAAAACAACAGGTTAATAAGTATTGAGTAATCTAGGGATGCGACAACACGTATAATATGGATGCAATTGTAATTAAACCGGTTAAAGATGCACATGGATGTCCGATAGATTAAAACTGGATAAAAGGTATCATGGGTATAAAACAAATGTGATCATGTGGTCTAACATTTACCGGTGATTTCTAGGTATGAATAATTAGATGCAACAATTGAGTTTCAAGTCGAGATCATAAAATATGTAACGGAACTTTATACGGTTAACTTGAAATCCACTACTTCGATTCTATTTAGAGATTTAATAGGAAATAAATAAATTAGCATAAGAATAGTTTAAATAGCATGTAGCTAGTTTCACTTGCCTCACGGGTCGCGATACGGAAAACGGAACGTTACGCGTCGGTGGGGAAAAGTTGCGACGCGCGCACGGTACACGGAATGAACCCAAACGACGAACAGTGGAGTCACACGGATCAGAGGTTCCTGCTGGGTCGTCGGGAAACGTCGTCGGCACCGTCGGATTCCGGCGAACAGCGACAACAGAAAAAACCAAAATTTTAACCAAGAAAAGAAAAGATAGCAAGGAAAGGAACATAGGAGGGGTGAGGGTACTAAAGCATACAGGGTTGCAGAGAGGTGCTGTGGTGGCGGCGAGAGCAGCCGTGGCGAGATCGACGGCTCCGACGATGAACAGTAACCACCCTTCAAAAACTACAACAGCAACTTTTAGAAAGAAAGTAAAGAGGGAAAAAGAGAAGAATGAGATGGAGAAGGCGCTTACTGGGAGTTGTGCACGATGCCAGGGACGCGGGGACGAGTCGCCGATGGCAACACTTCCGGCGAGGCACAAGGTGCAGGGGTGCAGGGGGCGCGGCTGCTGGTGCAGGGTGCTCGGGAGAGAAGGAAGGAGGAAGAAGAGAAGGTGGGGGCGATGAGGGTGACAAGAGGCGAGGAAAGGCGATGGTGGCGTCGGCGGTGACACGGTGGCGAGGGCACGACGGCGGTTAGTGTTTTCTGGAGGTGGGTTTTCTCTTTTCTGAGAACGAGGAAGGAAGAAGAATATATAAGGGGGGAGAGAGAGATACGTGGGGCGAGAGAGAGCGAGAGAGAGATTCTCTCTCGCGAGAGGAGAGAGAAGAGGAGAGAGATCGAGAGGAGAGAGAAAAGGGAGAGGAGAGGTAGAGTTAGCGTTTAGCGCAGGAGAGAGAGAGAGAGAAGAGAGAAAAAGAGAAGGAGAAAGGAGAGAGGGAGTCGTGGGGCCCGGTAAATGAAGCGCTGCGATTGGCTGAAGGAGAAAAAGTAAAAGATTTATGGGGTTAGTTTTCTTTTGATTGGCTAAGGAAAATGAAAAAGATTTATTTTTGATATTTTACAGAAGATTTCCTTCAACGAATAAGATTTCAAAACCCCAAAGAATTACTTCCTAAGCTGCTGGAAAATATAGGTTAAGTAAAATGAATTATTAAATAATCTTAATTTGGCGAGATACAAAATATTTCAGAATTGCGCCTGGGACGGGTCCAAAAATTTGAATTTGAAATATGAAAAATATTGGCAGGTTCCAAAAATTAAAATGAAGGATTTAGTAATGAAAAAGCATACCCCAAGAACGGACACACGTACGTGCGCGTAGTCGTCCAAACACGTCCGTTTCACCGAACGGGACGAGAACACGATGTAAGAACGCTACCACAGGGTTAGGGGTATCGAGCAGGCCATGACAAGTATTTTTAAATTATTTTAAAAGACTTAAATTGTTATATGCAGAATATGACATGTCGGTGTAAACTATAACTAGTAACAGTCAAAGCAGGATAAATGAAATAAATACCACAACAACCCATACGATAACAGAAATTTATAGAACTGGACTCTGTTGTTACAACGGTCGAGGTTAAGGACATCATAGTCCGTGGGTTTAAGGACCCCACAGTCTGTTGTTAGTTTTAAGACATCACGGTCGAGGTTAAGGACATCATAGTCCATGGGTTTAAGGACCCCACAGTCCGTTGTTAGTTTTAAGACATCACGGTCGAGATTAAGGACATCATAGTCCATGGGTTTAAGGACCCCACAGTCCGTTGTTAGTTTTAAGACATCACGATCGAGATTAAGGACATCATAGTCCATGGGTTTAGGGACCCCACAGTCCGATGTTAGTTTTAAGACATCACGGTCGAGATTAAGGACATCATAGTCCGTGGGTTTAAGGACCCCATAGTCCGTTGTTACTTTTAAGACATCACGGTCGAGATTAAGGTCATCATAGACCGTGGGTTTAAGGACCCCACAGTCCGTAGAAATGTGTGGTTGTCGAGACTCGTCACCTCTCTGAAGACGTTGAAGGATTACAACGACAAATATCAAAGGAGTGAAGAGATGTACCCTTGAACCAGGATGAGTTGGTTGAAAGAGCAGATGTGCTCAGTTCAAGATAATTTGAGGACTTATGGCCAGAATTGGGCTAAGTCCAATCAAAATGTTTAACATTTTTTTTGTTCTGGCTATTAAGCCTTTATTTGGGCTCGGCCCTTGTAATAATGCCAAGCATTGAATTCTGACATCTTTTGTCTTCATCAGAACAAATTATGCTCTGACAATGCGCCACGTGGCGCGCCAGGCGCTTTGTGCCAGCTAAAGAGCGCATTGCGCTTCTGCCAGATAGCACATACTAAGATGACACGTGTCGCGCTTAGCGCTAAGCGCTTGTTTATCAGCGCATTGCGCTTTTAATTCATGAGCGCTCTGCGCTAGTCTGTTAGCGCGCCAGCGAGTGACACGTAGCGCACTTAGTGCTGAGTGCCAGCCCATGAGCGCAGTGCGCTGTTTTAAAAGCGCAAAGCGCAAGTGGTGTCTATGGTTGACACGTGGCATGTTTTGGCGCTGAGCGCCAATCCAAGGAGCGCAAAAGCGCAGTTCATGAGTGCAATGCACTTTCTAATAGCGCCAAGCGCATTTGATCAGAATTAGGATCAAAGAACAAATTTATGTTCTTCATAAAGGAGGCCTTGCCTCAAGATTCAAGAACAGAAGTTCTTGTTTATAAAAAGGGCTCTGCCTTTATAGATCAAAGATCTGTGAATGAAGTAAAATACTTCTTTTATTATTTTATGATTAGATCTTTTGATCTTTTCCTTTTTATTAAAAACCTTGGTCTTTTTTTTAGATCTAAGATCTTTTTAGAAGATGGTTCTTCTTTTTACGAGATGGTTTCATCTCTGTTATTTCAAGAACATAGTTCTTTACCTTGAAGATGAAGAAAAAATCTTCTTTTTTTCTAAGAGCTTGCTCTTCTTTTTTCTCAATGTTTGCAAAGGGTTTTTCTCTCTCTTTTCTTGTTTGTATTCTGTATATCTCTCTCTTTTAGACTTGAAGTCTAGGGTTCTTTATATAAGGCCAAATGATTTGTTAAATCAGTTTTAAGAGATCTTTCTCTGATTGATTTGGGAATATTTCCCACCGTTGGATTTTTGATCCTAAGGCTTCTGTTTTACAGAAAATAATCTTCTTATTTCAATAAGATTGAAAAGATCTTTCCATAATAGAATTTTAGTTCCGATTAATTAATAATTATTAGTAGATCTTTTGATCTGACGGTGGAGGAATTTTTAATTCCAGCGCTGGCACATCTTGTGCGAGCGCACCTACGTTCGACACGTGGCGCGCAGCGCAGAGCGCTAGCGCTCGCAACTGCGCTAGCGCACCCGTGTTTGACACGTGGCGCGCAGCGCAGAGCGCTGGATCTGAAGCGTTGCTTCAATTTTAAATTTTGAATTTTGAAGCAGAGCTTTGCTCTGATTGGGGATGCACTGCCTAGGACGCAGCGCTCCTGGCGCTGGCGTGTCTGCTTTTGACACGTGGTGCGCAGCACGCAAAATCTGAAGCGTTGCTTCAATTTTTGAATTTTGAAATTCAAAACAGAGTTTTGCTCTGATTGGGGGAAACAAATGCCCCCCCACCGTTGCGCTCACGTGGCGCACACGTGAGTGCAGCGGTGGCAACATCTGAGCCCTTGGATCAACTCAGAAGTTGAAGAGGCGGTTCAGTGCCTATAAATAGGACTTTTGGTCCTCAGATGATTATCATCTTCTTCTCAAGAATTTTTATTTAGAGCCTTGCTCTTCTGTTCAAGAACTTTCAAGAGTTAGAACTCTACCAAACTTAGGTAAAATTAAATTAATTTTAATAAATTAGGGTTTTTACCCATTAACAGAGCCTTGCTCTTCATAGATCTTTGATCTAAAGAAAACCCTTTTAGGGTTTCATTAATAGAGCCTTGCTCTCATGAACCCATAGATCTAAACAGATCTTTTCTTGGGGTTTCTTATCCCGTGCATCAAAGCTCTGCTCTTTTGATAATATGTAGATCTTTCAATCTTTTGATGAAGAACTCTTAAGAGTTTTTTCATGGATCTTGAAGATCGCAGAATTTTTAATTCTCAAGAATTAATTTCAATTAATCCTTGATGGATTTTTCATCATCATTATAGAGCCAGGCTCTTTAAGGAATTTTATTCCTTCGTGATTAGGGAGTGACAAGTGTCACTCTGTCATAGAGCTTTGCTTTCAACGGAAGATTTTCTCCTTTTCCCAAAGGATTTCTCATTTAATGAGAATTTCCTTGAGAATCTCCTCATTAATTGACAGTCTCATCCAATGATGAGGCTGTTTTATTAATTGATGCATTGTCATATGGATTTTGTGGGTCCCCCTTTGGTCCCCTTTCCACTGCATTGCAGTGTAGTACAACTTTTTAAAGTAACGAGTGTCAGATTAAATTAAAGCACTGACAGTTGACTTCTGTCCCTCCTTTCTGCAGGCAATATGTCTTTCGATACTTCATTTCCGTTCGTTCGTTCAGAGGGAGGATTTCCTGGAGCACCTGTAGACCGGGAGGTCCTAGCTTTGATCAGAGACCATGATCCGGAACATAAAAATCTTCACTTCTGGGGGTCGTGGTACAATCAGATTATTAGGGGTCGACAAAGCTTTTCGTGCGCGGTACCCTCGGAGCCCATCATGGCGATCCATTACTCCAACTCACTCCCGGTGAACTACGCCGTAGAGATGGTTAATTGGACTTCGGAAGGCCTTCTTCAGCCCGCTATAGCTTTGATTCCCGTTCAGCCTCCCAAGGTTTTAGTACCTTGGGACGCCGTATTTGTCAAGGCGAGGCGCGGCCGTGGGGGCAACCATATAATATAGGTCTGATTCCTCGTCATCCGACAGGTTATTTGCAATGGGCCCGCTACATTCTATCAGCGAAGAAGTCGCAGTTGTTGAGGCTTGGGTTATATACTGCCGTTTATGCTTCTCTCTTCCAGTATCCTACTCTTCCCACCTGGTGGGTTAAGGCATTTTTGGAGCAGTGGAACATTCCTACCCACACCTTCCTTTCACTGGACCGAGAAGTATTAATCTCCTTAGAGGAATTTGCCGAAGTATCTGGCTTACCGGTCATAGGGGAGCATTACGAGGAGCTGCTTCCCACGGACGAATACGTTTTCGGTGCCAAGCCGGTGATGATGGGCCTTACTCCGGTGAATGCTGTTCAACACCAGTTTCCTAGCTTGATCAAAGTGTTGAATATCTACGAGGGCTTTTTTCTCGAATCTGGGAGCTGCGGGGTTAGTTTCGAGGATTTCATCACTCGCTTCCTTCACCCAAAAGTCTTCTCGAAGGAGGCCGTTAAATTCGCCACTCTTGACGACCCTTTCGGCTTAGGTTTGGACAACCTGCCAACGATGGAGGTAGATCAGAAGAGCTTCTTCCTTCCCAACTCTCCAGTTGTTCCTTTTGCGGAGATTGCAGTCCCTGGGATGGATGAGGAAGTATTCTTTTTGGGATTTCTTGGGCTATGGTTGAGCTGGTTCGTGCTCCCGATGCACCTTCGCCGTATGAGGCCATCTGTCTTTTATCCGGCTCACCGAATGACTATTGGGGTGAAAGTTGCTGTCGGGGTCACCGGCTTAGCCCATCTATATTACGGCCTTAGTCAAGCGGCGGATACTACCTAACCCGGAGTACAGCATGTGAACTTCTCGATGCATTACTTCATGTCATGGCTCGAGCTACATGCACTTGGCGCTTTTGGTATTCACAAAAGTCCTTCATTTTATGACCGGTGCAGCTTCCCCCGTATTATGCAATTAGTCGGTGCATCGATTGTAAATCCGTCGCCGTGGGATGCTAGAGGATTGCTCCTTCGTCCCCGCACAGTTGGAGACGGGATGACCTTTACCGACAAGGTTGTAACCATCGGAAAAGAGTCCGCCACAACGGTGCGGCCATTGCAGGATATTTTTAAAGACGGAACCTCAGTTTTGAAAGCTTGGGAGACCCTTCATTTATATTCTATCAGACCGGGCTTCTTATTGTTTAGGCAAAATGATGCGGCGCTTTTCATGAGATACAATCCGCATCGTTTTGCTCAACAATTGAGCTATAATCAAGGAGTGCCGCTGGAGGCTTTCTTGCTAGAACCCACTGCCACTGAAGAGGGGATGCGGAATGCACTGCATCACTTCATGCGCTTGAATACGGGCTCTCACTTCTTTATCAGCGAGCCGAGTTGCGTTCCGAGGATCCTTAATGTGTATATGGCGTGGTACCAGCATTCGATGGGCGCCGTCATTAAGGAAAAATGGCGGCTGCTGCTCGATCGCAAAAGTGCGTCTCCTGCCAGTGATCGCAAAAGTGCGTCTCCTTCCAGTGATCGCAACGTCTCTTTGAAGCGGCGGACCACTGTCCCCCTTCCGCTAAGAGAAGTCGCTGCAGTCGTGCCTCCACGTGTGCTAAGCCCTATGCACGGGTTGCCTCGTGCTCCTGTGGAGACGGTGGATGTGCCATCAGTGCCCCACGCTCCCATGGAGATGATAACTGTAGCTTCCCCTGAATCTGGCGTGGGCTCAGATATCGGGACTCGTCGACCCAAGGTGCCCACCAAGCGTAAGCTCGTGCTCGCTGCGACTGGAGTTCGTGTGCAGAATAGGAAGAAGAAGTCAGTCCTCTCCCTAAATGCTGTACTCAGCCTGGAGCCTCGGGCTCTTTATAATGAGGGCCTGAGCGAATATGGGACCAATGAAGGTCTCTTCATAGCCCCAGAAGATACTGATCTCGCGGCCGCTATTGCAGCTTCTGTGCGATCCGCAAGCCACCAAGCGGAGATGGCCACCCTCGTGCAATCAAGTAAACATTAGTCGTACTTTGTTATTGCACTATATCTTTATTTTTATTACATGTCTTGACTGACACTTTTCTTTTTGTAATAGGCTTTACCACTAAAGAGGCTCTGGCGGCTTCCCTCAAGACCTTCGAGGAGGAGGAGAGGAATCGTGCTTTTTTGGGCATTGGTATGTCTCGGCTTATTGCATCTTCATTCCCCTTTTTTATAGACAATCTGACCCTTTCTTTATCTTATCGCAGGGACCACAATGCCGATCCCGCAAGCTGATGCAGAGATTCTTCCCGGGCCAGCCACCGAAGTCCCGGCCTCTTCGGCATTGTCGAAAGAGGCCCTACTCAAACGACCGATGACGGAAGCCTTGACGGCTCCAGAGGTAACCCCTGGTGTGGACGATGATGTCCTGTTGGTGGAGGCGTCTAGAAGGTCCGCTTTGATTGCCCGGGCGGAAAGGAAGCACCGAGTGCACGCGGCAAGGGAGCGTAGTGCTGCCTTAGCCGTGGGCGTGGGCTCAAGCACCGCTACTCTTGCCCCTACTCCCTCAGAGGAATCTCCGGCTACCTTGTCTACTGTCTATAGACGAGCAGCACGTGCGGCTCAGGAAGCGGTCGGAAGACCAACCCAAGGTAATGTGATACGGGGTTCCGTTGTCAAAGTTTTAAGTATCAATTCTCATATATCTTATCTTGCAGGGCCGAATCCTACTGACGAAGTGGCGGCGACTTCTGGACCTGGGGCAGCGGTAGAGGAGGTAGCCGTGATTGTCGAACCCGAGGCGGCGGTAGGCGAGGTGGCTGCGATTGTTGAGCTCGAGGTAGCGGCGGATAAGACAGACACAATTGCCGAGCCTGAGATGGCGGTAGGTGAGATGACCACCACTGCCGAGCCTGAGGTGGTGATGGACAAGATAGCTACAATTGCTGAGCCCGAGGTGGCTGCTCCCTCTCAAGAATCGAGCACCGCTCCAATCATCGCTCTTTCCGGCTGCGGCTTTTTGCCATCTCCTGGCGTCGCAAGCGTTACGACGGCTCTCGTAGAGTCAGGGGATGAGGCGACGGGAGGTGAGACCATCTCGATGGAAGAGGATGAAGCAGTTGTTGTATCAAGTGACGCCCTCGTCGTGGCTCCGACTGGCGACTCATCAGGTAGATTTTGGTTCATTACTTTTCTTTTTATTCTGCAATCTTTTTCAATCTTTCCTGACAGGGTTTATCTTGTTTCTAATGCAGGTGCGGCGAGCGCTGAGGTCGCACTACCCGAGGCAATTCCATCAGCTACTGCCTTGACGGTGACACCTCCTCTACCCTCTCTCATACCATCTCAGATGTTGGAAGGTGCGGATTCGTGACCCATCAGTCTTATTTTTAAGCTGTATAACCTATGTACTGACGTTGCACTACTGCATCCTTGCAGGAGTCCTTTTTGACCACCTGTATCAGGTGCTGCACCCACACTTCTCCTTCTTGTCAGAGATTGGTCCGCCTGGTGGTGTCGGTGAGTACAAGCTTCAGCTAATGTCTCTTCTTTTACCGGCAGTCAAATCATTTCTAATTCTTCTTTTTTTTGATTGCAGTACTACAGATCGAAGGAGGAGATGAAAGAACAGTTCTACCAGTACTCCCGGCCTTGCCATCTACCTCAGCCGGTATTGTAAACTTCATTGTTTATAAACATTCTCTATTTCTTGAACCGTCATTTGACCGTGATTTGTTTTGCGGCGGTGATACCGACTCCAACTCCGTTCGAATATCAAGTTATAATGCCAGTGGGCCCCTTCTCTCGACGGGCATCTTCCAACGGCGCTGTGAATAGTCTGCGTATGTTGAGCGACTACATCGAGGAGCTTGACGTGGAGACTCCCACATTCGCTGCGGATTTGGCCGCCGAGGTTAATCCCATGCTGGCGACGCTCGTGAACTTTCATAGTGAGGGTGTCGTTGAGTCTTGGGTTAGCCACTGTAGGAAAATCGAGGCTTGTTTGTATGAGCTCGAGGTTAGACGTCCTGCTCCCGAGGTCCTGGCTGTGAACTCTTAACGGGCTGCGCGGGTCGAGCAGAGCACTCCTTACTTCCGTCATCTTGAACAAGAAGCGGCCTTAAAACATAAGGAATGTGAAGAGACTTCAAGCGAATCTGCTCGACTGCATGCTCAGGTTGACGCCAATGCTGTGCAGTTGAAAACCATCTTTGAGGGCTTTTTACGATGCATTTCTGATAGGCTAACGCTAAGGCAGAAGCTCGACCTCATCGAGCAGGATGCGCAGAGTCGTGAGGCAGCTCGGTGGGTCGTTGATGAGCGACTTTCGTCTTATTTACAGCAACGGGCTCAGGTTGAAATGGAGTTGGCCGTGGCAGCTGACCGTGACGAGAGGCTGAGGGGAGTGCATGAGCAATTGAGTGGCTTACTGAAGACGCTTCCCTCCCAATAGTTGCATTTTGCGCCATTTGTAAATTTTGAATAAAATGTATTCATTTTTCTTTATCCTTTCAGATGATGTAGCTTGTACTCAATTGAATTCATAAATAAAAGATACATTTCTTTCGCAATGTCTTGTGTCATCTCTCTGCTTTCTTCTTTCTTTTGTTATCAACATGTCATCTTAGCAAACATAGCCGGCAGATGATAGAGTGAGCACCTTGGACTCTTCGTAGGGTGGTGATGGCTTAGGAAGCAGGTTCATATCTGTTACCTAAGTCTTTTCAAATTTATGAGCCGCGAGGGTCTCATAAAGATTTTTCTCCCTACGAGTCGTGAGGATCTCGTAGGTATATTTTCTCCTTAGGAATCGTAAGGATTCCTAAGTGCGTTTTCCCTTGTAAGTCGTAAGGATCTCACAAAAGAATTTTCCCACTTACAAGTCGAGAGGACCCGTAAGCGGTTGTTTCCCTCCTTTTCGAGATTCGACTTCGGAGAGTGTGACCCATGAATGGTATGCAAGAGTCCATTTTGGACCGACTTGCAGGGCCCCAGTGCTTAGGAAACCGGCTCTTATCCCGATTGCCTAAGGCTTTTCCCTACGAGTTGAGATGAATCGAGAATTTCTCGTAAGGATATCCTAACGTCACAGCTAACCTCTGTTCTTTACGACAAAGGTCCGTTAGGGTCTGTGGTACTAGGGTTTTGTCCATCATACCGTCGTGTTGGCTGATGTATTCCTCGATAGGCAATCTTGTTGTTCGAGTTGCCTTGCGATTGTCGTGTCTCTGATCCCTTCGGGGGCTGGACAAGACGTCTTCAAGCAATCCTCCTAGGCAGTTTGGCCGTCGGAAGAGCAAGCGTTAGGAATTTTGCCATGCCACTTTTTACTTGAGGTTAGACTCATTTTGGAGAGCCCCGATGAGTCATAACCACTCCGCGCTGGCGTGGGATGATCTCCGATAGTCTTTCAGGTTTTATATGAGTTGCCTTCAATACCCTGAAGCTAGGAATTTGGCCTTCGCTTCGTTTGTTGGCATTGCGTCTGCTATATCGAGACGAATGTCACGGTTGTCTCTAGGTTGGTGGTGAACCGTCGAGGTTTGGAACTAGGGATTTTGCCATAGCTCCGTTGTTTGATTGTCGCGTCTGAATCCTACTGGAGGAAGAACGCTGTGGTGACATCTCGTCTGCTGTGTCTGTCACGCCCCGCTTCCCGGTGTACGGCGAAGGGGACGGGACCGGTCCGCTATGTATATACTCAGAAGTACATACGCTAAACGTATCTAAGCAATATAAAAAGAATACACAAGAGACAAGAGGTAATAAAAACAACAACTTTTATTTATTAACATTCTTTTGTACAATGCATAAAAAGGAAATACAACTGAAATAAAAAGATGCCTAAACAGTGGCATAACAGGAAATGAAAAGTACAGAAAGGAAAAGTGTACAATGAAACTAAAGTGCAGGGTTTTCGACAAACTGCTCCAAGTCTTCTTGAGATGGCTCGATCTCTGCCGGGTCCAAATCACCTGACGACATTCAAAGAAGAAAGAAATAGAATGCCGTCAGCAAACAGGTCGCTCGGTAAGTCCCAAAGATAAGAGGAAAGTAGAATAGACAGAATAAGAAGATATCTTTTAAAGTTGTATACTATTGTTGTAATGTTGTGTTAACGCTGTTGTTTGTAGCTTGGTACAGAAGGATGCCAGTGTATACGAGGGGGGTCTCTATATGCTAGAGATCAGGGCAAACGGAATGTACAAGGAACCGTTAAGCCACGGTACAACAGCGACGGAATATAGGTTAGGTGTCTTAATCTGACCACCTCGTGCCACCTTTAACACATTCCGTACCAATCTACCCCTTAAACCCCGTAGTGTTTTGATTGTATTGTTGTATTGTATTGTATAAGTTGGATGACTGACCAAAACCATGATATCAGTAAACAGATTGTAACTGCATAATCATGTAGGCGGAATAACTGGATAATGGATGTATATCCATGGTTTGATTCAGTCAAGTTGTATAGATTGATAACTGGATTCATGGATTCATGCGTTCATATTGAATTGGAATATTATAGAATGTAGATTGACTTGAATCATATTCAAGTCAGAAATAATCAGACTCAAACCCGAGTCAGACAATCAAAAATGTAAATCGAAGTCTTATAATTGCTAGGGTCCTTAGGGTAATTTATAAAACTTGAGGGGTTTTTATGTATAAACACTTTTATATACCTTTCAAAATACACCTCAAGTATTTATTACTCGTCTTTAGAGTTGTAATGAGGGTGGATTTTATATTGTGACATTTCTAATGAAAATATCCTAGTTTTTATAAATAAAGGTATTTATTTGTAATATTGATTTATTTGAAGTTCATAGTATTTTAGTGTAAAATTTATTCTTGTGATTTTCAGAAAAAGGTGGAACATTTATATTATAATAAAATAGATATTTAAATGATAAATATACATATATTTATACAAAAATAATTTTAATAAATATTTTATATTCTAAAAATCTCATTTTCTTAACATGACGTATTTTAAATCTTTCGAGACCGAATGCTCTTTGCGGAGGTCTGAATCTCGCACTACTAAACCCGAGGGTGCACGATAAACCGTACTATCCCGAACGGGTTCCCCAAAGTGGGTTGTAGCGGCGCTTTGCAAAGATTGTAAAATACTAAATCCTTTAGAAAACGGTTTTATAAAGTATATGGTATTTATTTAAAAAAGTCGATTTTCCGTATTTTAGATTCTAGGGTTTTCTAATTCAACGAGACTATTTCTAAATGGTCTAAACAACAAGTTGTTAGATGCCTTAAATCGCCTCTTCACCGCCAATTGTGGCCAGATAAGTACAAGTGAAGAAAGGAGGGATCCGCTCACGAATCATCGTGAGATGGGCCTTTTAAAATTACCTTTCTCACTTGCCTAGCCTACACACCACAAAGTCAGGTTTAGATAAACGACCGATGTCCACAACTTATCGTATTTTCATTTTAAGAGGTATTTATTTTAGAAGTGTAACAAGCTAAAACTTTTTAGAAATGGTTTTATTAAGAATATGATATTTAAATGAAAATATTGTTTTATCGTATTCTAAGTTTTTGATGATATCGTTTTAGGCTGTATATGCGTGTGTGTGGAGGTAGGTCGTTACCTCGTGCTCTACTTTAAATGTATAGCAAGGTTAAGGGGTTAAATGTGAAATCGAAACATTGTGGTATTTAAGTGAAAAATACGATAAATTGGAAAGGCTATCATTTCATGTGATGAAATTTGTTCAAATTGTTTGTTAAATATTTAATAGTCAACATAAAGATGTTTAAGCATGAATGTATTGGCGAGAAGTAAAATTTTATAGAAAACCGAATCGAAAATCGGATTTGTTCCGATTCCGTCGGGTATTGTAATTTCGTATTTTTCTTTAGAAAAAGAGAGAGGTTAGAATGGGACTTACGGGTTTGGACAACACGAGAGTGATAAGGAAGAAGAGGGTTCGCCGGTACGTCGATTCATCGCCGTGAGTTCCTAGCACGATCACCGGAAGTTCGCTGTAGATTTCATAGGAGCTTCGCATTTCGCTCGTTTTCAAAGTACACAAGATCTCTTGGAATTTTGAGAGAGTGGGCTCAGAAATTTGGGATGAGAGGGTAGAGGGTAGGGGGTGTATTTATAGGGTTAGGCTAGGGTTAGGGTAGGTGTAGGGTTTTTAATTAAAAATGTAAAATTATATATAAAAAATCATTAAAAATGGAGTAAATAGGGGTTAATGGGCTCTCTGTAACCGATCTGACTATTTAAAGTATGTAGGGAGGTTAATGGGGACTCGGCCGTCCGGCCGACCGGCCGACTCGACCGAGTCAGGTGGTCGGGGTGTGTGGGGTCTTCAGGTGTGGCTTCTGGTGTATTTAACTTTTCATGTGTAGTAGGAAATTTGTGAGAAATGCACGTGTAACTGTTGGTATTCTAAAAAATCAAAAACAAAATAATATTAAAAATAATGTGGGGCATGGGATTTTAACTCTGGTGGCTTGGTTCAGCAGTGCAAGGTATTACCAATGAGCTACAAGCTCCTTCTTGTAATTATAGAGTGAAATAAATACTTAAAGAGATATCAGCAATATTAAATACTCCAAGTATACATAAATCAATTCTTTGTACATTAAAAATGGAGTTGTTACAGTATCGAGACGAACGTCGAGATGGTGACCACTCCGCACTGGCGTGGGATGATCTCCGATAGTATTTCAGGTTTTATATGAGTTGCCGTCATGACCCTGAAGCTAGGAATTTGGCCTTCGCTTCGTTTGCTGGCATTGCGTTTGCTGTATCGAGACGGATGTCACGGTTGTCTCTAGGTTGTTGGTGAACCGTCGAGGCTTGGAGCTAGGGATTTTGCCGTGGCTCCGTTTGGTGATGTTGCGTTTGCTGCAACGAGACGAATGTCGAGGTGATCTCTAGGTTGTCTGTGGACCATCGAGATTTGGAACAAGGGACTAAGCCATGGCTCAGTTTGGTGATGTTGCGTCTGAGTCCTGTTGAAATGAGGAGGAACACTGTGGTGGGTCTCCAGGCTGTAGATGTGGCCGTCGAGACTTGGAACGAGGGATTTTGCCGTGGCTCCGTTGTTTTGACCGTGAGGTCTTTTGTTGATGTTGCATCTGCATCCTGCTGGAATGGGGAGGAATGCTGTTGATGATCTCTAGGCTATCCCTGAATCGTCGGGATTTGGCTTCGTTTTCTGATGGAGCCCGGGAAGGGAAGGTGTGATTCCTTTTTTGTTTATGCCCCTGAATTATATACAGGGATTGATGTGATATCACCTGTAGGGCATAAATTTTATTTATATATTTTTTTCTTTCCGCGATGCTCTATCATTTCAGCTTTTATATCGCGAAGGTCGCGATTGCCCAATCATTTCGGCTATTTTTTGCGGTGCCCAATCATTTCGGCTATTTATTTTATTTTTACTCGCTGCTTTTTATTGCGAGTTGCCCAATCATTTCGGCTATTTATTCCATTTTTACTCGCTGCTTTTTATTGCGAGTTGCTCAATCATTTCGACTATTTTGCATGCATGCATTTTTACTTGCTGATTTTGTTGCAAATTGCCCCATCATTTCGGCTATTTTGCATGCATGTGTGGCTCGCCGTATTTTTGCTGCAAGCTTGGAATTAGACACCGATTTCGGCATCAGCACCGCTACAACTGGGATATTGCCAGGAGCGAATCATCATTTGCCTCTGTCGATATCAAACAAAGGTGGCTTAGCGAACAGGGTTAGGATCCTATCGACTAAGGCTTTTGACTTCATGAGCCGTAAGGGTCTCATAAAGATATTTCTCCCTGCGAGTCGTGAGGATCTCGTAGGTGTGTTTTCTCCTTAGGAGTCGTGAGGATTCCTAAGTGTATGATCTCTTATAAGTCGTAAGGATCTTACAAGAGGGTTTTCTCCTTATAAATCGAGAGGACTTACAAGGGTTGTTCACCATGTAGACATATCCCTAGTCATGGATGGGACTTCGTTAGGAAAATGTTTATTCGCGCCCGTGGATTGTATACAAGGGTCATGTGGATGACGTATTTCTGAGACGGGGTCATTTGGATGACGTATTTCCGAAACGCGGTCATGTGGATGACGTATTTCCGAGACGGGGTCATATAGATGACGTATTTCCGCGACGGGGTCATGTGGATGACGTACTTCCGTTGTAATGAGACTAATATCGAAGTGGCCTCCAGGTTGTCTGGGAACCATCGAGATTCGGAGTAGGGGTTTTTCCGTAGCTCCTGGGTTGATTGCAGCGTCTGAATCTTGCTGGTTTGGGGAGGAATGCTGTTGATGATCTCTAGGCTATCCCTGAACCGTCGAGATTTTGCTTCGTTTTCGGCTGGAGCCTGGGGAGGGAAGGCGTGATTCCTTCTTTGTTTGCGCCCCTGGATTGTATAAAGGGATTGATGTGATATCATCTGTAGGGCATAAATTTTATTATATTTTTTTATTTCTTTCCGCGATGCTCTATCATTTTAGCTTTTATATCGCGAAGGTCGCTATTGCCCAATCATTTCAGCTATTTTTCGCGGCGCCCAATCATTTCGGCTATTTATTTTATTTTTACTCGATGCTTTTTATCGCGAGTTGCCCAATCATTTCGGTTATTTTGCATGCATACATTTTTACTTGCTGATTTTGTTTGCAAGTTGCCCCATCATTTCGGCTATTTAGTATGCATGTGTGGCTCGCTAGCTTCTCACTGCAAGCTTGGAATTAGACACCGATTTCGGCAGCAGCACCGCTACAACTGGGATATTTCCAGGAGCGAATCATCATTTGCCTTTGTCGATATCGAACAAAGGTGGCTTAGCGAACAGGGTTAGGATCCTGTCGACTAAGGCTTTTGATTTCATGAGCCGTAAGGGTCTCATAAAGGTATTTCTCCCTGCGAGTCGTGAAGATCTCGTAAGTGCGTTTTCTCCTTAGGAATCGTGAGGATTCCTAAGTGTATGTTCTCTTATAAGTCGTAAGGATCTTACAAGAGTGTCTTCTCCTTATAAGTCGAGAGGACTTACAAGGGTTGTTCACCATGTAAACATATCCCTAGTCACGGATGAGACTTTGTTAGGAAAATGTTTATTCGCGCCCATGGATTGTATACAAGGGTCAGCATTGAGCCGCTTGTAGGGCAGTGTTGGAGGTTGTGGTGGCCGCTTAAGAACAGGTTCAGATCCCTGTAACTTAAGACTTTTGAATCTTTTGAGCCGTGAGGGTCCCATAAGAGGGTTCTCCTTACGAGTCGTGAGGATCTCGCAAGTATAATTTCTCCTTAGGAATCGTGGGGATCCCTAAGTGTGTTTCTCCTTTATGAGTCGTAAAGATCTCACGCGGGCGGTTTCTCCTTACAGGGTCGAGAGGACGTTGCAAGTGTCTTTTAACGAGATTGCGCCCTTTCGGGTTTTCACAAAACTCACCGGTAGCCCTGTTGTTTTTACTCACGGAGCCCTTTCGGGTTTTCATCCGTGCCCTTTTTGCTTGTGGACATACCGTTTTTTCTTTTTCTCTTTTTTTTATTCTAACGAGGTTGCGCCCTTTCGGGTTTTCACAAGACTCGCCGGTAGCCATGCTGTTTTTACTCACGGAGCCCTTTCGGGTTTTCATCCGTGCCCATTTCGCTTGTGGACATACCGTTTTTTTGCCTCTTTTTGTATCAGCTTTAGAATGCTGCGGTCTGTAGTAGTTTATCGACGTCTCGGTCAATATCCAGTTTTAGGACATAGCGGTCCATCGTTAGTTTAACGACGTTTCGGTCTATAGCCAGTTTTAGGACATAGCGGTCCATTGTTATTTTAACGACGTTTCGGTCAATAGCCAGTTTTAGGACATAGCGGTCCATTGTTAGTTTAACGACGTTTCGGTCTATAGTTCATAGGTCGGGCATGTTTGAAGATCTTTCAGCACTCTTTTAGTTTTTTTCCAAAAAAACAAATTCTCATGGAGCTTCCCCTATAAAAGAGCATGATGCCCCCAGCGTGTCCATCCTTTTCTGAGCATGTGGTTGTGGCGGGTTCACCTTCCAGTTGTCAGACAACTCGAATTTGCCCTTTGGTATTCATCCTCAATCCGGCCTTTGAAGACGTAGCAATCTTCGAGTGGGTGACCCATTACTCTGTGGTAGGGACAATAGTTAGGATGGTTAACGTCACCCGGTTGCGACGGATGTTTTGGATCTGGCAGAGTGATGAGTCTGTTGCGCACTGCCAGCTCAAACAGTCTCCTCGTTTTATCCTGGGGAAACGAGTAAGGACGTTTCAACTTCTCATCGAGGGATCGCAGCTTGTTGCTTTGACGAACAGACGGTCTCGGGTTACTCGGCTGTTGCTGAGCGTTGGCGACAAAGGTCGCTTTTCCCTTCCCCTTATCCTTTTTGCTTGATCCCTTGTTTGCGGGTCCGAGATCCTTTTCAGGTAGCGTGCGATTGCGTAGCGGAATGTTCTCGCAGCTCTTCGTTTCTTCCTCTTTTCCTGAGGTGGATTCCTTAGAGAGAGGGCTGAGAGTAATTTCTTCTTCAGAATTGCTCCCGAAGGTAAGAACTCGCGATCCCCTGCTATCAACCATGTGACAGTTATCGGCAGCCCTTTCTCGTTCGTCTGTCGCATTTTTCTGCTGTCGACGAGTTTCACGCTCCATCCTCTTGAAGTGCTGCCTGTGAGCGACATACCCTTGCCACCAATTTTTAAAGGCATTGCACTCTTCGGTGGGGTGCGCAATCCTTTGATGATATAAACAGTAATTAGGATGCGCATCCGCATCATTAAGGCGTATATTATTGGATATAGTGCCCTCAAAGTCAATTATTGGATCGCAGGTACGTGATTGCAATGATTGAGGAGGACCTATACCGGTAGTGCAGTCTTACTCGAGATGATAGTATGCTATCTGGTTTTCCTTTATCAGTCGTGTATAGGTTCAGGTGACTGATCACGATTACACATTGATAGAGCCCTTAGGATCTTGCTTGACTACCAACAGTATGAGGGCGATCATATACGTAAGAGTTGGGTAGTCTATAAGCATATCCTTAATTCTGGTCACTAGTCGTGGGAGTTTCGAGACAGGGTATCGATACTCCGGAGTAGACTAGTGTATACAGTCGAGACCCCGACGAGGGGAGGTGGCCGGTCTCATAAGCCACTGGTGTCAGTTGGATCACCTAAGATGTATACAGGTGCTCATTGGGTTATGAGTACACCGGACAGGACTCGCCGGGAACCTGCTAGTTGGTATTATACCTATCGTCAGATAGCAGTTCCCTGGTGACATGTGTACAGGTTAGTTCATCGACCTGAGGTCGTCATTTGTCTCGTGTGAGTTCCCACTGTGCTTTGATTTCTACCCTACCATGGCTCAAAGGAGTCGTGCAAACAGGTATTTTTTGGGTACAGTCCCGAGCCACATGGAGGAAAGTGAGCGGATCGGCAGGGGATTCGTCTCTCCCGGTATTGGGGGTGAGATCATACTGTGTCTAGGAAAGCCATTACACTAAGTCCTTGGCCAAGGCAGGTGAGAATTTCTGGTAGGTACTCCGGTAGTTTCTCAGGGTGTTCAGGGCTTATCTCCGACACGACTTATACCGCTATTGGGGGTCTGACGTTACTAGCCCCCTAGGCCAGATATGCGATACTCAAAGACGAACGGACCGGACTGTATATACATTGTCACTGTTAGGCTCAGTGGGATTTCACGATGAGTTCGCTCATCGGCTACCCTTGAGGTTAATACATGGGCAGCCGTTACGCACAGCTAGTGCCGCTGACGGCTTGTGGTTAAACCCACTGCCATGGTACTGACGAGTCATTAGAGTCCCCCACAGATAGTTTCCCAAGTTCGGGCGAAACGTTGTAGAGGCCATATGGTTTTATGGCAGGGTTCGGAAAATGCACGTGCATTTACGCACGTGTCATATTTCGGGCAGATAATACTGGTGGGCTTTGGTTTAAGCCGGATCCATGTATTATACTTTGTAGATATAATATCTTTGTCTCAGTTGCATTTGTATTCGGTCGTAATACAAATGCGGGTATATTTATACTGTTACGGGGTTATCCTGAAATTCGTTTCGGGATCGCTTTTGGAAGTTGCCAGTTTTCTATCACCCGTATTAAACATTCGGTTTAATACGGATTTATCTTTTTTTCATGAGGGTGTGTCATAAGGGTGAGTCATGAGAGTGCTTCTAGAAGATTCTAGAATTGGTGACTAGGTTAGTGAGGTGTTATATGATTCATTGGTTGCATTAAATGGATGATGATGTGTTTAGGTGACTCATTCTTTTGCATTAACTCTTCTTTGTATTTGCTTAAGTTCTTTTGCTTATGGTCATCCCTTTTGCTCCTACACTCACCCCTCCTCTCACTCATATATGGCCGGCCCCTCCCCTCCTCCTCACTCACTCACTTGGTTGAAAAGATTATGATAGATTTGTGTATGGAAATTTCATAGCTCCTTTTATTCTATCTCCCGATTCAAATGGCAACTTCATTAACCGTTCGACCATGGCTTTGGACGAAGTGAGACAAAGTGTTCTACTCATTCTCTACATCAATCTTGGTCATCTCTTTTAGCAAACTAGATGACCGAGTTGCCTCGGGTCAGAGGCGGGAGCCCGTTTAAAGATCCGATGACGTGGTACCACTTGGACGAGCAGATCGGAGATCGACGAGATCGGAGCAGCCGCAACAGGAGCGTGGGATGATGGTTAAAGAACGAAGGACTCGAATCGTTCGGTATAACCTTTCTACCCTCGTTACAGTTTGTTAGTTTAGCGTTAATGGCAGATCCGGGTTATAGTATGCAATAGCGCCAGTTATAAAAGTTTTTGTTCCGCATTTGGCGTCTGAAAGACGGCCGGGACGCTACCGTAAACTTACATGGTATCAGAGCAAGGCCATTAAGCTTTACTAACTTATGCTAACGCGTTTAAAACATCGATCGAACGGATTTTCGAAAACCGCAAATTCCATGTCTAAAGTTTCTGTTGATTTTAAATCTGATCTAAAAATCATTTCGAGTATACCATAAAATTGAGCAGGCTTTTTAAAGGACACTGGAGAAATACGATCGCCTGATCCGACCGTACGGCCGCGGATCTGCCGCCAAAGCCATGCTTTGGCCGCGGAAACGCGGCCGTCTTGGTGAATCAGAGCGTAGTTTTTCTTCTGGTGGTTCTACTTGGGAAATTGTGTTTTCTGGAATTTTTCTTTTGGGCCCAGTTTTTGTTACTGTACAGCAGATGTATGTGGGGCCCAATTCGGAAAATTTAGTCGATCGAAATTTAAATGTGTTAGTTTACAGTACTTACATTATATCTCCGACCGTGAATGTGATTTGAGCGGTAAACCGCGTCTGATTGCTATAGTTCTTTTAGACGGGTTTGCGAACGTGACATTCGCGTTGATGTTCTGTGTTGTGCTGTGATGTTGCGGATTTGTCGTGGTGGATAGCAGTGTGCAATGTTAGTGCAGTTTGAATTTATTTGTACATTTGATATTGCGGGGCGAGCGTCCAACATGTGGACTGCCGTCATTGTCTGTTTGTATAATATTCTTTTGGGGCACGACCGGGCTGAGGTCGACGTACCCGTTGTACATATTTTTCTTTTATGTACTAGGTTTTACCCCGCGGCGGAGTGCACGGATAGCTGGGTTCTGGAGGGCAACGGGTCCGCATCTCATGGCTTTGAGAGGCAGAGGGGTCTCACTCTAAAATTAGCAGACTATTCGCCGCACTCATAGGGGGTACAGGTTGACCCAAGGAGGGGTTCTCAAGTTACCGGATTCCGTGAAGTGCTGGGTGGTCCATTCACTATGCTGTAGGGGGCTGTCTCGCTTCAGGTTTTGGCGGGTAACTTGCCGCACCCGTAGGGGTCTAGGTTTCATTGCACAGGCTATCCACATGACCAGGGGAACGTCGGGTTTCAGCAGCGGCTCTGTGAAACCCGGGGATCCTAGATTATCTGTATTATTCTGTGATGCTTATTACTTTTCTGTAATGTTGCATATTATGATGTCTGGAGCGATTATTGTATATTGGTATATATACTATTAGATATTGTATATGTTTTGCACCCACGCTAGTCCAGTCCCTGCTCTGTCGTTAGTTAAGTAACCTAACGGGTAAAGACGGGACCCAGTGACGAATGCGGATGGCATATACGTACATTTTGTTTTCGTTCTTTTCTGGTGTGATTAATTGATGGGACTGCGTTGATTCTGATCAATGCAAAGGAAAACAAACCTGTTTGGCAGTTGTTGGAACAGTTTTAAAAAGGTGTTATTACAAAGACGTTTCCTTTTGTTTTGTATAGAGGTATTCGGTTGTAATATCCTGCACCTCATTCGACGAGGCAAGGGCCGAGATCCTTTCACCGGGAATGATCCATTGGGCAGAAGTTTGCGTCAGGGTAATAACTTCACTATAGTCGATTACAAGTTGCTTTGCATCGCGGTATTCAGTTGGAATATCCTGCACCTCATTCCACGAGGAAAGAGCCGAGATCCCTTCACCAGGAGTGACCTCTTTAGCAATAGTTTTCACCACTATATTTTTATAAAAAGCTATCGGGTTCCTTCAGCGATATCAAGTTCGTTACGTTAAAGGTTTTTCGCCAAAAACCAGCCGTAGCCCTCCGTCATTTCTTTTGGGTATTCAGTAGTATTCAAGCTATGTATTTTGACCTAACGCCAAGGCATAGTGTTTGGTAGCTGCTGGGTATTCATTTGTTGCATAGATAGATGAGTTGGTTTGGGACAGTCGTTCTGCCATTTTGACCTAACGCCAAGGGCATGCATGGGTGGGTTCAAATTGACAAGATAGTGACGGGTAGAACTTGGCATGTGACTTATGACATTTTGACCTAACACCAAGGTCATAAGAGCATGAGGCAAAAATCATATCGGGAGTTTCTAAAGAAACTGAAACTTGCCAGGCATGCGCATACCTTCTGGAGTGTGATAACGTGAGTGAATTCCGTCACGTTATCATGCGATAAGAGTTAGATCCCGATTCCCACTGATGAGTTGGTTTACTCTTCGGGTGATCCCGATTGATTCTTCTTTCAGGTTTGGAGGAGAATTTGACAGTACAGTGGGAGGTTTCCTGATTAGATAAAGTGATAACCATTCTGATCTAGGTTAGAGTGCACGCAGAGTGTTTCTTTTCTCTCTCTCTTTGGCAGCGACCTTTGACCTACCCTAGACTATGACTCAGTGACCAAGTTGACCGAACCTTCTTAAATTACTGGCTTTTGGATTGTCTAAATTGCATAAGTCATTGCCACTCCTTCTTTTACCCTTTGCATTTCTCAGAACACCCCGTATTACTACGGACATCCACTTCCATTGGATAGATCTATCGTATGGTTATATACGAACTCGAAGGGACATCTTCGAGGATGGATCAAGGTTCAGGAGAAAAAGAATTGGTTTATTCAGTTGTCTTTTATTATCACCTTCTCTCAGGTTGCGAGGGCTCCTTGGTTTAGGAGAGTACACCTATTATGCTTATTGGATAGTCTTCTTCCAAACCATAGGCAGGTGCCGAAAGGTAGGGAATGAAGAAAACCAATTAGCCTAAGTAGGGTGTACAGAAGCTAATATGTAAAGACAAAATAAAGGGATTAGAAAGTGGGCAAAGTAAATTGCGACTGCTATCATTCACGACCAAACCGCGTACTTCATCGCCACTCCTATTTCACCTTTGCTTTTTTCCCCAGTTCGGGAGAAATAGAATAAGGTATTATTCAGTTGTCTTTTATCATCACCTTCTTTCAAGATGTGAGTACTCCTAGGTTGAGGAGGGTACACCTATTATGCTTACTGGATAGTCTTCTTCCAAACCACAGGCTGGTGCCGAACGGTAGGGAAGGAAGAAGACCACTTAGCCTAAAGGGGTGTACAGAAGGTAACGACTAAAGACAAATAAAGGGATTTAGAGAGATGGCAAAGAAATTTACGGTTACAGTCATGAATTGGATTATGGAAGAGGCATTACTAGGAATACCAGGATATCCCTACGAAACATTTTTCATGTTTCAGTGCATTGTTAAAGGAAAACTGTTTTCCCGATTAGATACTTACACCAGGGTATGTATTTACCAGGTTTCATTCTCATATCTGTATAATTTTACAGATGATGAGTGGGAGTAAGTTATTGGGAATTAGGTGATCATCCTCATTATATCGGAATTCGTTGTAATTGGTGATATTTGAGGAAATCGCCTGGGTACAGTTTTCAACCTACGACGCACAGGTTTTGAGTTATTCAACTCAGTGGACTTATACAGATTATTGTATGTTGTCCTCTATCCATCAGGACAAAGGGATAGGTCCTCGTACTATGTTCTATTTACTTATGACTTCTCTAGTTTTTAGACAAGTGTTTCGTAGAAATACAAGGTCTAAGTTTTGAGAAGTTGTGGGTATAGGAATAAAGTAGAGAACCAAGTATCGCAAGTATCGGTATAGGGAGTGTAAGTCCATGCTACCTCTCCCGGTACTTTCGGGCATGCAGAATTTGGTGAAAAACGATTTTCTTAGTGGCGGTAACAAGGACTTAAAACCTGGATCTTTGTTAAACATCTAACTAACAACCTAACTATGAGTTGCTAACTACTCGGTTAGGGGGTTATACCTTTCTTTTTCTCGAACTCCTTCGTTTTCAAGCTTCGACGGTCGTCCGGATCGGCTTCTCCCCGTCGTCTCCTTGCGCCGAAGATAGATCCACCTGAAAGCTTCAACCTTTGGCTCTTTCTTCGAACTTTGAAGAAACTAGTTCACTCGGTTTGCTAAACCTTGTGAACTAGAGTGAGTAGAGAAGAGTTTGTATGGGATTTTATCTATGGTTCTTGGTTCTCAACTCATGAGACAAGTGAACCATAGAGTCAAGAGAGGGAGAGCAAGAGGAGGAAGATGAGAGCTCAAGAACAAGAGAGAGAATGAGCATGAAAGAATGAGAGAAGACTTTTCTCATTTGGCTCTCATAATCCAAAATCATCATAACACATCATATCAATCAAGTATTATGTGATGGTTTAAGCAACCATAGCCATATCATTTCATGCACTCATTTTGCACAAAAGAGCAAGTAAGCAAAAGTCTTTGCCATGAAATGATAGCTATAGTTATCATGATGGTCAACTAGTCAAGCCTAGTCAACCGGTCAACAAGTCAACAAAAGTCAACAAGTCAACAAAGTCAATCCCTCAATAACCATGTCACCATAATACTTAATTAATATAATTGTTAATCACATATCATATTCTCATTAGGGTTGACCAAAAAGTCAATAGTCAACAGTCAACGGTCAACAACCCTAATGAGAATCCTCTGCCTCTGTCTCTCCGTCAACTGTGCATACACACCCGCATCCGCGTTCCGAGGAACACGAATACAAACTGGATAAATCCAATCCCAAAAGGTACACTAGGATCTGGCTTAAACCAAAGCCCGCTAGTGTAAACTGTCCGGACACTGTACGTGCACAAGTGCACGGATGTGACCAAACCCTGTCGCAAAACCATGCGACCTGTCGCAAAACCATGCGACCTCTACTCTTTTGCCTAAAGGCGAATAGCTTTCTGTGTGGGACTCTAAAGACTCGACACTATGCTGGCAGTGGGTTTAACCACAGACCGCAAGCGGCACTAGCTGTGCGTAACGGTCCCCAGGTAGATGCCGACAAGAAGACTGACGAGGTGAAACCCATCTGAACTCCTACTGAGCCTGAATGTGACAATCTCCGTACAGTCCGGTCTGTTCGTTTGATACATCGCATGGCGGGCCTAGGGGGCGGTAAACGTCAGTCCCCCAATAGCGGTACAAGTCGTGTCGGAGTGAAGCCCAAAACACCCTGAGATAACACTGGAAGCCTACCAGTATATCTCGTTTGCCCTGGCCAGGGACTACTCGTGTAATGGCTCTCCTAGACACAGCGCGATGTCAACCCCCAATACCGGGAGAGACGAATCCTGTCTAACCGTCACTGCCTCCAAGTGCTTCGGGACTGCACCCAACTACTACCTGTTTGCACGACTCCTTTGAGTCGTGGTAGGGTAGTAATCAAAGTGCAGTAGGAACACACTCGAGGCGAAGTGACAGTGTCAAGTCAGCGGACTAAGCTGTACTCATGTCACCTGGGAACCGATAATCGACGATAGGCATAATACCAACTAGTCAGTTCCCGACGAGTCCTGTCCAGTGTACTCGTAACCCAACGAGCACCCGCATACTATCTCAAGTACGACGTACCGACGGCTGTGGGACAGACCGTCTCCCACACTGTGATGAGAAGCGCATGCGCTAGTCTACTCCGGAGTATCGATGCCCTGTCTCGATAGTCCTGCGACCAGGGACCAGCATAAGGATGTGCTTATAGATTACCCAGCCCCACTAGTGTGACTGCCATCACAATGCTGGTAATCAAGCAAAGATCCTAAGGGCTCCACTAATGTGTATAGGCGATATACTAAAATAAACACATGTACACATTGAAGTAGAAACAAACCAAGTAGCATACTACTATTTTGAGCAAGATTGTATATACAAGGTGAATATCCCAAGCTTCCATTAAGTAATATACAAACTAGTATGATACAGTAATGGCCTCTAGGGCATATACACTAACAGGGAGAACCAGGTGGCTTTTGGGTACAGTCCCGAATCACATGGAGGCAATGAGCAATAAGAGGGGATTCGTCTCTCCCGGTATAGGGAGTTGATGTTGCGCTGTATTTGATTGGCTATAACTAGAAATCCCTGGCCAGGGTTGCTGAGATTTACTGGTAAGTGTTATCAGTAGTTTCTCGAACTGTTATGGACCTCATATCGACACGACTTATCAAGCTACTGGGGTCTGACATTTACCACCCCTAGGCGAGATATGCGACATATCAGACGAAGAGACCGGACTGTACGGGAGTGTTACTGGTTGGATTCACGGGATAATATACAGCTTGCTTGTTGATCTTCTGATCGATCAATACCTGGATGGCTGTTACGTTTAGCTGACCGCTTGCAGCTTGTGGGTGTTTGATATGATCATCACCTACTGCCGGCGTATTGACGATTCTTTAGAGTCCTACACAGAGATTTCTTGGCTCAGGCAAAACGGAATAGGAGCACATATATGATATGTGTGGAACCGAGAACAATACGTGTATGTGATACCGTACTAGATTCTCGCGATATGAGATATCGGCCGGGTATATGTGATATAGCCGGGTCATCGGATCAAGTGTTGATTCGATGAACTGATACAGATTATATTAGTCGGTTATTTGTGAAATAGCCGGATTATCGGATCAAGTGTTGATTCAATAATTTAATGTATAATTATATATTTGATAAATTAAATTACATTAACTAATATAAGCTCACTAAAAGATTCTTTTTCTCACTCGGGTAATACATTGATATATATGCGATATATGTTAATTGTATTATTTTATTTTGTTACAATAAATATTGTATATGTGATATATAATATTGTAACAAGTTAAGGTTACTAATGCAACATGATTAGTGGAGATTAAACATGGTTAAGATTTGATTTGGGTTAATTCTTTCTAGTAGCTTCTAGAAGCTTTGCTTTTGTTTTAAGGAAAGATATTTGTTATGATATTTTCAAAAGAGATTTGTTTAACCTAACCAAACCTTTTAATCATGGTTCTATCTCTACAAGGGTTAGTTCTTCTCACTTATACCATGGTTGCATTTCTAACCTCACACTTGAGTTATTCATTATTCATCACAAAAGAGTTAGCTTCTTCTTGTTCTTTCTTCTTGCTTGAAAAGCTTTCTAACTTTTTGAGAGGTGATGAAAATGGGTGAGATTAAGAAAACAAATGAGAGCTAAAATCCTACTTCATCATCCTAATCTATCCTAACCATTTAGATTAGGGTGTTCACTTCTTTAGTGAGTGAGAGCTTGTGTTAAAGAAATTTCAAGGTAGATCATCTTTGTTATCGAAGATCGGAAGCAAGCTTGCATCTTTCTCTTCGTGGAGCCTCTCAAGAGTCCGGGAACTCGATGATCGCAGCGAAAGGACCTCAACACGGAGCTTATGAAGTGAAGGACCGGACTACAAAGGTTGTAATCCCAAACTCTTAGATGTTAAAGTGTTTAACATACTTTGTTTCGCCTAATCTCTAGTTTAAAAATCTTGGTTAGGGTTGTTCGGCACGTCAAAATTTTAAATCGGGCATGGTTGATGCCTTATAGACCCTTGTGAGAGTGCCTAGTAACCCTACAGATGAGTCTGTTGCGCACTGCTAGCTCGAACAGTCTCCTCGTTTTATCCTGGGGAAACGAGTAAGGATGTCCCAGTCTCTCCTCGAGGGATGGGCGTGGACGGATGTTGTTTTGGCGAACAACCGGCTTTAAGTTGCTCAGCTGTTGTTGAGTGTTGGCGATGAAGGTTGCTTTCCCCTTCCCTTTTTCGTTTTGCGGCTCTGGCTTCGAAGAGGAAGGCCTGTGGCCCATCTGGTCCATCTGAGCCAGCTTGTCAATCAAGGCCTGGAAAGTGGTCGGCTTGAAAAACATCATGAATTGGGAGATGGTTGCCTGCGGATCAAGAGTACCCACGAACATGCCTAACGCGGGAGCTTCTTCGATACGCTGCTCGCATTTCGACCATAAATTCTGCCACTGTATCGCGTATTGTACCCACGTTTCTCCTGGCTTTACCCTGACGTTGATCAATGCGGTGATCGGGATGCGCTCGCTAGCGCTTGCAAATCTCTGTGTAAACAACAGCTCCATCTCTGCAAATGTTTTGACACAATCGTTGGGCAGCTCCGAATACCACTCAAATGCTGTTTCCGACAAACTACCGACGAATTGACGGAGCAAAAGCTTATCATTGTCCCCGGTGTTGCCGCAAAGAGCTCTGAACTGGGCGACGTGCTGGTGAGGGTTGCCTGTCCCTTTATATACATGGAACTTAGGGATCGTATATTTCGGCGGGTAACTTATTTGGTCATACCAGCCCGGATAGGGTCGTCCGGTCTTGACAATTTGGCCAGCCACTTCATTCGTCTGGTGAGCTCGTATTTGCTGAGTAATATAATCATCGAGCGCAGCTTTTGAGATGGTCTCCTCTTTGGCTGCTGAACAAGTCGGAAGGGGATTTGACGTCTCTTCTCGGTCATCTTCAATAATGATCGGAGGGTCTTCAGCTGGAGGATCCGGCTGTAACATCATCCCGACCATGTCTTGGAAGAGAAGCGCCATTCGTTTTATGTTGGCAGCTTGTTCTGCTGCTTCTCTGTCTTTCTTCTCGAGAACTCTGCGGAGGAAGTCAGCATCGGTTTCTTGTTCATGAAGCTGCTCTGATGACGCCTCCGGGCTTTCTTTTGACCCGGTGAGTGTGGCCATTTGCGTCAGCATTTCTTGAAGCTTATGTTGCTGCTCCTGGGCTTTTGTCCAGGATTGGGTGAGCAGTCGGTGACCTGTCGAAGCGCGGCTTTTCTCTTTTCCGGAATCCATGTAAACAGTATGCACCGTTATGCCCCAGACTTGGGGCGTTTGGGTTCAGTGGTCTTACGATTTGTCGCAGACTCAGGGATTTTCTCCGGCCTTTTCTTTTTGTGGACTGGTGACGTTGAGGGGGCCGTTGCAGTGGGCACCCAAGTAGCTGTCGTCCTTTGTGGCTTGCCAGGACGGTTTTCTTCCTGCTGAACCTTCAGCTTCTTCTGTCGACGGGGATAGTCTTGATCAATCACCGACTCTTGGACCCGTCGCCAGACTTTGTAAACTTTGGAGGACAGCCGCTGAGGGGACTGTTCCGGCTTTGCTTCTATGACATTCTCCGCGGGTGGAGGAGATCTTTTTAATACGGCGGTATGAGAATTCCTGCTCACCTTGTTCAGCAGCTCAAAGTTGTTCCCAGTTGGAACAACAGCATTGATTTCCACCGTTGGGGCTGGTGGAGTTAGCCCAGAGGGGGAGTTGCCCCGAGACTTCCTTACTCGGCGCCAGTGACGACGTCGAGCGTGTCGAGCTGATGGTGTTGGTTCAGTGATAGGGATGGCTTCGTTATGCCCCCTGTTCTAGTGGGGCGTCGCCTGTGCCAGCCTCTTGAAGATTGGCGTCCGTTGAGCAGCAGTAGCCAATCCGTCGAAGATAGACTTTTGAGCAGGAATGGGAGCTGAAGTGGGAGCCGGAACAGTCAGTCTTGTAAAGACCGACCCTTTGGTAGGAGAAGCCGCCTTGATGACTTCAGGAGCAGGGATGGCTATCCTCTTCGGAACAACCTTTTCTGGGATTGCAGGCTTCATCATGGGCCCACATGGACTTTGGCCCAATCTGGCGAAGACCGAGGTACTGGAGCTGGGCGACCCGTTGAAAGGGGCCGCAGTAGTTGTAAGCCGATCAAAGACCGACTTCTTGGGAGCTTCCGGCGTTGGCACAGGAGTGGTGAAGCTCGTTGGCGGGAGCATGGTCCCGAAAAACAATCCTGAGGTGGCTTGAGTGACCTGTTCCACCGGCATTGTGAACAGGGAAGCCGCTTGGGGCCCGTAAGCTATACCTCCATGGGTTGCAGTTGCATTTGTAACACTTCAAGCAGGTGAACGCCATTGATCCTTTGCTTTCTGCACCAAGCAAAACGCCAAATCTTAGTAGCTTGAAACCCAAGGGCAACCATTAGCAAACCGCGATTCGTTCGTGAACACGACACACGAAGTGTGGAGTGGAAAGAGGAAAAGTTCCCACAGGGCGTGCCAGAATCTGTTCCCCTCCGAACACAGAGACGCGACCACGCAGGTCCGTCTTGCCTGAAATTTGGAGCAGATGCTAATTGGTGCTATCCGTCCACCTCTCCGAAGATGCCAAGTTGATTTATGGCACCGTGTATCGAAGATTTAAACGGATGCGGCCGATATAGCGGACTTCGTCAGATTCCCCCTTGTTTGAGGGGGTTTTGATTGTGGGGACGCTCTTCCCTGCAGGCGCAAGCCCCTGCAGTTAATTACGCTACCGCATCGCGGTAACAACTTTCTCCTTCTCCAGATGGTCACTTCATGTCGTGGGTGTTTGTTTTGTGTTTGGTTGCCCGTGGATTGTATACGGAGACTAATTTATATTGTAGCCCGTAAGGCGTGGATTAGTCCAAATCCGTATATTCTTAGATTTGGGTTTGGGGGTTAGGTTTAAGGATACGTTAGTCTCATTTGAGACTAAGATCAACTTAAACGTTTGTTAAGGATACGTTAGTCTAATTTTTAGACTAAGGTCAACTTAACGGGATCGTTTAGATCCGACAAGAGAGCAATTGGGCTCTGTTGTTTAGTTTAGTGACATTGCGGTCGATAATTAGTTTAAGGACATTGCTGTCCATTGTTAGTTTAAAGACATCGCGGTCGAGGTTAAGGACATCATAGTCCGTGAGTTTAAGGACCCCACAGTCCAATGTTAGTTTTAAGACATCAAGGTCGAGGTTAAGGACATCATAGTCCATGGGTTAAGGACCCCACAGTCCGATGTTAGTTTAAAGACATCATGGTCGAGGTTAAGGACATCATAGTCCATTGGTTTAAGGACCCCACAGTCCGTGAAATGTGTGGTTGTCAGGACCCGTCACCTCTTTGAAGACGTTGAGGAATTACAACGACAAATATCAAAAGAGTGAAGAGATGTACCCTTGAACCGAGGTGAGTTGGTTGAAAGAGCAGATGTGCTCAATTCAAAACAAGTTAAGGACTTATGGCCAAAATTGGGCTAAGTCTAATTAAAATGTTTTAACATTTTATTTTTGTTCTGGCTATTAAGCCTTTATTTGGGCTCAGCCCTTTTAATAATGCTAGGCATTGGGCTCTGACATTTTTGTCTTCAGCAGAACAAATTATGCTCTGACAATGCGCCACGTGGCACGCCAGACGCTTTGCACCAACTAAAGAGCGCATTGCGCTTCTGTCAGATAGCGCACACGAAGAGGACACATGTCGTGCTTAGCGCTAAGCACTAGTTTATTAGCGCATTGCGCATTTAATTCATAAGCACATTGCGCTAGTCTGTTGGCGCGCCAGTGAGTGACACGTGGCGCACTTGGCGCTGAGTGCTAGCTCATGAGCGCAGTGCGCTGTTTTAAAAGCGCAAAGCACAAGTGGTGTCTATGGTTGACACGTGGCATGTTTTGGCACAGAGCGCTGATCCAAGGAGCACAAAAGCGAAGTTCATGAGTGCAAGGCACTTTCTAATAGCACCAAGCGCATTTGATCAGATTTAAGATCAAAGAACAAATTTATGTTCTTCATAAAGGAGGCTTTGCCTCAAGATTCAAGAACAGAAGTTCTTGTTTATAAAAAGGGCTCTGCCTTTATAGATCAAAGATCTGTGAATGAAGTAAAATACTTCTTTTATTATTTTATGATTAGATCTTTTGATCTTTTCCTTTTTATTAAAGACCTTGGTCTTTTTTTAGATCTAAGATCTTTTTAGAAGATGGTTCTTCTTTTTACGAGATGGTTTCATCTTTGTTATTTCAAGAACATAGTTTTTTACCTTGAAGATGAAGAAAAAATCTTCTTTTTTTCTAAGAGCTTGCTCTTCTTTTTTCTCAAAGTTTGCAGAGGGTTTTTCTCTCTCTTTTCTTGTTTGTATTCTGTATATCTCTCTCTTTTAGACTTGAAATCTAGGGTCCTTTATATAGGGCCAAATGATTTGTTAAATCAGTTTTAAGAGATCTTTCTCTGATTGATTTGGGAATATTTCCCACCGTTGGATCTTTGATCCTAAGGCTTCTGTTTTACAGAAAATAATCTTCTTGTTTCAATAAGATTGAAAAGATCTTTCCATAACAGAATTTTAGTTCTGATTAATTAATAATTATTAGTAGATCTTTTGATCTGACGGTGGGGGAATTTTTAATTCCAGCGCTGGCACACCTTGCGCTAGCGCACCTACGTTCGACCCGTGTTTGCTTTTGACACGTGCGCGCAGCGCGCAGAACCTGAAGCGTTGCTTCAATTTTTGAATTTTAAAATTCAAAACAGAGCTTTGCTCTGATTGGGGGAATCAAGTGTATTTTAACGAGATTGCGCCCTTTTGGGTTTTCATAAAACTCTCCGGTAGCCCTGTTGTTTTTACTCACGGAGCCCTTTCGGGTTTTCATCCGTGCCCTTTTTACTAATGGACATACCGTTTTTCTCTTTTTTTCTTTCTTTTCTCTTCTCTTTTTTTTTGTATCAGCTTTGGGATACTGCAATCCACCGTAGTTTATCGACATCTTGGTCAATAGCTAGTTTTAGGACATAGTGGTCCATCGTTAGTTTAAGGACGTTTCGGTCCGTTGTTAGTTTTAGGACATTTCGGTCCGTTGTTAGTTTAAGGACGTATCGGTCCGCTGTTCCGGCTACTACTTATAGAGTTTGGGCTTAGGAAGATAGCAAGCGGACATAGGCGTCGTCATTGTTTCCCCCAATCAGAGCAAGGCTCTGTTTAAATTTCAAAAATTCAAATTTTCTGAAGCAACGCCTCAAAATCCCGTGCGCTGCACGCAACGCGCCACGTGTCAGAAGTGGATGCGTCAGCACAGCGCCCGAGGCAGTGCGTCCAATCAGAGTAAGGCTCTTTTAAAACAAAACGTAAAGGAAGCAACGTTTCAGTTGCGCAAACGCTGCGTTGTGCGACACGTGTCTGCGCAGTTGCGCAAGCGCTGCGCTGTGCGACACGTGTCTGCGCAGTTGCGCAAGCACACTTGTGCAAGCACAGCTGCGCAAGCGCTGCGCTGGACGACACGTGTCTGCGCAGTTGCGCAAGCACAGCTGCGCAAGCGCTGCGCTGTGCGACACGTGTCACACTCTGGAGCATTTGCGCCAAACAGAATTGAGATTTTAAAGAAATCTTTTCTGTTCTTGTTAAAACAAGAAGATTTTCTTCTGTAAAACAGAGGCCTTTGGATCAAAGATCCAACGGTGGGGAAAATTCCCCAAATCACTCAGAGAAAGATCTTTTTAACAAGTTTAACTAATTTATGGGCACTATAAAAGGGACCCCAGACCTCAATTCAAAGACATCAACATTTTCTGAGAGAGAAAAAAGAGAACTCTGAAGAAATCCTCAAGAACAAAAAAGGTAGAAACCTTCAGAAAAAGAGAAAATTCTCTTAAAAAACAGATCATTGATCTAAGAACAAGATCAATGATCTTCAATAAGAAAGAAAACTAACTAATAATAGTGCTTTGCACTTGCTTATGAACCATTGGTTCCTTGAAAACAAGAAAAACTTGTTTTCTTTAATTTAAAATCAATCAAAAGATAAAACAGTGCTCTGCACTTGCAAGAACTGCGCTGTTGCGCTCCTGTGTTGGCGCAAGCCACCAGGAAGCGCCACGTGTCAGTAGCGCAGCAGCGCAGCGCACTGACACAGTGCACTGCGCTATTGCGCTTGTGCTCACCAGAGCGTGACACGTTTCACCACCATATGAGTTTGCGCTCATTACTCGGCGCAAAGCGCCTGACAAGCCACGTGGGGCACTGTCAGAGTATTTAATGCTCTGCATTATTAAAGAAAAGGAACATAGCCTAATTAAAAGGCCTAACAGGCCTAATAAATAAAATGCTATGCATTTTAAAAAAAGGGGGGGCAAAGCCCAAACAAAAAAATAGATACTCTGCATCATTTATAAAAGGGCAGAGCCCAACCAAAACAAGAATAATGCAGTGCATTACTAAAAAGTGGTAAAGCCCTAGCACAGGCCAAAGACAAAAAATGTTGAAACTGGACTTAGCCCAATCATGTCCATAAGTCCTCAAACTAAATTGACTGAGCACAGCTGCTCTCTTAAATCAATTTACATCTGGTTCGAGGGTACATCTCCGAACTCCTCTGACACCTATCGTTGTGATTCCTCAACGACGTCAGAGAGGTGACGGGTCCCAACGACCACACATGAATATGGACTCCGGGGTCCTTAAACTCGTGGACCGAAACGTCCTTAAACTAATATCGGACCGAAATATCCTTAAACTCATGGACCGAAACGTCCTTAAACTAATATCGGACCGAAACGTCCTTAAACTAATATGGGACCGAAACGTCCTTAAACTAATGATGGACCACCACGTCCCTAAACTGGCGATGGACCACCACGTCCCTAAACTGGAACATGGACCACCACGTCCCTAAACTGGAATAATAGAGCCTCCAAATGCTCTTTTGCCGGATCTAAATCGTCCCGTTTAAGTTGATCTTAGCCTCAAATACGGCTAACGTATCCTTAAACGTTCAAATGGACTATAAAACTCCAAATCAACTTTGGTCCAAGGGTACATCTCTGAACTCCTCTGACACCTATCGTTGTAATTTTTCAACGACGTCAGAGAGGTGACGAGTCCTGACGGTCATATAATAAATGGATCACCACGTTAAGTTGATCTTAGTCTCAGACAGGACTAACGTATCCTTAACGAACGTTTAAGTTGATCTTAGCCGCAATGCGGCTAACGTATCCTTAAACTAAAAACACCGAACCCAAATCTAAGTAAATACGGATTTGGACTAATCCGCGTCCTACGGGCGACGGCATTACTCAGTCTCCGTATACAATCCACGGGCAACCACAAAACAAAACAAACACACACGACACGAAGTGAAATTCTGGAGAAGGAGAAAGTTGTTACCGCGATGCGGTAGCGTAATTAAGTGCAGGGGCTTGCGCCTGCAGGGAAGGGCGTCCCCACAATCAAAAAACCCCTCAAGCGAGGGGGAATCTGACGAAGTCTGCTACATCGGCCGCATCCGTCTAAACCTCCGATACACGGTGCCATAAATCAACTTGGCATCTTCGGAGAGGTGGATGGATATAACCAAATAGCATCTGCCCCGAATCTCAGGCAAGACGTCCTAATGTCTTGGCCGCCATTCGGAGGGGAACATATTCTGGCACGCCCGGTCGGACCTCTTCCTCTTTCCACTCCACACTTCGTGTGTCGTCCTCGCGAACCAATCGCGGTTTGTTAAAGGGTTGCCTTTGGATTTCAAGTTACTAAGATTTGGTCTTTTGCCTGGCGCAGAACTCAAGCATCAATGGCCTCTAACTGCACCAACTGCTCGAAATGCCAATACAACAGACGCTCCGCCTCACCTGGAGGTGTAGCATATGGGCCTCAAGCGGCCTCTGTCCTTACTCTGCCTGTGGAGTAAGTGAATCAGGCTACCACGGGCCTGTTTTTCGGGACCATGATCCCGCCTACAAGCTTCTCTATGCCAATACCTGCACCGGAGGTGAACAAGAAGTCGGTCTTCGACCGGCTCACTGCTACGACGGCCCTTGTCAACGGGTCGCCAACTACAAAACCAACAGCCTCTGTTTTCGCCAGGCTGGATCAGAACTCTAAATTGGCTGTCCCAAGGATGGTAATGACTGCTGCTCCGGAAGTCGTTAAGGCGGCTTCTCCCGTCAAAGAGTCAGTCTTTTCAAGACTGACGATTCCTACTCCTGCCTCTACACGAAGATCTGTCTTCGACAGGTTGAATATCACCCCTCAAAAAACAACCTCAGTCTTTAAGAGATTAACACCAACGGCGCCTCATTCAGACATGGGGCAAAAAGAAGCGGTCTCTATCTCCGAGCCAGTCCCAACGGCTCGTCATGCTCGACGTCGCCATTGGCGACGAGTAAGAAAGGCAGGGGGCAACTCCCCCTCAGGGCTAACTCCGCCGGCTCCAGTGGTGGAAGTCAATGCTGTTGTTCCGACTGGGAACAGCTTTGAACTGCTGAGGAAGGTACGTAAGAACTCTCTAACCGCTATATTGAAAAGATCTCCTCCGCCCGCGGAGAGAGTTCCGGAAATAAAGCAAGAACAGCCCCCTCAACGGCTGTCCTCAAGAATTTATAAAGTTTGGCGGAGGGTTCAAGACTCCATGATCAACCTAGATCACTCTCGTCAACGAAAGAAGACGAAGGTGCAAAAGGGAAAGGACCGTCCTATTGAACAGCAAGGGACAACGATCGCTAGGGTGCCCACTGCAACGGCCCCTTCAACTTCAACGGCCCACAAAAGGAGGAGGCCGGAGAAAACCCCCGCACCGGCGACAAATATCAGAGGTGGTGAACCCAAACGCCCTAAGTCAGGGGGAATTGTGGTTCATACCGTCTATGTGGCATCTGGTAAAGAGGACAGTCGCATATCAACAGGTCATAGACCGCACACGCGGTCAGTGACCAAGGCACAGGAGCAGCAACAGAAGCTCCAAGAAATGATGAATGCTATGGCCGCACTTACAGGGCCAAAAGAAAATCCTGAAACATCCTCGGATGAACGCCAAGAGGAAGAAACCGACGCCGAATTCCTTCGTCGGATATTGAAGAAGAAGGACAAAGAGGCTGCTGAACAAGTAGCCAACATACAGCGTATGGGCCTCCTCTTCCAAGACATGATAGGGATGATGATACAACAAGATCCTCCAGCCGAAGAGCCCCCAATCGTCCTTGGAGACGATAGGGGAGAGACATCAAATCCTCCGCCAGCTCCGTCGACGGCTAAAGAGGATACAATCTCCAAAGCTGATTTGGATGAATACATCGCCCAACAAATACGGGTTCATCATGCGACCGAAGCAGCCGGCCAGGTCGTAAAAATAGGGCGGCCATATCCAAGTTGGTACGATCAAATCAAGTACCAACCCGGTTACTCAATTCCCAAATTCCATGTCTACAAGGGGACGGGCAATCCTCATCAGCATGTTGCCCAGTTCAGGGAACTCTGCGGCAACACCGGCGGTGACGACAAGCTATTGCTTCGCCAGTTTGTTGGAAGCTTATCAGATACGGCGTTCGAGTGGTACTCTGAGCTCCCGAACGACTCGATTAAGACCTTCGCGGAAATGGAGCTGTTGTTTACTCAGCGTTTTGCAAGCGCCAGTGAACGCACCCCGATGACGGCACTAATTAACGCCAGGGTAAAACCAGGCGAGACATGGGTCCAATACGCTATACGGTGGCGGAACTTATGGTCAAAGTGCGAGCAGCGCATTGAAGAAGCTCCCGCGGTGGGTATGTTTGTGGGAACTCTTGATCCGCAAGCAACTATCTCGCAATTTATGATGTTTTTCAAGCCGACTACCTTCCAGGCCTTGATTGACAAGCTAGCACAGATGGATCAGATGGGCCATAAACCTCCTCTTCCAAAGCCAGACTCCCGAAATGATAAAGGGAAGGGAAAGGCGATCGTCGTCGCTAATGCTCAACAACAACCGAGCAACTCAAAGCCGGTTGTGCATCAAAATAATATGCGCCCATACGTAGACCTCAAGGAAAGATTAGGGCGTCCTTACTCTTTTCCCCGCGATAAAACGAGAAGGTTATTCGAGCTGGCATTGCGCAACAGACTCATAAATCTGCCGGATCCAAAACGTCCGTTGCAACCAAGTGATGTCAGTGAGCCCAACTACTGTCCTTATCATCGAGTACTGGGCCATCCGATCGAAGATTGCTACGTTTTCAAAAATTGGCTTGAAAACCAGTACCGACAGGGTAAATTCGCGTTATCTGACAAATGGAAGGTGAATCCCCCGCAGCCTCACACCTCTAAGGGGACGAATACGCCGGGGGCAACATGCTCCGTCGTTGAAGAAGCTCCTTGGGAGGTTGTATTATCGGCCAAGACAAAGAGGATGCTAAACGATCTTCAGACATGTCCAGCGATTAGGTGGAAGAACCCGTTGGAACCGCAGGTCATTGAAGGGATGTTGAAGCCGCGTACAACTTCAAAGACCGATGGGGGTGGCTCAAACACTCGCAACCGGCCGTCAAAATCTTCGAAGAAGAAGAAAAAGAAATCAAAGAAGCCCGTGAAGCCTGGCGACAAGCGCACGGACTTGCAAAAACAAATTGACGCGCTGGAGGAATATAACCAGAAAGCACGGACTCCCATTACGCTCCAAGAGTTCCTCAATCACATCTTTCAAAAGAAAGATGAGGGAGAAAGTTCATCGGATGAATCCGAGGAATATGTGGCGAGCTGTCATATGATTTCCCATTCGATCAAGAACGATGAGGAGACTCCTTGCATTGAAATGCTGGGGGCAGATCCTGAACCAAAAATTCTGGGGCCATCAGATGAGGTAATTGACGCATTCCTTAATGAAGCTCGGTTGAAAAGTAAAGCTGATCGGGAGCGCGAGGCGTTTATATTCGAAAGGGCCAAACGCCAGCGCCTTGACGAAAGAATCGAGATACTCCCGCTGGAACAAAGTACCTCCACTACCGACAAGAGCCAATTCAAGATGAGGAAAAGGTTTGCTAAGGCCATATCAATGGACATGAAGCTACCATCCTCCGAAGGAAACGTCACCGGTGAAGTGGAAACGCACCCCTCCTATTGCTTATATCATCAAAAGATTTCGCACCCCACTCAAGAGTGCAAAGCTTTCGATAAATGGTGGTAAGGATACATTGCTCATCGACAACGCTTTAAGCGGGAAAAGCGTAAAACTCGTCGGGAGCGCCAAAATATGACTAAAGGGTTTAACAGAACTACCGGTGATTGTCGCATGGTTAACACCGGTGGGTCACAAGTGCCTACATTCGGGAGTGATTCTGATGAAGAGCTAAAACTTGCCCCTCTCTTTAAAGAGTCCAATTCAGGAAAAGAAGAAGAGCCGAAGGTTTGCGAAAATATTCGACTGTGGAATCGGACGCTGCCTGAAAAGAACCCCGGACCCTCAAACAGAAAAGATAAAAGGAAAGAAAAGGTCTCTGAAGATATCGTCTTAGATGACCAAGTTCTGGAGGAGCTAAGCGCCAACAACCCGCCGAAGAAGAATAAGGTGGATTACAACGTCCTAGCGCACCTGAGGAAACTACCCTCACAGCTCAGCATTCTCGACGCCCTTTTACTGTCAAAGGAGGCGAGAGATTCGTTGATCAAGTCACTACAAGATCCGGAACAATTCCAAGCTTGCCTGGCCGAGGAAAGAATGAAGTATGAGCTAGAGGAAGTGCACACTGCCGATGTCACTTTCGGCGACGAGGACCTTCTCCTTGGGACGTGCGAACACAATCGCCCTCTCTATGTCTCAGGATACTGCCATGATATAAAGATAGGCAAAATCCTGATCGATAACAGATCGTCTGTTAATCTCCTTAATGTGCGGGTGTTAAAAGAAATCTGCATGAGCGTCCAGCATCTTGCTCGTGACAAGATCACCATCTCCGGGTTCGACTCCCAGTCATCAAGAACTCTTGGGTCTGTGATACTGACGCTATGCTTCGGACTACTCGTCACGGACATTAAGTTCCACGTCATAGACGCCAAGACATGCTACAACGCTTTGCTCGGCCGACCATGGTTACACGAGTACAACATCATCCCTTCTACACAACATCAGTGTATGAAGTATTTTAAGGATGGTTTCGAGTATACCGTGACGGGAGAACTGAACCCGTTCTCTGTCAACGAAGTCCGCAAATACGAAGATACCAAATACTTCTTACCGGATTTCGAAGACACAGAAAGGTGTCACAAGCCGGAGAATAAAGCTAATGCCACCATCCCTGTCTTCGGCAGTGATACCGAGGAGGAAGAGGAGATAGTGTATTCGGGTCCGCCCCAACACAGCAAGCCAGGATCGTCCACTCCTACGTTGATCTTTGGTAGCGACTCGGAAGATGAGATCCGTGTTGTATTCTCTACTCGACCTTCCATACGAACGTTCACTGACGAAGAGCAAAGTCTACAAGTCGCCATAGTGCCGCTTAAACACCATAAAGAACTAGATGCACTTAATATTTACAATGTAGAAGAGCTACAAACATTCTACATCCCTCCCAGGCGAGAGAGCGAGAAAGCAATTCTGTTTTACCGCTCTGAAGAAACCAAGGTAGAAAAAGAAATCTGACATGGTGCGGATCCTACGGTCGACAGGCTTCAGCCTATCCGTCTCCCCAGATATTATACTGAAGGTTTGAAAAAGCTGCTGAAACGCCAGGGGATATCCTTCAAGCAGACCGTTCGAAAAGCCAAGTTCTATGATAAAGTCTGGAACGTTCCCGGGACTCAACGCAAACTGCCTAATGGGAGAATGGAGACAAAAGGATTCGGATACATCCGGTCAAAGAAACGAGAGCTACTAAACAGCTGTTACGTCATGTATGACTTCGATGAAGAAGCGGATGCTCAATGGGAGGACGCTAATCCTAAGCCAGTGAAAGTTCCAGATGCAAAGGAGCCCAGTCCGTCGTTCGAAGAACAAATGGACAAACTTATAAGGAAAGCTGGTCAAAAAGTCCGAGACGACCATAACCGCGAAATGGTCATCTACGAGAAAGCCAAGACGCAACGCCTTCTCCAACAGGCCGTGAAGGATGAAAATGCCGCTCCTTGTCAACCTGTTATAAAGAAGGCTCGGCGCAAAAGCAGAAATAAGTCGAAAGGCCAAAAAGGCGCTCAACAGCAACAAGGCAGGGCTAAGAGGCCACGGAAACGAGAGTCGAGCGTTATTGACCTATCCCTTATGAAGAAAATGGGTCGAGCGTACTCGTTTCCCCGGGACAAGACGAAGAAGATACTTGAGCTTGCTTTAAAACATCAGATGCTTACACTGCCGGAGTCTAAACACTCCGAACAAGCGGGCGAAGTCTCACACCCGGATCAGTATCAGCTTGGCAAGTTCGCTCTGTCTGACAACTAGAGGGTGGTACCGCCACAGAAGCACGATTCCAAGGCCACAACAGAAGAACCAGTTCCACATTGGGATTGGAAGCGAATTCGTACTTGTCACGTGATAACGATATCAAAAGAAGAGCCCGAGAACTTGGACAGCCTTCCCTGGTGCTTCGAAAACAGCAATGATGAGGTGATCTCAGAATTCCCACCAGCGCCAAAAGAGCTGGAGGATGGAATACACACCACCGCAGATAACCTCAAGAAAATTGAGTTGGGGACGGCAAACGATCCGCGACTGACATTTGTCAGTGAGCTACTATCTGAAGAAAGGGTGGCTGCATTAAAAGACGTCCTTGTACAGCATAGAGATTGCTTCGCATAGAACTATTCCGAAATGCCGGGACTAGATCCAGAAGTTGCTGTACACAAATTGGCGATATCCCCAGACATCAAGCCAGTCAAACAGGCGCCGAGGAGAATGCGGCTCGAGCTCGAAATGAGTGTCAACGCCGAGGTCAAGAAGCTGATCGACTCTGGCTTCATCCAGGAGGTCCAATACCCTGAGTGGATCGCCAACATCGTCCCGGTGATGAAGAAAAATGGGACGGTGCGCATATGCGTGGATTTTCGGGATCTCAATAAAGCCTGCCCAAAGGATGATTTCCCGGTGCCGGTCACCGAACTGATGATAGACAATACATCCACTCATGAGGTTTTCTCCTTCATAGATGGCTCATCAGGGTATAATCAGATAAAGATGCATCCCGAAGACCAGAAGCACACCGCCTTCAGGACCCCTCTAGGGATATTTTGTTACAAAGTGATGCCCTTCGGTTTAAAGAACGCCGGTGCTACTTATCAGAGGACCATGACGAAGATCTTCGATGACCTTATACATGAAATCGTCGAATGCTATATCGACGACCTCGTGGTTAAAAGCAAATCATACAAGGAACATCTCGAGCATCTAAAGACTGTATTTCGACGACTTCGAAAATACAACTTGAAGATGAACCCTCTCAAGTGTGCGTTCGGAGTTTCCTCGGGCAAATTTCTGGGATTCATCGTCCGACACCGAGGTATTGAAATAGATCCGTCTAAGATCAAGGCGATCATGGAAATGCCTCCGCCAAGAACCCTCAAACAGTTGCGGTCTCTCCAAGGGAAGCTCGCATACATACGGCGATTTATAGCCAATCTTTCAGGAAAGTGCCGTCCCTACAGCCACCTGATGAAGAAGGGAACCCCATTTGTCTGGGATCAAAAATGCCAAAGTGCACTAGACGAAATCAAGCAGTACCTGCAAAACCCGCCAGTGTTGGCTGCTCCGGTTAAGGGAAAGCCTTTCATTCTTTATACAACCGCCCTCGAAGGTTCTTTAGGCGCATTATGGGTGCAAGAGAATGACCAGGGGATAGAAAGAGCACTCTACTACTTAAGTCGAGTTCTACTGGGAGCAGAAAGCAACTACTCCCCCATTGAAAAACACTGCCTGGCGTTAATCTTTGCGATAGCAAAGCTCAGACATTACGCATTAGCATATGAAGTCCGTCTCATTTCGAAGGTGGACCCTCTCAAATATCTAATGTCAAAGGCCATATTGACATGTCGACTCGCTAAATGGGCTCTGCTCTTGATGGAGTTCTCGATAACATATCAACTTCTCAAGGCAGTGAAAGTCCAGGCCATCGCCGACTTCCTCACTGAGCATCCGATACCGGCCGATTCTCCTCTGAATTGCGAGTTGCCAGATGAACATGCGTTTGACGCTTTCGATGGGAACGATACCCGATGGGAACTCTATTTTGATGGAGCATCTTCCATGAAGAAGCGCAAACAATGTACCCCTATAATCAAATCGGGAGTAGGCCTCATCTTCGTAACTCCACAAGGAGGGATTATGCGCTTCGCCTTCTCCTTAACAGATCCGAGGACGAATAACGAAGCCGAATATGAAGCCTTGATAGCAGGCCTCGAGATCGCCATCGACATGGGAATTGAAAACATCCTCATATACGGAGATTCTCAACTCATCGTTAGTCAAGTAAACGGCGACTACCAAACGTGCAAACCGGAATTGGTAAAATACGGTGAAAAGGTGCAACAACTGTTGACCCAAATTCCCTCCTATACTTTGGAAAGCATACCGCACGCGGAAAACAGCAAAGCAGACGCGTTGGCCAAACTTGCTAAAGAACTGGCTGATGAGAACCTCGATGACGTTAGAATCGTGGTACAAAGCCGTCGGGTGCTTGCCCCAGCAGAAATATCTCCGGAATCATCCGAAGAAAAAGGAGCGAGCGAGCAGACGACCCTGCAAGTAAAAGATTGCGAAAATACCGAGGATTGAAGAGAAGTCTTCATAAATTACTTCAAGTCCCACCGAATGCTTGAAGAAGCGTCCACAAGACACCAGCTCATGAAACGAGCTCTGTCTTTCGCCTTCGTCAACGATACTCTGTACAAGAGGTCATTTGATTCTCTGTGGCTGAGATGCTTAGGACCTAACGAAGCGAAAAGGGTCGTCCAGGAAGTTCATGACGGACTCTGTGGTTCTCACCAAGCAAGCCTAAAGATGAAGTTGAAGATCAAACGGATGGGCTACTACTGGCCCACGATGTTCAGGACTGCCTCGAATATGCGAAGCAATGCCACTCATGCCAAATTCATGGGGACTTCATCCACCAGCATCCAAATCCACTCCATCCAACGGTGGCTAGCTGGCCGTTCGAGATGTGGGGAACTGACTTAGTTGGCCCCATCGAACCAGCATCGTCTAAGGGACATCGTTTCATCCTGGGAACGACTGACTACTTCTCCAAATGGGCAGAAGCGGTACCACTGAGGGAAGTGAAGACGGAGAATATCCTCCATTTATTCAAGACGCATGTCATATATCGGTTTGGAACTCCGCGACGGATCATCTCCGATAACGAGCCAGTTTACAGAAGCCACAAGATCAGTCGCTTCGCGCAACAGCACAATATAGACTGGAGATATTCCTCGGTTTATAATCCGCGAGCTAACGGTCTAGCTGAGGCCTTCAACAAGACCTTGACAAAGATCATGAAGAAAACAGTGTCCCGAAATAAGAAAGACTGGCACGAGAGACTGCAAGAAGCTCTTTGGGAGTATCGAACTACATTTAAGACGGCCACAAACACAACGCCGTACCCGTTGGTATTTGGGACGGAAGCAGTACTCCCCCTCGAGATAGAGTTGCCCTCTCTACGAGTGGCAGTCCACTACGAGCTGACGGACGAAGAAAATGCTCACCTTCGGCTTGAGGAGCTTGACGCCCTTGATGAAACCCGGCTCATAGCGCAACAATATCTGGAAGCTTATAAAGCAAAGATGACACGCTCATATGAAAGATTGACCCGACCGAGGACATTCCGCCAAGGCAAACTCGTGCTAGTAGCCAAAAGGCCTATAATTCCCAATCGCGCCAAGCGAGGAAAGTTTGAGCCAAACTATGAAGGCCCGTACATCATAGATAAGGTCTACCAGGGTGGGGCCTATCTACTCATAGATATGCACGGTGAAAGGCCTTTCAGGCCAATAAACGGTCGCTTCCTAAAGAGATACTACGCTTAATGAGCCGCAGCCTAGGTCAATGATAGATGACAACGACTATGTCCGCAAGCTATCTTCCTAAGCTCAAGCTTTATAAACAGTAGCCGGCCTTCTCCATGACGGACCGAAACGTCCTTAAACTAATAGCGGACCGAAACGTCCTTAAAACTACTACCGCAGCATCCTTAGGCTGACGAGATGAATAAAATAAAAGAAGAAAAAGAAAATAAAAAATAAATAAATAAATAAAAATGGTATGTCCATAAGCAAAATGGGCACGGATGAAAACCCGAGAGGGCTCCGTGAGTAAAAACAGCAGGGCTACCGGCGGGTGTTCGTGAAAACCCGAAAGGGCGCGACCTCGTGGAAAAATGTATATAAAAGTAAAAAGAATAAAAAAAAACGGTATGTCCACAAGCAAAATGGGCACGGATGAAAACTTGAAAGGGCTCCGTGAGTAAAAATAGCAAGACTACCGGCGAGTGTTTGTGAAAACCCGAAAGGACGCAAGCTCGTTAAAAGAACACTTACAAGGTCCTCTCGACCTTGTAAGGAGAAACCACCTGCGTGAGATCTTTACGACTCACAAGGGAGCAACACACCTAGGGATCTTCACGATTCCTAGGGAGAAAATACACTCGCGAGATCCTCACGACTCGTGAGGAGAACTCTCTTATGGGACCCTCACGGCCCATAAGATTTGAAAGTCTTAAGTTACAGAAACCTAAACCTGTGCTTAAGCAAACTCCCACAAACTTCCAATATTGCCCTACAAGTGGCTCAATACTGACCCTTGTATACAATCCACGGGCGCGGATAAACATTTCCCTAACCAAGTCTCATCCGTGACTGGGGATATGTTCGCATGGTAAACAACCCTTGTAAATCCTCCCGATTTACAAAGAGAAAACCCTCCTGTAGGATCCTTACGACTTACAGAGAAACAAACACTTAGGAGTCCTCACGATCCCTAAGGAGAAAATACACCTACAAGATTCTCACGACTTGTAGGGAGAAATACCTTTGTGAAACCCTTACGGCTCATGAAGTTAAAAGCCTTAGTCGACAGGACCCTGACCCTGTTCACTAAGCCACCTTTGTTCGACATCGACAGAGGCAGATGATGATTCGCTCCTGGCAATATCCCAGTTGTAGCGATGCTGATGCCGAAATCGGTGTCTAATTTCAGGTTTACGGAGAAAAGCCGATAGGCCGCACATGCATACGAAATAACTGAAATGATGGGGCAACTTGCAATAAAAAGCAGCAAGTAAAATGTATGCATACAAAATAGCTGAAATGATGGGGCAACTTGCAATAAAAAGCAGCAAGTAAAATGTATGCATGCAAAATGGCCGAAATGATTGGGCAACTTACAATAAAAAGCAGCAAGTAAAATGTATGCATGCAAAATAGCCGAAATGATTGGGCAACTCGCAATAAAAAGCAGCGAGTAAAAATAAAATAAATAGCCGAAATGATTGGGCAACTCACAATAAAAAGCAGCGAGTAAAAATAAAATAAATAGTCGAAATGATGGGGCATCGCGAAAAATAGCCGAAATGATGGGGCATCGCGAAAAATAGCCGAAATGATTGGGCAATCGCGACCTTCGCGATATAAAAACTGATGGTGTTGGTTCAGTGATGGGGATGGCTTCGTTATGCCCCCTGTTCTGGTGGGGCGTCGTCGGTGCCAGCCTCTTGAAGATTGGCGTACGTTGAGCAGCAGTAGCCAATCCGTCGAAGACAGACTTTTGAGCAGGAATGGGAGCTGAAGTGGGAGCCGGAACAGTCAGTCTTGTAAAGACTGACCCTTTGGTAGGAGAAGCCGCCTTGATGACTTCAGGAGCAGGGATGGCTATCCTTTTCGGACAACCTTTTCTGGGATTGCAGGCTTCATCATGGGCCCACATGGACTTTGGCCCAATTTGGCGAAGACCGAGGTGCTGGAGCTGGACGACCCGTTGAAAGGGGCCGCAGTAGTTGTAAGCCGATCAAAGACCGACTTCTTGGGAGCTTCCGGCATTAGCACAGGAGTGGTGAAGCTCGTTGGCGGGAGCATGGTCCCGAAAATCAATCCTGAGGTGGCTTGAGTGACCTGTTCCACCGGCATTGTGAACAGGGAAGCCGCTTGGGGCCCGTAAGCTATGCCTCCAGTTGAGGCACAACATGGGTTGCAGTTGCATTTGGAACACTTCAAGCAGGTGAACGCCATTGATCCTTTGCTTTCTGCACCAAGCAAAACGCCAAATCTTAGTAGCTTAAAACCCAAGGGCAACCATTAGCAAACCGCGATTCGTTCGTGAACACGACACACGAAGTGTGGAGTGGAAAGAGGAAAAGTTCCCACCGGGCGTGCCAGAATCTGTTCCCCTCCGAACACAAAGACGCGACCACGCAGGTCTGTCTTGCCTGAAATTTGGGGCAGATGCTAATTGGTGCTATCCGTCCACCTCTCCGAAAATACCAAGTTGATTTATGGCACCGTGTATCGAAGATTTAAACGGATGCGGCCGATGTAGCGGACTTCGTCAGATTCCCTCTTGTTTGAGGGGGTTTTGATTGTGGGGACGCTCTTCCCTGCAGGTGCAAGCCCCTGCAGTTAATTACGCTACCGCATCGCGGTAACAACTTTCTCCTTCTCCAGATAGTCACTTCATTTTGTGGGTGTTTGTTTTGTATTTGGTTGCCCGTGGATTGTATACGGAGACTAATTTATGTTGTCGCCCGTAAGGCGTGGATTAGTCCAAATCCGTATCTTCTTAGATTTGGGTTTGGGGGTTGGGTTTAAGGATACATTAGTCGCATTTGAGACTAAGATCAACTTAAACGTTTGTTAAGGATACGTTAGTCTAATTTTTAGACTACGATCAACTTAACGGGATCGTTTAGATCCGACAAGAGAGCAATTGAGCTCTGTTGTTTAGTTTAGTGACATTGCGGTCGATAATTAGTTTAAGGACATTGCTGTCCAATTTTAGTTTAAAGACATCGCGGTCGAGGTTAAGGACATCATAGTCCGTGAGTTTAAGGACCCCATAGTCCAATGTTAGTTTTAAGACATCAAGGTCGAGGTTAAGAACATCATAGTCCATGGGTTAAGGACCCCACAGTCCGATGTTAGTTTAAATACATCATGGTCGAGGTTAAGGACATCATAGTCCAAGGGTTTAAGGACCCCACAGTCCGTGAAATGTGTGGTTGTCAGGACCCATCACCTCTTTGAAGACGTGGAGGAATTACAACGACAAATATCAAAAGAGTGAAGAGATGTACACTTGAACCGAGGTGAGTTGGTTGAAAGAGCAGATGTGCTCAATTCAAAACAAGTTAAGGACTTATGGCCAAAATTGGGCTAAGTCCAATTAAAATGTTTTAACATTTTATTTTTGTTCTGGCTATTAAGCCTTTATTTGGGCTCAACCCTTTTAATAATGCTAGGCATTGGGCTATGACATTATTGTTTTCAGCAGAACAAATTGTGCTCTGACAATGCGCCACGTGGCGCGCCAGGTGCTTTGCACCAGCTAAAGAGCGCATTGCGCTTCTGTCAGATAGCGCACACGAAGAGGACACGTGTCGCGCTTAGCGCTAAGCACTAGTTTATTAGCGCATTGCGCATTTAATTCATAAGTGCATTGCGCTAGTCTGTTGGCGTGCCAGTGAGTGACACGTGGCGCACTTGGCGCTGAGCGCTAGCTCATGAGCGCAGTGCGCTGTTTTAAAAGCGCAAAACACAAGTGGTGTCTATGGTTGACACGTGGCATGTTTTGGCACAGAGCGCCGATCCAAGGAGTGCAAAAGCGCAGTTCATGAGTGTAAGGCACTTTCTAATAGTGCCAAGCGCATTTGATTAGATTTAAGATCAAAGAACAAATTTATGTTCTTCATAAAGGAGGCTTTGCCTCAAGATTCAAGAACAGAAGTTCTTGTTTATAAAAAGGGCTCTGCCTTTATAGATCAAAGATCTGTGAATGAAGTAAAATACTTCTTTTATTATTTTATGATTAGATCTTTTGATCTTTTTCTTTTTATTAAAGACCTTGGTCTTTTTTTTAGATCTAAGATCTTTTTAGAAGATGGTTCTTCTTTTTACGAGATGGTTTCATCTCTGTTATTTCAAGAACATAGTTCTTTACCTTGAAGATGAAGAAAAAATCTTCTTATTTTCTAAGAGCTTGCTCTTCTTTTTTCTCAAAGTTTGCAGAGGGTTTCTCTCTCTCTTTTCTTGTTTGTATTCTGTATATCTCTCTTTTAGACTTGAAATCTAGGGTCCTTTATATAGGGCCAAATGATTTGTTAAATCAGTTTTAAGAGATCTTTCTCTGATTGATTTGGGAATATTTCCCACCGTTGGATCTTTGATCCTAAGGCTTCTGTTTTACAGAAAATAATCTTCTTGTTTCAATAAGATTGAAAAGATCTTTCCATAACAGAATTTTAGTTCTGATTAATTAATAATTATTAGTAGATCTTTTGATCTGACAGTGGAGGAATTTTTAATTCCAGCGCTGGCGCACCTTGCGCTAGCGTACCTACGTTCGACACGTGGCGCACAGCGCAGAGCGCAGCGCAACTGCGCTAGCGCACCTGTATTTGACGCGTGGCGCACAGCGCAACTGTGCTAGCGCACCCGTGTTACGCTGGATCTGAAGCGTTTTTTCAATTTTCAATTTTGAATTTTGAAGCAGAGCATTGCTCTGATTGGGGATGCGCTGCCTAGGGCATAGCGCTCCTGGCGCAGGCGTGTTTGCTTTTGACACGTGCGCGCAGCGCGCAGAACCTGAAGCGTTGCTTCAATTTTTGAATTTTGAAATTCAAAACAGAGCTTTGCTCTGATTGGGGGAAGCAAGTGTCTTTTAACGAGATTGCGCCCTTTCGGGTTTTCACAAAACTCTCCGGTAGCCCTGTTGTTTTTACTCAAGGAGCCCTTTCGGGTTTTCATCCGTGTCCTTTTTGCTTATGGACATACCGTTTTTCTCTTTTTTTTCTTTTCTCTTCTCTTTTTTTTTGTATCAGCTTTGGGATGCTGCAATCCACCGTAGTTTATCGACATCTCGGTCAATAGCTAGTTTTAGGACATAGTGGTCCATCGTTAGTTTAAGGACGTTTCGGTCCGTTGTTAGTTTTAGGACATTTCGGTCCGTTGTTAGTTTAAGGACGTTTTGGTCCGCTGTTCCGGCTACTACTTATAGAGTTTGGGCTTAGGAAGATAGCAAGCAGACATAGGAGTCGTCATTGTTTCCCCCAATCAGAGCAAGGCTCTGTTTGAATTTCAAAAATTCAAATTTTCTGAAGCAACGCTTCAAAATCCCGTGCGCTGCGCGCAACGCGCCACGTGTCAGAAGTGGATGCGTCAGCACAGCGCCCGAGGCAGTGCGTCCAATCAGAGCAAGGCTCTTTTAAAACAAAAAGTAAAGAAAGCAACGTTTCAGTTGCGCAAACGTTGCGCTGTGCGACACGTGTCTGCGCAGTTGCGCAAGCACAGCTGCGCAAGCGCTGCACTGCGCGACACGTGTATGCGCAGTTGCGCAAGCACACTTGCGCAAGCACAGCTGCGCAGGCGCTGCGTGACACGTATTTGCGCAGTTGCGCAAGCGCTGCGCTGCACGACACGTGTCACGCTCTGGAGCATTTACGCCAAACAGAATTGAGATTTTAAAGAAATCTTTTCTGTTCTTATTAAAACAAGAAGATTTTCTTCTGTAAAATAGAGGCCTTTGGAGCAAAGATCCAACGGTGGGGAAAATTCCCCAAATCACTCAGAGAAAGATCTTTTTAACAAATTTAACTAATTTATGGGCACTATAAAAGGGACCCCAGACCTCAATTCAAAGGCATCAACATTTTCTGAGAGAAAAAAAGAGAACTCTGAAGAAATTCTCAAGAACAAAAAAGGTAGAAACCTTCAGAAAAAGAGAAAATTCTCTTAAAAAACAGATCATTGATCTAAGAACAAGATCAATGATCTTCAATAAGAAAGAAAACTAACTAATAATAGTGCTTTGCACTTGCTTATGAACCATTGGTTCCTTGAAAACAAGAAAAACTTGTTTTCTTTGATTTAAAATCAATCAAAAGATAAAACAGTGCTCTGCACTTGCAAGAACTGCGCTGTTGCGCTCCTGTGTTGGCGCAAGCTACCAGGAAGCGCCACGTGTCAGTAGCGCAGCAGCGCAGCGTACTGACACAGTGCACTGCGCTATTGCGCTTGCGCTCACCAGAGCGTGACACGTGTCACCACCATATTAGTTTGCGCTCATTACTTGGCACAAAGCGCCTGACAAGCTACGTGGGGCACTGTCAGAGTATTCAATGCTCTACATTATTAAAGAAAAGGGACAGAGCCCAATTAAAAGGCCTAACAGGCCTAATAAATAAAATTCTATGCATTTTAAAAAAGGGGGGGCAAAGCCCAAACAAAAAAAATAAATGCTCTGCATCATTTATAAAAGGGCAGAGCCCAACCAAAACAAGAATAATGCAGTGCATTACTAAAAAGGGGTAAAGCCCTAGCACTGGCCAAAGACAAAAAATGTTGAAACTGGACTTAGCCCAATCATGGCCGTAAGTCCTCAAACTAAATTGATTGAGCACAGCTGCTCTCTTAAATCAATTTACATCCGGTTTGAGGGTACATCTCCGAACTCCTCTGACACCTATCGTTGTGATTCCTTAACGACGTCAGAGAGGTGACGGATCCTAACGACCACACATGAATATGGACTGTGGGGTCCTTAAACTCGTGGACCGAAACGTCCTTAAACTAGTATCGGACCGAAACGTCCTTAAACTCGTGGACCGAAACGTCCTTAAACTAATATCGGACCGAAACGTCCTTAAACTAATAATGGACCACCACGTCCCTAAACTGGCGATGGACCACCACGTCCCTAAACTGGAACATGGACCACCACGTCCCTAAACTGGAACAATAGAGCCTCCAAATGCTCTTTTGCCGGATCTAAATGGTCCCGTTTAAGTTTATCTTAGCCCCAAATACGGCTAACATATCCTTAAACGTTCAAATGGACTATAAAACTCCAAATCAACTTTGGTCCAAGGGTACATCTCCGAACTCCTCTGACACCTATTGTTGTAATTCTTCAACGACGTCAGAGAGGTGACGAGTCCTGACGGTCATATAATAAATGGATCACCACGTTAAGTTGATCTTAGTCTCAGACAGGACTAACGTATCCTTAACGAACGTTTAAGTTGATCTTAGCCGCAATACGGCTAACGTATCCTTAAACTAAAAACACCAAACCCAAATATAAGTAAATACGGATTTGGACTAATCCGCGTCCTACGGGCGACGGCATTACTCAGTCTCCGTATACAATCCACGGGCAACCACAAAACAAAACAAACACACATGACACGAAGTGAAATTCTGGAGAAGGAGAAAGTTGTTACCGCGATGCGGTAGCGTAATTAACTGCAGGGGCTTGCGTCTGCAGGGAAGGGCGTCCCCACAATCAAAAAACCCCTCAAGCGAGGGGGAATCTGACGAAGTCTGCTACATCGGCCGCATCCGTCTAAACCTCCGATACACGGTGCCATAAATCAACTTGGCATCTTCGGAAAGGTGGACGGATAAAACCAAATAGCATCTGCCCCGAATCTCAGGCAAGACGTCCTAATGTCTCGGCCGCCATTCGGAGGGGAACAGTCATCTATCGTTAACCTAGACCGTGACTCGTCAGGCGTAATATTTATTCAGGAAGCGACCGTTTATTGGCCTGAAGGGCCTTTCGCCATGTATGTTCATGAGTAGATAGGCCCCACCTTAGTAGACCTTGTCTATAATATACGGGCCTTCTTAGTTCGGCTCGAATTTCCCCCGCTTGGCGCGATTAGGGATCATAGGTCTTTTGACCATTAGCACGAGTTCGCCTGGGCGGAATGTTCTCGGCCTAGTCAATCTTTCGTATGAGCGCGCCATCTTTTCTTTGTAAGCCTCCAGATTTTGTTGCGCTATGAGCCGGGTTTCATCAAGGGCATCGAGCTCCTCAAGCCAAAGGTGAGCACTCTCTTCGTCCGTTAGCTCGTAATGAACTGCCACTCGTAGAGAGGGTAACTTTATCTCGAGGGGGAAAACCGCTTGTGTACCGAATACCAATACGTACGGCGTTGTGTTCGTGGCCGTTTTGAATGTAGTTCGATACACCCGAGAGCTTCATGCAGTCTCTCGTGCCAGTCCTTCTTATTTCGGGACACCGTCTTTTTCACGATCTTTGTCAAGGTTTTATTGAAAGCCTCAGCTAGACCGTTAGCTCGGGGATTATAGACTGAGGAGTATCTCCAGTCTATGTTATGTTGTTGTGCGAAGTGGTTGATCTTGTGGCTTCTGTAGGCTGGCCCGTTATCGGAGATAATCCGTCGTGGAGTTCCAAACCGATAAATGACGTGTGTCTTGAAGAAATGGAGGATATTCTCCGTTTTCACTTCCCTTAGCGGTATTGCTTCTGCCCATTTGGAGAAGTAATCAATTGTCGCCAAAATAAATCAATGTCCTCTGGACGATGCTGGTTCGATGGGGCCGATTATGTCAGTCCCCCACATTTCGAACGGCCAGCTAGCCACTGTTGGATGTAGTGGGTTTGGATGCTGATGGATAAAGTCCCGTGAATCTGGCACGAATGGCACTGTTTCGCGTATTCGAGGAAGTCTTGGATCATCGTGGGCTAATAATAACCCATCCGTTTGATCTTCAGCTTCATCTTCGGCCCGGCTTGGTGAGAATCGTAAAGTCCGTCGTGAGTTTCTTGGACGACTCTCTTTGCCTTTTCAGGCCCCAGACATCTTAGCCATAGAGAGTCAAATGACCTTTTATACAGGGTATCATTGACGAAGGAAAAAGATAGAGCTCGCTTCATGAGCTGATGTTTTGAGGACACATCTTCAGGTGTTCGACGGGATTTGAAGTAGACTATAAAGACTTCTCTCCAATCCGTAGCGTTTTCCTGGTCTTTTATTTGTAGGGTTGTCTGCTCGGTCACTCCCCTTTCCTCGGACGACTCCGGAGATATTTCTGCCGGTGCAAGAACCTGACGGCTTCGCACAACGATCCTCACGTCATCGAGGTTTTCGTCAGCCAGTTCCTTAGCGAGCTTGGCTAATGCATCTGCTTTTCTATTTTCCGCACGCAGTATGCTTTCTAAGGTGTAGGAAGGAATTTAAGTCAGCAGCTGCTGCACTCTCTCGCCGTACTTTACCAACTCTCGCTTGCACGTTTGATAGTCGTTGTTTACTTGACTAACGACTAGTTGGGAGTCTCCGTATATGAGGAGGTTTTCAATTCCCATATCGATAGCGATCTCGAGACCTGCTATCAAAGTTCCATACTCAGCTTCATTGTTTGTCCCCGGCTCTGTTAAAGAGAAGGCAAAACGCATTATCCCTCCTTGTGGAGTCACGAAGATGAGGCCTACCCCTTATTTGATTATATGGGTGTTTTGTTTGCGCTTCTTCATGGAAGACGCTCCATCAAAATAGAGTTCCCATCGAACGTGTCAAACGCATGTTCGTCTGGAAATTCGCAGTTCGAAGGAGAATCGGCGGGTATCGGGTGCTCAGCGAGGAAGTCGGAGATGGCCTGGCCTTTCACTGCCTTGAGAGAACGATAAGTTATCGAAAACTCCATCAACAGCAGGGCCCATTTAGCGAGCTGCCCCGTTAATATGGTCTTTGACATCAAATATTTGAGGGGATCCACCTTTGATATGAGATGGACCTCATGTGCCAATGCATAGTGTCTGAGCTTCGTTATTGCGAAGATCAACGCCAGGCGGTGTTTTTCAATGGGAGAGTAATTGCTTTCTGCCCCCAGGAGAGCTCGACTCAGATAATAAAGGGCTCTCTCCTTCCCTTGGTCATTTTCTTGTGCCCATAATGCGCCTAAGGAACCTTCAAGGGCGGTTGTATACAGAATAAGAGGCTTTCCTTTAACAGGAGCGTCCAGTACTGGTGGGTTCTGCAGATATTGCTTGATTTCTTTCAGTGCGCTTTGACATTTGTGATCCCAGACAAATGGGGTTCCCTTCTTCATCAGGTGACTGTATGGGCAGCACTTGCCGGAAAGATTGGCTATAAATCGCCGGATATACGCGAGCTTCCCTTGGAGAGACCACAGTTGCTTAAGTGTCCTTGGTGGAGGCATTTCCATGATCGCCTTGATTTTCGACGGATCTATCTCGATGCCTCGGTGTCGAACGATGAATCCCAGGAATTTGCCAGAGGAAACTCCGAATGCGCATTTAAGAGGGTTCATCTTCAAGTTGTATTGCCGAAGGCGTTGAAATACGGTCTTCAGATGCTCTAAATGTTCCTTGTATGATTTTCTTTTTACCACAAGGTCGTCGATATAGCATTCGACGATTTCATGTATGAGGTCATCGAAAATCTTCGTCATGGCCTTCTGATAGGTGGCACCGGCGTTCTTTCCAAAGGGGTCCGAAAAGCAGTATGTTTCTGGTCTTCGGGATGCGTCTTTATTTGATTATATCCTGATGAGCCGTCCATGAAGGAGAAAACTTCGTGAGTGGACGGGTTATCTATCATTAGCTCAGTGACTGGTACTGGGAAGTCGTCCTTCGGGCAGGCTTTATTGAGATCCCGAAAGTCCACACATATGCGCACCGTCCCATTTTTCTTCATCACCAAGACGATATTGGCGATCCAGTCAGGATATTGGGCCTCCTGGATGAAGGCGGAGTCGATTAGCTTCTTGACCTCGGCGTTGATATTCATCTCAAGCTCGAGCCGCATTCTTCTCGGTGCCTGTTTGATCAGCTTGACGTCCGGGGATATCGCCAATTTGTGCCCAGCAATCTCTGGATCTAATCCTGGCATCTCGGAATAGTTCCATGAGAAGCAATCTTTATGCTGCATGAGCACGTCCTTTAGCGTAGCCACTCTTTCTTCAGACAACAGCTCACTGACGAATGTCGGACGCAGGTCACTTGCCGTCCCAAATCAATTTTCTTGAGGTTATCTGCAGTAGTATGTATCCCATCTTCCAGCTCCTTTGGTGCCGGTGGAAACTCTGAAATTACCTCGTTATCATCGTTTTCGAAACACCGGGGGAGGTCAACCATATTCTCGGGCTTTTCTTTCGACAACATTATCATATGACAAGTACAAGATCGCTTCCAAGACCGATGTTGATCTAGTTCTGCTCTCGCGGCTTTGGGTTCATGCTTCTGTGGCGGGGTTACCCTCGAGCTGCTGGATAGAGCGAACCTGTGTTGCTGATACTGGTCTTCTACCCAGTTTTTAAATGTGGAGCAGTCTTCGAGAGGATGTCATATTGCCCTGTGATAGGAGCAATAGTCCGGGTGAGAGACTTCGCCAACTTGCTCGGGGTGCTTAGACTCCTGGAGCGTCATCATCTGATGTTTTATGACATGATCGAATATCTTCCTTGTCTTGTATTGGGGAAAAGAATATGCTCGACCCATCTTTTTTATAAGAGACGAATCCGGACTGCTCGATTCCTAATCGCGTGGCTTCTTAGACCCGCTTTGTCGCTGTCGAACGCCTTTCCCGTTCTTTGGTTTGTTTATGCCTCTGCGTCACGCCTTTTGTACAATGGGTTGACAAGGAGGAGCATCTTCAATTTTCACAGCCTGTTGAAGGAGGCGTTGCTTTCTGGTTTTCTCGTAGATGGCCATTTCGTGATTACGGTCATCTCGAACCTTTTGACCTGCTTCCCTTATAAGCTTGTCCATTTGTTCTTCGAACGACGGACTTGGCATTTTCACGGCGGGAGCTCTTTTTGGCTCAGGGTTAGCATCTTCCCACAAAGCATCTCCTTCTTCATCAAAGTCATGTATGACGTAGCAGCCGCGGAATAGCTCCTGTTTCTTGGCTTAATCATATCCAAGCCCGATCGTTTCCATCCTCCCGTTAGGCAGCTTTCGTCGAGTTCCGGGAACGTTCCAGATCCTGTTATAAAACCGTGCTTGTCACGCGGTTTGCTTAAGAGGTACACCTTGGCATCTCAAGAGTCTCTTTAGTCCGTTCGTATAATATCTGGGCAAACGGATAGGCTGGAGCCTGTCAATTGTAGAATCCGCGCCATGCCAGATTTCTTTCTCCACTTTGGTTTCCCTGGATCGGTAGAATAGGATTGCCTTTTCACCTTTTCGCGTGGGAGGGGTTTAGAATGTCTGCAGTTCTTCCACACTGTAGGTATCAAGCGCGTCTAGCTCTTTATGATGCTTGGGCGGAACCATGGCAACTTGCAAACTTTGATCTTCATCAGCGAAGGTTTGTATTGATGGCCGAGCAGAGAATACGGCATTGACCTCATCTTCCGAGTCGCTGCCGAAAATCAACATAGGAGCGGACGGTCCCGGCTTGTTGCACTGGGGCGGACCTGAGTAAACTATCTCTTCTTCCTCCTCGGTATCACTCCCGAAGACCGGAATAGTAGTGATAGCTTTGTTTTTCGGTTTGTGACATCTTTCCATGTCCTCAAAATCCGGTAAGAAGTATTTTGCATCTTCATACTTTCGGACTTCGTTCACGGAGAATGGGTTCAGCTCTTCTGTTACAGTATACTCGAGACCATCTTTGAAATACTTCATACACTGATTTTGTGTAGAAGGGATGATGTTGTACTCGTGTAACCAGGGCCGGCCGAGCAAAGCATTGTAGCATGTCTTGGCGTCAATGACGTGAAACTTAATGTCCGTGACAAGCAGCCCAAAGCGTAGTGTCAATATCACAGACCCAAGCGTCCGTGATGACTGAGAGTCGAACCCGGATATGGTGATTTTATTACGAACGAGATGTTGGACGCTTATGCAGATTTCCTTCAACACTCTCACATTGAGGAGATTGACGGAGGACCTATTGTCAACCAGGATTTTGCCTATCTTGATATCATGAAAGTATCCAGAGATATATAAGGGACGGTTGTGCTCGCATGTCCCAAGGAGGAGATCTTCATCGCCGAAGGTGATATCGGCTGTGTGTACTTCTTCTAGCTCGTCCTTCATCTTTTCTTCGGCGAGAAAAGCTTGGAATTGCTCGGGCTCTTGTAATGCCTTGATCTAAGAATCTCTTGCTTCTTTGGATAACAGGAGGGCGTCGAGAATGCTTAACTGTGAAGGTAGCTTTCTTAAGTGTGCCAAAACGTTATAGTCCACCTTACTTTTCTTTGGCGGGTCCTTGGCTGTCAATTCTTTGATGGCTCGGTCATCAAGGATGATATCCTCAGGGACTTTTTATTTTCCCTTATCTTTTCTATTTGACCCAATGTTCGAGGGCCCAAGATTCTTTTCGGGCAGCGTACGATTGCGCAGCTGAATATTTTCACGGGTTTTCAGTTCTTCCTCTTTTCCCAAGGTAGACTCTTTAAAGAGAGGGTCAAGACTCATTTTTCGTCAGAGTCGCTCCCGAAAGTGAGAACTTGTGATCCCCCGGCGTTGACCATGCGACAGTCGCTGGTAGTTCTTTTACGCTCCTCGGTCGTGCTTCTTTGCTCCCGACGAGTTTTACGTTTTATCCGCTTGGAATTTTGCCGGTGAGCAACATATCCTTGCCACCATCTTTTAAAAGCGTTGCACTCTTCGGTGGGGTGCGCAATCTTTCGATGATATAAGCAGTAGCTAGGATGCATTTCGGCTTCACCGAGAGCGTTTGTTTCGGAGGGTGGCAGCTTCATTCCCATCGAGATGGCTTTAGCGAACCTTTTCCTCGTCTTGAACCTGTTTTTATTTGCGGCGGATGTACTTTGATCTGGCGGGAGTGTTTCAACTCTTTCGTCCAGTCGCCGGCGTTTGGCTTTTTCAAGTATGGCCATTTCACGCTCTCAAGCAGCTTTGCTTTTAAGAAGAGCTTCATGCAAGAATGCATTAATTATTTCGTCAGACGGCTCTAGAAGTTCTTGTTTAGGATTTGCCCCCAGTTTCTTGGTGCAAGGAGCTTCTTTATCGTCTATCAACGAGTGAGAGATCACATGGCAACTTGCTACGTATTCTTCAGATTCATCCGACGAGTCTTCCCCATCATCTCCGTCCTCAAGGACGTGGCTGAGAAACTCTTGGAGTGTGACTGGAGTCCGCGCCTTCTGGTTATACTCTTCCAGCGCGTCAATCTGCTTTTGCAGGTCCGTGTGCTTATCACCAGGCTTCACGGGCTTCTTGGATTTTTTTTCTTCTTTGAAGATTTCGATGACTGGGTGTGAGTGCTTTGGCTATCACCACCGATCTTTGGAGTTGGACGCCGTTTTAACATTCCTTTGATGACCTCGGGTTCGAGTGGATTTTTCCACATAATCGCCGGGTATGTTTGGAGATCCTTCAGCATTCTTTTCGTCTTGGTTGAAAGAGCGACCTCCTATGGAGCTTCTTCTACGAAAGAGCATGATGCCCCCGATGTATCCATCTTCTTGGGAGTATGTGGCCGAGGCGGGTTCACCTTCCAATTCTCGGATAATATGAACTTGCCCTGCTGGTACTGATCTTCTATCCAGCTTTTGAAGATATAACAATCTTCAATCGGATGGCCCAACATTCGGTGATAAGGGCAATAGTTAGGATTGCTAATGTCGCCTGGTTGCGCTGGGCGTCTTGGCTCCGGCAGAGTGATGTGCCTGTTGCGCAGTGCGAGCTCGAATAACCTCTCCGTCTTATCTCGAGGGAATGAGTAAGGGCGTCTCATTTTATCTTTGAGAGATCGAGTTCTATTATTTTGGCGATCAACTGGTCTTAGACCACTGGGCTGCTGTTGAGCATTAGCGACGACAGTTGCTTTCCCCTTTCCCTTCTCGTTCCTCGGCTCCGGCTTTGGAGGAGACGGTTTATGACCCATCTGGTCCATTTGGGCCAGTTTTTCGATCAAGGCTTGGAACGTGGTCGGCTTGAAGAACATCATGAATTAGGAAATAGTTGCATGAGGGTCCAGAATGCCCATGAACATGCCCACGTCGGTGCTTCTTCGATGCGTTGTTCGCATTTCGACCACAAATTCCGCCATCGTATTGCATATTGAACCCATGTTTCACCTGGCTTCACCCTAGCATTGATTAACGTCGTTATTGGGGTGCGTTCACTAGCGCTTGCAAATCTTTGAGTGAATAATAGCTCCATTTCTGCGAAAGTCTTGACGGAATCATTTGGAAGCTCAGAGTACCATTCAAACGCTGTCTACGACAAGTTGCCAACAAACTGACGGAGCAAAAGTTTATCATCACCCCGGTGTTGCTGCAAAGAGCCCTAAACTGAGCGACATGTTGGTGGGGATTGCCTGTCCCCTTGTACACATGAAATTTGGGGATCGCGTACACCGGCGGGTATTTTATTTGGTCATACCAGCCTGGATATGGTCGCCCAGTTTTAACAACTTGGCCGGCTGCTTCATTCGCCTGGTGAGCTCGTATTTGCTGAGCAATATAGTCATCCAGAGCGGCCTTGGAAATGGTTTCCTCTTTGGCTGCTGAAAGAGTCGGAGGAGGGTTCGATGTCTCCCCTCTGTCGTCTTCAATAATGATCAGAGGGTCTTCAGCTGGAGGATCCGGCTGTAACATCATCCCGACCATGTCTTGGAAGAGAAGCGTCATTTGTTTTATATTAGCCGCTTGTTCTGCTGCTTTTCTGTCCTTCTTTTTGAGGACTCTGTGGAGAAAGTCAGCATCGGTTTCTTGTTCATGACGTTGCTCTGATGACACCTCCGGGCTTTCTTTTGGCCCGGTGAATGCGGCCATTTGCGTTAGCATTTCCTGAAGCTTCTGTTGCTACTCCTAGGCTTTTGTCACGGATCGGGTGAGCGGTCGGTGACCCGTCGAAGCGCGGCTTTCCTCTTTTCCGGAAGCCATATAAACAGTATGCACCATTATGCCCCCAAACTTGGGGCGTTTGGGCTCAGCATCTTTATGGTTTGCCGTAGTCACAGGAGCTTTCTCTGGCCTCTTTCTCTTTTGAGCAGTTGACGTTGAGGGGGCCGTTGCAGCGGGCACCTAGGTAGTTGTCGTCCTTTGTGGCTTGACAGGACGGTTCTCTTCCTGTTGAACCTTCACCTTTTTCTATCGGCGAGGGTAATCTTGATCAATCACCGACTCCTGGACCTGTCGCCAGACTTTGTAGATTTTGGAGGATAGCCGCTGAGGGGGCTATTCCGGCTTCGCCTTCGGCGCATTCTCTATGGGTGGAGGAGATCTTTTCAGTACGGCGGTAGGAGAGTTCCTGCGCACCTTGTTCAGCAATTCAAAGCTGTTCTCGGTTGGAACAGCAGCATTGACTCCACCGTTGGGGCTGGTGGAGTTAGCCTAGAGGGGGAGTTGCCCCCAGCTTTCCTTACCCGGCGCCAGTGGCGACGTCGAGCGTGTCGAGTCGCTGGGATTGTTTCAGCTTGAGGAGGTGACTTCGTCATGCCCTCTATTCTGGTGAGGCGCTGCTGGTACCAGCCTCCTGAAGACCGACGTCCGTCGAGCAGCAGTGTCTAACCTGTCAAAGACAGACCTCTGGGCGGGGGAAGTAGCTTCGAGGACTTCGACTAGAGCGGGAGCCGGAGCAGTCAGTCTTGTGAAGACCGACCCTTTGGTAGGAGAAGCCGCCTCGATGACTTCGGGAGCAGGGATGACTATCCTCTTCGGAATAACCTTTTCTGGAATTGTAGGCTTCATCATGGGCCTACATGAACTTTGGCCCAATCTGGTGAAGACTGAGGCGCCGGAGCTGGACGACCCGTTGAGAGTAGTCGCAGTAGTGGTAAGTCGATCGAAGACCGACTTCTTTGGGGCTTCTTGCGGCAACATCGGGGCATTGAAGCTCATGGGTGGGATCATAGTCCTAAAGAACAGCCCAATGGTGGCCTGAGTTACTTGGTCCACCGGCATCACGAACAGGGATGCCGCTTGAGGCTCGTAAGCTATGCCTCCAGATAAGGTAGAACACGAATTGCAGTTGCAGCAAGAACACTTCGCACAAGTAGACGCCATTGATGTTTCGTCTTCTGCGCCAAGCAAGAAACCAAATCTTAGTACCTCGAACCCAAGGGCAACCATATCAAATCACGATTCATTCGCGAACATGGCACATGAAGTGTGGAGTGGAAAGAGGAAAAGGTCCCACCGGGCATGCCAGAATCTGTTCCCCGCCGAAAGACGCGGACTAAGACGCGGCGGGCGTCCTGCCTAAAATTCGGGGCAGATGCTAATTGGTGCTATCCGTCCACCTCTCCGAAGATGCCAAGTTGATTTATGGCACCGTGTATCGAAGGTTTAAACGGATGCGGCCGATGTAGCAGACTTCGTCAGATTCCCCCTCGTTTGAGGGGTTTTTGATTGTGGGGACGCTCTTCCCTGCAGGCGCAAGCCCCTGTAGTTAATTACGCTACCACATCGCGGTAACAACTTTCTCCTTCTCCAGATGGTCACTTCGTGTCGTGGGTGTTTGTTTTGTTTTTGGTTGCTCGTGGATTGTATACGGAGACTAATTTATGTTGTCGTCCGTAGGTCGTGGATTAGTCCAAATCCGTATCTTCTTAGATTTGGATTTGGGGGTTGGGTTTAAGGATACGTTAGCCTCATTTGAGACTAAGATCAACTTAAACGTTTTTTAAGGATACGTTAGTCTAGATCTAACAAAAGAGCATTTGGACTCTATTGTTTAGTTTAGGGACATTGCGGTCGATTAGTTTAAGGACATTGCGGTCCAATTTTAGTTTAAGGACATCTCGGTCCAATGATAGTTTAAAGACATCACGGTCGAAGTTAAGGACATCATAGTCCGTGAGTTTAAAGACCTCACAGTCAAGGTTAAGGACATCGTAGTCTATGGGCTTAAGGACCCCACAGTCCAGGTTAAGGACATCATAGTCCATGGGCTTAAGGACCCCACAGTCCATGTTAAGGACATCGTAGTCCATGAGTTTAAGGACCCCACAGTCCAGGTTATGTGTGGTTGTCAGGACCCGTCACCTCTCTGAAGACGTTGAAGGATTACAACGGCAAATATCAGAGGAGTAAAGAGATGTACCCTTGAACCGGTGTGAGTTGGTTAAAAGATCTGTAGTCCAATTTAGAACTAAGATCTGTTAAATATTTATGAGCAGACGGGCTCAATTAAATATAAGTTAAGGACTTATGGCCAATATTGGGCTAAGTCCAATAAATGTTTTAACATTTTTATTCTGACTATTGAGCCTTTATTTGGGCTTGGCCCTTTTAATAATGCTGAGTATTAGATCTTGACACTTTTTTGTCTTGTATTGAATGCAGAGCATTCATCAGAACAATTTATGTTCTGCCAGCGCGACACCTAGCGCACCAGGCGCTTTGCGCCAGTTAAAGAGCGCAGTGCGCTTCTGTCAAGTAGCGCACACAAGAAAGACACGTGTCGTGCCTGGCGCTAAGCGCCAGGTGGTGGGCGCATTGCACCAGTTTATGAGCGCTAAGCGCTAGTCCAAGAGCGCATTGTGCTATCAATTTAGTGGCGCATACATGAGTGACACGTGGTATGCTTAGCGTAGAGCGCCAGCCCATGAGCGCAGTGCGCTATTTCAGAAACGCAAAGCGCAAGTTGCATACGTAATTGACACGTGGCGCATTTTGGCACAGAGCACCGGTCCAGAGAGCGCAGTAGCGCATTTCAATATCGCAAGGCGCATTTCAATAGCGCAAAGCGCATTTGATCAAATTTATGATCCGTGAACAAATTTATGTTCTTTTAAAAGAGGTTTTTCCTCAAAATTCAAGAACAACAGTTCTTATTATTATTTTTTTTGAAAGGGCTTTGCCTTTGTAGATCAATGATCTGTGAATGAAGCAAATACTTCTTTGTTACGTGATGAGATCTTTTGATCTCTTTTATGAAAGACCTTGGTTTTTGCAGATCTATGATCTTTTTAAAGAAGATAATTCTTCTCTTTAATTATGAGATGAATCCATCTCTTTGTTCATCACCATTTTTACCTTGAAGAAAAGTCTTCTTTTGCAGAGAGCTTGCTCTTCTTTATTTGAGTTTTCTCAAAATTTATTGGGGGGTTTGTCTATATCAGACTTGAAGTCTTGGGGCCTTTATATAGGGCAAATTAATTTGTTAAATCAGTTAAAGAGATCTTTCTCTGATTGATTTGGGGATATTTCCCACCGTTGGATTTTTGATCCTGGGGCTTCTGTTTTACAGAAGGCAATTTTCTTGTTTTTAACAAGATTGGAAAGATCTTTCCATAATAGAATTTTAATTCTTATTAATTAATGATTTATCATTATTATTAGATCTTTTGATCTAACGGTGGGGAATTTTATAATTCCAGCGCTGGCGCACCCGTGCTTTGCACGTGGTGCGCCGCTCAGAGCGCAGCGCACTCAGCGCACTTTGCACCTACGTTTGACACATGGTGCGCTACCCAGAGCGCAGCGTAGCCTGCGCTAGCGCACCTGTGTCAGAAACGTGGCGCGCACCGCGCCTAGCGCCAGCGCACACATGGTGCACTGCCTAGGGCGCAGCGCACCTGGCGCTAGCGCATCCGTGTTTGACACTAGGCGCGCAGCGCGCCTAGCGCTGGATCTGAAGCGTTGCTTCAATTTTTGAATTTTTAATTTCAAAACAGAGCTTTGCTCTGATTGGGGGTGCACTGCCTAGAGCGTAGCGCACCTGACGCTAGCGCATCCGTGTTTGACACGTGGCGCGCGGCGCGCTTAGCGCTAGATCTGAAGCGTTGCTTCAATTTTTGAATTTTGAATTTCAAACAGAGCTTTGCTCTGATTGGGGGTGCACTGCCTAGGGCGCAGCGCATCTGGCGCTAGCGCATCCGTGTTTGACATGTGGCGCGCAGCGCGCTTAGCGCTGGATCTAAAGCGTTGCTTCAATTTTTGAATTTTAAATTTCAAAACAGAGCTTTGCTCTGATTGGGGGAAACAGAGTATATCACCTAAACCGGTAGTGGTATTTAGGCGCGAATGGAATTCACGCGTGCATAAAACTTAGATCTATATTTCTGTTTATATTCCGCATTCTATTTAGTTGAGTAATTAGTTGTATATAATATTTATTTATAGCATTGTTTTCGGTCGTTACTTAAATAATATATTTGCCTTATTTCATGCTATTCGAACATGTATACCTTTTTTCTTCTTGATCTCTGAATTATTGCATGTAAATGTATGTTTGATTTAAATATATTACATGATAGACTTGTCTTGACCCGAACCATGAATAAAAATTAACACGAATTCTTGAATTTGACATGAATACTTGAACACAACCTGAACCTGAACTTGTACACTCTATATTCATGGATTCGGTCAAGACCTGTAAACTTGAACTATATAATAAAATACGTGGGGATAAGGGGTAGATTGGTAAGGAGAGTATGTCGTGGTACGAGAGGCCACTTTAAAAGACATCTCATGAATTTCTTGTGCCGTTGTTCTAGGATATAGTGCCTTCATAAAAATTATTGTAATTGCAGATAGACGATTATGATAATTGAGAGTGGACCTATACAGATAGTGTAACACCCAAGCACGATCATACGATATTAATTAATATTTTAAAATTTATTTTATTTATTATTTGGATTATGATTGGTTTGAACAGTAGATGTGTTTATCCGACCCGACCTGTTTGCGTGAAACCAGTTATAGTTCTAGATTATCTTTTATTAATATTTATCCGTAATCTAAATTCATATGAATCTTAAATAACAGATATATAATATTTAATATATATACATATATTTTTTGGTAGCCATACGTTAGAGATACTTTCATATATTAATTTTCATCATGTTATTTAAACATCTCATGGTATTATATTGACACTTATTTATTGCAAGTAAATTTTAAAGAACCTAGATACCAGATATATATTAAATTATAATATATTATTTCAATCCTTTATATTATGGTTTATGGAGGCTACGTGGTGTATAATATTTCCAATATATTTTTTCTGTAAAATTTAGTAGAGATGGATCGGAGTTTTGTATTATCTTTTATATATTATCAGTTATATATAAAACTAAATATATTATACATATACTATATATATAAACATATTATATATATTTTTTATATAAATTAAAAAACTCTCTCTATCTCTATGTTAATCTCTCTCCCTCCTTCGCATCTCTCTCTCTCCTGTTCACCTTCTTCTTCTTTGTGACCGACATTCTCTCGCCCCTGACTCACCAACTCCGACCTTAATTTCTTCAACCGTGACCCCGACTTCACCACAGGTGTACCCTAACCCTCGTCGCCATCTCCTTCATCATCATCGCCTCCATCGCCTCTTTGCCGAACCCATCTTCTCACCTCGTCGTCAACTCCCTGCAACCCACAACTCCGGCCAACACCATCAACCTCAACACCTTTGACACCTTATCTTCATCGTCCATCGCCACCTTTGTCAACTTCGTCCCTCGAATCCATCTTTTTCCTCATCAAAACCTGAGCATCAATCACCATCCCCTTGCCTTCACTCGGCGACCAACCTACCATCAGTACATCTCCAGCAACTCCTAAACCCTACCACCGACCTTACACCATCACAGACGATCTTCCCAACTCTAAAGCCCCTCCTTTGTCACCATAAACCCATTGTTGCACCCTCTTTCTGAGAGCACCCTTCTTCGCCGGCGCTTCAACCCTGCAGCAAACCCAAACCCATGCTTCCATCGATCGAGAACCTTAGCCCTTAACCCATCTCGTCTTCATCACCTGCAACCGAGCCTAGACCCTAGCCGAATCCTAAGTGCACGTAGAGCATCAAGTTTGGGATTACATCGCGTTCGTGTTCTTATCCGTATTCGTCATGACCAATGCAAGCTTACAACTTGTGACATGCTATAATTATATCTATAAACATATATCATCGTAATATTACCTATTATTATTATAACCGTTTATAACTATACAATCCGTATATCGTTAATTGGTTAAAAATAATAAGTTTATAATTTATAGTTTATAATGAAGTGTAGGAATTAATATGGTTTATTTTTCGTTACGCTATTTACAGCATTGAGATAACCGTATTTCATCACGACCTGTTTGCACGATATTATTACAAATAAACACTTTATCTAATTTAAGATACTACCATGACATGCATATAACCCGTTATCTTGTTACATAGATTACTATCTTGCTTGTATCTATTTATCTGTATTACTTACCGATACCAACAATCCCGACTTGTTGTCCTGATAGAAGTGACTTGTTATTTAGATAGACATAATATGTATAGCCTGTTCCTGTGTTGGGATTTGGTAGATATTATTCATATCTGACTTGGAAAATGAATCCTGGGGAAATCAAAAGTGTAACTGAAGTGTAATTGAAGTGTAACTGAAAAGGATATTACTTGATCCATGGTTCTGGGGGATAACGGAATAGAATCATTCTTGATTCATACATCTTGATCCATGGTACAGGAAAGTAACGAGATATATCTTGGTCCATGGTCCCGGGGGGTAATGGGATATATACTTTTGAGTTATATGGAGGAGTACATTCATTGGTTTCAAATACCTGTAGGTTAGTTAACCTAGAAACACAGACTTTAGGATACACGTGATATATCTATAGCCTGCTGTTATAACACCTGTGATTGTTTCGTTTATACCCATACCTTATTTTACACGTGACATCTTATATAGCACACTGTTCAGTTTGTTATTATTACTACGATATTTATGATGGACTGACTTCTGGGTTTTATATGGCCCTATTCCTTTAATCTTATCGCAGGAAGATCGAGAATATTTAGACAGGCAAGCTGAGCAGTGAAAAGCTTTCTGCTGATTTAGTTTAGTGATATTTTAGATTTATTTTCTAGTTATGATTTTTTCGTTGTGATCCCATAAGGGACGAGACTAGCATATTATTTCTTTTTAGATTTTTATTTGTTTCCGCTATCTTTCTCGTTATTATTGGCAGTTGGACATACGATAGTTAGATATTTATTTACTGTTCTTGATATTTGTTTGACAGCCTTAATGTGACTATTTATGGATATTTTCTCGCCATAGGTAGCATGGTTGGTTTTGTCATATACCATGTTTACGTATTTTGGGAAGCGGGACGTGACAAGGTTTTATTGGTGTAACGACTCTGAATTTTCTGTACAAATTTTTCCCCCTTAAAGTATAGAAAGGGGTTTACAAGCCTGAGCACAATTTAAAAGTTATTTTTGTTTAAGAACAACAAGAAACAACTTGTAGCTCACTGATAAAGGCTCCATACTGCTGTAATATAGCCCATGTGTTCGAATCCCATCAGCCACATATTATTTTTCCTGATTTTTCTTTTAAAACATTTTGGAATCCCAAAAGTTTACAGTGCACTGCACACAAAAATGAACAGTCAGGAAAAACAAACATGTGCATATTGATATTAACAACAATATGGACACGTGGTAAGCATCCAAACCCCCCCCCCCAACTCCTCAATTTGGCTGGCGAGATATAGCCTAGGGCCGGCGCCGACAGGCCCCCGGAGGAAAAAAGTGCCCCGGCTTTGCACACTTGTCATTTCCTCAACCCCCATTACCCTTGCATTATTTGTTTACTTTGAAATTAAACAGAGAATTCAATTTCCCCAATTAATCCAATTTTAATGCATTTTAAGTCATTCTTTCAATTCCAAAACCCTAATTTCACACTATAAATACAACCCCAAACCCTAGCCCTTCTTCATTTTGAAATCTCTAGCCAAAATTATTAAATTTTTCTAAGTACAAATAGAGTAGAAGTGGAGTTAGCCTAAGACCAATATCCGGTGAGGAATCAAGCAAGTTTCGGCGATCCCGCGACTCCATAAAGGCTACCACATCTCCTTCTACCTCCTTCCTACCCTTCTAGCTAGTAAGGCCCTTCTAATCCTCTCCTTTCTTCTCTAAAAGTCTATTTTCATAAAACATGTCAGTAAGTGGAGTTATACCGACATCTTATTATAAAACCCTAGAAACTACACTTTTTCTTAAGCCTTGCTCATGCATATTCCTACACTTACTTTTTAATCATAAAACTAATAATTAGAAACAACTTTCACCTTAAATCATCATATTAAATAACTTTAAATTGAGTTTTACATTTCAATACCATGAACTTTATATACGTCATCTTTTATTACTTTGTTTAATCATACCTCTAGAAAACTTCACGGGGTAATGACCTACCCCTCACATACACACATGTTTACATAGCACGATGCTCTTTGAAACATATTTTTTGTGGCGAATACAATATTTCATTAAAATACCATGAACTATAAAAACCCGGTTTTCTTTGAATAGTATTATTAAACCTTTTGCGATTATGCCTCTACAACCCATTTGGGGAACCCGTTATTGGATGGTGCGGATTATCGCACATTCTCGCGCTAGTAGAGCGAGATGCAGACCTCCTCACAGGGCATTCGGTCTCGAATGATTTTTAATATGATTTTTAAGAAAAATGAGATTTTCTAATTAATAATAAAATTAATTTTTAATATTATATAAATATTATCAAACCATATATTTTCAATTTATAATAAAATTCCATATTTTTCAAAAAATAAAAGAATGACAAGTTTCACTAAAATACCATCAAGTATAAATACAAGATAAGTCTTACACTAAAATAGATTGAACTATTCAAGCTATGTAAATATTCACTAATATACCCCACTCTTTAAAATTCACATCCATGAAAACGCTAAAGAGCATAAATAAATACTCGAGATTTATTTTGAAAGTATATAAAATATTTTTCATAAAACCCCATCGAGTTATATAAAATTACATTAAGGACCTTAGTAAGTATAGGTTTAAACGGGATTGTCACGTCCCGCTTCTCAGTGTACGGGCAGAGGACGCGACTGGCCACTATGTATTTACTCTGAAGTAAACAAGCTAAGCGTATCTAAGCAATATAAGCAAAATGCACAAGAGACAATGATAATAGATATATATAGAACATAAACTTTATTTATTAACATTCTTCTGTACAATGCATCTAAAAAGTAAATACATGGAATGGAAAACAATGCCTAAACAGTGGTTTAACAGAAATGGAAAGTACTGAAATGAAATGTATAAGTATCTAGAACTCTGGGTCAAAGGCTAGCTGATCCAAATCCTCGCTGGTGGACTCAATCTCCTGAAGGTCCGAATCACCTGACGATATTCCAAAGAAGAAAAAAGAGAACGTCGTCAGCGAACAAATCGCTCGGTAAGTCCCGTAAATAGACAAGAATGGGATAGACAGAATAGAGAGTATATTGTTATAATGTTATATTTAGTGTTAACGCTGTTGTTTGTAACTTGGTACAGAAAAGACCAGTGTATACGAGAGGAGTCTTGTTAGACCAAAGACTATGGTGGACGGAATACAAGGAACCGTTCAGTTACGGTACAACGGCAATTGAATTCAGGTTAGGTGTCTTAATGGTTGCAGTCTCTTGCCGTTTCTAACACCTTCCGTACCAATCTACCCCATAAACCCTGCGATATCTTGATTGTATTATTTGTATTGTATTGTATTATCTTGTATTATAGATTGTATAGATGGATGACTTGACGAAACTATGATATCAGTAAATGGATGTAACTTAAGAATCATGTAGATGGAAGTATATCCATGGTTCAGTACAGTCAAGTTGTATAAATTGATAAATTGAACAGATTGAATATATGGATTCATATTGAATTGTTATATATACTTGAATCTCATTCAAATTAGATTGTATATATTAAGACCCAGTCTGAGTCAGACAATTAGAAAAGAAATTGAATACTGAATTAGGTTTTTGGTGTTATCGGTAACCGCTGCACATGGACGGCAGGATTTGTGTCTTTTTCAAAGACGGTTACCGTGTTGATAACACCGTCTGTTAAGTTGTCTACCTTAAATAGGAAAGCACCCATATCTCCGGCTCCTTAAGGCTCAAGAGACTGGTCCCGCTTAAACTTATGTTTACTAGGGCCCTTATTGTAATTTAGTATAACTTGAGAGGGTTTTATGTAAAAATAATTTTGTATAATTTTCAATATACACCTCAAGTATTTTATTATCGTCTTTAAAGTTTTCATTGATGTATATTTTATCATTGTGACATTTCTAGTGAATAAAACCTAATTTCATAATATATGATATTTATTTGTAATATTGGAATTGTATGGTATTTTCTTGTAAATGAGATGTTTTCTTGAATTTTGGAAATGTGGAATATTATAAATATTAAAAATAGATATTTTAATATTAATTACATATATATTTATTTATTAAAAATAATTTTTATTTATAATAGATATCACATTTTCTAAAGAAAATTGTATTTTTAAATCTTTCGAGACCGTATGCTCCTTACGGAGGTCTGCATCTCGCACTACTAAGCACGAGGATGTGCGATAATCCGTACCATCCTGAACGGGTTCCCCGAAATGGGTTGTAGCGGCGTATTTGCATTGATTTGTTAAAAATACATATCTTATAGAAAAATGTTTTTATAAGTTGGAGGTAGTTTTGTGTAAAATCGTATTTTTCCAAAACTATGTTCCCAAAGATCATCATGCTATATTACATATGAGTTGTGTGAGGAGGTAGGTCATTACCTCGTGAACTATCTAAAGGTATAGTAAGGGGTAATGATGCTTTATGTCGAAACTAAATTATAAGGTATTTTCTGTAAAAGTGATATAAAAATTGAAATATGAATTCTTTTGATATGAAACTTGTCAAGATGTTTTATTAATATTTGATGATCATGATGGGAGAGTTTGGTATTATTGTGTTTTAAGAAAAATATAATTTTTAAGGAAAAACCGAATCGGAAGTCGGATTAACTCCACTTCCGTCGGGTTTGAGAATTTTAAATTTTTAGAATAGTAAAAAGAAAGGGAAGAAAGGAATTACTGGATTGCTGTGTAGATAAGAGGAAAAGGAAGAAGGGGGAGGTGCTGGTGCGTCGTTTTGTCGCTGTAAACTCCTCGGATTGTCGTTGGAAGTTCGCCGGAGCTTCACCCTTAGCTAACTCCACTTACATACAAAAAATCTATGGAATTTTCGTGAGAGTTTGGACAGAGATTTGGAAATGAGGAGGGGTGATTTTAGGTATGGTATTTATAGGGAAAATTAGGGTTTAGGGTCGATGAAAGGGTGTGATAAAAATTGCATTTAATTTTGCATTTAAAAAAATTAAAAGGGGTGTTTTAATTCTATGTTTAATTTCAGAGATTTTAAATAGTGCAGTAGAAGTAGGGTAGTCCAAAGGTTTCAAAGAGTTGAAGAAAATCGGGGTTTCGACTCACCTGAACCGGTGCTGCCGGCCGATTCGGCCAAGTCGCCGGCCCGAGTCAGCCGAGTCGGGCCGCGTCTCGCCACCACGTATCCCCTGTCGCTTGGCCTACCTCATGGACTCGTTTGTTTTATGTGTGACCATTGGTTTTACGGGTTATGCACGTGTAGACTCTTGGACTTCTAAAAAGATTAAAAGAAAACTAATAAAAAAATAATGTGGCTGATGGGATTTGAACTCTGGTGCTTTGGTTCAGCAGTGCAAGGTCTTACCAATGAGCTACAAGCTCCTTCTTGCTGTTCAAAAGTAAATTAAATATTTATAGTACTCATAGGAAATGTAAATACCCCAAATATACATTAACTTTTAATCAATTATATGTACACAAGAATTGGAGTTGTTACAGTCTACTATCCTTACAAAAATTTCGTTCTCGAAATTTACAATTTATTTTAAGGACTAGTTTATAAATAAGTGAGAATATCTTGCACGCATCTCATCTTCCCTTTCCCATGTCGATTCTCCTGGAGTGTCTTTTCTCCATATCACTCGAACCAAGTTGACTTCCTTATTCCGAAATTACTTCACTTTACTGTTCAGGATCTCAACAGGTTGTTGCTCACAAGATAAGTCGGGCTATATAGTGAGCTCGGAATGATCGAGAATGTGGCTGGGGTCACTCGCATACCTTCTGAGTTGGGATATGTAGAAAACATTGTGCACTCCTTCCAATGAAGGTGGAAGTGATAAGCGATAAGCTACTTCACCGACTCGTTCGAGTATGTCGAATGGTCCAATGTATCTTGGACTTAGCTTTCCCTGTCTTCCAAAATGAATCACTCCGCGATAAAGAGATATCTTCAGAAATACATAATCTTCCGGCTGGAACTCCAAGTGACGAGCTTCGCATTAGCCCGGTGCTTCTGTCAATCTTAGGCTATGCGCATTCTTTTCTTGATAGTGCGTACCACATCTATGGTTGCTACTATCATCTCAGGTCCAAGGAGTTATCTATCTTCGATGTCATCCCAACTTAATGACGATCGACACTTCCTTCCATAGAGAGCTGCAAAAGGTGTCATTCCAATACTTACTTGGTAGCTGTTGTTGTATGAAAACTCCACAAGATGTAGGTGATCTTCCCACGATCCTCCGAAGTCTAACATACACACTCTGATCATATCTTCCAAGATCTGAATAGTTCGCTCAAACTGACCATCTGTTTGTGGATGATAGGCTGTGCTGAAATTCAGACTTGTTCCCAAGCTCGCTTGCAGACTCTGTAGGGTTACTAGGCACTCTCACAAGGTTCTATAAGGCATCAACCATGCCCGATTCAAAATTTAGACGTGCCGAACAACCCTAACCAAGATCTTTAAACTAGAGATTAGGCGAAACAAAGCAAGTAAACAACTTTACTTCTAAGTGAAAAGGATTACAACCTTTGTAGTCCGGTCCTTCACTTCAAAAAGCTCCGTGTTGAGGTCCCTTCACTGCGATCATCGAGTTTCCGGACTCTAGAGAGGCTCCACGAAGAGAAAGATGCATGCTTGCTTCCGATCTTCGATAACAAAGATGATCTACCTTGAAGTTTCTTTAACACAAGCTCTCACTCACTAATGATGTGAACACCCTAATCTAAATGTCTAGGATAGATTAGGATGATGAAGTAGGAATTTAGCTCTCATTTATTTTCTCAATCTCACTCATAATCATCACTTCATAAAAAGCTAGAAAACTTTTTCATGAAAGAAGGAAGAAGAAGAAGCATTCTCTTTGTGATGAATAATGAAAGTGTTGTGTGGTTAGAAAATGCAACCATGGGTTATATGATAACTTAACCCATGTAGAGATTTAACCATGGTCAAGGGTTGGGTTGGGTTAAAAAATATCTACAAAAATATCTTTACAAAATATCTTTGCAAAAACAAAACAAAAGCTTCTAGAAGCTTCTAGAAAAATCAAACCTTAATCATGTTTAATCTCCACTAATCACGTTGCATTAATAACCCTAACATGTTATAATATTATATATCACATATACAATATTTATTGTAACAAAATAAAATAATACAATTAACATATATCGCATATATATCAATGTATTACCCGAGTGAGAAAAAGAATCTTTTAGTGAGCTTATATCAGTTAATGTAATTTAATATATCAAATATATAATTATACATTAAATTATCGAATCAACACTTGATCCGATAATCCGGCTATTTCACAAATAACCGACTAATATAATATGTATCAGTTCATCGAATCAACACTTGATCCGATGACCTGGTTATATCACATATACCTGGCCGATATCTCATATCGTGAGAATCAAATATGGTATCACATATACGTATTGTTCTCGGTCCCGCACATATCATATATGTGCTCCTACTCCATTTTGTCTGAGCCAAGAAACCTCTGTATAGGACTCTAAAGAATCGTCAATATGCCGGCAGTAGGTGATGATCATATCAAACACCCACAAGCTGGTCAGCTAAACGTAACAGCCACCCAGGTATTGAGCGATCAGAAGATCAACAAGCAAGCTTGTACATTCTCCTACGAATCCAATCAGTAACACTCCCGTACAGTCCGGTCTCTCCGTTTGATATGTCGCATATCTCGCCTAGGGGTGGTAAACGTCAGACCCCAGTAGCTTGATAAGTCGTGTCGATATGAGGTCCATAACAGTTCGAGAAACTACTGATAACACTTACCGGTAAATCTCAGCAACCCTGGCCAGGTATTTCCAGTTATAGCCAATCGAACACAGCGCAACATCAACTCCCTATACCGGGAGAGACGAATCCCCTCCTATCGCTCATTGCCACCATGTGATTCGGGACTGTACCCAAAAGTCACCTTTTTGCACGCCCTCTTGGACGTGGTATGATGGAAATCAAAGCACAGTGGGAATCACACAAGACTCTATGACGATCTCGGGTCTATAGACTAACCTGTACCAGTGTCACCAGAGAACTGCCATCTGACGTGAGGTATAATACCATCTGGGAGTTCTCGGCGAGTCCGTCCAGTGTACCCAGTCTCCACTGAGCACCCGTATACCTTATCTAATGTCAAACACCAATGGATATGGGATCATCTATCGTCCATCATATGGGTCAAGAAGCGCATACGCTAGTCTACTCTGGTATATCGATGCCCTGTCTCGATACACCTATGACTAGGAACATTTGAAGGATGTACTTGACGACTACACTGTCCCCACTAGTATGATCCGCATCATAGTCTTGGTAGTCAAATACTCATCCTAAGGGCTTTATCAACATGTGACATAGAGACAATCAGAGTACATGTTAAGATAAAGAGTAACCAGATAGCATACTATCATGTCGAGCAAGAAAGTCCTCCCTATATATGTCCAAGCATCCACTACAATATACAACGCATGTATAGTAATGGCCTCTAGGGCATACATATAACCAACAATCTCCCACTTGCACTAGGGTCATCTGTTGTGGTATCGCATACCCAACAATTAGCTGTGGTTGAAGTATCTCATACTCAACCATCCCATAAAAGTCTCTACTGGGAAATAGGCCTTTGTGAGTGGATCCGCGCTGTTGTCCTCTGTGTCTACTCTCCTAACCTCGATCTCTCTGGAGATCAACCATCTCCATGATCAGGTGATACTGCTTAAGAATTATATCTGGATTTCTGATGGGACGGGGGTTCCTAGGCATAAGCCACAACTCCATTGTCATACAATGGTAGGAACTAAGTTCATCTTATGAACTTATATATATCCAGACTGCCTCTTTGGTAGCATCCTTGGTAACGATGTATCTTGCCTTTAATCGTCTAGTAAGTCACGGTATCTAGCTTGGAACTCTTCCAACATACCGTCCTTCTACTGAGAGTAAAGACAATGCCTGCGACTGACATTCAGTCATCCTTATCACCCTGGAACCTTTCCAGTGATTCTTCTCAGGATCGATTGATACCATCTCACTACACCTAGTGAGAATTCTAGCATCCAATTAGATCTATCTCATAGATCCAAAACCCAGAATTTAGGAGGTATCACTTTGATCCTATATAGAGAATCCTTGTGATAAGCGAAGATTGACCGAGCGTAGCATAGGAAACTACTTCCCTATCAAGAGTATGTCATCCATGTACTCTACGAGGATCACCACCATACTCCCTACTACCTTTTTGTATATACAAGGTTCATCTACCATTTTGATGAAGTCAAACTCTTTGACTACAACATCAAAACAGACGTTCCGACTCCGCGATGCCTGCTTTATCACATAAAACATCTTGCACACGTTTTCGCTGCTCCCACTTTCTATAAAGCCCTCTGGCTGTGTACTTATAGACGCTCTCTTCCAAAGCATCATTTAGAAAAGCACTCATGACACCCAACCACCAGATATCGTAGTCATGGTATGTAGCAGTGGCAAGTAGGATCTGGATGGACTTAAGCATAGCTTTGAAAGTCTCAAGTTTTCCATGTACACCAAGTAATCTTCTCAAGATATACTTACTTCTGATGGGGATTTAACTCTTCAGATAAAGCAACCAAAGTCCATACTTTATTGGTGTATAAGAATTCCATCTCAGATCGCTAAGCATCCAGCCATTCTTACAGAGTCCCACTCCTGATGGCCAGCTCGAAATAAGTTGGGTCATCATCTCATGATGCAATTCTCGCTCCCACTGTCATAGAGGAACCGAAGTTCCTCTCAGGTGGGTGAGGAACCCTTACTAGATCGGCGTAGAGGCTGAGGTTCGTTGGTTACTATTGAATCCTTTGGTTCTACCAAATCATCAGCTGCAGTTTGTATAGCTGGAACTCTTTCCAGTTCTACCTCATGACCTCTAATTTCTTCATAAGAAATTCCCTTTCACAAAGGTGGCATGCTGAGAAACAAAACATGTTTTGTTCCTCGGTTTGGTAGAAGATATTCCTTTGTGAATGCTTGGGATATCCAATAAACTTCTACAGAACTGACTTTGCCTCGAGCTTGTCCGAATTTTGCTTTTGACATAGGCCGGACAACCCCAAATCTTAACTTTCTTAAGAGATGGGCTCTTCCAATACCATATCACATATGGAGTGGTAGGCAACTGATTTGGTTGGAACCCTATTCAATAGGTATGCAACTTCTCAAGTGCATAACTCCCAAAAGGAAATAGGAAACTCAGTAGTACTCATCATAGAGCGCACCATATCACATAGGGTGTGATTGCTCCGCCCCGATACACCGACGTGCTGTGGTGTATACGGAGGAGTAGTGCTGAGAGAGAATCTCATTCTCCTTTAGAATAGTCCAGGAATTCCGTGCTCAAGTATTCTCCTCCTTGATCTCATCAAAGGACATAATACTTATACCCGTTTTTGGTTCTCTACTTCTAACTTATATTCTGTGATTATCTCAAAAGTTTCAGACTTATGTTTCAGCAGGAACATATGTCTGAATCTTGAGAGATCATCAGTGAAAGTAATGAAGTACAAAGAACCAGTCCTGGCATATGTAGACAGGGGACTTTCATACATCAGCATGTATCAATCCCAAGAGTTCACTAACTCCTTTCTGTATCCAATAAACAGAGCTATGGCCATCTTATCTTTGTGACATGACCGGCAAGTTTCACAAGATGTAAATTCAAACTAATTTAAATATGCATCTAAATGTAACTTCAGCTAGTCGGGTCACATTGATATGACCTAGTCTACAATACCTCAAGAAGGATTCGTTCATTTCTGAACTGTTCCTCTTGTGTGTGTTCTGTACACTAAGAACTATGGTTTGATTTAGAACCTCTAAGCTTTTAGATAACGTGCCTGAACCGATCAACTCTTGATATAGGAAATGTTCAAAACATTATCCAACAATACAAAATTATATCCTTCTTTACTAATAAAGAGACTGATATGGTGTTGTATATCAAGTTCGGTATCTAATAACATTCGTTCAGAATCAATGTATTCTGGTAATACAGGATGATAACTACCAACAGACTTGGCTGCAACACTTGCACCGTTTCTATCTCATGAAACTTATCACCCGTTCTCAGTTCTCTACCTATCTATAGCCCATATAACAGATTACATATGCGGGATCCTGATCCGGTATCAAATACCCAGGACGTAAAGGATACTGAGAAACAGTTCTCTGTAATGAACACACCCGAAGAAGATGCATCAGCATGCACTTTCTTCGTTTGGGCGGCACGGGAATTCTGGTAATCCCTAATTTCCTGCTCAGTCTTATAACATTTATAAGTTGGAGCGGGACCAACGTTCCCTAGCGCAGTATAACAAGCGGGTTCGGTCAATACATCCGTATTATTATCTTGATTAAGGCGTGACATAGTCGCAACTAGGAGAGAGAGAGAAGAAAACACTCAGCGTATGCTCTTGCAAGATTAGATTGGTTATAAATATATCTAATCAGGATGTCTCCCACTGTTTTAGTCAAATCTTCCTTCAAACCCTAAAAAGAAAGACTAGCCGGGATTAATTACACCCTACAAGTTCGCCAATCTTTCAGCCAGGCCAGTGCCGGTACTTTGAGGGAGGTTCCCCGTGCTTTCGCACGGACCTAATTAAAATAAACCTCGTTTTCACAGGGGCGTAACCCCGTTGACACCTTTCTAGACACCTACTTGATCGGCTAATTGTAATGTGTAAAACTCTCCCAGGAGTAACTCTTACTCGCAGCGGGTATCGGGATCCAACTATCTCATAAAAGGTATGCAATCTCATTGCAAATTTCAACACTTGAAATTCCCAATAATATTTTACCCCTAGCAACTATATGACCTTAACATAGTCAACAAATCATAAGTGCTAGACAAGTTCAACTCGTCATTTCCCGATTGAATTAAACCCACCCGCACGACCCTTAACATAGTCAGCAAAGTCGCACGACTACCCTAATCCAATTGCATCATATGTTTATACAGATAAGCACTAATCAGCTACCGCACACTACGCCTTAACATAGTCAACAAACGTAGCACGAATACTAACTAGTACTTATCTGAAATGACGGAGGGATACGACAGGTTTTTAAGGAAACCTTTTGCGTAATGAACTTGATGTCGTCGTAGAATCGAGTGATTTTAAATGGAATGTTTTTGAGGCCTTTTCTAGTTTTGCTAAAGAGGTCACTCCCGGTGAAGGGATCGTCGGCTCTTTCCTCATCGAATAAGGTGCAGGATATTTCATAAATATCACTATGCAAAGCAAAAACTATAGAAGCAATCAAAAGACAAACCGAGTATGCAGTATCTGCTAGTTTCGCTAAAGTGATCACTCCCGGTGAAGGGATCTCGGCTCTTTCCTTATCGAATAAGGTACTGGATGTTCTACAAGGAACACCGCTATGCAAAGCAAGAACTAGAGCTACCAGTTTTTAAACAAGTTTCTACAATATCTTTAGGTTTCTTTTATTTCATTAATCTCATTAATAAAGTCCCATTTTATTATGCTTCACAAGCATCACATTTGAAAAGAAATCTGCAATATAACATATATCTCATATATATAATATAAATATTCGTCCCAGGAAGTAATATGATCTCATCACAGAACATTGCAGCAGAAGAACATATATAAAATATTGGATATACTAGGATTTCCGTGTTTTATGCGAGCCTATATAAAACGCGGATTCCACGATCGCGATGAATAGCCAAACCCACATCCCTAGACCCCTACGAGAGCGGCAAGCAACACTGCCAATTCTAGGGTTAGGAAACCCGGTCTCGACTCCTCGAGATGGTCTCCCACTGGACCCTAGAACCCGGTTACTTATGCTCCCCGCCTTGGGTCTACCTAATGCGGAAAAGTAAATAATATACAATGGTGACATCATCCTCATCCCGGAAGTGCCCCAATAAAAAAATATTACATACAAATGAATTTTACATGAATGAAAATAAAAACTTCCATCTCACATAAAACCCCCGGCTATTCAAAACGCGACGATCCAATATAACATATCACAGCAACACATAATATCACATATCATCAACGTAAGTAAATATGCGTATCCCAATTGTCGTGATGTATAGCAACGAAACCGGCGATAAACCACATATTACACTTATGGTCGCAGAAAAGAAAGTGTAAAACTACAACAGTTGGAATCCGCAACCTCCTTAGACATCGCATGCCTAACCAAATGAATTACTTAGACATCGCATGCCTAACAATTATAAACCCTGCATTTTAGTCTCTTTATCTCGAAAACACTTTTCAATATCTAGTCGGGCAATTCAACAAGATTCCCGACATCCTGATCGAATGCTCGTCGCAAACTTTAGTAGACGGCCGTACCCCCGGATGCCGTCGACGAAGTGCACTAAGGCGGAACACCGCTGCCGCGAGCACCCTAACGGATACTTTTGGCGACGGGGTTCTCCTACAGTCATTTGGTCGGGGCTTTGGGGCGTGGCTGTCTATTAAGTTTACCCGTCGAGTATCAGCGTACGCTACGTGATTGCGACGGACTTTTGATCACATCAAAATTCCGTGGCAACTGATCAAATGAGACTAAACTGCTAAATTTACGACATTCAAATTAGTTATCTCATAACTACTTGTGGATTCCAAATATTGTATCATATTCAAGATAAATAGACAATGTTAAACTTTCCGATCGAATAATCAAACACCCAAGTTTTCCCAAATAGTGCTCAACATTTGAAATTAGTTTAAAAACATCCATCACATGCCACAGTACCAATGGTCCAGCCGTAAAAGGGTCAAACCAACGCCTCACATGTGGCAACGCCGTACTGCCATAAACCCTAAGGTTTAGAGGCAGTTCAGACGGTCACATAATCAAGTTAAGGTTTGTGTTCTTCTAGAGGGTCCACCGTGTTACTTGCACGACTAAGAACGTTCTTAAACTATGGAAAATCCAACACTTGGAAATTTTCCGGCAGGGGAAAAAGTGTGTTATTGATATCTATTCGAACATTTTAACAGGTTCTAAATTATCCGGAAAAAACTTAAACGAAGCTAAACTTTCAGATCGAATCAACGAATACAAAACATCTCCAGAAAACTCAACACTTGAGTAGAATTAAAAACTCCCAGAAGCATCGGAAATACATACGGATTTTACTGTGCCAAAAACAAACCCTAATCCCACTATTTGGCCGCGGAACCGCTGCCCAAGGTAGGTTATTGCCGCGGTTCCGCGGCTCTCTGAAGGAATTAAAGGCTCATTTTTCACAGTAATTCCTATAATAACCTGCTCAATTTTCTAAGTATTTTTAATGCAGGAAAAAATCACATTTTTAGAAAATATCCTGAGAGGGGTCTAAACCGGGGTTTCGGGGTTCGATCGGACTGTAAATTTCTTCTAGACTTCGCCTAAAGCTCTGGCTTGGCTCTGATACCACTGTAGGGTTACTAGGCACTCTCACAAGGTTCTACAAGGTATCAACCATGCCCGATTCAAAATTTAGACGTGCCGAACAACCCTAACCAAGATCTTTAAACTAGAGATTAGGCGAAACAAAGCAAGTAAACAACTTTACTTCTAAGTGAAAAGGATTACAACCTTTGTAGTCTGGTCCTTCACTTCAAAAAGCTCCGTGTTGAGGTCCCTTCGCTGCGATCATCGATTTTCCGGACTCTAGAGAGGCTCCACAAAGAGAAAGATACATGCTTGCTTCCGATCTTCGATAACAAAGATGATCTACCTTGAAGTTTCTTTAACACAAGCTCTCACTCACTAATGAAGTGAACACCCTAATCTAAATGGCTAGGATAGATTAGGATGATGAAGTAGGAATTTAGCTCTCATTTATTTTCTCAATCTCACTCATAATCATCACTTCATAAAAAGCTAGAAAGCTTTTTCAAGAAAGAAGGAAGAAGAAGAAGCATTCTCTTTGTGATGAATAATGAAAGTGTCGTGTGGTTAGAAAATGCAACCATGGGTTAAGTATGATAACTTAACCCATGTAGAGATTTAACCATAGTCAAGAGTTAGGTTGGGTTAACAAATATCTACAAAAATATCTTTACAAAATATCTTTGCAAAAACAAAACAAAAGCTTCTAGAAGCTTCTAGAAAAATTAACCCAAATCAAACCTTAATCATGTTTAATCTCCACTAATCACGTTGCATTAATAACCCTAACGTGTTACAATATTATATATCACATATACAATATTTATTGTAACAAAATAAAATAATACAATTAACATATATCGCATATATATCAATGTATTACCCAAGTGAGAAAAAGAATCTTTTTACTGATCTTATATCAGTTAATGTAATTTAATATATTAAATATATAATTATACATTAAATTATCAAATCAACACTTGATCCGATAATCCGGCTATTTCACAAATAACCGACTAATATAATCTGTATCAGTTCATCAAATCAACACTTGATCCGATGACCCGGCTATATCACATATACCCGGCCGATATCTCATATTTTGAGAATCAAATACGGTATCACATACACGTATTGTTCTCAGTCCCGCACATATCATATATGTGCTCCTACTCCGTTATGTCTGAGCCAAGAAACCTCTGTGTAGGACTCTAAAGAATCGTTAATATGCCGTCAGTAGGTGATGATCATATCAAACACGCACAAGCTGCAAGCAGTCAGCTAAACGTAACAGCCACCTAAGTATTGAGCGATCAGAAGATCAACAAGCAAGCCTGTACATTCTTCTGCGAATCCAATCAGTAACAATCCCGTACAGTCCGGTCTCTCCGTCTGATATGTCGCATATCTCGCCTAGGGGTGGTAAACGTCAGACCCCAGTAGCTTGATAAGTCGTGTCGATATGAGGTCCATAACAGTTTGAGAAACTACTGATAACACTTACCAGTAAATCTCAGCAACCCTGGCCAGGGATTTCCAGTTATAGCCAATCGAACACAGCGCAACATCAACTCTCTATACCGGGAGAGACGAATCCCCTCCTATCACTCATTGCCTCCATGTGATTCGGGACTGTACCCAAAAGCCACCTTTTTGCATGCCCTCTTAGACGTGGTATGATGGAAATCAAAGCACAGTGGAAATCACACAAGACTCTATGACATCTCGGGTCTATAGACTAACCTGTACCAGTGTCACCAGAGAACTGCCATCTGACGTGAGGTATAATACCATCTGGGAGTTCTCGGCGAGTCCGTCCAGTGTACCCAGTCTCCACTGAGCACCCGTATACCTTATCTGATGTCAAACACCGGTGGATATAGGATCATCCATCGTCCATTATATGGGTCAAGAAGCGCATACGCTAGTCTACTCTGGTATATCGATGCCCTGTCTCGATACACCTACGACTAGGAACATTTGAAGGATGTACTTGATGACTACACCGTCCCCACTATTATGATCCGCATCATAGTCCTGGTAGTCAAGTACTCATCCTAAAGGCTTTATCAACATGTGACATAGAGACAATCAGGGTACAAGTTAAGATAAAGAGTAACCAGATAGCATACTATCATGTCGAGCAAGAAAGTCCTCCCTATATATGTCCATGCATCCACTACAATATATAACGCATGTATAGTAATGGCCTCTAGGGCATACATATAACTAACAGACTCTGCCAAAATTGCGATCGGAACCTGGTGTCACGATCGGAGACAATGCAGACTGGTACTCAATGAAGTCTCACAATTTCCTGAATAAGTTCATGGGTATTAGAGATAGTACATTATGAAGAGTTTATATCTTAAGTAGATTCTTAACTCCATATACTTCTTTGCTAATGTCTCAGTTGATTGGCCAACTTGAAATGGGATGAAGTGTGTCGACTTTGTAAGTCGATCTACAATAACCCATACCGCATCTTTATCTTTCGTGCTGCGAGGAAGAGCAGTCACAAAATGCATTGTGATGTGTTGCCACTTCCATTTTGGGATCGGTAATGGTTAAAATAATCCAACAGTCCTGTGATGTTCAGCCTTTACTTGCTGACACACCAAGCATTTTGTGACGCTTCTGGCTACTTCACGTTTCATTCCATGCCACCAGTAATTTTGACGTAGATCTTTGTACATCTTTGTACCTCTAGGATGTGTAGGGTGTTTTTCGTCACCTCATTGAGATGGGAATACGCGCGCGCTTGTCAGGCATACTACAGATTCCCCTTGCCTAGGGTAGGCCGGGGTTTAATGATTGTGGGGATCCGAATCTCCGGCAGCTGCGGACTAAGCTGCCGTTAATTACCCCTCGCCTTTGGAGCGAGGGAACCTCCGATTAACGGGTTAAACTGGTCATACGAACTCAATGTGCAGTGTGCGTGTGTTGTGTTTTGAACGGGGTTTTGGATATATCGGGAGCCACGCAGAGTTTTGAGGGGGACAGTGTTATGGAGTGTGTGTATATCTGTACATGTGTATGCAAATGTTATATAAAAAAAGAAGGGGAAAAGGCATCCAAAGGATGCGTGGGGCCAGCGCTTTGGGCGCTGTGCGCTCAGGCGCAAGCGCGCCACGTGTCGGCACGTGGGCGCTTTGCGCTCGAGCTCTGCGCTTGAGCGTAAGTGCGCCATGTGTCAGCATGCGGGCGCTTTGCGCTCGAGCACTAGTCACTTAAGCGCAAGCGTGCCACGTGTCGGCATGCGGGCGCTTTGCGCTCGAGCGATGCGTTTGAGCGCAAGCATGCCACGTGTCGGCACGCGGGCGACTTGCGCTCGAGCGCTGGGCACTTGAACGCAAGCGCGCCACATGTCGGCATGCGGGCGCTTTGTGCTCGAGCGCTGCGCTGGAGCGCAAGGGCGCCACGTGTCGGCACGCGGGCGCTTTACGCTCGAGCGCTGGGCGTTTGTGCGCAAGCGCACCACGTGTCGGCACGCGGGCGCTTTGCGCTTGAGCGCTGCGCTCGAGCACTGCGATTGAGCGCAAGCGCGCCACGTGCCGGCACGCGGGCGCTTTGCGCTCAAGCGCTGGGCGCTCGAGGAGAAAAGGGGCTTTTAGTCCCAGAACCAGAAGCTATGCTTCAGAAAGGAAATATTTATTGTTATATATATATATATATGGAGTTAAAACTCCTAAAAATGTTTTTGAAGCTGATGAAGAGGGTTCTTCTTCTTCCTCATATTGTTTGGCCGGATCTTGAAGATCAAGAAGTAGGAGACTTTAAAAATCACTCATTTTTGAGATCTGATGGGAGATCTGAGTTCCCCTTTGTGGGTTTTGTGGTGGAAAACTACTTAGTTTTGGGGAAGAAAGAGTAAAACTCTTGATTTAATTCAAAAAAAAATGAGAAGGTTTAGAACCTTGGAGAAGGAGCATGAGGCACAAAGAACCCTAGTTTTTGAGAGAATGGAAAAGGTGTTCTTTATTCATCATCATGTTGCCTTTTATAGGCTTACATATTTACATATAGCCCCTTGGGCTTTACAAAAATGGCATTTTAGCCATCCCATGACTCATGTGCCATTTCATTTTTGCACATAAGCCATGGGCTTACAAAATATTGGCTTTATGCCCATTTTGTTTACATTCATGCATAAACAATTACATAAAAAATATTTATTACATGATTTTGTTGTTGGCTTGGGGAGGCTGGCTGCGGGCTCGACTTGGGCATGGGCTCGCTTGACCTGGGCTTGGGCCTACCTAGCTTTGGGGTTGACCTTGACTTTCACTCGGTCGACCGGGGTGTAAATTTTTACCCCAACAAATTGCCCCCCATCAATAAATGCACACAGCATATGTGGGTCGTGTGCATGAAATTGATGGATCTTCTTTCACGTGGAGGCGACTTGCTTTGGTTCCCACTTTTTGGGATGCACTGCTCTTTTTACGACATGGACGGTCGACGCTTAACGCGTCTCCGAGACGGAGTGTCCGTGGTAGACATTTCCCTGGCCCGGAGCGATCTGGTTCCTGCTTTGTAGGAAGCCTGCACTGCCCTTTTTGCGACATGGACGGTCGACGCTCTGATCCAGAGCGATTTGGGTTCCCAATTTGCGGGAGCCTGCACTGCCTTTTTTGCGACATAGACGGTCGACGCTCTGTTACGAAGCGATTTGGGTTCCCAATTTGCGGGAGCCTGCACTGCACTTTTTGCGACATAGACGGTCGACGCTCTGTTATGAAGCGATTTGGGTTCCCAATTTGCGGGAGCCTGCACTGCCCTTTTTGCGACATAGACGGTCGACGCTCTGATCCGGAGCGATTTGGGTTCCTAATTTACGGGAGCCTGCACTGCCCTTTTTGCGACATAGATGGTCGACGCTCTGTTACGAAGCGATTTGGGTTCCTAATTTGCGGGAGCCTGCACTGCCCTTTTTGCGACATAGACGGTCGACGCTCTGATCCGGAGGGATTTGCGTTCCCAATTTGCGGGAGCCTGCACTGCCCTTTTTGCGACATAGACGGTCGACGCTCTGTTATGAAGCAATTTGGGTTCCCAATTTGCGGGTGCCTGCACTGCCCTTTTTGCTACATAGACGGTCAACGCTCTGATCCGGAGCGATTTGGGTTCCCAATTTGTGGGAGCCTGCACTGCCCTTTTTGCGACATAGACGGTCGACGCTCTGATCCGGAGCGATTTGGATTCCTAGTTTGCGGGAGCCTGCACTGCCCTTTTTGCGACATAGACGGTCGACGCTCTGATCCGGAGCGATTTGGGTTCCTAATTTGCGGGAGCCTGCACTGCCCTTTTTGCGACATAGACAGTCGACGCTCTGTTACAAAGCGATTTGGTAGACGTGCCCCCGACACGGAGTGTCGCTGGTCGACGTTTCCCCGAGGCGGAGTGCCTGCTGTCGATGTGCCCCCGGCACGGAGTGTCTGCTTGACGTTTCCCCGAGGCGGAGTGTCGCTGTTTGACGCAAAGGTCGATGTTGGAATTGGTTGGTTTGATTTGTTTGACTTGAGTTGACATCAACATCGCTATACTGGAATACGGTACCAGGAGCGAATCATCATTTGTCATGAGAGAATTTTGGGATTGGTATTTTTGTCGGCATATGCATTGCTGCACTGGAATAATGTCAGGAGCAACTCATCATTTGCCCCGGGAGGATTTGGATTTGGTTTTTTTCGTTTGGCATCTGCATTGCTGCACTGGAATAATGCCAGGAGCAACTCATCATGTGCCCCGAAAGGATTTGGATTTGGTTTGTTTGGCATCTGCATTGCTGCACTGGAATAATGCCAGGAGCAACTCATCCTTTGCCCCGGGAGGATTTGGATTTGGTTTGTTTGGCATCTGCATTGCCGCACTGGAATAATGCCAGGAGCAACTCATCATTTGCCCCGGGAGGATTTGGGAATTGGTGGCTTAGGAGACAGGTTTAGATCCCTGTCACCTAAGGCTTTTCCATTTTGTGAGCCGTAAGGGTCTCACAAAGCATTTTCTCCCTACGGGTCGTAAGGATCCCGTAGGTGTAATTTCTCCTTAGGAGTCGTGGGGACTCCTAAGTGTGTTGCTCATTTGTGAGTCGTAGGGATCTCACGCGGGAATTTTCTCCTCACAAATTCGAGAGGACTTTGCGAGTGCATTTCATTTTTTTTTACGAGTTTGCGCCCTTCCGGGTTTTCACAAACTCGTCGGCAGTCCTGCTGTTTTTACTCACGGAGCCCTTTCGGGTTTTCATCCGTGCCCATTTTGCTTGTGGACATACCGTTCTTTTTTTTCTCTTTTTTTTTGGAGAGATCGGGATTGTTTTACGCCCGTGGATTGTATACAGTTTTACAGGATGTATGATCCAGACCGTAGGACCGGAAAAATTTCAGGAATTTGTTGGCGTCTGCATCGCTGCACTGGAATGTGGTACCAGGAGCGACTCATCATTCGCCGTTGGGGTATGGGATTTGGAATTTGGTTGGCGTCTGCATCGCTACACTGGAATATGGTACCAGGAGCGACTCATCATTCACCACTTTGGGATTTGGTTGGCGTCTGCATCGCTGTACTGGAATGTGGTACCAGGAGCGACTCATCATTCGCCACTTGGGGTTTGAATTTGGAATTTGGTTGGCGTCTGCATCGCTGCACTGGAATATGGTACCAGGAGCGACTCATCATTCGCCACTTGGGGGTTGGGGAGCGATGGCTTAGGAGACAGGTTTAGATCCCCACCACCTAAGACTTTTCAATTTTATGGGCCGTGAGGGTCCCATAAAAGCAATTTCTCCCTACGAGTCGTGAGGGTCTCGCAGGTGTATTTTCTCCTTAGGAGTCGTGAGGACTCCTAAGTGTGTTTTTCCTTCATGAGTCGTAAGGATCCCACAAAGGTTTGTTCTCCTCATGTATCGTGAGGACACATGAGTGGGTCTTCTCAATGGAGCATAATTCAAAAGGCGGAGACCAGCCGCGTAACTGGTGATTACGGTAGGGCATGAGGATGATGAGAATTATTTGAGCCTGTGGATTGTATATGGCAGTCAATTTGGGGACTAGCCGTAGGGCCGAAAGAATTTTGGGAAATTGGCTTTTTGTTTGGCGTTTGCATTGCTGCACTGGAATAATGCCAGGAGCAACTCATCATCCGCCCTTGTTTTTTTTTTTTGTTTTTGTTTTTTTTATTTTACCGCGATTGCTCTATCATTTCAGCTTTTTTTTATTGCGAAGGTCGCGATTGCCCTATCATTTCGGCTTTTATTCGCGGTTGCCCAATCATTTCGGCTTTATTTTCATCTTTATTTTACTTGCTGATTTTTATTGCGAGTTGCCCCATCATTTCGGCTTTTTATTTATTTTTTATTTATTTGCACATTCATTTTTTTTTATTTACATTTTTACAATTTTTTTTACATTCCCAGTTTAACGACTTAGAGGTCGACTGTTTCCAGTTTAACGACGTGGTGGTCCTCTTTGCTTATCCCAGCTCCTTGAACATTGATCTTGGCGGAGCTGTGTTGATGACCTAGCTCTGTGGCTTGCCGATACATCCGAGGATTGAGAGGTTTTTCCAAGCTTATATTGGTCCTCTGCCCAATCTTTGAAAACACAGCAGTCTTCAATGGTATGACTCAGCACTCTATGGTATGGGCAGTATATGGGATTGCCAGTCATATTCATTTCATGTGGCCTCTTCGGAATAGGCAGTTGCAGGCCATTATTCAGGGCTTCCTCGAATATATCGCGGACCTCATCCCTCCTAAAGGAGTACACCTTCTTCCTTCTCTCCATCAGAGTAAGTGCCCTCACTGACGCCGGTCCCTGAGGCCGATCAATCTTTGGTTCGCCCTGCACATGTATGGGAGGGTTAGGTTCCCGAAAGGTTTCGGTCTCCATTTGCATGAAATCGGCGGTCGTAGCTTGACTGTTTGCTAACACGCCTTTAGACAGTTCTATCTCTCCCGTCTTGTATTGCCTTTCGACCCAATCTTTGAAGACGAAGCAGTCCTCAATGGAATGACCTATCACCCTGTGATAGGGGCAATATTTTGGGTCGTCGGTCATATTCTCTTCTTGCGGTCTCTTTGATTCTGGCAGTTGTAGACCGTTTCTTAGGGCGTCCCTGAATATCTTGTGGACCTTTTCCCTCTTGAAGGAATAGACCTTTTCCAGCTTCTCTTTCAGAGGCGATTCCTCCCGGCGTATGTATCGGAGGGACTGGAGGCTAAATGCGGCCATTTTTCGCGAAGGCGCTCCGCTTTTAAGTTTTAAGGGATATCAGTTGGCTGCTCCCGGGTACCAATCCCTGGCTCATGAGCCAAAATTTGATTCTGCTGTAATTGCAATCGGGCGACTTGGGTCGCGAGATCTGCCACGACGTTTGCCAGCTCGTCGACTTTGGAATAGACCTCGGCCATCTTCTCGTCCCTGTCCTGAAATTGCCTTTGAAGCCATTGGAATAATGCTTGTTCTGTAGTTCCGGCTATGACAACCGGGTAATCTTTATTGCCTGAGCTCCATTACATAGGAACCACGGGCTCCTCTGGCTTATCGGCCTGAGCGGGCTCTTCATCATTTAGATCGAGCCGATGCTGGGTAGCGTCAACCGTATCATCACCATAGCCGTGAAGAAGAAGAGGGTTCGTTTCTTCATGTCCGGCCATGTAGACAGTGTGGATAACACATTCAGCCGTTCTTTCACCACCGGCAGCTGGTTTCGCGGAGCGGTCCGGGCTTTGGAAATTCATAAATTTTAACATGGCCAGAGCCCTAGCCCTTTTGTTGGCTCTATATCTGAGCCGCTTCTGCCTCAGCTTCTCTGCCTTAAGCACTTGGCAGGCTTCTGCTCTTCAGGAAGCCGCCATAGGCCGAGTGATAGGGATGCTTGAGAAGATACCCGATTGAGCAGTTGTCAAGGGCACCGCCGGAGCTTGCTCGAGAGGCCTTGTTGCTTTGTCGGTGTTGATGGCCTTGCCCCCAGCTGGGGCTAAGGAAAGTCGTTCAGATACCGACTTGCGTTTGGGTTGGGGCGCCCTCGAGATCACCACATTTGGTTTCCTTCCTTTCAAAACCGGTTTGTCTGTTGCGGGAGCTTGAGGAGCTGGGATGGCGCCAATTGGTATGAACATAATAGAGCCGAAAGGAGCGGCTCCTCCCATTGTCGCCCGAGACTGGCCGGGAGGACCGTCCTAGAGTCTATCCTCCTCGTGTAAGAGACAGGAGTCGTGTTGAGAGCTGAGATCGTCCTTGGAGACATTGTTGGAGGTGATTGCTTGAAAACCTGCATGAAAGAGCATTATTTTAGTATAAAGATAGATATGTATATTGATTGAGTTCGCAGGAACGCTTAACCCGAAATATGGGAGGAGAGATTTGTCCCACCGGGCGTGCCAGAATCTGTAGGGTGTTTTTCGTCACCCCATTGAGATGGGAATACGCGCGCGCTTGTCAGGCGTACTACAAATTCCCTCTGCCTAGGGTAGGCCGGGGTTTAATGATTGTGGGGATCCGAATCTCCGGCAGCCGCGGACTAAGCTGCCGTTAATTACCCCTCGCCTTTAGAGCGAGGGAACCTCCGATTAACGGGTTAAACTGGTCATGCGAACTCAATGTACAGTGTGCGTGTGTTGTGTTTTGAAAGGGGTTTTGGATATATCGGGAGCCACGCAGAGTTTTTACGGGGTCAGTGTTGTGGAGTGTGTGTGTATCTGTACATGTGTATGCATATGTTATATAAAAAAAGAGGGGAAAAGGCATCCAAAGGATGCGTGGGGCCAGCGCTTTGGGCGCTGTGCGCTCAGGCGTAAGCGTGCCACGTGTCGGCACATGGGCACTTTGCGCTCGAGTGCTGGGCACTGGAGCGCAAGCGCGCCACGTGTCGGCACGTGGGCGCTTTGCGCTCGAGCGCTGCGCTTGAGCGTAAGTGCGCCACGTGTCGGCACGTGGGCGCTTTGCGCTCGAGCGCCAGGCGCTTAAGCGCAAGCGTGCCACGTGTCGTCACGCGGGCGCTTTGCGCTTGAGCGCAAGCACGCCACGTGTCGGCACGCGGGCGACTTGCGCTCGAGCGCTGGGCGCTTGAGCGCAAGCGCGCCACGTGTCGGCACGCGGGCGCTTTGCGCTCGAGCGCTGCGCTTGAGCACAAGCGCGCCACGTGTCGGCACGTGGGCGCTTTGCGCTCGAGTGCTGGGCGCTTGAGCGCAAGCGCGCCACGTGTCGGCACGCGGGCGCTTTGCGCTCGAGCACTGCGCTTGAGCGCAAGCGCGCCACGTGCCGGCACGCGGGCGCTTTGCGCTCAAGCGCTGGGCGCTCGAGGAGAAAAGGGGCTTTTAGTCCCAGAACCAGAAGCTATGCTTCAGAAAGGAAATATTTATTGTTATATATATATATATGGAGTTAAAACTCCTAAAATGTTTTTGAAGCTGATGAAAGGGGTTCTTCTTCTTCCTCCTATTGTTTGGCCGGGTCTTGAAGATCAAGAAGTAGGAGACTTTAAAAATCACTCATTTTTGAGATCTGATGGGAGATCTGAGTTCCCCTTTGTGGGTTTTGTGGTGGAAAACTACTTAGTTTTGGGGAAGAAAGAGTAAAACTCTTGATTTAATTCAAAAAAAAATGAAAAGGTTTAGAACCTTGGAGAAGGAGCAGGAGGCACAAAGAACCCTAGTTTTTGAGAGAATGGAAAAGGTGTTCTTTATTCATCATCATGTTGCCTTTTATAGGCTTACATATTTACATATAGCCCCTTGGGCTTTACAAAAATGGCATTTTAGCCATCCCATGGCTCATGTGCCATTTCATTTTTGCACATAGGCCATGGGCTTACAAAATATTGGCTTTATGCCCATTTTGTTTACATTCATGCATAAACAATTACATAAAAATTATTTATTACATGATTTTGTTGTTGGCGTGGGGAGGCTGGCAGCGGGCTCGACTTGGGCATGGGCTCGCTTGATCTGGGCTTGGGCCCACCTAGCTTTGGGGTTGACCTTGACTTTGACTCGGTCAACCGGGGTGTAAATTTTTACCCCAACAGGATGTACTGAGTAAGGAGAGTCGTGAGCTTCTTTCATTAACTCTTCCCGAACAGAACCTTTAAGTACACACAGTCTGCTGCTATATTTTAAAGATCCGTCTTCAAGGATGACGAAGTCTATTCTGAGTCCATTCTCTACTTATTATCTGATCTTTTGCAACTTAGCATCACTTGCTTGAGCTGCTTTGATCTGATTGACAATGGTAGATTGAACTTGTAAATTCATCAAACTTGAAGTGTTACCTGGCATGATCACTTCAATCTCCATCTGATGCAAGTCTTGTTGAAGCTTCCACTGAGCTGTGAGATTCGTTGCTAATGGTTGGCGACTATGGGCATCAGGTACCACATTCACCTTCCATGGGTGATATTGCAGGTTGATGTCAAAGTCCGCCATGAGTTATAACCATCATCTCTGATGCATATTAAACTCCTTCTGAGTAAACACATATTTCAGACTCTTGTGATCTGTGTATATGTTCACTTTTTCACCAAGAAGATAATGGCGCCAAATTTTAAGAGCAAAGATAATGGTTGCCAACTCTAAATCTTTAGCCATCTTGAAGCATAAGCCACATCCTTTCCGTGCTGATGTAGAACACATCCTAATCCCTTACCGGATGCATCACAATGCACTTTAAAAACACCAGATTGGTCTGGTATAACGAGAATAGGCACTGATGTCAACCTTGACTTGAGTTCTATGAAAGCTTGTTCGCATGCTTCTGACCACACAAATTCTTCATCTATACGTGTGAGCTTGGTCAGGGGTGTTGCTATCTTGGAAAAGCCTTCAATGAACCTTCGGTAATATCCAGCTAGACCCAAGAAATATCGAATGTTCTTCTCTGACTTTGGTGTCGGCCATTCGCTTACTACTGAAACTTTCGCTGGATCCACAGAGATTCCTTCGCCAGATACGATATGTCCAAAAAAAACCAACTTGATTTAGCCAAAACTCGCACTTGCTGTACTTGGAGTAGAGTTGATGTTGTCGTAGAGTTTCCAGGACAATTCGTAGGTGCTCGGCATATTCTTTCCGACTCTTTGAATACACTAGGATATCGTCGATAAAGATGACAACAAACCTGTCTAAGTACTCCCGGAAAACTTGATTCATTAAGTTCATGAATATTGCTGGTGCGTTGGTCACTCTAAATGGCATCACAAGAAATTCGTAATGGCCATAGCGAGTTTTGAAAGCCGTTTTGTGGATATCAGATTCCTTGACCTTCACCTGATGATAACCTGAACGAAGATCTAACTTAGAGAAAACACAATATCCATTTAGCTGATCGAATAAATCATCGATGCGCGGGAGTGGATACTTGTTCTTTATTATTACTTCGTTCAAGGCTCTATAATCAATGCACATTCGATATGAACTTTTCTTCTTCTTCTCTAGCAAAACTGGAGATCCCCAACTTGAAGTGCTGAGACGAATCCATCCTTTATTCAATAATTCGTCCGACTGAGTTCGGATCTCCTTCAAACCTTCCGGACTTAATCGATAAGGTGCTTTGATCACCGGTTGTGCTCCTGGTACTAAATCAATGCTGAATTCAAGAGCTCGATCGGGAGGCAAACCTGATATATTGTCAGGAAACACATCGTCGAACTCTTGAACTACTTCTGGCTTTTGATCTTTCCCCCGCTTGAATTGCTGCAATCACGCCTTCTTTGGTTTCGCCTTGTAAGTACTTGGCTCCAGGGTACGGTCTCCACTTTTGAAATAGAAAACTGAATGCTCTGGAATCTCGAATACTACCCTCTTTTGACGACAGTCAATGGTAGCATAAAATGTTCTGAGCCAATCCATACTTAGAACCACATCGAAGTTCGGTATGTCCAGCACCTTGAAGTCAGCATAGAATTCTCTGCTATAGATGACTACTGGACACAAGTTGTATCCTATTGTTGCCTTTTGAACGCCATTTCCTGAACTGATATTCCAACTGGATACAAGCGGTGTGACTGGAATCGCATGAGTTCGGACGAACCGTTGCGACATAAAGCAATGAGATGCTCCAGTATCGAAAAGTGCGAGTGCAGGGTGTGAGACTACTAAGATTTACCTAAGGTATATGGGATAGGTTTTAGGTATAGGAAAAATATGTAGGTAGGCGTTAAGACTGAAAGAAAAACTTGAGAAGAAAGGGTTACCAGAGATGACTTGGCCAGTGGCCTCAGCTTCTTCCACGGTCATCGTGAAAGCCTGTCGCCGTGGTATATTCCTCCTGGCCGGAGGAGCATTCCTTGGAACGTTCCGTTGAGCTTAATGGAACTGACGAGGAGGTGATGCAGTCGGTAGTCCTCTAGGTGGTGGAGCAGGGATAGCTAGTCTTTGAGCAGGCGCCTGAAGGGCTGGTCTCTACTGATAATTGATTGCTGGCCTGAGTGCAACAATTGGGTTGTGTCTTCTGGGACAAGACCCAATATCATGAGTAGCTGAGCCGCGGACGAAGCAAAGACGGTAGGCTCGCCGACAGTCTTTCCTTAGATGCCCATCTCTCTTGCAGTACGTACAAAAGGCTGGGCTAGGCCGATTGATTGGTACTCCCGGTCTCCTTGGCACAAAAGATGGCCTTGATGAAGCTCCTCCTGCCATCTGGTTGGCAGGGCGCTTAACTCCAACAGCTTGAGATCATCCCCTCATCTTTACCACTGCCTCATAACGGCGGGCAGCTTTCAGAGCCGATTCATGAGTCGAAAAATCTCCAGTGGCTAATACAGCCTGGATCTCCGGATCTAACCCTTGTTGAAATCGACGGGCTCTGATCTCATCCGTAGGAATCAGGTGTGCCACAAATCGACTGAGCATGGTGAACTCAGCGTCATATTTATCTACTGACATAATCCACATTGAACCTTGTTGTAGATGGATGAACTGTTGTTCCATGTCGAAGCTGGAAGTCTCAGGGAAGTACTTTGAGTCGAACATGTTGCGGAAAGTCTTCCATTCGATGGGTTGATCAAGACGGATTTCTTCTGCCTTCCACCAGACCCGTGCGTTGTCCGTGAGCTGCAGCTTCGCAACTCGGACCCAAGCTATCTCTGGCACTTGTGCCGCTGCTAGATCATCTTCGATGCTCTAAGCCTATTCCTCAGCTTCCAGTGGGCTCTCTTTTCCTGAGAATTGTTTGGGGTGTAAAGCTCTGAATTGCTTTACCCTATGGGCTTCCACTTCGGGACGATTCATTAATATAGCAGTTTGCTGCTGCTGTCCCTCTAGAAAGCTGGGGATCGCCTCAAGCAGAACCGTCTGCTCGTTAATCGGAGCAGCGGCTGCATGTGTAATTGGTAGTGGAGATGGAGTGTTGTTGAAGTTAATGCTGGTGTTGTTTGGAGAATCCATAATCTTGAATGAAAATTTTTGGGTTAGGACAGATTTAAAATATATGAGATTATAAGATTCAAGGAATATGAATTGTAAAAAATGTTTTCAGTTGTTGGTTCTTGTGATATATTGCTTAGGTTGTCCATGCAGAACGGAACTGCATGGTAGGGTTCCATACAGCTCAGACCTGCATGGGCCACCAACAAAACCCGTCACACCACGCTTCCTAGTGTACGGGCAGAAGACGCGAATGGCCGCTACGTATTTACTCTGAAGTAAACACGCTAAGCGTATCTAAGCAATATAAGTAAAATGCACAAGAGACAATGACAATAGATATATATTGAACAGCAACTTTATTTATTAACATTCTTTTGTACAATGCATCTGAAAAGTAAATACATGGAATGGAAAGCAATGCCTAAACAGTGGCATAACAGAAATGGCAAGTACTGAAATAAAATGTACAAGTATCTAGAGCTTCGGGTCGAAGGCTAGCTGATTCAAGTCCTCGCTGGTGGGCTCGATCTCCTGAAAGTCTGAATCACCTGATGACATTCCAAAGAAGAAAAAAGAGAATGTCATCAGCGAACAAATTGCTCTGTAAGTCCCGTAAATAGACAAGAACGGGATAAACAGAATAGAGAGTATATTGTTATAATGTTATATTTAGTGTTAACGTTGTTGTTTGTAGCTTGGTACAGAAGAGGCCAGTGTATACGAGAAGAGTCTCGTTAGACCAGAGACTATGGTGGACGGAATACAAGGAACCATTCAGCCACGGTACAATGGTAATTGAATTCAGGTTAGGTGTTTTAATGGTTGCAGTCTCATGCCACTCCTAACACCTTCCGTACCAATTTACCCCTTAAACCCCACGATGTCTTGATTGTATTGTTTGTATTGTATTGTATTGTCTTGTATTATAGAATGTATAGATGGATGACTTGCCGAAACCATGATATCAGCAAATGGATGTAACTGGAGAATCATAGATGGAAGCATATCCATGGTTCGGTTCAGTCAAGTTGTATAGATTGATATATTGAACAGATTGAATATATAGATTCATATTGAATTGTTATATATACTTGAATCTCATTCAAGTCAGATTGTATATATTGAGACCCAGTCTGAGTCAGACAATTAGAAAAGAAATTGAATCCTGAATTAGGTTTTTGGTGTTATCGGTAACCGCTGCACATGGACGGTAAGATTTGTGTCTTTTTTAAAGACGATTACCGTGTTGATAACACCGTTTGTTAAGTTGTCTACCTTAAATAGGAAAGCACCCATATCTCTGACTCCCTGAGGCTCAAGAGACTGGTCCCGCTTAAACCTATGTTTACTAGGGTCCTTATTGTAATTTAATATAACTTGAGGGGGTTTTATGTAAAAATAATTTTGTATAATTTTCAAAATGCACCTAAAGTATTTTATTATCGTCTTTAAAGTTTTCATTGATGTATATTTTATCATTGTGATATTTCTAGTGAATAAAACCTAATTTCATAATATATGGTATTTATTTGTAATATTGGAATTGTATGGTATTTTCTTGTAAATAAGATATTTTTCTTGAATTTTGGAAATGTGGAATATTATAAATATTAAAAATAGATATTTTGATATTAATTACACATATATTTATTTATTAAAAATAAGTTTTATTTATAATAGATATGACATTTTCTAAAGAAAATTATATTTTTAAATCTTCGAGACCGTATGCTCCTTGCGGAGGTCTGCATCTCGCACTACTAAGCCCGAGAATGTGCGATAATCCGCACTATCCCGAACGGGTTTCCCTAAATGGGTTGTAGCGGCGCATTTGCAAAGATTTGTTTAAAATACATATCCTGTAGAAAAAGGTTTTTATAAGTTGGAGGTAGTTTTGTGCAAAATCGTATTTTCCCAAAACTATGTTCCCAAAGATCATTGTGCTATGTTACATATGAGTGTTGTGAGGAGGTAGGTCATTACCTCGTGTAAAGGTATAGCAAGGGGTAATGATGTTTTATGTCGAAACTAAAGTATATGGTATTTTCTGTAAAAGTGCTATAAAAATTGAAATTCAGTAGTACAAGTTCTTACCAATGAGCTACAAGCTCCTTCTTGCTATTAAAAAGCAAAACAAATATTTATAGTACTCACAGGAAATGTCAATACCCCAAGTATACATTAATTTTAAATGAATTTTGTGTACGCTAAAATTGGAGTTGTTACACCATTGTTCTCACGTGGCTTACACGTGAGTGCAACGGTGTCGTTTTTTTTCACAGTTTGATCTTCTAGGGAGTTGAACCGTCCCTTCACATTCTATAAATTAGGCCTTTGTCCCTTGAGATGGCTGCCGTTTCATCATATTCTTGAAGTTTCTTTCTTCTTTGAGAATTTAATTCTCATCTCAGATCTTAGATCTCTGCCCACAGAACTTCCTCTGATTAGAGTTAAACTCTTGATTTTGTGGGGGCCATTGATTTTCCTTTAGACTGTAATGATTTTAGTATTTTGATTGCTAACCCTCCACCGGTTTTTCTTTTTAGGTACTATATCTTCTAATTTGTATGATCTTGAAGAGATTATCTCTTATGAGGAGATTCGCATCCAAGGTCGCTGCCAAGGCCAGGAGTTTACTGATGCCCAATGCGCTGAGGTGATGCGTCGCTTCGACGATCACAACGGTCAATTGTTCCCCCATCATTCTGCTCTTTCAAAGATCATTGTTGGGTCAATATGGGAAGCTATACCCGGGTGTCTTGAAGTTATGCCACTCCAACTGCTCGATGACGCCGAGGATAAGGTACATTCAGTGTACTTGATGGGGTTGATCTCAAAGAAACGAAGAGATAATTTCGTCGCCATTTGCACCACGTCTTTCAACAGAAAGCGATAGTATCAGCATATCAGAGTGTGTATGTTATCAGTGGTGACCCTGACGCTTGCATCCGATAGAAGATGCACAGGAAGATAGTTGATGAGGCTGAACGTACATTGCTCAAGCTTGGTTTTGAGTTTGAGAATCCATGTCCAGAGTTTAGCGTTCTGCCATTATAAACATTTTGATGATACTTGTTTCTTTTTTTATCATCCTTATCACCAATGTATAAATTTCTTCGAAGTATGAATGACAAAGCTCCCCCTTTTCTTTACGCCAATGCTCGTATGTGCCTCACGTGAGGTGTCCCCCTTTTCTTTACGCCAATGCTCGTATGTGCCTCACGTGAGGTGTGTGTGTGTGTGTGTGTGTGTGTGTGTATAAACTAGCGTCGGAGCTCACGTGTCATGCGCGTGAGGCGCTGCTACAGGATTTAATTCTAAAAAGAACTAGCGCCGGCGCTCACATATCATGCACGTGAGGCGCTGCTACAGGTTCTAATCCTAAAAAGAATCAGCGCCGGTGCTCACGTGTCATGCACGTGGGGCGCTGTTGAGGGAATTGTTTCGCCTTCTTTCTCTGATTTCCATGAGTCAACTATTTTTTTCCCATGCCCTTTTTGTCGGGCCTTAGAAATAGTTCCACCATGCCCAACATTTTCTGTGCCTAAATTTACATACTTCTCTTTATATTCTGAAGCAATGATCTTCTTCTTCTTCACAAAGAAAGAACCATTTTTTTATCAGATCAAGAGTTATGGCTTGCAATCATCCTCATACTCGTCGGCAACCATGGGAGGTGCCTATTAAAGGAATTATTTCTCGTTTTGCTGCACGGTTGGTGAATCCCGTTCTCACAGATGACCAATGTGACACGGTGATGTACGAGTTTATGACTCGTAGGGGCTCTCTTCTTCCTATCGGCTCCATTTGAGTCCGGATGATCTTCCTGTCTATGCTTGCTAACATTCCTCCTCATCCGGAGGAGATGACTCCGGTGATGCTGGACGCAGTGGAGGACAAAATCGAGTGCTTTTATGAGGCAGATTTGATTACCCGGCCTCTGAAGGATCGCTCTGTTCAGTTGCTAAGCCAGATACGGGCTCAGCGGGCCATCATGTCTGCCTTCGCTGATGGGCATGGTGCTGACCGATGGGAAGCGACTCCTCGCGAAGATCGCCACTTCGACATGGTGGAGAAGGATGAGAAGGTTTTAGAAAACCTTATTCATAGTTTTGTAAACCCTTGTACTTTTGATCCTATGTTCGGTGATCTGTTTCCTGCAGAATAAAGTATTTATTTAAATGTGTTTCTTTATTGTTGACTATTGAAATTTTTATCCCCAACACATATTTATGTGTGCAGCTTGCATCTGTGCATGTACTTTTACCCTTAGGGTTTTTTTAAGTGCTAACGTCACTGATGTTCTCGTGTCATGCATTGACCCTCCACACGCGTATATAAATCGGCATATGCTTCCAATGCTATCTTCATTCAACTATGCATGTGTTTGCAAGTGAGGGCTTAAATAGGTGCGAATCTAATGTTGTCCTCGCTGTCTTGCATAGCATACGTCTGGTTTCGGGCTGGCATGTCATAATTTTTTTTGAGAAGATAGCGAGCGGACACAAGCGTGATCATCTATTATTAACTCAGATCTCAATTCTTAAGAAGTGTAGTTCTGAGCCCCGAGACCTATGAGTTGTGCCTTTCTGTTTCTTGATCGGAATCTCTATTTTATGTACTCATTTCAGAGTTTGTAGTTTATTCACTCGTTTCGGAGTTTGTAGTTTATTCACTCGTTTCGGAGTCTCTAGTTTATGTACTCATTTCGTAGTTTGTAGTTTATTCGCTCATTTTGGATTTTGTAGTTTATTCACTCGTTTCGGAGTCTCTAGTTTATGTACTCATTTCGGAGTTTGTATTTTACGTACTCATTTCAGAGTATTTTTAGTTTGCCTCCCTTGGGTTTACAGGCAAACTTGTCCTAACGTTGTATGTAGATAACCCACATTATTTTTACGACAGAGGTCCGTTAGGTTTGTGGTACTAGGGTTTTAGTCCAAGGCACCGTCACGTTGGTAGATATATCCCTCGATATGCTGTTCGGGTAACCCGCGACTGTCATGTCTCTGATCCTTTCGGCGGCTGAATAAGATATCTTTAAGTAATCTCCTTAGGTCATATTACCGTCGGAAGAGCAAGCGTTAGGAATTTGCCATGATGCTTTTTACCTGAGGTTAGGCTTAATTTGGAGCCCCGATGAGCCATAACCGCACCTTTTTGGGGTGGGATGATCTCCAATAGTCTTTTAGGCTTTATATGAGCTGCTGTCAAGACCCGAAGCTGGGAATATGCCGTCACTTCAATTTTTTTCGACGACATCGCGCCGATTCTTTACTAAACTAGGGTAGACATCTGTAGGACCTCTATGCTGTATGTATTTCAATTGAAGTCCGGAGCTAGGAATATGCCATCGCTCGAATTTCATTTGATAGTTGCGTCCGCATCCTACTGAAATGAGGGGGGAATGCCGAGATAGTCTCTAGGTTGTATATATACCATCAAGACTTAAAGCTAAGATTTTACCATTACTCGATGTTTTGCTTTAACCCTTGGGTCTTTCTCTTTTAATGATGACGTTGTGTCTGCATCCTGCTGGAATGAGAAGGAACGCTGGGATAGACTCTAGGTTGTATATGTACCGTCAAGACTTAGAACTAGAATTTTGCTATTACTCCATTTTTGCTTTGACCCTGCCTTTCTTTTTTGATGATGACGTTGCGTCTGCATTCTGCTGGAATGAGAAGAAACTCCGAGATAGTCTCTAGGTTGTATATGTACCGTCAAGACTTGGAGCTAGGATTTTACCATCACTTCTCTTTTATTTGACCCTTGGGTCTTTCTTAACGTCGCGTCTGTACTCTGCTGGAAAAAGAAGGACGTCGAGTCGATCTTTAGGCTGTAGATGTTGCCATCAAAATCTGGCTCTCCTTTTGACGAAGCCTGATGGGAAAATACGGTTCCCTTTCTTTCATTTGTGCCTATGGATCGTATACAAGAGTCAGTATGGACATACTTGCAAGGAATAAAGTTTTAAGTTTTATTTTTTTATTTCTTTCCGCGATGCTCTATCCTTTCAGCTTTTATGTCGCGAAAGTCGCAATTGCCCAATCATTTCGGTTATTTATCGCGGTGCCCAATCATTTCCGCTATATCGTTTTTTTACTCGCTGCTTTTTATTGCGAGTTGGGGACTTGGTCCTGATACCCGTTGTGGCATCAACATCGCTACAACTGGAATATTGCCAGGAGCAAATCATCATTTGCCATGAGAAGACTTAGAGTTTGACACCTATTTAGGCATCAACATCGCTACAACTGGAATGTTGCATAGAGCAAATCATCATTTTCCTTTGTCGATTTGAACAAAGATGGCTTGGTAGACAAGGTTAGGATCTTGTCGACTAAGGCTTTTTGACTTTATGAACCGTAAGGGTCTCATAAAGGTATTTCTTCCTACATGTCATGAGGATTTAGTAGGTGTATTTTTTCTTTAGGGATTGTAAGGATTCCTAAGTGTATTTTCTCTTGTAAGTCATAAGGATCTTACAAGAGTGTTTTCTCCTTATAAGTCGAGAGGACTTACGATGGTCGTTCACCATATGGGGACATTTCTCGTCGTTGATAGAACTTGGTGAGGGATATATTTATTTATGCCCGTGGATTGTATACAAGGGTCAATATAGGACCGCCTGTAGGGTAATATTAGGGGAATATGACGGCTTAAAAACAGATTTAGATCCTTATAGCTTAAAGCTTTTGAATCCTATGAGCCATGAGGGTCTCATAGGGGGGAAATTCTTCTTACGAGTCGTAAGGATCTTGCAAGTGTAGTGTTCCTCAGGAATCGTAGGGATTCCTGAGTGTGTTGGTCCTTTGTGAGCCGTAAGGATCTCACGCGGGAATTTTGTCATCACAAGGTTGAGAGGACCTTGCAAGTTCATATGAGTTTTTTACGAGTTTGCGCTCTTTTCGGGGATTTCACAACACGCCGGCAGTCATGCTGTTTTTACTCACGGCGCCCTTTCGGGTTTTCATCCATGCCCATTTCTCTTGTGGACATACCTTTTTTTTTCTTTGTCTTTTTTTTAACGAGTTTGCGCCCTTCCGGATCTTCATAAGCTCGTCGGTAGCCCTGCTGTTTTTACTCACGGCGCCCTTCGGGTTTTCATCCGTGCCTATTTTGCTCGAGGACATACCCTTTTTTTACGAGATGAAACTCTCGAGAATGGCTTCATCACGGGTGACCCCTCTGTTTGCCGGTGGGATTTGGGAGTGGCTTCATTGCTGGAATAGCTATGCAGCCTATGGGACTTGAGTTGCAACTTTTGCCGTTAGGACTTTGATTGCAATATAGATCTCAAGGGAGTGTATCACCGTATTTGGGGCGATGCGCTAGTTTAGGGATGTTCCGGTCCATTATTGCCATGTTTGAGGCGAATTTTTAGTTTAAGGACTTTCCGGTTCAATATTCCCATCTTAGGGACGAATGTTAGTTTAAGAACATATCGGTCTATTGTTAGTTTATGGACGTTTCGGTCCAACATTAGTTTAGGGACGTTTCAGTCCAACATTAGTTTAGGGACGTTTCGGTCCATTGTCGCCAGGTTTGAGACGACAGAGCTTTTGGATGCTACTCTCAGAGTTCTATTTCAGGAAGATAGCGAGTGGACACAAGCGTCGTCATCTATCATTGACCTAAGTCATGACTTGTTAGGCGTAGTACTTTTTGAGGAATTGGCCGTTTATTGGCCGGAAGGGTCTTTCGCCATGCATGTCCATGAGCAGGTAGGCTCCACCTTGGTAGACTTTGTTTATAACGTATGGGCCTTCATAATTTGGCTCGAACTTCCCATGTTTTGCACGGTTGGGGATCATTGGTCTTATGACGACTAGCACGAGTTCACCTTGAAGGAATGTTGTGCTATAAGGCGAGTTTCGTCGAGGGCATCAAGCTATTCAAGCCGAAGATGAGCGTTTTCTTCATCTGTAAACTCATATCGAACTGCTATTTGTAGAGAAGAGAGTTCTATTTCCAATGGGAGCACTGCTTCTATGCCGAACACCAATGCATATGGTGTTGTATTCGTGACCATTTTGAATGTTGTTCTGTACGCCCAGAGAGCTTCGTGCAGCCTTTCGTGCCAGTCTTTTTTGTTTCTGGACACCATTTTCTTTATAATCTTTATCAAGATTTTGTTGAAAGCTTCGACTAGACCGTTGGCCTGAGGATTATAGACTGAAGAGTATCTCTAATCTATTTTATATTGTTGTGTGAAGCGGCTGATTTTATGGCTTCTATAAGTTGGCCCATTATCCGAGATAATTCGTCGCGGAGTGCCGAACTGATAGATGACATGTGTTCTAAAGAAATGGAGGATATTCTCCTTCTTCACCTCACTTAGTGGTACTGCTTCTGCCCACTTAGAGAAGTAGTTGGTCGTTACCAGTATGAACCGATTTCTTTTGGAGGACGCTGGTTCGACAGGGGCAATTATATCGGTTCCCCACATTTCGAATGGCCAGCTGGCCACTATCAGATGTAGAGGATTCAGATGTTGATGGATGAACTCCCCGTGAATTTGGCATGAGTGACACTGCTTCGCATATTCGAAGCAGTCCTGAATCATTATGGGCCAATAGTAACCCATTCTTTTTATCTTCAGCTTCATCTTTGGTCTGGCTTGGTGAGAACCGCAGAGTCCGTCGTGTATTTCTTGGACGACTTTCTTGCTTCCTCCGGCCTCAGGCATCTTAGCCATAGACAATCGAACGATCTCTTATACAGAGTATCATTGACAAAGGCGAAAGACAAAGCTCATTTCATGAGTTGATGGCTGGACGATGCATTTTTGGGCGTTCGTCGGGATTTGAAGTAGTCTATGAAAACGTCCCTCCAGTCGATGATCTTTTCTTCGTCCTTTATTTGAAAGGCTACTTGCTCAGTCGTTTCTTTTCCTTCGGATAGCTTTATTAGGTCTTTCGAAGGTATATCTGTTGGCATGAGAACCCTGCGGCTTTGCACAATGATCTTGACATCATCGAGGTCTTCGTCGGCCAATTCCTTAGCCAATTTGGCCAATGTATCTTTGTTCTCCGCCGAACACAGAGACGCGACCGCGTAGGTTCGTCTTGCCTGAATTTCGAGGGCAGATGCTATTTGGTGCTATCCGTCTACCTCTCCGAAGATACCAAGTTGATTTATGACACCGTGTATCGAAGGTTTAGACGGATGCGGCCAATATAGCAGACTTCGTCAGATTCCCCCTCGTTGAGGGGTTTTTGATTGTGGGGACGCTCTTCCCTGCAGGCGCAAGCCCCTGCAGTTAATTACGCTATCGCATCGCGATAACCAATTTCTCCATCTCCAGATGGTCACTTTGTGTCGTGTGTGTTTGTTTTGTTTTTGGTTGCCCATGGATTGTATACGGAGACTAATTTATGTTGTCGCCCATAGGGCGTGGATTAGTCCAAATCCGTATTTTCTTAGATTTGGGTTTGGGGTTGGGTTTAAGAATACGTTAGTCTCATTTGAGACTAAGATCAACTTAAATATATGTTAATGATACGTTAGTCTAATTTCAGACTAAGATCAACTTAACGGGATCGTTTAGATCCAACAAAAGAGCATTTGGGCTATATTGTTTAGTTTAGGGATATTGCGGTCCAAGGTTAGTTTAAGGACATTACGGTCCAATGTTAGTTTAAGGACATCTTGGTCCAGTTTAAAGACATCATAGTCTGTAAAGGTTAAGGACATCATAGTCCATAGGTTTAAGGACCCTATAGTCCGAGGTTAAGGACATCATAGTCCATGGGCTTAAGGACCCCACAGTCCGTAGTTTAAATACGTCATAGTCTATAAAGTTTAAGGACATCATAGTCCATGAGTTTAAGGACCCCACAGTCCATGGAATGATTGGTTATCGAGACCCGTCACCTCTCTGAAGACGTTGAAGGATTACAACGACATATATCAGAGGAGTGAAGAGATGTACCCTTGAACCAATATTGGTTGGGAGATCTGTAGTTGGATTGATTTAAGGATCGTTAAACTCGTTTGGGATTAAGATCAACTTAAATGTTTGTTAAGGATACGTTAGTCTAATTTTAGACTAAGATCTACTTAACAGGATCATTTAGATCCAACAAAAGAGCATTTGGGCTCCGTTGTTTAGTTTAGGGGCATTGCGGTCCAAGTTCAGATGCAAACATGGATTTGGAAATGCACCAGATAGCTATTGGCCATTGGGACCCACCAACTCTCTGAAGACGTTGAAGAATTACAACGACATGCATCATGGGTGTGGAGAGATGCACACTTGAACCAATGTTGTCTGAAAGGCTCTGGGTTCTACTTTGAATGTCATATGAGATGACCAATTTTGGAAGACAAAAGTGTGTTTGAGGTTCAGTCAAAAGAGGGTACTGCCTCTGGAAAAACTTGGCTAGTTCAAGCTAAGATTGGCTTGGATATAGTGTTAAACACTGAAGTACACTCGGGCATCACGTGCTCCTACGTGATGCGGTTAAAATAGTGTTAAGCACTAAGGATGCAGCGCACAAAACAGTGTTGGGCCCAAACTTCCTTTATTTTATTCTCAGGATATGCAGGTAAGTGTTAAACACTTTAGTCTTCACGGCCATCACGTGTAGGCACGTGTAGATACCCATGCACTGAATATTAAAAGGATTTGCTAAGGGTCACGTGGGGACATGTGAGGGTGCCCAAAGTCTGTTCTGCCTTTACTTTGAGAAGTTTGTTCAATGGTCACGTGAGAGCACGTGATCAGGTTGGGTACTTGATCTTTTTACGTGCATGAAAAGTCTCTTGTTTAAGAATTAAATTCTTTTGTAGGGTTAAACCCTAATTTTATTTAGAGCAATTAAATTCCTATATATTTAGAAGAATTAAATTCTTTTATAGGGTTAAACCCTAATTTTATTTAGAGGAATTAAATTCCTATGTATTTGGAAGAATTAAATTGTTTTATAGGGTTAAACCCTAAATTTGCTGGAGGAATTAAATTCCTATATGCATTGTGGGAGAATATAATTCTCTGAACTTAGGTCTTCTCTTAGGTTTTAGATCTGCATGGCAGAATCTTCCTGATGAGAATTAAATTCTCAACTTATGGGGAGATCTGCTTCTGCAGACCTTCAACCAAAGGAAGAACTAAGTTCTTATTCAGAAGAGTTAAACTCTTAATTTGATAATTAAATTCTCTTTTTCTTTTGTGGGAGCTTATAGGATGATCCCTCGTCTAGGATTTCTTTCTTTTCTCAAGAGACCTTCTTTTCTCTCTAAAGAATTAAATTCTCTTTTCTTTTTATATTCTTTTTCTGTTGTTCTCTCCCTCCCCTCTTCTTTTCTTGGCTCCTATTTATAGGAGAAAGAAAAGAATCAGTTTGTTTAGTCAATCTTTCATTGAAAGATTTTAATTGATTTTGTAATCAATCATGATCTTTTTGATCACTCAGTGAATTTTATTCACCATTGGATTTTTAGTCCAAAAGATATTTTGTTTGTTGTTCCTGGCAGATTTTAGGAAAATCTTTCCTTGTATAATTCCAAAATCCTCTGCAAACCTCATCAACGGCCGAAGTGGAAATAATTCTAAAAGCAAAGCTGAACGAATATATCGCTCAGCAAATCAAAGCTCACCACGCCAGTGAAGCTGCAAATAGATCAATCAAGGCTGGTCGACCGTATCCGACGTGATACGATCAAATATAGTACCCGCTAGAGTACATACTTCCAACATTCCACATGTACAAAGCAACTGGGAATCCTCGCCAGCACATTGCGCGATTTAAATCCATGTGCTGCAATTCTGGAGGAAATGACATACTAGTCCTCCGACAGTTCGTCGGCGGTCTGGCGGGCATCGCCTTTGAATGGTATGTGGAACTCCTAAATGATTTCGTGAAGAGCTTCGACAAAATGGATATGCTCTTCTTTCAGAGATTCACTAATGAGAACGAACATACTACCGTGACGGCGCTGGTCAATGAAAGGGTTAGACTGAATGAGACTTGGGTTCAATATGTTACCTGATGGCGAAATCTATGGTCAAATATGAGCAACGCATCAATGAAGTTGTAGCCATGGGAATTCTCATAGCCACCCTTGACCCAAATTCAAAAGCGTTATGGCCCTCTTCAAGCCGACGACCTTCCAAGAACTCATGGATAAAATGACTCGATTGGATCAAATGGGTCAAGACTCTTTCTCATCCGATAATGACGAGTGAAAAGCGGAGGCAAGATGGCTTTTGTCGCCTACGCTCAATAAAAATAAGCGGCTCTAAAGCAATATGTCGCCAAAATAGCGACGGCGTGGGTACTCGTTCCCCCCGAGATATACACAGGGGGCAAATTTTTCACTGGCGGAAGAATCTATATGTAGAATGGTCATTTCTTCTCAAAGGATATGAAGGATATTATGGGGCCTACAAACAAGTCCTACAATCTAGTGGAATGCCCCACCAAAAAAAATGGTACATTCACAAGCAAAATAGGCACGGATGAAAACCCGAAAGGGCGCCGTGAGTAAAAACAGCAGGACTGCCGGCGAGCTTGTGAAAACCCGGAAGGGCGCAACCTCGTTAAAATAAATACACTTACGAGATCCTCACGACTCGTAAGGAAAATCCCCCCTGTGAGACCCTCATGGCTCATAGGATTCAAAAGCCTTAGGTTACAGGGATCTGGACCTGTTTTTAAGCCGTCATATCCCCCAAATTGCCCTACAGGCGGTCCATATTGACCCTTGTATACAATCCACAGGGAACGGATAAATATTTCTTTGCCAAGTTCTACAAATGGCAAGAAATGTCCCCATATAGTGAATAACACTTGTAGTTCCTCTCGACTTATAAGGAGAAAACACTCTTAGAAGATCCTTACGACTTACAAGAGAATACATCACTTAGGAATCCCCATGATTCTTAAGTAGAAAATACGCCTACGAGATCCTCACGACTCGTAGGGAGAAAACCCTTTATGAGACCCTTACGGCTCATAAAGTCAAAAGTCTTAGTCGACAGGATCCTAACCCTGTCTACTAAGCCACCTTTGTTTAAATCGACTGGGGTAAATGATGATTCCTTCCTGGCACTATCCCTGTTGTAGCGATGCTGCTGCCTAAATCGGTATCAAATTCTGAGTCCACTCAAGGCAAATGAAGAGTCGCTCCTGGTAATATCCCAATTGTAGCGATACTAATGCCTAAACAGGTGTCTAACTCCAAGTCAACCTCTCCGGCAAAGTACACGGGACGAAATCAAGCAATACCTGCAGAATCCGTCGGTACTGACCGCTCCGGTCAAGGGAAAGCCTTTCATCCTGTACACAACAGTCCTTGAAGGTTCTTTAGGCGCGCTATGGGCACAGGACGATCAGGGAAAAGAGATAGCTCTCTTCTATTTGAGTCGAGTTCTCCTGGGGGCAGAAAATAACTACTCCCCTATCGAAAAGCATTGTCCGGCATTAATCTTCACGATAACAAAGATTCGGTATTATGCCTTGGCGCATGAGATCCATCTCATATCAAAGGTGGATCCTCTCAAATATTTGATGCCAAGAGCCATACTAACGGGAAGGCTTGCCAAATGGACCCTCCTCTTGATGGAATTCTTGATAATATATCGACCCCTTAAGGCAGTAAAAGGCCAAGCCATCGCCGACTTTCTCGCTAAGCATCCGATACCAGCTGATTCTCCCTTAAATTGCGAATTGCCAGATGAACACGCGTTCGATGCAAGGAGGAAGAAGGAAATAATGCCCGATGGGAACTCTACTTCGATGGAGCATCTTCCATGAAAAAGCGAAAGCAAAATACCCCTATAATTAAAGCTGGGGTGGGCCTTATCTTTGTGACTCCGCAAGGAGGGATAATGCATCTCGCCTTTTCATTAACAGAGCCGAGAACAAATAACGAAGCGAAATATGAAGCTTTAATAGTCTTAAGATCGCTGTTGACATGGGAATCGAAAAACCTCCTCATATATGGAGACTCTCAGCTGGTCGTTAGCCAAGTAAATGGTGATTATCAGATGTGAAAGCCAGAGTTGGTAAAATATGGCGAAAGAGTGCAGCAACTGCTGACTCAAATCCCCTCTTACACCGTGGAAAGCATACCACGGGTGGAAAATAACAAGGCGGATGCGTTAGCCAAACTCGCTAAAGAACTGGCTGACGAGAACCTCGATGACGTAAAGATCATTGTGCGAAGCCGTTGGATTCTCGCGCCAGCAGAAATATCTCCGGAGTTGTCTGAAAGAAAGGAAGCAACCGAACAAGCGGCCTTCCAGATAGAGGACGAAGAAAAGGCTAGGGGTTGGAGAGAAGTCTTCATAGACTACTTCAAATCCCATCGAATGCCCAAAAACGCATCTTCAAGACATCAGCTCATGAAACGAGCTCTGTCTTTTGCCTTCGTCAATAATATTCTATATAAGTGATCGTTTAACAGTTTATAGCTAAGGTGCCTGGGACCATAAGAAGCAAGGAGAGTCGTTCAAGAAACTCATGACGGACTATGCGGTTCTCATCAAGCCGGGCCAAAGATGAAGTTAAAGGTCAAGAGAATGGGTTACTATTGGCTCACAATGATTCAAGACTGCCTTGAATATGCAAAGCAGTGTCACTCGTGCCAGATTCACGGGGACTTCATCCATCAGCATCCGAATCCGTTACACCCAACACTGGCAAGCTGGCCGTTCGAGATGTGGGGAACCGATATAATCGGGCCTATCGAACCAATATCATCCAAGGGACATCGGTTCATATTGGCGACAACCGATTACTTCTCTAAATGGTCCGAAGCAGTACCGCTAAGAGAGGTGAAGACGGAGAACATCCTCCATTTCTTCAGGACACATGTCATTTACCGGTTCGGCACTCCGCGACGGAACATCTCGGATAATGGGCCGGCCTACAGAAACCATAAGACCAGCCACTTCACGCAGCAACATAATATAGACCGGAGATACTCTTCAGTTTATAATCCCCGAGCTAACGGTCTAGCTGAGGCTTTCAACAAGACTTTGACGAAGGTCATAAAGAAGACGGTGTCCAGAAACAGAAAGGACTGGCATGAGAGATTGCATGAAGCTCTCTGGGCTTATCGAATCACGTTCAAAACAACCACGAATACCACGCCATTTGCGTTGGTATTCAGCACGGAAGCGGTACTTCCCTTGGAGATAGAGCTACCCTCACTACGAGTAGCGGTCCGACATGAGCTGACGGATGAAGAAAATGCCCACCTTTGGCTTGAGGAGCTCGATGCCCTCGATGAAACTCGTCTCATGGCACAGCAAAACCTAGAAGCTTACAAAGCAAGGATGACGCACTCATACGAAAGACTAACTAGGACGAGAATATTCCGCCAAGGCGAACTCATGCTAGTTGTCAAAAGATATATGATCCCCAACCGTGCCAAACGGGGAAAATTCAAGCCGAACTATGAAGGCCCATATGTCATAGACAAAGTTTATCAAGGTGGTGCCTATTTGCTCATGGATATGCATGGCGAAAGACACTTCCGGCCAATAAACGGCCACTTCCTTAAGAAATACTACCCCTGACAAGTCACAACTCAGGTTAACGATAGATGACGACACTCGTGTCCGCTCGCTATCTTCCTGAGTCAGCACTCTGTAAGTAGTATCTGGCAAAACTTCGCCTCGAACCCATGGACCGGGATATCCCTAAAATAACAATGGACCGTGATGTCCTTAAACTAAATACGTCGTCTCAAACACGGTGATAGTGTAATTCAAGTCCACAGGTCCCAGCGACAAAGACTGCAACTCAAATCCCACTGCCTACACAGCTACCCCGGTGGCGAAGTCCCACCGTGATCGGAAAAGAAAAAAACGGTACGTCCACAAGCGAAATGGGTACGGATGAAAACCCGAAAGGGCTCCGTGAGTAAAAATAACAGGACTGCCGGCGAGTTTGTGAAAATCCGCAAGTGCGCTGACTCGTAAAAAAAATCATGTACACTTGCAAGGTCCTCTCGACCTTGTAAGGAGAAAATACTTGCGTGAGATCCTTACGACTCACAAAAGGGAGCAACACACTTAGGGATCCCCACGATTCCTAAGGAGAAATTGCACTTACGAGATCCTCACGACTCGTAAGGAGAATCCCCCTTATGAGACCCTCACGGCTTATAGGATTCAAAAGCCTTAAGTTACAGGGATCTGAACCTGTTCTTAAGCCATCACATTCCCCTAGTTGCCCTACACGCGGTCAACATCGATCCCTTGTATACAATCTACGGGCACAAATAAACGTTCCCTCGCCCAGTTCCACCCATGGCGCGAAATTTCCCTATTCGGTGAACAACACTTAGAAGTCCTCACGATTTCTAAGGAGAAAATGCACTTACGAGATCCTTACGACTTGTAGGGAGAAATACCTTTATGAGACTCTTACGGCCCATGAAGTCAAAAGCCATAGTCGGCAGGATCCTAACCCTGTTTGCTAAGCCACCTTTGTTCAAATCAGTAAAGGCAAATGATGATTCAGTCCTGGCAATATTCCAGTCGCAGCGATGCCGATGCCAAAATTGGTGTCATATCTCGAGTTCCATACTCGCAATAAAAATCAGTTAGCAAAAAGCACATATAAAATAGCCGAAATGTTTGGGCAACTCACAATAAAAAGCAGCGAGTAAAAAGAAAAACAACCGAAATGATTGGGCGCCGCGATAAAATAGCTGAAATGATTAGGCAATCGCGACTTTCGTGATATAAAATGCTGAAATGATAGAGCATCGCGGAAAGAAACAAAAAAATGAAACCTCTGCCCTGCAGGTGAGTCAACATCAACCCCTGTGCACAATCCATAGGCATAAACGAAAAAGGGAACCGCCCATCAGGCTCCATCAGAAGGAGAGCCAGGTCTCGACGGCAACATCTATAATCTAGAGATCAACAACGGCGTTTCTTCTCACTCCAAGCAGGATGCGGACGCAACGTCAATAAAATGGAGCCACAGCAAAGTCCTTTAGTTCCAAATCTCGACAGTTCACAGACAACCTAGAGACTACCTCGGAGCCATGGCAGAGTCCCTAGTTCCAAGTCTCGATGGCAACCTCTACAGCCTGGAGATCAACAACAGCGTTCTTCCTCCTTCCAGCAGAATGCAGAAGCGACATCAACAAACGGAACCAAGGCAAAGTTCCCTAGTTCCAAATCTCGACGGTTCACAGACAACCCAGAGACAACCCAGAGACAACCTCGACATTCGTCGCAATATTGCAGACACAATGTCAACAAACGAAGCTAAGGAAAATCCCTCGCTTCAGGGTCTTGACGACAACTCAAATGAGACCTGAAAGATTATCGGAGATCATCCCACACTAGCACGGAGTGGTCGTGACTTATCGGGGTTCCTCAAACTGAGCCTAACCTCAAGTAAAAAGCAGCATGGAATATCCCTAACGCTTACTCTTCCGACGGTAATATCACCTGGAAGATTACTTGAAGACGTCTTGTCCAGCCCCCGAAGGGATCAAAGACACGACATTCGTGGGGCCACTCGAACAACAAGATTGCATATTGGGGAATACGTCATCCAACGCGACGGTACGACGGGTAAAAAACCCTAGTACCACAGTCCCTAACGGACTTCTATTAGCAGGAGTTAACTGTGACGTTAGGACATCCTTGCGAGAACATCTCGATTCGTCTCGACTCGTGGGAAAATAATGTTCCTGCGAGAACTTCTCGACTCGTAGGAAAAAGCCTTAGGCAACGGGGATAAGGACTTGTTTCCTGAGCACCGGGGCCCTACAAGTGAGTCCAAGATGGACTATTGCATACTATCCACGGGCCACACTCTCCAAAGTCGAATATCGACAAGGAGGGAAAAAACCACTTACGAGTCCTCTCGACTTGTAAGGGAGAAAATTCTCTTATGAGATCCTTACGACTCTCAAGATAAAACACACTTAAGAATCCTCATGACTCCTAAGGAGAAAATACACCTACGGGATCCTCTCAACTCGTAGGGAGAAAAGTCTTTATGAGACCCTCACGGCTCATAAAGTTGAAAAGTCTTAGGCGGCGGATCTAAACCTGTTTCCTAAGCCATCGCTGCCCTGCAAGGAGGTCCAAGATGGACTATTGTATACTATCCACAGGCCACGCTCTCCAAAGTCGAATATCGACAAGGAGGAAAAAAACCACTTACGAGTTCTCTCGACTTGTAAGGGGGAAAAATTCTCTTATGAGATCCTTACGACTCTCAAGAGAAAATGCACTTAGGAGTCCTCACGACTCCTAAGAAGAAAATACACCTACGGGATCCTCTCGACTCGTAGGGAGAAAAGTCTTTATGAGACCCTCACTGCTCATGAAGTTGAAAGGTCTTAGGCGGCAGATCCAAACCTGTTTTCTAAGCCATCGCTGCTCTACAAGGATGTCAAGATGGACTATCTGCGGACCACATTTGCCAAAGCTACATTCGCCAATGAAATAAAGAAGCAACTTACGGGTCCTCACAATTCATAAGGAAAAATACCCGAGTAAGATCCTTACGACTCATGGAGGCGACGAACACTTAGAAATCCTCATAATTTCTAGGGAGAAAATACACCTATGAGATCCTCACGACTCGTAAGGAAAATAATGTTTGTTCCCCCAATTAGAGCAAAGCTATATTTGAAATTTGAATTTCAAAAATTGAAGCAACACTTCAGATCCAGCGCTAGGCGCACTGCGCGCCACGTGCCAAACACGGATGCGCTAGCGCCAGGTGCGCTGCACCCTAGGCAGTGCACCATGTGTGCGCTAGCGCTAAACGTGCTGCGCGCCACGTGTCAAACACGGGTGCGCTAGCGCAGGCTGCACTGCGCTCTGAGCAGCGCACCACGTGTCAAACACAGGTGCGCTAGCGCAAGGTGTGCTGCGCTCTGAGCAGCGCACCACGTGCAAAGCACGGGTGCGCCAGCGCTGGAATTAAAAAATTCCCTACCGTTAGATCAAAAGTTCTAATAATAATGATAAATCATTAATTAACCAGAATTAAAATTCTGTTATGGATATTTCTGTCGCTTCTTCATCTCTCTTTCTCATAGCGCGCTTTAGGAAATCAATATCCGACTCCTTCTCTACTCTTTCTTCGGGTACGTCCTCGGGATTTTTCTTAGGCGATGGATTAGCGTTTGCAGCCGCCTGAGCGAGCATCTCCTGCAGCTTTTCACATTGCAGTTGAATTTTTGTCGGGGACCGAGTTTGAGGTGGTGACTAGTAGAAGCTCGAACTTCGTCTTTGGAATTCACCACATAGACTATATGAACTACCATGCCCCTAGGCTTGGGGTGTTTGGAGTTTTGGCCTTTGGAGTTTGCTTCGGGCACTTGAGCTTTATTAGGCCTCTCTTTTTTGTGAAAAGCCGCTTTGGTTTGGAAGGAACCGCTGTATCAGGATCCGTCTTGGAATGAATCCCATTGTATTTCAAAGAGAATTTGTCAGAACTTGCCTGACGTTTAGAGGAAGAGCCGCAGACGATGACTGAGTCCTTCACCTGCTTCCACACCTTATATATAGATGAGGAAAGTTGTTATAGGGAGCGAACTAATTTCTGCTCTCGTGGGACCTTCATGGGCTGCGGAGATTTCTTCAATATTGCGGTAAGGGAATTTTTTCTGACCCTTCGCAACAGTTTGAAGCTGTTCCCAGTTGGAACAACAACATTCACCACTGGGGTTGAAACAGGACCATACGGAGAATTTCCCCCAGCTCATTTTGTATGATGCCGATATCGACGTTGGCCATTTCTTACGGCTGGGATTTGATTAGCCTTAGGATTTTGCCGAGCCTGCCCCCTATTTCCTTTGAAAGCTTGAAAATTCTGCCTCCTGAGTTGACCTTGGTCCTTGGCAAGTGCCAGTTGTTTGAGGACTGATTCTGTCAGCAAAGCTGCTGCTTGGGGATCTAGCCTGTAGAAGACAGACTTCATCTGGGCTTCCGCTTTCGACGTTGAGGCTCCGAGGGTGGGAGGTGGAAGTATCGACCCAAAAATAAGCCAGTTGATTTCTTGAAGAGCCGGATTGCAGAGATTTGAAGCTATAAGTGGCCCATACTTGACTCCACCAGATATGACGGAGCCTGAGTTGCTAGGGTGGAAGCAAACGCCATTTTTCATAGAGATGAAACACTGGCTTCAGTATCCCATCACCCAAGGGCAACCACGAACATATATACCGCGATTATTTGATCGCGGAAAAAAACACGACACACGAAGTGTGGAGTGGAAAGAGGAAAAGGTCCCACCGGGCGTGCCAGAATCTGTTTACCGCCGAAAATGGGGAAGACAAACGTCTTGTCTTAATTTGGGGGCAGATGCTATTTGGTTTTATCCGTCCACCTCTCCGAAAATGCCAAGTTGATTTATGGCACTGTATATCAGAGGTTTGGACAGATGCGGCCGTTGTAGCAGACTTCTTCAGATTCCCCCTCATTTCTGAGGGGTTTTTTATGGTGGGGACGCTCTTCCCTGCAGGCGCAAGCCCCTGCAGTTAATTACGTTACCGCGTATCGATAACCACTTTCTCCGTCTCCAGAAGTTCACTTCGTGTCGTATATGTTTGTTTGATTTTTGGTTGCCCGTGGATTGTATACGGAGACTAATTTATGTTGTCGCCCGTAGGGCATGGATTAGTCCAAATCCGTATATCTTAGATTTGGGTTTTGGTTGATTTAAGGATCGTTAATCTCGTTTGAGATTAAGATCAACTTAAATGTTTGTTGAGGATATGTTAGTCTAATTTTAGGCTAAGATCTACTCAACAGGATTTTGGGATCATTCAGACCTAACAAAAGAGCATTTGGGCTCCATTGTGTTAGTTTAAGGACGTTGCGGTCCGTTGCTAGTTTAAGGACGTTGCGGTCCGTAGCTAGTTTAAGGACGTTGTGGTCCATTAGGATGTGCTCATGGGTTTAGGAGTGCACTAAAGAGCCGTTGGTTGTCGGGACCCTCCGCCTTTCTAAAGACGTTGAAGAATTACAACGACATGTATCAGAGGTATGGAGAGATGTACCCTTGAACCAAACTCCGGATTGAAGGGAGAGATCATAGTGGAATGACCGCCATCTTAGATATCATCTGTTAGGGGATCATTAGTCATCTTCGGAACTGAGATCGATTTGGGGAGGCCTGAGCATAGGAAGGCTCGGTTAATTGGTGATTAAAGACTTTTGGCCTCGGGAGACTTGTCCAATTAAGGCTAAGGTTGGCCCATCATAGTGTTAAACACTAAAATTTGCTCGGCGCTCACGTGCTCCCATGTGAGGCTCTAAAGCAGTGTTAAATACTGAAATTTGGAGCGCTCACGTGTGGCACGTAAGACGCCCCAGAATTGGGCACTGCTTCTTAGGATTTATTCCCTCTTTCTTTTATAAGTGCTAAGCATTATTAGGGGTCACGTGGGATCCCGTGAGGCGCCCAAAAATGGGAACTGTCTTTGATTTATTCCCCTTTTCCTTTTGAAAGTGTTAAGCATTATTAGGGGGTCACAAGGGATCACATGAGGCGCCCCAAAATGGGAACTGTCTTTGATTTATACCCCTTTTTTCTTTTGAAAGTGCTAAGCACTATTAGGGGGTCACGTGGGATCACGTGACTCGATATCAATTGTTCCTTTTTGTTTCTCAGAGGTGCTCACATGGGAACACGTGATCTCTTGCTATAGCATTATATGCTAATTGTTTCTTTTATGTGCATGGGGATCTTGATCTTAGTTTTGAGAGTTTCAGGTCTCTTGTTTTATAAGAATTAAATTCTTATGCAGGATTAAACCCTAGTTTTATCAGAGGAATTAAATTCCAATATTTTTGTAAGAATTAAATTCTTTGAAACTTAGTTCTTTCCTCTAGGTTTTGAATCTGCATGACAGAATCTCCCCGATGAGAATTAAATTCTCAATTTGTGGGGATATCTGCTTCTGCAGACCTCAACCAGAGGAAGAACTAAGTTCTTTTTAGAAGAGTTAAACTCTTAGAATGGCGAAGAAGAGATAAAATAATCTCTCTGTCATTCTTCTTACCTAGGGTTTCTTTTTCTAAAAGAGAACTCCTATTCTTTTTTGTTTTTTCAATTCTTTTGGGGGGTCTCCTTCTTTTAGAGAATTAAATTCTCTCTCTATTTTTCTTCCCCTCTCCCTTTGTGTGTTTCTCCTCCTCTCATCGCTTCTATTTATACGAGAAGAACAAGAATCAATTTGTTAAGAGAATCCCTCATTGAGAGATCGTGGTTGATTCCTTGATCTTTTAGATCAATCGGTGAGTTTTCTTCACCATTGGATTTTTAATTCAAAGGCTCTCTGTTTAGTAGAGAGAATTTCTTGTTTGTTTAACAAGATTATGAATATCTTATTATTTTTAACAAGATTAGGAATATATTTTCTTAATATAGAATTTAATTCTATCATATGGATATCTTGTTAGTTTAACATAGAATTTTATTTTTATCATATGAATATCTTATTAGTTTAACAAGATTAGGAAAATATTTTCCTATGATAGAATTTTATTCTACCAGATGGTTACCGTTGGATTTTTGATCCAAAGGTTCTCTATTTAACAGAGAAGATCTTTCTAATTTGATGAAGATCAGGAAAATATTTCCCAAATAGAATTTAATTCTATCAGATGATTTAATTGGTGATATTTTATCACTATCGGATTTTAAATCCAGAATTCTCTGTTAGAAAAATATCTTTCCATATTAGAAAGATCAGGGAAAATATTTCCCAAATAGGATTTAATTTTATCACATAGAATTTAATTGGAACATTTTAAATTGGGACGCTCACATGCTTTGCTTGCTAGAAGCAAGAGAACTCACATGTTTAACATGTGACCACTGCTGTGGGTTTTAGCCTGTTTATGTTCAGCGCTCATATGCTTTGCATATGAGCGCTCACGTGTTTTTACACGTGAGGCATGTTTAACCATTTGTGATTTATGTTCAACGTTCATATGCTTTGCATATAAGCACTCACGTGTTTTACACATGAGGCATGTTTGGCCCTTAGTTATTTTCTTTCAGCGCTTATATACTTTGCATATAAGCGCTCACGTGTTTAACACGTGGCGTCCAACCGTGAAATTTTTTTCTCTTTCTTCTTTCCCTTTTTTTTAAGGGTTATAAGGGAACAAATAGCTCCTGGCCGAAAATTTTGGCGGGAACAATGCCTTTGTGGCGGGGTTACCCTCCAGTTGTCAGATAACATAAACATGCTTTGTCGATATTAGTCTTCTATCCAGTCTTTAAAAGTAAAGCAGTCTTCATGGGGATGACCTATTGCTCGGTGGTTGGAGAAATAATCCGGATGATAGACCTCGTTTATTTGTTTGGGATGCTGAGACTCCGGAAGTGTCATCATTTGATATTTCATGACAAGGTTGAATATTTTTATTGTCTTGTCTTGAGGGAAAGAGTATTTCCGACCCATTTTCTTTATAAAGGATGGGCTCCAATCGAGTTTTTCTCGATTGCACGGCGTCTTGGATCCGCTTTGTTGTTTTCGAACGATGTTTGCGTTCTTTGCCTTGCTTTTGTCTCCATTTCAGGATTTTCCCCTTTCACGGGAACATGCAGTGGGTCGGGAATGAAGAACATTATAATCTTTCTTCTCTGTAGATTGCTTACTGAGACGTTGCGTCCTGGGCTTTTCATAATATGGCCATCTTGCGGCTGTGGTTATCTCGTCTCTTTTGACAAGCTTTTTTTATTAGCTTGTCGATTTGTTTTTCGAGTGACGGACTTAATGTTCTTAGAGTGGGATTTCACTCTGTTTCAACATCACAGCTATTTGGAAGAGCGTTTTCCCCTTCATTGGAGCTGTTTATAACGCGGCAACTGTGGAACCGCTCCTGTTTCTTAGAACGAACGTATCCGAGCCCGGTTGTCTCCATCTTCCCATTGGGCATCTTTCGCTGAGTCCCGAGAATATCCCAATCTTTTTTTAGAATTGGGCTTGTCAAACAGTTTGTTCGAGGGATACACCTTGGCATCTTAACAGCCTTTTCAATCCCTCCGCGTAGTATTTTGGCAGACGGATTGGTTGAATCCTGTCGAGTGCAAAATTGGCACCATACCAGACTTCTTTTTCTACTTTATTTTCCATAGATTGGTAGAAGATAATCGCTTTTTCACCTCTTTTCCTGGAAGGTACGTAGAAAGTTTGCAGTTCTTGTACGCTGTATATATGGAGCGCATCAAGTTCCTTGTAATGCCGAGGTAGAGCGATTATGATTTGTAGATTCTGATCTGTTCCGGCAAAACTTTGCATTGACGGGCGGACGGAGAACACTGCATTGGTATCGTCCTCTGAGTCGCTACCAAAGTCCAAAATAGGAGTAGATGGTCCAGGCTTATTATTTTTTTTCTGGGGTTGCTCCGAGTAGACTATTTCTTCATCTTCCTCGATATCGCTCCCAAAGATCGGGATAGTGGCGATGGACTTCTGTTTATCCTCCGGGTTATGACACCTTTCCGTATCTTCGAAGTCTAGTAAGAAGTACATTGCGTCTTTGTATTTCCAGACTTTGTTTACGGAGAATGAATTTAGCTCTCCCATGAAGGTGTTGTTCCCTGATTAAAAATCAGGAAAAGATTCAGAAGAGGCATCACGTGCTCACACGTGACCAGTGGTTACGTGTTGGCACGTGATAGTCAAGCAGCGGCACAGAGCATATTTGTTCTCTAATTAAAAGTCAAGAGGAAGCATCAGAATAGGCATCACGTGCTCACACGTGACCAGTGGTCACATGTTGGCACGTGATGGTTAAGCAGCGGCCAGAGAACAGAGCGCAGAAGAAGAGAAGCCCATTCCAGGGGTCACGTGCCTACACGTGACCAGGGGTCACGTGGCCACATGTGACCGGCTTTAAGAACCTTATTCTTTAATAGAATTAAATTCTGAGGAAAGATCCTTCAACTCTTTCCAAAATGAAAAAGGATTATCTGAAACCGTTGGATTAAAAATCTAAAGGTGATTAAATATCACCAATTTATGGAAAAATCTTGGACTTGGAAAGATTTTCCCCTAAATCTAACCGAAATAACAAAGAGATATCTTTGGATTTAAAATTCAATGGTGAATAAAATTCACCTAACAATCTAAAGACCCAGATTAATGATAAATATAAATCAAATCTCTCAATGAGAGATTTACTAAACAGATTGATTCTTTTCCTTCTCCTATAAATAGGAGCCAAGAAAAGAAGAAAGAGGACCTTTGGACATTTTCTTTTGATACACAGAGAGAGAGAGAGATATAGAGCCTTTGATTCTCTGCAAAAGGAAAACCTTAGGTAAGAAAAGAAAAGGGAGGCTTCAAAAGAGAATTTAATTCTCAAAAGAGTTTAACTCTTATATAAAGAAAAGAACTTAGTTCTTTCTCTGGTGGAGGATCTGCAAAGTGCACATCTCCCCATGAATTGAGAATTTAATTCTCATTGGATTGAGATCCTGCCATGCAGATCTAAAACACAGAGGAGGAACTGAGTTTTAAGAATTTAATTCTCACAAAATGATAGGAATTCGGTTCCTTTGAGATAAAATTAGGGTTTAACCCTATGTTATAGGAATTTAATTCCTTCAAAATGAACAGAACTAGGGTTTAACCCTAATTGAGAACATAATTCTCTCAAACTCAGAGGAATTTAATTCCCTTAAAAAAAAGAAATTAGGGTTTAACCCTATTTAAGAATATAATTCTTCAGAAGAAAACAGGAATTTAATTCCTCTAAAGTTTGTTGTTAGGGTTTAACCCTATGAAGAATTTAATTCTTTAAAGATGAACAGATCTTTAAAACATGCAAAGAACCAGAGTCATGTGCTACCACGTGACCCCGGCAAAGATCCACAGAAAAGAACTTTAAAGAAACACCTCAAGTGTTACCACGTGACTCCTGCAAAGATCCATAAAAAAGAACTTTGAGGCAATGTCTCACGTGCCCCACGTGATCTCTAAGGCACACAGAGAAAAAGGCAAAAAAAACATAAAAGAGCTCTAGGGCGCCCTCACGTGTCAACACGTGACCCCTAATGAACATTCTAACAGATCAAAGCGTGAGCCCCCATCACGTGCCCACACGTGGTGGCTTTTAGAATTAAGAGTGTTAAACACTTATCTGTAGAACAAAATAAAGGGAAGCAGAGCGCTCTCACGTGCTACCACGTGACCCCTTGGCTGAAGCTCTAATAGATAAACGCTCAAATTCTCATCATGTGACAGCACGTGATACTTCAAAGTATTCAATACTTTTGACTGAATAAAATAAAGGGAATCAAGGCGCTCTCACGTGTCCACACGTGACCCCTCTCTCCTTAGTGTTTAACACTAGTCTAGAGATTTTGTCCCCAGTGTTTAACACTGATTTGCTTAGTGTTTAACACTAATTTGAAAACTCTGTTCCCAGTGTTCAACACTGATTATCTTTTAGTGTTTAACACTAACTTGTTAATCTTATTCCCAGTGTTCAACACTGTTGGTCTTTAGTGTTTAACACTAGCTTTAGCCCAATTGGTTAAGTTTCCAGAGGCAAAGCCTCTCCTTCAATGAACCAACAGAGGGCCAATATCCCAAACATGATTGGACTTAGCCCAAGCCGGCCATAAGTCCTCAATTCAAACTTAACTGGGCCAATGGGCTCATAATATAATAATTGATCTTAGTTTCCAAATTGGACTACAGATCACTTAATCTATCTTGGTTTAAGGATACATCTCTTCACTCCTTTGATACTTGGCGTTGTAATTCCTCAACATCTTCAAAGAGGTGACGGGTCCCGATGACTACACATTGATACGGACTGTGGGGTCCTTAAACTCATGGACTATGAGGTCCTTAACCTTGACCGTAACATCTTAAAACTAAACGCTGGACCGTGGGGTCCTTAATCTCATGGACTATGAGGTCCTTAACCTTGACCGGAATGTCTTAAAACTAACAACAGACTACGACGTCCTTAACCTTGACCGTGATGTCTTAAAACTAACATCGGACTGTGGAGTCCTTAAATCCACGAACTACAACGTCCTTAACCTTGACCGTAACGTCTTAAAACTAACACTGGACCGCAATGTCCTTAAACTACCTATTGACCGCAATGTCACTAAACTAAACAACAGGGCTCCCCTAATCGCTCTCTTGTCGGATCTAAACGATCCCGTTAAGTTGATCTTAGTCTAAAACTAGACTAACGTATCCTTAACAAACGTTTAAGTCGATCTTAGTCTCAAACGAGACTAACGTATCCTTAAACCCAAACCCCCAAACCCAAATCTAAGATAATATGGATTTGGACTAGTCCACGCCCTACGGACGACGACATAACTCAGTCTCCGTATACAATCCATGGGCAACCAAACACAAATCAAACACACACGACACGAAGTGACCATCTGGAGAAGGAGAAAGTTGTTACCGCAATGCGGTAGCGTAATAAACTGCAGGGGCTTGCACCTGCAGGGAAGAGCGTCCCCACAATCAAAAACCCCTCAAGCGAGGGGGAATCTGACGAAGTCTGCTATATCGGACGCATCCGTTTAAACCTTCGATACATGGTGCCATAAATCAACTTGGCATCTTCGGAGTGGTGAACGGATAAAACCAAATAGTATCTGCCCCGAATTTCAGGCAAGACGTCCACGTCTTGGCCGCCATTCGGAGGGGAACAGGTGTACTCCGAGCTATCCTTGAAATACTTCATACACTGATATTGTGTAGAAGGGATTACGTTGTACTCGTATAACCAAGGCCTGCCGAGCAAAGCATTGTAGCAAGTCTTGGCGTCAATGACTTGATATTTGATGTCAGTGACGAGCAGCCCAAAACATAACGTCAGTATTACAGACCCAAGTGTCCGTAATGATTGTGAGTCGAACCCAGAAATGGTAATTTTATCTCGGGCAAGGTGCTGAACATTCATGCAAATTTCCTTCAGCACTCTCATATTGAGAAGGTTAACGGAGAATCCGTTGTCGACAAGGATTTTCCCTATCTTGATGTCGTGGCAGTACCCGGTAACTTATAATGGGCGATTATGTTTGCACGTACCGAGGAGGATATCTTCATCGCTGAATGTTATATCAGCCGTGTGGACCTCTGCCAGTTCATCATTCATCTTCTCTTCTGCGAAGAATGCTTGGAATTGATCGGGCTCTTGCAATGCCTTGATCAAGGAATCTCATGCCTCTTTGGACAGGAGGAGAGCATCCAATATGCTTAGTTGCGAGGGTATTTTCCTCAGATGTGCTAAGACGTTGTAATCCACCTTATGTTTCTTAGATGGATCCCTTGCTGCGAGCTTTTTGACTGCTTCTTCATCAAGGGCGATTTCTTCGGGGATTTTCCCATTTCCTTTGTCCTTTTTGGTCAAATCTTTGTTTGTTGGTCCGAAATTCTTCTCAGGCAGCGTGCAATTACACGGCTGAATATTCTCGCAGTTCTTCTCTTCCTCTTCTTTTTCGGAGGTGGAGTCTTTGAAGAGAGGGCTGAGAGGTGTTTCGTCCTCAGAATCGCTCCCGAAAGTAAGAACTTAGGGTTTTCCCTCTTCCGAACTGGAACCAACCATATGACAGTCGCCAGTCGCTTCTTCATGTGCGTTTGTCGCACTATTTTTCCGTCGCTGAGCACGAGCTTCGCGCTTCATCCTCTTGAAGTGTTTTTGATGGGTAACGTATTCTTGCCACTACTTCTTGAAGGCACTACATTCCTCGGTGGGGTGGGTGACCCTCCGATGATATAGGCAGTAGTTTAGGCATGCATCTTCTCCATCAAGGTATATGACCCTGGGATCGTTCCTTACGAGAGGGGGCAGCTTCATCCTTATTGACAGGGCTTTGGCGAACCACTTCTCTGTTTTGATCCTACTCTTATTTGTAGCAGGTGTGCTTTAGTTTGGTTGGATTACTTTACGACTCGTCCTCGTCGCAGTTTCTTTGTCCTGACGTTGACGCTTAGCTTTATCTTATATGGTTGTCTCGCGTTCTCGGACAACTTTGCTTTTTTGAAAGGCTTCATTTAATAGCCTCTTAATCGGGTCTTCTGGCAGTTCTGGAGATTTTAACACCAATACTGCCGCTAGTTCCTCTGCGTTTTTTTCTGACGCTAAAGGAGTTTCTTCGTCATATAACGACGAATGGGAGATCATGTGGCAACTTTCTACACGGTCTTCAGTGTCTTTTGATGAGTCATTTTCCTCATCATAGTCACTATCTTCATCTTCAAGAATATGCTTGAGGAACTTTTCGAGTGTGACTAGTGTTCGTGCCTTATGGTTGTACTCCTCCAGCCTGTCAATGTATTTTTTTAGATCAGTGCGCTTGTCGTCATACTCGGCAGGCTGCACAAGCTTCTTGGTCCTCTTCTATTTCTTTGAAGACTTTAAAAGCTTGAGTTGGGGGTCTTTCCCCTCGTCGACAATTTTTGGTGCGGGACAAGGTTTTAATATCCCTTCGATTATTTCGGGTTCAAGTGGGCTTTTTCACCTGACTGCTGGACATGCCTGTAGATCCTTCAGCATTCTTTTGGTTTTTGCTGGAAGAACGACTTCCCATGAAGTTTCTTCCACGACTGGGGGCAACTCCCCCTCCGGGCTAACTTCACCAGTTCCAACAGTAGAAATTGAGGCTGTTGTTCCAACCGGGAACAGCTTCGAGCTGCTAAACAAGATACGCAGAAATTCGCCAACTGCGGTTCTCAAAAGATCGCCTCCACCTGCGGAGAATGTTACAGAAGTGAAGCCGGAACAGCCTCCTCAACGGTTGTCCTCCAAAATTTACAAGGTCTGGCGGAGGGTCCAAGACTCAGTAATCGACCAAGATCACTCTCGCCGGCAGAAGAGGGTGAAGGTTCAGGAAGAAAAGAACCGTCATGTCAAACAACAAAGGACGACAACCGCTTGGGTGCCCGCTGCAACGGCTCCCTCCACGTCGACTACTCAAAAGAGAAGAAGGCCGGAGAAAGTCCCCACTCCTGCAGCTAATGTCAAGGACAATAAGCCTAAACGCCCTAAGTCTGGGGGCATGATAGTGCATACGGTATACATGGCGTCGGGAAAGGAGGACAGCCGTGCATCCACGGGTCATAGACCGCTTACACGGTCAGTGACCAAAGCTCAGGAGCAACAGCAGAAGCTCCAGGAAATGATGAACGCGATGGCCGCACTCACTGGGCCGAAAGAAAGCCCCGAAGCATCATCTGATCAACGCTAGGAGCAAGAAACTGACGCTGAATTCCTTCGCAGGATATTGGAGAAGAAGGATAAAGAGGCTGCCAAACAAGCAGCCAATATACAACGAATGGCCCTCCTGTTCCAGGACATGGTGGGAATGATGATCCAACAAGATTCTCCTGCTGAAGATCCTCCAATCGTTCTTGAAGACGACAGGGGAGAAACGTCAAATCCTCCACCCGCTCTGTCAACAGCCAAGGAGGAGACAATCTCCAAGGCTGACCTAGACGAATATATAGCTTAGCAGATACGAGTTCACCAGGCGACTGAGGCAGCTGGTCAAGTTGTCAGAACAGGGCGACCATATCCAAGCTGGTATGACCAGATCAAGTACCCGCCAGGCTATACAATACCGAAATTTCATATCTATAAGGGGACGGGCAATCCCCATCAGCATGTTTCCCATTTCAGGGCACTTTGCGGCAACACCGGCAGTAATGATAAATTGTTGCTTCGCCAGTTCGTCGGTAGCTTGTCAGAAACGGCGTTCGAGTGGTACTCTGAGCTCCCAAACGACTCTATTAAAACATTTGCGGAAATGGAGTTGCTATTCACTCAGCGATTCGCGAGCGCCAGCAAACGTACCCTGATAACGGCATTGATTAATGCCAGGGTGAAACCAGGCGAGATGTGGGTCCAGTACGCTATACGCTGGCGAAACTTGTGGTCGAAATGCGAACAACGCATTGAGGAGGCGCCCACGGTGGTCATGTTCGTGGGTACCCTAGATCCTCATGTAAATATCTCACAGTTCATGATGTTTTTTAAGCCAACCACGTTCCAGGCTTTGATCGACAAGTTGGCCCAGATGGGTCACAGACCGTCTCCCCCGAAGCCGGAACCTCGGAATGACAAGGGTAAAGGGAAGGCAACTTTCGTTGCGAACGCTCAGCAGCAACCCAGTGCCCCAAAGCTGGCGGATCGGCTGGAAGAAAGATGGCGGTATTACAATGAGAAAATGAAGCGCCCCTACTCATTCCCGCGGGATAAGACGAAGAGGCTATTTGAGCTGGCAATACACAACAGGCTTATCAACTTTCCAACTCAAGGCGACCGCCGCAACCCAGTGAGGTGAATAACCCAAACTACTGCCCTTACCATCAAACGGTAAGCCATCCGATTGAGGATTGCTTCGTCTTCAAAGGATGGATTGAAGATCAATACCTACATGGCAAGTTTGCGCTGTCCGAGAAGTGGAAGGTGAACCCGCCACAACCTCACACCGCTAAGAAGATGGACACACCGGGGGCAACTTTTTCTTTCATTGAAGAAGCTCCATAGGAAATCGTGCTTTCAGCAAAAACCAAGAGGATACTGAACGATCTTAAAACATGCCCGGCAATCAGGTGGAAGAACCCGCTGGAACCCCAGATCATTGAAGGGATGCTGAAGCCGCGCCCAACTCCGAAGATCAGTGGTGATGGCCCAAGCACTCACAACCAGCCGTCGAAATCTTCAAAGAAAAAGAAGAAGAAAGCTAAGAAGCCCGTGAAGCCTGGCAACAAGTGCACGGACTTACAAAAGCAGATTGACGCGCTGGAGGAATATAACCAGAAAGCACGGACTCCCATCACACTCCAAGAGTTCCTCAACCACGTCTTTCAAGAGAAAGATGAGGGGGAGAGTTCGTCGGATGAATCCGAGGGATACATGGCGAGTTGTAATGTGATCTCCCACTCGTTTACCGACGATGAAAAAACTCCCGGCACTGAGAAACTGGGGGCAGAGCCTGAACCGGAATTTGTGTGGCCGACAGACGAAATGATCGACGCTTTTCTGGATGAGATTCGTCTGAAAAGTAACGACGACAACGCAGGATCAAAGAGTCATGTGATCGGGTATTGCGCGGTCCGGATTTGTCCCTCATGAAGAAGATGAGTCGAGCGTATTCTTTCCCTCACGACAAGACACGGAAGATACTTGACCTCACTTTAAAACATCGAATGATTACACTTCCGAAGTCTAAACACCCTGAGCAAGCTAATGAGGTCTCTCATCCGGGATATTGCTCTTATCATCGAGCCATAGGACACCCTATCGAAGACTGCTTCACCTTCAAGAACTGGGTCGAAGACCAGTACCAGCAAGGCAGGTTTGCTCTATCCAGCAGCTGGAGGGTAACGCCGCCACAAAAGCACGAACCAAAATCCACAAGAGCAGAACCAGATCCACATCGGTCTTGGAAGCGAGCCCGTACCTGTCATATGATAACAATATCAAAAAGAGAGCCCGAGAACATGAATGACCTTCCCTGGTGCTTTGAAAACAGCAATGACGACGAGGTAATCTCAGAATTTCCGCCGGCGCCAAAAGAGCTGGAAGATGGCATACATACTACTGTGGATAACCTCAAGAAGATTGAGTTGGGAACGGCAAACGACCTGCGACCGACATTCGTCAGCGAACTGCTATCCGAAGAAAAGGTGGCTGCATTAAAAGACGTACTTATGCAGCATAGACTTCGCATGGAACTATTCTGAAATGCTAGGACTAGATCCAGAAATTGCTGTGCATAAATTGGCAATATCCCCGGACGCCAAGCCTGTCAAACAGGCGCCGAGAAGAATGCGGCTCGAGCTTGAGATGAGCATCAACGCCGAAGTCAAGAAGCTGATCGATTCTGGGTTTATCCAGGAAGTTCAATATCTTGACTGGATCGCGAACATCGTCCCGGTGATGAAAAAAAATGGGACAGTGCGCATATGCGTGGATTTCCGGGATCTCAATAAAGCTTGCCCGAAGGATGATTTCCCAGTACCGGTAACCGAGCTGATGATAGACAACACGTCCACTCACGAAGTTTTCTCCTTCATGGACGGCTCATCAGGATACAATCAGATAAAAATGCATCCCGAGGACCAGAAGCACACCGCTTTCCGGACTCCGTTGGGAATATTCTGCTACAAGGTGATGCCCTTCGGTCTAAAGAACGCCGGTGCCACCTATCAAAGGGCCATGATGAAGATTTTCGATGACCTCATACATGAAATCGTCGAATGTTATATCGATGACCTCGTGATTAAAAGCAAATCATACGAGGAACATCTCGAGCATCTGAAGATCGTATTTCAACACCTTCGGCAATACAACTTGAAGATGAATCCACTCAAATGCGCGTTCGGAGTTTCCTCGGGCAAATTCCTAGAATTCATCGTCCGACACCGAGGCATCGAGATAGATCCGTCGAAGATCAAGGCAATTATGGAGATGCCCCCGCCGAGGACTTTCAAGCAGTTGCAGTCCCTCCAAGGGAAGCTTGCATATATCCGGCGATTTATAGCCAATCTTTCGGGCAAGTGCCGTCCTTACAACCACCTGATGAAGAAGGGAACCCCTTTCGTCTGGGATCACAAATGCCAAAGCGCGCTGGACGAAATCAAACAATACCTGCAGAACCCGCCGGTGTTAGCTGCTCCAGTCAAGGGAAAACCTCTTATTCTGTATACAACAGCCCTTGAAGGTTCCTTAGGCACATTATGGGCACAAGAGAACAATCAAAGGAAAGAAAGAGCACTCTACTACTTAAGTCGAGTTCTACTGGGGGCAGAAAGCTACTACTCCCCATTGAAAAACACTGCCTGGCGTTGATCTTTGCGATAACCAAGCTCAGGCACTATGCGTTGGTGCATGAAGTCCGTCTCATATAGAAGGTAGGCCCCCTTAAGTATTTAATGTCGAAGGCCATACTGACTGGTCGACTCGTTAAATGGGCATTGCTCTTGATGGAGTGCTCGATAACATATCAGCCTCTTAAGGCAGTGAAAGGCCAGGCCATTGCCGACTTCCTCGCTGAGCATCCGATACCGGCCGATTCCCCTCTAAATTGCAAACTGCCAGACGAACACGCGTTTGATGCGATCGACGGTGGTAATATCCGATGGGAGCTTTATTTCGATAGAGCATCTTCCGTGAAGAAGCGCAAACGAAGTACCCCTATAATCAAATCAGGGGTGGGTCTCATCTTCGTAACTCCACAGGGAGGGATAATGCGCTTTGCTTTCTCCTTGACAGAGCCGAGGACGAACAACGAGGCTGAATACGAAGCTTTGATAGCAGGCCTCGAGATCGCCATCGACATGGGAATTGAAAACCTCCTCATATATGGAGATTCCCAACTGGTCATCAATCAAGTAAACGGCGATTACCAAACATGCAAGCCAGAGCTGGTAAAGTATGGCGAGAGAGCACAGCGACTACTGACTCAAATCCCCTCCTACACCTTGGAAAGCATACCGCGTGCCGAAAATAGCAAAGCGGATGCGTTAGCCAAGCTTGCTAAAGAACTGGCTGATGAGAACCTCGATGACGTCAGGATCGTGATACAAAGCCGTCGAATACTTGCCCCTGCAGAAATATCTCCGGAATCACCCGAAGAAAGGGGTGCAACTGAGCAGACGGCCCTGCAAATAAATGACCAAGAGAAGGTTGGAGATTGGAGAGAATTCTTCATAGACTACTTCAAATCCCGTCGAACGCCTGAAGAAGCGTCCTTAAGACATCAGCTTGTGAAACGAGCTCTGTCCTTCGCCTTCGTCAATAATACTCTGTACAATAGGTCATTTGACTCTCTGTGGTTGAGATGCCTGGGACCTGACGAAGCGAAAAGAATCGTTCAGGAAGTTCACGACGGACTCTGCGGTTCTCACCAAGCAGGCCCAAAGATGAAGCTGAAGATCAAACGAATGGGTTATTATTGGCCCACAATGATCCAGGAATGCCTCGAGTATGCGAAGCAATGCCACTCGTGCCAGATCCATGGGGACTTTATCCATCAGCATCCAAATCCTCTACATCCAATGGTGGATAGTTGGCCATTCGAAATGTGGGGAACTGACATAATCGGACCCATCGAACCAGCATCATCCAGGGGACATCGTTTCATCCCGGCGACGACTGATTACTTCTCCAAATGGGCAGAAGCAGTACCGTTAAGGGAAGTGAAGACGGAAAATATTCTCCATTTCTTCAAGACGCACGTCATTTATCGGTTCGGAACTCCGCGACAGATCATTTTCGATAACGGGCCAGCCTACAAAAGCCACAAGATCAGCCGCTTCGCGCAACAACACAACATAGACTGGAGATATTCCTCAGTTTATAATCCGCGAGCTAACGGTCTAGCTGAGGCTTTCAACAAAACCTTGACAAAGATCGTGAAGATGATGGTGTCCCGAAACAAAAAAGACTGGCATGAAAGACTGCAAGAAGCTCTCTGGGAATATCGAACTACGTTCAAAACAGCCACGAACACAACACCATATGTGTTGGTATTCGGTACAGAAGCAGTACTCCCCCTCGAGATAGAGTTACCCTATCTACGAGTGGCGATCCACTACGAGCTGACGGAAGAAGAAAATGCTCACATTCGGCTTGAGGAGCTTGACATCCTTGATGAAACCCGGCTCATAGCGCAACAAAATCTAGAGGCTTATAAAGCAAAGATGACGCGCTCATATGAAAGATTGACCAGGCCGAGGACATTCCGCCAGGGCAAACTCGTGCTAGTGGTCAAAAGACCTATGATCCCCAATCGCGCCAAGCGGGGAAAATTCGAGCTGAACTATGAAGGCCCGTACATAATAGACAAGGTCTACCAGGGAGGAGCGTATCTGCTCATGGATATACATGGTGAAAGACCTTTCAGACCAATAAACGGCCGCTTCCTGAAGAAATACTACGCCTGACGGGTTAAGGCCTAAGTCAATGATAGATGACGACGACCATGTCCGCTCGCTATCTTCCTAAGCCCGAACTCTAAGTAGTAACCGGCCTTCTCCAATAACGGACCGAAACGTCCTTAAACTAACAACGGACCGAAACGTCCTTAAACTAACGACGGACCGAAACGTCCTAAAACTGGCTGTTGACCGAGATGTCGATAAACTATGGTGGATTGCAGTATCTCAAAGCCGATAAAAAAAATAATAATAATAAAAACGGTATGTCCATAAGCAAAATAGGCACGGATGAAAACCCGAAAGGGCTCCGTGAGTAAAAACAGCCGGGCTCCCGGCGAGTGTTTGTGAAAACCCGAAAGGGCGCAACTTCGTTAAAGGGCACTTGCAGGGTCCTCACGACCTTGTAAGGAGAAACCACCCGCGTGAAATCCTTATGACTCACAAGGGAGCAACACACTTAGTAGTCTTCACGATTCCTAAGGAGAAATTACACTTGCGAGATCCTCACGACTCGTAAGGAGAACTCTCTTATGGGACCCTCACGGCTCATAGGATTTGAAAGTCTTAAGTCACAGAGACCTAAACCCATGCATAAGCAACCCCCACAACCTTCAATTTATGCCCTACAAGTGGCTCAATACCGACCCTTGTATACAATCCACGGGCGCGAATAAACATTGCCCTAACCAAGTCCCATCCGTGACTAGGGATATGTTCATATGGCAAACAACCCTTGTAAGTCCTCTCGACTTATAAGGAGAAAACCTTTTTGTAAGATCCTTACGACTTGCAAGAGGACATGCACTTAGGAATCCTCACGATTCCCAAGGAGAAAACACACCTGCAAGATCCTCACGACTTGTAGAGAGAAATACCTTTGTGAGACCCTTACGGCTCATGAAGTCAAAAGCCTTAGTCGACAGGACCCTTAACCCTGTTTACTAAGCCACCTTTGTTCAACATCGACAGAGGAAAATGATGATTCGCTCCTGGCAACATCCCAGTTGTAGCGGTGCTGATGCCGAAATCGGTGTCTAAAATCCAAGCTTGCAGCGAAAAGCCAGCAAGCCACACATGCATACGAAACAGCCGAAATGATGGGGCAACTTGCGACAAAATCAGCAAGTAAAAATGTATGCATGAAAAATAGTCGAAATGATGGGGCAACTCGCAATAAAAAGCAGTGAGTAGAAAATAAAATAAATAGCCGAAATGATTGGGCACCGCGAAAAATAGCCGAAATGATGAGGCAATCACGACCTTCGCGATATAAAAGCTGAAATGATAGAGCATCGCAGAAAAAGAAATAAAATAAAAAAGAAATTTATGCCCTACAGGTGATGTTATATCAATCCCTGTATACAATCCAGGGGCGCAAACAAAGAATGGATCATACTCCTCCCCTAGGTTTCATCATAGGAAGAAGCCAAATCCCGACGGGCCGCAAGTGATCTAGAGATCGTCTCAACACTTGTCTTGTGACAACGGACACAACTTCAAGCAAAGCGAAACAGCGGCAACTCCCAGTTCCATAACTCGGCGATGTACTCCCACTGAGAGTCAAATCCCAACTCCGTGAAATGCGGATACAATCAACAAAATTCCTGGTCACGTGGAACACGGATAACGTCACTCTTTGACCCCGTGGAAAACGTCCAGAGCGGATCCTGGTCCTCGCAGAGCACGGCAGTGAACCCGTGTGAAGCATCCAGAGCGGAGCCTAATCCTCGCCAAACACGGCAGTGAACCCGTGTGAAGCATCTAGTGCAAAATTTCTGGTTGCGTGGAACGCGGATAACGTCACTCTTTGACCCCGTGGAAAACGTTCAGAGCGGAGCCTGGTCCTCGCAGAACACGGCAGTGAACCTGTGGGAAGCATCCAGTGCAAAATTCCTGGTCACGTGGAACGCGGATAACGTCACTCTTTGACACCGTGGAAAATGTCCAGAGCGGAGCCTGGTCCTCGCAAAACACGGTAGTGAACCCGTGGGAAGCATCCAGAGCAAAATTTCTGGTCACGCGGAACGCGGATAACGTCACTCTTTGACCCCGTGGAAAATGTCCAGAGCGGAGCCTGGTCCTCGCAGAACACGGCAGTGAACCCCGTGGGAAGCATCCAGAGCAAAATTCCTGGTCACGTGGAACGCGGATAACGTCACTCTTTGACCCCGTGGAAAACGTCCAGAGCGGAGCCTAGTCCTCGCCGAACACGGCAGTGAACCCGTGTGAAGCATCTAGTGCAAAATTCCTGGTTACGTGGAACGCGGATAACGTCACTCTTTGACCCCGTGGAAAACGTCCAGAGCGGAGCCTGGTCCTCGCCGAACACGGCAGTGAACCCGTGGGAAGCATCCAGAGCAAAATTCCTGGTTACGTGGAACGCGGATAACGTCACTCCTTGACCCCGTGGAAAACGTCCAGAGCGGAGCCTAGTCCTCGCCAAGTACGGCAGTGAACCCGTGTGAAGTATCTAGTGCAAAATTCCTGGTTACGTGGAACGCGGATAACGTCACTCTTTGACCCCGTGGAAAACGTCCAGAGCGGAGCCTAGTCCTCGTAGAACACGGCAGTGAACCCGAGGGAAGCATCCAGAGCAAAATTCTTGGTTACGTGGAACGCGGATAACGTCACTCTTTGACCCCGTGGAAAACGTCTAGAGCGGATCCTGGTCCTCGCAGAGCACGGCAGTGAACCTATGTGAAGCATCCAGAGCAGAGCCTGGTCTTCGCCGAACACGGCAGTGAACCTGTGGGAAGCATCCAGAGAAAAATTCCTGGTCACGTGGAACATGGATAACGTCACTCTGTAACCCCGTGGAAAACGTCCACAGCGGATCCTGGTCCTCGCAGAGCACGATAATGAACCCGTGTGAAGCATCTAGAACGGAGCCTAGTCCTCGCCGAAAACGGCAGTGAACCCATGTGAAGCATCTAGTGCAAAATTCCTGATCACGTGGAACGCGGATAACGTCACTCTTTGACCCAGTGGAAAACGTCCAGAGCGGATCCTGGTCCTCGCAGAGCATGACAATGAACCCATGTGAAGCATCCAGAGCGGAGCCTAGTCCTCGCCAAACACGGCAGTGAACCCGTGTGAAGCATCTAGTGCAAAATTCCTGGTCATGTGGAACGCGGATAACGTCACTCTTTAACCCCGTGGAAAACGTCCAGAGCGGATCCTGATCCTCGCAGAGCACGGCAGTGAACCCGTGTGAAGCATCCAGAGCGGAGCCTAATCATCGCCAAACACGGCAGTGAACCCGTGTGAAGCATCTAGTGCAAAATTCCAGGTCATGTGGAACACGGATAACGTCACTCTTTGACCCCGCGGAAAACGCCCAGAGCGGAGCCTGGTCCTCGCAGAGCATGGCAGTGAACCCGTGTGAAGCATCCAGAGCAAACATCGGACTGTGGGGTCCTTAAACCCATGGACTATGAGGTCCTTAACCTTGACCGGAATGTCTTAAAACTAACAACGGACTACGACGTCCTTAACCTCGACCGTAATGTCTTAAAATTAACGATCAACCACCATGATTCTAGACTGATTTTACCTTGGTTCAAGGGTACATCTCTTCACTCCTTTGATATTCGTCGTTGTAATTCCTCAACGTCTTCAAAGAGGTGACGGGTCCCGATAACCAAACATTGGACCGTGGAGTCCTTAAATCCACGGACTATGATGTCCTTAACCTTGACCGTGATATCTTAAAACTAACATCGGACTGTGGAGTCCTTAAATCCACAGACTATGATGTCCTTAACCTTGACCGTAATGTCTTAAAACTAACATCGGACTGTGGAGTCCTTAAATCCACGGACTATGAGGTCCTTAACCTTGACCGTGATGTCTTAAAACTAACATCGGACTGTGGAGTCCTTAAATCCACGGACTATGAGGTCCTTAACCTTGACCGTGATGTCTTAAAACTAACATCGGACTGTGGAGTCCTTAAATCCACGGACTATGAGGTCCTTAACCTTGACCGTGATGTCTTAAAACTAACATCGGACTGTGGAGTCCTTAAATCCACGGACTATGATGTCCTTAACCTTGACCGTGATGTCTTAAAACTAATATCGGACTGTGGAGTCCTTAAATCCACGGACTATGATGTCCTTAACCTTGACCGTGACGTCTTAAAACTAACATCGGACTGTGGAGTCCTTAAATCCACGGACTATGAGATCCTTAACCTTGACCGTGACGTCTTAAAACTAACATTGGACTGTGGAGTCCTTAAACCCACGGACTATAAGGTCCTTAACCTTGACCGCGATGTCTTTAAACTACGATACCCTGGAAACCATCCCAAACCAACCCCTGACCCAGTGAAATACGGATAAGGGTGACCGCACCCAGCACTTGCGGGTCCTCACGACCTGTAAGGAAGAAAACTCTCTTGTGAGATCCTTACGACTCCCAAGGGAAAACCCGCTTAAGAATCCTCACGATTCTTAAGAAGAACTTACACCTATGGGATCCTCTCGACCTGTACGGAGAAAAACTCTTTATGAGACCCTCACGGCACATAAAGCTCAAAAGTCTTAGAAGGCAGATCTTAACCCTGAATCCTAAGCCAGCGCTACCCTACAAGTAGGCCAAGATAAATTGTCCACAGAACAAGTTCAATTGAGAGGGACACACCATTAAAAATATATATATATGTCTTTATTCATGAAACAAAATGGATACAAAGTACAATTCATGAAAGAACAAAAAGAAAATACTCTCGTTCAGGAGTATGTACAAAAAGAAAAGAAAAGATACAAGTTTTTCAAGCCGGCGGGCGATTTAGCAATTTTGCTAACTCATCCTGCTTTTGCTGGGCCACGGCTTCATGATTCAGGATCGCCAGAAAACGGGCCTCCGCCTGAGCCTGCTGGGACTGATATGAAGCAAGCTGACCTTCGAGCTCCTTCTCGGTAGCTTTGTAGGCCTCAACTCTTTCGCGAGTAAACTCGGCGGCCTTATCGATGGCCGCCGCCTCCCTGACGGCCTCTTAAAGCACTCGCCAGAGTTTATACGCTTTGTTGGCCTTGGCGTTAAGGCTGGTTTGAAGCTCGCTCAATGCTTTAGAGGCCAGCTCCCTTTCCGAGGATTTACGGCCGAGCCTCTTCTCGCATGATGCCATGTTTGCCGCGCACCGCGCTATCATCCCCCACAAGTCCACCTTTGCAGCCACGGCCTCCGAGGAAAGACGGGTACACTCGAGCACTGTATAAATAAGCCTCCATTCGACAGCGATATTCGATCTAGTACACGCACAAATCACCTGATATGGGAGGCAAAAAGGAAAATCTCCGATGCATATCCTACCGAGCATGCATTTACAACTATATGAATATTCGAAATGAAATGATACCCAAAGCTCTGATGTGCATGCAACATAACGATAGTGCTCGCAATTAAAGAAAATTTCCATGGAGAAATACAAAGCTCATTTATGCGAGCGAGACATACATACGAGTACCCAGCACATATAAAAATTCAACATAAAGCATGCGAAAACTAATGTGAATATACTACGCTAGCGGGAAAAGGTCACCGAACACGGGATTAGTGGCACAAGGATTAACAAAACAAAGAACAAAATTCTCAATCTCTCTCTCTGCTTTCTCCAACACATCGAAGCGACGGTTCTCGCGAGGAGTCGCTCCCCACCGATTGGCACCATGTTCGTCCGCAAAAGCAGACATGATAGCCCGTCGGGCTCTTATTTGGCTCAACAGGTGAATCGAGCAATCCTTCAAAGCCTGAGTAATCAGGCACGCTTCGTGAAAACCCTCGAGCTTTTCTTCAGCCGCGTCAAGCATCGCCAGGGTCATCTCCGCCGGGTGAGGAGGGATGTCGGAAAGCACGGCAACAAGAATCATCCGAAGCCAAAAGGAGCCCATTGGGAGAGGGGACCCCTACGGATCGAGAGTTCATATGTCGCCGAGTCACATTCGTTATCGGTAAGGAGGGGATCCACCAATCGTGCAGCATAGCGAGGAATCATCTCCTCGATAGGCACTTTCCACGGCTGTCGACGAGCATGGGGGCGGTTACAGGCCATGGCACTCAGTCGTTTCCTCAAAATAAATCACACTAAATTGAGAATAAATTTCTCTGTGAAAAGAAAAAGAAGGCCATGGCCTCAGGTTATAAATAGGGGCATTAAGTGCTGCGCATGGGGAATATTGCATGGTGGGACTATTTCCGAGGACTAAAAAGGGAAAGCATTGGAAATCAAGGAGATGGGACTATTTTCAAGGCTCCTTTTTAGCATTAAATGCTGTACACAGAGAATATGGCATGAAAAATTAAACAGCCCCATCAAAGGGACCCCGCGTGCGGAGCACGTGAGCACCAAACTTGACGTGTACTGAAAAGTGAAATAATGCTTTACACACTAAACATATTAGCAGCAACAATAGAAAAAATGACAAAATTCCGCGAAAAAGGCATGCAAACACAGAAGGGCACGATAAAACTTATCATTCATGCTTTAAGAAGTTCATACAGAATAAAAAAGAAACGATTACAACGGCAAGACCTCAGACGCGGAGCATGGATTCAGGAACTCAAACGTGGCTTTGTCCAAGATCCTCCAAGCATTTCGAACCATCCGAGTATGTTTTCTTTCGCGGTCACAGGTGTCGGGGTCCTTACGAATGTCTTCTACCCTCCGATAGGCAGCAAGTATGGCCGACTGCTGAAAAGCCTGATGCAAGAGATCGATGAGGTTGTCTCGCCTCCTCTTCGAGATTAAGCTCATTAGGTACACCGAATGTACCTTATCCTCGGCGGCGTCCAATGCCCTGAGCAGCACGCCGGTGCAGAAGAGAGGGAGCGCCTCCCAGATCGCTAGCACGATGAGTCTCAGAAGGGAAGAGCGGGGAGGGAGTAACCGACCATTGTACTCGTTGAAGCGGCTCATGATCTCAGCACATTGAGCGTTAGTGAACTTCTGGTTCTGGCTGCGGCCCAGTGCATGGATATTCCCGTAAGAAATGATCTCATCAAGATCATACAAATGGGCATCCATGATACCTGAAATAACGATCATGGAAATTCATTAGAAACTTCTTCCTCCCGGTTGAGAAAAAAAAATCAGGGCAAAGAAAACCCATGAAGTTCTCTAGGAAGAACTTAGTTCTTCAGAGGAATTAAATTCCTTTTTAAAAAAGGGAATTAAATTCTCAGAAATTTTGTTTCAGAGCTAGAGCTCCTTGGGATGGAATTAAATTCCATGGAAAACAACCGACATTATCATCTTCCTTAAAAATTAGAAAAGCCCTAAGAGATCTACAGTTTGAAAATTAGATGGGTCTCTGTTCTCGTTGATGAACTTGAAGAAAAAATGGATTCATGTTAAAAGGGGTGAAACCCTTGATGTGGATTTAAAATCCAGAGAGTTTTTTTTAATGAAGGTTCTTCGATCGTTCAACATCATTACCTGAAAGGAAAAGTCCATCTTGAACAGAGTTAAACTCTGAAAAAATTTCAAGGCAGAGAACTAAGCTCTGGAAAAAGATAATTAAATTCTCAAGAGAAGGAAGTTCTCAAAGGAGGAAGATGAGCAAAGTTGAGGCTCTTCTGAAAAGACATGGGCATTTATAGAATGGGATGGAAAACGTTTCATCTACCCTACTCTCAAAGCAGATCCGACGGTCACAAAAGTGACAGCGTTGCACTCACGTGCAGACATGTGAGAACAACGATGTGGGGGCACTTGTTCCCTGATTAAAAATCAGGAAAAGATTCAGAAGAGGCATAACGTGCTCACACGTGACCAGTGGTCACGTGTTGGCACGTGATAGTCAAGCAGCGGCACAGAGCATATTTATTCTCTAATTAAAAGTCAAGAGGAAGCTTCAGAACAGGCATCACGTGCTCACACGTGACCAGTGGTCAGGTGTTAGCATATGATGGTTAAGCAGCGGCCAGAGAACAGAGCGCAGAAGAAGAGAAGCCCATTCCAGGGGTCACGTGGCCACACGTGACCGGCTTTAAAAGCTTTATTCTTTAACAGAATTAAATTCTGAGGAAAGAACCTTCAAAACTTCCCAAAATGAAAAAGGATTATCTGAAACCGTTGGATTAAAAATCTAAAGGCGATTAAATATCACCAATTTATGGAAAAATCTTGGACTTAAAAAGATTTCCCCCTAAATCTAACCGAAATAACAAAGAAATATCTTTGGATTTAAAATCCAATGGTGAATAAAATTCACCTAACAATCTAAAGGCCCAGATTAATGATAAATATAAATCAAATCTCTCAATGAGAGATTTACTAAACAGATTGATTCTTTTCCTTCTCCTATAAATAGGAGCCAAGAAAGAAGAAAGAGGACCTTTGGACATTTTCTTTTGAAACACAGAGAGAGAGAGATGTGGAGCCTTTAATTCTCTGCAAAAGGAAAACCTTAGGTAAGAAAAGAAAAGGGAGGCTTCAAAAGAGAATTTAATTCTCAAAAGAGTTTAACTCTTATATAAAGAAAAGAACTTAGTTCTTTCTCTGGTGGAGGATCTGCAAAGTGCACATCTCCCCATGAATTGAGAATTTAATTCTCATTGGGTTGAGATCCTGCCATGCAGATCTAAAACACAGAGGAGGAACTGAGTTTTGAGAATTTAATTCTCACAAAATGATAGGAATTCGGTTCCTTTGAGATAAAATTAGGGTTTAACCCTATGTTATAGGAATTTAATTCCTTCAAAATGAACAGAACTAGGGTTTAACCCTAATTGAGAACATAATTCTCTCAAGCTCACAGGAATTTAATTCCCTTAAAAAAAGAAATTAGGGTTTAACCCTATTTAAGAATATAATTCTTCAGAAGAAAACAAGAATTTAATTCCTCTAAATTTTGTTGTTAGGGTTTAACCCTATGAAGAATTTAATTCTTAAAAGATGAACAGATCTTTAAAACATGCAAAGAACCAGAGTCACGTGCTACCACGTGACCCCTGCAAAGATCCATAGAAAAGAACTTTAAAGCAACACCTCACGTGTTACCACGTGACTCCTGCAAAGATCCATAAAAAAGAACTTTGAGTCAATGCCTCACGTGCCCCACGTGATCTCTAAGGCACACAGAGAAAAAGGCAAACGAAACATAAAAGAGCTCTAGGGTGCCCTCACGTGTCAACACGTGACCCCTAATGAACATTCTAACAGATCAAAACGTGAGCCCCCATCACGTGCCCACACGTGGTGGCTTTTAGAATTAAGAGTGTTAAACACTTATCTGTAGAACAAAATAAAGGGAAGCAGAGCGCTCTCACGTGCTACCACGTGACCCCTTGGCTGAAGCTCTAATAGATAAACGCTCAAATTCTCATCATGTGACAGCACGTGATACTTCAAAGTATTCAATACTTTTGACTGAATAAAATAAAGGGAATCAAGGCGCTCTCACGTGTCCACACGTGACCCCTCTCTCCTTAGTGTTTAACACTAGTCTAGAGATTTTGTCCCCAGTGTTTAACACTGATTTGCTTAGTGTTTAACACTAATTTGAAAACTCTGTTCCCAGTGTTCAACACTGATTATCTTTTAGTGTTTAACACTAACTTGTTAATCTTATTCCCAGTGTTCAACACTGTTGGTCTTTAGTGTTTAACACTAGCTTTAGCCCAATTGGTTAAGTTTCCAGAGGCAAAGCCTCTCCTTCAATGAACCAACAGAGGGCCAATATCCCAAACATGATTGGACTTAGCCCAAGCCGGCCATAAGTCCTCAATTCAAACTTAACTGGGCCAATGGGCTCATAATATAATAATTGATCTTAGTTTCCAAATTGGACTACAGATCACTTAATCTACCTTGGTTTAAGGGTACATCTTTTCACTCCTTTGATACTTGGCGTTGTAATTCCTCAACGTCTTCAAAGAGGTGACGGGTCCCGATGACCACACATTGATACGGACTGTGGGGTCCTTAAACTCATGGACTATGAGGTCCTTAACCTTGACCGTAACGTCTTAAAACTAAACGCCGTACTGTGGGGTCCTTAAACTCATGGACTATGAGGTCCTTAACCTTGACCGGAATGACTTAAAACTAACAACCGCTCAAACCCCCAAACCCAAATCTAAGATAATACGGATTTGGACTAGTCCACGCCCTACGGGCGACGATATAACTCAGTCTCCGTATATAATCCATGGGCAACCAAACACAAATCAAACACACACGACACGAAGTGACCATCTGGAGAAGGAGAAAGTTGTTACCGCAATGCGGTAGCGTAATTAACTGTAGGGGCTTGCGCCTGCAGGGAAGAGCGTCCCCACAATCAAAAACTCTTCAAGCGAGGGGGAATCTGACGAAGTCTGCTACATCGGACGCATCCGTTTAAACCTTCGATACATGGTGCCATAAATCAACTTGGCATCTTCGGAGAGGTGGACGGATAAAACCAAATACCATCTGCCCCGAATTTCAGGCAAGACGTCCACGTCTTGGCCGCCATTCGGAGGGGAACAGGTGTACTCCGAGCTATCCTTGAAATACTTCATACACTGATATTGTGTAGAAGGGATGACGTTGTACTCGTATAACCAAGGCCTGCTGTTCAAACCATAATATTGCCTTTATCATTCCCCTATTCTTATCCGTTTTAGAAATAAACAGGTACTGTTGACGTACTTTTGTTACATGTTACAGGATACAGGGCTTGGATGCGAATACAGTGAAAAAGACACAAAACAACAGAAAAAGGGACTTTTGACCAACAATTAGACGGATCTCAGTCAAGCCCAGTTCATATGGGTGCAAGACAACGCAAGTCAAGGTGAAACGGGTAAAAGACCAATACAAATCTTCACTGAAAATCTGGAGAAGATTCAGAAGTCCAACAGAGGAAAGAAATATAAAACGACAAAGCCCAAGAAGCCAAGAAAATAACCCCAAACTTTGACAACCCAACTCCACAGTTTGGCCGCGGAACTGCGGCCAAACCTAGCCTGGTGCCGCGGTTCCGCGGCCGTACAGAGAGCTTGTCGGTGGAATTTTGGTGCGTCGGTGCGTCGGTGCAGATGTTAGGATTTTCAGAGGTCAAATCTGTAATTGCGCATGTGCGAGAGTCTGTAACCCTAGGTTTCCTATTTTTCTATAAATTGTAATTTTAGATCTGTAAAATGTTATGCCTCTTTTCAATCAATAAAATTCAGAATTTCTGAGAGAAAAATTCAGATCTGTTCTTCTTGTTTGGAGGGAGCCGTCAACCTAGTAAGTATTTTATTTCTGTTCTTTTAATTATAATGTTTTCTCATCCCCTAATGAGCGAGTAGTCTCCTCGCTTGTTAGGGTTAGCCTTAGGGAAAGGGTTGAGAGATGAGATCTCTCACCCCTTTCAATGCCACTTTAACCTAACGAATTAGAACTCCTCGCATACGAGCACAACCGCTCCCTGCGGCATCCTACCCATCGAGGTAACGATGAACCGTAGTATAAAGGGCCGGTTGCGCGCGTTTTCCGTGGGGGTTAGGGTGATTATCAACAAAGGAAGGATACGAAACTAGAGAAAGAAATATCTTCCCAAAAGATTCGTATCCACTTTATTGAAAATTAACTTAACATCTAATAGATCTAAAAAAAGTAGGCATTGAAAGCGGTGATGAAAAACGTTAATCTCCAAAACTTCCCCTAAGCCTAACCCTAGCAAGACTTTTAATTAGATTAATTAGATCTAGTTTTCATAGATTGTTATAAACCAACCAAAACGACACTTTGAATCAACTCGTTAAAACACATAAAAGGAATTTACCCGTCTCTGTGGATCGACCCGCACTCACCGGCTAGCTGCGAAGCGACGCCGTTTCTTGATTGCGGTAAATTCAATTTTTCACAGTAATCAAATGGCGCCGTTGCCGGGGACGGCGTAATTTTTCTTTTTGTGAATTTTCGGGTTGATATAAATTTTAAAAAATTATAAAAATCTGAAAATATAAAAATTATCAATTTTGATCTGTTTGAAGGGTTTATTGTTTGAACCTTGCAGGAACAGCAAAAACTCTCGGATCTGGAATTTTTCAGAGGTCAAATCAGAAAGGTGAACGTCACAACAGAGGAGGAGTGGAACAAAGGAGCAGCACAAAATTTTCCAGAGTCTGATCCCTCTACCCGACCGCGGTTCCGCCGCAATATACCCCTCAAGACCGCGGATCCGCGGCCCTCTGTTGGCTTCTCTACATAAAAATTTCCAGGTTTGATCCCTCATTCTCCCCTCTGCAACCTCCATATCTCTGTCTGTGAAAATTTTCTGCAGGAATTCTTTGCGTAAAAAGTCTTTCTCCCCCTTCTAAATAACAGATTTTCTGCAGGTTTCTTTGCGCCGCGCTAAAATTGAATGCAAGTGAAATTTTATTTGTTTTGCATAATATAACCGGACTCTAAGGGGCTAATTGACCAAACTCAGATTGGGTGGGGATTTCATCACCCTTCCCAGGACCCCAGAAAACACCTAAAGCATTTTGCATCGACCACAAGTAATTAAAAAATATTAGACTCAGACCTAAGGACATCGAGCTCAATAGGAAAAAAGACTAGTATAGGCATCGACCGTTTATCCTAACCGATATTGCGGTGTCTAGGCTAGTGGTTATTAATTAGGCCTACTGTAGTGGTGGTTCCTTCCCACTTACCTGGCCGTACTTGTCCGTGAAGAGGCGGTTTGAGGTCTATTTCTAGCCCTAGTTAGGAGCTGTCTAGCAGACCTAGGCAACCCTAGATCTAGGCCTGATTGTGCATGTGTGGTTGATACATTTGTGTCACGAGTCCCATTTTCTAAAACCTTGCAAAACTCTCCAATAAAAAAAAATATAAAGAAAAATCTTTTCAAAACTTGCAACTTGCCGCTAAGAAAACTTGCACCTCACTTCCACCATTTCTCCTTCATTGACGTTATCTTACCCCCACATTCTGTTTTTTCCTTTTTTTCTGACTGCACTACCCTTTAGTGTATGTCATTTTGGACTAGGGATACTAACGCCCGATTAGTCCGTGTTTCGTTGGTACCGACCAACGAACCCTTCGACGAACCCTTCGTCAACATTCCATCCATTTCTTTACCTACACCTTTAAATTCTTCTTTCGAAGGTATGTCGGGACACGACCCCAACAATACCTTACCGACGGGAATGATTCCACCTCCGTTAGGTGCGAATAAACCGAATCTACCGCCTGTTGTAGCGCCCGCACGAGTTGCGCTCCAGGATCTCTTCTACCCCGTCCGCACTTCTTTACCTACATGTCTTTCACCCCCACCGGCAAATGGGGATAATTTTGAAATAAAACCACACTTCATCAATATGCTGCCTAAGTTTCATGGTTTGGAATCCGAAGATGCATATATTTTCATTAATAAATTCCAAAACGTTTGCGCCATGATGAAGACAACCCAATTAAGTGATGACGCAATAAGGCTAAGGGTCATTCCTTTTACCTTATGTGACCTAGCCGAGAAGTGGCTATACAGCACCGCATCACATTCCATTAGAAATTAGGACGAGTTTGTGAGAGCTTTTCTGAAAAAGTTCTATCCTCATCACAAAACTGCTAGAATCCGAAACGAGATTATACAATTTTCACAGCTTCCTTCCGAACCATTTTGGAAGTGCTTCGAGAGATTTAAAGACCTACTTATTCAATGCCCTCATCATGGGATAGAAAATTGGCAACTTTGCCAAACATTATACGAGGGATTGAACGCAGCAACGAAGCAGTTGCTAGAAACTATATGTCAAGGTCATTTTCTTTCCAAGTCTAGCGACGAAGCTTGGCAGTTTCTTGAGGATCTTAGTGAGCAAACAATTCAGTGGGAGAGTACCAAGACCACATCATCTTCTTCTGTTGGTCAATCTAGGGCGGGCATACATCAAATAGATATGTCGATTGCTATGAAGGCCGAGATGGCCTCACTTATGAAAAAGCTAGAAGCCATTGAGACCAAAATCTCATCGGCTTCTCCTGCCCCTACTCTACCCACACGAACTGTTTGTGCTTGTTGTTCGAACCCGTCGCACCTAACCGAAGAATGTCCTTATAATGCACCCATTCAAGGATAGGATCAAGTCAATGCTGCATTTCAGCAACGACAAAGAAATGATCCGTACTCTTCGACATACAATCAGGGGTGGAGGAGTCACCCAAATCAACAGTTCCAAGGGAATAATAATTTTCAAAGACCTCCTCCACAACAACAACAAGCACCCTCACAAACTCAAAACCAGCAACCTTTCCAACAACAACCTTATACAAATCAAACGAACAACTTAGTTCAACCAAATGATGATAAGGTTAGCTCGCTCGAGAAGAGTCTAGAAGCATTTCTCAAGCAATCTACAGAATCCGCAGCAAGATTTGAAAGTTATGTTCAATCTTTAATGAATAACAATGCCTCACACGATCAAAGTATCAAATCTATTGAGGCACAAATTGCACAATTAACTGCTGCGTTGAGCGAGAGAGAAAAGGAAAAGCTTCCATCTCAACCATTGCCTAATCCCGGTCACCCACAAAATGCATATCACAATCACAATGTAAATGCGGTGACCACGTTGAGATCCGGAAGAGAGTTGCAAAATAATGTGGGAACTAGTGATGACATCCCCGCCGGTGGTTCTTCTTCCCCTTCTTTATTTTCTTCACTTCCTTCTTCACCTTTTTCTTTAGAGCCTATTCTCCACCCTTCACACGGCTCTACTTCTTCTGACTCGAACGGACCCATTTCTCACAACACGAACACATCCACACTGGGATCCGTTCCTACTCCACATTCTACTCCACAGACTTTTGACTCAACAAATTTTCAGAACACTCCATTTCCAAACAGGTTGAGTCCTAATAAACCAAATACACAAGTGAAGAAGATTGTGGAGATATTTAAGCAGGTTAGCATAAATATACCTCTCTTGGATGCTATCCAACAAGTCCCTTCATACGCGAAAATCTTAAAGGGCTTATGCACCTCGAAGAGAAAGGCATCTCAAGTACCTAAGAAAGTGCTAGTGGCTAGTGCAGTGAGCAATGCTATTAACCACCATCAAACCTTACCCCAAAAACGAAAGGACCCCGGCTGTCCTACGATTTCCATCACAATTGGGGATAAGAAAATTAATCGAGCACTTTTAGATCTTGGGTCTAGTGTTAACCTGATTCCCTACGCCGTGTACGAACAATTAGGGGTTGGAGAGTTGAAACCCACTCGTTGCACTCTCCAAATGGCTGATCGATCAATCACCTATCCAAGGGGTCAACTAGAGGATGTGTTGATCAAAGTCGGGGAGTTCATATTCCCCGTTGATTTTATCGTTATGGACACACAACCTATTGCTAACCCAAGAAACCAAATTCCGGTGATTCTTGGTCGACCATTTTTGGCCACTTCCAATGCCGTAATAAATTGTCGAAATGGCTCCATGACTCTATCCTTCGGAAAGAGGTCTAGTGAATTCAATATTTATAAGATGGGAAGTCTGCCCCCCGTACCTAAAACTAGTACACGAGAAGTTTGCTCTATTCACGAAATCACGCAGGAGGAATGCGAGCTTGAAAGATTTCTATTTGATGAAAACAGTTTTGACGCCACTAGTGCATCCCTCCTTGAGCCTACTACCGTTGACACAACCGATGTTGATTATGAATGTTTCACTTTTTTGGATGATGACGACTCACAGCCCGAATATGAGTCGTTTGAATTTTTGGATGAGTCAGTCGAACCATCCGAATCGGTTGTTTGCAGTGATTTCGAACCTGTGTTAGAGTCCTTTGAGTTCGAGGTAGATTCCACAATGATTCTTTCGCCTCAGAAATTCGAACTCACGCCCTTGCCGTCTCACCTTAGATATGCCTACATAGGTGAGAATGAGACCTTTCCCATTATCATATCGGCCTCTCTAGCCCTCGAGCAAGAGAACGCCCTCTTAACGGTCTTATAAGATAGGCGGCAAGTTTTCGGTTGGACTATGGCGGACATCGAGGAGATAAGTTCCCTCATAATTGAATATCATACACAATTGATGGATGATGCCAAGTCACTAGAGGACCCACAGGAACATCTTGGGGGTATTGTGGTGAGTCAACCTCCTCCTTTTGAAGTTGAAATACCCCCATTTCTTTTAGTAAGCTACGAGAATGCCAACACTCCACTGATTGCTGATCATTTACATTCTCATTTCGATGCATCACCATCACCTGTATATTCACCTCCACACCTCCCATACCACTACTTCTATCTTTCCTAATTCTTTGCGAATCGCTACAACTTATTCTTCCACCAACCAATACTCTTTACTGATAAATTTTTCAACTGGTTGGTGTTGACGTTTGGTCTAGGCAAAGTTTGGCAGTAATGTCTAACATGGTTTAAATGAAGTTTGGGGGAGGGCCTTTTTGTATATATTATTTGTTTTTCTTAACAATTAAAAAAAAAGTTGTAAATAAATAAACAGGGAAGTGCCGGTATTTTGACCCTCTTAGTTTAGCATGACAGTGAGGACACTGTCAAGTTCAAGTTTGGGGGTATGCTCGGTACGTCTTCTTCCTCCGCATTCATTTGTATATATTTTTGCATTTGCATATTTATTTGAAAACCCATAAAAATTTGAAAAATTTCAAAAATTTAAAAAAATATTGTATTCAATATTGGCTAATTGACTTGAGTTTGACAAATAGGTTAACTAGTTAGGAACAACTAGATCTTAGACTTGGTGAATTAAAAACCCTAAAAATAACATTCCTTAAAGTTTAACGGTAGAAAGTATATGCCTTGTAGTTTATTTAGAAATAGGCAAATTTTGGGTTCACTTCTTGGGCTAAGTCGAAACAAGGGAAGAGTATTGATATTCTTATTAGAGTATAAGTTTGAAAAATAGTTCCTAACTTAAGTCTAAATTCTGAAAATGTATACCCTATAATTTGCACATTCACGCACCTTGAAACTTGGAATAGTAGAAAAGACCTTGAAATGCTCTTGTCTAAAGTCCTTAGTACAATGAAAATAAAAAGAAAAAAAAAGTGAATAAAGAAAAAAATGGACACTGGTTTTTGTGATTACTTAAGGCTGTAAAGATAGAAAAATATTTAGCGAGGGTGCTTCATCACCTAGTGCCTTAGACCAACTGGTTTGGGAGTCACTGCTAAAACCTTGGGTGTTGCAAAGACTAGGAAGTACGCTTTAAAGTGCAAGCGCATTTTGTAATCGGTCGTTGGTACCTCAAGAAGTATTAACGGTCGCATGAAGGATGTGTAAGCAAATTTCATTTAAATTCACCAACTAATTAGTACTTTGGACAACGGACAAGGGGTTGATTGCTTAATTTGAATTTCCAAGTGTAGGGGTGACTTATACACACACGTAGGGGTATGTGATTGGTGTTTAAATGAGAGAAAGGAGTGAAGAATAGAACTTGTATCTTTAATAGAGTTGATAGAAATTCCTGAGTGGAGATGTAACCCTAGAAGGAAAACTTAGGAGATGCCGAAAGCTAAGTAGGTCTACATAACATATATAATCTTAAGTTAAATAAAGAGGAAGTGTGAAGAATGTGGGTGGATAATTTGCGAGTCAAAAGATAATAGAATTCCTTGTTAGAAAACTAATTGGAGAACAAAAGTCAATGGGCCGAGTTGATAGGATTTTGTGGGTGTAATCCGCTGAAAACCCTCAGGAGACAACACTCCTCCTACTAGGGACACCTAGAGGTTTAACGGCTTGTTGCACGTGCTCAGTGCAATCGCGTTTCCCTGCGAAAGTGCGGTTAGGATTTTAGTGAATAAATAATAAATTTGCTCGAGGACGAGCAAAAGGTAAGTTTGGGGGTATTTGTTCAGACCATAATATTGCCTTTATCATTCCCCTATTCTTATCCGTTTTAGAAATAAATAGGTACTCTTGACGCACTTTTGTTACATGTTAGAGGATACAGGGCTTGGATGCGAATACAGTGAAAAAGACACAAAACAACAGAAAAAGGGACTTTTGACCAACAATTAGACGGATCTCAGTCAAGCCCAGTTCATATGGGTGCAAGACAACGCAAGTCAAGGTGAAACGGGTAAAAGACCAATACAAATCTTCACTGAAAATCTGGAGAAGATTCAGAAGTCCAACAGAGGAAAGAAATATAAAACGACAAAGCCCAAGAAGCCAAGAAAATAACCCCAAACTTTGACAACCCAACTCCACAGTTTGGCCGCGGAACCGCGGCCAAACCTAGCCTGGTGCCGCGGTTACGCGGCCGTACAGAGAGCTTGTCGGTGGAATTTTGGTGCGTCGGTGCGTCGGTGCAGATGTTAGGATTTTCAGGGGTCAAATCTGTAATTGCGCATGTGCGAGAGTCTGTAACCCTAGGTTTCCTATTTTTCTATAAATTGTAATTTTAGATCTGTAAAATGTTATGCCTCTTTTCAATCAATAAAATTCAGAATTTCTGAGAGAAAAATTCAGATCTGTTCTTCTTGTTTGGAGGGAGCCGTCAACCTAGTAAGTATTTTATTTCTGTTCTTTTAATTGTAATGTTTTCTCATCCCCTAATGAGCGAGTAGTCTCCTCGCTTGTTAGGGTTAGCTTTAGGGAAAGGGCTGAGAGATGAGATCTCTCACCCCTTTCAATGCCACTTTAACCTAACGAATTAGAACTCCTCGCATACGAGCACAACCGCTCCCTGCGGCATCCTACCCATCGAGGTAACGATGAACCGTAGTATAAAGGGCCGGTTGCGCGCGTTTTCCGTAGGGGTTAGGGTGATTATCAACAAAGGAAGGATACGAAACTAGAGGAAGAAACATCTTCCCAAAAGATTCGTATCCACTTTATTGAAAATTAACTTAACATCTAATAGATCTAAAAAAAGTAGGCATTGAAAGCGGTGATGAAAAACGTTAATCTCCAAAACTTCCCCTAAGCCTAACCCTAGCAAGACTTTTAATTAGATTAATTAGATCTAGTTTTCATAGATTGTTATAAACCAACCAAAACGACATTTTGAATCAACTCGTTAAAACACACTAAAGAAATTTACCCGTCTCTGTGGATCGACCCGTACTCACCGGCTAGCTGCGAAGCGACGCCGTTTCTGATTGCGGTAAATACAAGTTTTGACACTAATCACCTGCCGAGCAAAGCGTTGTAGCAAGTCTTGGCGTCAATGACTTGAAATTTGATGTTAGTGACGAGCAGCCCGAAACATAACGTCAGTATTACAGACCCAAGTGTCCATAATGATTGTGAGTCGAACCCAGAAATGGTAATTTTATCTCGGGCAAGGTGCTGAACATTCATGCAAATTTCCTTCAGCACTCTCATATTGAGAAGGTTAACAGAGAATCCGTTGTCGACAAGGATTTTCCCTATCTTGATGTCGTGGCAGTACCCGGTAACTTATAATGGGTGATTATGTTTGCACGTACCGAGGAGGATATCTTCATCGCTGAATGTTATGCCAGCCGTGTGGACCTCTGCCAGTTCATATTTCATCTTCTCTTCTGCGAAGAATGCTTGGAACTGATCGGGCTCTTGCAATGCCTTGATCAGGAAATCTCGTGCCTCTTTGGACAGGAGGAGAGCATTCAATATGCTTAGTTGCGAGGGTATTTTCCTCAGATGTGCTAAGACGTTGTAATCCACCTTATTTTTCTTAGATGGATCCCTTGCAGCGAGCTCTTTGACTGCTTCTTCATCAAGGGCGATTTCCTCGGGGATTTTCCCATTTCCTTTGTCCTTTTTGCTCAAATCTTTGTTTGTTGGTCCGAGATTCTTCTCAGGCAGCGTGCAATTACACAGCTGAATACTCTCGCAGTTCTTCTTTTCCTCTTCTTTTTCGGAGGTGGAGTCTTTGAAGAGAGGGCTGAGAGGTGTTTCGTCCTCAGAATCGCTCCTGAAAGTAAGAACTTAGGGTTTTCCCTCTTCCGAACTGGAACCAACCATATGACAGTCGCCAGTCGCTTCTTCATGTGCGTTTGTCGCACTATTTTTCCGTCGCTGAGCACGAGCTTCGTGCTTCATCCTCTTGAAGTGTTTTTGATGGGTAACGTATTCTTGCCACTACTTCTTGAAGGCACTGCAATCCTCGGTGGGGTGGGTGACCCTCAGATGATATAGGCAGTAGTTTAGGCATGCATCTTCTCCATCAAGGTATATGACCCTGGGATCGTTCCTTACGAGAGGGGGCAGCTTCATCCTTATTGACATGGCTTTGGCGAACAACTTCTCTGTTTTGATCCTACTCTTATTTGTAGCAGGTGTGCTTTGGTTTGGTTGGATTACTTTACGACTCGTCCTCATCGCAGTTTCTTTATCCTGACGTTGACGCTTAGCTTTATCTTATATGGTTGTCTCGCGTTCTCGGTCAACTTTGCTTTTTTGAAAGGCTTCGTTTAACAGCCTCTTAATCGGGTCTTCTGGCAGTTCTGGAGATTTTAACACCAATACTGCCGCTAGTTCTTTTGCGTTTTTTTCTGACGCTGAAGGAGTTTCTTCGTCATATAACGACGAATGGGAGATCATGTGGCAACTTTCTACACGGTCTTCAGTGTCTTTTGATGAGTCATTTTCCTCATCATAGTCACTATCTTCGTCTTCAAGAATATGCTTGAGGAACTTTTCGAGCGTGACTAGTGTTCGTTCCTTATGGTTGTACTCCTCCAGCCCGTCAATGTATTTTTTTAGATCAGTGCGCTTGTCGTCATACTCGGCAGGCTGCACAAGCTTCTAGGTCCTCTTCTATTTCTTCGAAGACTTTAAAAGCTTGACTTGGGGGTCTTTCCCCTCGTCAACAATTTTTGGTGAGGGACGAGGTTTTAATATCCCTTCGATTATTTCGGGTTCAAGTAGGCTTTTTCACCTGACTGCTGGACATGCCTGTAGATCCTTCAGCATTCTTTTGGTTTTTGCTGAAAGAACAACTTCCCATGGAGTTTCTTCCACGAGTGTGCATGATGCCCCCTGCGTATCCACCTTTTTATGCTTCTAGGGTGGATTTATCCTCCAGTTATCAGACAACACGAATTTCCCATGTTGATTCCGGTCTTCAACCCAGTTCTTGAAGACGTATCAATCTTCAATTGGGTGGCTCACCATTCTGTGATAGGAGCAGTAGTTAGGGTTGTTGACGTCGCCGGGTTGCGGTGGACGCCGCGCGTCTGGCAATGTGATGAGTTTATTACGCATTGCCAATTCAAACAGTCTCCTTTTCTTGTCACGGGGAAACGAGTAAGCGCGTCCTAGTCTTTCTACCAAGGATGGGCACGGGCGCGCGTTGTTTTGGCGAGCAACTGGTTTTTGGTCACTCGGCCGTTATTGCGTGTTGGCAACGAAGACCGCTTTCCCTTTACCCTTGGCGTTTCGAGGGTCTTTATTTGAGGAGGAAGGCCCATGGCCCATCTAGTTCATTTGGGCCAGTTTATCTATCAGAGCCTGAAAGGTGGTTGGTTTGAAGAATGTCATGAACTGGGACATGGTCGTTTGAGGATCAAAGGTCCCAATAAACATGCCCATGGCAGGAGATTATTCAATGAGTTGTTCGTATTTAGACCACAGGTTCTGCCACCGGATCGCATATTGGACCCAGGTTTCTCCCAGCTTTACCCTGGCATTGATTAATGTCGTGATTGGAGTACGTTCGCTCACGCTGGCGAAACGCTGTGTGAACAGCAATTCCATCTCTGCGAATGTTTTCACAGAGTCATTTAGGAGATTCGAATACCACTCGAAGTCCGTTTCTGACAGGTTGCCAACGAATTGGCGAAGCAACAATTTGTTGCCACCTCCATTGTTGCCGAACAGAGCTCTGAATTGTGCGACATGCTGGTAAAGGTTGCCTGTCCCTTTGTAAACATGGAACTTGAGGATTGTATATCTCGACGGGTATTTGATTTAATCATACCAGCCTGGATATGGCCATCCAATTCTGACAATTTGGCCAGCGGTTCACTACCTTGATGAGCTCTTATTTGTTGAGCAATAATATCATCAAGGGCGCTTTGGAGATCGTTTCCTTCTTGGCTGCTGATAAGGCTGGAGGAGGGTTTGATGTTTCCCCTCTGTCATCGTCGATGATTATCGGCGGATCTTAGGTCGGGGGTTCTGGTTGGATCATCATTCCAACCATATCTTGGAACAAGAGAGCCATCTGCTTATATTGGCAGCTTGTTCAACGGCTTCTTTGTCTTTTCTCTCGAGCACCCTTCAAAGAAACATTATATCGGTCTCCTGCTCATGATGTTGTCCGGCCTCTTTGTCTGGACTTTCTTTCTGTTCGGTAAGTGCTGCCATTTTGGTCAGCATTTCCTGGAGCTTTTGTTGTTGCTCCTGAGCTTTAGTCAGCGACCGAGTTTGCGGTCGGTGACTCACCGAAGCACGGCTTTCTTCTTTTCCCAAAGCCATATAGACCGTATGTATTGTTATGCCCCCGGCCATAGGGCGTTTAGGTCTATCGCTATTAGAATTTGTCACGGGCGGTAGGGTTTTCTCCAGCCTCGTTCTTTTATGAGATATTAGAGTTGAAGGAGCCATTATGACAGGCACCTACTTAGGAGAAGTCCTCCATTGTATGGCGGAGGAGTAGTCATTTTCTTGTCCTGCCTTCAATTTCTTCGGTCGACGGGAGTAATCATTGTCAATCACAGAGTCCTGGACTTTTCGCCAAACTCTATGAATTTATGAGGAGAGCCGCTGATGAGGCTGCTCCAGCTTTGCCTGCACTGTAACTTCTGCAGACAGGGGTTATTTCTTTAGCACCATTGTTGGAGAGTTTTCGTGCACCCTCTTAAGCGGGTCAACGATGTTCTCGTTTGGCACAGCAGCATTGCCTTCCACCATTGGAGCTGGTAGGGTGAGTCCAGAGGAGGAGTTTCCCCCAGCTTCTCTCACTCGGCGCCAATGGCGACGTTGAGCATGCCTTGCTGAAGGGACCGCCTTAGTTTTGAAAGCAGCTTCATCATGCCCCTATTTTTGCTGAGGAGCTTCGATCAGGGTCAGCCTGTTGAAGACCGACGTCCTTGTTGAAGTTTAAGGTGAAGCGACCAGCCTTTCAAAAACCGACCGTCTAGTGGGGGAAGCGTCTTTGACGGCTTCACCTATAGGAGGAGTTGGGAAGTCTATCCGTTTTGGGGTAGCCACTTCAGGTATCACGAGCCTCTTTGCAGGTCCATTTGTGCTTTTGCTCAGCCTGTTGAAGTCTGAGACGCCAGATTTGGACGGCCCGTTGAGAAGGGCCGTTGTGGTTGCCAGTCGATCGAAAACCGACCTTTTAGGAGCTTCTTCTTGCGGCGTTAAGGCACTGAAACTCACAGGTGGGAGCATGGTCCAAAAGAACAATCCAGTAGTGGCTTGTGTAACTTTCCCCACTGGCATTGAGAAAATAGAGGCCACATTGGGCCCGTAGGTCATTCCTCTAGTTAGGATGCAGCAAGAGTTGCTGTTGCTTGAAGTGCAGTTGAAAGCCATTGATTTTCTGCACAGGAGCAAGACACCAAGTTTTAGTACCTCGAATCCAAGGGCAATCATAGTGAACCACAATTTTGTTCGCGAAACACGACACACAAAGTGTGGAGTGGAAAGAGAAAAAAGTCCCACCGGGCGTGCCAGAACCTGTTCACCGCCGAAAGAGGAAAAACGTTGAGATGTCTGGCCTGAATTTTGGGGGCAGATGCTATTTAGACTTCTCCATCCACCTCTCCGAAGATACCAAGTTGATTTATGGCACCATATATCGGAGGTTTGGACAGAAGCGACCGTTCTTGCAAATTTTATCAGATTCCCCTTCATTTGTGAAGGGTTTTTGATTGTGGGGACGATCTTTCCTGCAGGCGCAAGCCCCTGCAGTTAATTACGTTATCGTATTGTGATAACCAATTTCTCCTGCTCCGGCAGTTCACTTTGTGTCGTGTGTATTTTGGTTTATTTTGGTTGCCCGTGGATTGTATACAGAGACTAATTTATGTCATCGCCCGTAGGGCGCGGATTAGTCCAAATCCGTATATTTTAGATTTGGGATTTTGAAATTAAGTTATATCTTTCCTTTAGTTCAAAAATATTTTGTTTGGTATAAGGACCGTTAATCTAATTTGAGATTAAGATCAACTTAAACAGATGAGCGTTTGGGCCAAATTTATTTTTAACTAAGGATACATTTGTCTTATTTGAGACTAAGATCTACTTAGCAATATTTTAAGGATCCTTAAATTTTATTAAGGTCCAACAACAGAGTATTTGGGATCAACTACAAGAGATTTAGCCAATTTAGGCTTAGTCTGCTCTGTCTTTTTTTTGTTCAAAAGTGCTAAGCACGTATTTGGGCTCTATTTGTTCAGCCCCCCTTTTTATGCAAAAGTGTCGAGCACTTGTTGGACGATCTAGCACTCACATGGGTATCATGTGAAGTCATAGGCGCTGCTAAATCAGTGCTAAGCACTCAGTTATATATATTATGCTAAGGACTTTTTTTATGGCGTCCATATGAAGAGCACGTGCGGCGCTGGGCGCTGTCCAATCAGTGCTAAGCACTCAGCCGTTTTGACTGTATATGAAGTGCTAAGCACTTTTGTGTGGCGCCCACGTGAGGAGCACATGAGGCGCTGGTGTAGGGTTCCTAGGCACACTAAGGAGGTCTCACAAGGCATCAACCATGCCAATTTAAAATTTTACGGGTGCCGAGAAACCCTAATACGGATCGTTAACTAGAAATTTAGGCGAACACATGCAACTAGTTAAGTTGTTAACTAAAAGAACGGAAATACAACCTTTGTAGATCCGGTCCTCCACCTCCATAGCTCCGCAATGAAGTCTCCTCGCTGTCCAAATGGAATCCCGGGCTCTAGCGTCGGCTTCATCGGAGAAATGGGCGGGCTTGGTCGTCGGCTTCGATGCCGAAGATGATCTACGTCGAGGCATCACAAGATCAAGCTCCCACTTCACCAAGTCATGAAACTTGTGAAGATAACACCCTATACTACTTGGCAAGAGGTAGAGGATGAAGAAATAGGAGGTGGGTTCACTTTAGAATTGGATTTCTCACTCTTTTTCTCACTTTGCCATTGTTGGTAGCAAGCTTCTTCATGTGTAGAAGAAGAAGAAGATGATGATGATAATATGATAAGTTATTTTTAAAGGAAATAAAAAAGAATACATATCAATAATAATAACCATGGTTAAGATAACTTGTGTAGAGAATCAACTATGGTTCAAGTGAATGGTTAGGGTTAAGAAAAAAGACAAAATGGTCAAACCATTCAAAGCTTCATGAAGCTTCAAAAGAAAGTCCAAAATGAGCCACCATTTCATTTCTTTTCCAAATATAAATGAAAAGAAATAAGTAAATAAATAAGTAAATCAAATAAACATAACCCTAATCATTAACTTAACCATGGTATAATTCTTTACACAAACCCAAGTGAGCATGCATCATCAAACATGATACAAACTAGTGCACAAAATTATATCGTATATACAATGTGCACATCCGAGTGAGAAAATCCATCTTAAGTGAACCAATACTAGTTAATGCAAAGTAATATATCAAATATATAATTATGCATTAAATCGTTAAATCAATACTTGATTTAACGATCCGGTCATATCGCATATAACCGACTAATATCCAATGTATCGGCTTATCGAATCAATCCTTGATTCGATAACTAGGTTATATCGCATATAACCAGTCGATACATTCATCGCGAGAATGGAATACGGTATCACATACACGCATTATTCTCGGTCCCGCACATATCTCATATGCTCTCCTATTTCGTTTCGCTTGAGCCAGGAAACCTCTGTGTAGGACTCTAAAGACTCGTCAATACGCCGGCAGCAGGTGATGATCATATCAAACACCTACAAGCCGCAAGCGGTCTGCTAAACATAACGGCCACCCGGGTATTGAGTGATCAGAAGATCGACGAGCAAGCCCGCTCACACTCCTGTGAATCCAACCAGCAACACTTACCGTACAGTCCGGTCTCGTCGTCTGATATGTCGCATATCTCGCCTAGGGGTGGTAAACGTCAGACCCCAATAGCTCGATAAGTCGTGTCAATATGAGGTCTATAACAATTTGAGAAACTACTGGTAACACTTACCAGTAAATCTCAGCAACCCTGGCCAGAGATTTCCGGTTATAGCCAATCGAACACAGCGCAACATCAACTCCCTATACCGGGAGAGACGAATCCCCTCCTATCGCTCATTGCCTCCATGTGATTCGGGACTATACCCAAAAACCACCATTTTGCACGCCCTCTTGGACGTGGTAAGGTGGAAATCAAAGCACAGTGGGAACCACACAAGACTCTATGACGATCTCGGGTCAACAGACTACTCTGTACCAGTGTCACCAGAGAACTGCCATCTGACGTAAGGTATAATACCATCTGGGAGTTCTCGGCAAGTCCGTCCAGTGTACCCAGTCTCCACTGAGCACCCGTATATCATCTTCGATGTCAAACACCAATGGATATGGGATCATCCATCGCCCATCTGTATGGGTCGAGAAGGTATACGCTAGTCTACTCTGGTATATCGATGCCCCATCTCGATACACCCACGACTAGGGACATTGAAGGACGTACTTATGGACTACCATGTCCCCACTAGTATGATCCGCATCATAGTCCAGGTAGTCAAGTACACATCCTAAGGGCTTTACCAACATGTAACAGAGAGACAATCAGTTGTACACGTTAAGGTAAAGAGTAACCAGATAGCATACTATCATTGTCGAGCAAGAAAGTCCTCCCTATATATGTCCCAGCATCCACTACAATATATATCCAATGTACAGTAATGGCCTCTAGGGCATACATATAACTAACAATCTCCCACTTGCACTAGGGCCATCTGATAGCAGTGGTTGTAGTATCTCATACTCAACCATCCCATAAAAGTCTCTCTCTGGGAATAGGCCTTCGTGAGTGGATCCGCCGTGTTATCCTCTGAGTCTACTCTCCTAACCTCGATCCCTTAGAGATCAACCATCTCCATGATCAGGTGATACTGCCTTAGAATTTGTCTGGATCACTGATGGGACCGGGGTTCCCGGGCCAAATCCACACTTCCATTGTCACACAATGGTAGGAACCTAGTTCATCTCATGAACCAATATACATCCAGACTGCCTCTTTGGTAGCATCTTAAGTAGCGATGTATCCTGCCTTTATCGTCTAGTATGTCACGGTATCTAGCTTGGAACTCTTCCAACATACCGTCCCTTTACTGAGGGTAAAGACAATGCCTGTGACTGACACTCAGTCGTCTTTATCACCCTGGAACACTTCCAGTGATTCTTCCCAGGATCAACTGACACCATCTCACTACAACTAGTGAGTATCCTAACATCCATTTAGATCTATCTCATAGATCCAAAACCCAGGATTTAGTAGGTATCATTATGATCCTATACGAAGAATCCTTGTGATAAGCGGAGATTGATCGAGCGTAGCATAGGAAACTCCTTCCCTATCAAGAGTATGTCATCCACGTACTCTACGAGGATCACTACCATACTCTCTACTACCTTTTTGTATATACAAGGTTCATCTACCATTTTGATGATGTCAAACTCTTTGACTACTTCATCAAAACAGACGTTCCAACTCCGCGATGTCTGCTTTATCCTATAAAACATCTTGCACATGTTTTCGCTGCTCCCACTGTCTACGAAGCCCTCTGGCTGTGTACTTATAGACGCTCTCTTCCAAATCATCATTTAGAAAAGCAGTCAAGACACCCAACCACCAGATATCGTAGTAATGGTATGTAGCCGTGGCAAGTAGGATCCGGATGGACTTAAGCATAGGCACTGGAAAAGGTTTCATCACTATCCACGCCTGGTCGATGACGAAAACCTTTAACAAGTCTATCTTTGAAAGTCTCAACTTTTCCATCTACACCAAGTAATCTTCTCAAGATATACTTGCTCCTGATGGGGATTTAACCCTTCAGATATAGCAACCAAAGTCCATACTTTGTTGGTGTAGAAGGATTCCATCTCAGATCGATAAACATCCAGCCATTCTTACAGAGTCTTACTCTTGATGGCCAGCTCGAAACTAGTTGGGTCATCATCTCATGACGCAATCCTCGCTCCCACTGTCATAGAGAAACCGAAGTATCTCTCAGGTGGGTGAGGAACCCTACTAGATCGGCGGAGAGGCTGAGGTTCGTTGGAATCTACTGAATCCTTTGGTTCTATCAAATCATTAGCTGCAGTTTGCATAGCTGGATCCTTTCCAGTTCTACATTACAGACCTTGCCTCGAGCTTGTCCGGATTTTGCTTTTAGACATAGGCCGGTCAACCCCAAATCTTAACTAGCTTAAGACATGGGCTCTTCCCTTTCCATATCATATATGAAGCGGTAGGCAACTGATTTGATTGGAACCCTATTCAATAGGTATGCAGCTTCTCAAGCGCATAACTCCCAAAAGGAAATAGGTAACTCAGTAGTACTCATCATAGAGCACACCTTATCATATTGGGTGTGATTGCTCCGCCCCGATATACCATCGTGCTATGGTGTATACGGAGGAATAATGCTGAGAGAGAATCTCATTCTCCTTTAGAATGGTCCAGGAATTCCATGCACAAGTATTCTCCTCACTGATCTCATCATAGGACATAATAGTTATACCCTTATTTTGGTTCTCTACTTCTAACTTATATTCTGTGAATATCTCAAAAGGTTCGGACTTGTGTTTCAACAGGAACATAGGTCTGAAACTCGAAAGATCATCAGAGAATGTAATGAAGTATAAAGAACCAGTCCTGGCATGTGTAGCAGGGGACCTTACATACATCATCATGTATCAGTCCCAAGAGTTCACTAACTCTTTCTCTGTTTTCAATAAACAGAGCTGGTGTCATTATATCTTTGTGACATGACTGGCAAGTTTCACAAGATGTAAATTCAAACTGATTTAAATATGCATCTATATGTAACTTCAGCTAGTCGGGTCGCATTGATATGAGCTAGTCTACAATACCTCAAGAAGGATTCGTTCATTTCTAAACTCTTCCTCTTGTGTGTGTTCCATATACTAAGAACTGTAGTTTGATTTAGAACATCAACGCTTTTAGATAACGAGCCTGATCCGATCAACTTTTGATATAGGAAATGTTCAAAACATTATCCAGCAATACAAAATTTTATCATCTCTTTACTTATAAAGAGACTGACATGATTTTGTATATCAGGTTCGGTATCTAATAACATTCGTTCAGAATTAATGTATTGGTAATACAGGGTGACAGTGACCAACAGACTTGGCTACAACACTTGCCCCGTTTTCTGCCTCATGAAACTTATCACCTGTTCTCAGTTCTCTACCTATCTGTAGCCCTATGTAACAGATTACATATCTGGGATTCTGATCCGGTATCAAATACCCAGGACATAGAGGATACTGAGAAACGGTTCTTTATAATGAACACACCCGAAGATGATGCATCAGCATGCACTCTCTTCGTTTGGGCGGCACGGGAAATCTGGTATTCCCCAATTTCCTGCTCTGTCTTATAACAATTATAAGTTGGAGCGGGACCAACGTTCCCCTGCTCAGTATAACAAGCGGGTTCGGTCAATTCATCCGTATTATTATCTTGATTAAGGCGTGACATGGTCGCTACCAGGAGAGAGAGAGAAGAAAACACTTAGCGTGCGCTCTTGCAAGAATAGATTGGTTATTATTTTATCTAATCAGGTTGACTCCCACTGCTTTTTATCAAATCTTCCTTCAAACCCTAAAAGGAAAGACTAGCCGGGATTAATTACACAATACAAGTTCGCCAATCTTTCAGCCAGGCCAGTGTCGGTACTTTGAGGGAGGTCCCCCGTGCTTTCGCACGAACCTAATTAATGTAAACCTCGTTTTCCCAGAGGCGTAACCTTTTTGACACCTTTCTAGACACCTACTTGATCGGCTAATTGTAATGTGTAAAACTCTCCCAGGAGTAACTCTTACTCGCAGCGGGTATCGGGATCCAACTATCTCATAGAAGGTATGCAATCTCATTGCAAATTTCAACACTTGACATTCCCGATAATATTTTGCCCCTAACGTGCTATGACCTTGACGAAAGCCAACAAACCATAGCCCGCTAGTCAAGTTCAACCCGTACATTTCTTGATTGAATTAAACCCACCCGCACGACCCTTGACGAAAGCCAACAAAGCCGCACGACTACCCTAATCCAATCTTATCTTATGCTAGCAGATAAGCAGCATATAGCTACCGCACACTGCACCTTGACGAAAGCCAACAAATGCAGCACAAATACTATATACAACTTATCTGAAATGACGGAGGGCTACGACAGGTTTTTCTGAAAACCTATTGCGTAATGAACTTGATATCGTTGTAGAATCAAATGATTTTGAAATGGAGTGCTTTTGAGGCTTTTCTAGTTTTGCTAAAGGAGTCACTCCCCGTGAAGGGATCATCGGTCCTTTCCTCGTCGAATGAGGTGCGGGATATATCATATATATCACTGTGCAAAGCAAAAACTCTTAAAAGCAATCAAAAGACAAACCGAGGGGTGTAGCATCTGCCAGTTATTGCTAAAGGAGTCACTCCCGGTGAAGGGATCTCGGTCCTTTCCTTATCGAATAAGGTGCAGGATATATCATATATACCTCTGTGCAAAGCAAGAACTGTAGCTACCTGTTTTAATTTTGAAATTTGATTCTACAACATCTTAGGTTTCTTTTATTTCATTAATCTCATTAATGAAGTCCCATCATTTAAGTACCTAAACATCACAGATAAATACGACGTACACTTATGCCATCCGCATTCACCTCGATGTCCCCTCATGCACCGTTAGGTTAGGTAACTAACGGCAGAGTGGGGCAGGGCTAGCGCGGGTGTAAAACATAAGTAACGTCTATATAATTTATCATATATACTATATACAGTATCTATCACAGAACATCACATGATCACATCACAGATATCGCAGCAGAAGAATCATATGAAATATTGGATATACTAGGACGTCCGTGTTTTCAATACGAGCCAGTATAAAATACGGATTCCACGGTCGCGATGAATAGCCAAACCCACACCCCAAGCCCCCTACGAGAGCGGAAAGCAACCCTACCGCTTCTAGAGTTAGGAGACCCGGACTCGACTCCTCGAGTTGGTCTCCCACTGGACCCCAGAACCCGGCTACTTGTGCCCTCCTCCTTAGGCCTATCCTAGTGCGGAAAAGTAAATAATATACAAAAGGTGATAACTTCCGCAACCTGGAAGTGCCCCAATAAAAGAATATTACATACAAGTTTTTACATGAATGAAAATGAAAAACACTCATCTCACATAAAAAAAACCCCGGCTATTCAAACACGACGATCCAATATAACATATCCAGCAATACATAACATCACATGTCATCAACGTAAGTAAATATGCGCATCCCAATTGTCGTTGACATATAGCAACGAAACTGGCGATATCACATATTACACTTACGGTCACAGAAAAGAAAGTGTAAAACTACAACAGTTGGAATCCGCAAACTCTTTAGACATCGCATGCCTAATCAAATAAATTCCTTAGACATCGCATGCCTAACAATTATAAACCCCGCATTTTAGTCTCAAAATCGAAAACACTTTTCAATATCAAGTCGGGCAATTCAACAAGATTCCCGACATCCTGATCGAATACTCGTCGCAACCTTTAGTAGACGGCCGCACCCCCAATACCGTCGACGAAATGCACCAAGGCGGAACACCGCTACCGCGAGCACCCGGAAGGATGCTTTCGGCGACGGGGTTCTCCTACAGTCACTTGGTCGGGGCTAAGGGGTGTAGATGTCTATTAAGTTTATCCGGCGAGTATCCGCGTACGCTACGTGATTGCGACGGACTTTTGATCACATCAAAATTCCGTGGCAACCGATCAAGTGAGACTAAACTGCTATGTTTATAACATTCATTCAGTTATCTCATAACTTATTTGTGAATTCCAATTATTGTATCCCATTCCAGATAATTAGAAAATGTTAAACTTTCCGATCGAACATTCAAACACCCAAGTTTTCCCGAAACAGATCAACACATGAAACAAGTTTAAAAACATCCAGTTCATGCCTCAGTACCAACGGTCCAGCCGTAGAAGGGTCAAGCCAACGCCTCACATGTGGCACGCCGTACTGCCCCAAACCCTAAGGTTCAAAGGGCAGTTCAAGACAGTCACATAATCGAGTTAAGGTTTGTTGTCTTCTAGAGGGACCATCGCGTTACTTGCACTACTTAGAACGTTGTTAAACCACGGAAAGATCCAACACTTGGAAATTTCTCGACAGGGAAAAAGGTGGGTATTTATATCCGATCGAACTTTTTAACATATTCCAAATATCCGGAAAACACAGACAAGATTAGACAATCCGATCGAAGCACCGAGTCCCCAATACAACCCAGAAATTTCAACTCTTGAATAAATATTAAAAATTCCCAGGAAAACCAGCACTGCAAAGTAGGAGTTACTGTGCAAAATTCAATGCATGAAGAGACTAAAGGGCCGCGGAACCGCCGCATTAGCATGCTAATGCCGCGGTTCCGCCGCGCTTTGGTGGACATAGGAGTACGGGCTTCACAGTAATTCTTAGAATCTCCTGCTGATTTTTCTGCATATTTTTAATACTCAAAAATCCACAATTTTCAAAAATGTACAGAGAGCAATTTCCGGGTTAGGGTTTCGGCTCGATCGGACTTCTAACTCCGTCTACGCATCGCCTAAGGCTCTAGCTAGGCTCTGATACCACTGTAGGGTTCCTAGGCACACTAAGGAGGTCTCACAAGGCATCAACCATGCTAATTTAAAATTTTACGGGTGCCGAGAAACCCTAATACGGATCGTTAACTAGAAATTTAGGCGAACACATGCAACTAGTTAACAACTTAACTAAAAGAACGGAAATACAACCTTTGTAGATCCGGTCCTCCACCTCCATAGCTCCGCAATGAAGTCTCCTCGCTGTCCAAATGGAATCCCGGGCTCTAGCGTCGGCTTCATCGGAGAAATGGGCGAGCTTGGTCGTCGGCTTCGATGCCGAAGATGATCTACGTCGAGGCATCACAAGATCAAGCTCCCACTTCACCAAGTCATGAAACTTGTGAAGATAACACCCTATACTACTTGGCAAGAGTTAGAGGATGAAGAAATAGAAGGTAGGTTCACTTTAGAATTGGATTTCTCACTCTTTTTCTCACTTTGCCATTGTTGGTAGCAAGCTTCTTCATGTGTAGAAGAAGAAGAAGATGATGATGATAATATGATAAGTTATTTTTAAAGGAAATAAAAAAGAATACTTATCATAATAATAACCATGATCAAGATAACTTGTGTAGAGAATCAACTATGGTTCAAGTGAATGGTTAGGGTTAAGAAAAGAGACAAAATGGTCAAACCATTCAAAGCTTCATGAAGCTTCAAAAGAAAGTCCAAAATGAGCCACCATTTCATTTCTTTTCCAAATATAAATGAAAAGAAATAAGTAAATAAATAAGTAAATCAAATAAACATAACCCTAATCATTAACTTAACCATGGTATAATTCTTTACACAAACCCAAGTGAGCATGCATCATCAAACATGATACAAACTAGTGCACAAAATTATATCGTATATACAATGTGCACATCCGAGTGAGAAAATCCATCTTAAGTGAACCAATACTAGTTAATGCAAAGTAATATATCAAATATATAATTATGCATTAAATCGTTAAATCAATACTTGATTTAACGATCCGGTCATATCGCATATAACCGACTAATATCCAATGTATCGGCTTATCGAATCAATCCTTGATTCGATAACTAGGTTATATCGCATATAACCAGTCGATACATTCATCGCGAGAATGGAATACGGTATCACATACACGCATTATTCTCGGTCCCGCACATATCTCATATGCGCTCCTATTTCGTTTCGCTTGAGCCAGGAAACCTCTGTGTACGACTCTAAAGACTCGTCAATACGCCGGCAGCAGGTGATGATCATATCAAATACCTACAAGCCGCAAGCGGTCTGCTAAACGTAACGGCCACCCGGGTATTGAGCGATCAGAAGATCGACGAGCAAGCCCGCTCACACTCCTGTGAATCCAACCAGCAACACTTACCGTACAGTCCGGTCTCGTCGTCTGATATGTCGCATATCTCGCCTAGGGGTAGTAAATGTCAGACCCCAATAGCTCGATAAGTCGTGTCGATATGAGGTCTATAACAATTCGAGAAACTACTGGTAACACTTACCAGTAAATCTCAGCAACCCTGACCAGGGATTTCCGGTTATAGCCAATCGAACACAGCGCAACATCAACTCCCTATACCGGGAGAGACGAATCCCCTCCTATCGCTCATTGCCTCCATGTGATTTGGGACTGTACCCAAAAACCACCGTTTTGCACGCCCTCTTGGACGTGGTAAGGTGGAAATCAAAGCACAGTGGGAACCACACAAGACTCTATGACGATCTCGGGTCAACAGACTACTCTGTACCAGTGTCACCAGAGAACTGCCATCTGACGTAAGGTATAATACCATCTGGGAGTTCTCGACGAGTCCGTCCAGTGTACCCAGTCTCCACTGAGCACCCGTATATCATCTCCGATTTCAAACACCAATGGATATGGGATCATCCATCGCCCATCTGTATAGGTCGAGAAGGTATACGCTAGTCTACTCTGGTATATCGATGCCCCATCTCGATACACCCACGACTAGGGACATTGAAGGATGTACTTATGGACTACCATGTCCCCACTAGTATGATCCGCATCATAGTCCAGGTAGTCAAGTACACATCCTAAGGGCTTTACCAACATGTAACAGAGAGACAATCAGTGTACACGTTAAGATAAAGAGTAACCAGATAGCATACTATCATTGTCGAGCAAGAAAGTCCTCCCTATATATGTCCCAGCATCCACTACAATATACATCCAATGTACATTAATGGCCTCTAGGGCATTCATATAACTAACAGCTGGACGCTGCCTAATCAGTGCTAAGCAGTCAGCCGTTTTGGCAGTATATGAAGTGCTAAGCACTTTTATTCAGCGCCCACGTATATTTCATGTGAGGCGCTTGCCTTCTGATTTGGGCGCCCGCGTGTTTTTTACGTGAGGCGCTGGGCACTATTGCGAGGGCGCCCACGTGGGAAACACGTAAGGTGCTAATCTTTTTTTCTTTTTTAGAGATTAAATCTCTGTTAATGCTATCTTGGCCATTAATGATCATCAAGATCTCTATTTTGAAGACTTTGGATCGTTTTTTCTTCATTGGAGGACTAAGTTCTTCTTTTCTTTTAATAAGAATTAAGTTCTTTATGTAGGATTAAATCTTAATTTCAGAGAAATTAAATTCACAGGACACATGTTCTTTTTCTTTTTCTTTCTTTCTTTTTAATCTAGTTCTTTTCTGAATTTTTGATTCTCAAGAATAAGATCTTCCTGATGAGAATTAAATTCTCAACTTGTGGGAGACTTGTCTTGTGGATCTCTGATCCAAAGAAAAAACTAAGTTCTTTGAGAAGGGTTAAATCCTTTGATACGTAAAAAGAGACATTTTGATCTCTGTGTTTTCTTTACCTAAGGTTTTGAGGAAGAAAGTCTTCTTCTTTTATTGAGAATTGAATTCTCTGTTGTTGTGAAAGCTTTCTGTATTTTTCAGAAGTTTATGGAAGGTTCTCTCTCTATGAGACTTGAAGTCTTGGGTCTTTTATATAGTGGAAGTAAATTAATAATTTGTTTTGAGAAAATCTCTTATTGAGATATTCCAATTGATTTAGTTGGCCTCAAAATTAATTTGGAGAATTTTACCAATCGTTGGATCTTTGATCCAAGAGTTTCTATTTTACAGAATATGTTTTCTTTTTTTTAACAAAATTGGGGAAATATTTTCCCATGTACGGAATTTATTCTGTCAAACGGTGATTTTTAATCACCGTTGGATTTTTAATCCAAGGGCTCTCTGTTTTACATAGAACTATCTTTTTGTTTGTAAAAATTGAGGGGAAAATATTCCTCATAATAGAATTTAATTCTATTGTTTGATGATTTGTCATTACCACTGAATCTTTGATCCAACGGCTTTGTTTAACAGAGTGTAGCCCAACTTTTTCTTAAAGAAATATCCTCATGTAGAATTTAATTCTACTGATATAAACTTGGGCGCCGACGCTCACGTGTTGTGCATGTGGACGCCGCTTAAGAATTAAATTCTTATTTATGATAGGCGCTTCTGTGCTTTGCACATTGGCGCTCACGTGAGCTTTACGTGTGGCACCACCATAGGATTTAATTCTAAGGGGTTGGTGCTAGCGCCGGCGGCCTCATGAGGGGCACGTGAGGCGCTGCCTCCATAAAATTTAACAGAGCTTAGCTCTTTTTATTATGTTTAAATATTGGGTGAACAATGGAGTTGTCCGGCTTATACTTAAAATCAGAATCCGGATAAAATCAAAGCATGTTTTCAGTAATAGCAGTTTGTGGGTTTTCCCGGGCATAGACGAGGGTTAACATTCTACCATCTGCAAGATCAACAGTTATATTGTTCTTAACTCGCAATATTTTTTAGTAAAACGAATTCTTTTCAGAAAACATTAGTAGAAGTATGGTAGAACTAGAAGTGATTCCAGAACCACAAATGGTTACTGAATTTTTAATAGAACCTAAGAATTCAATTGGATTCGACAATCCATTACCCACTCCGCAGATATGGTGGGTAACTTTAGCCATCCAAGAGGTATTTCGGTCTCCTCAAAGACGGTGATAAGGAGCCTTTGATGTCCCAATCTAGCCACTACTGTTGTCCTAGACTATGAGATATGGCAGGTGGATGACTATAACGTCGTTCTAAATTAGCTTTAGAAATGCATATATATATGACTCTGCCAGAGGGTGGTTGTAGTCAGTGGGAGCAGTGGAAGCATGGTGGGCCAGTAACTTATGTTTATTTATGGACTAAAACGAGTATAGCGGAGATAGATCATCTATTTTTGATGTGACAATCATAGAATTTGACTTTATCAGAATAACAGATGGATTTGGTAAGAAGGTAGTAGGTAGTGATATCCTGGTATTTAGTTGACATACTCCTGATAGGAAGTGATGTTACTATACTAAGATCGGTTATACTGTGGTTGTCAGAAGGTGTTTCTCCGCATAAGATCTGGAAAAAATATCATGGATTTTGGTGACTAGATCTATGGTTTTAGATCTAGATTTAGGAAGTGTCCCAATTCGAGTATTTAGACACTATTCTAAAGCATTTTAGAATGGACAACTCCTGACGTGGTGGTGCACCCACAGATGATGAAGTCACCCTCTCTAAAAGGATGTCATCGGACTGAGGAGGAAAGGGATTTGCATGATTGGTATATCATTTGCTTAGGCAATTGAGTCAAGTATAAGATGTCAAGTACCACATTAGATATTGCTTTTGCACTAGATGCAATAAGCAGATATTAATCCAATTCTGAAGAAACAATAAGGAAGCGGTTATGGACATGAGAGAATGTTCTTGGAATATGGTAACGGCAGTCTCCTTTAGGAGGCGGTTATCATTTCAGGCTTTCAAGATGATCTGGATGACAGAGTGACTGTCAGAGTTAAAGTTTACCCTCTTTTGAGGGGTAGTATTTTGAAGAGTGGTTCAAGCGGATATTGAGGAAGGTATGGCGCATGATACTGATTAAATTTAGTAGAAGATACAATCTAAGAAGTTTGTTGGATTTGGAGTTCATTTATGAACTAAGTTCCATTAGATATCCAGACAAATTCTAAGACAGGTGTCACTCATTTCAGGAGAGATTCGTTCTCCGCGAAGTTGAGATATAGAGAGATAAAGATAGAAGTATTGGAGCGGATCCACTCATTAAGGCTATTTCTTGAACACGAATGTCTCGCAAACATGTTTTGCGAAATTGATTAGTAGATAGGTTGGTTGTTCGGCATCACACGAGCCATGAGTGTGCGACACCGCAATAATTAGTCTTAAGTGCAAGTGAGAGATTGTTGGATATAGTGCTCTCAAGACAATTATTGCAATCGCATAATGTGATTATGATGATTGAAGGATGACCTATATAGAACAGTCTTACTCGAGATAATAGTATACTATCTGATTCATCTCTATCATCATTTACATGTATTATGTGGTATTACAAATTACTATTACATGTTGATAGAGCCCTTAGAATTCTTGCTTGACTACCAGGGTTACTGTGGCAATTACACTTGTGAGAACTGGGTAATCTATAAGCAATTCCTTAAATGTCCCTAGTCATGGAAATATGAAGACTGGGTATCGATATTCCAGAGTAGACTAATGTATATGTTTCTTGACCCCAACGAGGGACGATGGCGGGTTTCACAGCCATCAGTGTCAGTTAGTCACCAAAGATATTACACAGGTTCTTAGTGGGTTATGAGTTACACTAGACGGACTTACTGGGAACATGCTAGATGGCATTATACCTAATGCCACGTAACAGTTCTCTAGTGATATGAGTATGGGTTAGTCTGTCGACCTGAGATCGTCATTTGTATTACCCTACCACGGCTCTACTGAGTCGTGCAAACAGGTTTTAGTTGTGTATAGTCTTGATCCATATGGAGGCAGTGAGCGGATCGTCGGGGATTCGTCCCTCCCGGTATTGGGGGTAGATGCCGCGCTGTGTTCGGATGGCCATCACCAGAAATTCTTGGCCAAGGTGGATGAGAATTACTGAATGTAGATCAGTAGTTTCTCAGTAGGTGGTGAGCTATACACCGACACGACTTATTGTGTTATTAGGGGTCTGACTTTATCCACCCCTTAGACCCAATATGCCATACTCTTAGACGAACATACCAGACTGTACGAAGATTGTCACTTTCATGCTCAATAGGGATATAGATAAGTTTGCTTGTCAGCATTCGTTTCGTTCAATACCTGGGTAGCCGTTACGTATAACTAGTGTCGCTGATGTGCTTATGGTTAAACCCACTGCCAGCGTATTGTCGAGTCTTTAGAGTCTCACACAAAGGGTTTTCCCAGCTCGGGCGAAACGATGTAGTGTACGTATTTCGATACGTGCTTAGTTCGATTAAAACATATGCTTTTGTGCACGTGCTTTTAATCAGACAGTTTGTTAATACTAATCGGATTGAAAGATAGCCAGATTATCACATTTTGGTTTAAATGTGAGTCAATATTATATATATATCTTTTAGTATCTCTCATTTCGGTATTCGTATCTTGACAGAATACGGTATTTATACGAATACGGGTATTTGTATAAATACGTGTATTTGTGTCTTGATATTAATGCGGGTATTTGTATCATTAGTATAAATACGGGTATTCGTATTTTATACAAATACGGTATTCGTATTTTGATATGAATACGGATGTATATATTTGTATCATATGCTTGTATTAATGTATTTGTATATATTTAGATATATGCATATACATATGTATATGTGTATGATGAGGTGGCTCTCTCTTCCCCTCTCCTCTTTTCTTAAATATGTGAGAATGTTGTGGGCTTGTGAATCACCATGGTGAGTCACAAGTCCACTCATTATCCACATAAAATAAAGAAAAGATTGACTTAGATTTAGCCATGCTTCCTCTCATGCTCATCTTTAAAACCCAAGTTTCTTCTTCTCCTCTCTTGGTTTTCTACTAGTGGAGAATTAGAAAAGACTATGAGATATTAAGTAGAGATTAGCCACTACATCAATTTAGTGAACAATTCTTAGCAAGTCTTGATCACTAGTTTCTTCAAGTGAGAAGTTAGAGCCTTAGTTCGGACTCTTTCGAGGTGGATCATCTTTGGTAAGGAAGACCGACTCACAAGCTCGTTCCGACGACCTAAGGAGCTAAAGAAGGTGAAAGAAGACGAAGGACACGACTACAAAAATTGTATTTATAACCTAGTAGTTAAACTCCTTCTTATTAGTTTCTAGTTTAGCGTTTGGATACAATTCTAGATTGTAGGGTTCATGCTCGAGTTTCAAAAAATTTCGTTTTGTATTCCGCATTGCCACTAGTTTGCGGTGTGAGTACGAGCATCTACCTACAATGGTAAAGAGCATGCGATGGCATTCCGATCGTCGGATCAAAGACGGGAAGCTGAGGCATCCAGCTGATGCAAAAGCATGGAAGTAATTAGACAGTGTTGATCATTTTAGGGATGAGCCGAGGAATGTATGTCTAGGTTTGGAAACTGATGGTTTCATGCCTTACGGACTCATGAGCTCTAGTTGGTCTACATGGCCGATATTGCTATGCCTTACAATCTCTCTGGATATGTATGAAACAACCATATATGATTCTTTCATTATTAATTCCTAGAGAATATTCACCTGGCCAAAATATCGACGTCTATATGGAACCTTTAATTGAAGAGTTGATAGAACTATGGGAACATGGAGTAGATACATATGATGCGTACACCGAGGAGAAGTTCAGAATGCGAGTGGTTGTTATTGGACAATCAACGATTTTCCAGTATACGGCATGTTATCTGAATGGTCTACCTACGCGAAGCATGCATGTCCATCATGTGGTCTTGATTACAGTGCCCTACAGCTTAAGACGCGTGGTAAGTATTGCTACTGGTTTTATCGTAGGTGGCTATCGGCGAATCATCCGTACAGAAAGATGGCAAATAATTTTGATGGAAAATTGGAAAAGGGTGAAGTACCAAAACAATTGTTAGGGATAGAAATTTTTGAGCAGATTTCATCATGTCAATTCCAGCAAGGTTATAATCGTTTTAACTCAAATGGTTCCTTCAATAAATAAAAAAAAACGGAAGCGATCCGAAGAAAACGAATTGTTGAGTGTGTGGAAGAAGAAAAGTATAATATGGAATCTTTCTTATTGAAAACATCTGTTGATTCGACATAATATTGATGTCATGCATGTGGAGAAGAATGCGTTTGATAATATTGTTGGCACATTGTTACAGGACGATTCTAAGCTCAAGGATAAGTTGAGTGCTCGAGAGTGCTTGGAGGAGCTTAGAATCCAATAGGAATTACATCCAGTATTTCATGGTGATGGTGTCTATAAATTACCAGTTTTGAGCCACACAATATCGAAATTGGATATGAAATGATTTTGTGAGGTGCTAAAGAGCATCAAAACCCCAGATGGGTACTCCTCTAATATAGTAAAGAATGTGCAGGTTGAGCCACCAAATCTCTTGAATCTTAAAACTCATGATTGTCATATCCTTCTGCATCAATTGTTTCTAGTGGTTCTTCAACATAATTTGCCATCAAATGTCACCAAAGTTTTGATAGAGTATCGCAACTTTTTAGATAAATTTTGTTCTAAAGTGATGGATGTGGCTAAATTTGAGGAGTTGCAAAAGAGTATTGTTGGAACCCTCTGTAAGTTGGAGATGATATTTCCACCATCTTTCTTCGCCATCATAGTTCATTTTTCTGTGCATCTAGCTACTGAGATAATGATTGCTGGACCTATCTCATATAGGTGGATGTATCCAGTAGAAAGGTAATATATTTTTTCAGTCAATTGTGTTATTTAATTCATTATAATATTCACATTTTTCTAAAGTATTCGTTAACGTTTTAAATACTTGGAATTCTTAAAACGGCAAGTGCGCAATCGAGCTCAACCGGAAGGGTCAATAGCAGAGAGTTATTGCGCCAACGAATGCCTCAACTTCATTTCTCGTTACTTGCATGGAGTTGAATAAGATTAAACCATCCTTCTCAAATTAACGATGACCAGTTATCCCATCCACAGTGGGAGAATCGATCCTACCGGAGGGAGTGGCTCGATCAAGCGCATTCGTATATCCTTAATAATCTTGAAATTACTGCCGATCACAGAAAGTATATAAATTAAAACTTTTAATCGCATCAATATTTTGAGTGTCTATATCTAGATATGCCTAAATAATTAATATTGTTATTATTTTAGCCGACATATTGAAGAACTTACGAATACGATTTCCGGAAATGGTGCTAATTGAAAGGTAATTAAAAATATACTTAAATAATTTGAATACCGAATTTAGATTAAATTACATTTAGAGATATTATCTTCTGAATAAACAGGAAGTATCAGAAAGGAATAAGCAGAACCGAGAAAAGTCATAGATGACTATTATGGTGGATCGGTTCCTACTGATTAATATAGGGCTATTTTGGTTAGTTTATCTTTAATTACATAAATGTTCGATTTTTCAATTTCATCGTTACATATCTTCACAAATAAATAAATCAAATATCCGTTACAGGAGAAGGCTGGGAAAAAGCCGAACCTACCTGAGACTTGGGAGGCATTGCACATGAGAGATGGCATGTCAGAAAAAAGAATGGATATAGCCACTCAACAAGTAATAAACTTTTATTTTTCAATTATTTTATGTAAATTAATTACACTTGTTAACTCATAAAGAAAATTAATTATTGTTTTAATTAATTATTGTTTTATTTATTGAAAGAGAATTTCGAGAAGGCGGAGAGGAGCTATCAGGAATCAAATCCTGAATATCCGGCCGACGATGCTCTTCGTACGGAGGCCGAGATATCTATTATAAAGCAGGTTTTTGCTCAGTCGAGAGGACACGGTCGTATTCCCTTATACGGCGGTCATGTTAGTCTTTCGCAGTCCGGTTCCAGAAGAACTACTTTAAGTTCGCTGACCGCTCGTTCCAACCAACAATCGGTTGAAGCACTATGGATCAATGAGGTAGAGGAGCTGTTCAGAAGGATGGATGAAGCAGATAAGAAGAGGACGAAAGATGAAGCAGCTTGGAGAGCTCAAATGAAGGCGTGGTGGGAACAATTCTCGCAACAATACGTTATGCCTCCTCAACCATGGTTAGCATAGGGTCTATTGCCGCCATAGCCGGTATATTACCCTTCTCCAACGCAGCGACTGTATTACCCTCCCCAATCACAGGAAACGTCGTACTATCCTTATCATCCGCCTCCACAATCACAAGGGTACTACACTCGGCCTCGGCCTCCGCCACAAGATCCTTATTAGCCTAACCTTCCGCCACAGGAATCGTATAATCCTGATCAGCCAACCCCACAGGGAGAGTTATTAGGTAACTTTTTTTCGCAGGAGGACTTCGACGATGTGAATCGATACTTTTTAAGGCGAGCTTCTGGTAGCGACGGTAGCTGTAGGAGCTAGTGATGTACGTAATCATTTATAGAAATTTGAGCATACAATTAAACTGTGTTGAGTTTTAATATTTAAAATTCATGTTATTTATTCATAGGGTTCTTATAAGTTAACGGCCGAAGCATTATGTTTTGACGATGGAAGTAGCGGGAGTCAGTGAGGTACGCATGTGTGTGTGTTAGTATAGTGTAACACTTTGAAATTCGTTTAGGATATTTTCGCGATAATTAGCAATTTTGCGTGTTTTTCATAAAAACCCGAATGTCTTGTTTTCCTTTTTAATTAGTGATAATTGTGTTGTGAAGTGTTTATATATATATATAGGGTTATTAATTATAATTTAGTCGTGTTTACCCTAATTGGGAAATTTTGTGTTAAGTGCACACATGCATACTTAGCACAATTTTGTGACTTAGGTTTTAAGTGTTAGCAAGCAACCATTTTCTTTCTTGCATGGTTGTTAAATTCCCCACCCATTTTTATCAAGTCAAACCCCTTTTAATAATTCAAAATCCAAATAGAAAATGGGGCATGGTGTTAGGTGAGAAGGATTGACTTTTTTGACCCATTTTTCCCTCTCTCTCTTTCCTCTCTCCCTCTCTTCTGAATTCTCTGCAGAGAGGCAGCAGCAACAACAAGAAATTCATCACCTTTTCTTTCCATTTCCACTTCTTTTTGATCTCTACACAAAACCCTACCTAAAATCCATTTTCCCTTCACAAAAACCATGGAAAAATGACCTCTTGGGGGAGTTTGATGGCAAGTCTGTACACTTGAGGCAAGGGCTGGAAATTTTGGGTTGTTCTAAGGCCTTTTGAAGGTATTAACTCACACTTAACACCCTTTTCCCATATCTTGTAGTGTTTTTAGCAAAATATCACATTTTTATGCATTTTTAGTGCCAATGAAGGGATTTTCTGATGTTTATGTTAAAATAACCTTTTTATGGCTTGCTTAGCTTGGTAATGTGTTATTAGTGTGGTTTTAGACTTGGGTTTGCTTCAGGTTTCACAAATATACCCTAATGTATCGTTTTAGTGTCAAAATGGACTTTTTAACTAGAAATTGGGCTCTGTTGAATCTGCTGCTACCCGAGTTGCTTCAGATTAAAATTGTAATTACTGTAGCATGTACATAGGGTATTGAGTGCACACACAAAACCCGGGAGCCCATCTCCCTACCCTGGCCGCCGGAAAAAGCTTTCTGGCCGCAAATTGCGGCCAGATGGGTGAATTAGGGCTTGGGGCTTAGGTAGCAGGAGTCTGCTACTATTTTATGAACTGTGGTATATATATTTTTATAAAATCATTCCTGTATCAAAATCTGGAGTCAAATACCCTATTTCTCGTATTTTAAACCTTCGAGACACGCGTGATACGTGTGTGGGTTTAGGGTTTTTACGTATCACGACGCGTCGGGGTAGATTCAGGCGCGTAATCACACGTTTTAGCGTATCGCGCACACGCGCGCTTGGTTCGCGACGCGAGTTACTAGTTTGGTTTTAATGTTGTGTTTGTGTGACTTCGAGCTTATGTGTGATATATTGTGTAATTCTAGATTCGCAGGCGAGTACGACGGACGCCGCGAAGAAGGGAAAACAAGTCGTCGGCTACACTTAGCGTGAGACTACGGTGAGTAGATTTAACATCTACGGGGATATCGCCCATATGGTGTTATGCGTCAGGGCTGATAGGACCTTATAGCTACATATTGCATTTACCTACATGGCTACTGTTTGTTGCATACCGCATTCCCTGCTATATGTATATAAATTAGAATTGATAGAACACCGCACTATTACTAACGGTTCATGTCGCACGAGCACTAATCTGCATGTTACACACACACCGTTAGTAATTTCCATGACACTCTCACTGTAAAATTGCCATGATCATTATGCTGTAGCTCATCTTCTATGTGTTTCGACATGATTTTGTTACTTGTGCACGTACCCATTGGCATATCTATACTCATGCATTTTCAAACGGTACCTGCCTAGGTAAGCTGATTTTGGTAGAACTGGGAACCGCATTATACCTTTTAAAAATTGAATCTACTTAAAGAGCGGTTTCTCCCTTTTACTTATAGTACGACTTCTGTTGCATATATTACATCGCATGGATTTGCGCACTGGCTTTGGATTTCATGTGTTTTCTGGATTTGAGGACCGTGAGATTATTTAAGAAAATATGCACTGTTTTAAAAAACCCGGTTTCCTCTTGATATGATATTTCAGTGCGTCCACCATGCGTTTTCTCGGTTCTGAGACGTGTGACTTGTGAACCCGAATCGAGGAGTTGGATGATGCCGATTGCGGGTACATGGTGGACCCGGTATGGTACCCTGGGGCGAGAACGGATCGCTGAATAGACGGTGAGCCTGGCAGAGGGACTACTACCTACCGGTGATTGGTTGGACCTGGCGGTTATCCGGAGGATACTGACCAGAGTCGATAGATAGATGCGGGATGACCCGTACTGCCGGGGCCAAGGGCCGATACCGCAGACGGAGCCCGTGGGCTGATCCGGACTGACGGAGCCCGATGTATGAGGATTTGCGTGTCGATACTGGAAACGAGTATTTATGATATTTGAGTGTCGATATTGGGCATTCGTGATTCTCTGAGATTTACAGGATTTGAGGGCCGATGGGAGTGCCGGCGTCTGAGTTTATTGGGATTTGGGTGCATTGATGGGCACCGATTATTTTTTCCACGTTGACATTCCGTGTAGATGTTATTTCATCCCATGCTCAGCATTTATTACTATGTATCTCATCCTGTATTTATTTTACTTGACAGAGCACTTGCATGATTATGCACATACTGCTTATCGCATTTAGACTTTATCTGCTGGCATATGATAGGGTAGCGCAGTACGTGCATGCTCGCGATTACCTTTATATGTTATCTCTATTCACGAGTTGGCAACTCACCTCCGTTGTGCCACAGTATTTGCAGGTTGCCCTCAAAGTAGTCGCGGCAGGCTGCCTTCTTACATCTTTTGGCTACAGATACCACTACAGTTGGTGTGAGAGTTGTTTTGCTGTTAGGTGGGTTATGGTATCTGGATACTTCTATTGTACACACTTTTGTATCTAGTATTCTCCATCTATCTTTATATGTATTTGACTTAGAGACAGTGTGAGGAGGATATTGTATATTATTTGTATTCTGGTGTCGAGATCGTGGGAGCCGGCTTTATATTTGCGGTTTTAGTATTCTGTGATGTTTTTGCTTACTGCTCATTTCTTCGCTACGGCGTCGTATATTACTCTTGTGGTGATGGTTTCCGCCGTTGGGCGTGATTGCTCCCGTTTGGGATGCTTTATTATATCCTGTATCATTTTCGCTTATATCCTGTTTTTATACCCGGCTTCGGGGTTAGTTTTACAAAGGAAATGCTGCCAAAATTATTAAGACGATAACTTAACTTTAAAGATTGTTATTAAACTACTTAAGCTTTTCCAAATGTTTTAATCAAATGTTTTCAACACTCACTACTTTTAAATGGATTTGATTTCTGGGTTCGGCTTACTTAGTCGCGCTACGCCTGTAGACGTTGCGTGGTTAAGTGCCGGTCACAAGTCGAATTTCGGGTCGTGACATATAGCTAACATTGTTTCGAAGATTATGATTTGAGTTCATATATTTATTTGTTTGTTTCGATTCAGAGGGTTGAGTGAGCTGCGATTGTGCGTGATTTGGAGATTTTTTCGTATTGTTAGACATATATATAGCATATGTATTGTGTTTTTCGTATTCAAAACAATTTAGTTTATGTATGCTTTTTTATCAAGAATTTAGTTTATATGTGTTTGATTGAATTGTTGATATGGTGGATATATCATGGATAGTATTTATATATTGGTTTTTATGCGTATGTGTTCGTATTTATTGTTGATCTTGTTGGATATGTTGTGGATTGTGCATATATATTAATTTGAATGCGAAATGCTATTGTAATGTAACATATTGTGATTTGTGTACTATTGTATCGAATATAGTGTTTTTCTGTAAAAAAAAAATTCAGGAAAAATAGTTATTAGCGACTGTATCAGCTATAGGAACGGTCGCTCATATCTTATCAGCGATCGTTCGCTGATATTAGAAAACGGTTAAATTCGTTAGGATGCCCACGTGTCTTCTTATTACCGACCAGAGCAAACAGTTCCTGATATATATATTAGCGACCGTTCTTATTAGAGACTGTTCATAAACGGTCGCTAATATATGTATCAGCGACCGTTTAAAATTTAAACGGTTGCTAATAGACATTAGTGACCGTTTTTGATTTAAACGGAGACCGTTCCACACGGTCTCTAATAGTGACTGTATGTAGTAGTGTACAATATGCCATGCTACATTCATGAATATAGACAAACCAATCTTCTTCTTCCTTACAAAGCACATCCCTCACAATCAATATATGATTAATTACATATCCATAGTCACATAATTCGTGAGTTATTCGGCGAATTCGTGAATAACTCGTGAATTATTGATATGCCGATTAAATCTGCGAATTATTCGTCGTCGCCGAACGCGGCGAATAATTCGCGAATTATTCCCGAATTATTCGCGAATTATAAAAAAAACAGCGAATTATTCAAAAAAAACAGCAAATACTGTACAAAATCAAAATCTAGCGTCTCATATATTAATTTTTTGCTCGAAATCCTTCCCGAACATTTCCCGAACACTTATCGAATCTTTCCCGAATACCTGCCGATTTTTTCCGAATAGTTCTCCGAATCCGAATTTTCGAGCTCGTCGAATTATTGCCGAATCACGAATTTATGCCTATGATTACATGCCGCTACCAACTGCTAGAGGACAACAATATTGAGTTCATTTAAAGAAAGTTGAGAGTGCATTTATTTGCATTCTTGGGGTCCTTTTTTTCCTACTATGTATCATGTATCACTTTAATCTCACCATTCACACTAGCATAGCAAGTAGAGTAACTTCAGAGAGCTCTCAGTAGCCATAGCTGTCTTCACTCTTCAGAAACTCATTTCATGCGCCTCCCTATTTATTTCTTTCAGTACGTGCGGTAAAAACTTTGAAAGAAAGAAAGCATTACATATTCATTGATGGCTGCAAAAGTTTACATCAACTGCACACATGAGGAAGTAAATGCACTCCTCCTAGAGTCTCATGTACCAGTAACATGCACGTGCTATGCACGTGTCATGCGGAAAAATTTATAGCATGTCATACTTTTTTGTGTTCTCCTTAATGATCATAGGTTCAAGAACTTTTTGACCAAATTTGTTCATTTTCCAAAAAGAATATATTTTATATTGAAAATTGTTGAAGGGTATGAACGTAATTGCATGCATATGAGAGAATGACATGTCATGTTCTTACTTTAGAACTCCCACATGAATTTCTCTCCTTTTTTGCATTTTTTAAATGAAAAATTGATATCCTTTTTGGTATACCCCCATGAATTCTAGTTATAATAGTATACATAAAGATTTGTATCATTAATTAGAGCAATACTTTTCCTACCTGCAATCCGTCTATCCAAAAGTTTATCCAAGAGACAAAATGGTAAGACCCATAATATCTAGATAATAGTATCAAACAAGTGGGCTCATAGTGTTTGTCTCTATGGTAAACTTTTGGATAGATAAATTGCGGTCATTAATAACCTTCAGTAACAAATCTTATCATCATATGAGTCTTATATATACGAGGTTTGAGTCACGTCATCTAGAAATTAATCTGCAATCAAACAAGTCTTAACGCGTTCCGACAAAAGAAACAACAATCAACCAACGCACATGCATAAGTTGTTCATTGTCTCCTCTGTTTGATTCGTAGATCGATAAGCAAATACAATAGAATTATGTAAGCATTTGTGTTAGAATATAAAATATAATATCCCCTCAGCCGGTCCTCATCATAATTTCAAAGTTTTGATACAGTGAGAGAAACATTTGTAAAGCATGATATTTTCTGCTGCTCCAAGTAAAAAGGCATTGATTATGAAGAGTGCATACATCAATTTCGAGTAGCATTTAATATGTCTTCAGAATCATAGCAGGAGACAGCTATGCATGCTTTTGTTGTTGTCTTGAAATCACCAGAGCCTTTGATCGTGAGAGAGCATGCCCACACCTGAGATGAGGATGACTTCACTCTCCCAGCATAAATTAAGCGGACAGAGGAACAAACTGAGCTGGCTAGGGTGATGAATGGCACATGTGTGTTTGTTATGTGATATCTTTCCGACAAATTAAATTTCTCACATGTGCTTGATTAAAGAGAGATTGATTTATTTGAACAATTGCATGAAAATTTCATATTAAAATTGCAACGTGTCGCCTTTCACTCGTAATAATATGGCTGGGGGTCCTGGGTATATATGAAGCATGACTGCATAAAAATTTCATAGCAAGTTTAAAACAAGCACTTTTCAAGAAAAAAACCGGCCTCAAATCAATTGTCAAAAACCACGTTGAAATTTTTCCCGCTGTACCTACGTAGTAGCATACTATATCAAACTATTTCATACAATCTATTTAGACATCGCAGGCAGCGGTTTAGATATCACATGCAGCTGTTTAGATATCGCGGGAAACTAGATATAACATGCAACCACTAGATATCTTAAATAGGGGGTTTCTTGACAACGAAAAACTTTACTGAAGGTTTTTTGACTAACATTTTAAGGCCGGAGGGTATTTTACAACAGAAAAAAGTGTTTGGAGGGTTTTGAAAAATGGTCTCCTATAGGCCGATTGAAAAGTCCTGTAAAGGAGGAAAAATAACTTAGGGTTAATTGCTATGATACCCCAATGTTTCAACTGCTTGGATTTATATACGTTATTGATTTTTTCGCTGCACTTAGATACATGTTCATCACAGAAAACTGCATTTCAATTCCGCTCATTCATTATCAATTTTGTATAATATCGGTATTATTAAACCCGTGTCTGCTCAATAAATACAGATTATAGGTATTCGTGACAAAATACTGGAAATACATTCAAATACACGGATATGACAATTGTGAGCCGACACTGCAACCGGAACTGCAAACCGATCTATATTTAAAGAGTTTCTTTTTACAACATACATGTGTACACATTTTTTATCAAAAATGGTCCAACACATATAAATGTGAACACATTTTTGTGATGCATGAACCTAAGGGGCTTCCCATAGCACAAGTGAGCATGATGTGTGATAAATGCAAAGATGTGATGTGATTTAAAGCATCAAGATTTCCCTCCAAAACTACTGAGTACTGCCCAGACTTCTACAAATAGATCAAACAATACCAGTGGGATTGTGGACAGCACACAACAGCACAGAATCAACACGAGCCCCAAAGTCATTAAGTCGACCGGCGAAATGCTCCAAAATTCCGACGTCACCGGTCCAATAGTGTCCAATGAGCCCCATTTTTCTTCTGGCTTTCCCTTATTGTCACATCATCCTTATTATATTGTTTGTTTATTCTTATTTTGTGCCTATAAGTACCAGATCAGTGAGCAAGGGAAGGAAGACTTTGATACACTTTTGAGCTATAGTTTTATTCTTGTTTTCGTTTTCATTTTGAAGCTTTGTACATAGTAGCTAGTTTATCTTGAGTTCTTTACCTTCATCACTTACAACCTCTTCATTGAATTTGCAAGTTTAAGTTTTGGTTATTGAACTCATGATTTGTATCATCATTTGAAGTTAATAAAGCGTTCATTTTACACTTGGGTTCTTAGTATTCCTTTTCTATCTCTTTTACTTACTTGCAATTTTATTTCTTGCCATTTACTTACTTGCAATGTTATGTTATTCATTTTCTATCTTTTCATTTGCACTTTCTTTTTATTGTTTTGATGGTTTGTGATAATGGCGTTGTTAGGAAAGAGAATGATATTGTAAATTAGAAATTCCATTTGCTCATTTCCTTTGCCCGATTTTTGCCAATTGAACTCCGCCAAAATCTTACGCAAGCGCTCCGTTAGAAATCCTACCCTACCAAAGTATCGGGAATCCCTAATCGTGACCGGTTGCGTTCGGTTTGGCCGGAAGCGAAAGTCAAGAAACAAGAACGGGCGGACAAGGGTTAATAAGTCGGATTTCATCAATACCGTGCTTAAACATCATAATCCACGTTGTTGCCAATTACTCTAGCTTCAATAGTCAAGGCCGGTACAAATGATTGAGTACGGATTTCCCTAACTTACATTAACCTATCTCTATTTTTAACAAACTTATACTTTGCATATACAACATTTAGGTTAGAAACGAACAGTCCAACCCTTGCTTAACTCGTAATAACAAGAACGTAAAACGCACCATTTCCCTGCGGACGACCCGTACTCATCACGGGTAGCTACACGCGACGCCATTTTTTATTGCGGTTATTTCAAATTCTTTCTAAAACGACACAGTGAAAACTAGTGTTAACCAATACCCTAAAGTATCAACCGTATAGATTTTATTTAAAATAGTGATGAATTTGATGGTCAACTGAAGCGAGCAAAGTATCAACGGTTTGTACTAAGTACAGCGAGAAAATCAATAACAATCGTAAAGTAGGTTAATCATTAGGGTATTATTTAACAATTAACCCAAAGAACTTCTATTTGCTATTAAAAGATTAATGTGTACAGAGTACTGAGATAGATAACATATACCCACGTATATACAAGAACTCTTTTTACAGGTAAACAAACACGGAATACAAAGGACAACAGCTAGGCACAAAATTCAAAACTCATTAACTAATGCATGACTGTGTAAGCTTTTGGTCCAGAACCTTGATCAGGCAAATATTTATTTAGTTAGTGCCCACTCATGAGAAATCGATCAGGGAATATCATCTTGTCTTTGTGTAGGAGAGAAAAATTAACTTTGAAAATGGTCTATGCATGCATGTTGCAGCAGAGCAAGAAATTGTGTGTGTATAGACCTTTTGGCGAAGCCAAATCGTGGTGGCATTGCACCCAGATTCAACACGAAGATTTTTGGATTTCGGGTCCAAAACCTAAGAAGAGGGAAAGGCGGGATTTTTCTTTCTGGTCGGAAGAGAAATTACCAAACATTTAGCATTTCCTCATACTTGGCGCCATTGACTTTTTACTTGAAAAACAACAACAATAAGAAGACCATGCCTTCGACATATCAAATAAATATGACCACAAATAGGTCACTTTAAGAAGGAGAAAGTAACTCTTTCTTTCCGGCTTAGGCTTGGCTCGGGTCAATTCAAGTGAAGTGGGCACCCACTGGTACTTGGTCTTTTGCTCTCCCCTTTCGCCATTGGTGTTCTTCCCGATATCTATGCATTTCACCGCTTTATCAGAAATTCCTAATTCCAATATTGAATCATTCACATTCCATATCATAGACTTGTCCTAAAGATGAATAAAAAAACGCTTGGTCTGTGCACTTCTCATCGTCCGGTCTTTTACTCTGGTCTAATAAGTTGAATTTGTTGGGTTGTTAAGCTCCTCTAGTATGGTTTAAAGCGTGACGGAAATTGTAATTTTAAAAATCTAGAGAGCAATAGCACTCCAACCTAAAAATCAAACCAAAAAACTAAACTTACAACTAAACTAGTAAGCTAAAAAACTAGAGTTGGTATACTACAACCTTTGTAGCGTGTTAACCATCTCTCCTTAGACTCCGGCTGGTTTTCACGAAATCCGGAACAAGCTTACTCGATGATCTCCTCGCCAAAAATGATCCACCTGAGATAACTCTAACACAAGCTTCAGTTTCAAATTGATCTCATCAAAATAAAGTAACCCACCAGTTAAACTTGCCAAGAATGATTAGTAGGAGATGTGGAATAATCAGCTAACTTAATTTCCTCTTTTCTTTTTTCATTTCTCATTTAAAAAAAATCAAGAGATAGCCATGGAGGAGATGAGATGAAGAAGAAGATAAGAATGGTTAAAGATGAGAATTAAATCAATATCCAAAAATGAGTCATCACTAACGAGTCATCAAGTCTACAACCATCTTAAAACACAACCATCTTAAAACCATGACCCATTCTCATTTTAAACAAATGAAAGAATAAAATTGTTCTCATCTCTACCATATGATTCTTACACATCCATTTCTAATGTATCAACATACACGAAACGATATTTATATCAAATATAAATATTAAGAGAAGAAAATAATAAAGTGAGCATGATATCAGTTAATATATAAATATATAAATATATATTTAATTATTAAATCAACACTTGATTTAATAATCCGGCTATATTATATATAAACCGGCTAATATCAATTAACACCCGATTAAAATATGTGTATCAAATGCACATATTTAATCGAACTCCTGCATGTATCCCTATACATGCCCTATATCATTTCGCATGTGCTGCGAAACCTCTATGACTCGACAATATGTTGGCTGTAGATTAAGATCGTATCCATATCCCACAAGCATGTCAGTGGTACTAGCTGCACGTAATAGCTATCTAGGTATTGAACGAAAGAAAGTCAACGAGTAAGCTCATCTAAACCCTGCAAAATCTATCAGTGATATCACCTTACAGTCCGGTCTCTTCGTCTAAGAGTATCGCATATCGGGTTTAGGGTTTGGAATCTGTCAGACCCTAATAACTCGATAATTCGTGCGATAGAGAACTCATAACTAACCGGAGATACAACTGATAACACTTATCAGTTTATTTCCACGGCGATGGCTATTGACTTATGGTTGTGGTCATATTCTGCACAGCGCGACATCAACTCCCTATACCGGGAGAGACGAATCTCCTCGACCGCTCACTGCCTCCACGTGCTTCAGGACTATACCCAACAAAACCCCGTTTGCACGACTCTTTTGAGCTGTGGTAGGGTAGAAGTCTAAATATAGTGGGAATACACATAAGACACTATAGCGATCTCAGGTCTTAGGGACTACCCTGTACCCATGGTACAAGAGAACTGCTACCTGATATTAGTATATTACCAACTAGGAGTTCTCGGTGACACCGTCCAGTGTAACTCATCCAACGAGCATTTGTATACAATTCTCAATGTCAAATACCAATAACTGTAGGATCATCTATCGCCCTCCAACCGGGTCAAGAAACGTACACACTAGTTTAAACTGAAGTACCGATGCTCAGTCTTGATACTCCTACGACTATAGACTTTTAAGGATGTGCTTATCGACTACCTAGGCCCAACTAGTATGATCTCCATCATCGTCCTGGTGGTCAAGCAAAATCTTAGGGCTTTATCTCATGTCTAAACGATACGTGATAGTAAATAAAAACACATCACATGAAAGATAAAGGCTAACTAGATAACATACTATCATCTCGAGTAAGATTACTGTCTCGTTTTGGTCCTTCTTTAATTACAATAATTGACTTGAGGGCATCTATATCCAACAATCTCCCACTTTCACCTAAGGCCGATTATTGCGGTATCATACCCAACTTCTGTACTAGCTGTTTCGCAAACTGTGTTCGAGGACTAGCCTTATTGAGTGGACCCGGCATAGCTCATTTCTCTGTTTCTCCCTGAATCTCAACTTCGCGGAGATCAATATCTTCCGAATTAAGCGATGCTTGCCTCAGTGTTTGCCTGGACAGACGATGGGATCATATTCATAAATGAATAATTATATCCAGCGAATTCTCAGGTGGTATCCTTACTGATTCACAATCAACATCTAGCGCCATGACTAGCTCAGTATCCCACTTGGAACATTTTCCAATATACTGCTTCTCAAAAAAGAGTAAATTTATAACTCATGACAGACGCTCTGTCTTTTATGGGAAGCTAGAATCGGTAACCACCTCCTTTAGGAGGCCGCCATTATCATACACCAAGAACATCAAATGCTCTTCAATATTACCATATGTTTCTTTAGGATTGAACTGACATCCATATCCTGTATGGAGAAATATTTGTGACCACCATTATTTTACTAATTGTTGCATAGGAACATCACTTCCTATTATGAGTATGTCATCCACATACCATATGAGAAATCTGAAACACTCTCTACTACTTTTTATATAAATATTAGGTTCAATCTCTCATTTTGATGAAGTCAAACACTTTGACCATATCATCAAAACCTCTCATTTTGATGAAGTCAAACACTTTGATCATATCATCAAAACAGATGATCCTTCTCTGCTATGCTTGCTTAAATCTAAAAATAGACTTAAGCAGCTTGCACGCTTATTGCTGCTCCCACTGATTAAGATAATCCTCTGGCAGAGTCATATACACACGGATCCGCTGATCCGTTCCGTTCAAGTTGTTTTACACGTTTTAGATAGTTTATGGATGAAAAATCACGTTAATCGGAGGTGTTTTGCATGTGCAAAATGTGTGAGTTTATTTCAGCTTTGTAGTTTTTAAGATTTTAAAACTTGGTTTTGGGCATGCAAAACACCTCCGATCTATGTGATTCTTCATCTATACACTATTTAAGACGTGTAGAACAATTTGAACGGAGCATATCGTTGGAAGGATGTTACACGAAAATGTTCATGAATTTGAAAAAATGCGAACTCGTCGATCCGTTACATTCAAGTTGTTACACGTCTTAGATAGTGTATGAATGAAAAATCACGTTGATCGGAGTTGTTTTACATGTACAAAATGTGTGAGTTTATTTCAGCCGTGCAGTTTTAAAGATTTTAAAATTTGGTGTTGGATACGCAAAACACCTCCGATCAACGTAATTCTTCATCCACACACTATCTATCGTGTATAGAACAACTTGAACGGAACGGATCGCCGTAAAGACGCCACACGAAAAAAGTCCATGAATTTAAAAAAACGCGAACGCGCCCTAGGGGATCAACGCTCTCTCTCTCTACACACACACATACAGTACAGGTTAAAATTAATTCAGTTTCAAGGAGTAGAATATTTAACTTTCATTTATTAACGATTTTTTAAGTTGAATTAATTTTAACCGTTGATTAAAAACATAAGATACAACAGCTTTTATTCAGGTTCGTTTTTAAAAACACGAAACTAAATAAGGACCGTTGGATCTTGTGATTTTAATTAATGGTTAAAATCAATGCAGCTTATTATATCGTTAATAAATAGAAGGTAAATATTCCACTACCAAATATTGTGTAGGTAAAAGGATTTGATATTTCTCTTGATTTTTTTTTCTCTAAAATCAAAGAGTAAAATATTTAGCTCCCATTTATTAACGTTTTAATAAACTGAATTAATTTTAATCGTTAATTAAAAACACAAGATCCAACGGCCTTTATTCAGATTCTTGTTTTTAAAAACGTGAACTCATCTTATAGATCCGTTGTGTGTGTGTTTATATATATATATGAGGTTAATGGAGTAAAGGTGCCATATGAGGGAATTTCCCCCTATGGCTTCGGAAAAATGCATCCTCCATGTTTTTTTTCGACGATCGGCATACATCATCTCCATCTTTATCATCTAAGATGTGGATACACCGAATTTCATGTGATTATACCATTTTTTCACCGTTGATTTAGTTAGTGCAAAATTAATGGTTTACCGACAATAGCACTTTTTACATTGCTAATTCAACGGTGAAAAAGTGGTGGAATCACATGAAATTTGGTGTATGCACATCTAAGATGATAACGATGATGATGATAGATGCCGATCGTCGGAAAAAATGGTTGATGTTGTATTTTTTCGACGCCATAGAAGGAAATCCCCTCCTATGGCCTTTTTTCTCCATTATTCTCTATCTGTGCGTGCGTGCGTGGACGCCTGCGCGAGCGCGTGTGTGTATATATATATATATATATATATATATATATATTTTGTGTGTGTGTGACAGAGAGAGAGAGAATACCCCCACACACGTTCAGCATATCATGACATATATCCTATCAATGTGATTGTGTCCATATTCACCAATTACAAAGATGACGGTCATGGTATTTAAGTACATTCAGATGTGTGATATTACTTTCAAATGTGTCATGTGGGTATTCGATTCTCTGGTAGCGTTGTCAATATGCACATTCATTGCTAAAGCAAACAGTTCTTAATAAAGATTTTTAAAAAATAAGATTTTATAGTTGTGATAAGGTTGAATAACAATTCTTTTATCTTTTCTTTTCTTCTTAAATGATCATTAACCCCAATATTTTAATATATAGAATATGATAGAATAGGGCATGTTTAATAAAGCTTTCTCAGGGCCAATTCGAATGAATGGTTTGAAATCATGGTTATGAAATCATGGTTTTGTAATTAAACCATATTTTGAGGCGGTTGAGGGGGCCATCTTTCCCACGGCTTATTGAGTGGTGGGAAAAGCTTGTCCCTGTGAACGGAAAACAGCGAGGCGTTGAGCGGCCGCACAGAGGCTCAACGCTCCAAATTGGCCCTTACATGTTTTGACTTAAAGAAACAAGCAAACGATGACATGATCATGAGTGAATTTGAGGAAGAAATAAAAACCCTACACTTGGCTTATTATTAATTCTTCTAATGAATAACAGTCCAGCACTGAGCTATATGATGCTTTCACTGGTTTAGATTAATTGAACAAGGGATATTCAGAATTCGGTGTAAAAAAAAATACTCCTTCAAAAGAAAACAGTTTCAATTATATATCTGAAACTAATATTACTATAATGCTCATGTTCAGAGTACATATAGAACCAACCATCCGGAGTCTACCCTGCGAACATGACTGATTGGGCATAACTCATGCGGTGTGAATTTTAACTCTAAAATGAAAGATTGCCGGTTCGATTTCCGAAGGGACGGCATCCAAAATATACCCTGCAAATCCGACTGACATTCCACATTCCGATCCAAACTACTTGTGCACGTCGGGGGCCCATTGGGCCGATGAACGATGCTAAGAGGGAAAGAGCTAGTAGCCTGCACTTAAATTTGATGCGTTCATATTCACAGTGCAGCCAAACTCTTTTACTGCTTTGTCGAGCCTTATTTGCTATATAAATTTAATTAGTTGTGTGTGTCCATCAATTGTCGAGAGCTAATTTTCTTGGCAAGATTTATTTTTATATTTTATCTTTTTCAAAAAATCATAGGTCCTTGGACACAAGCTCCATCAGTTAATTTGTAAGTAATCTTTTCATTCCAATTTGATAATAATGGGTCGGAATTTTTATTTAGCCAGAAAAATCTTCTGTGCGACTTTTGTGAGAAAAATATGTGCTCATTATTTATTCCTGCAATCAGCTATTGTACATTATTTATTTATTTATTTCCTATAATCTTCGCAATTGCATTTAGGCTGCCTTGTATTATGCTAGGAGAAAAGATCCCACTAAATTTTTTTGATAAATATCAAACTTAACTGATTCAATTTCTATCGGTTTCAAAATCGTTTACATTAATTTAATTTTAACTGGTTTAGATTAATTTAAATTTTCTTGATTCGATAGATCATAAAAATATAAAAGGATTGTGATTCACCATCCACGTCTAACCGACAATAATGACGGTGAAGAAACAAACTAAAGATCTTAATATTTTTCTATTTCGCTTTGCAAAATTTTCAAGAAATCAAATCATTCTGCTACAACCGAATTCTTCTTAGTTAAAATTTCAAGAGTTTTGATCATTCTTCAAAAGTGTGTAATCACTTATGATAAATACTAAAAACTTGTAAAATAGAACTTCTTCAGACCCTCTAAAAAACACGCCATTCTATCACAATACTTAGTACCAAGCACATCCTAATTAATGATCAAGATAGGGACGAAGCCCGACATATTTTCTTAAACTAATATTTCCAAGTATGAAAATAAATACTCATAAACTGGAAGGATTTGTAGTAATAATTTATTAAACACAGAAATTTAAAATAGAATTATATTAATATATTCATCCCAAAGATTTCCTTTTTTATTTATAGGATTTTAAAAATAAAGGCTTCTCTTAAAATATTCTTTAACCGGTCAAAAGAGTCTTTTAAATTAATCGGGTTCTCTTTTTTTTATCATTTATTTGTTATAAGAATGTTATTTGTTGCATTTGCCAGAATATCATAAATATATGTTGAAATAATACGTACAGACGCAAAAAGATTTATATTTCATCAAAAATATTTCTTTATGTGGAACTTATAATTCATCAATTAAAAGACAAGGTTTACATGGAGAATATTGGCATGTCACTGATTCTTAAAGTTTAGAAGGACACTTTAGAAGGACACGAAATGGCTAATCTTTAGGAAGCCATTATCTATTTAGCACAGTTTTCGGTCATGGTTTCCATCTACGACTATACTAAAACGCATCTAAATAGATTAATTATAATTTATCAACCTATTTTATCCTAATTACATGGCCATCTTTTTGCCATTACAAATAAAAATTAGAATTTGAAACATAGTTAATGATTTAATTTAATTACTGATGATACTCAATATTGGCGATCTTCAAGATCATGACACGTGACAGATGACGCGTCCCAAGACTCAGAAAAAAGGGCCCATAGAGACTGACTAGGCCGTCCCTGTACCCGACTTGCAAGCACAAGCTGGCCCTCCTCGGGCCTCCCTGCAAATGGGTCTCCTCGGCCCCTCAGCTAGACCCAAGCTGCCACAAGACCAAGACTCCTTGGCCCTCTTGCTCGCCTCCGAGCTCCCCAGCCGAGGCTATCTTCCTCGGTCCCTCCGACCGACCAACTCCACCGCTCACAGGCGTAACCGTCGCTCCGCAAATCTCGCCACGCGCAGATTCTCCGCCAGTAACGCCCCACGTCCCACGTCATCACGATCCCCATTAATGGCCGATCCGCTCTTTACACAGGCATGACGTCGGGAGCGTAACTGTCGGCGAGATTCTCGTGCCTGCTGCTACGTGCTACCGCCGCTATATAAACCCCCATCACAGAGGGGTCGACTAAGCCATTTTTTACTCCACTTAGCCGTTACGCTGCTCGGATCTAGTACTAACTTGATCGTCGGAGGGTCCTCGGTGGTACCAAACCATCCCGGGACTTCCTTGCAGGTACCTGGCGCTAAACTCGTCCAAATCACCAATCTCCTCAAAATCTATTGAGAACCACACGCAGCAGGAGATCACCTCCAAAATCCACCAGGAGATCGACGGAAGACAACATCTGACGGAGACCCCAAAAGGACCTCCATCGGTTACATCAGTTACAAAGGACGATTAATCCGTCTTAAAAGAACAATATGATATATGATACTTAAAAAATGCTGTAGGAATATGACCAGCGAAGGACTCATATTTTTCTAGCGAAGTTGAAGACTTATATATAAAACTTCAGAAACCATTAACCTGTGAATGAAAACGATTAGGATCAAACTCTGCGGCTGGGAAGAAGGAAGATGTGCTTCGGCTCTTGCCGCAGCCTCAAGGCTCCACTTTAACTTCCTTAGGGTAACACTTTTGGTGGTCATTTTATTAAGAAATCTAGCAAAACTAATATGCATCACATTTCCAATTCCACGTTGGACCAATTTATAGACCGAGGTCAAGGTGGTAAATGGGGCCGGGCCGGGCCTGCCGGTCTGGAAGGCCGTAGGGCTGGGCTTGTCAATGGGCCGGGCCAAGTCCGGAAGACCGGGCTTCGGGCTTCAGGTGTGCCTCATATCCCAGCCCGGCCTTGTCTTAGGTCCGTCTTGAATCAGGCCGGCCCAAATGCAATTAAAATTGTTTTGGAAGGTTTTTGGAAAAATGTAAACTTTTGAGCAGTTAAAAATTTCAAATTTCCAAAAACCCTGATCCCATCACATCATTCATTATTTCCGCCTCCTTCTCAATTTTTTTTTTGTTGTTTTTTAACTCCTTTTTAGAAAACCCATATTTTAAATTTCAAATTTCCAAAGACCCGCTCCCGTCACATCATTCATTATTCCCACCCCTTTTCAATTTTTTTTTTCTTTTTCAAAAACCCCACCCAGCAGCCATATTTTTAAAACCCACAGTTACAAATATCTTTATGAGTGGCCCAACGATTTTTAAAAAAAATTCAAAACCCACTAAAATCACCTGTCCCCTTATAATGAATTTTTAAAATTTTTACCAGGGCCCCGGCTCATGGCCGGCCCGGGCCGTCTGGCTGCCCCATCTGAGCCTCAGCCCGGGTCTGATCATTAGCCGGGCCGGCCGGGGGCCATCACGTCCCAGTTGGGCCGGGCCAGACTGTCCAGCCCATTAGCCACCTTTGAGACGAAGAGAATAAAATAGTGCATTGCATGTAACGGAAAGAAAAGTCTTGATACTATATGTGAGTTCATTGACCATATTGGGGCAACCTTAATTGAGGGTATGAATCTAACTCCTCCATAACTTTTAAATATAACAATGGAGGGGGGAAGAAAAATATGCAATGCATCTGGAAGAAGCACTAAACCTAAATCTTCCAAATAATTAACTAGGTATATTTCTCATTTACCGTTTTAAGCCCCTAATAGATTTCTCCCAGTCTCTAGCTCACTCTGCTCGGTCTAGAAATCAAGATGGCGAATCGGAATCCATGAAGAATCCATTCCACAAATACTGGGTTTTCCTAAGAAAACTGGAAAGTTCCCTTAGGTGTATCGGTATGGAGCCAGCGTCGGCCGGGAAAGTGTTTCAAGAAAAAGTCAAAAAATTAAAAAAAAAAATTCTTTAATATATATTTCCGTGTAAGAATCCAAGTTATCCTCGCTCATGGGAAAAGATTCTCTTTCTTAAAAAGTGGGAAAAGAAAAACTTTACACATAAACCTTATAATTTGCTATTTATATACATCATGGAATCATCTAAATTTATTCTATTTTAACCTTGCATTCTTTGTAATTTAATTTCATTTGCCTTCTTATCAACAATTCAGCTAATAAATAGATAAATAAATGAACATAAATCTAAAATATATCGAGATTCTAGCAAAATTAAAGGCTAAATTGAATTGATAATTCTTTTAAAATAATTCACGCAGGTGCCAAGACCTAATATATATCTCATAACATAAATCTAAAAGTTTTTATGTCGATCGATTTACTTTCTTGGGTTCAAATAATGTTTGCATTGGAATCTGCTATTTAACACACATGATATATTACCGTGAACTTTTGCCATTCTTTTTGATAAATATTGTGATGATCTGCTTCTGGTTATTACATTTAAATATTATTATTTGTTTCTCTGTATCTTTTAGGGTCGTTATTTAATTTTATTCAAACTGGATTACTCTGAACAACCTTATGTAGTTATCTACTTGTCTTAATATGGAATTGGCCAGTAATCAACAGAGGCTTGATGTCAAGCACAATACGTAGTAAAATTTGCAAAATTCTTTATTACCTTTCTTAATAACTATTAGCTTGCTTATTCATCGAATATTGTTTCATCCATACATTATTAGAGCAAATAAGGCTAAATATGTACATGATAATATTTGAGAATCTACTGCTTGGTCTAAAAGAAAGACTAAAATCTAAAATTATATCCTAATATAACAAATATCAAATATCTCTTATCTCTTACACCTCCTCTTAAACTCACACTATATTTAATACTGTGAGTTTGAATTACCCAAAATAAAAATAAAAAAATTGAAAAAATGAAAAACTTTAGCATTGTAAGAGATTGTCACGGGTAGTATTTGATGACGATATGGCCGCATACGAGGAGCTATGGAAGAATTGTTCCGAGGAGATGACACAATGGTTGCGTGATTGCGACGCGCATGTAGTCGTGGAAGAAGATCTCTTGGAAATATGATAATGGCATAACCGTACAAGTTAGAGCTGCTTCAGAAGATCTCTTTGACATCTGATGATGCTCACAAATGGTGTCTCCTCGGATTACGACACATGGTGGATGATATGTCCCGAAAGCTACGGAGGTGGAACAAACGAGTTGCACTGTGAGGATTCCTCGGGACTTCGTCTCGGGGAATATGTCCGACCTTACAGGAGACCTTCCTGAATACGTTCCGCCTTCGCCGGGGAAACTACCATCAGCTCGTCTCCGAGCCCCCGGCGTGGCGAGTTTTCTCGGCCTCCCGACTCGTCTCCGAGCCCCCGACGTGTCGAGCTTCCTCGGCCTTCCCCGATCAACCAGAAGCACGGATCCCATGCATCCCGCAACGGTTCCGCGTATATCGCCAGGGCGAGATATCCGCCTCCCCATGATCCGCGTCCTACGTTAGCGCATCCCTCCATTAATGGGCGTGTCCCGCCATTTAAGACGAGAATAACGCTGGGACATAACTGACGGCGGTGATCTTGTGCCCGCTCGCTCCACGCGACCCCTATATAAACCCCTCTCTCAGACGACTCAGGTAACTGGAATTATCTCAATACGCCGCTACTCTGCTTCTATTCCTCAGCTCTAACTTGATCGTCAGAGGGTCCTACGGTGGTCACCCATCCCGGGATTTCTTTACAGACAGCTCGGTGTCCAACACTAACCCATTGAGATCAACACTCAACAACTCCAAAATCAAATCATAGACGTCCAAGACAGCCATCGCAGGATCGACGGAGGACAGTGTTCAGTCGAAAATATTGCATTCTGTAACATAACAATTTCCTCATTATTCTAATCATCTAAGGGTGTTTATTGTAAATATAACACGGATTATAAATTCATCTGCAAAATACCAAATACCCCATGTTATATATATTTAACATTCTTTAAAGGAAATTGTGTGTTTATTACTTTACGCATGATGTTGTATATCTCAACACTTTTCATCAAGATTTTGTGCAGAAAATTCTTCAGGTCAAAGAACCGGAATTGCAAAAATTGCCGATAAAACGCAGCAAGTCAAAAAAATAAAATCTGGCAGAGATTCAGAAAGGATAATAAGATTTCAGATGTCCCATGAAGACCCAAATACCAACACCAGAAGACCCTGTAAAAATGATACAGAGATCTCCTCAAATGGCCGCGGAACCGCAGCCAATCCAGCCCGATCCGCCGTGGATCCGCGGCCGAGTTGGCTCGTCGGCGGTCTGAACTTCTCTAGAGACTTCCTCGTAACCGCCTAGCTTCCTCAAGACACTTAATAACCACGTGGTTTCTTCTGGAAGGCTCTGCATAACAATCAAGCTTATGAAAGAAGCTTGATTTGGGGCTATAAAAGGAGATCTAGATCTTAATTTTGAGGGTTGTTCAAAAAGTTGTTACACAATTGAACCACAATTTAATTCAATACAATTCAATTCAAGTTGAGTGACACAACTTGAGATCCAATCAAATCAAGATCTATTGAGTGCAAAATCACAATCGAAGATCCTTTATTGCAACGCCGATCATCATCAAGAGCAACAGATCAGCGATCGATCCACGTCTCACGAAGATCGAGCCGAGCAAAGATTAACGACAAATTCCCTTTCAAAGGAGCGATCGTGAGCTAGTCTTGTAAACTCGAATTGAGAGGTGTAATTTGAAGGAGATTTAATAAAGATGATAATTGTAATTCTCACTTTCTTTACATTCTTGCATTATGAAATTTCTCGTTCTTGATTCTTTAATTTTCATGATGCGTGAGTGAAATCTCCGCTTGTAAAGAAATCGAGAGAATCGGTAGATCTAATGATGATGAAATCCTAAACTAATCTTAAGTGTTATGAGAATTGTGAACTTTAGGAAAAAGAATTATCGATGACCTAATTTGGAGTGAGATCACGTTCTTAATTATTTCGTTGCAAATTAGGAATCAAATAATTGATGATTCTCTTTGCTAGAGATTAGATTTGAATGATGATCAATGAAAAGATAAGGGATAGTGAAGGAGAAACCCTAGTTTTTTCAATAGATCCCTAATCTTCATTCATCGCCATCGTTCTAGCTACAATTCATCAATAGATAAGATTCGTAATTTTTAGTATTCATCATTGCTACTAATTCGATCGATTCCTACAAGCTATTCTTCATATTCTTGATAATTCAAATTGATATTGAACACTTTCTTGATTTCTAATTCTTGAATATATTCTTGATTTTCTTGACATGACAACTCAATTAAATCTCGAATTACTTTCTTGAATTTTCTTTTATATTTTCATTTCGACTCAACTAAAGCATGAACGAATAAGTACACGCATCTTACTGGACGATCCGTTCTCATTAACGAAACTATCTCGACACCGTTATTGATTGCGGTATAAATTTTTTAGTTGTGATAACATTTCAAAACACAATCCATACGATCAATCAGACAGCATCTAAAGGAGATCCGAAGCTCTATCAGTTGGCGCCGTTTGTGAGAACGAAAGACTTATTTTGTTCTACCAAAAAAGTTGATCTTCCACCCTCGATCCAATGGCGAGCAACGACCACAATGATCCAAACACGAGCCGCCACAACGGAGGTGGGAGCGGCTTGCCTCCCCATCCTAATCCTATCCACGCCTTGTCCGTCCGGATAGACTGGCTCACGACGCTGGTAGATACCCTCGTCTACGTTCAAGCAACGGGCCCTAAACACCAGAGCGCGGCTTTGCTTTCCTGATATAACGACGTCCGCCGAAGGACGGACGGGCACACTCAAGCCCCCGATCTACCTCACCCTTATCACAGCGCCACTGAACACCAGCGGGCCGACTCCGGCCACCTTAACCCATACGCGGTGACTGATTCCATGACCCGCTGGGTACCGGACAGCTCCATGCCACGGTCCCAGGGACGACTGGGCCATCGCCCTAATGCCCGTCGCACGTTCTCTCCTCTTAAGGAGGTGTCGGTCAGCTCGCCTGCTTCCAGGCATGACCAACACCCTTACTCTCGCCGGGATCGCGCGAACGATGAGTGTCATGCCCCGCTTCCCAGAGTACGCTAAAATGGGCACGTGACATAGCCAACCATGCTACCTGTAGGTAAGAAGTATCCATCCACAGTCACATTACGGCTGTAGAGATATCAAAAACAAAATATAACTATCTAAAATACATGTCCATAAGCCAAGATAATATGAGTTAAGAATAATAAAAGTGCGGAAGCAAAAGATTCAATACAAGTAACTGGAATGTGTGTCCCATAATGCGGGCTCACATCAGGAAATAAATGCAGGAAATAAAGAACTAACTACTACCGACACCTCACAGCTCAGCCTGCTGGCTGAAGTACTCCTGCTCGGACTGCAGCAGCGGTACAGAATCTGGGCCATGCAAAACCCAGACGTCAGAGCGTCATGTCATCAAGTAATAAAATATGAACAGAGTAACAGGCAATGCAAATATAAACATGAATGAACAAGCAGGGGTAACAGTAATATAAATCAGGCAGTGCAGGATAGTGTGCAGTGAGTAAACTAAACTGTTCTATTGGGTTATCTATTCTAAAGTCTTTGAAATCAATTTGATGAATTATCGATGCAACTCAATAGTATCCCGTACATACCCGGGACCACGGTCAAGATTCTCGGGCTGAATCCGAGACATGCCGCTAGGCACTAAAACAGGAAATATGTACAGATGAATGATGTCAGCAGCATCATTCCAAGGCTGGCCTAGCCTCTAAAATTGATCAGTAAAGGTAGTACACTGTCGAGTTACAAGTCAGGTTTCATCATTGATTTCCCCATACCCCCAAGTTATATGTGTATGTCAAGTCAGGTATTCAGTAATAAGAACTAATGCCAACACAGGATCAGATAAGAGCAGGTTTGTCTGGATAGACAACAGGAACGGTCCGTGAGGACTACATGTCAGGTTTGTTGGCATTCGACACGAAATCAAGTAACGGGTCAAGCCATGGTACATCAGGTCGAGTCAAGTAGTGTACGGTACCATGTCGGGTCAGGTAATGGTTGCAACAAGTCATGTCAGGAAGCACAAAATGCTATGTGGGTGCTCATAAACAGCTAGCATAGTCATGGTTATAAGTAATCAAGCATGGTTATCAACAACATAATCTAAGCAATGAATTAAACAATAAAGCAGATTCAATTAATTAGTAGTACAGTTATCAGTTGTGGTTCAAAGAGTGTTTCATCATTATATGAATACAGGGTGACATTCATGGCCGTTAAATCATGTTAACCAATATTAAGAATTTCCAGGGATGCAATAATCTATAAATATGTTCACTGGACGAAGTCACAGCTAAAACTAGTTTAAGTGCGCACAAGTGTCCGATGGATTAAAACTATAGAAAGATACTATAGGCTATGTCAAAATGTGATTAAACATATGATTGTAGTTATGAGATTTAACATTTAAATGTGATCATGTATGCAATAATTGCCTTTCAAGTTCTAGATCTAAATAATATAAACCGATGCAAACGGAACATCGAAATGATATAAAACGATGCATGGGGTACTATAATTAAACTACAGGTATTGGAATATGTATAAAATGATTTAAATATCATGTAGCAAGATCAACTTGCCTCGACGGGTCGTGAAACGGAAAACGGAACGTTACGCGTCGGCGGGGAAAAGTCGTGACGCGCGCACGGTACACGGAATGCGTCCGAACGACGAACAGTGGAGTCACACGGGTCGCAGGTCCTCGCTGGGTCGTCGGGAAACTTCGTCGGCACGGTCGGATTCCGACAAAACATAAAAACAGTGAATGGAGTGCTAAAAATATAGATCCAGAGAAAGAAGAGAAGAGAACAATTAAAGAAGAAGAAGAAAGAGAATGAGGGATGCTTACTGGGTCTCAGAGGGGTGCTGGTAATGACGGCGAGATCGACGGCGGTGATGAACGCTGGTGAAGGGTTTACCGAAGAGCTAGGGTTCGGTTAGGGTTTGGGGTCAGTTTGGGTGCAGGGTTAGGTGATGGGGTTCTGGTGAGGGGATGGTGTCGAGGAGAGGAAGGGAATGAGGTGGTGATGATGGTGAGAGGGAGTCGGCGGCGACGCGAGAGGCTGAGGTTGTCGGGTCGGTTCTGGGTGTGCACAGGGGAGAGAGAAAAGAGAAAGAAGATGAAAGCGAGGAGGAGGAGATTGAGAAGAAGAAGAATAGATGGAGATGGCGACGTGGCAGAGGCGGCTAGGGCAACGGCGAGAGGAGACGAGACGAGACGGCTAGGGGTTTTTTGCGATGGGTTTAAGAGAAGGAGGCGCGGGGTTTTAAAAGAGAAGAAGAAAGGAAACGTGAAGGGAGGTGACCGTAAGCGAGAGGCGGTGACGAGATCCGAGAAGCGAACAGTGTTCGCGAGAGGAGAGAGAGAGCGCGAGAGGAGAGAGAAAGGAGAAGGAGAGAGAAAGGGAGAGAGCTGCGGAGGACAGAGGAAGAGAAAAAGGGAGAGAGAGAAGGAAGTGGGGCCCAGGCGCAAGTGAGGGGAAGCTTTTGATTGGCTGACGAATTAAGGATTGGTTGGGAAAAGATTTATAATTGGTTGGGGAAAGAGAGTTAGTTTAGGAAAAAATATAAAAGGATTTTCTTTATAGTATTAAGAATATTGTGCCGGCTGTAAAGATATGCTAAATGGATTTAAAGGATTAAAGAATAATTAGATTTTTTTTATTTAAAATTCAAATAGTTGAATTTTAGCGGAATACAAAACATTTCAGAAATGCGTCCAGGTTGGTTCCAAAATTTTGAATTCGAAAAATGAAAATTATTGGAGGGTTCCAAAAATTTAAATGAAGGATTATATAATTTAAAAGTATACCCCCAAGAACGGACGCACGCACGTGCGCGTAGACGTCCAAACACGTCCGTTTCACTGAACGGGACGAGAACACGATGCAAGAACGCTACCACAGGGTTAGAGGTGCCGAGCAGGCCATGACAAGTATTTTTAATTTAATTTTAGATGCCTTAAATTGTTATATGCAGAATATGGATTGTCGGGGTAAATTACAACTAGCAACAGTCAAGCAAGATAAATGAAATAAATACCACACACTACCCATACGGTAACTGAAATTTATAGAACTGGATTCGGTTGTTACATTATACCCAACTACAAAAAAATTTCGTCCTCGAAATTCCAAGAACACAAAAGATAGACGACCGACAAACTACACGAAAAGATGGGGAAACTTCTGCCGGATTTCATCTTCTCGTTCCCAAGTGGACTCTCCATGCGAGCGATTACCCCAAGAAACAAGTACAAGGGGGATAACCTTGTTCTTAAGAACCTTTTCCCTTCGATCCATAATTTCAATCAGTCGCTCCTCAAAAGTCAAGTCTTCTCGCACCGTCAACTCCGAATGATCCAATACATGCGTTTCATCTCGAACATACCTACGGAGTTGAGATACGTGAAACACATCGTGCACACTCGCCAAGGACTGCGGTAACGCTAAACGATACGCTACTTCGCCAACACGCTCCAAGATCTCAAAGGGTCCAACAAATCGAGGACTGAGCTTTCCTCGACTTCCAAAACGAATCACCCCTCTAGTCGGTGATATTTTCAAGAATACCAAATCACCTACGGCGAACTCTAGAGGTCTTCTCGACGTATCTGCCCAACTCTTCTGTCTATCTTGAGCTGCTTTCATATGATTCCGAATAGTGTTAACTTTCTCAACTGTTTGCACAACCAAATCTGGTCCCCACAATCTTCGTTCACCGACATCGTCCCAACAAACCGATGAACGACACTTGCGACCATACAAAGCTTCAAATGGAGCCATCTGAATAGTTGCCTGGAAACTGTTGTTGTATGAAAACTTCACCAAATGTAGATGATCCTCCCAAGAACCCTTGAAGTCCAACATGCATGCTCTCAACATATTTTCAAGAGTTTGGATCGTTCTCTCCGACTGACCATCAGTTTGAGGATGATAAGCTGTGCTAAACTTCAATCGAGTCCCCAAACCTTCCTGTAAACTCCTCTAGAAGTGTGATAAAAACCGAGTGTCACGATCGGACACGATGCTCACTGGTACTCCATGCAATCTTACAATCTCCTGCATGTACCGCTCTGCCAAAGTTTATGTTGATTGACCAACCCGAAAAGGAATAAAATGAGCTGCCTTGGTCAAACGATCAACAATCACCCATACTGCATTGTTGCCTTTTGGACTCCGCGGTAGAGCTGTCATGAAATCCATGGTTATATGTTCCCACTTCCACTGAGGAATCGGAAGTGGTTGCAACAAACCAGCAACCCTTTGATGTTCAGCCTTAACTTGCTGACACACCAAGCACTTTGCCACAAAGCGAGCAATCTCCCGTTTCATACCTTCCCACCAGAAATGCTGTCGTAAGTCTCGGTACATCTTCGTGCTTCCTGGATATACGGAATAAGTTGAACTGTGTGCATCCTTCATAAGCTCTTCGCGAATATCTCCCTTTGGCACACACAAACGGCTACCATATCTCAACGAACCATCTTCATGGATCAATAAATCTGTTCGTAGTCCGGTTTCAATCTGTTCTCGAAACTTTTGCAATCTAGGGTCCTGCGATTGCGCTACTTTAATATTCTCGATCAACGACGAATGTACTTGCAGCTGTCCTGAAGAATACGGTAGCACAACCTCCAAATCAAATCTTCGAAATTCTTCAACAAGTTTCTTATGCGTAGTCAACATCTGAATTGCTAGTAACCGACTGAGCGCATCCGGTACAACATTGACCTTCCCCGGATGGTACTTGAGATCAAGATCGTAGTTAGCCATCAGCTCTAACCATCTATGCTGCCTCATATTAAGCTCCTTCTGCGTGAACACATACTTCAAACTCTTATGATCCGTGAATACTTCGACCCTTTCTCCCAAAAGGTAGTGTCTCCAAATCTTCAAAGAGAAAATCATAGCCGCAAGCTCCAAGTCGTGAGTTGGGTAATTCTTCTCATGTCTTCAACTGTCTTGATGCGTACTCTACAACCTTCCCATGCTACATCAAAACACATCCCAATCCTTTCCTACATGCGTCGCTGTGAATCACCAATCCTCCGGAATTGTCTGGCACGGTCAGAATAGGGGCGGTTATCAATTTCTGCTTCGACGTCTCAAAAGCTGACGCACATCTATCCGTCCACACAAAAAGTACCTCCTTGCGCGTAATCTTGGTCAATGGCTCCGCCAGATGAGCAAAGTTCTCCACAAATCTTCTGTAATACCCGGCTACTCCAAGAAAACTTCTTATTTCTGCAGCATTTTTCGGAATCGACCATTCTCGAACTGCTGCAATCTTTTCGGGATCGACGACGATTCCATCGCCTGACACAACATGCCCCAAAAACTTTACTTCTTCCAGCCAAAACTCGCACTTGCTCATCTTCGCATACAACTTCTCCTGTCTCAACGTTTGCAGTACGATCTTCAAATGCTCAGCATGCTCTTCAAAACCCCTCGAGTAAACTAGAATATCGTCAATGAATACCACACTAAACTGGTCCAAGAATAGTGAAAAGATTCGGTTCATCAAGTCCATGAATATTGCCGGTGCATTCGTTACTCCGAAGGGCATCACTAAGTACTCGTAATGTCCATACCAAGTTCGGAACACCGTCTTGCAAATATCTTCTGCTTTCACTCGGACCTGATGATATCCAGATCGCAAATCCAGCTTCGAGAATACCCTCGCGCCACTAAGCTGCTTAAAAGTTCGCCAGTGCGAGGGATCGGGTACTTGTTCTTAATAGTCACCCGGTTTAATTCTCGATAGTCGATGCACATCCTTCTCGTGCCATCTTTCTTCTTGATTAGAAGAACTGGAGCTCCCCAAGAAGAGTTACTGCTTCGAATCCAACCCTTCTCAAGCAATTCAGCAACCTGTTTCTTAACTTCTTCCAACTCCACTGGTGCCATTGGATAATATGTTTTAGATACTGGCGCTGCACCAGGAATAAGATCAATTGCGAACTCCACATCCCGCTTCGGCGGTAATCCCGATATATCTTCAAACACGTCCATAAAATCACGAACAACAGTTGGCTCTTCACTTTTATCAACCTCCATTGATGCAAGAATACTAGTCATCGGCCTAGCCCTAAACTCGACTGGCCCGACAGAACTACTTCCTCCAGTGAAGATAAACTCGGAATGTCCGGGAATCTGAAAAATTACTTTCTTTGCCCTACAATCAATGTGAGCGTGGAAAGTGCCAAGAAAATCCATTCCCAAGACAACCTCGTAGCTGCCCGTATCAATCACCAAGAAATCTGCAAAAAGCTCACGTCCGCAAACAACAACTGTACACTCCTTACATTTCCTACTAGATATGATTTTCCCATTCCCAGTGTGTATGTCCCAGAAACTAGACAGGGTGGTCTAGGTAATCGAGTGTGTAGCTATAAACTTGGACGACATAAAACAATGGGATGCACCAGAATCAAATAATGCTAATGCGGGAAAACCATGAACGAGTAGAATACCTGAAACAACTTCTCCTGATCCCTTAGCTTCCTCAGCTGTCAAGGTAAAAGCTCGAGCCTGATTAGGTCCTTGAGTCAGCTGCTTCTGTCCCTGAAATGGTTTCTGCGGAGGCTTCGGAATATCATCCCTCGTACGAAGCTTCGACGGACATGAGTTAATAGTGTGATCTGCCGCTCCACAAACCAAACAGAGTCCTTGCCTTCTTCGACAATCGTTTTGCACGTGGCCGGGTAAATGACAGTAGTTACAAGTTATGCTCTTTCTCTGGTCAACTACAGCAGGCTTCTTCATCAGTGTTACACCACGACGGTCCACAGAAATACCTCTGCGACCATGAGCTCGGTTTGGTACAAATGCCGGCTTCCTTACCGCAACTGCTGTCTGCTGCAAACTCCCAGTCTTCCCAGATAAGCCCTGCTGTTCTCGGGCTGCCGTAAGTACCTGTGAGAAAGTGGTCAAACCCAGGGAGACAATCTGCCTCTGGATGTCCACATCCAAGCTGCGCATAAACCTTCTTGCCCTGTCTGCATCGTTGGCAACTAAAGGTCCAGCGAATCTACTAAGTCGTGTCCATTGTTGGAGATAGTGCCCTCAAAGTCAATTATTGGATCGCATGTACGTGATTGCAATGATTGAGGCAGGACCTATACCGATATGACAGTCTTGCTCGAGATGATAGTATGCTATCTAGTTTGTCTTTATCATCGTATATATGCTTTAGTTCACTATTGCATGATGATAGAGCCCATAGGATTCTTGCTTGACTACCAGCAGTATGATGGCGATCATATACGTGGGAGCTGGGGTCTGTAAGCACATCCTTAAATGTGTCCCTAGTCGTGGGAGTTTCGAGACAGGGCATCGATACTCCAGAGTAGACTAGTGTATACAGTCGAGACCCCGACGAGGGGCGGTGGCCGGTCTCACAAGCCACTGGTGTCAGTTAGATCACCTAAGATGTATACAGGTGCTCATTGAGTTATGAGTACACCGGACAGGACTCGCCGGGAATCTGCTAGTTGGTATTATACATATCGTCAGATAGCAATTCCCTGGTGACATGTGTACAGGTTAGTTCATCGACCTGAGATCGTCATTAGTCTCGTGTGAGTTCCCACTGTGCTTAGATTACTACCCTACCACGCTCAAAGGAGTTGTGCAAACAGGTTTTAGTTGGGTACAGTCCCGAGCCACATTGGAGGCAAGTGAGCGGATTGTCGGGGATTCGTCTCTCCCGGTATTGGGGGTTGATGTCGCGCAGTGCACGGGTGGCCATCACTAGGAATCCTCGGCCGAGGTAGTGTAGAATTACTGATTTGGATCAGTAGTTTCTCAGGTGGTGATGGGCTTCATGCCGACACGATTTATCGCGTTATTAGGGGTCTGACTTTATCCACCCCGTAGACTCGATATGCGATACTCTTTAGACGAATGGACCGGACTGTATATACATTGTCACTGTCAGGCTCAGTAGGGTTTATAGATGAGTTCGCTCGTCAGCTTCCCTTCCAATCAATACATAGGAAATACGTTACGTGCAGCTTGTACCTCTGACGTGCTAGTGGTCATACCCAGTGCCAGTGTGTTGATGAGTCATTAGAGTCCCCCACAGATACTTTCCCAAGTTCGGGCGAAACGTTGTAGAGGCCGTATGGGTTTATGGCAAGGTTCGGAAAAAGCACGTGCGATTTCGCACGTGTCGTTTTTCGGACAGATAATACTGGTAGGCTTTGGTTTAAGCCGGAACCCAGTATTATACTGTATAGATATAATATCTTTGTCTCAGATGTATTTGTATTCGGTCGTAATACAAATGCGGGTATGTTTATACTGATACGGGGTTATCCTGAAATTCGTTTCAGGATCACTTTTGGAAGTTGCCAGTTTCCAGTTTTCTATCTGCCGTATTTGACACTCGGTTAAATACGGATTTATCTTTTCTTTGGATGAGTATAGAAGCTTCTAGAAGGTGGTGACTAGGTTCATGCATCTTGGTGAGTCATTAGTGCATTGATTATTGCATTAAATGCTTTTGTGACTAGGTTTAAGTTCATTGGTTATCATTTAATGCATTCATACAAGGTGTCTTATGACTCATTCTTTTGGTTTAGTGCTAATGGTCACTCTCTTGTATCCTACACTCACCTCCCTCTTGCTATAAGTGGCCGGCCTCTCCCCCCTCTCTTGGCTCATGGTTGCTAGAAAAAGATTGGTATTGTTTTGGACTCATGGAAATTAGATAAGCCTCATTTCTCATTTCACCCGATTCCAAAAGGCAATTTCATTAACCGTTCATCCATAGCCTTGGACGTAACGAGACAAAGTGTTCTACTTATTCTCTACTTCATCTTGGTCGTCTCTTTTAGCAAACTTGACGATCGAGTTGCCTCGGTTCAGAGGCGGGAGCCTGTTTAAAGATCCGTCGACGTGGTGCCACCTGGACGACAAGACTGGAGATCGAGGAGATCGGAGCAACCGCAACAAAGCGTGGGATGATGGTTGAAGACCGAAGGACTCGGATCGTTCGGTATAACACTTCCACCCACTTTGTAGTTTGTTAGTTTAGCTTTAATGGCAGATCCGGGTTACGGTACACGATAGCGCCAGTTGTAAAAAGTTTTTGTTCCGCATTTGGCGTCTGTTAGACGGCCGGGACGCTACCGTGGACTTACAGTGGTATCAGAGCCTCACCATTAAGCTATACTAACTTGTGCTAACACGTTTAAAAGATCGATCGAACGGAATTTCCGAAACTACAATTTTCTGCACTAAAGTTTCTGTCGATTTTTAAAAGAGTCTAAGATTATTTTAAGCATCACAGAAAAACAAGCAGGCTTTTTGAAGAAAACTCCAGAAATTTGATTCTCTGATTCGTCCGTACGGCCGCGGAACCGCCGCCAAAACTATGCTTTGGCCGCGGATCCGCGGCCATATTGGAGCTTCAGAGGGTAATATTTCTTCTGTTGTTTCTTCTGAGAAAATTATGGTTTCTGGTATATATCTTTTGGGCCCAGATTTGGTTACTGTACAGCAGATGTACGTGGGACCCATTTCGGGAAATTTGGTTGATCGAAATTTTAAATTTGTTAGTATGCAGTATTTTCATTATATCTCCGACCGAGAATGTTTTTTGATCGGTAAACCGCGTCTGATTGCTATAGTTCTTTTAGACGGGTTTGCGAACGTGACATTCGCGTTGATGTTCTGTGTTGTACTGTGATGTTGCGGATTTGTCGTGGTGGATAGCAGGGTGCAATGATAGTGCAGTTTGGATTTATTTGTACATTTGATATTGCGGGGCGAGCGTCCAACATGTGGACTGCCGTCACTGCCTGTTTGTATAATATTCTTTTGGGGCACGACTGGGTCGAGGTCGATGTACCCATTGTACATATTTTTATATTCTGTACTAGGTTTATCCCGCGAAGGAGTGCACGGATAGCCGGGTTCTGGAGGGCAACGGATCCGTATCTCATGGCTTTGAGAGGCAAAGGGACCTCACTCTAAAATTGGTAGACTATTCGCCGCACTCGTAGGGGGTATAGTTTGGCCCAAGGAGGGGTGCTCAATTTACCGGATTCCGTGAAGTGCCGGGTGTTCCATTCACTATGCTGTGGGGACCACCTCGCTTCAGGTTTTGGCGGGTAATTTGCCGCACCCGTAGGGGTCTAGGTTTCATTGCACAGGCTATCCACACGACCAAGGGAACGTCAGGTTTCAGCAGCGGCTCTGTGAAACCCGGGGATCCCAGATTATCTGTATTGTTCTGTGATGCTTATTACTTTTCTGTAATGTTGCATATTATCACGCCTGGAGCGATTATTGTATATTGGTATATATACTATTTGATGTTGTATATGTTTTACACCCGCGCTAGTCCAGCCCCCGCTCTGTCGTTAGTTAAGTAACCTAACGGGTGATGACGGGACCCAGTGGCGAATGCGGATGGCATATACGTACATTTTATTTTCGTTCTTTTCTGGTGTGATTGATTGATGGGACTGCATTGATTCTTATCAATGCAAGGATAAAACAAACCTATATTTGATGTTGTTGGAACAAATTTTAAAAGGTGTTATTACAAAGATGTTTCCTTTTGTTTTGCATAGCGGTATTCAGTTGGAATATCCTGCACCTCATTCCACGAGGCAAAGGCCGGGATCCCTTCACCGGGAGTGACCCCTTGGGCAGAAGTTTACGTCAGGGTAATAACTTCAATATAGTCGATTACAAGTTGCTTTGCATCGCGGTATTCAGTTGGAATATCCTGCACCTCATTCCACGAGGAAAGAGCCGAGATCTCTTCACCAGGAGTGACCTCTTTAGCAAAGGTTTTTCGCCACTATATTTTTATAAGAAGATATCAGGTTCCTTCAACGAAATCAAGTTCATTACGTTAAAGGTTTTTCGCCAAAAACCAGCCGTAGCTCTCCGTCATTTCTTATGGATGGTCAGTAGTATTCAAGCTATGTTTGTTGGCCCTTAGTCAAGGCATAGTGTTTGGTAGCTGCTGGGTATTCATTTGTTGCATAGATAAATGCGTTGGTTTGGGACAGTCGTATTACTTTGTTGGCCTTTAGTCAAGAGTATGTACGGGTGGGTTCAAATTAACCAGGACAATGACGGGAAGAACTTGACATGTGACTTATGATTTGTTGGCCCTTAGTCAAGGTTATAAGAGCATGGGGCAAAAATCACATCGGGAGTTTCAAACATACAGGAAACTTGCCAGATATGCGCATACCTTCTGGAGTGTGATAACTTGAGTGGCTTCCATCAAGTTATCATGCGATGATAGTTGGATCCCGATTCTCACTGATGAGTTAGTTTACTCTTCCGGTGATCCCGATTAATTCTTCTTTCAGGTTTGGAGGAGAATTTGAGATAACAGTGGGAGGTTTCCTGATTAGATAAAGTGATAACCATTCTGATCTAGGTTAGAGTGCACGCAGAGTGTTTCTTTTCTCTCTCTCTCTCTTTTGGCAGCGACTTTTGACCGACCCTAGACTATGACTCAGTGACCAAGTTGACCGAACCTTCTTATAATACTGGCTTTTGGATTGTCCGAGTTGCATAAGTCATTGCCGCTCTTTCATTTACCCTTTGTATTTCTCAGAACACGCCGTAATACTACGGACATCCACTTCCATTGGATAGTTCCATCGTATGGTTATATACGAACTCGAAGGGACTTCTTCGAGGATGGATCCAGGTTCAGGAGAAATAGAATTGGTTTATTCAGTTGTCTTTTATTATCACCTTCTCTCAGGTTGCGAGGGCTCCTTAGTTTAGGAGAGTACACCTATTACGCTTATTAGATAGTCTTATTCCAAACCATAGGCAGGTGTCGAAAGGTAGGGAATGAAGAAAACCAATTAGCCTAAATAGAGTGTACAGAAGGTAATATGTAAAGACAAAATGAAGGGATTAGAAAGAGGGCAAAGTAAATTGCGACTGTTATCATTCACGACCAAACCGCGTACTTCATCACCACTCCTATTTCACCTTTGCTTTTTCCGCAGTTCGGGAGAAATAGAATAAAGTTTTATTCAGTAGTCTTTTATCATCACCTTCTCTCATGTTGCGAGTACTCCTAAGATTAGGAGAGTACACCTATTATACTTACTGGATAGTCTTCTTCCAAACCATAGGCTGGTGCCGAACGGTAGGAAAGGAAGAAAACTATTTAGCCTGACGATGGTGTACAGAAGGAAATGACTAAAGACAAATAAAGGGATTTGGAGAGATGGCAAAGAAATATACGGTTACAGTCATGAATTGGATTATGGAAGAGGCATTACTAGGAATACCAGGATACCCCTACGAGACATTTTAATGTTTCAGTTTCACTGCTCATTGTTAAAGAAAAACTGATTTCCCGATTAGATACTTACACCAAGGTATGTATTTACCAGATTTCATTCTCATATCTGTATGGTTTTTACAGATGACGAGTGGGAGTAAGTTATTGGGAATTAGGTAATCATCCTCATTATATCGGAATTCGTTGTAATTGGTGATATTTGAGGAAATCACCTGGGTACAGTTTTCAACCTACGATGCACATGTTTTGAGTTATTCAACTCAGCAGACTTATACAGAGTATTGTATGTTGTCCAGTGTCCGTCAGGACAGAGGGGTAGGTCCTCGTACTATGTTCTGTTTCCTTATGACTTCTCTAGTTATTAGACAAGTGTTTCGTAGAAATACAATGTCTAAGTTTTGAGAAGTTATGGGTATAAGAATAAAGTAGAGAACCAGGTATCACAAGTATCGAGATTCTTCAAAGAGATCGAAGATGTGGATTCTTGTGATTGGTATTCAGATAATAGTAATGGTTTTGAGAAACTCGTTTCTCTTTCAGGTTACTCATAATTGGATGGATTCCTAAGTTGAGTAATACTGAGTGGCCACTTTCCATTAAGTTGATATGCACTGGAGACAGCTGCATGATTTGAATCTGGTTCCAATTAAATTAGTGCCTCTATTTCTATATTGTATATAGAATGGTTCATATCTTAACGATGTTAAGATACGGGGAGTTGTCCAGCTTATGCTTAAAACCAGACACTGGATAACTCAAGGCACGTTTCTGTAATGGCAGTTTGTAGGTTGACCCTGGCTTTGACGAAGGTTGACATTTCTACCATCTGGAAGATCAATAGTGATATTGTTTTTGACTCACCACAGTTTTATTAAAATGGATTTTTTCAGAAAACAGTAGTGGGAGTATGGTAGAACTGGAAGTGATTCCAGAACCGCAGATGATTACGGAAAATTTAATAGGACCTATATATTCAATCACGTTTGACATCCCATTAGCCACTCCGCAGATATGGTGGGTAACCTCAGACACCCGAGAGGTACTCCGGTAGCCTCAAGGACGGTGACGGGGAGGTTCTTGTTTACCCAGACTTGACACTACTGTTGTTCCAGACTGTAAGACCCGGCAAGAGGATAAGTATAACGTCGTTCTAAACATGCTTTAGAAGTGTACGTAGATATTATTCTGCCGGAGGGTTGTCGTAGTCAGTGGGAGCAGCGGAAGCATAGTGGGCAAGTAGCTTATGTCTATTTATAAACTTGAGCAAATATAGCGGAGATAAGATCATCTAATTTTGATGTGACAGTCATAGGTTTGACTTCATCAGAATAGGGAATGGATCTGTTAAGAAGGTGGTTGGGTGTGATGTCCTGGTATTTGGATGACATACACAGAGTAGGAAGTAAAATTCCTATACTACGATCGGTTATACTGTGGTCATCACACAGTTGTTTCTCCAGACAGGACATGGATATAATATCAGACATTCTGGTTTCTAGATCTATGGTTTTAGATCTGGATTTGGGTAGTTTCCCAATGTGGGTACTGTGACAATATTCTAATAGTTTTTAGAATAGATGACTCCTGCCATGGTGGTGTACCTGCAGGTGATGGAGTCACCCTCTCTAAAGGTATCTTAGAGACTAAAGGAGAGAGGGATGTGCATGATTGGCAGATCACTTGCTTAGGCAATTGAGTTAATCATGGGATATCAAGTACCACACCAGATGTAGTTTTTGCACTTGATGCGATAAGTTTATATTAATCCAATCCCGAAGAAACGTAAGGAAGCAGTTTTAGAACATAAGGTGCATGTTCTATGGATTTGATGACGGCAGTCTCCTTCGGGAGACGGTTATCATTCCAGGCTTCCAAGGTGACATGAATGACAGAGTGATTGTCAGAGTTATAGTTTTCCCTCTGATGAGGGACAGTATTATGGACAGGTGGTCCAAGAAGATACTGTGGGAGGTATGGTGCTGGATACTGATTAGGTTCAGTTATCGATACTGTCTAAGAAGTTTGGATTTGGAGTTCATTTATGAACTAGGTCCCATCAGATATTCAGACATATTCTAAGACAGGTATTACTCGATTCGGGAGATGGCTTTCTCCGCGAACTTGAGATTAAGAGGGACATAGAAAGAAACATCAGGGCGGATCCACTCACTGAGGCTATTTCTCAAACACAAGAGTTTTACAAACTAGCTTTGTGAAACTGATTAGTAGAGGAGTTGGATGTTCGGTATCACACGGGCTGTGAGTATGCGACATCGCAATAATTAGCCTTAAGTGCAAGTGGGAGATTGTTGGAGATAGTGCCCTCAAAGTCAATTATTGGATCGCAGGTACGTGATTGCAATGATTGAGGCAGGACCTATACCGATATGACAGTCTTGCTCGAGATGATAGTATGCTATCTAGTTTGTCTTTATCATCGTATATATGCTTTAGTTCACTATTGCATGATGATAGAGCCCATAGGATTCTTGCTTGACTACCAGCAGTATGATGGCGATCATATACGTGGGAGCTGGGGTCTGTAAGCACATCCTTAAAAGTGTCCCTAGTCATGGGAGTTTCGAGACAGGGCATCGATACTCCAGAGTAGACTAGTGTATACAGTCGAGACCCCGACGAGGGGCGGTGGCCGGTCTCACAAGCCACTGGTGTCAGTTAGATCACCTAAGATGTATACAGGTGTTCATTGAGTTATGAGTACACCGGACAGGACTCGCTGGGAATCTGCTAGTTGGTATTATACATATCGTCAGATAGCAATTCCCTGGTGACATGTATACAGGTTAGTTCATCGACTTGAGATCGTCATTTGTCTCGTGTGAGTTCCCACTGTGCTTAGATTACTACCCTACCACGCTCAAAGGAGTTGTGCAAATAGGTTTTAGTTGGGTACAGTCCCGAGCCACATTGGAGGCAAGTGAGCGGATTGTCGGGGATTCGTCTCTCCCGGTATTGGGGGTTGATGTCGCGCAGTGCACGGGAGGCCATCACTAGGAATTCTCGGCCGAGGTAGTGGAGAATTACTGATTTGGATCAGTAGTTTCTCAGGTGGTGATGGACTTCATGCCGACACGATTTATCGCGTTATTAGGGGTCTGACTTTATCCACCCACTAGACTCGATATGCGATACTCTTTAGACGAATGGACCGGACTGTATATACATTGTCACTGTCAGGCTCAGTAGGGTTTATAGATGAGTTCGCTCGTCAGCTTCCCTTCCAATCAATACATAGGCAAAACGTTACGTCCAGCTTGTACCTCTGACGTGCTAGTGGTTATACCCAGTGCCAGTGTGTTGATGAGTCATTAGAGTCCCCCACAGATACTTTCCCAAGTTCGGGCGAAACGTTGTAGAGGCCGTATGGGTTTATGGCAAGGTTCGGAAAAAGCACGTGCGATTTCGCACGTGTCGTTTTTCGGACAGATAATACTGGTAGGTTTTGGTTTAAGCCGGAACCCAGTATTATACTGTGTATATATAATATCTTTGTCTCAGATGCATTTGTATTCAGTCGTAATACAAATGCGGGTATGTTTATACTGATACGGGGTTATCCTGAAATTCGTTTCAGGATCACTTTTGGAAGTTGCCAGTTTCCAGTTTTCTATCTGCCGTATTTGACATTCGGTTAAATGCGGATTTATCTTTTCTTTGGATGAGTGTAAAAGCTTCTAGAAGGTGGTGACTAGGTTCATGCATCTTGGTGAGTCATTAGTGCATTGATTATTGCATTAAATGCTTTTATGACTAGGTTTAAGTTCATTGGTTATCATTTAATGCATTCATACAAGATGTCTTATGATTCATTCTTTTGGTTTAGTGCTAATGGTCACTGTCTTGTATCCTACACTCACCTCCCTCTTGCTATAAGTGGCCGGCCTCTTCCCCCTCTCTTGGCTCATGGTTGCTAGAAAAAGATTGGTATTGTTTTGGACTCATGGAAATTAGATAAGCCTCATTTCTCATTTCACCCGATTCCAAAAGGCAACTTCATTAACCGTTCGTCCATAGCCTTGGACGTAACGAGACAAAGTGTTCTACTCATTCTCTACTTCATCTTGGTCGTCTCTTTTAGCAAACTTGACGATCGAGTTGCCTCGGTTCAGAGGCGGGAGCCCGTTTAAAGATCCGTCGACGTGGTACCACCTGGACGACAAGACTGGAGATCGAAGAGATCAGAGCAGCCGCAACAAAGCGTGGGATGATGGTTGAAGACCGAAGAACTCAGATCGTTCAGTATAACACTTCTACCCACTTTTTAGTTTGTTAGTTTAGCTTTAATGGCAGATCCGGGTTACGGTACACGATAGCGCCAGTTGTAAAAAGTTTTTGTTCCGCATTTGGCGTCTGTTAGACGGCCGGGGCGCTACCATGGACTTACATCCATTCTGCTGCATGCACATCTATGGGTGCTCCATTCTGCTTCAGACCGATGAACTTCTCTTCCATTTCCTCCCGTGCAGTCCGCGGGAAGAATTTCTCCAGGAAACTCTTCGAAAAATCCGCCCACTTGATCGGCTTGGGCAAGCGGGTCTCCTCCACAAGCCACCATTCACGGGCGTAGTCCACTAACTGAATGTGTACCATATCTACTCTTTTCTCATCTGGAATCTGTGCCGCAATAAGCAAGTTCTCCGTGTCAACTAGCCACTGCTCTGCTGGCAACGGCTCCTCCAAACCAGTAAATGCAGACGGACCCAAACGCCTGAAATCTTCTACGGTCCCTACTCGATCAACTGGTTTAGCTTCAACATTGTTCACGGACTGCTGAACGGTCCGCAAACCTTCCTGAAACGATTCAGCTTACTGCTGGATCAGCTCGGTCTGTCTCTTTTGATTCTCCAGTATTCCCCGTATCACTCCAAGCATAGCGGCTCCGTCAACATGCCTTTGGTACGTCTTCAAATTCTTATCTACCATATTCCTGAAAGCATGATAACAAATTCAAAATATAGAGCAAGGCTAGAACTCCAAGTTACTTAAACAGAGTACCGCATTGTAACTATGCCACGGTATTATAGCCACAATTACATAATCCACCCAAGTCGCCTAAGTCCTAGAGATAACAAGGAATCAGGTTTCGAGTCGATATGCAAAGGAAGTTTGCACATCGTAAAAGATATAATCAGGAAGAACTTGATTCAAGAACGGTAAAACGGCAAGGTGGCAGGACATGTTCCCTAAACACGGGTATTCTGATTCGTGTGTTGGGTATAATACCCAACTACAAAAGAATCAACCCGACTAACCTATGCTCTGATACCAAAAGAACCATGTCACGCCCCGCTTCCCAGAGTACGCTAAAATGGGCACGCGACATAGTCAACCATACTACCTGTGGGTAGGAAGTATTCATCCACAGTCACATTACAGCTGTAGAGATATCAAGAACAAAATATAACTATCTAAAATACATGTCCATAAGCCAAGATAATATGAGTCAAGAATAATAAAAGCGCGGAAGCAAAAGATCCAATACAAGTAACTGGAATGTATGTCCCATAATGCGGGCTCACATCAGGAAATAAATGCAGGAAATAAAGAACTAACTACTACCGACACCTCACAGCTCAGCCTGCTGGCTGAAGTACTCCTGCTCGGACTACTGCAGCGGTACAGAATATGGGCCATGCAAAACCCAGACGTCAGCGCGTCATGTCATCAAGTAATAAAATATGAACAGAGTAACAGGCAATGCAAATATAAACATGAATGAACAAGCAGGGGTAACAGTAATATAAATCAGGCAGTGCAGGGTAGTGTGCAGTGAGTAAACTAAACTGTTCTATTGGGTTATCTATTCTAAAGTCTTTAAAATCAATTTGATGAATCATCGATGTAACTCAATAGTATCCCGTGCATACCCGGGACCACGGTCAAGATTCTCGGGCTGAATCTGAGACATGCCGCTAGGCACTAAAACAGGAAATATGTACAGATGAATGATGTCAGCAGCATCATTCCAAGGCTGGCCTAGCCTCTAAAACTGATCAGTAAAGGTAGTACACTGTCGAGTTACAAGTCAGGTTTCATCATTGATTTCCCCATACCCCCAAGTTATATGTGTATGTCAAGTCAGGTATTCAGTAATAAGAACTAATGCCAACACAGGGTCAGGTAAAAGCAGGTTTGTCTGGATAGACAACAGGAACGGTCCGTGAGGACTACATGTCAGGTTTGTTGGCATTAGACACGAGATCAAGTAACGGGTCAAGCCATGGTACATCAGGTCGAGTCAAGTAGTGTACGGTACCATGTCGGGTCGGGTAATGGTTGCAACAAGTCATGTCAGGAAGCACAAAATGCTATGTGGGTGCTCATAAACAGCTAGCATAGTCATGGTTATAAGTAATCAAGCATGGTTATCAACAACATAATCTAAGCAATAAATTAAACAATAAAGCAGATTCAATTAATTAGCAGTACAGTTATCAGTTGTGGTTCAAAGAGTGTTTCATCATTATATGAATACAGGGTGACATTCATGGCCGTTAAATCATGTTAACCAATATTAAGAATTTTCAGGGATGCTATAATCTATAAATAGGTTCACTGGACGAAGTCACAGCTAAAACTAGTTTAAGTGCGCACAAGTGTCCGATAGATTAAAACTATAGAAAGATACCATAGGCTATGTCAAAATGTGATTAAACATATGATTGTAGTTATGAGATTTAACATTTAAATGTGATCATGTATGCAATAATTACCTTTCAAGTTCTAGATCTAAATAATATAAACCGATACAAATGGAACATCGAAATGATATAAAACGATGCATGGGGTACTATAATTAAACTACAGGTATTGGAATATGTATAAAATGATTTAAATAGCATGTAGCAAGATCAACTTGCCTCGACGGGTCGTGAAACGTAAAACGGAACGTTACGCGTCGGCGGAGAAAAGTCGTGACGCGCGCACGGTACACGGAATGCGTCCGAACGACGAACAGTGGAGTCACACGGGTCGCAGGTCCTCGCTGGGTCGTCGGGAAACTTCGTCGACACGGTCGAATTCCGGCAAAACATAAAAACAGTGAATGGAGTGCTAAAAATATAGATCCAGAGAAAGAAGAGAAGAGAACAGTTAAAGAAGAAGAAGAAAGAGAATGAGGGATACTTACTGGGTCTCAGAGGGGGGCTGGTAATGACGGCGAGATCGACGGCGGTGATGAACGCCGGTGAAGGGTTTACCGAAGAGCTAGGGTTCGGTTAGGGTTTGGGGTCTGTTTGGGTGCAGGGCTAGGTGATGGGGTTCTGGTGAGGGGATGGTGTCGAGGAGAGGAAGGGAATGAGGTGGTGATGATGGTGAGAGGGAGTCGGCGGCGACGCGAGGGGCTTGGGTTGCCGGGTCGGTTCTGGGTATGCACAGGGGAGAGAGAGAAGAGAAAGAAGATGAAAGCGAGGAGGAGGAGATTGAGAAGAAGAAGAAGTGATGGAGATGGCGACGAGGCAGAGGCGGCTAGGGCAACGGCGAGAGGAGACGAGGCGGCTAGGGTTTTTCTGCGATGGGTTTAAGAGAAGGAGGCGCGGGGTTTTAAAAGAGAAGAAGAAGGGAAACGTGAAGGGAGGTGATCGTAAGCGAGAGGCGGTGACGAGATCCGAGAAGCGAACAGTGTTCGCGAGAGGAGAAAGAAAGGAGAAGGAAAGAGAAAGGGAGAGAGCCGCGGAGGAGAAAGGAAGAGAAAAAGGGAGAGAGAGAAGGAAGTGGGGCCCAGGCGCAAGTGAAGGGAAGCTTTTGATTAGCTGACGAATTAAGTATTGGTTGGGAAAAGATTTATAATTGGTTGGGGAAAGAGAATTAGTTTAGGAAAAAATATAAAAGGATTTTCTTTATAGTATTAAGAATATTGTGCCGGTTGTAAAGATATGTTAAATGGATTTAAGGGATTAAAGAATAATTAGATTTTTTTAATTTAAAATTCAAATAGTTGAATTTTAGCGGAATACAAAACATTTCAGAAATGCGCCCAGGTTGGGTCCAAAATTTTGAATTCGAAAAATGAAAATTATTGGCGGGTTCCAAAAATTTAAATGAAGGATTTTATAATTTAAAAGCATACCCCCAAGAACGGACGCACGCACGTGCGCGTAGACGTCCAAACACGTCCGTTTCACAGAACGAGACGAGAACACGATACAAGGACGCTACCACAGGGTTAGGGGTGCCGAGCAGGCCATGACAAGTATTTTTAATTTAATTTTAGATGCCTTAAATTGTTATATACAGAATATGGATTATCGGAGTAAATTACAACTAGCAACAGTCAAGCAAGATAAATGAAATAAATACCACACACTACCCATACGGTAACTGAAATTTGTAGAACTGGAATCGGTTGTTACAACGAGCGCAGGGACTACTCGAGAAGGGCCTCACGCAGGGATCTAAGACACCTGATAGAGCGGAATCGAAGCCGCACCCTGGTGCAGACCCGGAGCGGGGATAGCCACCTCTTCGACTGTGCGGAATCCTCAGGTTACCACCACCGACTCGAGGCCCTCGAAAAGAAGATCAAGGGCATAAGACGAGATGGCCATGCGTCCGGCAAAGGGGCTAGGTATTCCGCGGATTCTCTCATGAAGTCCTTCACCGAGGAATTGCTGGCCGAACGTGTCTCATCCAAGAACAAGCCGCCCAAGGTAGCGCTCTTTGACGAGAAGTTCGACCCAAAAGATCACTTGGACACATTTACAGCGGGCATGAGCTTCCAGGATAATTCCGACGCGGCCCAATGCCAAGCCTTCCCCACCACCCTCATCCGGGCTGGACGGGACTGGTTCCGAGGACTTACGCCATGCTCCATCTCGACCTTCGACGAGCTGGCCTCCTAATTCCTCGGTCACTTCGTCGGGAATCGACAACAGAAGAAGACGGTTGACTATCTGTTCCCCATCAAGAGCGGAGACAAAGAATCCTTCAAAGGATATGTCACCTACTTCTACAACGCGCTCCTCGAGGTCCCCGAGCACCACGATGAAACTGTCATCACCGCGCCGAGGTCGGGTCTTAGGCATAAAGAGTGGCTCCGCTCTTTTGCATTGGCGCAACCTAAGACCATGCCTGAGGTAAAATCCTGGACCGAACGAGAGATCCAACTCGAGTCCAAAGTGAACTCAAATCTACCCATTGGCGACCAAACCGACCAAAAGAAATGGGGCAGAGAGGAGAAGAAGAAGGTTGACCGTCTGAAGCCTTACACACCGACCGAGCTGCAGGACGTTTCCTGGTCCGGGGCAGAAAGGCAAAAAGAGGCATAGTCTGACGGGGCATACCGCCTGCAGGATGCCCGGGGCTATGATTTTCCCCGGCCTTACAACGCCGAAAAGCTCAAGTTGTAGAAATGAAAAAAAATGTATCTGTATCCTCTTTCTGAAATAAATAAAGTTGTTCCTGTTGGCATTTAGTTAAAGTTTACAAATTGTACGAGAAGAGAAAAAGGAGACAACACCCTACCGCCAAAAACAAACTTTATTGATTAAAAGGTATTATAGGCTCCCTATCCTTACAATAATTACAATAGAGGGGGCGGGGATCAAGAAAGCACTGCTGATGGTACTCCGAGCAGATTTCCTGCAGCCGAGCCTGAGCTTCCTCTGCCCGCTCCCTCTGACGGCGCCCGTGGACCCTAGATGCCACGAAAGCGTCGGGGGCCTAATCCGACAGGCAAGAAGCAACGATCTGCCTTTTCTGGAAACACTCAAGAAGAAAACCCACCGACCGCTCCCGCTTGCTTTGCGAGATCAGGCCTAGGTGGTAGAGCGAGTGCAACTTTTCGATCGCCTCGTCCTTCAGCCTTGGAGATAGGACATTGTGCAGACCCGGGGACATCCTCCAGATCGCGTAAATGAGCAGTTGGAGGAGAGGAGATCGCCAGGGAAGACGGCGTCCAAAGTGGCCTGATTGATTCTGTATTTAAATAAATATGTGTAGTAACCGCAATCAATAACAGTGTCACATGTAGCTAGACCGAGATGAGTACGGGTCGTCCTCAGGGATATGTGGAATTATTCAATCTTAGTTTAGACATGTTGAAAAGAGGAAGAATAGAGGAATAAAGAATTGTGGAGAATAGTTTCTAGATCTACGTCAAAATACGGATTTAGAATACGGTTCTAGTTTGAATACGAATATAGATTTTATAAGAAGAATGATTGTAGGGTTCGTTCGGATTTAGTAGTCATGGATGACTAATAAAGATTACTTCTTTTATTTATTGATAGATTTAATACTAGATAGATAGTGATGAATGAGGATTATGGTTCTTAGAAGAAACTAGGGTTTCCCCACTATTGACCCTTGTCCTTTCATCGATCTCTATTCATGTCTAGCCCTTAACAAAACAATTGTCAATCTGATCTCAAATCGTGGTCGAGACTAGCAATAAATTGGTAGCGCGCCCGATAAGGATATTAATATTTAGTTTGCTAAAATTTATAAACTTCATAAGACTTTAAAAAAGTTAAAATATTTTCTCATCCATTGTTCTACCCTAATCCTACGAACCCCATCAAGCGGAAAATTACCCGCGCATGATGGAGATAGAAGAAAGGATAGAGATGAAATTCATAATCTAACTAAATAATTAAACTAATTAAACTAAAGATATAACTTTATTAATCGACTTCATAAATACAAACTTCAAGTTTAGATTACAAGAGGAAAAAGAAGTCGCTCTCGATATCTGCCTTGTCGGATGTAGATGTTCTGTTGAGTCTCACGTCACTTTATTACGTCGAATTTTGGACCTGTCTTGGATCACTTGTTTTTTTACGGTGATTAGCTTGTGTAAAAGATTGATGATTTCTAAATTTAGCTCTCGGTCCTTTATATAGCCCCAAAACCAGAAACCATATATCCCCAGAATTAGGTTTAGTTGTAGCAAATCCATGGCTAAAAATCCTAAATCCTGACCCAGTGAATCGGCCGCGGATCCGCCGCATATTGCATGGTTTGGTCGCGGATCCGTGGTTTGTTGGTGAGATATTGGCTTCAGAATTCTAGAGCTGCTTTGTTGTGACACATAGAGATTTATTTGATGTCTGGAATCTTCATATTTTTTCTGAGTCTCTGCCAGTATTGATTCTTTGATTTTATTTAATTTTATCGGCAGATTTTTGATTCCCGACATCTCAACATCTCGATCTCCTGACCTGAACTAAACCTTACACAATATCTCAATGAATAATGTTAGTAATATTTTGTCACGCCCTGCTTCCCAAAATACGGAAAACAAGGGATGACTAGGCCAGTCATGCTCCTACGGTCAAGGAATAATCCCGCCGTAGTCACACTTCGGCTTCTAGCATTACATGGTAATCAGTAAACAAAGCACAGAAGTAAAGGAAATACATTACTAAAATATTACATCAACTTTCATGTTCACAATTTACAAATAAACAAGAAAAGAACTACTAACCAAGTTCGAGTACAAGATCTCTTTAGGGAAAGCAGAAAAGAAGAAAATGGTACTGTTCCCCTCCGAACGGCGGCCGAGATGCGGGGACGTCCATGCCTGAGGTTCGGGGCAGATGCTAATTGGTGCTATCCGTCCACCTCTCCGAAGATGCCAAGTTGATTTATGGCACCGTGTATCGAAGGTTTGAGCGGATGCGGCCGATGTAGCAGACTTCGTCAGATTCCCCCTCGCTTGAGGGGTTTTTGATTGTGGGGACGCTCTTCCCTGCAGGCGCAAGCCCCTGCAGTTAATTACGCTACCGCATTGCGGTAACAACTTTCTCCTTCTCCAGATGGTCACTTCGTGTCGTGTGTTTTTGTTTTATTTGTGGTTGCCCGTGGATTGTATACGGAGACTGAGTTATGTCGTCGCCCGTAGGACGTGGACTAGTCCAAATCCGTATTTATCTTAGATTTGGGTTTGGGGGTTTGGTTTGAGGATACGTTAGCCATATTTGAGGCTAAGATCAACTCAAACGTTTGTTAAGGATACGTTAGTCTAACTTGAGACTAAGATCAACTTAACGGGATCGTTTAGATCCGACAAAAGAGCATTTGGGACTCTATTACTCCAGTTTAGGGACATAGTGGTCCATTGAATGTATGGCCGTCGGGACCCGTCACCTCTCTGACGACGTTGAAGGATTACAACAACAAATATCAGAGGAGTTCAGAGATGTACCCTTGAACCGAAGTTGATTGGGGGGATTCATAGTCCAGTCTGTTTGAAGGTTTAAGGATACGTTAGCCATATTTGAGGCTAAGATCAACTTAAACGGGATCGTTTAGATCCGACAAAAGAGCGTTTGGGCTCTATTGTTCCAGTTTAAGGACATAGTGGTCCATTGCTAGTTTAAGGACATTGCGGTCCGTAGGTAGTTTAAGGACATTGCGGTCCATAGGTAGTTTAAGGACGTCGTAGTCCATGGGTTTAAGGACCCCACAGTCCGTTGTTAGTTTTAAGACATCTCGGTCAAGGTTAAGGACGTCGCAGTCCATGGGTTTAAGGACCCCACAGTCCGTTGTTAGTTTTAAGACATCTCGGTCAAGGTTAAGGACGTCGTAGTCCATGGGTTTAAGGACCCCACAGTCCGTATCAATATGTGGTCATCGGGACCCGTCACCTCTTTGAAGACGTTGAGAGATTACAATGCCAAGTATCAAAGGAGTGAGAGATGTACCCTGGAACCGGAGTGGATTAAATAGTCTTTGGCCCAATTTGGGATCAAGACCAATTGATTATGTTATGAGCCCATTAGCCCAGTTAATTACGAATTGAGTACTTATGGCCATCTTGGGCTAAGTCCAATCATGTCTGGAATATTGACTTCCTGTTGGTCCCTTGAAGGAGAGGCTTTGCCTCTATCCATTCGGCCAATTGGGCCAGTGTCTAATGTTAAACACTAAAGACGAATCAGTGTTGAACACTGGGAATAAGATTGATAAGTTAGTGTTTCAACACTAAAAGATTGTTGGTATTAAACACCAGCAACCAGGCTTTCAGATTAGTGTTGAACACTAAAACAGTCCAGTATTAAACACTGGCAACAGGAATCCCAAACTAGTGTTGGACACTACGGTAATCAGTGTTGAACACTGCAAATATAGTTCTGTGCTTAGTGTTGCACTAAGGCCAAACAATGTTTTGTCACTGAATTCAGGAGTTCCGTTTTAGTGTTTAAACACTAAGGCAAGAGGGGTCACGTGGCAACACGTGAGAGCGACCTCCCTTCACTTGTTCTTCTGAGACTATGCATTTTTTAGAGCATCACGTGCCATCACGTGACGGGGATTCAAGCGCTTATGTGTTAAAGCTTCTGTCAAGAGTCACGTGAGTCACGTGGGGCACTGCCTCCAGAGGGCTTTCTGTAGATCTTTTTGGGGGGGAGGGTCACGTGGTGGCATGTGACCCTGCCTCTATGTATATTGTTTAGAAGATCTGTTAATCTTTTTCCAGGAATTAAATTCCTCGTAGGGTTAAACCCTAATAAAAAGCTTTAAATTCCAGAGGAATTAAATTCCTACTTCCTTTTGAAGATTTATATTCTGGAATAGAGTTGAACTCTGAATTTTCTGTAGGAATTAAATTCCTCATATATGTGGAGAACTGAATAGGGTTAAACCCTAATAAAAGCTTTAAAGAATTAAATTCCCATTCTCGGTTAAAGAATTATGATTAAGGGAATTAAACTCCCGTTGTTTCAACAGAACTAAGTTCTTAATTAGGGTTAAACCTTGTTTCTTTTTGTTCCAAAGGAATTAAATTCCCATAACACAGGGTCAAGCCCTAATTTTATTTTAAAGGAATTAAATTCCTATAGTTCTGTGAGAATTGAATTCTCGTGCTTCCGTTCCCTCTCTATGCTTTGGATCTGCATGGCAGGATCTCAACCCATTGAGAATTAAATTCTCAACTCAAGGGGAGATGTGCACTTTACAGATCCTCCATCAAAGAGAGAAGAAATATGTCCCTCTGTTCTATATCAGAGTTAAACTCTGTTGAGAATTAAATTCTCTTTCTTTCAATGAAACCTTCCCTTTCTTACCTAGGGTTTTGTTTTGCAGAAGATCCAAATTCCTCTCAAGTATCAAGGCTCTCTCCCTTTTCTTCCCTCTGCGTGTATATATTTTTGCGTGTCTCTTGGCTCCTATTTATAGGAGAAGCAGCCGAGTCAATTAGTTTTTTGACGAATCTTCATTGAGAGATTTGATTTGCATCCATCATTCGTTTTGGACCTTTGGATTATTAGGTGAATTTTATTCACCATTGGATTTCAACTCCAGGGATCCTCCTTTGTTATTTCTGTTAGATTTAAAGAGGAAATCTTTCCAAGTTCAGGATTTTTCCATAGATAGATGATATTCAATCATCTTTAAATCTTTAATTCGGTTGGTTCCAGATAATCGCTTTCCTTTGGAAAGATTTGAATCTCTTTCAGAATTTAATTCTGTTAACAAAATGGGCTTTGGAAGCCGGTCACGTGTGACCACGTGACTCATGGTCACGTGTGGGCACGCGACTCCCTTGGAACGAGCCTTCTTCCTTCTTTTTACGCTCTGTCTTCTGGTTGCTGTTTAACTATCACGTGCCACCACGTGACAACTGATCACGTGTGAACACGTGACCCTGGTATGGAGCCTTCTTCTCGATTTAACCAGAGAATGAGTCTGATGTTTTGAGTGTCACGTGCCAACACGTGACCCTGGTCACGTGGAAGAACGCGACCTCTTCTGAAGCCTTCTTCTTGATTTGCTCAGGGAGCTGTTGGGTTTTGAAGCCGCTTTTGATTGTCACGTGCCAACACGTGACCCAGGTCACGTGGGAGCACGTGACCCTTTCTGAAGCCCCTTTTCTTTGATGTATTTGGGAAACTGAATTTGCCTTGCCGATACTTTTAGGTGTCACGTGCCAACACGTGACTGCTGGTCACGTGTAAGCACGTGACCCTCTTCTGAAGCTTTTTCCATAAGATTTTCTGATTTTAAATCAGGAAACAAATGCCCCCACAGCGTTGTTCTCACATGTCCGTACGTGAGTGCAACGCTGTCACCTTTTGTGACCGTTGGATTCCTTTAGAGATTTGGGGAGATGAATCGTTTCCATCACCTTCTATAAATATAGGGGTCATCTCAGGGACGCCTCCACTTTGCTTGTCTTCCTCCTTGCAAACTTTCTCTGAGAATTTAATTCTCTTCTTTCAGAGCTTAGTTCTCTGCCTTGAAACAATTTTCAGAGTTTAACTCTGTTTGAAAGGACTTCTTGCCCTTAGGTAATGTTCTTGGGCAAACGATGGACTTTCACATTCTTCTGGATTTTAAATTCAAAACAAGAGTTTTACTCTTTTAATATGAACCCATTTCCTTCAAATTCATCAACAGGAACAGAAAGCCATTTAATCTTCAAACTGTAGCTCTCTTAGGGTTTAAGCGGTCCTTAGGGAAATGATGATGACAATCTATGGATTTTAATTCCTTCCCAAAATGTCTTATGGGAATTTAATTCCCTTTTCTAAAAGGAATTTAATTCCTGTGAAGAACTCAGTTTCTTCACATGGAGCCTTCTTGGGGCCTCTTGGCCCGAGGTTGTCCTTTTCTGCAATTGATGGAACAGGAGTTTTGTAATGATATCTTCTGTGGGAATTTAATTCCTTTGATCCTGTTGGATCTGTTGCGGGGCCCGAGACAGATTCGTCTCCTAGGGGGGATGTGTAGGGTCACCCGAGTCTCAGTCTTTATTTAATGGGGATATTCCCTTTGTTTTATTATATCTATTTGGTCTCATTATTAATGAGCCGTCATCCGGATTCTGTGGGGCCCATGTGTTTTGTAGCCAATAGTCCCAGAAAACTCTGCTGTTGCTTTCTTTAACTAGTCTTCATGTTCATGCATGGATCTATATCGCTGACTTTGCTTTTAACGGTCTCCTTTTATTGGATTTCAGGTGCGATGGCTTCTATTCCCTGCTTTCCCTTTTCTCGCTCGGAGGCTGCTTTTCCTCAGTCGCCATCTGATGAGGAAGCGATGGCGATGATCCGGGCCCATGACCCGAACTGTACCAACCTTCTTCAATGGGGATCTTGGTATAGTCAGATTATTCAGGGTCGCCGGAGTTTCCTTTGCGCGGTACCGACGGAGCCCACTTTCCCATTCTTACCGATGGATCCTCCGAGAATGGTTTTTGCTGTGGAAATGCCTAACTGGACTCCAACGGGGAGGCTCGAGCCTTCGACGACCGGTATTCCGAACCATCCGATCCCGGCCATAGACATCTTGGGGCGGCGTATCTGCCAGGGTGAGGCCTACGCGTGGGGGCAGATCTATAAGATAGGGCTCACTCCCCGACACCCCACGGGCTATCTTCTCTGGGCTCGCTACATCCTTGCCACCCATCGTGCGCGGCTGCAGAGGGTCGGGCTTTATCAGGCAATATACGGGTCACTTTTCCATTATAAGTCCCCGCATCTCTGGTGGGTTAAGGCATTTTTGAACCAATGGAATCTTCCCACCAACACTTTCATTCTAGGAGATCGTGAAGTCTCGATCTCTCTTGCAGAATTTTATGAAATCTCGGGATTGCCAATCAGGGGTGCACTGTATGAGGAGTTGTTGCCTCCTGACGAGTATGTCTTTGAGCCCGAGTCTGCACCGGCTGACGGCTTGTCTGTTGAGAACGCCGTTCGCCACAAGCGCCCTAGCTTGATTAAGGCGCTGGGTATTTTTGATCGATTGTTCACTGAGTCTGAGGAGCAGGGTATTACTTTTAAAAGCTTCATTTCCCGCTTCCTTCGTGAGGACTTCATATCAAAGACTGCTCCGAAGTTCGCTAACATCAAAGACCCCTTTGGGTTTGGTCCGAAGAAGCTACCGACCGCTGAATCGGACCTGCCACAATATTATATTCCCATCGTGTCGCCGATGTCTTTTGAGTCCATTGCAGCACCCGGTATGGATGAGGAAACATTCTTCGTGGGGTTTGTCAGTGTTTGGCTCAGTGTCGTTATCCCCATGCATCGCCGTTTCATGAGAGCTTCGGTTATCTACTCGGCTCATCGTATTGCTGAGGGGACGCGATTGGCTATCGGCATCCCGGCGTTGGCGCATCTTTATCATGGGTTGGGCACCGCAGCTAATACCTCTACTCCTGGCGTGGATGTGGTAAACTTTTCGCTTCATTATTTCACGTCCTGGATCGAAATGCACGTGTTGGGGGCTTTTGCCATGCATCAGAGGCCCTCATTTTACGATGCCTACCCCTTTCCACGACTTTTGCGATTAGTGGATGCTTCTGCCGCCGACCCGACTCAGTTTGGGGCTATTCGGGTGCTGATTTCTCCTTACGCTGCCGCTGGCGGGATGGTTTTTAATGATCGGGTCTTGTCTACTCCCTCAGGTCCAGTTCAACAACTCTGGGATCTGTCAAAAGACAACGCACCTTCTTTGAAGCCCCGGGAGGCTGTGCACTTATATACAATTAGACCGGGCTACTTGGTGTTTCGCCAGGACAGTGCAGCTCTTTTCATGCGGTACAATCCGCATCGATTTGCCCGACAACTTGGATACGACCAGGGTGTTCCCTTCGAGGCTTTTATAGTCGCCCCAATCCCTTCGCTCGATGCCGTTCGCGATGCAGCTCATCATTTCATGAGGCTAAACACCGGCTCCCACTTCATTGTACCTGAAGCTGAATACCTGCCCCGGTGCGTGGGTGCGTTTACGGATTGGTATCTTCATCGGGTCAGCCCAATCATTCTTGAGGAAAGGAGGGTGCTTCTTGGCCATGATGCCCCTCCTCTGGTTTCAGGGGCTAAGCTGCGACCGAGGGCTCCGGTCCGCTTCCCTCTAAGGGATACCGGCACTGCGTTCATCCCAGGGGAATCGGAGGTGAACCTTACTCCAACGGCCGGTATGCCCCTGGGTTCCCGCTGGCGAGGTGGAAGGGCCCCGATAGTAGCACTACCGCCTGTGGCAGCACCGCCCCCCGTGGCATTGACAATGACAGTGTCATCCTCTGTCGTGGCATCAGGCGAGGGTAATAGAGATGAGGGCGTCGTAGGCGATGTGGGTCAGCGTCGCCCTAAGGCTTTGCGGGGGAGGAAACGGTCATCCTCGGCGACCGGCTCTGGGTCTAAGCGTCGAAGGAAGGTGGCCACCAATTCGCTCGATTCTTTGGCGGAGTATGAGCCCACTCTTGAAGACGAGCCGTTGGCCCCGCAAGAGTCAGACGCTGGACTTCCTTTCCCGAGTTCGGCCGATGAGGAGGCCGCACAGTTGGCTGAGGCCATACGACGTTCCAAAGATGTGTCTCATAATGCTAGGGTTCCGAAGAAGTCCTATCCCGCTGTAATCTTTTACGAAGACCCTTCGTGGATTCGGCGGCGATTTATCGGTCCTTTGGAGGAATGGGGGGAGAGGGCTTTGAAGCAGGCCGCTTCAGAAGATGCAGCTGACGCACTTTCTTTATGGACCGGCGGCCATGAGTCCACTCTCGAACCCCGGCAAGCCCACCTCCTTGAGAAGGAGCAGCGGCTTGAAGAAGCCATATTGAGGGCTTCTTTGCGCATCGGTACGTTGTGGTTCTTTTCGTAGTTCTTCAGATTGTTTGTGCCCGTGCATATGTATCATTATTCTTATTTGAATCGTGCAGAATCTTCGACGCTGGGGGAGCTCCCTTCGGGCCTATTAAAGCTGAAGCCCGCCGAAATTCTCAATGAAGCCATGCTTGATGTGGGGGGGGGGCTAATGAGGCTGCTCCTCTCATGGTAGAGCCTCCAGCGGCGGTTCTTGATCAGGGAGCGTTTGCCCCTTTGGGGGAGGCTCCTTTGGAGGTCACCGCCCCAACGACTCTTACTGAGGGCGGCCCAGAGGCCGGAAGAGAGGTAGTCGGGACTACTCTTTCTTTGTTGAATCCTGACGTTACGGCGGAGACCGTTGAAGCTGCTATTCCCCCAGCTCAGAATGGGAGGAGCGTTGAAGGTAACCCTTTGTGTTTTAATTTAGCAACCCCTTCATAGTCTGAACTCTTTTATCTTTCCCAGAATTGCGTGGTTTGGCGGCCACGATCGCGGATCTGTCGCCTCGACAGTCATTTCAGCGTTTATTGGAGATGGCAGCTCCGCAGGCGATCTCCCCTCAGCGTATTGTCCTTTCCTCTGGGCAAGGTTAGTGTCATTCGCCATTTTTTCTTTTACTATAGCATTGTTACTATCTTGCGAAATGACGTTGATGTCTCTTATAGTTTTGGAAGCCGACGATGAGGTCGAGGTCGTTGAAGGGCCAGGGGAACCTTCAGCTCCTGCTTGCATGACTGTCGGTGGGTGACATTTTATTATAGTCCCGTTTGTTCTGCATTTAAAAGCTTTACTAACATTTCCCAAATTTGAGCAGCTCTGCCAGTCTCCATGGCTTTGGAATCGCGCATCGTGATGCCGCCCGGTCCTTATGCTTTGCGGGCTTCAGAACGCTTGGCCCGATTGAGCCTTGTCTCCCTGTCATCTTTCGTCGAGGAGCTCCGTGCTGGCAGCGCGACCACGGCCGAAGCGTTTGCCGCTGAAGCTAACGGCTCTCTTCCTTTTCTCGCCACCTATCATAGCGAGGAGGTGGTGCGGGTCTGGGTGGAGTTCTGTAGGAAGGTGGAGGCGTGTTTGCACGCTCTTGAATGTTCTCGCCTTTCCTCGGAAGCCGTGGCTGCAAAAGCGGAGTTGCGGGGTCTGATAGCACGATGTGCGGCTAACATGACGTCATGCGAGAAGAGGCTTGGCCGTAAGTTCTCGGAGAGGGAATTGGCTTCTAAGGCGCTGAGCGAGCTTCAGGCCAGCCTCACAGCCAAGGCCAACAAAGTATACGAACTCTGGCGAGTGCTCCAGGAGTCCATAAAAGAGGTGGTGGCCCTCGATAAAGCTGCCACGTTCACTCGTGAGAGGGTCGAGGCTCATAAAGCCACCGAGAAAGAGCTCGAAATTCGGCTTGCTTCGTATCAAGCTCAGCAAGCTCAGGCGGAGGCTCGTCTTCTGGAGATCTTGCGTCATGAAGCCGTGGTTCAGCAACAGAACGATGAGCTGGTGAAATTACTGCACCGCCCGCCGGCTTGAGGACTTGTATCTTTTCCCCTTTTTTGTACGTACTCATGGATAAGAGTATCTTTCTTTTTTGTTTCTTTCATGAATTGTACTTTGTATCCATTTTGGTTTATGAATAAAAGATACATTTTTCTTCTTAACGATGTGTCCCCTTTCATTGAATGCGTTTGTGGACAATTTATCTTGATCTCCTCGTAGGGCAGCGAAAGCTTAAGACTCAGGGTTAAGATCTGCTTCCTAAGACTTTTGCACTTTATGAGCTACGAGGGTCTCATAAAGAGTTTTTTCTCCCCATGGGTCGAGAGGATCCCATAGGTGTAAGTCCTTCTTAAGAATCGTGAGGATTCTTAAGCGGGTTGTCCCTTGAGAGTCGTAAGGACTTCACAAGAGAGTTTTTCTTCCTCGCAGGTCGTGAGGACCTGCAAGTGTTAAATGTGGTCGCCCTTATCCGTGTTTCATGGGGTCAGGGGTCGCTCAAGGTATCGTAATTTAAAGACATCACGGTCAAGGTTAAGGACCTGATAGTCCGTGGATTTAAGGACTCCACAGTCCGATGTTAGTTTTAAGACATCACGGTCAAGGTTAAGGACCTCATAGTCCGTGGATTTAGGGACTCCACAGTCCGATGTTTGGTCGCAGGGACCCGTCACCTCTTTGAAGACGTTGAGGAATTACAACGCCGAGTATCAAAGGAGTGAAGAGATGTACCCTTTAACCAAGGGAGAATCCGTAGGGAATCGGGATGGTTGATCGTTAGTTTTAAGACATTGCGGTCGAGGTTAAGGACGTCATAGTCCGTGGATTTTAAGGACTCTACAGTCCGGTATTTGCTCTGGATGCTTCACACGGGTTCACTGCCGTGCTCGGCGAGGACCAGGCTCCGCTCTGGGCGTTTTCCGCGGGGTCAAAGAGTGACGTTATCCGCGTTCCACGTAACCAGGAATTTTGCACTAGATGCTTCACACGGGTTCACTGCCATGCTCGGCGAGGACTAGGCTCCGCTCTGGGTGCTTCACACGGGTTCACTGCCGTGCTCTGCGAGGACCAGGATCTGCTCTGGATGTTTTCCACGGGGTCAAAGAGTGACGTTATCCGCGTTCCACGTAACCAGGAATTTTGCACTAGATGCTTCACACGGGTTCACTGCCGTGCTTGGCGAGGACTAGGCTCCGCTCTGGATGCTTCACACGGGGTCAAAGAGTGACATTATCCGCGTTCCACGTAACCAGGAATTTTGCACTAGATGCTTCACACGGGTTCACTGCCGTGCTCGGCGAGGACTAGGCTCCGCTCTGGATGCTTCACACGGGGTCAAAGAGTGACATTATCCGCGTTCCACGTAACCAGGAATTTTGCACTAGATGCTTCACACGGGTTCACTGCCGCGCTCGGCGAGGACTAGGCTCCGCTCTGGATGTTTCATACAGGGTCAAAGAGTGACATTATCCGCGTTCCACGTAACCAGGAATTTTGCACTAGATGCTTCACACGGGTTCACTGCCGTGCTTGGCGAGGACTAAGCTCCGCTCTGGATGCTTCACTCGGGGTCAAAGAGTGACATTATCCGCGTTCCACGTAACCAGGAATTTTGCACTAGATACTTCACACGGGTTCACTGCCGCGCTCGGCGAGGACTAGGCTCCGCTCTGGATGCTTCACACGGGGTCAAAGAGTGACATTATCCGCGTTCCACGTAACCAGGAATTTTGCACTAGATGCTTCACACGGGTTCACCGCCGCGCTCGGCGAGGACTAGGCTCCACTCTGGATGCTTCACATGGGGTCAAAGAGTGACATTATCCGCGTTCCACGTAACCAGGAATTTTGCACTAGATGCTTCACACGGGTTCACTGCCGCGCTCGGCGAGGACTAGGCTCCGCTCTGGATGCTTCACACGGGGTCAAAGAGTGACATTATCCGCGTTCCATGTAACCAGGAATTTTGCACTAGATGCTTCACACGGGTTCACTGCCGCGTTCGGCGAGGACTAGGCTCCGCTCTGGATGCTTCACACGGGGTCAAAGAGTGACATTATCCGCGTTCCACGTAATCAGGAATTTTGTCGATTGTATCCGCATTTCACGGGATGGAGGTTTGACTGTTGGCGATATGTATACCGTCGAGCCATGGAACTGGGAGTTGCCGCTGTTTCGTTTAGCTTGAAGTTGTGTCCGTCGTTACGAGACGAGTGTTGAGACGATCTCCAGGTCTCCTTTGGCACGTCGAGATTTGGCTTCTTCTTTTTTGGTGAAACCTGGGGGGGGGGAGGAAGAGTGCGACCCTTTCTTTGTTTGCGCCCCTGGATTGTATACAGGGATTGATGTAGCATCACCTGTAGGGCAAAAAGTTTCATTCTTTCATCATTTTTTTTTATTCTTTCCGCGATGCTCTATCATTTCAGCATTTTATATCGCGAAAATCATGATTGCCCAATCATTTCGGCTATTTTTCGCGGCGCCCAATCATTTCGGCTATTTACTTTATTTTTACTCGCTGCTTTTTATTGCGAGTTGCCCAATCATTTCGGCTATTTTTCATGCATACATTTTTTTTACTTGCTGACTTTTATTGCAAGTTGCCCCATCATTTCGGCTATTTCGTATGCACGTATGGCTTGCTGTTTTTTTTTATATATCGCGAGTGTGGAACTTGGGATTTGATACCAATCTTAGCATCAGCATCGCTGCGACTGGAATATTGCCAGGAGCGAATCATCATTTGCCATGAAAGAACTTGGGATTTGATACCGGTTTAGGCATCAGTATCGCTGCAACTGGAATATTGCCAGGAGCGAATCATCATTTGCCTCTGTCAATGTTGAACAAAGGTGGCTTAGCAAACAGAGTTAAGGTCCTGTCGACTAAGGCTTTTGACTTCATGAGCCGTAAGGGTCTCACAAAGGTATTTCTCTCTACAAGTCGTGAGGATCTTATAGGTGTATTTTCTCCCTAGGAATCGTGAGGGTTCCTAAGTGCATTGTTCCTCTGTAAGTCGTAAGGATCCTACGGGAGGGTTTTCTCCTTGTAAGTCGAGAGGATTTACAAGGGTTGTTTACCATGCAAACATATCCCTAGTCTCGGATGGGACTTAGTTAGGGGAATGTTTATTCGCTCCCGTGGATTGTATACAAGGGTCAAGATTGGACTACTTATAGGGCATTATCGAAGGTTGTGGGGGGATTGCTTAAGCACAGGTTTAGGTCTCTGTAACTTAAGACTTTCAAATCTTACGAGCCGTGAGGGTCCCATAAGAGAGTTCTCCTTGCGAGTCGTGAGGATCTCGTAAGTGTATTTTCTCCTTAGGAATCGTGAGGATCCCTAAGTGTGTTGCTCCTTTGTGAGTCGTAAGGATCTCACGCAGGTGGTTTCTCCTTTCAAGGTCGAGAGGACCCTATAAGTGTCTTTTAACGAGGTTGCGCCCATTCGGGTTTTCACAAACACTCGCCGGTAGTCCTGCTGTTTTTACTCACGGAGCCCTTTTGGGTTTTCATCCGTGCCCATTTTGCTCATGGACATACCGTTTTTTTTATATTCTTTTTCTCTTTTTTTTACAAGGTCGCGCCCTTTCGGGTTTTCACGAATACTTGCCGGTAGCCCTGCTGTTTTTACTCACGGAGACCTTTCGGGTTTTCATCCGTGCCCTTTTTGCTTATGGACATACAGTTTTTTCATCATTTTTTTTATATTTTTCTTTTTCTCCTTTTTTTATCTCGTCAGCCTAAGAATGCTGCGGTAGTAGTTTAGGGACGTTTCGGTCCGTCGTTAGTTTAAAGACATTTCGGTCCGTTGTTAGTTTAAGGACGTTTCGGTCCATTGTTAGTTTAAGGACGTATCGGTCTGTTAGTTTAAGGACGTATCGGTCCGTTGTTAGTTTAAGGACATTTCGGTCCGTTGTTAGTTTAAGGACATTTCGGTCCGTTGTTCAGGGGAGGGCCGGCTACTGCTTGTAAAGTCTAAGCTTAGGAAGATAGCGAGCGGACATAGTCGTCGTCATCTATCATTGACCCAGGCTGTGGCTCATTAAGCATAGTACTTCTTTAAGAAACGGCCGTTTATTGGCCTGAAAGGCCTTTCACCGTGCATGTCCATGAGTAGATAGGCTCCACCCTGGTAGACCTTGTCTATGATGTACGGGCCTTCATAGTTTGGCTCAAATTTTCCACGCTTGGCATGATTGGGGATCATAGGTCTTTTGACCACTAGTACGAGTTCGCCTTGGCGGAATGTCCTCGGCCTGGTCAATCTTTCATACGAGCGCGTCATCTTCGCTTTGTAGGCTTCTAGATGTTGTTGCGCTATGAGCCGGGTTTCATCGAGGGCATCAAGCTCCTCAAGCCGAAGGTGAGCGTTTTCTTCGTCCGTCAGCTCGCAGTGGACTGCCACTCGTAGAGAGGGTAACTTTTGTTAGTTATATGTATGCCCTAGAGGCCATTGCTATACATAGGATGTATATTGCAGTGGATGCTGGGACATATATAGGGAGGACTTTCTTGCTCGACATGATAGTATGCTATCTGGTTACTCTTTACCTTAACGTGCACACTGATTGTCTCTCTGTTACATGTTGGTAAAGCCCTTAGGATGTGTACTTGACTACCTGGACTATGATGCGGATCATACTAGTGGGGACATGGTAGTCCATAAGTACATCCTTCAAAGTCCCTAGTCGTGGGTATATCGAGACGGGGCATCGATATACCAGAGTAGACTAGCGTATACCTTCTCGACCCATACAGATGGGCGATGGATGATCCCATATCCATTGGTGTTTGACATCGGAGATGATATACGGGTGCTCAGTGGAGACTGGATACACTGGACGGACTCGCCGAGAACTCCCAGATGGTATTATACCTTACGTCAGATGGCAGTTCTCTGGTGACACTGGTTCAGAGTAGTTTGTTGACCCGAGATCGTCATAGAGTCTTGTGTGGTTCCCACTGTGCTTTGATTTCCACCTTACCACGTCCAAGAGGGCGTGCAAAACGGTGGTTTTTGGGTATAGTCCCGAATCACATGGAGGCAATGAGCGATAGGAGGGGATTCGTCTCTCCCGGTATTGGGAGTTGATGTTGCGCTGTGCTCGATTGGTTATAACCGGAAATCCCTGGCCAGGGTTGCTGAGATTTACTGGTAAGTGTTACCAGTAGTTTCTCGAATTGTTATAGACCTCATATCGACACGATTTATCGAGCTATTGGGGTCTGACGTTTACCACCCCTAGGCGAGATATGCGACATATCAGACGATCAGACCGGACTGTACGGTAGTGTTACTGGTTGGATTCATTGGAGTGTGAGCGGGCTTGCTCGTCGATCTTCTAATCGCTCAATACCCGGGTGGCCGTTACGTTTAGCAGACCGCTTGCGGCTTGTGCGTGCTTGATATGATCATCATCTGCTACCGGCGTATTGACGAGTCTTTAGAGTCCTACACAGAGGTTTCCTGGCTCAAGCGAAACGAAATAGGAGTGCATATGAGATATGTGCGGGACCGAGAATAATGCGTGTATGTGATACCGTATTCTATTCTAGCGATGAATGTGTCGAATGGTTGTATGCGATATAACCTAGTTATCGAATCAAGGATTGATTCGATAAATCGATACATTGGATATTAGTCGGTTATATGCGATATGACCGGATCGTTAAATCAAGTGTTGATTTAATGATTTAATGTATAATTATATATATTTGATATATTACTTTGCATTAACTAATATTGGTTCACTTTAAATGGATTTTCTCGCTCGGATGTGCACATTGTATATTCGATATAGTTTTATGCACTTGATTGTATCATGTTTGATGATGCATGTTCACTTGTGTTTGTGTGAAGATTGAACCATGGTTATAAGAATGGTTAGGGTTATGATTATTTATTCATTCATTTATTTATTTATTAGTTTTGGAAAATAAAAGCAAAAGAGAAAAATGGTGGCTTTCTTTGTTCTTATTATGAAGCTTCATGAAGACTTTGACCAAGTGACCATTTTGTCTCATGCTTAACCCTAACCATTCCATTCAACCATGATTAACTCTCTACACATTACCATGGTTAAGATTATGATAAGAATGATTTTATTATTCTTATTATAAAACTTATCATATTCATTATCTTCTTCTTCTTCATCTTCTTCAAAGAAGAAAATGCTTGACCATCAATGGTGATTGATGAAAATGAGTGAGAAATCCAATTCTAAAGTCTACCCACTTCCTATTTCTTCATCCTCTACCTCTTGCCAAGTAGTAGAGTGTGTTTTCTTTACAAGTTTCTAGACTTGGTGAAGTTGGAGCTTGATCTAGCGATGCCTCGACGTAGATCATCTTCGGCACGTCGTCGATGACCTAGCCCGCTCTTTCTCCGATGAAGCCGACGCTAGAGCCCGGGATTTGATTTGGACAGCGGAGAGGACTTCATCACGGAGCCGTGGAGGTGGAGGACCGGATCTACAAAGGTTGTATTTCCGTATTCTTGTAGTTAAGTGTTAACCAGTATGCTTAGTCGCCTAGACATCTAGCCAACGATCCGTAGTTTAGAGTTTCTCGGCACCGTAAATTTTGAAATTGGCATGGTTGATGCCTTGTGAGACCTCTTGAGAGTGCCTAGGAACCCTACAGTGGTATCAGAGCCTAGCTAGAGCCTTAGGCGATGCGTAGACGGAATTTGAAACCCGATCGAACCGAAACCCCGATTCCAAAATGCTCTCTGGACTTTTTCCAAAAACTAGGATTTTTGTGAATTAAAAATTGCTAAAAAATTCAGTAGGAAAAACTAAGAATTACGGTGCAAAAATTATCACATGATTCCATAAAAGTGCGGCGGAACCGCGGCATTAGCGTGCTAATGCGGCGGTTCCGTGGCCTTTTTGTCTTATCTGGCATTAATTCTTGCACAGTAACTCCTATATTTTAGTGCCGGATTTTATGGGAATTTTTAATTTGAATTCAAGAGTTGAATTTTCTGGGGTGTTTTGGAGCGTACATGATTCGATCGGATTATCAGACTTTGTCTATGTGGCTTTCCGGATATTTTAGAATATGTTAAAAAGTTCGACCGGATAAAAGTACCCAATTTTTCCCCTGTCTGGAAATTTCCAAGTGTTGGATTTTTCCGTAGTCTAACGACGTTCTAAGTAGTGCAATTAACGCGATGGACCCTCTAGAAGACAACAAACCTTAACTCGATTATGTGACCGTCTTAAACTGCCCTTTGAACCTTCGGGTTTGGGGCAGTACGGCGTGCCACATGTGAGGCGTTGGCTTGACCCTTCTACGGCTGGACCGTTGGTACTGAGGCACGAACTGAATGTTGTTAGACTTATTTCATGTGTTGATCTGTATCGGGAAAACTTAGGTGTTTGAATGTTCGATCGGAAAGTTTAACATTTTCTATTTATCTGGAATGGGATACAATAATTGGAATTCACAAGTAGTTATGAGATAACTGAATAAATGTTATAAACATAGCAGTTTAGTCTCACTTGATCGATTGCCATGGAATTTTGATGCGATCAAAAGTCCGTCGCAATCACGTAGCGTACGCGGATACTCGCCGGGTAAACTTAATAGACAGCCTCACTCCATAGCCCCGACCAAGTGACTGTAGGAGAACCCCGTCGCCGAAAGCATCCGTTCGGGTGCTCGCGGCAGCGGTGTTCCGCCTTGGTCCACTTCGTCGACGGTATCGGGGGTGCGGCCGTCTACTAAAGTTTGCGACGAGTATTCGATCAGGATGTCGGGAATCTTGTTGATTTGCCCGACTTGATATTGAAAAGTGTTTTCGATTATGAGACTAAAATGCGGGGTTTATAATTGTTAGGCATGCGATGTCTAAGTATTTCATTTGATTAGGCATGTGATGTCTAATGAGGTTGCGGATTCCAACTGTTGTAGTTTTACACTTTCTTTTATGTGACCGTAAGTGTAATATGTGCTATCGCCGGTTTCGTTGCTATATGTCAACGACAATTGGGATGCGCATATTTACTTACGTTGATGACATGTGATGTTATGTGTTGCTGGATATGTTATATTGGATCGTCGTGTTTGAATAGCCGGGGGTTTTTATGTGAGATGAGTGTTTTTCATTTTCATTCATGTAAAAACTTGTATGTAATATTCTTCTATTGGGGCACTTCCAGATTGCGGAAGATGTCACCCTTTGTATATTATTTACTTTTCCGCACTAGGATAGACCCAAGGAGGAGGGCACAAGTAACCGGGTTCTGGGGTCCAGTGGGAGACCAATTCGAGGAGTCGAGTCCGGGTCTCCTAACTCTAGAATTGGTAGGGTTGCTTGCCGCTCTCGTAGGGGTCTAGGGGTGTGGGTTTGGCTATTCATCGCGACCGTGGAATCCGTGTTTTATACTGGCTCGTATTGAAAACACGGACGTCCTAGTATATCCAATATTTCATATGATTCTTCTGCTGCGATATCTGTGATGTGATCATGTGATGTTCTGTGATAGATACTTTATATAGTTTATATGATATATTATATAGACGTTACTTATGTTTTACACCCGTGCTAGCCCTGCCCCGCTCTGCCGTTAGTTACCTAACCTAACGGTGCACGAGGGGACATCGAGGCGAATGCGGATGGCATAAGTGTACGTCGTATTTATCTGTGATGTTTAGGTACTTAAATGATGGGACTTCATTAATGTGATTAATGAAAGAAAAGAAACCTAAGATGTTGTAGAATCGAATTTCAAAATAAAACAGGTAGCTACAGTTCTTGCTTTGCATAGCGGTATATATGATATACCCTGCACCTTATTCGATGAGGAAAGGACCGAGATCCCTTCACCGGGAGTGACTCCTTTAGCAATAACTGGCAGATGCTACACCCTTCGGTTTGTCTTTTTGATTGCTTCTATAGTTTCTGCTTTGCACAGTGATATATATGATATATCCCGCATCTCATTCGACGAGGAAAGGACCGACGATCCCTTCACCGGGAGTGACTCCTTTAGCAAAACTAGAAAATCCTCAAAAGCACTCCATTTCAAAATCATTTGATTCTACAATGATATAAAGTTCATTACGCAAAAGGTTTTCTTAAAAAACTGACGTAGCCCTCCGTCATTTCAGATAAGTCCTAGTTAGTATTCGTGCTGCGTTTGTTGACTCAGTCAAGGCGTAGTGTGCGGTAGCTGATTAGTGCTTATCTGCAAAGCATATGATGCGATTGGATTAAGGTAGTCGTGCGGCCTTGTTGACTCAGTCAAGGGTCGTGCGGGTGGGTTTAATTCAATCGAGAAATGACGGGTTGAACTTTACTTATGGTCTATGATTTGTTGACTCAGTCAAGGTCATAGATCGCTTGGGGCAAAATATTATCGGGAATTTTAAGTGTTGAAATTTGCAATGAGATTGCATACCTTCTATGAGATAGTTGGATCCCGATACCCGCTGCGAGTAATTGTTACTCCTGGGAGAGTTTTACACATTACAATTAGCCGATCAAGTAGGTGTCTAGAAAGGTGTCAACGAGGTTATGCCTCTGGGAAAACGAGGTTTACATTAATTAGGTTCGTACGAAAGCACGGGGGACCTCCCTCAAAGTACCGACACTGGCCTGGCTGAAAGATTGGCGAACTTGTAGTGTGTAATTAATCCCGGCTAGTCTTTCCTTTTAGGGTTTGAAGGAATATTTGATAAAAAGCAGTGGGAGCCATCCTGATTAGATAAAATAATAACCAATCTATTCTTGCAAGAGCGCACGCTGAGTGTTTTCTTCTCTCTCTCTCCAGGTAGTGACCATGTCACGCCTTAATCAAGATGATAATACGGATATTTGACCGAACCCGCTTGTTATACTGAGCTGGGGAACGTTGGTCCCGCTCCAACTTATAATTGTTATAAGACAGAGCAGGAAATTGGGGATTACCAGAATTCCCGTGCCGCCCAAACGAAGAGAGTGCATGCTGATGCATCATTTTCGGGTGTGTTCATTACAAAGAACTGTTTCTCAGTATCCTTTACGTCCTGGGTATGTGATACCAGATCAGGATCCCAGATATGTAATATGTTACATAGGGCTACAGAAAGGTAGAGAACTGAGAACGGGTGATAAGTTTCATGAGACAGAAAACGGGGCAAGTGTTGCAGCCAAGTCTGTTGGTCACTGTCACCCTGTATTACAAATACATTGATTCTGAACGAATGATATTAGATACCGAACCTGATATACAAAATCATATCAGTCTCTTTATTAGTAAAGAAATGATAAAATTTTGTATTGTTGGATTATGTTTTGAACATTTCCTATATCAAAAGTTGATCGGATCAGGCACGTTATCTAAAAGCATTGATGTTCTAAATCAAACTACAGTTCTTAGTATACGGAACACACACAAGAGGAAGAGTTCAGAAATGAACGAATCCTTCTTGAGGCATTGTAGACTAGGTCATATCAATGCGACCCGATTGGCTGAAGTTACATTTAGATGCATATTTAAATTAGTTTGAATTTACATCTTATGAAACTTGCGAGTCATGTCACAAAGATAAAATGACCTCAGCTCTGTTTATTGGAAACAGTGAAAGAGTTAGTAAACTCTTGGGATGATACATGTTGATGTATGTAAGGTCTCCTGTCTACATATGCCTGGAATGGTTCTTTATATTTCATTACATTCTCTGATGATCTTTCAAGATTCAGACCTATGTTCCTATTGAAACACAAGTCTGAACCTTTTGAGATATTCACAGAATATAAGTTAGAAGTAGAGAACCAATACGGGTATAAGTATTATGTCCTTTGATATGATCAAGTAGGAGAATACTTGAGCACGGAATTCCTGGACTATTCTAAAGGAGAATGAGATTCTCTCTCAGCATTACTCCTCCGTATACACCATAGCATGATGGTATATCGGGGCGGAGCAGATACACCCTATTTGATATGGTGTGCTCTATGATGAGTACTACTGAGTTACCTATTTCCTTTTGGGAGTTATGCACTTGAGAAGCTGCATACCTATTGAATATGGTTCAAATCAAATCGGTTGCCTACCATTTCATATGAGATATGATAAGGGAAGAGCCCATATCTTAAGTTAGTTAAGATTTGGGGTTGTCCGGGCTATGTCTAAAAGCAAAATCCGCACAAGCTCGAGGCAAGGTCTGTTATGTACAACTGGAAAGGTTCCAGCTATACAAACTGCAGCTGATGATTTGATAGAACCAAAGGATTCAGTAGAGACCAACGAACCTCAGCCTCTCCGCCGATCTAGTAGGGTTCCTCACCCACCTGAGAGATACTTCTGTTTCTCTATGACAGTGGGAGCAAGGATTGCATCATGAGATGATGACCCAACTAGTTTCGAGCTGGCCATCAGGAGTGAGACTCTATAAGAATGGCTGGATGCTTAGCGATCTGAGATGGAATCCATGTACACCAACAAAGTATGGACTTTGGTTGCTATATCTGAAGGGTTAAATCCCCATCAGGAGCAAGTATATCTTGAGAAGATTACTTGGTGTAAATGAAAAAGTTGAGACTTTCAAAGGTAGACTTGTTAAAGCTTTTCGTCATCGACCAGGCGTGGATAATGATGAAATCTTTTCAAGTGGCTATACTTAAGTCCATCCAGATCCTACTTGCCACGGCTACATACCATGACTACGATATCTGGCGGTTGGGTGCCATGACTGCTTTTCTAAATGATGTTTTAGAAGAGAACGTCTATAAGTACACAGCCAGAGGGCTTCGTAAACAGTGGGAGCAGCGGAAACGTGTACAAGATGCTTTATAGGATAAAGCAGGCATCGCGGAGTTGGAACATCTATTTTGATGTGTTAGTCCAAAAAGTTTGACTTCATCAAAATGGTAGATGAACCTAGTATATACAAAAAGGTAGTAGGGAGTATGATGACGATCCTCGTAGAGTACGTGGATGACATACTCTTGATAGGGAAGGAGTTTCCTATGCTATGCTCGATCAATCTCCGCTTATCACACCGATTCTCCACATATAGGATCAAAGTGATACCTACTAAATCCTGGGTTTTGGATCTATGAGATAGATCTAAATGGATGTTAGGATTCTCACTAGTTGTAGTGAGAAGGTATCAATCGACCCTGGGGAGAATCACTGGAATGGTTCCAGGGTGATAAAGTCGACTGAATGTCAGTCACAGGCATTGTCTTTACCCTCAGTGGAGGGACGGTATGTTGAAAGAGTTCCAAGCTAGATACTGTGGCATACTAGAAGATAAAGGCTGGATACATCGCTACTTAAGATGCTACCAAAGAGGCTGTTTGGGTGTATATTGGTTCATGAGATGAACCATGTTCCTCCCATTGTGTGACAATGGAGTTGTGGCTTATGCCAAGGAACACAGATCCCATCAGTGATCCAGACATATTCTAAGGCAGTATCACCTGATTATGGAGATAGTTGATCTCCAGGGGATCGAGGTTAGGAGAGTAGACTCAGAGGACAACACGGCGGATCGACTCACAAAGGCCTGTTCCCAGAGAGAGATTTTTATGGGATGGTTGAGTATGAGATACTACAACCACTGCTATCAGATGGCTCTAGTGCAAGTGGGAGATTGTTAGTTATATGTATGCCCTAGAGGCCATTGCTATACATAGGATGTATATTGCAGTGGATGCTGGGACATATATAGGGAGGACTTTCTTGCTCGACATGATAGTATGCTATCTGGTTACTCTTTACCTTAACGTGCACACTGATTGTCTCTCTGTTACATGTTGGTAAAGCCCTTAGGATGTGTACTTGACTACCTGGACTATGATGCGGATCATACTAGTGGGGACATGGTAGTCCATAAGTACATCCTTCAAAGTCTCTAGTCGTGGGTATATCGAGACGGGGCATCGATATACCAGAGTAGACTAGTGTATACCTTCTCGACCCATACAGATGAGTGATGGATGATCCCATATCCATTGGTGTTTGACATCGGAGATGATATACGGGTGCTCAGTGGAGACTGGGTACACTGGACGGACTCGCCGAGAACTCCCAGATGGTATTATACCTTACGTCAGATGGCAGTTCTCTGGTGATACTGGTACAGAGTAGTCTGTTGACCCGAGATCGTCATAGAGTCTTGTGTGGTTCCCACTGTGCTTTGATTTCCACCTTACCACGTCCAAGAGGGCGTGCAAAACGGTGGTTTTTGGGTACAGTCCCGAATCACATAGAGGCAATGAGCGATAGGAGGGGATTCGTCTCTCCCGGTATTGGGAGTTGATGTTGCGCTGTGCTCGATTGGCTATAACCGGAAATCCCTGGCCAGGGTTGCTGAGATTTACTGGTAAGTGTTACCAGTAGTTTCTCGAATTGTTATAGACCTCATATCGACACGACTTATCGAGCTATTGTGGTCTGACGTTTACCACCCCTAGGCGAGATATGCGACATATCAGACGATCAGACCGGACTGTACGGTAGAGTTACTGGTTGGATTCACTGGAGTGTGAGCGGGCTTGCTCGTCGATCTTCTGATCGCTCAATACCCGGGTGGCCGTTACGTTTAGCAGACCGCTTGCGGCTTGTGGGTGCTTGATATGATCATCATCTGCTACCGGCGTATTGACGAGTCTTTAGAGTCCTACACAGAGGTTTCCTGGCTCAAGCGAAACGAAATAGGAGTGCATATGAGATATGTGCGGGACCGAGAATAATGCGTGTATGTGATACCGTATTCTATTCTCGCGATGAATGTGTCGAATGGTTGTATGCGATATAACCTAGTTATCGAATCAAGGATTGATTCGATAAATCGATACATTGGATATTAGTCGGTTATATGCGATATGACCGGATCGTTAAATCAAGTGTTGATTTAATAATTTAATGTATAATTATATATTTGATATATTACTTTGCATTAACTAATATTGGTTCACTTTAAATGGATTTTCTCGCTCGGATGTGCACATTGTATATTCGATATAGTTTTATGCACTTGATTGTATCATGTTTGATGATGCATGTTCACTTGTGTTTGTGTGAAGATTGAACCATGGTTATAAGAATGGTTAGGGTTATGATTATTTATTCATTCATTTATTTATTTATTAGTTTTGGAAAATAAAAGCAAAAGAGAAAAATGGTGGCTTTCTTTGTTCTTATTATGAAGCTTCATGAAGACTTTGACCAAGTGACCATTTTGTCTCATGCTTAACCCTAACCATTCCATTCAACCATGATTAACTCTCTACACATTACCATGGTTAAGATTATGATAAGAATGATTTTATTATTCTTATTATAAAACTTATCATATTCATTATCTTCTTCTTCTTCATCTTCTTCAAAGAAGAAAATGCTTGACCATCAATGGTGATTGATGAAAATGAGTGAGAAATCCAATTCTAAAGTCTACCCACTTCCTATTTCTTCATTCTCTACCTCTTGCCAAGTAGTAGAGTGTGTTTTCTTTACAAGTTTCTAGACTTGGTGAAGTTGGAGCTTGATCTAGCGATGCCTCGACGTAGATCATCTTCGGCACGTCGTCGATGACCTAGCCCGCTCTTTCTCCGATGAAGCCGACGCTAGAGCCCGGGATTTGATTTGGACAGCGGAGAGGACTTCATCACGGAGCCGTGGAGGTGGAGGACCGGATCTACAAAGGTTGTATTTCCGTATTCTTGTAGTTAAGTGTTAACTAGTATGCTTAGTCGCCTAGACATCTAGCCAACGATCCGTAGTTTAGAGTTTCTCGGCACCGTAAATTTTGAAATTGGCATGGTTGATGCCTTGTGAGACCTCTTGAGAGTGCCTAGGAACCCTACAACTCTATCTCGAGGGGGAGCACTGCTTCCGTCCCAAATACCAACGCGTACGGCGTTGCGTTCGTGGCCGTCTTGAATGTAGTTCGATAAGCCCAAATGGCTTCTTGCAGCTTCTCGTGCCAGTCTCTCTTGTTCCGGGAAACGGTCTTTTTTATGATCTTCGTCAAGGTCTTATTGAAGGCCTCGGCCAGACCGTTAGCTCGTGGGTTGTAAACTGAAGAATATCTCCAGTCTATATTGTGCTGCCGCGCGAAGCGGCTAATCTTATGGCTTCTGTAGGCTGGCCCGTTATCGATATAATCCGCCGTGGGGTTCCAAACCGATAGATGACGTGCGTCTTGAAGAAGTGGAGGATGTTCTCCGTCTTCACTTCCCTCAGCGGTACTGCTTCTGCCCATTTGGAGAAGTAATCAGTTGTCGCCAGGATAAAACGATTTCCCCGGGATGATGCTGGCTCGATGGGGCCGACTATGTCAGCCCCCCACATTTCGAATGGCCAGCTGGCCACCGTTGGGTGTAGTGGGTTCGGATGTTGGTGGATAAAGTCTCCATGAATCTGGCACGAGTGGCATTGCTTCGCATACTCGAGGCAGTCCTGGATCATCGTGGGCCAATAGTAACCCATCCGTTTAATTTTTAACTTCATCTTTGGGCCTGCTTGGTGAGAACCGCAAAGTCCGTCGTGAACTTCCTGAACGACTCTTTCTGCTTCGTCAGGTCCTAGGCATCTCAGCCATAGAGAATCAAACGATCTTTTGTATAGAGTGTTATTAACAAAAGCAAAAAATAGAGCTCGTTTGATGAGCTGATGTCTTGAAGACGCTTCTTCGGGCATTCGGTGGGACTTAAAGTAGTCTATGAAGACTTTCCTCCAGTCCTCAGCCTTCTCGCGGTCTTTTATTTGTAGGGTCGCCTGCTCAGTCGCTCCCTTCTCTTTATATGATTCCGGAGGTATTTCTGCCGGGGTGAGCACTCGACGGCTTTGTACCACGATTCTGACGTCATCAAGGTTCTTGTCAGCCAGTTCTTTAGCAAGTTTGGCCAACGCGTCTGCTTTGCTGTTTTCCGCACAGGTATGTTCTCCAAAGTATAGGAGAGAATTTGGGTCAATAGTTGTTGCACCTTTTCGCCGTACTTCACCAATTCTGGTTTGCACGTTTGGTAGTCACCATTTACTTGACTAACAACCAATTGGGAATCCCCGTATATAAGGAGATTTTCGATTCCCATGTCGATGGCGATTTCGAGGCCTGCTATCAGAGCTTCGTATTCAGCTTCATTGTTTGTCCTCGGCTCTGTTAAGGAGAAGGCGAAGCGCATTATCCCTCCTTGTGGAGTTGCGAAGATGAGGCCTATCCCCGATTTGATCATTGGGATACCCTGTTTCTGTTTCTTTACGGAGGATGCTCCATCGAAATAGAGTTCCCATCAGGCACTACCACCGCTAATCGCATCAAATGCATGCTCGTCTGGCAACTCGCAGTTCAGAGGAGAACCAGCAGGTACTGGATGCTCAGCGAGGAAGTCGGCAATGGCCTGGCCTTTCACTGCCTTAAGAGGTCGATACGTTATTGAGAACTCCATCAGGAGTAGAGCCCATTTAGCGAGTCGACCCGTCAATATAGCCTTTGACATCAGATATTTGAGAGGGTCCACCTTCGAGATGAGACGGACTTCATGTGCCAACGCATAGTGCCTGAGCTTTGTTATCGCGAAGATTAACGCCAAGCAATGTTTTTCAATGGGAGAGTAGTTGCTTTCTGCCCCCAGCAGAACTCGACTTAAGTAGTAGAGTGCTCTTTCTTTCCTTTGGTCGTCCTCTTGTGCCCATAATGCGCCTAAAGAACCTTCGAGGGCGGTTGTATAAAGAATGAGAGGTTTTTCTTTAACCGGAGCAGCCAACACCGGCGGGTTCTGCAGGTATTACTTGATCTCGTCTAGCGCGCTTTGGCATTTTTGATCCCAGACGAATGGGGTTCCCTTCTTCATCAGGTGACTGTAAGGACGGCATTTGCCTGAAAGATTAGCGATAAACCGCCGAATGTATGCGAGCTTCCCTTGGAGAGACCGCAACTGTTTGAGGGTTCTTGGCGGAGGCATTTCCATGATCGCCTTGATTTTAGATGGATCTATTTCGATACCTCGATGTCGGATGATGAATCCCGGGAATTTACCCGAGGAGACTCCAAACGCGCATTTGAGGGGATTCATCTTCAAATTATATTGACGAAGGCGTTGAAAGACAGTCTCCAGATGTTTTAAATGCTCTTCGTACGACATGCTCTTCACTACAAGGTCATCGATATAGCACTCGACGATGTCATGTATGAGATCGTCGAAGATCTTTGTCATGGCCCTTTGATAGGTAGCACCGGCGTTCTTTAGACCAAAGGGTATAACCCTGTAGCAGAATATACCCAAAGGGGTCCGGAAAGCGGTGTGCTTCTGGTCTTCGGGATGCATCTTTATCTGATTATATCCTGATGAACCATCCATAAAGGAGAAAACCTCATGAGTGGACGTGTTATCTATCATTAGCTCGGTTACCGGTACTGGGAAATTGTCTTTCGGGCAAGCTTTATTGAGATCCCTGAAATCCACGCATATGCGTACCGTCCCATTTTTCTTCATTACCGGGACGATATTGGCGATCCAGTCGGGATATTGGACTTCTTGGATAAATCCAGAATCGATCAGCTTCTTGACTTCGGCGTTGATGCTCATTTCAAGCTCGAGCCGCATCCTTCTTGGCGCCTGCTTGACCGGCTTGATATCCGGGGATATTGCTAACTTATGCACAGCAATCTCCGGATCTAATCCTGGCATCTCGGAGTAGTTCCACGCGAAGCAGTCTTTATGTCGTAGAAGCACGTTCTTTAAAGCAGCCACCCTTTCCATAGATAGCAGCTCGCTGACAAATGTTGGTCGCGGGTCGTCTGACGATCCCAACTCAATCTTCTTGAGGTTATCTGCAGTAGTATGTATGCCATCTTCCAGTTCTTTCGGAGCTGGCGGAAATTCCGAGACCTCCTCATCATCGCTGTTCTCAAAGCACCAGGGAAGGTCATCCATATTCTCGGGCTCTTCTTTTAATATCGTAATCGTGTAACAGGTGCGAATCCGCTTCCAGGACTGAGGTGGATCTGGTTTTGCTTTTGCGGCTTTAGGTTCGTGCTTTTGTGGCGGCCTTACCCTCCAGCCATCGGATAAGGCGAATCTGCCAAGCTGATACTGATCCTCGACCCAATTCTTGAAGACGAAGCAATCTTCGAGAGAATGACCTATCACTCGATGGTAAGAGCAATAGTCTGGGAGTGAGGCTTCGCCTGCTTGTTCGGGGTGTTTAGACTCCGGCAATGTAAGCATTTGGTGCTTTAGGGCAAGATCGAGTATCTTCTTCGTCTTTTCCCGAGGAAACGAGTATGCTCGACCCATTTTCTTCATGAGGGATAGGTCAATAACGATCGATTCCCGTTTGCGTGGCTTCTTAGCCCTGCTTTGCTGCTGTTGAGCGCCTTTTTGGCCTTTCGACTTATTTCTGCTTTTGCGTTGAGCCTTCTTTATATCAGGTTGACAAGGAGCGGCATTTTCATCCTTTACAGCCTGTTGGGGAAGGCGTTGCGTCTTGGCTTTCTCGTAGATGGCCGTCTCGCGGTTGTGGTCTTCCCGAGCTTTCTGACCCACTTTCCTGATAGAGTTGTCCATTCGTTGTTCAAACGACGGACTCGGCATTTCAATCGCGGGATCTAGTTTTGATGAGGGGTTGGCATCTCCTGACAGGGCGTCCTCTTCTTCATCAAAAGTATATATAGCGTAGCTGCTGTAGGCCCGTCCCCATTTTCCGGTTCTCGCGTATCCAAGCCCAAGTGTTTCCATTTTCCCGTTGGGCAATTTGCGTTGAGTCCCAGGGACATCCCAGATCCTGTTGTAGAACCCAGCTTGTCGAACAGTCTGTTTTAAGGGTACTCCTTGGCGCTTCAATAGCCTCTTTAATCCATTTGTATAGTATCTGGGCAGACGGATGGGTTGGAGTCTGTCGAGTGTAGCATCCGCGCCATGCCAGATCTCTTTCTCTACTTTCGACTCTGAGGATTGGTAGAATAGGATCGCTTTCTCACCCCTTTGCCTGGGAGGGACGTAAAATGTTTGCAGGTCCTGCACATTGTGAGCTTGAAGTGTGTCGAGATCCTTGTAGTGTTCTCGCGGTACCATGGTGATTTGCAAACTATGGTCATCGCCAGGGGGTGTTTGTATTGACAGCCGATTGGAGAACACGACATTAACTTCATCTTCTGAATCACTTCCGAAGACCAACATGGGGGCGGGCGTCCCCAGGTTGTTGCGTTGAGATGGCCCTGCGTAAACTATCTCTTCCTCTTCTTAGGTATCGCTCCCGAAAACAGGGATGGTGGCGGCGGTTTTGTTTTCCGGGTTGCGACACCTTTCTGTATCCTCGAAATCTGGCAAAAAGTACTTCGCATCTTCGTATTTGCGGACCTCGTTCACGGAGAATGGGTTCAACTCACCTGTTACGGTATACTCGAAACCATCCTTAAAGTACTTCATACACTGATGTTGCGTAGAAGGTATGATGTTGTACTCGTGTAGCCAAGGACGGCCGAGTAAGGCGTTGTAGCAGGTCTTGGCGTCAATGACATGGAATTTGACGTCTGTGACGAGAAGTCCGAAGCGTAATGTTAGTATTACAGATCCGAGAGTCCGTGACGACTGTGAATCGAAACCGGAGATAGTGATTTTGTCACGAGCGAGGTGCTGTACACTCATGCAGATTTCCTTCAACACCCGAACATTAAGGAGATTGACGGAGGATCCATTATCCACCAGGATCTTGCCTATCCTGATATCATGGCAGTATCCAGAGACATATAGGGGACGGTTGTGGTCGCACGTCCCGAGAAGGAGGTCTTCGTCATCGAAAGTGATGTCGGCCGTGTGCACTTCCTCTAGTTCATCCTTCATCCTTTCAGTGGCGAGGAAGGCTTGAAATTGCTCAGGTTCTTGTAACGCCTTAATTAGTGAGTCTCGCGCCTCTTTTGATAATAGGAGGGCATCGAGAATGCTAAGCTGAGAAGGTAGCTTCCTTAGGTGCGCTAGGATGTTATAGTCCACTTTACCCTTTCTAGGAGGGTCTTTGGCAGCCAGCTCTCTCATGACTTGGTCATCTAAAGTGATATCTTCAGTGACCTTTTCCTTTCCCTTATCTTTCCTACTCGCGGGCCCGAGATTCTTTTCTGGGAGTGTGCGATTGCGCAGCTGAATGTTCTCGCAGGCCTCCGATTTCTCCTCTTTCCCTAAAACAGATTCTTTAAAGAGAGGGCCCAGAGCCATTTCTTCATCAGAGTCGCTCCCAAAGGTGAGAACTTGTGACCCCCTGGCGTTAACCGTGTAACAGTTGCCAGTCGTTCTGTTGTGCCCATTGACAGTACTTCTTCACTCCCGACGGATCTTGCGTTTCATGCGCTTAAAATGTTGCCGATGAGCAACATATCCTTGCCACCATATCTTAAAGGCATCGCACTCCTCCGTGGGGTGTGAGATTTTCCGATGATATGCGCAATAATCAGGGTGCCTCTCCACCCCATCGTGCGTGTTTCCTTCCGAGGGTGGTAGCTTCATTCCCATTGACATGGCTTTGGCAAACCTTTTCCTCGTCTTGAATATCTTCTTGTCTACTTTGGATGCCTTTCGCTCTGGCAAGGGTAGTTCAACTCTTTCGTTCAGTCGCCTGCGTTTGGCTCCTTCTGAAGCTGCCATCTCACGCTCCTGATCCGCTTTACTTTTTAGGCGAATCTCGTCTAGAAAAACGTCGATCATTTCGTCTGTTGGCCATGCACGCTCTGGTACAGGCTCTGCCTCCAGCTTCTTAGTGCCAGGAGTTTTCCCATCATCGGTAAACGAGTAGGAGATTACGTTACAACTCGCCACATATCTTTCGGATTCATCCGACGAGCTCTCTCCATCATCTTCCTCTTGAAAGATATGGTTGAGGAACTCTTGCAGTGTGACAGGAGTTCGCGCCTTTTGATTGTATTCTTCCAGCGCGTCGATTTGCTTCTGCAAGTTCGTGTGCTCGTTTCCAAGCTTCACGGACTTCTTGGATTTCTTCTTCTTTTTCTTCGAAGATTTTGACGGTTAGGCATGAGTATTTGGGCCCTTATCGCGAGTCTTCATAGTTGGGCGAGGCTTCAACATTCCTTCGATAATTTGAGGTTCAAGAGGGTCCTTCCATTCGATCGCAGGGTACGCATGAAGGTCTCTCAGCATTCTTTTGGTTTTAGTTGATAGCACGACCTCCCATGGAGCTTCTTCAATAAAGGAACAGGTTGCCCCCGGTGTATCCGCTTTCTTAGGAGTATGTGGCTGTGGTGGGTTCACCTTCCACTTTTCGGACAGTATAAACTTCCCCTGGAGGTACTGATCTTCAATCCATCCTTTGAAGACGAAGCAATCTTCGATCGGATGACTTACCGTTTGATGGTAAGAACAATAGTTAGGGTTATTCACCTCCGTGGGTTGCGGCGGTCGCCTTGGATTTGGTAGGTTTATAAGTCTGTTGCGTATTGCCAGCTCGAATAACCGTTTTGTCTTATCTTGTGGGAACGAGTAAGGACGCTTCATCTTTTCATTATAATACCGGCGTCTTTCTTCCAGTTGATCGGCCGGTTTCGGGGCGTTAGGTTGCTGTTGGGCATTTGCGACAAAGGTTGCCCTTCCTTTACCCTTGTCATTCCGAGGTTCCGACTTCGGGGGAGGTGGTCTATGACCCATCTGGTCCATCTGAGCCAACTTGTCGATTAAAGCCTGAAATATGGTTGGCTTAAAGAACATCATAAACTGGGAGATAGTTGCGTGAGGGTCTAGGGTTCCCACGAACATGCCCACTGCGGGTGCCTCCTCAATGCGTTGTTCGCATCTCGACCACAAATTCCGCCAGCGTATAGCATACTGGACCCAGGTTTCGCCTGGTTTTATCCTGACGTTAATCGGTGCTGTTATTGGAGTGCGTTCGCTGGCACTTGCGAATCGCTGAGTGAATAACAACTCCATTTCAGCGAACGTCTTGATAGAATCGTTCAGGAGTTCCGAATACCATTCGAACGCTGTTTCTGATAAGCTGCCCACGAACTGGCGAAGCAACAGTTTATCATCACCGCCGGTGTTACCGCAGAGGGCCCGGAACTGGGCAACATGTTGATGGGGATTGCCGGTCCCCTTATACACGTGGAATTTCGGTATCGTATAGCCTGGCGGGTATTTGATTTGGTCGTACCAGCTTGGATACGGCCGGCCCGTCTTTACGACTTGACCAGCTGCCTCAGTCGCATGATGAACCCGGATTTGCTGGGCTATATAGTCAACCAAGTCAGCTTTAGAGATCGTCTCTTCCTTGGCCGTTGAGGGGGCTGGCGGTGGATTTGACGTTTCTCCTCGGTCGTCTTCAAGAATGATTGGGGGATCCTCGGCGGGTAGGTCCTGCTGGATCATCATTCCTATCATATCTTGGAAGAGAAGGCCCATACGCTGTATGTTGGTTGCTTGTTCGGCAGCCTCTTTGTCCTTTTTCTCCAGTATCCGGCGAAGGAATTCAGCGTCGGTTTCTTCCTCCTGGCGTGCGTCTGAGGACGTTTCTGGGCTTTCTTTTGGCCCGGTAAGTGCGGCCATAGCATTCATCATTTCTTGGAGCTTTTGCTGCTGCTCCTGGGCTTTGGTCACCGACCGTGTAAGCGGTCTATGACCCGTGGACGCGCGGCTGTCTTCTTTTCCTGACGCCATGTATACGGTGTGGACCATCATGCCCCCAGACTTAGGGCGTCTGGGCTTAGTGCTATTAGCTGTCGTTGCAGGCTGGGGGATCTTCTCCGGCTTCCTCCTTTCATGAGCCATGGAGGTTGAGGGGGCCGTTGAGGTGGGCGTCCAGACAGCCTTTCGGGGTTTAGCCTGGTGACCAGCTTCTGGTTGGATTTTCAGCTTCTTGTGCTGGCGGGAGAAGTTTGGATCGATGATCGAGTCTCGGGCCTGTCGCCAAACCTTATAGATTTTAGAAGACAGCCGTTGAGGGGATCGGGGCTGTTCTGATTTTATTTCCACAACCTTTCTTAATGGGGGAGGAGACCTCTTTAGCACTGCAGTGGGAGAATTCCTTCGCACCTTATTTAGCATCTCGAAGCTGTTCCCAGTTGAAACAGCAGTATTAACTTCTGCCATCGGGGCTGATGGAGTTAACCCGGAGGGGGAGTTGCCCCCAGCCTTCCTTACTCGGCGCCAATGGCGACGTCGAGCGTGTCGAGCGGACGGCGTTGGGTCAGCGGTAAGAATGGTTTCGTCTTGCCCCCTATGTAGGTGGGGGGTCGCTGTTGGTGTTAGCCTGTCAAAGACCGACGTCTTTTGGGTAGCAGGGGCGGGAGCTGAAGCCGTCAATCTTGTAAAGACCGACTTTTTGGCCAGAGAAGCCGCCTTGGCGATTTCGGGAGCAGGAGCAGCCACTTTCTTAGAAGCAGCCTTCTCCGGGATTGCAGACCTCATGATGGGTCTACCGGATTTCTGGCCCAATCTAGAGAAGACCGAGGCGCTGATGTTGGGTGACCCATTGAGATGAGCCGCGGCAGGGGTAAGACGATCAAAAACTGACTTCTTGGGAGCTTCCTTTGTCAGCACTGGCGCCGTGAAGCTTGTTGGTGGGAGTATAGTCCCGAAGAACAATCCGGTAGTGGCCTGAGTCACCTGGTCCACCGGCATTATGAATAACGAAGCAGCTTGGGGTCCGTAGGCTATACCTCCTGGCGAGGCAAAGCGTTGGTCGCAATTGCAGTCTGAGCAGTTGGAGAATTTCACGGAAGTAGAAGCCATCGATCTTTTGCTTTCTGCAATAAGCGAGACGCCAATTCTTAGTATCTTGAAACCCAAGGGCCACCATTAGCGAACCGCGATTGGTTCGCGAATCACGACACACGAAGTGTGGAGTGGAAAGAGGAAAAGGTCCCACCGGGCGTGCCAGAATCTGTTCCCCTCCGAACGGCGGCCGAGACGCGGGGACGTCCATGCCTGAGGTTCAGGGCAGATGCTAATTGGTGCTATCCGTCCACCTCTCCGAAGATGCCAAGTTGATTTATGGCACCGTGTATCGAAGGTTTGAGCGGATGCGGCCGATGTAGCAGACTTCGTCAGATTCCCCCTTGCTTGAGGGGTTTTTGATTGTGGGGACGCTATTCCCTGCAGGCGCAAGCCCCTGCAGTTAATTACGCTACCGCATTGCGGTAACAACTTTCTCCTTCTCCAGATGGTCACTTCGTGTCGTGTGTTTTTGTTTTATTTATGGTTGCCCGTGGATTGTATACGGAGACTGAGTTATGTCGTCGCCCGTAGGACGTGGACTAGTCCAAATCCGTATTTATCTTAGATTTGGGTTTGGGGGTTTGGTTTGAGGATACGTTAGCCATATTTGAGGCTAAGATCAACTCAAACGTTTGTTAAGGATACGTTAGTCTAACTTGAGACTAAGATCAACTTAACGGGATCGTTTAGATCCGACAAAAGAGCATTTGGGACTCTATTACTCCAGTTTAGGGACATAGTGGTCCATTGAATGTATGGCCGTCGGGACCCGTCACCTTTCTGACGACGTTGAAGGATTACAACGACAAATATCAGAGGAGTTCAGAGATGTATCCTTGAACCGAAGTTAATTGGGGGGATTCATAGTCCAGTCTGTTTGAAGGTTTAAGGATACGTTAGCCATATTTGAGGCTAAGATCAACTTAAACGGGATCATTTAGATCCGACAAAAGAGCGTTTGGACTCTATTGTTCCAGTTTAAGGACATAGTGGTCCATTGCTAGTTTAAGGACATTGCGGTCCGTAGGTAGTTTAAGGACATTGCGGTCCATAGGTAGTTTAAGGACGTCGTAGTCCATGGGTTTAAGGACCCCACAGTCCGTTGTTAGTTTTAAGACATCTCGGTCGAGGTTAAGGACGTCGTAGTCCATGGGTTTAAGGACCCCACAGTCCGTTGTTAGTTTTAAGACATCTCGGTCAAGGTTAAGGACGTCGTAGTCCATGGGTTTAAGGACCCCACAGTCCGTTGTTAGTTTTAAGACATCCCGGTCAAGGTTAAGGACGTCGTAGTCCATGGGTTTAAGGACCCCACAGTCCGTTGTTAGTTTTAAGACATCTCGGTCAAGGTTAAGGACGTCGTAGTCCATGGGTTTAAGGACCCCACAGTCCGTATCAATATGTGGTCATCGGGACCCGTCACCTCTTTGAAGACGTTGAGGGATTACAACGCCAAGTATCAAAGGAGTGAAGAGATGTACCCTGGAACCGGAGTGGATTAAATAGTCTTTGGCCCAATTTGGGATCAAGACCAATTGATTATGTTATGAGCCCATTAGCCCAGTTAATTACGAATTGAGGACTTATAGCCATCTTGGGCTAAGTCCAATCATGTCTGGAATATTGACTTCCTGTTGGTCCCTTGAAGGAGAGGCTTTGCCTCTATCCATTCGGCCAATTGGGTCAGTGTCTAATGTTAAACAATAAAGACGAATCAGTGTTGAACACTGGGAATAAGATTGATAAGTTAGTGTTTCAACACTAAAAGATAGTTGGTATTAAACACCAGCAACCAGGCTTTCAGATTAGTGTTGAACACTAAAACAGTCCAGTGTTAAACACTGGCAACAGGAATCCCAAACTAGTGTTGGACACTACGGTAATCAGTGTTGAACACTGCAAATATAGTTCTGTGCTTAGTGTTGCACTAAGGCCAAACAATGTTTTGTCACTGAATTCAGGAGTTCTGTTTTAGTGTTTAAACACTGAGGTAAGAGGGGTCACGTGGCAACACGTGAGAGCGCCCTCCCTTCACTTGTTCTTCTGAGACTATGCATCTTTTAGAGCATCACGTGCCATCACGTGACGGGGATTCAAGCGCTTATGTGTTAAAGCTTCTGTCAAGAGTCACGTGAGTCACGTGGGCCACTGCCTCCAGAGGGCTTTCTGTAGATCTTTTTGGGGGGAGGGTCACGTGGTGGCACGTGACCCTGCCTCTATGTATGTTGTTTAGAAGATCTGTTAATCTTTTTCCAGGAATTAAATTCCTCGTAGGGTTAAACCCTAATAAAAAGCTTTAAATTCCAGAGGAATTAAATTCCTACTTCCTTTTGAAGATTTATATTCTGGAATAGAGTTGAACTCTGAATTTTCTGTAGGAATTAAATTCCTCATATATGTGGAGAACTGAATAGGGTTAAACCCTAATAAAAGCTTTAAAGAATTAAATTCCCATTCTCGGTTAAAGAATTATGATTAAGGGAATTAAACTCCCGTTGTTTCAACAGAACTAAGTTCTTAATTAGGGTTAAACCCTGTTTCTTTTTGTTCCGAAGGAATTAAATTCCCATAACACAGGGTCAAGCCCTAATTTTATTTTAAAGGAATTAAATTCCTATAGTTCTGTGAGAATTGAATTCTCGTGCTTCCAATCCCTCTCTATGCTTTGGATCTGCATGGCAGGATCTCAACCCATTGAGAATTAAATTCTCAACTCAAGGGGAGATGTGCACTTTACAGATCCTCCATCAAAGAGAGAAGAAATATGTCCCTCTGTTCTATATCAGAGTTAAACTCTGTTGAGAATTAAATTCTCTTTCTTTCAATGAAACCTTCCCTTTCTTACCTAGGTTTTCTTTTGCAGAAGATCCAAATTCCTCTCAAGTATCAAGGCTCTCTCCCTTTTCTTCCCTCTGCGTGTATATATTTTTGCGTGTCTCTTGGCTCCTATTTATAGGAGAAGCAGCCGAGTCAATTAGTTTTTTGACGAATCTTCATTGAGAGATTTGATTTGCATCCATCATTCGTTTTGGACCTTTGGATTATTAGGTGAATTTTATTCACCATTGGATTTCAACTCCAGGGATTCTCCTTTGTTATTTCTGTTAGATTTAAAGGGGAAATCTTTCCAAGTTCAGGATTTTTCCATAGATAGATGATATTCAATCATCTTTAAATCTTTAATTCGGTTGGTTCCAGATAATCGCTTTCCTTTGGAAAGATTTGAATCTCTTTCAGAATTTAATTCTGTTAACAAAATGGGCTTTGGAAGCCGGTCACGTGTGACCACGTGACTCATGGTCACGTGTGGGCACGTGACCCCTTGGAACGAGCCTTCTTCCTTCTTTTTACGCTGTCTTCTGGTTGCTGCTTAACTATCACGTGCCACCACGTGACAACTGATCACGTGTGAACACGTGACCCTGGCATGTAGCCTTCTTCTCGATTTAACCGGAGAATGAGTCTGATGTTTTGAGTGTCACGTGCCAACACGTGACCCTGGTCACGTGGAAGCACGTGACCTCTTCTGAAGCCTTCTTCTTGATTTGCTCAGGGAGCTGTTGGGTTTTGAAGCCGCTTTTGATTGTCACGTGCCAACACGTGACCCAGGTCACGTGGGAGCACGTGACCCTTTCTGAAGCCCCTTTTCTTTGATGTATTTGGGAAACTGAATTTGTCTTGCCGATACTTTTAGGTGTCACGTGCCAACACGTGACTGCTGGTCACGTGTAAGCACGTGACCCTCTTCTGAAGCTTTTTCCATAAGCTTTTCTGATTTTAAATCAGGAAATAGGTACTCTCAACTAGATCTCCGCAAGCTCGAAGGGTAAATCCGACTCCTGCGCTGGTTCTTCCTCGAGGTCTGAGCATGCACACTCAGGTTGTCAGAGCGACGTAAAAGCATTAATATAATAATGGCATGAAACATGCAAATAAGGTAATAACAGTGAAAGTAAAATGCGGATAATCATTATGTCACTAGATGATGCAAAGTATGATCTGTGTCCCTATCAGTCTCTAAGTCATGTTTGAAATCGAGTTGTAGAAAGGAGGATCATGTTTAACGGGAGTCTCGTACATACCCGAGACAACGGCCCACACGCCCGGGATATAACCCTGTCAGCCGGATCACTAGATCCTACCTAATATATATAAGAATCGATGTTCGAATGGTCATCCTCTAAAACACGGTCCTCGCTAAATACAATACTCTTTCCACTTCGATTTTCCCTTTTTTCCCAGGTTTACACTATTGATGATTATGATTTAGTCGTGTACAAGTATGCACCAATAACACGGTTTTATCACTGTTCACTGTATTATTCACTGTCACGAATCATTCACTTTTCCATTGGCGTACTTGACACTCCTAAACCAATATCATTCACGCACGATAATGCAATGTCCACTGAATAATAACGCACACTATCACTAGGTCTACGACAGTTGGGTAAGTTATGTACATTTATGCAGTTAACAAGTCATGTGTAATATGAAGTATTATGCACGTCATAAACTTACAAAAATTGCAGTAATTCATATGCTCAGAATTTAGTGAAACGATACAAATACGGTAACAAGTACCCTCTGTCGGCAGTTCAGCAAAATCTGTTTCAGTACAATCGGGTTTCTGGTATTCAAGTTACATCCATTTCAATTTAAGTGTTCGCTGCAGAAAATTCAGTTTCTGAACTGAACGTCCGTTTCGCGACACGATTTTCACCCAGTTGGGATCAGAATTTAGTGACGCTAATGTTGAATGAAATTTAGATTTTTCAATAGGGTTTCCAACGCACTAGAAGGATTCTTAATCGCATCTCTACGTCAGAAGTTATGCACTGTTCAACACTATGGTATCAGTTCTGTTTCTGTTTGGGACTGCTATACGTCTTGTTCTTTTAAATTGCAGGTTAAATAGTAAATGACGATAAAAAGGAGTGAAATCACTTGCGTTATTTATCTAACAGATTCATCTTCAATAAAGTATATGGTTCTGCAACATACAAGTTCAGGCAGTAAAGTAGTAAGCATTACGAGATAGAAACCAACAGCCGAAGCTGCTCTGGACTGTAATCCAGAGCCGCTCTCCGAATCAGTTCTTGTCATATTTTCAGTACAGAAACACTTAAAAACTTATATATAGTTCCAGGTCATCGAGTCGACTTCGATTTGAGTCCTCGAACGCATCATTTCAATGTGTACATAATTAATTATGATTTTAACAATTTTCAGATGCGGGAAATTCTCAGTTTTTACGGGTGTAATTGGGGGTGATCGTTTAAGCCAGTAACAATCATTATTTTCAGTCAAATTTCTACACAATGTTCATTATCACATGGGCCAGATTATACGATCAATTTCCGTCAGTTTAACGAAAGGTTTTTGTTCGAGTTTTGCATCGAACACATACACTATTTTAAGTCGCACTAAATGTTCATGTAGAATTTGACGGTATTTCAAGGTTTAGTAAAAAAAATAGCATGAAGTAAGTAGGTAACTTGCCTGGAGACGCTTTGGCGACGCACGGCAGCAGCAACGGCACGATCGCGCTACGAACGGCGTGGCTAGGGTTTGCGGCCTCGGCTCGCGTTCGGGTTTGTCGTCGGAGTTGTCCGATGATGGTTCGCGATCGCTGGAGGTGGAGTGTGGTGCTGGGAAGTTCCTGTGAGTGCGCTGAGGTTGGTGATGGTCGGTGGTGGTCGCTCCGGCGATGGCGCAGCGGGGGTTCGGAGCTTGGTGGTTTAGGTTTGTGAGAGAGAGAGGTAGTGGGGGCTCGGGATTGTAGTGATGGTGATGATGCTGATGATGCAGGGGATGCAGAGGAGTTGACGATGTGGCCGGCGGCGCGATGGGAGCTCGTCGGCGAGGGGGTGCAGAGGCTCGAGCTCGGGTGCAGGCGAGGGGGTTCTCACGAGGAGATGGGTTTTGGTGAAGAGCAGTGGGTGTTGAGGTGAAGGTGATGGCTTTAGGAGGAGGGTAGGGTGCTCGGTGATGAAGGAGGAGGTTGGAGGAGGTTCGTCGTCGTCGTCGGGGGTGAGCGGGGTTGAAGCTTGGGGTTTTCTGTAGAGAGGGAGAAGAGGAGGAGTTTGAGATCGAGAGTGTGAGGGAGAGAGGAGAAAGGGGAGACGAGGGGTTGAGGAGCTCGAGGGGATGCGCGGCGTGGACGACGAGCGCGGGGACGTTGGCGACGTGGGCGACGTGGGGGAGCGCAGTAAAAATGAGCGAGAAAAGGTTTCGTTGGGGAAGAAGGAGAAATGGAGTGGGTCGGGTGTTGGCTTGGAGTTGGGCTGGGCCGGGGAGTTTGAAGTTTAATTAATCTTTTTTTTTTGTTTGGGCCGCGGAAAACGATTTATGCTTAATTTATTTGTTTTAGCTTTCTTGGGCTGGGCCGGCTTGGGATTTTAGGGTTTTAATTTAATTTAAATTTTGTTCTGAGCTTGAGCTGGTGTTGGGCTGCGGAGGGTTTGTGTAAATAAATTGTGTTTATTTTGTTTTGGAAGAAATTTAAATGTTAAAACCTAAGCAACAGATTTTCACCCAAAAATATACGAGAAAAATAGGGTAACACTCGGGGAACTAGGAAAAATATAGAAGGATTTTCATTGATGGAAACGGGGATTTACATATTTGGTATTTTTAAGATATTATCCTAACCAATTTGATATGATATTATATTTTAAGAATATTGATTAAGAATATTTGATATGATATGTATATTTAAATTATCAAAATATTATATAAATATTATATGCATACATTTTCCTTCATAATATTAATTATAATATATAAACATATGATAAATAGTATTTTTATAGATAAACCCAAATATGTGTCATATTTATAATAAACACCTTTAGATATTTAAGAAAAGTAAGAAAAATGTAATATCAAAGTGCGATATTTTCGACTGAATAAATACCCCCAAACTTAACTTTAATTGTCTCGAGCAAACTAGTTATTCAAGAGAGGGAGAAAAAGAAAAAGAAAAACCTAAGTAGCACACTTTCGTAGGCAACACGATTGCACTGAGTACGTGCAACAAGCCGTTAAACCACTAGATGTGCCTAGTAGGAGGAGTGTTATCTCCTGAGGGTTTTCAGTGGATTACACCGACAAAATTCTATAATAAAAGAAAGATAGTGAAAGCTACATACAAAGATAAGAGTTATATACAAATGATGGCCTTGAAGAGGCTCCTCCTGCCATCTGGGTGGCAGGACGCTTCATTCCGGCAGATTGGGATCTACCCTTCATCTTCACTACTGCCTCATATCTACGGGCAGCTATGTCATGGGTTGGAAAATTCCTTGTAGCAGTTTGCTTCACTTTGGTTGCTTCCGCTTCTGGACGGTTCAATAATATAGCAGTCTGCTGTTGCAGTTCTTCCAGGAGGCTTCAGATTGCCTCAAGCAATATCGTCTGCTCATTGATCTGAGCAGCTACGGTAGGAGTAAGCGGTAGAGGTGGAGGTGTGTTGTTGACATTGGTGCTGGTGTTGTTCGGGGAATCCATAATTTTGAATGAAAAATAGGGTTAGAATAGAGTCAAGCAATAAGTAATTGTAAATAATGTTTTCAGTTGCTGTTTCTTGTGTTATATTGCTTAGGAATTCATGCAGAATTGACCCGGATGTCCATGCAGAACTGACCCGCATGTCCATACAAAGCTGACCTGCATGTCCATATAGAGCTGACCTGCATGGGCCACCAACAAAACCTGTCACGCCCCGCTTCCCAGTGTACGGGTAGATGACGCGACGAAACCCGCTACATATTTACTCAGAAGTAAACACGCTAAGCGTATCTAAGAAATATAAAGTAGAATACACAAGAGACATGAATGTTAATGAACAACAACTTTATTTATTAACATTCTTTTATAGGTCCAACTGGAAATGTAAATACATAGATGGAAGCAATGCCTAAACAATGGCATAACAGAAATGAAAATATGTACAAATAATCTAGAGCTCCGGGTCAAAGGCTAGCTGCTCCAAGTCCTCGCCGCTGGGCTCGATCTCCAGTGAGTCCGATCCACCTGACAACATTCCAAAAGAAGAAGAAAAGGAATGTCGTCAGTGAACAATCGCTCGGTAAGTCCCAAAGGTGAGTAGAGATAGAATAAACAGGGAGAGAGAGAGAGAGAGTATATCTTATAATGTTTGATTATATTGTTAACGCTGTTGTTTGTAGCTTGGTACAGAAAATACCAGTATATACGAGAGGATTCCTACTATTCCGGAGACTAAGGTATACGGAGCACAAGGAACTGTTCAGCCACAGTACAACGGCAATTGATATTCAGATTAGGTGTATTATGGTAACAATCTCGTGCCACTTTTAATATATTCCGTACCAATCTACCCCTTATAAACCCCGCTATATCTTTTGTATTGTTTGTATTGGATTTTAGATAGATGGATGACTTACCGAAACTAAGATATCAGTAAATAGAATAGATATAAAGAATAGACATGTAGACAGAGTATATCCATAGTTCGATTCGGTCAAGTAGATTGATATAGATTGAATAGACGGATTCATGTTGAATTATAGTTTATACTTGAATCACATTCAAGTCAGATTGATTAAACTGAGACTCAGTCTGAGTCAGACACTTTAAAAAGAACTTGAAATGCTGAAATAGTTTTGGTGTTATCGGTAACTGCTGCACATGGACAACAGGATTTGTGTCTTTATCCAAGACAATTACCGTGTTGATAACACCGTTCGGTAGATTGTCTATCTTAAATAGGCAAGCACCCATATCTCTGGCTCCCCGAGACTCAAGAGACTGGTCCCGCTTAAACCTATATTTACTAGGGTCCTTATTGTAATTTAGTATAACTTGAGTGGGTTTTATGTAAAAATAGTTTTGGTATAATTTTAAAATACATCTCAAGCATTTAATTATCATCTTTAGAGTTTTTATAGATGTATATTTTATAAATGTGAAATTTCTAGTGAGTAGAACCTAATTTTCATCGTATATGGTATTTTATTGAAATATTGGAATTGTGTTGTATTTGGATAGTATTTTCATATAATAGTGATTCCTTTGATTTAAAAAACTTGGAATATTTACATAATTAAAATAGATATTTTGATAATATATATATATATATATATATATTTAATGAAAATAATTTATTTATTTTCTTGTAGAAATCTCATTTTCTAAAGAAAAATGCATAAAAATTCCATCGAGATCGAATGCTCCTTTCGGAGGTCTGCATCTCGCTCTGCTAAGTCCGAGGATGTGCGATAATCCGCACCATCCCGAACGGGATCCCTAAAAGTGGGTTGTAGAGGCGCAATTGCAAGGAATTGTTTTATACATCTCTTTATAGAAATGGTTTTATAAATTAATGGTATTTATTTAAAATATCGTATTATCCCATAACTATGTTCCCAAATTTCCATCATGCTATGTCAAGAAACGTGTGTTGTGATGAGGTAGGTCATTACCTCGTGATTTTTCTAAGATAAAAGGGTCAAATACAATAAGCAATGTCAAATATAAACATGAGGGTATTTTAATGTAAAAATGAAATAGAACTTGCTATGATTATTATTTTGATGTTAAACTTATTTTATTATCTTTTTTAATGATTACTAAACAATATATTAATATTTTGGAGGTATGTTATTAAGAAAAAGTAGTATTTTTGAAGAAAAGGAAATCGGAAGTCGGATTAGCTCCGTTTCCGATGAGTTTTGAAATAGAAAAGTTTTAGAATAGAAAAAGAGAGGGGAAGAAGATACTTACTGGCTTTTGGGAAAGAAGGGGGGCAGGTGAAGGCTAGGGAAGCGTCGGGACGTCGTTTCGTCGCCGGAATCTCCTTAGATCGTCGTCGGAACTTCACCCTTTGTTAACTTCACTTGTACACAAAAGAGACTTGAAAGTTTTTGAGAGTTTTGGTAGGGAATTCTGAGTGAGGATGTGAGAAATAGGGTATGGTATTTATAAGAAAAATTAGGGTTTGATGTGTTAAAAAATACATTTAAAATTTGCATTAAAATTGGACTAAAGGAGCATTTTATTGCACTCTGGATAAATTCAGAGTAAACAAGCAATATGGGGGAAATGGGGTAGCTGAAAGGTTGCAAGAGGCAAAAAATGGAGGCCATCCCCTACGAGGGGCTCGGCGGTGCCGGTCGAGATGACTATCTCGCCGGTCGAGGAGCGGGGTCGAGGTATGGGATGCTCGCCACGTGTCTGTGTCTGTTGGTATAACCTAGTGCACATGTTTGTTTAATCTGTAACTTAACATTCTACGTGTAGTGCACGTGCAAACCCTTGGGCTTCTAATACATTAAAAGAAATTTAAATAAAAAGAATATGTGGCTGATTAGTTTTGAATGCAGGTGCTATATCTCAGCAGTGCAAGATCTTACCAATGAGCTACAAGCTCCTTCTTCCTTTTCAAAAACAAAACAAACTTATAACTCGTGCTCGTGCTCAGGCTTAGGTGTTCTTTTCTGTATTTTGAAAAAATTTCGTACAGAAAGTTTAGGGTTGGTACATTAATTTTTAAAAAAAATTCTGTACATTGAAATTGGAGTTGTTACAGTCTACCCTCTTTACAAAAATTTCGTTATCAAAATTTACAATTTATTTTAAGGACTAGTTTACAAATAAATGAAGATATCTTGCACGCATCTCATCTTCCCTTTCACATATTGATTCTCCTGGTGTGTCCTTTCTCCACATCACTCGAACCAAGTTGACTTTTATGTTCCGAAGTGACTTCACTTTTCTATCCAGAATCTCAACAGGTTGTTGCTCATAAGATAAATCTGGCTGTACAGTGAGCTTGGAATGATCAAGAATATGGCTGGGGTCATTCACATATCTTCTGAGTTGGGATATGTGGAACACATTGTGCACTCCTGAAGGTGGAAGTGCCAAGCGATAAGCCACTTCACCGACTCGTTCGAGTATGTCGAACGGTCCAATATACCTTGGACTAAACTTACCCCGTCTTCCAAAACGGATCACTCCATGATTCAGAGATATTTTCAGAAATACATGTTCTCCTGGTTGAAACTCCAAGTGATGACGCTTTGCATCAGCTCAGTACTTCTGTCGATCTTGGGATATGCGCTTTCTTTCCCTGATAATACGAACTACATCGACAGTTGCTACTATCATCTCAGATCCAAAGAGTTCTCTATCTCCGATGTCGCGATCGACACTTCCTTCCATAAAGTGCTGCAAAAGGTGCCATTCCTATACTTGCTTGGTAGCTGTTGTTGTATGAAAACTCCACAAGATGTAGGTGATCTTCCCACGATCCTCCGAAATCTAGCATACACGCTCTGAGCATATTTTCTAAGATCTGAATAGTTCGCTCAAACTGATCATCTATTTGTGGATGATAAACTGTGCTGAAGTTCAGACTTGTTCCCAAGCTAGCTTGCAGACTTGGTGTCACGATCGGAGACAATGCAAACAGGTACTCCATGTAATCTGACGATTTCTTGCATGAGTTCATGGGTATCAGAGATAGTACATATTTGAATATTTAAATTTTACTTAGATTCTTACCTCCATGTACTTCTTTACTAGTGTCTCAGTAGATTGACCAACTCGAAATGGGATGAAGTGGTCCGACTTTTGAGTTGATCCACAATAACCCAAACCGCATCGTTACCCTTCGTGCTGCGAAGAAGTGCATTCATGAAATCCATTATGATGTGTTGCCACTTCCATTCTGGGATAGGTAACGGTTTAAGTAATCCAGCAGTTCTGTGATATTCAGCCTTTACTTGCTGACACACCAAACATTTAGCGACGCTTCTGGCTACTTCACGCTTCATTCCATGCCACCAGTAATTTTGACGCGGATCTTTGTACCTTCAGGGTGTACTTAATAAGGAGAGCTGTGAGCTTCTTTCATCAACTCTTCTCGCACAGGACTTTTTGGTACAAACAATCTACTGCTGTATCTCAAATATCCGTCTTCATGGATGATGAAGTCTGTTCGAAGTCCACTTTCCACTTGTTCTCTGATCTTTTTCAACTTAGCATCACTTGCTTGAGCTGCTTTGATCTGATTAAAAATGGTAGTTGAATTTGTAAGTTCATCAAACTTGAAGCGTTACTTGACGTGACCACTTCAATCTCCATTTGATGCAAGTCTTGTTGAAGCTTCCACTGTGCAGTGAGATTCAATACTAATGGTTGGAGACTAAGGGCATCAGGTACCACGTTCACCTTCCCTGGTTAATATTGCAGGTTGATGTCGAAGTCCGCCATGAGTTCTAACCATCTTCTCTACCGCATATTCAACTCTTTCTGAGTAAACACATATTTTAGACTCTTGTAATCTGTGTATATGTCCACTCGTTCTCCAAGAAAATAATGGCGCCAAATCTTAAGAGCAAAGATAACGGCCGCTAACTCCAAATCATGCGTCGGATAATTGCGCTCATGAATTTTCAGCTGTTTTGAAGCATAAACCACAAGCTTACCGTGCTGATGTAGAACACATCCTAATCCCTTACCGGATGTATCGCAATGCACTACAAAACCTCCAGATTGGTCCGGTATGACGAGAATAGGTGCTGATGTCAATCTTGACTTGAGTTCTACGAAAACTTGTTCGCATGTTTCTGAACACACGAATTCTTCATCTTTATGTGTGAGCTTGGTCAGGGGTGTTGCAATCTTTGAAAATCCTTCACTGATTTCAGTGTCGGCCACTGATTTCAGTGTCGGCCATTCACTTACTGCTGAAACTTTAGCTGGATCCATAGAGATTCCATCGCCTGATACAATATGTCCGAGGAAACCAACTTGATCTAGCCAAAACTCGCATTTGTTGTACTTGACGTAGAGTTGATGCTGTCGTAGAGTTTCCAGGATAATTCGTAGGTGCTCGACATATTCTTTCCGACTCTTAGAATACACCAGGATGTCGTCGTCGAAAATGACAACAAACCTGTCTAGGTACTCTCAGAAAAATTGATTCATTAGGTTCATGAATATCGCTGGTGCGTTAGTTACTCCAAATGGCATCACAAGAAATTCGTAATGACCATAACGAGTTCTGAATGTCGTTTTATGGATATCAGATTTTTTGACCTTCACCTGATGATAACCCGAATGAAGATCTAACTTGGAGAAAACGCAAGATCCACTTAGCTGATCGAACAGATCGTCAATGCGCGGTAGCGGATAATTTTTCTTTATAGTTACATCGTTTAGAGCTCTATAATCAATGCACATTCGATATGAACCTTTCTTCTTCTTCACAAGCAGAATTGGCGATCCCCTACTTGAAGTGTTGGGACGAATCCATCCTTTCGCCAATAATTCGTCCAACTGAGTTCGAACTTCCTTCAAACCTTCCGGACTTAACCGATATGGTGCTTTGATCACCGGTTGTGCTCCAGGTATTAAATCAATGCTGAATTCAAGAGCTCGATCGGGAGGCGAACCTGATTTGTCTTCAGGAAACACATCGTCGAACTCTCGAACTATTTCCGTCTTTGATCCTTCCTCCGCTTGAATTGCTGCAATCACTGCCTTCTTTAGTTTCGCCTTATATGTACTTGGCTCTAGGGTACGGTCTCCACTTTTGAAATAGAAGACCGGATGCTCTGAAATCTCGAATACCACCCTCCTTTGACGTCAGTCAATGGCAGCATAAAATGTTCTGAGCCAATCCAAACCCAAGACGACATCGAAATTCGGTATGTCCAGCACCTTGAAGTCAGCATAGAATTCTCTGCTGCAGACGACCACTGGACACAGATCGTATCCCATTATTGCCTTTAAAACGCCGTTCCCAGAACTGATATTCCAGCTGGATACGAGGGGTTTGACTGAAATCGCATGAGTTCAGACGAACCGTTGCGATATAAAGCAATGAGATGCTCCAGTATCGAAGAGTGCTAATGCAGGGAATGAGGCTACTAAGATTGTACCTAAGTTATGTGGGATAGTTTTAGCTATAAGGAAAATATATGGGTATGTATAGATGGAAAATAAAGCTTGATGGCGAAGTGTTACCAGTAATGACTTGGCTAGTGGCTTCAGCCTCTTCCACAGTCATTATGAAAGTCTGTCGCCTCGGCGTATTCCTCCTTACTGGAGGATCATTCCTCTGTCCATTCCTTGGTCCTTGAGGTACGTTCCGTTGAGCTTGATGGAACTGACGAGGAGGAGGTGCAGTCGGTCTACGAGGACGTGGAGCAGGTAGTGCGAGTCATGGAGCAGGTGCATGGATGGCTGGACGCTGCGGGTAAGTGATTGCTGGTCTGGGTGCAGCATTTGGGTTATGTCTCCAAGGACAAGACCCAATATCATGAGTAGCTGAGCCGCAGACTAAGCAAAGGCGATTTGTACGCTGGCAGTCTTTCACCAAATGTCCATCTCTCCTGCAATGGGTTCAAAAGGCTGGGTTGGGCCGGTTGTTCGGTACTCCCGGTCTCCTAGGCACAAATGGTGGACTTGAAGAGGCTCCTCCTGCCATCTGAGTGGCAGGGTGCTTCATCCCGGTAGATTGAGGTCTGCCCCTCATCTTCACCACTGCCTCATATCGGTGGGCAGCTTTTAGAGCCAATTCGTGGGTTGGGAAATCCCCTATAGGTAAGGCAGCTTGGATTTCCGAATCTAACCCTTGCTGAAACCGTTTGGATCGGATCTCAGCAGTTGGTATCAAATATGCAGCGAACCTGTTAAGGTATTGTGATAGCTGTGTAATATATGATATTTGAAAACCAAATGCCCAGACATATCTTACCTACTGAGCATGGTAAACTCAGCGTCATACTCATCTACTGACTTGGTCCACATCGAACCCTGATGTAGATGAATAAACTGCTGCTCCATGTCGAATCGGGCAGTCTCCGGGAACTATTTCGCGTCGAACATATCGCGAAACGTCCTCCATTCGATAGATTGGTCAAGACGGATTTCTTCCGCCTTCCATCAGACCCGTGCATTGTCAGTGAGCTGCAATTTTGCAACTCCAACCCAAGCTATCTCTGGCACTTGTGCCGCTGCCAGATCATCTTCAATACTCTGAGCCCACTTCTCAGCTTCCAGAGGGCTCTCTTTTCCCAAGAATTGCTTGGGGTGTAAAGCCCGGATTGCTTTACCTCAGGTGTTTCCGCTTCTGGACGTTCATCAAAATAGCAGTTTGCTGCTGCTGTCCGTTCAGGAGGCTGCAAATCGCCAAGCAGTACCGTCTGCTCATTGATCGGAGCAGCGACGGTAGGTGTAAGCGGTAGAGGTGGTAGAGTGTTGTTGAAGTTGGTGCTAGTGTTGTTTGGGGAATCCATAACTTTGAAAGAAAATTTTGGGTTAGGACAGATTCAAAATATCTTAAATTGGAAGATTCAAGGAATATATAAAGAATATTTTTAGTTGCTGGTTCTTATGTTATATTGCTTAGGACTTCATGCAGAATTAACCCGCATGTCCATGCAGAACTGACCTGCATGTACATACAGAGCTGACCTGCATCGGCCGCCAACAAAACCTGTCACTCCCCGCTTCCCAGTGTACGAGCAGAGGACGTGGCGAGGCCGCTACGTATTTACTCAGAAATAAATACGCTAAGTGTATCTAAGCAATATAAAGTAAAGTATACAAGAGAGAGGAATGTAAATGAATAACAACTTTATTTATTAAACATTCTTTTACAAGTACAACTGAAATGTAAATATATGAGTAGAAAGCGATGCCTAAACAATGGCATAACTGAAATGAAATAAATATGTACAAGTGTCTAAAGCTCCGGGTTAAAAGAAAACTGCTCCAAATCCTCAGTGCTGGGCTCGGTCTCTAAAGCGTCCGAAACACCTGACAACATTCCATAGAAGAAGAAAAGGAATGTCGTCAGCGAACAATCGCTCGGTAAGTCCCAAAAGTGAGTAGAGATAGAATAGACAGAAAAAGAGTATATCTTATAATGTTTGATTATATTGTTAACGCTGTTATTTGTACATTGGTATAGAAAATTCTAGTGTATACGAGAGAAGTCCCACTATTCCGGAGAGTAAGGTATACGGAGTACAAGGAACCGTTCAGTCACGGTACAACGGCAATGGATATTCATGTTAGGTGTATTATGGTTACAGTCTCGTGCCACTTCTAACACTTTCCGTACCAATCTACCCCTTATAAACCCCGTGATGTTTTTTGTATTGATTGTATTGTCTTGTTATATAGATGGATGACTTGCCGAAACCATGATATCAGTAAACAGAATGGATATAAATGTAGAGTCATGTAGACGGAGTATATCCATGGTTTGGTTCGATCAATATAGATTGATATAGATTGAATAGATGAATTCAGGTTGAATTGTAGTTTATACTTGAATCACATTCAAGTCAGATTAATTAGATTGAGACTCGGTTCGAGTCAGACACTTTGAAAAGAACTTGAAATCCTGAATTAGTTTTGATATTATCGGTAACTGCTGCACATGGACGGCAGAATTTGTGTCTTTTTCCAAAAAATTACCGTGTTGATAACACCGTTTATTAGATTGTCTACCTTAAATAGGCAAGCACCCATATTCTCCGGCTCCCTGTGGCTCAAGAGACCGGTCCCGTTTAAAGCTATGTTTACTAGGGTCCTTATTGTAATTTAGTATAACTTGAGGGAGGGGGTTTATATAAAAATAATTTTGGTATAATTTCAAAATACATCTCAAGTATTTAATTATCGTTTTTAGGGTTTTCATAGATGTATATTTTATACAAGTGAAATTTCTAGTGAGTAAAACCTAATTTCATAACATATGGTATTTTATTGAAATATTGGAATTGCGTTGTATTTGGATAGTATTTTCATGTAATGGTGATTCCTTTGGTTGGGAAACTTGGAATATTTATATAATTAAAATAAATATTTTGATAATAGATATATATATTTAATGAAAATATATTTTATTTATTTTCTTGTAGAAATCTTATTTTCTAAAGAAAAATGCATAAAAAATTCCATCGAGATCGAATACTCCTTTCGGAGGTCTGCATCTCGCTCTACTAGGCCTGATGATGTGTGATAACCCGCACCATTCCGAACGGGGTCCCCAAAATGGTTTGCAGAGGCACAATTGCAAGGAATTGTTTAATACATCTTTTTTAAGAAATGGTTTTATAAGTTGATGGTATTTATTTGTAAAGTCGTGTTATCCCATGAATATATTCCCAACATTTTATCGTGTTATGTCAAAAATGTGTGTTGTGATGAGGCAGATCATTACTTCATGATTTATCTAAAGGTAATACAAGTTTTTATGTTGTTTTATGTCGGAAATGAAGTATGTGGTATTTTACCGTAAAAATATAATAAAAATTGCATAAAAGAATATTTTGAGATGAAACTTGTTTTAATAGGTTTGTTTATATTTGTTAAACATTATGTGATAATATAGAATTTTATTGATTAAGAAAAGTAGAGTTTCAAAGAAAAACCGAATCGGAAGTTGGATTAACTCCGTTTCCGTCGGGTTTTAGAATTGAAAGTTTTTAAAGAAGAAGAAGAGATAGGGAGAAGGGACTTACTGGGTTTTGAACTAGAGGAGAGAGAGATGAAGCTATGGAAGGTCTCGGGGCGTCGTTTCGTCGCCGGAAACTCTTTGGAATGTCGCCGGAACTTCGTCCTTCACTAACTCTACTTGCACACTAAAAGGACTTGAGAATTTTGGAGAGTTTTGACAGGGAATTTCTGAGTGAGGAGAGATGAAATATGGTGTGGTATTTATAGGAGAAAGTAGGGTTTAGGGGTGAAAGAATGCATTAAAAATTGTATTAAAATTGGGATTAAAGGTGATTTATTGTTCTCTGGAAAATGTGCAGAAAAAATAAACAGTGTGGGGGAAGTGGGGTAGTTGAAGAGGTGCAGAGGCAAAAAAATCAAGGCAGTACCTACGGATACGACTGGCGGAACCAGGTTTTTGCTTGATCTCGTCGGTCCAAAACCGCTGAGGGAGCTTTGATTTTTGGCCATGTGTTGGTGTCGTTTGGCTTTCCCCAGTGCATTTGTTTGATTACTCTATAACTCTTCATTCTACGTGTAGCGCAAATGCGAACCCTTGGGCTTCTAAATGATTAAAAGAAATTTAAATAAAAAGATAATATGGCTGAGGGGATTCGATCACAGGGGCTATGTCACAGCAGTGCAAGGCTTTACCAATGTGCTACAAGTACTTTCTTGTTGTTCTAAATTAAAACAAATACTTACACAGGATTGCAAATACCCCAATTGTTTATTAACTTTTAAACAATTTTCTGTACATTGAAATTGGAGTTGTTACACCGGGTGACGCAGCTGAAGACTTGCTCAGCGGGGCAGGCCTCGGGGCCGAGCTCAGACCCGGTCGGGACGAGCTTCCGCCCCCGGTCTTCTTTTGGGCCTTCGCGGCCATAACAGCTAAATACTTGGATCGGTCCATTTGCTCTGTAAAAAGGGGGGATACACAAAGAGAGTTAGTGATGCTGAAAAGGGCAAAGAAAATTCATCAAAGTCTAAATAGTTCGTCTACGGCCCAAACTTATCCAAAAAGCGCGCAGGGCTAAGCCCAACCCAGCTTAGGGTCTACTCAGAAAACAGGACGTCAGCCCGCTGGATTGGCTCCTACAACGATAGCACCCTTGCCTTGGGTGAAGATAACTGTTTCGCCCTCGGACAGTCGGCCCTGTGCCACTGTGTAGGCACGGGCTAATTCTTGCCCTCGGGTGGCCCGACGAAAATGAACTTCTCCTTCCATTCATGGATGGAAGAATGGACGGCCACCACACCCAACCCGGACATCCCGTTCCTACGTTTTTTGAAGGAAAAGTACACCCAGCTCGGCTCATCCTTGCTGGTGCCTGGGTGATTCTTATAACAGAGAAAGGAAACGATGAGGGTCAAACTGAAGGGGATATTTTCAAGTTTTAACCGAACCAAAAACCCGAGAAATATTCTCCATGAGTTCGGCGCTAGCTGTCCTGGGGCAAGATGGAAGCAGCGAAGCACCCTACATATCTCGGCTGAGAAGGGAAGACGCATTCCGTCCCGAAATGCTTCCAAATACAGGGCAATCTTCTTTCCCTGCACCTGGTCCACCCGTTCACCCTCTCTAGCTAAGCAAAGTGAATAGTTGGAGGGAATATGGAATCGAGCCCGAATCTCGGTAAGCTCGTCCACATTCCTCAAAACAGAGGGCGCATCGCGGGCGTTCCCGATGCGCGCCTTAGGCGCCCTTGTTGCCACCCGACAGCGAACGACACGGGCAGCCCTAGCTCTAGGGGGCGAGCCCGACACAGACGATGCGGCAGAAAAACCCTATCGGCTATATGAAGCCGAGAAGGAGGAAGACCCATTGGACTCGGTTCCAACAACCGGAGCCTCATCGTCCGACTCAACCCCAACTATCTCTACAGACTCCTCAGATGAAGACATCTAACCTGATTCAAGGGAATGGGCTCGCTAAGGAAAAATCACGGGTGATCCAATCTAAAAGGAAGAACCCCCGAGCAATCTTCGACAACGAAAGCAAATTATGGCGGAAGTGTTGGCCCTAGAGGGGTCCCTTTTTATTTATACACCCTAAAGAAAGCATCCGACGACCCAGATTGACTCCCGCCAAAACGAAACGTCGCTCTTGCCAGCCATCAGAGCTCCACGTGTCGATCGGCCATTGGGGACGTCCCTTCGGTTGCAGGTGACAAGCGACATCCTGTCGCGTTCGCCAACCGACGCTTGACACGTGGCCAGTATCCCAACAGGCGACTGACTGAAACGGCGCTCCCTCTTTAAAGCGCGATCATTTCATTTGATCTGCTGACGTTATCGGGGATACGCGTGAAGATTCAGATGTGCGATGAGGCGACACGTAGACCCAAAATATCGAAACGACGCGACCGCCAAACGCCGTGCCGTTCCCAGGTGATCCGCGTTACGATTCCTTGGCGCCAAATTGAGCAGAAAAAAGACTGAGCAGACCACTCTCGACTCGACCTTTAGATAGGTCGGAATGAGAGTGGGGGGTTAATGATGATGCTCACAAGTGGTGTCTCCTAAGATTACGACACGTGGCGGATGACGTGTCCCGAAGGCTACGGAGGTAAGAATAAACGAGTTGAATTGTGAGGATTCCTTGGGACTTTGTCTCGGGGAACATGTCCGATCTTCCAGGAGACCTTCCTGAATATGTTCCGCCTTCGCCAGGGAAACTACCATCATCTCGTCTCCGAGCCCTTGACATGCTAAGCTTCCTCGGCCTCCCGGCTTATCTCCGAGCTCCCGACGTGTCGAGCTTCCTCGGCCTTCCCCGATCAACCAGGAGCGGGGATTCCATGCGTCCTGCAACGGTTCCGCGTATATCGCCAGGGCGAGATATCCGCCTCCCCACGATCCGCGTCCCACGCTAGCGTATCTCTTCATTAATAGGCATATCCCACTATTCAAGACGAGAATAACGCCGGGGCGTAACTGACGGCGGTGATCTCGCGCCCGCTCGCTCCACGCGACCCCTATATAAACCACTCTCTCAGACGACTCAGGTAACTGGAATTATCTCAATACGCCGCTACTCTGCTCCTATTCCTCGGCTCTAATTTGATCGTCGGAGGGTCCTATGGTGGTCATCCATCCCGGAACTTTTTTGTAGGTAGCTTGGCGTCCAACACCAACCCATTGAGATCCACACTCAACAACTCCAAAACAAAATCACAGTCGTCCAAAACAAAGTCACAGTCGTCCAAGACAGCGATCGCAGGATCGACGGAGGACAGCATTGAAGGAGATCCGAAGCTCCATCAACATTGGAATCCGCAGTGACATGATGGCAAGATGACAGCAGGACAGAGACACATGAAATGAGGAGGCGATTAGGTAGCGGGATGCAATCTCAGACAATGGAGTTAATCTATTTTTAAGATGATTGTGAATTTCGGATTGAGATGTCTAGGATTTTTTTTCTCTCTTTTTTTGATGGTGGAAATATTCTATGATTGACCAAGCTAATGCATGCGATTCGTGGGGTCGGATTGCGAGATCCAGAGTTTTTTTTTCCCTTCCTTTTTTCTTTTGAATGGAGGAAGTTATAAGCTAAAGCATAGGAATCCTAGATATAGAAATATTTCGTAAGCTTTGCTAGCTTAATCATAGAATATTAACTCCATATTATTATGAGCCAAGAGAGAGGAATAAATAGCATACAAGAACAGTTGGCAATCAAGCAACTAGACTAGGAAATATATAATGAGTTGGTCAACACAATACTAACAAATGTAACTAATATCCCTAAATTAAGGCACTGACAATGACCAACTCCATCATGATGGAAAATAGGCGATGATGGTAATACTTTCTCTTTTTCCTATGATTCCTCGACTTTGGTCTTTTTACTTCTCCCTTATTGTCTTCTTATTTCTGAACTAACTAGTTGTTAGCTAGCTTAATTTCAAATTAGCATAATTCCCCTACTTGTTCTTTTTCTCCTTTCCCCGCACCTCCCTTCTGTTTCCTAGAGATAGTTGTCCTCTGTATCTATTATTTTCACTTTTGTTTTAAAGATGATTGGTGTCTTTTATATGTTTGTTTAACCAAGAGAATGTTTAATGGTATATCGGCATGAAAGAATTGCTAGCTTAACCTCTTTTAATAAATAAATTTGTTTACCAACAGCTAATCGATCTGAACTGATTGTTAACAAGAGTAATTTCACAGAGCCACAAATTCAAATTGTTACTTTGATTATTTACATTTAACCTATTGCTAGTTTCATGAGTTTGACTGAACTTTTCACGAAGTGAAGGGATTGATAGATGAGAGACCTAACAGGTATGGCTCTATCGACACATGCACATGTTCCCTTCCGGTTGCCTGACATATTTTATGAATGTATTAAGTCAGCCCATTTGGATATTGCGACTTCGGAACTTTTTTTTATAATAAATTAGAAAGACCCAATAGGGACAAATCTGTTTGGCTACCTGCCAACTCGAAAAATAAAAAATAGCATGGTTTTGGGAAACCTATAGACCATAAGTTTAGTGTATAAATTATGCCCCTTAAGCTTGGAAATGAAAATTTTATTTCTCAGAATAAGAAAAAGGATTTATATGTTGGATGTGAATTTCTAATATATGTTTGTGGATGTCCCCCCCCCCTCCCCTCTTTTCAGGTAGGCTTTGTGTGAGAAGCAATTTGCAAAGGAAGGGATACTTGATCAATGCTTTATACCCGGCATTTACTTATGTTATGCATTCCATGCTAGGTATATATGTGTGCCTGCATACATGTAATTGAGCCGCATGGTTCATTATACAGATGAAAATCATTTTCAAAATTAAAAACAACTTTCGGCTATCGTTTTGTGTGATCAAGATTGAAACTTTATCTATATTGATCAAGTACTATATTGGACCTACTCTAACACCAATTAATTAACTTGAGTGTACCCTTTATTTTTATAATCCCTGCTCGCATCTTCAAAGATTTACTTCTTTCCTTGCGAATGCATGTTTTTATCAAGGTAGGTATCTCAATTTGTATTAGCTAGCATACACTATGTAATTTAAGTTTTTTCTTGCCATCGCAATTTCTATCTTTATACACTTTTTACCTTCCCTCTTTTTCTCTTCCAAAAAAGCCAAACCGCATATGCAGCGAATATGCGATATATGTGGCATGCACCGGTTAATCGCATGATAGCGCCTGCCGCATTCCATGACCTTGTATTTGTTTATCTAATTTACAATGCTTTCATTTTTACATATGTATATGGAAAAGTTTCACTTAAAAGTTTATTCAATCAACCAAATACATATCTCCATGGCCAAATGTCATATAAAGAACATTAGGAATATTATCACCCTATAAGTCTATAGGGTTATTGAAATTAATGTCTCGTTTACCATATATAGTGATATGCTAAATACACGATAAACATTCATCCTTTTTTGAGAAGCACCTCCTTGATCACTCTCTCCAAATTGATGAAAGACTTTCCATTAATTGGTTCGGTCGCCTTATATGCGCTCTCCTTCCATTCCGATGCTCTCCTCCTCATCTCCTTCCCTTTCGCTCCCGTCATCAACTCTCTTATCATCTCCTCCACCTTCTCCCTTCTCACATTGTCGTCGAGCTCCATTCCGATCCCCCATTCGTTACACGCATACCAACGGTTGGTCTGCTGATCGCCGAAATACGACCAGCACAGCATCGGCACGCCCGCACATATGCTCTCCATCGATGAATTCCACCTGCAGTGTGTCAGGAACCCTCCGATCGCTGGGTGCATTAACACTTCCTCCTGCGGGCACCAGCTAATCAGCAATCCCCTCCCGGTGATGTCATCCAAGAACTCTTTCGGTAATACCGCAGAATCTCCTTCCACAACATCAGGTCGAATGATCCATAGAAAGTTGTGACCGCTGTTAGCCAGCCCCCATGCAAACTCGATCAGTTGTCCGTTCGTCATTACAGCTAGGCTTCCGAAGTTTAAATACAAGACTGAAGCCGGCGCTCTTCCTTTGAGCCATTCCAAGCAACTCGTGTCCTCTTTCCACAAGTTATTCGACCCGGCTAATTTGGATGTGTTCTCGAGAGTGATCCGGCGACATAACAAGGTGAGAGGACCGATGGTGTAAATAGGAGGGAGGAATGCGGCCATTGCCTCGAGAACATCGCGTTCCAACTCGTCGAATGTGTTGAAAATCACCGCAGATGCTCGATGAACTTGTAGAGATTCATATTTCACGTAGTCGAATTTAATTTTGTCAAGGTCCGTCGCATGCGGGAAACTTGGAAGATCTTTCAATTTCATTTTCTTCAATCCTGGTAACCAGTCTATGATGGTATTGAGATATTCATTGCTGAGATCATCTTCACCTTAAATTCAACCAAAAAATTAACACAATTAAGTAGTTTATCATCTCACACATTGAGATTCATTAGTATATGTAAGGTGCTTTAGTGAGGGATTTCCCATATTTGGGGGGTCGGGCTAAAAGCTTAACCCCCCCTTATTTATTTATTTTTGGATGATCGGTTTTAATCTTCATGCTCCAAGCATAAAAGATCATGTGATGGATTTTTGTTGCTTTTTATTGTTGTGTCAAGCGGATGCAAAATTAGCAATTTCATAATAGAAAATTTTGGCCCATGTATGTTTTCAGGACCATGAATAATAACCAGATGGACGTCGTCCATCGTCCAAAAATATAATGAAAAGTTGATATTTTGACCCCGCATAGAGAAGAAAATTTACGTTCTCTGGGATCTAAATAATTATATCTATTCTTTCTTTCAAATTTGTTGTCATAATGGGTAAAATTAGGCTCATAGCCAATCCATATATTTATATTAAACTAATTAATCACATAACAAATTTTAATAAAGAGGGATAGCTAGCTAGCTATATTAGAAAGTGATTATCTAAAAATATGATTTTCTCTTTCTTAATTTTCTGCTATTTGCCGAATCCAGGTTTCAGAGAAATTGGTGATGGTGTTTTAGTGAATCTTAAGCAAAGAGATGGACTTAACCAGCTTACTTTTCCGGGGCAGGAGTCCCTTTTCAGCAAGATCCTTATAATAGAACATTCCGAGGTAGCCGCACGCGCTCACGGAGCCAAAGAACACATCGGGGATCCCGAATTCCTCAGCAACTTCAAGTGTAAAGCTCGTGTAAGTATCTGAAACTATGCAAGTGACCGGTGGAACTCCCGATGCGGGATCATTGAGCCTGTTCAACAGTTCCCTGAAAAGATCAGCGAATTTTGTTCGCAGTGCGACACAGAGCGCATCAAGGTCTTCGCTCGCGTTCCCGTCGGGGATGGTCTCGAAGCGAAACCCGTCCAGGCTTTGGATCGAAGAGGCGCCGCCGCTTTCGTGTATTTTGTTGTAGTTGTACTCGGTGTGGACGAAAGTGATGTGGAAGCCTTTTGAGTGAAGGAGCTTGGCAAGTTTTAGGGTTGCATGGATGTGGCCTTGTGCTGGAAATGGCATGCACACTGCATGAGGCTTTTGTTCTTGTGTCTTGGAGCCCATTTTTTTCTCTCACATACAATTGATCTCACACCTTATATGTAGATTGTTGAGCTGAGCCCAGTGGTCATGGGCACATATTTAATATTCAATTCTTATTTCTAAACGGGAGATCCTAGGTTTGATCCTGGGTCTCTTCCACAAAATTCTATTGTCCATCACCGGAGGGGCTATGTTACCTGCACCATTTATGCATGGTTTATTGGTGTAGATTCAATTCTTGGGCATAGATTTTGGAGCATTTTCCATCATTCACTTATTTTGTAGCATATTTTCAATGATGTGAGTCTTAAGATGATATATTTTCAGGAATGTGATTCTAAGACAGCATTTCGTATCCAGTCCCAAAACCATTTGCGTAATGGAGTTTTTCTGCGATGCGACCTTTTTAGAAATTGAACCGGCAAACTTACTTAGGGGAAGAAATTTATACTACATTGGTTAAGAATCCCGAAACAAGAGATTGGGAGAGCTAAATTAGAAATAAATTAATGGCCTAATTCGAAAAAAAACCAAAACCTTTGGCTAAAATACGACAAATCCCCAAATAGTTTTAAAGTACACAAGAAACTAACACAATTAAAAACTACGAGAAACCCCTAAAAATCAGATGCCACGTCTGCAATAAAGGTTTCTCGTAATTTTAAAACTATTTGGGGGTTTCTCGTATTTTAGTTAAAATGATTGGTTTTTTTTTTTATGGGAATTAAGCCTAAATTAATATATAGGAAGAATTTAGTGAGAAAATAGCAGGCTGGATAAAGAAAAAGATTGATAAAATCATACTTAATTAGCGCCGTCTAGAAGAGCAAAGATTGTTTGTGCATTTGAAAATCAAAGAGCTTTCCATGAGTTATCTATTTTAACGTAACAAATATAGAATGAGACAATCTGCCAAAACCAAAATATATTGTAATTGATAATTGAAATGCATGCTCTCCTTGAGTTCCGTGCGAATATCTCTAATTGAAATAATTAGGAACCTTGTGCGATGTTAACTCCTAAATTTCTCCAATTATGTTGGTATAATATATTCAACGTCATCGTCTATTGTTTGTTTGTTTTGGATTAAAGTCTAGTAGTATAATATATCCCAGTTCATCCCTTACCAATATTGACGTAATCGTTTTTTCTTCTTCTTTCAAGGTGTACATGAGTCAATGTCGTGTCAGATAAATCAGTGATGCAGTTACTGGGAGACAGCGATTGGCGGTGCTATACCCGGTATAATATGGGTTTGGTTCGTGGATGTTGTGATGCAATTAATGACATAATGCTCAATCGGGGACAATCGGTTGGTTCTCACGATCGATGGGTAATTCTGAGATATCCTAAGCATTGCTGGGAAGGACGTCTCTTCTACTCTGCAAGCAATCAGGCAGCTGATTAACATGATTCAAACGGTTTTGTTCAGAACTCAGCATTTAGATGGATGATGTACACCGATGGCATGTGTTTGTGAATCATAGCTAAAACATAATTGGGATATATGAGGTTGGCATCTTTTCTTCTTGCATGATTAATTCCAAGCAACCAACTCAAATGGCTCCAGTTTTCTCTGGGAAGCCAAAACAATTCTTCTTTCTATTTTTTTAACTTCTAGTGTTTTCTATAAAGAAAATTGTGATGCTGATTTTCTTACAAATACCGGAACACTGGATGTATTGACGTGTTTGACAAAATAACACTTCTTAGGACTTTATTGCAACTAATTAATTGGAGGTGATCTTAGGATTGATTCCAAGTGAAGTGTTGTGCATCCAAAAAAAAAAAAAATCCAATTTTCTTTAATTTTGGCTCTTTGGACTCATAAAACTTGGTATTCCTAAATACATCCCCTAAACATGTTATTTCTAAATACAACCTTGAAAACTTCTAACTAGATTAATCACGCGCGACCATATGTGTAACTCCTATTCTTCTACCAAGTTCTATCCGTTAGAGGGTTAAAATGAAAAATAAAAATAAAATAAAAGATGCCCTCTGCTCTCGTCAACCAGTGAGTTGCATTCTTCTTCTTCCTCACTTATCTGTTGTTTTAATGACTCTACAATGATGAGACAACTTTAAGGATGCATCATCATCGCCGTGAAGAGCTTCGGCCGAGTTTGAAGGGGAAAAAAAGCAGCCGTGGAGAGCTGAGAGGAAGTTTAGTTGAAAGAACGGGTAAAAGAGATTATATCTATTATTGCACTCTAACCCAAATTAGCCCTAACCCTAGCATGAACCAGGATCAACTTGACAAAAAGTCTTATTTGATTAAGGTAGAAGTTTTAAGAGTTCTATCTAGAACTAGTATGTTTTAGGGTTATGAGAATCCAATACTAATACAACAACTGAGGCTTATTATCCCAAGCATATGGGGTAGGCTACATGAACCAACATGAGAATCACGCCGGGTCCAGCACATGAATCCTCCACCCCCTTATTCCTATTGAATAATATACTTTCATTAAGGTCATTGGCAGCCATATCTTTTCGTATCACTTCCATCCATATTTTCTTCGGTCTCCCTTTCGCCCTTTTGACATTACCTATATTGAGAGTATCCATTCGTCAAACCGGTGTTTTCATAGGTCTGCGTCGCACATGACTAAACCATTTTAGCCGGTTTTTCCGTATCTTCTCCTCCACAGGTACAACACCAACTTTTGCACGAAGATCCTCATTTCGCACCTTATCTTTTCTAGTGTTACCACATATCCAACGAAGCATGCGCATCTCCACTACGTGCATCTTTTGTGTATGATACATCTTAGGAGCCCATCATTCTGTACCATATAATAAGGTAGGCTGAATATCACTCCGATAAAACTTCCCTTGCAATCTTAACAGAAAGTTACGATCGTACAAAATCCATACTGCACTCATCCATTTCATCCAAATAGTTTGGATGATGGAACTTAGATATCTAAACTGATCGTTCGGTGATATCTCTTACCCATCCAGTGTTATACTACCGTGGTCTCAACTTCTCTGTTTGATAAATTTGCAATGCATATATACTGTTTTGGACCTGCTCAATCTGAACCCCTAAAATTCAAACATTTGCCTTCATAACTCCAATTTAGTATTAACCCTTGCTTTCGTCTCATTTATTAGAACAATATCATCAGCGGATAGTATACACTAAGATACCTCATTTTGGATAGTTCTAGTAAACTCATTCATCACGATAGTAAATATCACGCCCCGCTTCCCAATAGACGGAAACAGTGACGTGGCTAACCCGCGATATATTTATCCAGAGAAAGTCATTTCCTAAATAAATATATTAAGCGTATTGAAAACAATAATACACAATATAAGAATAAATTGAGACTGTAAAATTTTTCAACAAACATCTTTATTTACATTCGATTTCCAATATTTACAAATACAAAAGTTTATACTGGAAAGTAAATACAATAAAGAAAATGCCTAAACAAGTGGCATATATAAACTAAAGAAAAAGTGAAGCTGGGCTAGCCCTAAGTAGCAATCTGGTTGTAGTCCTCCTCTGTGGGTTCAACCTTCTCCGTCTCGACCGTATCTGACGAACATTCCAAGAGAAGAAAAGTGGGTGGAATGCCCGTCAACGAACTAGCGCTCAGTAAGTCCCAAAGATAGGAAAGAGTAAAGAAAATGACAAGTGTAGAATATATATATGATGAGTAAGAGTATATGATCTTGGGTAAATATATACTATACGTCTCTAGATGGTCACTATGTTAATATTAAGTTCCAAGTGCGAATGTCAACACAGCCGTAGAAGTATTCACGAGCTCTAGAGTGGGACCCCAGAAGCAAGGAAACACGGGCATATTTCATGTGTTAGTATCAAGACTCTAGGTTGTGGATGAGTCAACCTGACTGATATTCGAGTAAAATAAAAAAAAGGTTAATATTGGACTCCTGAAGCTCCATTTGATTCACACAAAAAACTATCCCAAGCATCCCGAGTATAAGATATTATAACTGGTTAATATACTTAATTGATTTGATTGATTGATTGATTGGCATGTCTTGATCGAAGCCCTAGATTGCAAAAGGTGTAGATTGTATTCGAATGAGTCGAGCAATGTGCGAGTCATGACAATTGCAATCTGGGTTCGAGTCAAGTTGGTTCGAGTAAATTGGATTCGAATACATATTCGAGTTTAGATTCGAGTTAGGTTAGGTTTGAGTTTGTATTCGAGTTCGAGTTCGAGTTTGTATTCGAGTTTGAGTTTAGATTTGAGTTTGGATTCAAGTTAATGTTTTTTCATATGAATTGATTTAAACAGTTAAAAATCTTATGTTCGAGAGAAATAGGCAACTGATGCACATGGACGGCAGGATTTGTGTCATTTTCCAAGACAATTGCCATTGATAATTTCGTTAAGTTGTTTAACCTGAATAGGCAAGCACTCACTTTCTTCGGCTCCCTGAGTCTCAAGAGAATTGATCCCGCTTAAACCTATATTAATCTAAAATCTTTAGTATTGTTTGCATATCTTGAGGGGTTTTTATAAAAAAATACTTTAATATAGTTTAAAAATAAACTTCGAGGGTGATTATAACATTTAGGGTTTTCATGAACATATATTTTAATTGTTGTGGTATTTTGGTGATAAAACCTAACTTTTTGAAAGTTTATAGTATTTTTTATGAAAATTGGCTCTTTTAGAAACTTGGTGGTATTTTATTACAAATTCTAATCTTTCGTTTTAAAAATATAGTTTCTTAATTTGTTTTTATTGAAAATACGGATTTATGATTTTTATATAATTTTTCAAAAATTAGTTTTGTTTAGAAAAGTCGCGTTTCTTAAAAACCGTATTTTTATTTCCTTTCGAGACCGAATACTCCGTGAGGAGTTCTGCATCTCGCTCTACTGTCCCAAGGATATATGATAATCTGCACCATCCATTAGCGGGTCCCCTGAAGAGGTTTGTAGAGGCGTAGTTGCCAAGGATTTCGAAATACCGATTTAAAGAAACCCGTTTTGAAACGGTGTGGTATTTTAATGAAAAAGTTCTTCTTTAAATTAACTATAGCTATAGAATACTATGTTATGAAACCATAGTGTGCGTGTGGGGTAGGTCGTTATCCTGTGAAGTTTTTCTAAAAATATTTAAACTAATTATTGAGAAGTGTTATACTAAAGTTCATGGTATTTTAATGAAAAGTTCATTATCGGTTTGTTTCGCATGAAATTTTGGTTAAACTAAAAACTAAATGATGTAAAATAAGGTTAAGATTATTATAGGATGTTAGTTTGATCGCGTTTACTTATCACAAGGCTTTCAAATGTTAAGAAGAAGAGTACATCGGAGCAAACTCCGGTTTTGTCGATTTGTTTTTAAAAATGTCTTGAGATAGAAAGAGAGAGAGAGAGAGATGAAGGGATTTATGGTTTTAGATGGTTACTAAGAGATCGAAGAAATCCTAGGGGGTCATGGTTTCGTCGGAGATACTCCGGTCGTCGATGTTACACCCCGCTTCCCAGTAGATGGAAACGATGACATGGCAGGCCACAACGTATTTACTAAAAAATAAATACATTAAGCGTAATTAAGCAATATATAAAATGAACAAGAATGAAAAGAGTAATAAAAATAAATATCAACCTTATTTACATTCATCTTTACGTACAACTGTTTGAAAAGAAAAGATACAATGATATAAAGCAGTGTCTAAACAATGACATATAAAATGAAAGTGCTGGTGAACTAGTAGTCACGCTGAGTAGTGAGCTGGTCCAAGTCCTCCTGGCTGGACTCGATCTTCTGAGAGTCCGGTCCCCCTGATGCACATTCCAAAGAAAGAAACAGAAAGGAATGTCATCAGCGAACCAACGCTCGGTTAGTCCCAAAAGAAAGAAAGAGAATATAACAAGTAATATGAAATGAACAGGTAAGTTGTGTATGATTGATTACCGGTATATGATAGTTATTCCAACGTGTTTTTTTATAGTTTGGTAAAGAAGGTATTCATGTATACGAGAGGAGTCCATCTTACCCCGTGGACTATGGTAACATATAGTATAAGGCCCCGTCATAATCCACGGGACAACGGCACGTGAGTTCATGTAGGTGTCTTTCAAGTGACCTCTCATACCACGATATACATACCGTACCAATCTACCCATTTATCCCCGCATAATGTATTATATAGATTATGTTTACAAGTTTTCCCGAAACGATGGAAATAAAAAGTTCAAGTATTCATGTTCAGGATATATTCAAGTATTCAAGTAGTCAAGTCAAGTTATAACCATGGTTCGGTCAAATCAAGTCAAATATACATGTTTGATATTGAAGTTTGAATTCAAGTATTCAAGTTCATGATCAAGTATTCATGTTTGAATTTGGATTCAAATTTGAATTGGACTCAGATCGAGTCAGACACTTATAAACAGATTTAGCTCTTGAATTAGGTTCGGGAGTTATCGGTAACTGCTGTACATGGACGGCAGGATTTGTGTCTTTTTCCAAGACAATTACCATTGATAACTCCGTTAAGTTGTCTACCTTAAATAGGCAAGCACTCACTTTCTCCGGCTCTCTGGGACACAAGAGAATTGATCCCGCTTAAACCTATATTTACTAAAGTTCTTAAATATTGTTTTATATATCTCGAGGGGTTTTATGAAAAATATTTTAATATAGTTAAAAAGTAAAACCTCGAGGGTGATTAGTATTATTTAGGGTTGTCATGAGCATGGATTTTAAGTATTGGGTATTTTCGTGATAAATACTTAGCTTTGGAAAGTTCATGGTATTTTACTGAAAAAATGTCCTTTTGGTATCTTGATGGTATTTTATTGTCATTTGTTAATCTTTTCATGTTTTGAAAAATATAGATTTATTATATTTTGAAAATATGGATTTATAATTTTATATAATTTTTTATTTTAAAAATAATTTTATTTTATTTAGAAAATTCGTATTTCTTAAAAACCGTATTTAAATCATTTCGAGATCGAATGTCCTGTGAGGAAGTCTACATCTCGTTCTACTAGCCCAAGGATGTGCGATAATTCATACAAAAGAGGTATCGTGTTATGGATCCAAGTGTGCATGTGGGGTAGGCGTTACCCCGTGAAGTTTTTCTAAAATTGTTAAGCAATTTTGTCGAAAAGATGTGATAACAAAATTCACGGTATTTTAATGTAAAAGTTCAAATATGGTTGTTTTACATGAGGTTCTTGAGTAAAATTGATTCTAAACATTAGTGTTAAGATTACAAATGAAGTGGTAAAATTGGTTTGCCCAAATGATAAAAGAAAATGGAGTTATAGATTTTAGAAAAGATGATATCGGTAATAACTCCATATTTACCGATATTGGATTTAAAAGGAGTATCAAAGAAAAGGAGGAGAATTGGAAGGGACTTACGGTTTAGAAAGTTTAGGAAGAGGGTGAGTAAAAGGAAGAGGGTCTTCGTGGCGTCACGGGAGCTCCGGAATTGCTTCGATTTTCACCGGAACCAAATTGCTCGCTAACTCCACTTTTACTTCACCGGCACTAGGAATTTTTTAGAGAGTTTTAGCTAGAATTTTCAAAATGGTACTGAGCAAAAGTGTCGGGTGGTGTTTATAGTGGAGAATTAGGGTTTGAGAATTAAAATTGTGGATTAAAATGATGTTTAATTATGAAATGAAAGGTCTCTATTTGATTGCAGGGAAATCAAACAGTGCAGAGGGGTTATGGGTAGCTGAAAAGACAAGTGTACAAAGCCCGGGGCAATTTTGGCTTATCTCACCCATCCTCGCTAGCCCAATCCTCCTTTCCGCCGGTCGATCTTGAGGTAAATGCCTCGAGATTCGTGCTACTTGATTAAATCCCTGTTTACTCCATTTTCCACATGTTTGATTTTTCTTAACTTTTCATTTCCCTATGTATTGCACGTGCAATCTTTTGGGCTTCCAAAAAGTAAAAAAATTCAGAAAAAATAATTGTGTCTGATAGGAATCGAACACAAGGGCTACGTCACAGCAGTGTAAGGACTTTACCAGTGAGTTATAAGTTGTTTCTTGCTGTTATTTCACAAAAGTGATTTATAATTTAAACTCAGGCTGTAAAACTCATTTCTTGTATATTAACAGAAAATTTCCGTACAATGATTTTAGAGTTGTTACAGTCGAGTTTGGCTTGCTACTCTACTTAGGGGTTTAACTCCACTTGGTGTTTAGAGAGTTTGAGAGAATTTTTGCTCGAAATTTCAGAATGGTGAAGAGCTAGAGCATAGGGTGGTATTTATAGTGAAAATTTAGGATTTGGAAATTAAAATTTTGGATTAAAATGTATTAAAAAGGTATTAAGTGGTGAATTGAAGAATCTCTATTTGATTGCAGGAAAATCAAATAGTGCAGGAGAGTCGAAGGGACAAGTGTGCAAAGCACGGAGGCAAATGGGCTCCATCGAACCGTCGGCGGCGACTAGATTGAAGGAATGGACGGTCGAGATGTGGTGATTTGTCTTGAGATTCGTGCCATGTGTGTATATCTGTGTTTACTCCTTTTGGCGCATGTTTGATTTTTTTGAAACTTTTCATTTTTCCGTGTATTACACGTGCAACTCTTGGGCTTCCGAAAAATTAAAAAGAAAAATCTGAAAAAATAATTGTGTTTGATGGAATTCGAACACACAGGTTATGTCACAGCAGTTTAGAGGCTTTACTAGTGAGTTACAAGTTGCTTCTTCATTTTATCAAACAAAAATAACTTTTAACTCTTACACAGGCTGTAATACCATTTTCTGTACAATAACCAGAAATTTCTGTACAGTGATTTCAGAGTCATTACATTCTACACTCCTTATAAAAATTTCGTCCTCGAAATTTACAATTACATAGGGACTAATCCTCAAAATGGGAAGGGTATCATATACGCATATTTTCTTCTCTTTCCTAAGTTGATTCTCCTGGCGAATCCTTTCTCCACCTTACTCGGACCAAGTTTACCTCCTTGTTCCGTAATGTTTTCATCTTTCGGTCCAGGATCTCAACTGGTTGTTACTCCTAGATTAGGCCAGTTTGTACTGTGAGCTCTGAGTGATCAAGTATGTGGCTGGGGTCGCTCACATATCGTCGTAGTTGGGATATGTGGAACATATTGTGCACTCCTTCCAATGAGGATGGTAGTGCCAAACGATAAGCCACTTCTCCAACTCGTTCAAGTATGTCGAACGGTCCTATATATCTTGGACTTAACTTATCCCTTTTGCCAAAACATATCACTCCTCTGTTTGGAGAGATCTTCAGGAATACATGGTCTTCAGGTTGGAACTCCAGATGTCGACGCTTTGCATTTGCCCAATGTTTCTGTCAGTCTTGGGCTATGCGCATCCTTTTCCTGATCATGCGAACCACATCCACAGTTGCCACGATCATCTCCGGTCCAAGGAGTTAACGATCTCCAACGTCATCCTAACTCAACGGGGAACGACATTTCTGTTCATAGAGTGCTGCAAATGGTGCCATCCCAATACTTGTCTGATAGCTGTTGTTGTATGAAACTTCACAAGGTGTAGTAGATCTTCTTACGAACCTTCGAAGTCTAACATACAGGCTCTTAGCATGTCTTCCAGAATCTGAATTGTTCGCTCGGACTGTCTGTCTGTTTGTGGATGATACGCCGTACTGCAATTCAGACTCATTCCTAGGCTAGCTTGCAGACTCTGCCAAAACTGTGATCGGAATCTTGTATCACGATCGGAGACGATACAAACAGGTACTCCATGTAATCTCACGATCTCCAGCATGAGTTTATGGGTATCAAATATGGTACATCTTGAAGGTTTAAATCTTACTTTAGATTTATACTCACCTCCATGTACTTCTTTGCTAACGTTTCGGTTGACTGGCCAACTCTGAATGGAATAAAGTGAGCCGATTTGGTGAGTCGATCCACAAAAACCTAAATTGGATCGTTACCCTTCGTGCTGCGAGGGAGAGCAGTCATGAAGGTAATGTGCTACCATTTCCATTCTGTGATTGGTAACAGCTGAAGTAGACCAGCAACTCTATGATGTTCAGCCTTCACTTGCTGACACACCAAACACTTGGCTATGCTCCTTGCTAGTTCTCGCTTCACTCCATGCCACCAATAGTGTTGTTGTAGATCCTTGTACATCTTCGTACCACCAGGGTGTACCGAATACGAAGAGCTGTGAGCTTCTTTCATCAACTCTTCTTGAACAGGTCCGATTAGCACGTATAAATGGCTTCCATATCGCAAGGATCCATCTTCGTGGATGATGAAGTCAGTTCGAAATCCACTTTCTACTTGTTCTCGGATCTTTTGTAACTTGGCATCATTTGCTTGAGCTGCCTTGATCTGATTTACAAGAGTGGAATAGACTTGTAAGTTCATAAAATATGAAGCGTTACCTGGCACAACTACTTCAATCTCCAATCCGTGCAATTCTTGTTGTAGTTTCCACTGAGCGGTGAGGTTCATTGCTAATCGTTGGTGATTAAGGGCATCAAGAACTACGTTCACCATCCCAGGATGATACTGTAGGTTGATGTCGAAGTTCGACATGAGTTCTAACTATCTTCTCTGCTGCATGTTGAGTTCCTTCTGAGTAAATACATACTTAAGATTTTTATGGTCAGTATATATATTCACTCGTTCTCCCGAAAGATAGTGACGCCAAATCTTGAGTACGAAGATGACGGCTACCAATTCCAGATCATGTGTTGAATAGTTGCGCTCATGAACCTTTAGTTGTCTTGATGCAAAAACCACAACTTTTCCATGCTGGTGTAGAACATATCCTAATCCTTTACCAGACGCATCACAATGCACAACGAATCCGCCAGATTGATCCGATATTATAAGAATAGGTGCAGAGGTTAACCTCGACTTGAGTTCTACAAAAGCCTTTTCACATGCTTCTGACCACACGAATGCTTCGTATTTATATGTGAGCTTGATCAGGGGTGCTGCGATTTTTAAGAATCCTTCAATGAATCTTCAGTAGTATCCTGCTAAGCCCAAGAAACTTCTTATATCTTTCACTGTTTTTGGTGTCGGCCACTCGCTGACAGCTGACATTTTAGCTGGATCCACAGAGATTCCTTCGCCTGCAACAATATGTCCAAGAAATCTGACTTGATCTAGCCAAAATTCACACTTGCTGTACTCGGCATAGAGCTTATGTTGTCGCAATATCTCCAGGACAATCCGTAAGTGACCGGCGTGCTCTTTCCGATTCTTTGAATACACCAGGATGTCGTCGATAAAGATGACAACAAACATGTCTAAGTACTCTCGGAAAACTTGGTTCATCAAGTTCATAAAGATGGCAGGTGCATTGGTCACTCCAAATGGCATTACGAGATATTCTAATGATCATAACGAGCCCAAAACGCCGTCTTCGGAATGTCGGACTCTTTAACCTTTACATGATGGTAACCTGAATGAAGATCTAGCTTTGAAAAGACACAAGATCTATTTAACTGATCGAAAAGGTCATCGATGCACGATAATGGATACTTGTTCTTAATTGTCACTTCGTTCAGAGCTTGATAATCCACACACATCCTGTAGGAACCTTCCTTCTTCTTCCCCAGTAGCACCGGAGATCCCTAGCTCGAAGTACTGGGATGAATCCAACCTTTCTTCATGAGTTCTTCCAACTAAATGCGGATCTCCTTCAATCCCTCTAGACTTAATCGGTACAGAGCTTTTATTACTGGTTGTGCGCCGGGTTGTAAATCGATACTGAATTCAAGAGCTCGATCGGGAGGTAAACCTGATATGTTTTCTAGTAATACATCCTCGAACGACCTCTAGTTTTGATCCTTTCACTTGCAACGCTACAACATCTGCCTTCTCTGGTTTTGTTCTGTAGATGCTAAGTTCCAAGGTATGGTCTCCACTTTTGAAGTAGAACACTGGGTGATCTGGTATTTTGAACACTATCCTCCTTTGGCGACAATCGATGGTAGCGAAGAAAGTTCCTAGCCAGTCCATTCCCAAGACTACGTCGAAGTTCGGTATATCCAGCACCTTGAAGTCCGCATAAAATTCTCGACTGCAGACAACCACTGGACACAGATCGTATCCCAAAATTGGTTTTAGAATGCCGTTCCCTGAACTAACGTTCCAGCTGGATACGAGTGGTTTAACTGGGATCACATGAGTTCGGACGAACCGTTGCGACATAAAGCAATGTGATGCCCCAGTGTCGAAGAGCGCGAGTGCAAGTAGGGAGGCTACTAAGATTGTATCTAAGTCGCGTGGGATAGGTTTAGGTATAACAAATATAAGATGGCTATGAATTGAAAGGAATTGAAAGGAATTGAAAGAGAATAGGAAAGAAATTTACCAGTGATAACCTGACTCGTAGCTTCGGCCTCATCGACCGACATGGTGAATGCTTGGCGTCGCGACACTTTCCTCTGTTCCTGGTTAAACACTCGGTGTTGAGATTGAGTAGTCTAGGTGCGGGGAGCTGGAGCTGGTAGAGCTAACCGGATAGGAAGAGCTTGGATCGCCGGTCTAGCTGGAGGGTTGTTGGGTCCTCAGTTCTGTGGGCATGCTCTAATGGCGTGAGTAGAAGACCCATAAATCAGGCATAAGTTATTCGCCCTGCGACAGTTCTTCACAAGATGCCATGTTCTTTTGCAGTAGATGCAAAAGTCTGGCCTGCTGTTGGCGAACGAACCTACTGGCCTCCGAGATGGTCCGTTAAAAGCTGGCCTGGAAGAGGCCCTTTTGTGATCTGGTGCACAGAGCGTTTCACATCGGCAGTCTGCGGCCTGCCCTTCTTCTTCACAACTTCCTTATAGCATCGGGCAGCCTTCAAAGCAAATTCATGGGTTGGGAAAACCCCTGTAGCAAGTGCAGCTTGTATTTCAGGGTCTAACCCTTGCTGAAATCGTCGTGCCCGGATCCCAGCAGTGGGAATAAGATGTGCAACAAACTTGTTATGACCTTGTGTTATCAGTGTTTTAAGTGAGATAATTAAATTAAGTTTGAGACTATATATTATCGGCTGAGCATGGTAAACTCAGCATCATATTCATCCATCGACTTGACCCACATCGAGCCCTTGTAACGTTTTGAAAATCGTTTCGGTGAAATTTCGAAAAACGGTAAAATAAAGGGGTTTTCTGTAAAAAGTCAAAATGAAAATATCTTATTATAAAAATTAAATATAAATATTCTAGCTATGTAATTGCTAGTATTTGGTGTTTATTGAGCCACTGGCGAAATTTCAAATTTTCTGAAAAAAAATTATTTTATTATTATTTTAAGCCGTCACTAATACATTTAATTAGGGAAAATTACAAATTGGAATGAGTTGAAACAAATTTTGTGCATCATGACTCATTAAATAAAATTTTATCATGTGGTTTTTGAAATGAAATCGTTTGCCAAAACAGTTTAGAAATTATTGAAGAAAAAAGGCTTTTTTTGGTGAAATTAGTGTAAATAAATGTTTGGGGTATAACATTTATCTTTTTCTCCCACACCCACACCCACACTCACTCACCCCCATCCCCTTGTGGCTGAAATTCAGCAGCACTTCCCCCCCATTTCCCCACTCCATTCCACACAAATAAGAAAATAAAACAAAGGAATGAAAGAATAAATATATGTAGGTATGGGCTTTGTTGACTTTGGTCAATTCTTGACTTCATAACATCATCACACTCTCTCTACCCTCCCCCCTCTCTTCAGGCCGAGCCCCCCTCTCCCCAACTGCAGCAGCCCCTCCCCCAAATCCACTCCCTTTTTCCATCAAAAAAAAATTCTACAAAATCCATCAAAATCTATAGATTAAAACCTCAAAATCAAAATCCACTCTCTACCCATTTTCCCTTATCCTATCAAGCATGGATCTTGGTGAAAAGTTTGCATTTTGGGGGTCATGTTGCATGCTAAATCTCATGGTTTGTGAAGGTATAACTCTAACCCCTTTTTCTTAATGTGATGTTAAATACTTTAATCAAACATAATTAGTTGATAATATGGGTTTAATTGAATGTTTGGAAAATCTACTAAGGGTTTGTGATTTCAATTAGGGTTTTTATTATATCATTAGGGATGCAATGTTTAGTTTAACATCTTATTATATGTACAACCTAGTTTGGTTGATTAAATTGCACTTGTTATATGTAATTTGTCCAAATCACATATATTTGTGAACTAGGTTTTGGTGATTAATTCAAATGTGAAATTTAAAATCTAGTTAGGGTTTTTATAATTTGATTATGGTTTTAATGAGGAGATTAACATGTTAATGGAATGCTAAAACTAATCTAGTTGCTAGTTTACAAATTGTTGATTTTAAAGTGTTAAAATTGGGTATTTTGCAAACTAGAATGTTGAATTCAATGAAAATTGATACGAATAAAATCTAGTAATGGTTTATATGACTTAGTTATGATGTTTAGTGGATATTATGGACTTTAGTTTTGTTAAAACATCAAGTTTCGAATTAACACGAAAATTTAGTGCTTTCTAGGTTTTCGAAAATAAATCGATTTGATTTATTTTAATGTTTTGATGATTTAAACCCTATTTTATATTATAATTAGTGAGTTTTGGGAACTACGATTTGTACGTTTGAGATTTTCTCGATCAATCAGTGTTTGTACGCCGATGTCGAGAGTTTTTGGATTGATTTGTGAAAGCAAACCATAGGTTTTAACCTATGTGAGATTCGTGTGTCGATTTGGTCGTGAGTCGGACTTTAATGCGATACGGTGCGTTATGATATGTAGGTAAGCTCACGAAGACTTTGAGACGACAAGCAAGCGCGTGATGACATCGGCATCGGCAAGCGAAGGTCGAGGTGAGTAGATTTATATATACGGGGAGAAGTCGGGTGGATGGCGTATAGCACCCCGCAGTTCGTGGTGATGTATACCAATACGTATACACACATATATATATTGTTTATATATTGTTTCAGTATATTGATGATAATATGGATATTTGGTGTTCTTAGATGATTTAGTGCCCCGAAACCCTAGAGTAGTGGTCGCACTACACATGCACACACCAACCCATACTTGCATACTTTCTTCTTTCATTTGTGCTTATACGGGAATATATAGTTATGTGTTCACATGGGTATGGGACTATGTGTTCACATACGGATTTGAGGCTTGGGTTTGAGATGAGTCGATGAGATTTGTATTGAGGTTGTGACTTCGGTGATATGACAGGATTCGTATTTGAGATACGACATGACGTTGTAGCGGGTCGTTGACGTAGTGTTTCACACACGTCCATGCATACTTAGGCGGTATCAGTATTGTACTAGACGTAGATCAGTACCCCGATCATGATAATTGATAAAGAGGATACCAGGTGAATAGTATGATGAATGTGATATTGACCCGTACCCAGATTTGGGGATGCCGTACGACGGATTTACGTACGAGCTATATTTTGATGATTGATCCGCACTCTTGACTTGGGATGTCTGGTTATGGATATGATATTATTGAGGCGGGATCACCGACTATACATATACAGGTATGTATATGTATCGACTCAGATGATAGGCGGTTTCCTTACCTGTAGTCCAGCTTGTTAGCTTAGCCCTTTAGTTTAGTTTAGTTGTTAGATTAGATTCGATTCTTACCTATTTCAAAACTAACGAATCGTGGGTATTTTAAAAGACAGCCCAAGGGATCCTACGGATATTTCAAAAGATGTATCTTTTCATAAAAACACCGTGGCCCCTATTTTCAAAACCCCATGATTCGTGTTATTTCAAAAGGCACCATTTGTAGGACTTATATTAGATTAATGCAGATTAGTTATAACTGCGTCTAGTATTCAGCTCCCGCTCATTATTGTGGCTCGCTTCGCATCGCATGCTTATATTATGTTTCACACTCCATTATTGATATCATGCTGTTAGGACACCAGCGCCATTACCGATGATGCGTATGTACCACGTACACTTACTTGCCGGCTCACACACATCTTCATCGGTAATTGCCATGTCACGTACACCTTAGAAAATATTATTGCTTGACATAGCATGTTAGCTAATAGTTTAGACATGATATTAGCGTACTTGCCTTATATGTTAGTTTAGACATTGTAGTTATTACCTGCTACTTCATGCATACTGTTATTCATTGTTATGCCGCATTCATGGATTCTCATGCATATATTCACTATTTTACGTGTTATTGAGGTTTCAGATTCGGATTTCCATGAGATTTTCTGGATTTGGAAGAAAACCGCAAAAACATAAATAAATCTTTTCTCTTTTAAAATAAAAAGTACGGTTTTCCCATGATGTATGAGTCGTCCCGATTCGAGGAGACGGATGAACCGTTTCGGGTACATGGTGGACCCGGTAAGGTACCCCGGGGCAAGAAGCGCATGATGATGACGATGTGAGCCTGGCAGGGGAGCACTACCTACCGGTGATATTACCCGACGCGTCGGATATCCGGAGGATACCGTCGTGGTCTTGAGATGGATGGTAGGGGCCGGTCTGGACTGACGGCGCCCTAGATATTGTGATTGAGACATTGAGATTGAGACTTGAGGTACATAAATTGTGACACAGAGATATCAAGATATTTGGACACTTGTTTTGTGTCGATGCTGGGCACTGTTTTATACTGATTTCATATATGGTACCTCATTTCTTTTAAAATACAGAAATCCCACTGATTTATGAAACCAGTTTTATTCAGCACATGCATTCTGTTTCATGCATTCATACATCATCCATATGATATATTGCTACCTGAGGCACTGACACGGGCATATGAGATCACACTCGGTTAGATATTACCCTAACCATTGTTATAGGCTGCATGTTATACTTTATTTGAGGTTATATTATGATCATTGACCCAGGTTGCGTTATTTGTGCGATTTCTTTCCGTGGATGTTTTTCTATTCACGAGTTGGCAACTCACCCCCGTTGTGCCCCAGTTTCTTGCAGGTTTGCCGTACAGGTTTCTTTACGGCTTTGCGGGCATAGTTTCCTTCGGGTGATTTGCTAGTAGGTGGGTTTACTTGTATCGTACCCCCATTATATATCTTGTATATCATTATTCTGTTGTATCTAGAAGTTCCATCAACCAAACATGTATTTATTTTGAGATAGAGACCAGTGATGTTTCTCCTTCGACCTTAGAGTCGCGCGTTATATCTCTGTGGTTTTCTTGTGGTTTGAGTTTCCTTTTGAGTTTTGATCCTCGCCATTGGCGTTGTATATTATATTGCTTGTGTGGTTGTGACCGTCGTTTGACGAAGAGCTAGCTCCCGCTTGGGGATGCCTTTTTATTGATTTCGTATACTATTCATGTTGTATCCCGTTTGGGGGCCAGTTTTTACAAATGAGACTCTGCCGAAATTTTCGGGAAATGTTTGATGTTTTTTTTAAACTGCATAATTCGGCTTATGTTATTGAAACCACTTGTTTTAAATTGGTTTTCCTTCACTCTACTACTTTTCTTGGTTTGGATTTCTGGGTTTTCGGTTTACTTAGATTACGTACGCCTCGAGACGTTTCGTAGTTTAAGTGCCGGTCATGTTCCGTACTTTCGGGACGTGACAGCCCTGCTGTAGATGGATGAACCGGTGCTCCATGTCAAAGCGGGTAGTCTCTGAAAAGTACTTGGCATCAAAGAGGTCTCAGAATATTTTCCATTCTATCGGTTGTGCGAGACGGCTCTCTTCAGCCTTCCACCATACCCCGGCGTTATCGGTCAGTTGCAACTTAGCAACTCTCATCCAGGCAATATATAGAACTTGAGCTGCTGCCAGGTCATCCTCGATCACTTGAGCCCATTCTTCCGCTTCAAGTGGGCTCTCCTTATCTGAGAATTTCTTTGGGTGCAGTGCCCGAAACTGCTTAATTTCGGATGCGTCGGCTTCGGGGCGGTTCATCGGATAGCAGTCTGATGCTGCTGACCCTCTAATAGGCTCTTGATAGATTCAAGAAGTACCGTTTGCTCATTGATAGGAGCTGCAACGGTTGGTGGTGGTGGTAGAGTAAGCGGTGGAGTATTGCCGTTGACGTTGGTACTGGTATTGTTCGGAGAGTCCATCACCTTGATATAAAAAGATATGTTAGGATATATTCAAGAAATTTAAAATGCAAGGAATGTAAATGTTTTTTGAACTCATTAATTCTTGTGGTATATTGTTTACGACTTCATGCAGAACTGACATGTATGGGCCACTAATAAAACCTGTCACGTCCCGCTTCTCAATAGACGGAAACGGTGACGTGATAAGCCCGCGACATATTTATCCAGAGAAGATCATTCCCTAAATAAATATACTAAGCGTATTTAAAAAAATAATACACAATGCAAGAATAAATTGAGATTGTAAAATTTTTCAACAAATATTTTTATTTACATTCAACTTCCAATATTTACAAATACAAGAGTTTATACCGGAAAATAAATACAATAAGGAAAATGCCTAAATAAGTGATATACATAAACTGAAGAAAAAGTGAAGCTGAGCTAGCCCTGAGTAGCAATCTGGTTGTAGTCCTCCTCTATAGTTTCAACCTCTTCCATCTTGACCATATCTGATAAACATTCCAAGAGAAGAAAAGTGGGTGGAATACTCGTCAGCGAACTAGCTCTCGGTAAGTCCCAAAGATAGGGAAGAGTAAAGAAAATGACAAGTGTAGAATATATATATGACGAGTAAGAATATATGATCATGGATAAATATATACTATAGGTCTTTAGATGGTCAGTATGTTAACGTTGAGTTCCAAGTGTGAATATCATCGCAGCTGTAAAAGTATTCACGAGCTCAAGAATGGGACCCTAAGAGTAAGGAAACACGGGCCCATTTCATATTTTAGTATCGGGGCTCTAGGCTGTGGATGAGTTAACCCGATTGATATTCGAGTAAAATAAAAAAGATGTTAATACGGGATTCCTGAAGTTTCGTTGGATTCACAAAAGAAACCATCTCAAGCATCCCGAGTATAAGATATTATAACTGGTTAATATACTTAATTGATTTGATTGATTGATTGACATGTTTTGATCGAAACCTTAGATTGCAAAAGGTGTAGATTGTATTCGAGTGAGTCGAATAATTTGCGACAATTGCAATCTGGGTTCGAGTCAAGTTGGTTCGAGTAGATTGGATTCGGGTACATATTCGAGTTTAGATTCGAGCTAGGTTAGAGTTCGAGTTTGTATTTGAATTCGAGTTCAAGTTTAGATTTGAGTTTGGATTCGAGTTCATGTCTTTTTCATATGAATTGATTTAAACCGTTAAAAATCTTATGTTCAGGAGAAATCGGCAACTGTTGCACATGGACGGCAGGATTTATGTATTTTTCTAAGACAATTGTCATTGATAACTCTGCTAAGTTGTCTAACCTAAATAGACAAGCACTCACTTTCTCCAGCTCCCTTAGGCTCAAGAGAATTGATCCCGTTTAAACCTATATTAATCTAGAGTCCTTAGTATTATTTGCATATCTCGAGTGGGTTTTATGAAAAATATTTTAATATAGTTTAAAATAAAACTCGACGGTGATTTATAACATTTAAGGTTTTCATGAACATGTATTTTAATTATTGTGGTGTTTTGGTGATAAAACTTAACTTTTTGAAAGTTTATAGTATTTTTATGAAAACTAGCTCTTTTGGAAACTTGATGGTATTTTATTAAAAATTCTATTCTTTCATTTAAAAAATATAGTTTCTTAATTTGTTTTTATTAAAAATACGGATTTATGATTTTTATTTAATTTTTCAAAAATTAGTTTTGTTTAGAAAAGTCGCGTTTCTTAAAACCGTATTTTTATTTCCTTTCGAGATCGAATACTCCGTGAGGAGTTATGCATCTCGCTCTACTATCCCAAATATGTGCGATAATCTGCACCATCCATTAGCGGGTCCCCTAACGAGAGTTATAGAGGCGTAGTTGCCAAGGATTTCAAAATACCGATTTTTAAAAACCCGTTTTGAAACGGTGTGGTATTTTAATGAAAAAGTTCTTTTTTAAATTAACCATAGCTCTAGAATACCATGCTATTGAACCATAGTGTGCGTGTAGGATAGCTCGTTACCCCGTGAAGTTTTTCTAAAGATATTTAAACTAATTATCGAGAAGTGTTATACTAAAATTCATGGTATTTTAATGAAAAGTTCGTTATCGGTTTGTTTCGCATGAAATTTTGGTTAAACTGAAAAATAAATTATGTGAAATAAGGTTAAAATTATTATAGGATGTTAGATTGATCTCGTTTACTTATCACATGGCTTACAAATGTTAAGAAGAAAAATATATCGGAGCTAACTCCACTTCTGTCGATTTGTTTTAAAAAAATGTCTTGAGATAGAAAGAGAGAGGGATGAAGGGACTTACGGTTTTAGATGGTTACTAAGAGATCGAAGAAGCCCTTGGAGTTATGGTTTCGTCGAAGATACTCCGATCGTTGAGTTTGGCTTGCTACTTAACTTGGGGGGCTTAACTCCACTTGGTGTTTAGAGAGTTTGAGAGAATTTTTGCTAGACATTTTAGAATGGTGAAGAGCTAGGGCATGGGGTGGTATTTATAGTGAAGAATTAGGGTTTGAGAATTAAAATTTTGGATTAAAATGCATTAAAAAGACGTTAAATGGTGAATTAAAGAGTCTTGTTTGATTGCAGGAAAATCAAACAGTGCAGGTGAGTTAAGGGGAGTTGAAGGAACAAGTGTGCAAAGCACGGAGGAAAATGGACTCCATCGAACCGTCGGCGGCAGCCAGATTGAAGGAATGGGCGATCGAGATGAGGTGATTTGCCTCAAGATTCGTGCCACGTGTGTATATCTGTGTTTACTCCTTTTTGCGCATATTTGATTTTTTTTGAAACTTTTTGTTTCCCCAATCAGAGCAAAACTCTGTTGAAATTCAAAATTCAAATTTTAAAGCAACGCTTCAAATCTCGGGCGCAACGCGCCACGTGTCAGGCGCTGATACGTCAGCGCAGCTCCCAAGAAGGCGCGCCTAATCAGAGTAAAGCTCTATTTAAGGCAAAATTAAATGAAGTAACGCTTCAGTTGCGCAAGCACTGCGCTGCGCGACACGTGTCAGCGCAGATGCGCTAGCGCAGTTGTGCTGCGCATTGCGCTGCGCGACACGTGTCAGCGCAGTTGCGCTGCGCTGTGTGACACGTGTCACGCGCTGGGGCATTTGCGCCAAACAGAATTAAGATTTTAAAGAAATCTTTCTGTTCTTGTTAAAATAAGAAGATTTTCTTCTGTAAAACAGAAGCCCTTGGATCAAACATCCAACGGTGGGGAAAATTCCCCAAATCACTCGGAGAAAGATCTCGTTAACAAATTCAACAGACTTATGGGCACTATATAAAAACCCCTAGACCTCAAATCAAAATCATCAACATTTTTGAGAAATCGAGAGTTTCAAACAGAGAGAACTCTGAAAAAGTTTCAAGAAAAATGTAAAAACCTTCATAAAAATAGAAGAAATTTCTTCTAATAGATCATGGATCTAAACATAATAAATAGTGCTTTGCACTTCTTATGAACCACTGGTTCTTTAAATAAGAAAAACAAGAAATACTTGTTTTTTTTTACTCTCATTAGATCGAAGAAAACAAATAGTGCTTTGCACTTCTTTTATGAACCATTGGTTCTTGAATCTAAAATATTCTCAAATTAATAGTGCTTTGCACTTATAAATCTGCACTGTTGCGCTCTTGGGCTGGCGCAAGCCACCAGAGAGCGCCACGTGTCAGCATCTGAACCATTTGCGCTATGCGCTTTTGAAATAGAGTTTTGCTCTCTGAAATTGGCGCAACTCACCAGAGCGCGCCACGTGTCAGCAGCGCAAGCGTAGCGCACTGCGCTGCATGACACGTGTCATCATCACAAGCGCTTGCGCTCTTTGATTGGCGCAAAGCGCTTAAAAAATGCAATGCATTTCTTTTGTTAAAGGGCCAGGCCCAAGTCAAAAAGACCTAGCAGGCCAGAATAAATTGCAAAGCAATAAAAAGGGCAGAGCCCAAGTAAAATTGATCATTTATAAATGGGCAGAGCCCAAAACAAATTGATGCTCTGCATCTTTTATGGGTAGAGCCCAAATAAAAATAAAAAGAAATGCAATGCAAAAGCAAATAAAATGTTGAACATTTTCAATTGGACTTAGCCCAATCGTGGCCGTAAGTCCTCAAATTAAATTGACTGAGCACGGCTGCTCCCTAAATTAATTTACGACCGGTTCTAGGGTACATCTCCGAACTCCTCTGACTTTCATCGTTGTAATCCTTCAACGACGTCAGAGAGGTGACGGGTCCCGACGACCACACATCAATATGGACTGCGGGGTCCCTAAACTGGTGGACCGAAACGTTCTTAAACTAATATCGGACCGAAACGTCCTTAAACTAATATCGGACCGAAACGTCCTTAAACTAATGATGGACCACCACGTCCCTAAACTGGCGATGGACCACCACGTCCCTAAACTGAAACATGGACCACCATGTCCTTAAACTGGAGCAATAGAGCCCCCCAAATGCTCTTTTGCCGGATCTAAACGGTCCCGTTTAAGTTTATCTTAGCCCTAAACACGTCTAACGTATCATTAAACATTCAAATGGACTATAAAACTCCAAATCGACTTTGGTTCAAGGGTACATCTCTGAACTCCTCTGACACATATCGTTGTAATCCTTCAACGACGTCAGAGAGGTGACGAGTCCTGACAGCCATATAGTAAATAGATCACCACGTTAAGTTGATCTTAGTCTCAAACAGGACTAACGTATCCTTAACGAACGTTTAAGTTGATCTTAGTCTCAAATGCGGCTAACGTATCCTTAAACTAAAAACACCAAACCCAAATCTAAGTAAATACGGATTTGGACTAATCCACGTCCTACGGGCGACGGTATTACTCAGTCTCCGTATACAATCCACGGGCAACCACAAACAAAACAAACATCCACGACACGAAGTGAAATTCTGGAGAAGGAGAAAGTTGTTACCGCGATGCGGTAGCGTAATTAACTGCAGGGGCTTACGCCTGCAGGGAAGAGCGTCCCCACAATCAAAAACCCCACAAGCGAGGGGGAATCTGACGAAGTCTGCTACATTGGCCGCATCCATCTAAAGCTTCGATACACGGTGCCATAAATCAACTTGGCATCTTCGGAGAGGTAGATGGATAAAACCATATAGCATCTGCCCCAAATCTCAGGCCTAGACGCCCAGGTCTACGAGCCGCCATTCGGAGGGGAACATATTCTGGCACGCCCGGTGGGACCTTTTCCTCTTTCTACTCCACACTTCGTGTGTCGTCTTCGCAAACCAATCGCGGTTTATTAACGGTTGCCTTTGGATTTCAAGTTACTAAGATTTGGTCTTTTGCCTGGTGCAGAACTCAAGCATCAACGGCCTCTAACTGCACCAACTGCTTGAAGTGCCACTGCAACGGACGCTCCACCTCCCTTGGAGGTGTAGCATATGGGCCCCAAGCGGCCTCCTTCCTCGCTCTGCCGGTAGAACAGGTGACCCAGGCCACCACCGGCCTGTTTTTCGGGACTATAATCCCACCGACAAGCTTCTCTATGCCAATACCTACACCGGAAGTGAACAAGAAGTCGGTCTTCGACCGGCTCACTGCTACGACGGCCCCTGTCAACGGGTCATCCACAACCAAACCAACAGCCTCTGTCTTCGCCAGGCTGGATCAGAACTCTAAGTTGGCTGTCCCAAGGAAGGCAATAACTGCTGCTCCAGAAGTCGTCAAGGCGGCTTCCCCTGTCAAAGAGTCAGTCTTTTCAAGACTGACGATTCCTGCTCCTGCCCGTGCTCGAGGATCTGTCTTCGACAGGTTGAATATCATCCCTCAAAGGACAGCCTCAGTCTTTAAGAGGTTAACAACAGCGGCGCCTCATTCAGACAGGGGGCAAAAAGAAGCTGTCTCAATCTCCGAGCCAGTCCCAACGGCTCGTCATGCTTGACGTCGCTATTGGCGACGAGTGAGGAAGGCAAGGGGCAACTTCCCCTCAGGGCTAACTCCGCGGCTCCAGTGGTAGAAGTCAACGCTGCTGTTCCAACTGGGAACAGCTTTGAACTGCTGAGGAGGGTATGTAAGAATTCTCCAACTGCTACACTGAAAAGATCTCCTCCACCTGCGGAGAGAGTTCCGGAAACGAAGCTGGAACAGCCCCCTCAACGGCTGTCCTCTAAAATATACAAGGTCTGGCGAAGGGTTCAAGACTCCGTAATTGACCTAGATCACTCTCGTCAACAGAAAAAGGCGAGGGTGCAAGGAGAAAAAGACCGTCTTATTAAACAACAAAGGACAACAACCGCTAAGGTGCCCACTGCAACGGCCCCCTCAACTTCAACGGCCCACAAAAGAAGAAGGCCGGAGAAAACCCCCGCGCCTGCGGCAAATGCCAAAGATGGTGAACCTAAACGCCCTAAGTCCGGGGGCATAATAGTTCATACAGTGTACATGGCGTCGGGAAAGGAGGACAGCCGTGCATCCACAGGTCATAGACCGCTTACACGGTCAGTGACCAAGGCTCAGGAGCAACAGCAAAAGCTCCAGGAGATGATGACCGCAATGGCCGCACTCACCGGGCCAAAAGAAACCCCTGAAATGTCTTCGGATGAGCGTCAAGAACAAGAAACTGACACTGAATTCCTTCGTCGTATATTGGAGAAGAAGGATAAAGAAGCTGCTGAACAAACAGCCAACATAAAGCGTATGGGCCTCCTGTTCCAAGACATGGTAGGGATGATGATCCAACAAGATCCTCCGGCCGAAGATCCCTCGATCGTCCTTGAAGACAATAGGGGAGAGACGTCAAATCCTCCGCCAGCTCTGTCAACAGCTAAGGAGGAGACAATCTCCAAAGATGACTTAGACGAGTACATAGCCCAACAAATACGGGTTCATCGTGCGACTGAAGCAGCTGGCCAGGTCGTAAAAACAGGGCGGCTGTATCCAAGTTGGTACGATCAAATCAAGTACCCGCCCGGTTACACAATTCCCAAGTTCCATGTCTATAAGGGGACGGGCAATCCTCACCAGCATGTTGCCCAGTTCAGGGCACTCTGCGGCAACACTGGCGGGGATGACAAGCTGTTGCTTCGCCAGTTTGTTGGAAGTTTATCAGATACAGCGTTCAAGTGGTATTCCGAGCTCCCGAATGACTCTATCAAGACCTTTGCTGAAATGGAACTGCTGTTCACCCAACGTTTCGCGAGTGCCAGCGAGCGTACCCCGATAACGGCATTGATTAATGCCAGGGTGAAGCCGGACGAGACATGGGTCCAATATGCTATACGGTGGCGGAACTTATGGTCAAAATGTGAGCAGCGCATTGAGAAAGCTCCTGCAGTGGGTATGTTTGTGGGAACTCTCGATCCGTAAGCAACCATCTCGCAATTTATGATGTTCTTCAAACCGACCACCTTCCAGGTAATCGACAAGCTGGCGCAAATGGATCAAATGGGCCATAAACCTCCTCTTCCAAAGCCAGACTCCCAAAATGAGAAGGGGAAGGGGAAAGCGATCGTTGTTGTTAATGCTCAGCAACAGCCGAGCAACTCGAAACCAGTCGCTCGTCAAAATAATATGCGCCCGTACGTGGCCCTTGAGGAGAGGATGAGACGTTCTTACTCTTTTCCGCGAGATAAGACTAGAAGGTTATTCGAGCTGGCGTTGCGCAACCAACTCATAAACCTGCCAGATCCAAAACGTCCGTCGCAACCAAGTGACGTCAATGAGCCCAACTACTGTCCTTATCATCAAGTGCTGGGTCATCCGATCGAGGATTGCTACGTCTTCAAAAATTGGCTTGAAGATCAGTACCGACAGGGCAAGTTTGCATTGTCCGATAAATGGAAGGTGAATCCACCGTAGCCCCACACCTCTAAGGGAATGAATACGCCGGGGGCAACATGCTCTGTCGTCGAAGAGGCTCCTTGGGAGGTTGTGTTATCAGCAAAGACAAAGAGGATGCTAAATGATCTTCAAACATGCCCAGCGATCAAGTGGAAGAACCCGTTGGAGCCGCAGATCATTGAAGGGATGTTGAAGCTTCGTCCAACTCAAAAAATCGATGGAAGTGGCCCAAGTATTCGTAACCAGCCGTCGAAATCTTCAAAGAAGAAGAAAAAGAAATCAAATAAGCCCGTGAAGCCTGGCGACAAGCGCACGGACTTGCAAAAACAAATTGACGCGCTGGAGGAATACAACCAGAAGGCACGGACTCCCATTATATTCCAAGAGTTCCTTAATCACGTCTTTCGAGAGGAAGATAAAGGAGAAAGTTCATCTGATGAATCTGAAGAATACGTGGCGAGTTGTTATGTGATTTCCCATTCGTTCATGGACAATGAGGAGACTCCTTGCACTGAAAAGCTGGGGGCAGATCCCGAACTAAAAATTCTGGGGCCATCGGATGAAGTAATTGACGCATTCCTCAATGAAGCTCTCCTAAAAAGTAAAGCTGATCGGGAACGCGAGGCGGTCATATTTGAAAGGGCCAAGCGCCAACGACTTGATGAAAGGGCTGAGACGCTCCCGTTGGAGCAAAATACATCCACTACCGACAAAAGCAAATTCAAGATGAGGAAAAGATTTGCTAAAGCCATATCAATGGGCATGAAGCTACTCTCCTCCGAAGGAAACATTACCGGTGAAATGAAAATGCACCCCTCTTATTGCTTATATCATCGGAAGATTTCGCACCCCACTGAAGTGTGCAAAGCTTTCGATAGATGGTGGCAAGGATATGTTGCTCATCGACAACATTTTAAGCGGGAGAAACGTAAAACTCGTCGGGAGCGGAAAAATATGACCGAAGGGTTTAACAGAACTACCAGTGATTGTCGCATGGTTAACGCCGGGGGATCACAGGTGCCTACATTCGGGAGCGATTCTGATGAGGAGATGGAGCTTGGCCCCCTCTTTAAAGAGTCCACCTCGGGAAAAGAAGAAGAGCCGAAGATTTGCGAAAATATCCGGCTGCGTAATCGCACGTTGTCCGAAAAGAATCTTGGACCCCCAAACAAAAAAGATAAAGGGAAAGAAAAAGTCTCTGAGGACATCGCCCTAGATGACCAAGTCATGGAAGAGCTAGCTGCCAAAGACCCGCCGAAGAAAAATAAGGTGGATTACAACGTCTTAGCGTATCTGAGGAAGCTACCCTCGGAGCTCAGCATTCTTGACGCCTTTTTACTATCAAAGGAGGCGAGAGATTTGTTAATTAAGGCACTACAGGACCCGGAGCAGTTCCAAGCTTTCCTGGCCGAAGAAAAGATGAAGGATGAGTTGGAGGACGTGCACACGGCAGATGTCACTTTTGGCGATGAAGACCTTCTCCTTGGGACGTGTGAACACAATCGCCCTCTCTACGTCTCGGGATACTGCCATGATATAAAGATAGGCAAAATCCTGATCGATAATGGGTCGTCTGTTAACCTACTCAATGTGTGGGTGTTAAAGGAAATCTGCATAAGCGTCCAACACCTTGCTCGGGACAAGATCACCATCTCCAGATTCGACTCCCAATCATCAAAGACTCTTGGATCTGTGATACTGACGCTACGCTTTGGGCTGCTCGTCATGGACATTAAATTCCATGTCATAGATGCCAAGACATGCTACAACGCTCTACTCGGCCGGCCATGGTTACATGAGTACAACATCATCCCTTCTACACAGCATCAGTGTATGAAATATTTTAGGGATGGTCTCGAGTATACCGTAACGGGAGAACTGAATCCGTTTTCCATAAACGAAGTTCGCAAATATGAAGATGCCAAATACTTCTTACCGATTTTCGAAGACACGGAAAGGTGTCACAAGCCGGAGAATAAAACTAACGCTACCATCCCTGTCTTCGGCAGTGATACCGAGGAGGAAGAGGAGATAGTTTATTCGGGTCCGCCCCAATACACCAAGCCAGGACCATCCGCTCCTACGTTGATCTTTGGTAGTGACTCGGAAGATGAGGTCCATGCTATATTCTCTGCTCGGCCTTCAATACGAATGTCCGCTAACGAGGAACAAAGTCTACAAGTCGCCATGGTGCCGCTTAAACACCGAAAAGAACTGGATGCACTTGATATTTACAATATAGAAGAGCTGCGGACATTCTATATCCCTCCCAGGCGAGAAGGCGAAAAAGCAATTCTATTCTACCGCTCTGAAGAAAACAAAGTAGAGAAAGAAATCTGGCACGGGGCGGATCCTACGCTAGACAGGCTTCAACCCATCCGTCTACCCAGATATTATACAGAAGGCTTGAAAAGGTTACTGAAACGCCAGGGGATATCCTTCAAGCAGACCATTCGAAAAGCCAAGTTCTATGACAAAGTCTGGAACGTTCCCGGGACTCAACGCAAGCTGCCTAATGGGAAAATGGAAACAATCGGGCTCGGATACATTCGCTCCAAGAAACGAGAGCTGCTCCACAACTGTTACGTCGTGCACGACTTCAATGAAGAAGCAGATGCTCGACGGGAGGACACTAATCCTGAACCAGTAAAAGTTCCTGATGCAAAAGTGCCCAGTCCGTCGTTTGAAGAACAAATGGACAGGCTTATAAGGGAAGCTGGTCAAAAAGTTTGAGACGATCATAACCGCGAAATGGCTATCTACGAGAAAGCCAAAACGCAACGCCTCCTTCAACAGGCCGTCAAAGATGAAAGTGTCACTCCTTGTCAACCTGTTATAAAGAAGGCTCGACGTAAAGGGAGAAACAAGTCGAAAGGCCGAAAAAGCACTCAACAACAACAAAGCGGGGCTAAGAAGCCACGCAAACGGGAGTCGAGCGTTTTCGATCTATCCCTCATAAAGAAAATGGGTCGAGCGTATTCGTTTCCTCGGGACAAGACGAAGAAGATACTTGATCTTGCTCTAAAACATCAAATGCTTACACTGCAGGAGTCCAAAAACCCCGAACAAGCAGGAGAAGTCTCTGACCCAAACTATTGCTCTTACCATCGAGTAATATGGCATCCTCTTAAAAATTGCTTCACCTTCAAAAATTGGGTTGAAGATCGGTACCAGCTCGGCAAGTTCGTTCTGTCTGACAACTGGAGGGTAACGCCGCCACAGAAGCACGAACCCAAAGCCACGAGAACAGAACCAACTCCACATTGGGATTGGAAGCGGATTCGTACTTGTCACATGATAACAATATTAAAAGAAGAGCCTGAGAACATGGACAGCCTTCCCTGGTGCTTCGAAAACAGCAATGATGGGGTGATTTCAGAATTTCCGCCAGCCCCGAAAGAGCTGGAGGATGGAATACATACCACTGCAGATAAACTCAAGAAAATTGAGTTGGGGACGGCAAGTGACCCGCGACCGACATTTGTCAGCGAGCTATTATCTGAAGAAAGGGTGGCTGCATTAAAAGACGTCCTTGTACAACATAAAGATTGCTTCACATGGAACTATTCCGAGATGCCAGGACTAGATCCGGAAGTTGCTGTACACAAATTGGCGATATTCCCGGACGTCAAGCCAGTCAAACAGGCGCCGAGGAGAATGTGGCTCGAGCTTGAGATGAGCATCAACGCCGAGGTCAAGAGGTTAATCGACTCTGGCTTTATCCAGGAGGTTCAATATCCTGAATGGATCGTTAACATCGTCCCGGTGATGAAGAAATATGGGACGGTACGCATATGCGTGGACTTTCGGGATCTCAATAAAGCCTGCCCGAAGGATGATTTCCTGGTGCCCGCCACCGAACTGATGATAGATAATACGTCCACTCATGAGGTTTTCTCCTTCATGGATGGCTCATCAGGGTATAATCAGATAAAGATGCATCCCGAAGACCAGAAGCATACCGCTTTCCGGACCCCTTTGGGAATATTTTGTTACAAGGTAATGCCCTTCGGTCTAAAGAACGCCGGCGCCACCTATCAGAGGGCCATGACGAAGATCTTCGATGACCTTATACATGAAATCGTCGAATGTTATATCGACGACCTCGTGGTTAAAAGCAAATCATACGAGGAACATCTCGAGCATCTAAAGACTGTATTTCGACGCCTTTGACAATACAACTTGAAGATGAACCCTCTCAAGTGTGCATTCAGAGTTTCTTCGGGCAAATTCCTAGGATTCATCGTCCGACACCGAGGTATCGAGATAGATCCGTCAAAGATCAAGGCGATCATGGAAATGCCTCCGCCAAGGACTCTCAAACAGCTGCGGTCTCTCCAAGGAAAGCTCGCGTATATTCGGCGATTTATAGCTAACCTCTCTGGCAAATGCCGCCCTTACAGTCACCTAATGAAGAAGGGAACTCCATTCGTCTGGGATCAAAAATGCCAAGGCGCGCTGGACGAAATTAAACAGTACCTGCAGAACCCGCCAGTGTTGGCTGCTCCGGTTAAGGGAAAGCCTCTCATTCTTTATACAACCGCCCTCGAAGGGTCTTTGGGCGCGTTATGGGCACAAGAGAACGACCAAGGGAAAGAAAGAGCACTCTACTATTTGAGTCGAGTTTTACTGGGGGCAGAAATCAACTACCCCCCCATTGAAAAACACTGCCTGGCGTTGATCTTTGCGATAACAAAGCTCAGGCACTATGCATTGGCGCATGAGGTCCGTCTCATTTCGAAGGTCGACCCTCTTAAATATTTGATGTCGAAGGCCATATTGACAGGAAGACTCGCTAAATGGGCCCTGCTCTTGATGGAATTCTCGATAACATATCAACCTCTCAAGGCAGTCAAAGGCCAGGCCATCGCCGACTTCCTCGCTGAGCATCCGATAGCCGCCGATTCTCCTCTAAATTGCGATCTTCCATACGAACATGCGTTTGACGCGATCGACGGTGGTGATACCCGGTGGGAGCTTTATTTCGATAGAGCATCTTCCATGAAAAAGCGCAAACAAAGTACCCCTATAATCAAATCGGGGGTAGGCCTCATTTTCGTGACTCCACAAGGAGGGATAATGCGCTTCTCTTTCTCCTTAACAGAGTCGAGGACAAATAACGAAGCCGAATACGAAGCTTTGATAGCAGGCCTCGAGATCGCCATTGACATGGGAATTGAAAACCTCCTCATATACGGAGATTCTCAACTGGTCGTTAGTCAAGTAAACGGCGACTACCAAACGTGCAAACCGGAGTTGGTGAAGTACGGTGAAAAGGTGCAACAACTGTTGACCCAAATTCCCTCCTATACTTTGGAAAGCATACCGTGCGCGGAAAACAGCAAAGCAGACGCGTTGGCCAAGCTTGCTAAAGAGCTGGCTGACGAGAACCTCGATGACGTAAGAATCGTGGTACAAAGCCGTCGAGTGCTTGCCCCAGCAGAAATATCTCCGGAATCATCCGAAGAGAAGGGAGCGACTGAACAGACGACCTTGCAAATAAAAGACCGGGAAAAGGCTGAGGATTGGAGGGAGGTCTTCATAGACTACTTTAAGTCCTACCGAATTCCCGAAGAAGCGTCCACAAGACATCAGCTCATGAAACGAGCTCTGTCTTTCGCCTTCGTCAATGATACTCTGTACAAGAGGTCATTCGATTCTCTGTGGCTGAGATGCCTAGGTCTTGATGAAGCGGAAAGAGTCGTTCAGGAAGTTCATGACGGACTCTGTGGTTCTCACTAAGAGGGCCCAAAAATGAAATTGAAGATCAAACGGATGAGCTACTACTGGCCCACGATGATTCAGGATTGCCTCGAATATGCGAAGCAATGTCACTCGTGCCAAATCCATGGGGATTTCATCCACCAGCATCCAAATCCACTCCATCCAACAGTGGCTAGCTGGCCATTCGAAATGTGGGGAACTGACATAGTCGGCCCCATCGAACCAGCATCGTCTAGAGGACATCGCTTCATCCTGGCGACAACTGATTACTTCTCTAAATGGGCAGAAGCAGTACCGTTGAGAGAAGTGAAGACGGAGAATATCCTCCATTTCTTCAAAACGCACATCATATACCGATTTGGAACGCCGAGACGGATCATCTCCGATAACGGTCCAGCCTACAGAAGTCACAAGATCAGCCGCTTCGCATAGCAGCATAATATAGACTGGAGATATTCTTCAGTTTACAACCAGCGAGCTAATGGTCTAGCCGAGGCCTTCAACAAGACCCTGACAAAAATCATGAAAAAGACGGTGTCCCGAAATAAGAGAGACTGGCACGAGAGACTGCAAGAAGCTCTCTGGGCGTATCGAACTACGTTCAAGACGGCCACGAACACAACGCCGTACGCGTTGGTATTCGGTACGGAAGCAGTACTCCCCCTCGAGATAGAGTTACCTTCTCTGTGAGTGGCAGTCCACTGCGAGTTGACGAACGAAGAAAATGCTAACCTTCGGCTTGAGGAGTTGATGCCCTTGAAGAAACATGGCTCATAGCGCAACAAAATCTGGAAGCTTATAAAGCAAAGATGACGCGCTCATACGAAAAATTGACCCAGCCGAGGACATTCCGCCAAGGAGAACTCGTGCTAGTGGTCAAAAGGCCTATGATCCCCAATCGCGCCAAGCGGGGAAAATTCGAGCCAAACTACGAAGGCTCGTACATCATAGATAAGGTCTATCAGGATGGGGCCTATCTACTCATGGACATGCATGGTGAAAGGCCTTTCAGGCCAATAAACGGTCACTTCCTAAAGAAGTACTACGCTTGATAAGCCATAGCCTAGGTCAATGATAGATGGCGACGACTATGTCCGCTCGCTATCTTCCTAAGCTCAAGATTTACAAGCAGTAGCCAGCCTTCTTAATAGCGGACCGAAACGTCCTTAAACTACTACCGCAGCATCCTTAGGCTGACGAGATAAAAAAAAAGAGAAAAAGAAAATAAAAAAAAATGATGATAAAAACGGTATGTCCATAAGCAAAAAGGGCACGGATGAAAACCCGAAAGGGCTCCGTGAGTAAAAACAGCAGGGCTACCGGCGAGTGTTTGTGAAAACCCGAAAGGGCGCGACCTCGTAAAAAAAACAGTATGTCCATAAGCAAAATGGGCACGGATGAAAACCCGAAAGGGCTCCGTGAGTAAAAACAGCAGGACTATCGGCGAGTGTTTGTGAAAACCCGAAAGGGCGCAACCTCGTTAAAAGACACTTATAGGGTCCTCTCGACCTTGTAAGGAGAAACCACCCGCGTGAAATCCTTACGACTCACAAGGGAGCAGCACTCTTAAGAATCCTCACGATTCCTAAGGAGAAAATACACTTACGAGATCCTCACGACTCGTAAGGAGAACTCTCTTATGGGACCCTCACGGCTCGTAAGATTTGAAAGTCTTAAGTCACAGAGATCTAAACCTGTGCTTAAGCAACCCCCACAACCTTCAATTTATGCCCTACAAGTGGCTCAATACTGACCCTTGTATATAATCCACGGGCGCGAATAAACATTTCCCTAACTAAGTCCCATCCGTGACTGGGGATATGTACGCATGGTGAACAACCCTTGTAAATCCTCTCGATTTATGAGGAGAAAACCCTCATGTAGGATCCTTATGACTTATAGAGGAACAAACACTTAGGAATCCTCACGATTCCTAAGGAGAAAATACACTTACAAGATCCTCACGACTTGTAGGGAGAAATACCTTTGTGAGACCCTTACGGCTCATGAAGTCGAAAGCCTTAGATGACAGGACCCTAACCCTGGTCGCTAAGCCACCTTTGTTCGACATCGACAGAGGCAGATGATGATTCGCTCCTGGTAATATCCCAGTTGTAGCGGTGCTGATGCCAAAATCGGTGTCTAATTTCAGGTTTACGGCGAAAAGCCAGTAGGCCGCACATGCATATGAAATAGCCGAAATGATGGGGCAGCTTGCAATAAAAAGCAACAAGTGAAAATGTATGCATAAAAAATAGCCGAAATGATGGAGCAACTTGCAATAAAAAGCAGCAAGTGAAAATGTATGCATAAAAAATAGCCGAAATGATTGAGCAACTCACAATAAAAAGGAGCGAGTAAAAATAAAAAAAATAGCCGAAATGATTGGGCAACTCGCAATAAAAAGCAGCGAGTAAAAATAAAATAAACAGCCGAAATGATTGGGCACCGCGAAAAATGGCCGAAATGATTGGGCAATCGCAACCTTCACGATATAAAAGCTGAAATGATAGAGCATCGCGGAAATAAAAAAAAAGAAATGATAAAACTTTGGCCCTACAGTAAGATCACATCGATCCCTGTATACAATCCAAGGGCGTAAACGAAGAGGGAACCATACTTTCCAAACATGATCCGCCAGAAAACGAAGCCAAATTTCGACGGTTCATCCCAACTCTGAAGAAACCAATGTCTTCAGCAAAATACCTCAACTCAGGGAAACAAACAATCCTTGACGAGAGCCTCCTGATCCGCGTCGACTCGCAGAGCAACCAGTGTCTCCGTGGGAAATTCTCGACTCGTTTCAACACCAGGAAAACAAATAATCCTTGGCGCTAGGGAAACAAATAATCCTTAGCAAATACCTCAACTCAGGGAAACAAACAATCCTTGACAAGAGCCTCCTGATCCGCGTCGACTCACAGAGCAACCAGTGTCTCCGTGGGAAATTCTCGACTTGTTTCAACACCAGGGAAACAAATAATCCTTGGCACCAGGGAAACAAATAATCCTTGGCAAAAACCTCAACTCAGGGAAACAAATAATTCTTGACGAAAGCCTCCTGATTCGCGTCGGCTCGCAGAGAAACCAGTGTCTCCGCGGGAAAATTCCCGATTCGTCTCAACTTGCAAGATGAAGCCTCAGGCAGCATGGACTAAAAAACTTTCTTCCTGAACAATGGGACCCTGCAAGTCGATCTAAAACAATCTCTTGCATACTATTCACGGATCTCACTCTCCAAAGTCAAGTTTCGACAAGGAGGGAAACAACCGCTTACGGGTCCTCTCGACTCGTAAGAGGGAAAAATTCTCTTATAGGATCCTTACGACTTACAAGAGAAAACACACTTAGGAATCCTCACGATTCCTAAGGAGAAAACCCACCTACGAGATCCTTTCGATCCGTAGGGAGAAAAGTCTCTGTGAGACCCTCACGGCTCATAGAGTTGAAAAGTTTTAGGCGGCAGATCTGAACTTGCGGCCTAAGCCATCGTTATTTCGTGAAGAAATCAAGGTGCTTACTCTATTATCTGCTAATTGTGACAACATGCTGATAATAAGAAAAGAAATAGCAAAGAAATAGCACAAGACATTACAAAAAATGTGTATCTTTTATTCATAAACTTGATTGAGTACAGGATACATTGTGCTAAAGAATAAGAAATATATATATACATTTTTTATTTACAAGTACAAACGATACAAAGAGGGATAGCTACTGAGGAGGAAGTGTCTTTAACAAATCCGCAAGCCGCTCTCGCACTTCCTTCAGCGCCTCCTCCTGAGTGGCTGCCGCGGCCACCTCCGCTTCCACCTGGGCCCGCTGCTGTAAAAAAGAGGAAAGTTGCTCCTCGGCCACCTTCTGGGCTGCTTCCTGACTGGGTGCATCCCGCTCGACAATGTCAAGTTGTTGCCTCAATGATAACCCTTCAGAAAGACATTGCAGAAGGCCCTCAAAGACAACCTTCAGCCGTGCAGCATTGGCCTCCACCCGAGCATGCAGTTGGGCAGACTTGCTCGAAGTCTCACCGCGCTCTTTACGCCTTGAAATGACTTCTTGTTCGAGATGGCGGAAGTAAGAAACGCTCTGCTCAATCTACGCTGCTCTTTGATTACTGGCGGCTAAGGTCTCAGGAGCGGGACGCATCGACTCCAACTGATGGAGGCGGGCCTCGATTCCCTGCAATGGTTAACCCAAGATGCGATGATACCATCGTCATGAAAGTTCACGAGTATCACCAGCATCGGGTTAACCGCCGTAGCGAAGTCTGCGGCAGATGTAGGAGTTTCAACGTCGAGTTCCTCGACGTAGTCACTCAACATGCGCAGACTATTCGCGGCGCCTTTCGAAGATGGACGCCTCAGATAAGGACCCACCGGCATTGTAATGCGAGGCTCGAAGGGCGCCGAGACTGGAACGACAGCTGAAAAGAAATAAGATGTGATCAGATAACAGTACGAAAAATAAAGAAGGGGGAGTTATCAATGTGATAGTCGCCGTACCAGCTGAGACAGGTGGCAAGGCCGGAAGGGCCGGTGGTGCAGCCGATCTTTTATCCCCTCCTTCAATCTGTAGCACTGCAGTCGAGATGAGAAAAGAGGTTAGAAGTAATTCCATCAATGAAAAAGAAAGATATCAATGGGAAAACATACTTACTAGCGCCACCAGAGGAAGAAGCGAGTTCAGATGGGAAGGAGAAGTGTGGGAGCAACACCTGATAGAGATGGTCAAAAAGCACTCCTGAAAGGCACGACAGTATGACTTTAGTACACAAGTTATACATCTGAAAGATAAGATTAATAAGTTGCAAACACATACCTTCCAACATCTTCGATGGTATGAGAAAGGGCTGAGAGGTAACCACCGCCAAGGCAGTAGTTGAAGGCGCTCCCTCGAGCAATGGCGCAGTGGTACTGGCTGCACCTGCGTTACGAACAAATGTGAACTTGTCAGAAAAGATTGTAAGATAAAGAGGACAGTAACTTGGGATTTACCTGATGAGCTGCCGGCCGAAATGGAGGCGACTCCCTCCTCCATCGACATGAGGCCACTGCCCGTGGTCTCATCGCCCGACTCGATAGGGACCGTCGTCGTGCTCACGCGGCCAGGAGACGGCGGAAGATCGTAGGCGGGGAGGGCAATGATTGGAGCATTGCCGGACTTTTGGGAGAGAGCGGCTAACTCTTCCCCAAGAGTCGTACCCATCTCACCCGCTACTTCTGCGGGCTCCGCGGTCTCCATCGGCTCATCCGCCGTCACCACGAGGTCGCCGGCCTCAAGCGTCTCGTCCGCCACCACCCTGGGCTCAGTTGTAATGATCATTTCATCTGCCGCCGCTTCAGGCTCGGCATCAATGACCTTCTCGGCTGCAGACCCCTCAACCTCCATCTCAGGCTCCGAAGCCTCAGCGACGTTGCCCACCGTCGGCTCAGGTTCGGCAGGTGCCGCCTCCTCTGTTTCCTTGGGTTCAACGGTCTCCGCCTCCCCCTCGGTCGGACTTGGCCCTGCAAGATAAAATATATAAGAACCGATGGCATTATAATTCTTACAACAAAATTCTGAGAGAAATATTACCTGAAGTGGATTTATCATTTGCGCTCCGAACTGCACGCGCCACTTGTCTGCGAGCAGTGGATAGGGCGACAGGGGCCTCTTTCGGAGGGAGTATCAGCACGAAGGATGGTGCTGGGGCCCGCTCCCGTAGCCAAAGCAGCCCGGCGTGCCTTCGCTTCACGCCTTGACCGTTTCCTCTCCTCCCGAGCTGTCGCGATGGATCTCTTCGACGCTTCCTTCAAGGCGTCGTCGTCCTCATTCAGAGATGCCTCCAGAGCCTTTAAGGCATCTCTCATCAGCTCTTCGAGACGGACCTCCTGCGGTGGCTCAGAGGGAGCAGGAACATCGGCAGCTGGCAGAGCAATTGCGTCACTTGGCGGGAACGACATTGAGGTTTCTGCCATAAAAAGGGAGAGGTTAAATTGACCATAACACAAAGAAAACGAAAGCTTGATGAATTGAAACTTACTAAGGCCTAAATACGCTCTGAGACGTTCCTCCTCTTGAAAAGTCTCGAGGGAAGCGGCAATGGCTTCTTCATCAGTGATGCCTGTTGGAAGAAAAGAAGGAGAAACGTTAGTCAAAGGCAATGAGGAGGATATGATACAATAAAGAAAACGCGACTAGCAGTTACCTGATTGCGCAAGCTTAGCTAGCCACGCGTCACGCTTTGCCAACCACGCTGAAGTTTCGAGAGCGGCCTCCAAGTCTGTATCATCCGGCAGCGGTATGACTAATCCCTCGTTAGTCCCATATTCGCTCAGGCCCTCGGCATAGGGAGCATGGAGTTCCTGACCGAACGCGACATCTGCAGCGAAGAGCGACTTCTTTTTCTTCTGCCCTCCGACCCTAGGTGCATGTGGGATCGACTTACGCTTAGCAGCCACTTTGGGACGGCGGGTCCTGATGTCCGCACCCACGCCAGACTCCGGCGAGGCTACAACCACTGTCTCCACTGGAGCACAGGGCGCTGGAGGTGCATCTGTAATATCAGGGAGCGGCAATCCATGCGGAGGACTTTGCGCACGCGATGGTCCGGCCCTGGCATCTTTTAGAGGGAGGACCACCGGGGTCCTTGGCACTAAGGGAGCGTTACGGTCGGTACCTGGAGGCACACTCTTACGGTCGACCAGCAATCGCCTTTCCTCTTTTATAACGGCTCCTGTCTCATGATTATACCATTCTTTATATACATTAAGGAGTCGTGGAGCGCAGGCCGGCGCACTGATAAAAAAATGAGAACTCGTGTTCAGGCGCATGAAGTGATGCAACGCGTTCTCCATCCCTTCTTCATTGGCAGCAGGTTCCAGTAGGAAAGCTTCCAAGGGTACCCCTTGATCGTAGCCTAATTGTTGGGCGAAACGATGTGGGTTATATCTCATGAAAATTGCCGCACCATTCTGCCTGAAGACTAGGAAGCCCGGTCTAATAGAATACAAGTGGAGGGTCTCCCGGGCCGTCAAAACTGAGGCTCCATCCTTAAAGGAGTCTTGTAATGGTCGCACCGCAGTGGTGGACGCCTTTCCAATGGTCAATACCTTGTCAACAAAGGACATCCCGGCTCCAACGGTGTGAGGGCGTAGGAGTAAACCCCTGGCGTTCCGTGGTGATGGGGTCACAATTGACGCGCCGATCAGTTGTATAATGCGAGGAAAACCACACTTGTCGAAGAACGAGGGCCTTTTATGCATGCCAAAGACACCCGCCGTGTGTAGTTCGAGCCACGATATGAAGTAGTGCATCAGGAAGACCACGTGCAGTACCCCAGGCTCATTGGCATCCGCTGCTCGACTGAGGCCATGATATAAGTGTGCCAAGCCGGCGATCCCAACAGCCACTTTTACCCCGATGGTCATCCGGTGGGCTGGGTAAAAGACAGAGGGCCGCATACGGTGAGAGTGCATTGGGACCGTGAACCAACTCAACCACAACCCGAGAAATCCTAAGAAAAAGGCCTCCTCGTCCATCCCAGGGGCCGCAATTTCTGCAAAAGACATAGTTGGGAAGTCCGGAAGGAAAAAACCCTTTTGGTCTATCTCCTTCTCCGACAGGTTATCCATACCTAGACCGAAAGGGTCATCCAGGGTAGCGAACTTGGCAGCTTCTGATGAGAGGACGCTTGGGCAAAGGAACCGAGCGATGAAATCCTCAAAGTTAACTCCTCGACTCCCATGTTCGATGAAAAGGGACTAATAAATGTTCAACACCTTAATCAAGCTTGGGAATTGGTGTTGAACAGCATTCTCCGGCGTGAGCCCCCTTACCACCGGCTTAGCACCGAAGACGTACTCGTCTGTCGGGAGCAACTCCTCATAATGTTCCCCTATGACTGGTAAACCGGATACCTCCATGAACTCCTCCAAAGAGATTGACACTTCCCGATCCATGGCAAGAAAAGTGTGGGTAGGAATGTTCCACTGCTCCTAGAAGGCCTTGAACCACCAAGTGGGGAGCGTGGGATACTGGAAGAGAGAAACGTAGACCGCGGTGTACAATCCCAACCTTATCAACTGCGACTTCTTCGTCGACAGGATATACCGGGCCCACGGCAGATAGCCGATCGGGTGGCGGGGGATCAGACCAATGTTATATAATTGCCCCCAGGGTCGCGCCTTGCCCTGACAGATACGGCGTCCTAGGATATCCAGAACCATAGGACGCTGGACCGGAATCGCATCCATAGCGGGATGAAGAAAGCCCTTCGAGGTCCAATCAACCATCTCCACGGCATACTGCACCGAGGGTGGGGTGGCATAGTGGATCGCTGTGATGGGTTCTGACGGCACTGAGCATGTGAAGCTGCGTCGACCCATAATGATCTGATTGTACCATGACCCCCAAAGATGTAGACTCTTATACTCCGGGTCGTGGTCCTTGATCATGGCCAAGACTTCACGGTCCAAGGGCGCCTCGGGAAATCCCTCCTCCGAACGAGCAAACGAGAATGAGGTATCGAGAGACATGGTCACTGCAAAGGAACAAAAAATAGCCGTTAGTGCTGCAATTCCAACACTTGGCGTTTAAAAATTTTCAATTAACTGAATTTAAAAATTAATTAAATTAAAATTAATCGCACTACACTGCAGTGCAGTGGGTAGGGGACAAAATGGGGACCCACAAAATCTGGATGAAAATGCCTTATTTAATAAGACAGCCTCATCATTGGGTAAGACTGTGAGTTAAAGAAAAGATCCCTAAGGGAATATTCTCATCAGTGGGGAATCCCTAGAGACAAGGAGAAAATCTTTTCTTTCAGAGTAAAGCTCTGTCACAGAATGACACTTGTCAAATTCTGGTCTCAAAGGAATAAAATTCCTTAAAAGAGCACAGCTCTATGGTAATAATGGAAAGGTCCATCAGAAAAAAATTTACATTTAAAAGTATTAAAAAATTTTGGAATCTTAAAAAAAAAATCCATGAAAAACTTATGAAAAATTCTTCATTTTTCAGATCTAAAAGATCTACAGTTGATTCAAGAGCAAAGCTCTGTTCATATGTTAAAACTCATGAACAAGATCTCTGCAGATCTATAAGTTTTTGAGAGCAAAGCTCTGTTTATGAAACCCCAAAGGGATTTCTTAGATCAAAAGATCTATGAGAGCAAAGCTCTTTTGGTTAAGATTGATTTAAATTAATTTTACCCAAAGTTTCTAACTTTGGAAATGAGCAAAGCTCTGAAGTTCTTAAGCAAGAGCAAAGCTCTAGAAAATCAAAAATCTTGAAATGGTGAAGATTTCCTAAGGGCCATAGGTCCTATTTATAAGGCGCTTACGCCCCTTCAGCTCACCCCTTGATCCAACGGTCAAGAGCTTGCCACCGCTGCACTCACGTGCGCGCCACGTGAGCGCAACGGGGGGGGCATTTGTTTCCCCAATTAGAGTAAAGCTCTGTTGAAATTCAAAATTCAAATTTTAATGCAGCGCTTCAAATCTCGGGCGCAACGCGCCACGTGTCAGGCGCTGATACGTCAGTGCAGCGTCCAAGAAGGCGCGCCCAATCAGAGCAAAACTCTATTTAAGGTAAAATTAAAGGAAGCAACGCTTCAGTTGCGCAAGCACTGCGCTGCGCGACAGCTTGACACGTGTCAGCGCAGATGCGCTAGCGCAGTTGCGCTGCACTGTGCGCTGCGTGACACGTGTCACGCGCTGGGGCATTTGCGCCAAACAGAATTAAGATTTTAAAGAAATCTTTCTGTTCTTGTTAAAAGAAGAAGATTTTCTTCTGTAAAACAGAAGCCCTTGGATCAAATATCCAACGGTGGAGAAAATTTCCCAAATCACTCGAAGAAAGATCTCGTTAACAAATTCAACAGACTTATGGGCACTATATAAAGACCCCTAGAACTCAAATCAAAATCATCAACATTTTTGAGAAATCGAGTGTTTCAAATAGAGAGAACTCTGAAAAAGTTTCAAGAAAAAGGTAAAAACCTTCATAAAAATAGAAGAAATTTTTTCTAATAGATCATGGATCTAAACATAATAAACAGTGCTTTGCACTTCTTATGAACCACTGGTTCTTTAAATAAGAAAAACAAGAAATACTTGTTTTTCTTTGACTCTTATTAGATCGAAGAAAACAAATAGTGCTTTGCACTTCTTTTATGAACCATTGGTTCTTGAATCTAAAAGATTCTCAAATTAATAGTGCTTTGCACTTATAAATCTGCACTGTTGCGCTCTTGGGCTAGCGCAAGCCACCAGAGAGCGCCACGTGTCAGCATCTGAACCATTTGCGCTATGCGCTTTTGAAATAGAGCTCTGCTCTCTGAAATTGGCGCAACTCACCAGAGCGCGCCACGTGTCAGCAGCGCAAGCGTAGCGCACTAGCGCAGCGCACTGCGCTGCATGACACGTGTCATCATCACAAGCGCTTGCGCTCTTTGATTGGCGCAAAGCGCCTGAAAAATGCAATGCATTTCTTTTGTTAAAGGGCCAGGCCCAAGTCAAAAAGACCTAGCAGGCCAGAATAAATTGCAAAGCAATAAAAAGGACAGAGCCCAAGTAAAATTGATGCTGCGCATCATTTATAAATGGGCAGAGCCCAAAACAAATTGATGCTCTACATCCTTTATGCGTAGAGCCCAAATAAAAATAAAAAGAAATGCAATGCAAAAGCAAATAAAATGTTGAACATTTTCAATTGGACTTAGCCCAATCATGGCCATAAGTCCTCAAATTAAATTGACTGAGCACGGCTGCTCCCTAAATCAATTTACGACCGGTTCTAGGGTACATCTCCGAACTCTGACACCCATCGTTGTAATCCTTCAACGACGTCAGAGAGGCGACGGGTCCCGACGACCACACATCAATATGGACTGCGGGGTCCCTAAACTCGTGGACCGAAACGTCCTTAAACTAATATTGGACCGAAACGTTCTTAAACTAATATCGGACCGAAACGTCCTTAAACTAATGATGGACCACCACGTTCCTAAACTGGCGATGGACCACCACGTTCCTAAACTGGCGATGGACCACCACGTCCCTAAACTGAAACACGGACCACCATGTCCCTAAACTGGAGCAATAGAGCCCCCCAAATGCTCTTTTGCCGGATCTAAACGGTCCCGTTTAAGTTGATCTTAGTCTCAAACACGGCTAACGTATCCTTAAACATTCAAATGGACTATAAAACTCCAAATCGACTTTGGTTCAAGGGTACATCTCTGAACTCCTCTGACACCTATCGTTGTAATCCTTCAAGGACGTCAGAGAGGTGACGAGTCCTGACGGCCATATAGTAAATGGATCGCCACGTTAAGTTGATCTTAGTCTCAAACAGGACTAACGTATCCTTAACGAACGTTTAAGTTGATCTTAGTCTCAAATGCGGCTAACGTATCCTTAAACTAAAAACACCAAACCCAAATCTAAGTAAATACGGATTTGGACTAATCCACGTCCTACGGGCGACGACATTACTCAGTCTCCGTATACAATCCACGGGCAACCACAAACAAAACAAACACCCACGACACGAAGTGAAATTCTGGAGAAGGAGAAAATTGTTACCGCGATGCGGTAGCGTAATTAACTGCAGGGGCTTGCGCCTGCAGGGAAGAGCGTCCCCACAATCAAAAACCCCTCAAGCGAGGGGGAATCTGACGAAGTCTGCTACATTGGCCGCATCCGTCTAATGCTCCGATACACGGTGCCATAAATCAACTTGGCATCTTCAGACAGGTAGATGGATAAAACCATATAGCATCCGCCCCGAATCTCAGGCCTAGACGCTAAGGTCTATGAGCCGCCATTCGGAAGGGAACACTTTTCATTTCTCAGTGTATTGCTCGTGCAACTCTTGGGCTTCCGAAAAATTAAAAAGAAAAATCTGAAAAAAATAATTGTGTCTGATGGGATTCGAACACACAGGCTACGTCACAGCAGTGTAGAGGCTTTACCAGTGAGTTACAAGTTGGTTCTTGCTTTTATTAAACAAAAATAATTTTTAATTCTTACACAGGCTGTAATTCCCTTTTCTGTACAATAACAAGAAATTTCTGTACAGTGATTTCAGATTCGTTACAGTAAACAGGAATGTACTTAATGCAGATCCCTGATATAAGCCAATTGTAAACTAAAAATCATTCGTTAGGCCGCCGCAAATTCTGACATTTACTATGGTTCATGTCATAGAATGTGACAAGGTTATACGTTGGCTGTCACAGTCCTACCACATCCTTCACACTACAGCAAATAAACACTTATTTCGACGGAAATTTACCGTCGAAATGGGTTTATTTCGTCGGGAGACACCAAATAGCCACGAAGGAACGCTGACGCAATAGGTTGTGTCGCAATAGGTTATTTTCATAGCTAATATTCGTCGCAATAATCAAATCTATTTCGAGGGCTAATTTCCGTCGAAATAGGTCTTTTCTCGACGGGTAATTCCTGTCGAAATATATAATTTTTTAAGTTAAAAAATTGTTTTAGGAATCATTTAAAAATCATTTTTCTATTTCCACGGGTAATTCCCGTCGAAATAGACTATTTCGATGGGAAATACCCGTCGAATTAGATTGAATTATAGTAATATTTTTTTTAAAAACCAATAAAATCTCCAATCCAATTTATTTCAATTTAATATCGATTTCATTCCATTCGAATAACGATTCTAATACAAAATCCATTCCATTCAAATTACGATTATCCAAATACAATTAAAATACATACTATGCGTTCCATTACAATCTTAACATCATAAATTTAAAAAAGTGGAAAATGAAAAATCAACGAAGGACGAGCATGGGAGGGGAGTCGATCACGAAGGAGGTGCTCATAGATTTCCGGAGTAATGCCCCTGCGATTAAAAGTTTAAAATACATGAATTGGTATGGATATTTTATATTAATTAAATATATGCGCACGCGCGCATGTTTTTTATGCGTGCGTGTGTGTATGCTTGTGTGTGCGCACGCGCGTTTGTTTGTTTGTGTGTATGCTTGTGTATGCACGTACACGCCTGTTTGTGTCTGTGTGTATGTATACATGTGTGCACACACATGTATGTGATTTGTGCATATGTGTGTATGTGATATGCTTTTGTATGTGTGCGCGCACGTGCGTGTATGTATGGTTGTGCGTGTATGTGTGTATCTGTATGTATGATTGTGTGTGTGTGTGTGATATGTGCATATGTGTGTATATATGTAAGAGTTATCGAACTTACCATAAGTACTGGCCTCTCAGCATGGACGTACGCGTTGATAAGATTAAATCTCTGCTCGAGAGTCCAGCCAGCAAATAGATTGGCAGCGGGAGTGACAGCAGCGGGAGCGGGAGCGACAGTCGATCGGTGTGAGGAACCGCCGGATTTTGCATCCGCTCCTGGGGTGATCTATGAAACACAGGGGTCCCAGTCCTAAAGGCCCTAGTCTGTATCGGCATCTCCGATGCCGGTTCGTCTGCCGGCTGAAACCTAGGAGGTGGATGCCTGGTGGGCCGGAAAGGAGTGTTATACTGACGCGGAGTGATCTTAGGGGACACACACTGTCACGCCCTGCTTCCCAGTAGACAGAAACGGTGATGTGGCAAGCCCGCGACGTATTTATTTCGAGAAGGTCATTTCCCGGAATAAATACGCTAAGTGTAAAGAAGCAATATAAAATGACAAGAAATAAACATGAGATTTAAACTTCAACAACTTTATTTACATTTAACTTGAAGCATTTACAATACATGAGTTCAACTGAAAGGAAATACAATACAAGAAGAGAAATGCCTAAATTGGTGGCATACATAAACTGAGAAAAAAATAGCTAGTCTAGTCCTGAGTCGTGATCTGGTTTTGCTCCTCCTCGGTGATATCCACCTCCTTAGTATTTGATGAACATTCCAAGAAACAAAGATGGGTGGAATGCTCGCCAGCGAACTTTCGCTCGGTAAGTCCCCAAGAAATAGGTGTGAAGTATAAAGTATAATGATAAAAATATATACCATGAAATAATGGACTGGAAGATATGTTATTTAAACATGTCATTTACTGTAAGCATGGAATTTCTATTTAACATGCAGTTCTCTATATATACCATGGAAAAATAACATGAGTATAGTATCGCATGGCCGTGTAGTGTAGATATAGCGGACATGAAGTGAATGTAAGTGCCCTAAAAGTACTTTACATGGGTCAGCTAATGTAACGTAAGTTCAAAGGTGAATGTCAACCAATCTCAAAAGTGTTCTCGAATCCAACAGGCTGTAATCCAGAGGTAAGGAACCACGTGCCCGAATCAAGTGTTAGTAACGAGACTTCAACCTAGTGTTGAAGTATTCCAACCCAACAGGCTATAATCCAGGAGTAAGGAAACACAGGCCCTCATGATAGTATGCTTTGTTAGCAGACATGGATTCATGATCTAGGGGGACTCTCGAGATTTCGTTGGATTCACACATAAACTACCCCAACACCCCGTGTATTCTACTTACAATTAAAATTACCAGCCTTACTCGAATCTATGAACATCAAGTGGTAAGATTGAGTTCATGTCAATATCAAGTATGCATGTCAAGTGTTCATGTATTCATGTCAAGTTGTACTCACGGTTCGAGTCAAGTCAGTTTCAATAGCAACCATTGTGTTCTGGTATTCATGTTACGTTCAAGTCAAAATATACATGTTTGAATTTGATGTTGATTTTGAGTGTTTAAGTTCATGATTAGGTATGCGTTTTTTATCTTGGATTCAGGTTTGAGTTTGGACTCAGAACAAGTCAGATACTTGTACTGATTTAACTCTTGAATTCTTAGGTTCGGGAGTCATCGGCAACTGCTGCACATGAATGGCAGGATTTGTGTCTTTTTCCAAGACAATTGCCATTGATAACACCGTTAAGTTGTCTACCTTAAATAGATAAGCACTCACTTTCTCCGGCTCCCTGGGGCTCAAGAGAATCGATCTCGCTTAAACTCATATTTACCAGAATCCTTAAAATATTGTTTATATATATATCTCGAGGGGTTTTTATGAAAAATATATTAATATAGATTAAAAATAAAATCTCGAGGGTGATTAATATTACTTAGGGTTTTCATGAGTATGGATTTTAAGTATTGAGGTATTTTAATGATAAACACTTAGCATTTGAAAGTTCATGGTATTTTATTGAAAAACTTGTCCTTTTGGTATCTTGATGGTATTTTGTTGGCATCTGTTAATCTTTCATTTTTAGAAAAAACTATAAGTTTATTATATTTTGAAAATATGGATTTATAATTTTATATAATTTTAAAAATAAATTTTTATTCAGAAAGTTCGTATTTCTTAAAAAAACCGTATTTAAATCCTTTCGAGATCGAATGCTCCGTGAGGAGCTCTGGATCTCACTTTACTATCCCCAGGATGTGCGATAATCCGCACCATCCATTATCGGGTCCCCTAAAGAGGGTTGTAGATGCATAATTGTAAAGGAAATGAAATACCGCTTTAAAAGAAATCCGGTTTTAGAATTATATGGTATTTTATTGTAAATTTTCTTCGTAACAAATATTCATACAAAAGAAGTATCATGCTATGGATCCAAGTGTGCGTGTGGGGTAGGTCGTTACCCCGTGAAGTTTTCCTAAAAGTATTGTTAAGCAATTTTGTCGAAAAGATGCGATAAAAAAGTTCAAGGTATTTTAATATAAAAGTTCAAATATGGTTGTTTTACATGAGACTCTTAGGTAAAATTTATTCTAAACATTGGTATTAAAATTACAAATGAAGTGGTAAAATTAGATTTTCCAAATGATAAAGGAGAATGGAGTTATCGGTTTTAGAAAAGATGATAGCGGTAATAACTCCACTTTTACCGATATTGATTAAAAATGAAATTCAATGAAGAGAAAAGGAGTTTGGGAGGGGCTTACCATTTGGAAATGTCAAGAAGAGGTTAAAAAAGAGGAGGGAAGATTCGTGGTGTAACGGGAGCTCCAGAATTGGCTTCGATCTTTACGGGAACTAACTTGCTCGCTAATTTCATTTTACTCCATTTGCACTTAAGAATTTTTTAGAGAGTTTTGCCTAGAATTTTCAGAATGGTGCTGAGCCAAAGTATAGGGTGGTATTTATAGTGGAGAATTAGGATTTGGGAATTAAAATTATGAATTAAAAAGCATTAAAATGGTGTTTAATTATGAACTGAAAGGTCTCTGTTTGATTGCTGTCACGCCCCGTTTCCCAAAAAAAGATGAAGGGTGATGTGGTATGGTCCGCAAGCTAACTGTATTGAAGGTGGTTTATTCAATACAGTTACGTTAAGAGTATGAATATCTATAACATGTAGGATGTGTACTAAAACAAAATAATAAAAGCGAAAGGCATTTATTTCTATTAACAAAACTTTATTACATCCCAAAGGAAAGAGTAAAATAAACTAAATAGTTTAATTACATCAAAGAAGAAGCAAAGCCCTAAACAGGTGGGTAACAAATAAAACTAGTTAATTTTCCGTCGTCAAGTCTGCATAATTTTCATTAGTTGGATCCATACCTTGATCCTCATTATAATACTCATTCTCATCTGACGGACATTCCAAAGTTAGAGAGAGAAAAGGAAAGTCCGTCGGCGAGTTATACTCGGATAGGATTACCTCATAAGAAAGTAAGGGTACCAAAAATGAGCAAATGTATATAGATATGATGTGTGTGTCCCGATATGAAGTATATAGGTATAAGGGTATGCGGTGTATGCAAATAAGGTATGTTGCATGAGGTATATGTGAATGTGGGTATGAGGTATATGTGAATAAAAATATGTTTGTATGAAGTACACGTTAGGTAAAAGTTTGCATTAGTTTGTAAATAAGGGTCTGGATACTCGCGATTATTCCATTGTTGCCACAGAACAACAACTGGGGAAGGGAAATGTACCGTTTCACTTTCCGGGATCATGATCGAGTAGTAGGGGAATCCGAGTTCCGCATCTCCTTATCTAATCAAACTACCCATCCCCGTTATTCAGTGTAAAGGTTTTGACGAATTAGAGTTAGTGCGTATATCATTTAGGTATGGAATTTCCACATTGTATGTTATCCACATATTGGATTATTCGCTCTCAAAATAGGGTTAGTATTCGCCCGAATATCAGGTTAGTATTCGTCCACATATTGGACCATTCGCTCTCAAAGTAGGGTTATTATTCACCCGATTACCGGGTTAGTAGTCGTCCACATATTAGACTGTTCACCCTGTCTGCAGGAGTTTTTATTTATAAGTATTCTATACCTAGGTTCGCGCATTCTAACCCTAACCGTATTATGTGTTATATATGTTGTAACTTGTATTCAAAAAGTTGGTCTCATTTAATATGGCATTCCACAACCATCCATTTTATCTTATTATCTTTTAAAGTCTGTAAGGTGCATCATAGAATTCTATAGAACACTCAGTTAATAAAGATCATAGCGTTTTAATGATAGTTATTTTTTATAAGAAAACCATGATATTTAGAGTAATTATTATTTTGAAAACCCATGGTATTTTAGTGAAAATACCTTTCTAATGAAAGATTATGGTATTCATTTGAAATAAATTTTTTATAAAGCGTTAGGTATTCTTTTTAGAAAATATCATTTATAAAGGTTATGGTTTTTATTTGAAAATAGCCTTTTAGTAAAGATCAAGTATTTAAATGAAATTATAACCTTTTATGATGGATTAAGGTATTTTATTGTAATTAATAATTTATAAAATTATGGATTTTTTTATTTGGGGGTAACATTTTAGAAATACGTCCGTGTTGACAACCGCTGCACATGGGCGGTAGGATTTGTGTCCTTTTCAGGGACGATTGCCAATCAACTACGAGGTATTTACGTAAATCATTATCCTCTAAAAATTTAGGTGTTTTATTAAGGGTGATATTCTACACGGGCAACTCCACGTTGACAACCGCTGCACATGGGCAGCAGGAATTGTGTCCTTTTTAGGGACGATTGTCTAGTAACCTCGAGGTGTTTCATGTGAAATATTACCCTATTAGGGTATCTTATTTAACCTTAGTAAATAAACTAAGAAATATTTTATATAAAATTATTCCCTCTAAATGGAAAAGGGTTAAGTTGAAAACCATAGCATAATTATTTAAATTAGTATTACTCATTTTTCGAAAGGAAAATGGATTTTAATAAAACAAAGATAATTGGTGGATAAGATCACGAGTAAAAGTATATCGTTTTAGTGTGACTGAAGTATTTTATTCAAAATATCTTATATCATATGGGTGTTTTAAATACATACAACATTTTAATAAAATGAGGGTATGTTGCAGAAGTAACCTACTTCGAGATCTTATTCGTATCATAGGTAAGTGTGTGTGCATAAAGGGTGAATTGATACCCCATTGGTTATAATATCAAGCATATCATTTTCTATGTAGAATGAGGGTACAATATTTACGCATATAGGGATAATTTAATTGAACCATTTTAAGCATGTGTCAAATTTATGATTAAGAGGTACCACAATAGGTGTACAGAAATATTTTTAACATCATTTTAATATAAGGTTGGGGATTAGAATTTGAAACTAAGATCATTAAAAGAAATAAAGTGACAGACAAGTGGAGAGAAGCGGATCCTACCATTGTTTTCAGTTGGATTTCGAGGGGTCGAAAGTGTAGACTTGTGCTACAATCTCAACAACTCCGTGCTCGTATTTTTCCTCGATGTTTGGGTAGAACCACAGCGTCGACGTTGGCGATACGAAGGCCTGAGTATTTTTTTCAGAATTTTCGGAGTTCTGAGGAGTGAGAAATTTGAGTTTGAAGGTATCTATTTATAGAGTCTTTTACACAACAATAAAATCCAAATAATCTGTCAAATCCCCCGCCCAAATCCACGTCCAATCATCAACTGATGATTCTGCCGCCGCCGCCAGCATTCGTGGACACGAGGCGTGGTTTCACGCGCTTGCGGCGCAAGCGCATGGTCCCACCCTCGTGGGCAGCAGCCAGTGTTCCTGAGCCGTTGGATCTCCCATCCAACGGTCCAGGTTAAAAGTTGTTTTAATATATATATATTTTTATAAAAAGAAATCTACTGTTTATTTTTAAAAAATCGAATTTGGTTTAAAAAAATTGTTAAAAATATTGTAAAATACGGGAAAAATATGAGAAAATTCCAGAAAATATATTTTATTGTTATCTTCAGTGTGAAAATGATTTTTGGGCTAAAACTAAATAATATTCCTATATATATATATATATGATATTTGTTAGTTATCATAACTATTTCAAAATCTATTTTATTCCTGAAAATATTACGAAATAATTATTTTAAGTTATAATAAAAATAAATAAATTATTTTAAAACATTTTTAGCCCAGAAACATATAAATAGATTTTTTTGAAAATTCCTTTAATTGTATTTCAATGCTTTTACAATTATTCGCATCACTTTAAAAATAAAATCACTAAGAAAAAATATTTTTCCATCAAGCAATTTCGCAGTTAAATACTCAGTACTAAATAAAAGACTTTTTATTGGGTATCAGAAAATACGGTTGTTACAATCTACCCACCTTAAAATAATTTCGTTCTCGAAATTACGAAGGTAGACGAAAGAGAAGAATTTATATAGGGGAAAACCTCAAATAGGTAAAGATATCGTTCTCTCATCTTTTCTTCCCTTTCTCATGTGGACTCGCCCGAAGAATCCTTTCTCCACATGACCCTAACCAACTTGATCGTCTTGTCCCTCAAGATCTTCTCCTTCCGGTCCAGAATCTCAACCGGTTGTTGTTCATAGGTTACGTCAGTCCTTACTGTGATTTCAAAATGATCAAAAATGTGACTAGGGCCGCCGATATACCCTCTTAACTGCGAGATATAAAAGCATTATGCACGCTCTCCAAAGAAAGTAGTAAAGCTAGGCTATACACAATCCCACCATCTCTTTTCAAGATGTTAAACGGCCGATGAGTCGTGGGCTGAGCTTTCCGCACTTTTTGCATCTTCACTATCTACAATGTTTCAATAATCATCTCAATTTTACAAGTTCTCTATCTTCAGGATTGTCCTAATAGATCGCCACTTCTCCCATATAAAACTTGACCCCTCTCATCTGCTTCATGTGTTCAACCATCCGTGTCCACACGTTCTCCTTATAGTAGTGTCTTTATATCTTCAAGATGAACATCACAATTGCCAGTTCTAGATCGGGATAGGATAGTTGCATTCACAAGTCTTTAGTTGTCTTGACGCATATGCAGCTATATTTCCATGCCGACACATCACACTACCAAGTCCCTTCCCCGAAATATTGTAGTCGATGTTAAAACTTCCGGGTCTGTTAGGAATGGCAAGAATGGGTGTGATAGTTACGATCTACCCTCCTTAGAATAATTTTGTATTTGAAATTTTCAAAGGAGTAGCCACTACTAGGCACGGAAATTAGTAACGCTGTCAGGAATCCTCTTTGCTGCATAGGTCGCTCCCGAGAGTTGGTGTATCGCTTGATGTAATAGAAAGTCTATGAATGGTTTAGATATAAAGATTCGGAAAGTGTTAAATCAATAGTTGCTTCAGGATAAAAAAGTTTGGAGTTGAAGGAAGGTTAGAGGTATAAAAATGTATAATGGGACATGCAAGAAAACTTGAGAGATAGAAGTATAAGGGCAGCCGGTCGAACTATAGATCTAAGAAAAAAAAATATGGTGAGTCTAACTAAGATTTGCATCGAAGGATAAATAAGTATAGTATTGAAAAGAAAGGTTGAAAAAGAAAAGGGTACCTCTGCTATCTTGCCCTAGGGCATCAGCTTTCTCGGCTGTCATGGTGAAGGTCTGGCTTTTGGGTCCATTCCGCCGCGCTTGCTGAAAAACACGCTTCTGTGATAGCAAGGGTGGTCTCTTTTGTGATGCCCCTTGACCGGTTGGTTTAGTGGTGGAAAATGGCCGGTTTCCCTATTGTGGTGCCTCATAGTTAGCCGGCTTATTGACGGGGTCTAATTGTTTCCTTCTCTGAGGACAGTCCCCAATAGCATGATCCGGAGACCCACAGACTATGCAGAGTTTGTTCAAAATGCGACAGTCTCTCATGTAATGTCCGGTTCTACCACAATGGTTGTATATAACGGCTAGTTTTCTTGAGACAGTTGGCCCTACTGGCATCTTGAATTGCTGCCCTCCGTTGAATTTAGAAGACGATTCTCCAGACAATTGACTTGCCGGTCGCTTAACACCTGATAAACGGTCATCCTTCCTTATGCGTCTCTAAAGGTTTTCAAAGTTTCGCGCTGCCTCTAAGATTTCATCATAGGTTGAAAGGGTAGCAGAAGACATGGAGGACTGTGTCTTCAGATCCAACCCTTTTCGGAATCTTTTAGCATATAGTTCAGGGGTTGCCACCAAGTGATGCGCGAACCAACATAACCTGGCAAACTCCGAATCGTACTCGTCCACAAACTTATCTCACATGCTCCCTTGTTAGAATTGTATAAACTTTCTTTCCATCTTTAGGTGTGTCACGACTGGAAAGTATTGAATATCAAAACGTTATTTGAACGTTTCCCAGTCGATGGGCTCCTTCAGTCTACTTTCTTCAGCCTCCCACCATATTCTGGCATTATCCGTGAGTTGTAGTTTATCAATGTTCACCCACGCGTCCTTAGGAATTTGAGCTGCACCGAGATCATTGACTCTTCCTTTGAGCCATTCCTCAGATTCTATGCGAGTTTCCTTCTCTGAAAAGGTCTTACGATGAAGTGATCTAAATTGCTTCACCCCCGCTGCACCTTGAGGAAAGGGGGCTAGTGCCTTCCCTAAAACCTCCGTTTGTTGTTGCCTACTTTCTCGCAGCTCTTGATGAAGGGCAGCCGTCTGCTGTTACTGTTGTTGTTCTAGTAGTCCTTGCATCATTTGTAACATAGCTGCTTGTTGAGCAGCGGCTTCATTGATCCTATTTTCTCTTCTGTTGCGGTTAGGGTGTCGTCCGGCCATTGTGATCTGAATGATAAGAGGGTCAGGTTACGATAGTAACTTGCATGAAAGAACAACAATTAATGCAAGAGGAAAACTAATAAAAGAAGAGCAAGAGACATGAGAGTTTTTGCTCGAAATTAATATTTTATTATCCAACTTCAATAAGGAGAGTACAACTGAAAGGAAGGACATGCCCCTACTGGTACACATCGTTTTATTCGGCCAAAAGGAAAGCAAAAAATAAGTCTTATTAATCTCGATTATAGGAGTTCAACAGGTTACGATAGGCTCTCGCACTAAGAGAGGGACGACTATTCCTACAGTGTCTTGCGGGGACACCTGCCTGAGTTTCTTAGGCCTCGAGTTCCTCCTCACTCGAAGCTTTGTCCTTCGACTCATCCTCTGCAGGAGCCTTATTTTCGGATTCCCCTTCTATATGTCCTTCTTCTTCTACAGGAGCCTCCCCATCAGGATCATAATCCATAGGATTCTCTTTCGCCGCAGGAGCCTCTTTTTCTGGCCCCTCCTCTTTATGCTCTTCTTCCATAGGATCTTCCTCTTCATCTTCGGAGTTATTGGCCATGATCGGCTCCGGAATTGCAGCATCGACTTCTTCATCTTCCAAGTCGTTGTCGGAAATAACCGCCAGGGAGTCTATGACTTCGTCGTCTGAATACCCAAATGTAGCTTCAAAAGTGATGTCTGACATGTTTTCCTCCTCCGAAAGATTTGCTATGACTTGAAAAGAAAGGCCATGGTCAGGATACAGAATGTCAAGGAAAGGACAAGGAACATGGAAAAATTATGAAACCGATAAGTGGATGAGATTCACAAATATAATAAGTCAGTTAACAGTTTCATTTTAGTACATTGAGGACCTGGATGGGCCACCACTAAAACCTGTCACGTCCCTCTTCATAAAACAAGGTGAAGGGTGACGTGGCATGGTCCACAACCTAACTGTATTGAATGTGATCTATTTAATACAGTTACGTTAAGCGTATGAATATCTATAACATGCAGGATGTGTACTAAAATAATATAATAAAAGCGAAAGGCATTTATTACCATTAACCAAACTTTATTACATCCCAAAGAAAAGAGTAAAATAAACTAAATAGTTTAATTACATTGAAGAAAAAGCAACGCCCTAAATAGGTGGGCAACAAATAAAACTAGCTAATCTTCCGTCGTCAAGTCTGCATAATCTTCATTAGTTGGCTCCACACCTTGATCCTCGTCATAATACTCATTCTCATCTGACGGACATTCCAAAGATAGAGGGAGAAAAGAAAGGTCCGTCAACGAGTTATACTCGGGTAGGATTACCTCATAAGAAAGTAAGGGTACCAAATCGAGCAAATGTATATAGGTATGATGTGTGTGTCCCGATATGAAGTATATAGGGTATGTGGTGTATGCAAATAAGGTATGTTGCATGAGGTATATCTTAGGTAAAAGTTCGCATTAGTTTGTTAAATAAGGGTCCAGATACTCGCGATTATTCCGTTGTGGCCACGGAACAACAACTGGGGAAGTGAAATATACCGTTTCACTTCCCGGGATCATGATCGAGTAGTGGGGAATCTGAGTTCCGCATCTCCTTGCCTAATCAAACTACCCATCCCCGTTATTCAGTGTAAAGGTTTTGACGAATTAGAGTTAGTGCGCATATCATCTAGGCATGGAATTTCCACATTGTATGTCATCCACATAATGGATTATTCGCCCTCAAAGTAGGGTTAGTATTCGCCCGAATATCGGGTTAGTATTCGTCCACATATTGGACCATTCGCCCTCAAAGTAGGGTTAGTATTCGCCCGATTATCAGGTTAGTAGTCATCCATATATTGGACTGTTCACCCTGCATGCAGTCATTTATAAGTATTTCATACCTAGGTTCGCGCATCTAACCCTAACCGTATCATGTGTCATGTATGTTGTAACTTGTATTCAAAAAGTCGATCTCATTTAATATGGCCTTCCACAGCCACCCATTTTATTTTATTATCTTTTAAAATATGTAAGGTGTATCATAGTATTCTATAGAATGCCTAGTTAATAAAGATCATAGCGTTTTAATGATAGTTATTGTTTATAAGAAAACTGTGATATTTAGTGTAATTATCATTTTGAAAACCCATGGTATTTTAGTGAAAATATCTTTTTAATGAAAGATTATGGTATTTATTTGAAATTATTTTTTTATAAAGTGTTAGGTATTCTTTTTGGAAAATATCATTTATAAAGGTTATGGTTTTTATTTGAAAATAGCCTTTTAGTAAAGACTAAGGTATTTAAATGAAATTATAACCTTTTAGGATGGATTAAGGTATTTTATTGTAATTAATAATTTATAAAATTATGTGTTTTTTTATTTGGGGGTAACATTTTAGAAATACGTCCGTGTTGGCAACCGCTGCACATAAGCGGCAGGATTTGTGTCCTTTTCAGGGACGATTAGCTATCAACCATGAGGTATTTACGTAAAACATCATCCTCTAAAAATTTGGGTGTTTTTATTAAGGGTGATATTCTACATGGACAACTCCGCGTTGACAACCGCTGCACATGGGTGGCAGGATTTGTGTCCTTTTCAGGAACGATTGTCTAGTAACCACGGGGTGTTTCATGTGAAATATTACCCTATTATGGTATCTTATTTAACCTTAGTAAATAAACTAAGAAATATTTTATATAAAAATATTCTCTCTAAGTGGAAGGGGGTTAAGTTGAAAACCATAACATAATTATTTAAATTAGCATTACCCCTTTTCGAAAGGAAAATGGATTTTAATAAAACTAAGATAATTGGTGGATAAAAGCACGAGTAAAAATATATCATTTTAGTGTGACTGAAGTATTTTATTCAAAACATCTTATATCATATGGGTGTTTTAAATACGTACAACATTTTAATAAAATGAGGGTATTTTGCGGAAGTAACCTACTTCGAGATCTAATTCGTATCATAGGTAAGTGTGTGTGTATAAAGAGTGGATTGATACCCCATGAGTTATAACATCAAGCATATCATTTTCCATGTAGGATGAGGGTGCAATATTTACGCATATAGGGATAATTTAATTTAACAATTTTAAACACGTGCCAAATTTATTATTAAGAGGTACCACAATAGGCGTACAGAAATATTTTTAATATCATTTTAATATAGGGTTGGGGATTATAATTTGAAACTAAGATCATTAAAAGAAAGAAAGTGACCGACAAATGGAGAGAAGCGGATCCTACCTTTGTTTTGAGTTGGATGTCGAGGGCCGAAAGCGGAGACTTGTGCTACAATCTCAACAACTCCGCGCTCGGATTTTTCCTCAATGTTTGGATGGAACCACAGCGTTGGCGTCGTCGATACGAAGGCCTGAGTATTTTTTCAGAATTTTCGGAGTTCTGAGGAGTGAGAAATTTGAGTTTGAAAGTCTCTATTTATAGGGTCTTTTCCCCAACAATAAAATCCAAATAATCTGTCAAATCCCCCCATCCAAAATCCATGCCCAATCATCAACCGATGATTCTGCCGCCGCCGCCAGCATTCGTGGCCATGAGGCATGGTTTCACGCGCTTGCGGCGTAAGCGCGTGGTCCCACCCTCGTGGGCAGCAGCTAGTGTTCCTGACCGTTGGATCTCCCATCCAACGGTCTAGGTTAAAAGTTATTTTAATATATATTTTTTTATAAAAAGAAATCTACTGTTTATTTTTAAAAAAATCGAATTTGGTTTAAAAATTTGTTAAAAATATTGTAAAATACGGGAAAAATATGAGAAAATTTCAGAAAATATATTTTATTGTTATCTTCAGTGTAAAAATGATTTTTGGGCTAAAACTAAATAATATTCCTATATATATGATATTTGTAAGTTATCATAACTATTTAAAAATCTATTTTATTCTCGAAAATATTACGAAATAATTATTTTAAGTTATAATAAAAATAAGTAAATTATTTTAAAACATTTTTACCCCAGAAATATATAAATAGATTTTTTTGAAAATTCCTTTAATTGTATTTCAATGTTTTTACAATTACTCGCATCACTTTAAAAATAAAATCATTAAGAAAAAATATTTTTCCATCAAGCAATTTCGCAGTTAAATACTCAGTACTAAATAAAAGACTTTTTATTAGGTATCGGAAAATACAGTTGTTACAATTGCAGGGAAATAAAACAGCGCAGAGGAGTTAATAGGAGTTGAAGAGACGTGTGTGCAAAACACGGGGCATTTTGGAGCAATCCCGACCGTCCCCACAGGCCAAAACTCCATTTCCGCCGGTCGATTGGTGACATCTGGCCTCGAGATTCGTGATATCTGATTAAATCCATGTTTACTCCATTTTCCACACGTTTGATTTTTCTGAACTTTTCATTTCCTCGTGTATTACACGTGCAATCTTTTGGGCTTCCAAAAAGTTAAAAATAAAAATCAGAAAAAATAATCATGTCTGATGGGAATCGAACCTAGGGGCTACGTCACAGCAGTGCAAGTGTTTTACCAGTGAGCTACAAGTTGTTTCTTACTTTTATTTAATAAAACTAACTTATAACTCAAACTCAGGCTGTAATACGCTTTTCTGTATAGTAACAGAAAAATTTCCGTACAGAGATTTCAGAGTCATTACACGCACTGTACTTTCTCGTGACGATCTGGCCTAAACGCCGTAAAAGCCCTATCTACGATGAATGTTCTCTGCACGTCATCAACCGGGTGTCCCTGCTCCACCTCCATCATCTGGATCAACCGATCTCTCTCAGCCGCCATTGCCGCATGTTTGTAGAAGAAATGTATTAGTACCATTCTAAAAGCTACACAATAATTATTCTGAAATAATTAAGAAGATCGGCATATATGGAGACTTACATATATCCCATGTGTCTCAATCGATGCGGGCACGCCGTCGTCCCGTACAAATTGAGCCCTGTAGATTTCGATACGATCAAGAGACTCTCCACTATGACGTTCTTCCTGCATATAACATTTAGAAATTTCATACATAAATTTCTAAGCTAATTTTAACGTATTTGTCACGCCCCGCTTCCCAGAGTACGCTAAAATGGACACGTGACATAGCCAACCATGCTACCTGTGGGTAGGAAGTATCCATCCACAGTCACATTACGGCTGTAGGGATATCAAGAACAAAATAAAACTATCTAAAACATGTCCATAATCCAAGATAACAAGAGTCAATAATAAATAAATGCGGAAGCAAATGATCCAATACAAATAACTGAAATGTATGTCCCATAATGCGGGTTCACATCAGGAATAAACTGCAGGAAATAAAAACTAACTAATACTGACACCTCACAGCTCAGCCTGCTGGCTGAAGTACTCCTGCTCGGACTGCAACAGCGGTACAGAATCTGGGCCATGCAAAACCCAGACGTCAGCGCGTCATGTCATCAAGTAATATAATATGAACAGTGTAGCAGGCAATGCAATATAAACATGAATAAAACGAGAGTAACAATAATATGAATCAGAGCAGTGCAGGGTAGTGTGCGGTGGGTAAACTAAATTGTTCTAACAGGTTTTCTATTATAAAGTCTTTGAAACCAATTGATGAATCATCGATGTAACTCAATAGTATCCCGTGCATGCCCGGGACCACGGTCTAAGACTCTCGGGCTGAAACCGAGACGTGCCGCTAGACAGTAAAAGGTAGCAGGTACAGGCAAGGGATGTCAGCATCATCACTCCGGGGCTGGCCTAGCCCGTAAGACTGATCAGAACATGTATCGAACTATTGAGTTATAAGTCAGGTTTCTCCTTTGATTTCCCCATACCCCCAAGTTTTGTATGTCAAGTCAGGTATTCAGTAATCAAGAACTAATGCCAACACAGGATCAGGTAAAAGCAGGTTTGTCTGGATAGACAACAGGAACGGTCCGTAAGGACTACATGTCAGGTTTGTTGGCATTAGACACAAGATCAGGTAACGGGTTAGGTCATGGTACATCAGGTCAAGTCAAGCAGTGTACGGTACCATGTCGGGTCAATCAACAGTATGTAGCAAGTCAGGTCAAGATGTAAACGATACACAGCTGTGCTCACAATCAGGTATATAATCAAGTATGGTTATCAACAACATGATACAAGTAATGAATTAAGCAATAGGCAGATTCATTCGATTTGCAATACAGTTATCAATTGTGTCACAGAGATGATTTCAAGAGTGCAGTAAGACAATTATAGCAGTTTAGTCATGTTAACAAGTTTAAGAACTTTTAGAGGTGCAATGATTTATATAACGGTTCAGTGCAGACATTACAGGTTAAAATACATACGAGTGTCCGAATGGAACGAAACTACAGGGATAGATGCCATGAGCTATGTCAATATTAAAATGTGATTAAACGGGTGAATGCGGTTATTAGGTTCAATTGCAAACTGTAAGTTCCAAGTTTAAAGATAAATGATATATAACAATATTTTACATGAAAATGAGAAATGATCGTACCAAGTTAAATTTACAGGTCTAGGGTGTCATAATGCATATGTAAATATAGTATAGCATGTAGCAAGGGGTACTTGCCTCGACGGGTCGCGAACCGGGAAAAACGGAACGATAAATGTCGGCGGGAAAACTCACGACGGGCGCACGGTTCACGGATTGAACCCAAACAACGAACAATGGAACCACACGGGTCGGGGTACCTCGCTGGAACGTCGGGTTACGTCGTCGGCACGGCCGGATTCCGGCGAGATCAAAAACAGTGAACAACTCTTTCAAAGATTGTAATGTAAGACAAGAAAAGAGAAGAGAGGAAGGATGGTGGAGAGGAAGCTTACATTGATCAACAGAGGCGTCGTGAAGGTTTGACGACGTCGACGGAGCTCCGGCGGTCGGCCAACAGTGACCGCGACCGGAATCTGCACTTCAAGAAAAACTCACCAGAGAAGGGAAAAAGAGAAGAAAGGAAAAGAGAAAGGAAGCAATGCTCACAGAGGGGTGCTTGCGAGGCCGGGGCTACAGAGGCGAGGTCGTCGGCGGCAACAGATCTGGCGTGCAACGCGTGTGCAGGGGGTGTGCGCAGGCCGCAGTGAAGGTGCAGGGGTGCACGGGAACGTGGGGGAAAGGAGGAAGAGGATCTAGGTGAGGTGAGGATGAGGAGGCGAGGGTGCTGGTGTCGGTGTCGTCGGCATTGGGGTACGGCGGCGAGGGGGTGCGCGGCGGTAGGGTTCGCTGGGTTGGGTTCTGCGTTCTGTGGTTTTTTTAAAAGAAAGGAGGGGGAAAATTTTATATAGAGGAGAGAGAGGAATATCACGAGAGAGAGAGAGAGATAATGAGAGAGAGAGAGAGACGGTGAGGGAGAGAGAGAGAGAGATAGAGAGAAATGGAGAGAGGAGGTGGGGCCCACGGAAATAAATGGAAGGAGTTGATTGGCTGAGCGATAAAGATTTGTGGGTTTAAGAAATTTTAGATAAAGATTTAATAGATTCAAGCTCGGTAAATTTTATATAGTTATGAAAATATATTCGATGGTTTAAATATTAAAATTTGGGATTTTGGCGCAAAGTAAAACATTTCCAAATCGCGCCCGGGTCGGGTCCAAAAATTTGAAATTGAAATAATAGAATTTTAGGCGGGATCCAAAATTTAAAATGAAGTGTTTTATGATCAAAAAGCATACCCCCAAAACGGACACACGTACGTGCGTGTAGCCGTCCAAACTCGTCCGTTTCACTGAACGGGACGAGAACACGATGCACGGACGCTACCACAGGGTTAGGGGTGTCAAGCAGGCCAAGATGAATATTTTTAATTTTATTTTAGATGCCATAAATTGTTATATGCAGAAATGAATTTGCCGGGTAAAATTTACAGTAAGTAACAAACAAGCAAGATAAATGAAATAAGGGCCACACTCCATTCATAAAGTAACAGAAATTAGTAGCATTGGGCTCGGGTGTTACAGTATTAATATAAAATACGATACTTACGTATTCGATGGCAACCTGCTGGGAACTCTTACTCCCACCCCTATAAATATCGTGCAGCTGAGCGCGAAATACTTTACCTCGCTCTCTCTTCTCTTGCAGTTAAATCAAATATTTTTACTGAGTTGCTATAAAATAGTAAAAAGGTATTGTCAAAGACATATCCTAAACTCTCCGGACAAGAAATGATCGATCAGGGCATGCTAGTATTCGTCGGACCAATCTGGATCCGGCTTAATCGAATACATCTCATCTGGTAAACCGTAGTTTTCAAGATTTCTAAAATTTTGTTCTTATGGCCTCTCTAATTCTTCACCATATGACTACACAGTTTATCATAAACTGTGCATTCATCGCAACCCCCCTGAGGTCCCTCTACGCCAACCCACCGGAACTTGAGCCGAGCCTGCGAAATGGGATAATTCATCATTGTATGGATGTTTTATAGTAATTTAGTAAATGTGTATGTGTATGTATGTGTGTGTGTGATATACGTGTATGTATGTGTACATGTGTGCATATCAAAAAAAGTGCAGTATTTAATTGTATAAAGAATTCTGACCATCATCTCCCATATAGCGACTTATTTCTTTAGCCCCAACGCTTCGCTGTCCCAATCTAGGACCTCCCACTCGTCATCTTCGTCCTTCAACAAATGATGCATGCGGTCATCGTTGTTCACTATCGACGACATCATTTTCTTCACTTCTTTGCTGGCTCCTGTCAAAACGTCCCCTATGAACGTAAGGTATACAATTGGCTTGCCAGGAGCATGTGGTATCCTCCTCTATATATCACTGGCCCGTGTGGGTCCTCTCCCAGTCTGTTTCTTTTTCTGAGAGGGCTGCCCCTTGTCCCCGGTAAACTGATCGGTCCTGCTATCTGAACCTGACATATCTAAAACAACTTCACAAAATATAGTTTAGTATGTTAGATTAAAAAAATAATAGTGAAAATTATTACTGAATAGAATATCATAGATGAGCAATAAATGGTGGAAATAATATGCAGGGAAAAAGACGAAATGTAAGACATTAGAATTCTGGCCCAAGAACATAATACATATAACCAGCTTATATAACCCCATATATAAATTAAATTGAAAATCTATGTACATTAGAATTCGAAACTGTAGGAGATAATATGTCGAAATAATATGCGGAAAAAGATGAAATGTATGAAATAATATACGGAAAGGAAGATACAATAAATTGTAAGTTTTATATTACTTAAGTTATGAGTATCATATAAGAATGGATTAATATATCAAGATATTTAAAGTCTTAATTAGACTTCTGGTTCTACTACCGCTGATGACACATCAGAGACTATTTCCGGCTCTATGTCTGTTCTTGATAAACCGCTATTGAATTCGAGAAGAATAGCATCATCTTATATAACCGGGATTGTAGGACAACTAATCTCGCTTACATTAATTTCACCCCATGTTGTAATAGTCTCGTGGATTCGTCACAACAGCAACATCTCACTGGGCATCCCTAGGGTCTGCACATAAAAGCTTATTAGTGACCTACTTCACAATAAGATTCTTCACCAAAAGCGAGTTTCAATGAATTGAGTAAAAGTAGGTCATTTTCAACTTTGAACCCACTACGTTTATGATGGATATCGTACCACAAACACTTGAATATGACAACCGTTTGTTTATAATAACGCACCCGAATTATTTTTTTAAGCACTCTGTAATAGTCCAATTTTGCCGTTGTTGGATTTGAATCTCTAGAAGATGAATATCCAGTAACGGTAGATGTGACAAAGATGCCGTAATTCTGAATTTTTTTATTTTGATCTCTTTTTCTGGTGTGAAATCTCAACCCGTTAACAACGTTACCAGAGAGTTACTCGGCTTGTTCATATGAACCATACGCTAGCGCTTTTATATCTTCTGAAACATATCTATCATTAGGATTTCTTTCCAGAGTAAAACAGATTAAGTTGTGTGTGTGTGTGTGTGTATCAATATGAGTTGTAGTTTGGTTTTTATAGTTTACAACTTACACGTGCTTTCAATCAAGCGGGAAAGTGTTTGTCGCTCCTTATCGATATCCCATTGCCGAGTTCGTTTAGTAGGTGGACGGTATTGAGCATTCCAAACACTGTATATATCAAAAATAAACATTTAATTTTAACTTGAAGATTTTCTATAATTATGTTAAGAAAAAAGTAATAAATACTTACCCGATAAAACTGTTCACATCTGAAAAGTTAAATAAAACGTAACGGTAAATCATGTCGAGCTGCTCAGATGCAGTATGACCCGACTTCACTTTACCCAGTTCCATTCCTTGGGCCCGGAAGATGGATATTATAGGTCTATTTTCAACCATGTCCTCATTACGTCTTGGCCTATTAAATGCAGTTTCAACACCCTCTGAATATACAGAACAGAACGTTATACATTCCTTTGTGAGAAACCCATCAGCGATCGACCCTTCAGGCCGACTCCTGTTATGGATATACCGTTTTATTTTGTACATGAACCTGATAGATGCAAATAAATTTAATTCGTTTTATTATAAATATTCGATTTATTATGAACGGTAAAGAGTTGTTTTGATAGTTTTACCTCTCGAACAGATACATCCACCAATAATTCACGGGACCACCTAAACGTGCCTCTTGAGCAAGGTGAACCGTGAGATGCAATATTACAGTGAAAATAAAAGTCGGAAATAACATCTCCATTCTACAAACTATGCGAGATATTTTATTCTCCAGGATTCTAAAATCGTTTGCCGAGTAATGTTTGGAGTATAACTCTCTGAAGAAATGACACAAATCAGTTATAGCTGATACAACGTTGTTATCTGGTAACGCCCTAATAGCAATGGGAAACAATTGCTACATGATCACATGACAGTCATGACTTTTCAGACCGACGAGAGTTTTCTTTTTCAAGTTTACGTATTTACTGATGTTCGCAGAATATGCATCCGGTACCCTTACTTATTTAAGTACCTTAAGAAAACTCAGCTTCTCATTATCTGACATTGTGTGTTTTACTGGTGGAATAACACATCTACCATTCTCTTTCGGAATTGGATGCAATTCTGGCCATAAATTCTTTGTAGCAAACTATTGTCGTATTGCTAGTGTGTCTCTATTCTTAAATTTGGTATTCAACAGGGTATCCAGTAAGAGCTCACAGACATTCTTCTCGATATGCATCACGTCCAAGTTAAGGCAAAAATTAAGAAAACGCCAATATGGCAAATCATAAAATATAGATCTCTTTCTCCAGTTATTTAATATCTCATTCGGAATAGTATGCTTATATTTCTTACCAAAAATAATATTGATGTGTTCTACGTCCACAAACACCTTTATCCTATTTGGCTCAGGAGGAGGGGGCCGATTCACCTGCTCACCATTAAGCTTGATTCCATTGCGTCGATAAGGATGATCAACCTCTAACCAACGACGATGTCTGGTATAATAGAAAATCCGATTTACTGGCGTTTCACAGACGGTGTTCTCTTGACAACAGGGGCAAGAACGATGACCTTTCGTACTCCATCCTGACAACATGACATATACCGGGAAATCGTTTATTGTCCAAAGCAAAGTCACACGCGGTGTGAATCTCTCCTTTCTGTGGACATTATAAGCAATGATGCCGGTCTCCCATAGCCCATTTAACTAATCGATCAACGGTTTCAAATAAATTTCGATATCAATACTAGGAGAGTTGCTTTCAGGGATCAACAGAGGCATTTGGATGTAAAATTGTTTCATACTCATCCACGGCAGGAGGTTATAAACTACTAGTATAACGGGCTATACACTGTGGGATGCACCTTCTTTAAATGGTTCCAATCCATCGGCCGATAATCCAAGTCTCGCATTACGAGCTTCCACAGCGAACGAGGGAAATTGAGAATCAAATCTTTGCCACTCTTCAACATCAGCAGGATGCCGTAAGACTCCATCCTTCCTGTGACCATCTGCATACCATGTCATATGTTCGGCGGTTTTAGACGACAGAAATAACCTCTATAGTCTTTTCTTAATAGAAAAAAGTGCAACACCCTCACATGAATTTTCGAAATCGACTCCTCATCTCTCGGGGGCCTTTAAGGTAATATTCACTGTTCACCGCCAAAAATAGAGATGAACCGAGATGGATCATCTTGCCTGAATTTGGGGGCAGATGTTATTTGGATTTATCCGTCCACCTCTCCGAAGATACCAAGTTGATTTATGGCACCGTATATCGAAGGTTTGGATGGATGCGGCCGTTGTAGCATACTTCATCAGATTCCCCTTCATTTTGTGAGGGGTTTTTGATTGTGGGGACGCTCTTCCCTGCAAGCGTAAACCCCTGCAGTTAATTACATTACCGCATTGCTGTAACCACTTTCTCTTTCTCCAGCAGTTCACTTCGTGTCGTGTGTTATTTTGTTTGTTTTGGTTGCCCGTGGATTGTATACAGAGACTAATTTATGTCGTCGCCCATAGTGCGTGGATCAGTCTAAATCTGTATATTTTAGATTTGGGTTTGGGTCAAGGATTTGCTTGACGGGGTTTTGAACTTAGGTAGTATATTCCTATAGTTCAAAAATATTTTTTTTTGTTTAAGGACCGTTAATCTAGTTTGAGATTAAGATCAACATAAACATATGAGCATTTGGGCCCAATTTATTTTTAACTAAGGATACATTGGTCTTATTTGAGACTAAAATCAACTTAGCAATATTTTAAGGATCCTTAAATTTTATTAAAACCCAGGGGCATTTGGGCTCAATTGCAAGAGACTTAGCCAATTTGGGTTTAGTCTACTCAGTGTTTTTTTTGTTCAAAAGTGCTAAGCACTTATTTAGGCTCTATTTGTTCAGCCCCATTTTTTATGCAAAAGTGCTAAGCACTTATTTGACGCTCTGACATTCACATGTGAAGCATTCAATTACGGGCGTTGCCCAATCAGTGCTGAGCACTCAATTATATATATAGTGCTAAACACCGATCTTTTTTTATGGCGTCTATGTGAGGAGCACGTGCGGTGCTGGGCGCTGCCCAATCAGTGCTAAGAACTCAGCCGTTTTGGCGGTATATGGAGTGCTAAGCACTTTTTGCGTGGCGCCCACGTGAGGAGCATGTGAGGCTCTGGGCGCTGCCCAATTAGTGGTAAGCACTCAACTGTTTTCGACTGTGTATAGAGTGCTGAGCACTTTATTCAGGGCCCACGTGCGTTTTACGTGGGGTGCTAGCCTTCTATTTTGGACGCCCGCGTATTTTTCATGTGAGGCGCTAGGCGCTGTTAAAAGGGCGCCCATGTGGGAAGCACGCGAGGCATTAGTCTTTTTTTATATGGAGATTTAATTTCTGTTGATGTCTCTGGAGAGGTTAAACCTCTGCCAATGGTATTTTGACCATTAACGCTCACCAAAATCACTATTTTTTAGGATTTTAGATTGAGTTTTTAAAGAACTAAGTTCTTGATTTGAAGGAACTGAGTTCCTGGAGTATCATGAACTCCGTTTTCTTTCTTTTTTAAATTTGTTTGTCCCTGAATCTTTGATTTTCAAGAACAAGATCTTCCCGATGTGAATTAAATTCTCAACTTATGGGAGATTTGCCCTGTGGATTTCAGATTCAGAGAAAGAACTAAATTCTTTTAAAAGGGTTAAACCCTTAGATGTGATAGAAATATTTTGATCCCTTTTCTTTACCTAGAGTTTTGAAGAGGAAAGTTTTCTTCTTTCTTGAGAATTGAATTCTCTGTTGTTTTGGTAGCTTTCTATATTTTTTAGAAGCTTATAGGGGGTTCCTCCTCTTTGAGACTCAGGTCCTTTATATAGTGGAAGTAGATTGTCAATCTGTTTTGAGAAAATCTCTCATTGAGAGATTCCAATTTATTTAATTGGTCTCAAAATTAATTTAGGGAATTTCACCCACCATTGGATCTTTGATCCAAGAATTTTTGTTTTGCAGAATATGTTTTTTTCTTGTTTTTAGCCAGATTGGAGAAATATTTTCCAACATATAGAATTTTATTCTGTAAAATGGTGAATTTTAATCCCCATTGGATTTTTTAATCCAAGGGTTCTTTGTTTTACAGAGAACAGTCTTTTTGTTTAGAAAGATTGAGAGAATATATTCCAAAATTGGATCTTTGATCCAACTGAGAGTATTTTTCTTATTTAGAAAGATTTGAGAGATATTTTTTCCTAATAGAATTTAATTCTATATTTTAATGATTTATCGTCTCCATTGGATCTTTGATCCAACAGTTTCTATTTAACAGAGAATATCCCAACTTTTGTTAGGGAAATGTAGAATTTAATTCTACTTATATGAACTTGGGCGTTGGCGCTCACGTGTTATGCATGTGGGCACCACTTAAGAATTTAATTCTTATGATAGGTACTTATGTGCTTTGCATATTGGCGCCTGCGTGAGGAGCACGTGAGGTGCCATCTAAGGGTTTAACTCTTATGTAATAAATTCTTCTGTTCTTTGGACATTGGCGCCCACGTGAGGAGCACGTGAGGAGTCACCATAGGATATAATCCTATAAGATTGGCTCTGGCGCTGGCGCCCTCGTGGAGAGCACGTAAGGCGCTGCATCATTAAATTCCAACAGAGTTTTGCTCTTTTATTAGGTTAAATATTGGGGGAACAAATGCTCCCCACCGTTGTGCTCACGTGGCTCACACGTGAGTGCAACGGTGTCATCTTTTCCACCGTTCGATTTCCTGGGGAGTTGAACTGTCTCTTCATGTCTTATAAATAGGGCCTTTGGCCCTTGAGATGACTGTCGTTCTATCATCTTCTTAAGTCTTCTTCTTCCTTGAGAATTTAATTCTCTCCTTAGAGCTTAGATCTCTGTTCCCAGAACTTTCCCAGAGTTAAACTCTGTCAAAAATTGGTAAGAATTATGACCACGATTTAACTCTTAAAGAAAATCTTAAAAGAATCTCTTCTCGTTTTGGGTTTTAACCCATTAACAGAGCTTTGCTCTTCTTTTAGAATGATCTCTTAGAGACCTTAAAAAAACTTTTATTTAGGTAGACCATAGGTCTTAGAGATCTTAAGGTTTTACCCTGTTAATGATTTTGATCTTTGAGGGTTGTTTGGAATTTAATTCCATTTCCCATGGGGGATTTCTGAGAATTTTTTTTTGAAAATTCTTTTGGGAATTTTATTCCCTTTTCTTATTTTCTTTTTTAGGGTTCTTCTTGCAGATTTGAATCTTCTGTAGAATACGTTCTTCGAGGCCATTGGGAGTCTTGAACTTCAGTGTTAAGTGAAATTTTTCATTAAATGAGAATCCTTTTGGATTTTTATAATGAGCTTCTGCCTCATCATTGATGGGGTATTACCTTAATTTCGTAGGGCCCATTATCATGATTTTGGTATTTTGATTGCTAATCCTTTATTGCTTTTTCTTTTCAGACACTATGGCTTCTCATCTGTGTGATCTTGAAGAGATTGTCTCTTATAAGGAGATTCACATCCAAGGCTGCTTTCAAGGCCAGGAATTTACTGACGCCAAATGCGTTGAGGTGATGCGTCACTTCGACAATTACAATAGTCGATTGCTCCCCCGTCGTTCTGCTCTTTTGAAGATTGTCATTCGGTCGATTTGGAAAGCACTTCCTGAGCTTGATGAGGCTATGCCGCTAATGATGCTGAAGACAAGGTGCATTCAGTATATCTGATGGGCCCGATCTCAAAGAAGCGGAGAGATGATCTTGTCGTTGTTTTGCATCACGTCTTCCAACAGAAGGCAATAATATCCGCATACCAGAGGATGGATGACATCAGCAGGGATCTCGACGCTTGCATTCGTGAGAAAATGCATAAGAAAATGGTTAACGAAGCTAGAAGCACTCTACTCAAAGTTTCCTCTAAGTTCATGAAGCCGTGTCCGGAATTCAGCGTCCTGCCATTGTAAATGTTTTGATGATATTTGTTTCCCTTTTTTTTATCACGAATGTGTAAATTTCTTCGAAGTATGAATGACACAGCTCCCATCTTTTCTCTACGCCAATGTTCATATGTGCCTCCGTGAAGTGTTGTTATATATATATATATAAATAGCGCCGGTGCTCAGGTGTCATGCACGTGAGGTGCTGGTTCGAATCCTGAAAAGAATCAACGCCGGCGCTTCGCATGTCATGCACGTGGGGCGCCGCTGATGGATTTAATCCTAAAAGAATCAGCGTCGGCGCTTCGCATGTCATGCACGTGGGATGCCGCTGATGGATTTAATCCTAAAAGAATCAGCGCCGGCGCTTCGCGTGTCATGCACGTGAGGCGCTGCTGAAGGAATCACTTCACCTTCTGGCTCTGATTTTCATGAGTCAATTCTTTTTTTTCTCATGCCCTTTTTGTCAGGCCTTGGAAATAGTTCCACCATGCACAACATTTTCTGTGCCTAAATTTAAATGCTTCTCTTTATATTCTGAAGCAATGATCTTCTTTGTCTTCGCAAGGAGAGAACCATTTTTTTAAAAGACCAAGAGTCATGGCTTTCAATCGTCCTCATGCTCGTCGGCGACCATAGGAGGTACCCATCGAGGGAATTGTTCCTCATTTTGCTGCGCGATTAGTGGATCCCGTTGTCTCAGATAACCAATGTGATATGGTGATGTTTGAGCTCCTGACTCGTAGGAGCTCTCCTTTTCCTATCGGCTCCATTTGGCTCAGGATAATCTTCTCGTCTGTGCTTGCTGACATCCTCCCTCATCCAGCGGAGATGACTCTGGCGATGCTCGACGCGGCAGATGACAAGATCGAGTGCTTTCATGAAGCACATTTGATTACCCAGCCTCTGAGGGATCGTTCTGTTCATTTGCTAAGATAGATACGGGATCAGCATGCCATCATGTCTGCCTTAGCTCATGGGCACGGCGCTGACCGATGGAAAGCAACTCCTCATGAAGATCGCCTCTTCGACATGGTGGAGAGGGCAAAGGGGGCTTTAGAAAATTTTATTCTTAGTTTTGTAAACCCTTGTACTTTTGATCCCGTGTTCGGTGATCTGTTTCCTGCAGAATAACGTACTTATTTAAATGTGCTTCTTTATTGTTAATTGCTGAATGTTTTATCCCCAGTATATATCCATGTGGGCATCTTGTCTCTGCACATATACTTTGCATTTTAATCTTACAAGTTTATGATGCATGCACCTAGCTATAGGTGAACATTGGACTAATGTGAACACGTGCTTTCCCCTACCATGTTGCTCACGGTGGTATACCCGTGAGTGAAGTAATGCATAGCATATGGCTGGTGTCGGGCTGGTATGTCATACACACTTCTTATTAGAATTTTGATCTGAGAAGATAACAAGTGGACACAAGCGTCGTCATCTATTGTTAACTCATATCTCGATCCTTAAGAAATGTAGTTCTGAACTTCGAGGCCTATGAGTTGCGCCTTTCTGTTTCTTGATGTCTTATTTTAGCGCCAACTAGTTTATTCACTCGTTTCGGAGTTTGTGGTTTATTCACTCATTTCAGAGTCTCTCGGAGTTTGTAGTTTATTCACTCGTTTCGAAGTTTCTAGTTTATTCACCCATTTCGGAGTTTCTAGTTTATTCACTCATTTCGGAGTTTGTAGTTTATTCACTCATTTCAGAATTTCTAGTTTATGTACTTATTTCAAAGTGTTTTTATTTTACCTCCCTTGGGTTTACAGGCAAACTTGTCCTAACGTTATATGCAGATAACCCTCATTCTTTACGACAGAGGTCCGTTAGGTTTGTGGTACTAGGGTTTTAGTCCGTGGCACCATCGCGTTGGCTGATGTATTTCTCGATATGCAGTCTTCAAGCTGTTGTTCGAGTAGCCTCGCGACTGTTGTGTCTTTGATCCCTTCGGGGGCTGGACAAGACGTCTTCAAGTAATCTCCTTAGGTCATATTACCGTCGGAAGAGCAAACGTTAGGAATTTTCCATGATGCTTTTTACTTGAGGTTAGGCTCAATTTAGAGCCCCGATGAGTCATAACCACTCCGCTATGGTGTGGGATGATATCCGATGGTCTCTTAGGCTTTATATTAGTTTCCATCGAGACCCGAAGCTGGGAATATGCTGTCACTTCATTTTTGCTTTGACGATGTCGTGTCGTTCCTTTGCTGAAGTAGGGTAAGCATCTGTAGGACTTCTATGCTGTATGTATTGCAATTGAAGTCTGGAGCTAGAAATATGTCATTGCTCCAATTTCATTTGATAGTCGCGTCCGCATCCTGCTGAGATGAGAGTGAACGCTGTGATAGTCTCTAGGTTGTATATGTACCGTTGAGATTTGGAATTAGGATTTTGCCGTTACTCCACTTTTGCTTTGATCTTTGGATCTTTGTTGACGTTGCGTCTGCATCCTGCTGGTATGAGAATTACGTCGAGCTGATCTCTGGGCTGTAGATGTTGCCATTAAGATCCGAAGTTAGGATTTTTCCATCACTTCATTTTTATTTGATTGTTGTGTTTGCCCCTGTTGGAATGATGAGGGGGGCACAGAGATAGTCTTTAGGTTGTATATGTACCGTCAAGACGGAGCTAGGATTTTGCCATTACTCTTGTTCCCCTCCGAATCACGGAGACGCGACCGCGCAGGTCCGTCTTGCCTGAAATTCGGGGCAGATGCTAATTGGTGCTATCCATCCACCTCTCCGAAGATGCCAAGTTGATTTATGGCACCGTGTATCGAAGGTTTAAACGGATGCGACCGATGTAGCAGACTTCGTCAGATTCCCTCTCGTTTGAGGGGTTTTTGATTGTGGGGACGCTCTTCCCTGCAGGCGCAAACCCCTGCAGTTAATTACGCTACCGCATTACAGTAACAACTTTCTCCTTCTCCAGATGGTCACTTTGTGTCGTGAGTGTTTGTTTTGTTTGTGGTTGCCCGTGGATTGTATACGAAGACTAATTTATGTTGTCGCCCGTAGGGCGTGGATTAGTCCAAATCCGTATCTTCTTAGATTTGGCTTTGAGGGTTGGGTTTAAGGATACGTTAGCCTCATTTGGGACTAAGATCAACTTAAACGTATGTTAAGGATACGTTAGACTAATTTTTAGGCTAAGATCGACTTAACGGGATAGTTTAGATCCAACAAGAGAGCAGTTTGGCTCTATTGTTTTGTTTAGTGATATTGTGGTCGATTAGTTTAAGGACATTACGGTCCATTGTTAGTTTAAGGACATCTCGGTCCAGTGTTAGTTTAAAGACATCACGGTCGAGGTTAAGGATATCATAGTCTGTGAGTTTAAGGACCTCACAGTCGCCTGTTAGTTTAAAGACGTCACGGTCGAGGTTAAGGACATCATAGTCCATGGGTTAAGAACCCCACAGTCCGATGTTAGTTTAAAGACATCACGGTCGAGATTAAGGACATCATAGTCCATGGGTTTAAGGACCCCACAGTCCGATGTTAGTTTAAAGACATCACGGTCGAGGTTAAGGACATCATAGTCCATGGGTTTAAGGACCCCACAGTCCAACGTTAGTTTAAAGACATCACGGTCGAGGTTAAGGATATCATAGTCCATGAGTTTAAGGACCCCACAGTTCAGCGTTAGTTTAAAGACATCACGGTCGAGGTTAAGGACATCATAGTCCATGAGTTTAAAGACCCCACAGTCCATGAAATGTGTGGTTGTCGGGACCAGTCACCTCTTTGAAGACGTTGAGGAATTACAACGACAAATGTCAAAGGAATGAAGAGATGTACCCTTGAACCAAGATGAGGTGGTTGAAAGAGCAGATGTGCTCAATTCAAAATAAATTGAGGACTTATGGCCAGAATTGGGCTAAGTCCAATTAAAATTTTTAACATTTTATTTTTGTTCTGGCTATTAAGCCTTTATTTGGGCTCAGCCCTTTTAATAATGCTAGGTATTGGGCTCTGACATTTTTGTCTTGTATCAGAAACAAAGTTTGTTCTGACAGTACGCCACGTGGCGCGCCAGGCGCATTGCGCCAGTCAAAGAGCGCATTGCGTTTCTGTCGGGTAGCGCACACGAAGAAGACACGTGTCGCGCTTAGCGCTAAGCGCGACTTTGTTAGTGCATTGTGCTTTTAATTTATGAGCGCGTTGCGCTAGTCTGTTGGCGCGCCAGTGAGTGACACATGGCGCGCTTGGCGCTGAGCGCCAGCCCATAAGCGTAATGCTCTGTTTTAGAAGCGCAAAGCGAAGATTGTGTCTCTGGTTGACACGTGGCAGATTTTGGCGCTGAGCACCGGTCCAATGAGCGCACGCAAGACACTTTTCAATAGCGCAAGGTGCATCTGATCAATTTTAAGATCAAAGAACAAATTTATATTCTTTAAAGGAGGCTTTTTCCTCAAGATCCAAGAACAAAAGTTCTTGTTTTTATAAAAGGGTCTGCCTTTATAGATCAAGAGATCTGTGAATGAAGTAAAATACTTCTTTTAGTCTTTTTATGATTAGATCTTTTTGATCTTTTCTTTATTAAAGACCTTGGTCTTTTTCTTAGATCTCTGATATTTTTAGAAGATGGTTCTTCTTTTTACGAGATGGTTTTATCTCTATTATTCAATAATATAGTTCTTTTTACCTTGAAGATGAAGAAAAAATCTTCTTTTTTCTAAGAGCTTGCTCTTTTTTGCAGAGGGTTTCTCTCTCTCTTTTCTTCTCTGTATTCTCTCTCTTTTAGACTTGAAGTCTAGGGTCCTTTATATAGGGCCAAATGATTTGTTAAATCAGTTTTAAAAGATCTTTCTCTGATTGATTTGGGAATATTTCCCACCGTTAGATTTTTGATCCTAAGGCTTCTGTTTTACAGAAGATAATCTTCTTGTTTTAATAAGATTGGAAAGATCATTCCATAACAGAATTTTAGTTCTGATTAATTAATAATTTATTATTAGTGGATCTTTTGATCTGACGGTGGGGGAATTTTTAATTCCAGCGCTGGCGCACCTTGCGCGAGCGAACCTACGTTCGACACGTGGCGCGCAGCGCAACTGCACTAGCGCACCCGTGTTAGACACGTGGCACGCAGCGCAGAGCGCTGGATCTGAAGCGTTGCTTCAACTTTTAAATTTTGAATTTTGAAACAGAGCTTTGCTCTGATTGGGGGTGCGCTACCTAGGGCGCAGCGCTCCTGATACTGGCGTGTCTGCTTTTGACACGCGGAGCGCAGCGTGCAGAATCTGAAGCGTTACTTCAATTTTTCAATTTTGAAATTCAAAACAAAGTTTTGCTCTGATTGGGGGAAACAAATGCCCCCCCACCGTTGCGCTCACGTGGCGCACACATGAGTGCAGTGGTGGCAACATCTGAGCCCTTGGATCAACTCAGAAGTTGAAGAGGTGGTTCAGTGCCTATAAATAGGACCTTTGGTCCTCAGATGATTATCATCTTCTTCTTAAGAATTTTTATTCAGAGCCTTGCTCTTCTGTTCAAGAACTTTCAAGAGTTAGAACTCTACCAAACTTTGGTAAAATTAAATTAATTTTAATAAATTATGGTTTTTACCCATTAACAGAGCCTTGCTCTTCATAAATATTTGATCTAAAGAAAACCCTTTTAGGGTTTCATTAATAGAGCCTTGCTCTCATGAACCCATAGATCTAAACAGATCTTTTCTTGGGGTTTCTTATCCCATGCATCAGAGCTCTGCTCTTTTGATAATATGTAGATCTTTTGATCTTTTGATGAAGAACTCTTAAGAGTTTTTTCATGGATCTTTAAAATCCCAGAATTTTTAATTCTCAAGAATTAATTTTAATTTTAATTAATCTTTGATGGATTTTCCATCATCATTACAGAGCTAGGCTCTTTAAGGAATTTTATTCCTTCATGACCAGAGTTTGACAAGTGTCACTCTGTTACAGAGTTCTGCTCTCAAAGGGAGATTTTCTCCTTTTCCCGAGAGATTTCTCATTCAATGAGAATATTCCTTGAGAATTTCCTCATTAATTGACAGTCTCATCCAATGATGAGGCTGTTTTATTAATTGATGCATTGTCATCTGGATTTTGTGGGTCCACCTTTGGTCCCCTTTCCACTGCATTACAGTGTGGTACAAATTTTAAAATGCCGAGCGTTGGGATTTTAAAATTAAATTATAATACTGATAATTGAATTCCGTTCTTTCTCGCAGGCGACATGTCTTCCGATCTTTCTTTCCCGTTTTTCCGCTCAGAGGGAGGATTCTCTGAGGCACCGGTGGACCGGGAGGTTCTCGCGCTCATTAGAGAGCATGACCCGGAACACAAAAAACTTCACCTGTGGGGTAGGTGGTACGACCAGATTATCAAAGGTCGTCGAATCTTCTCTTGTGCGACGCCGTCGGAGCCGATCTCATCGATTTCGTATGCAGATGTACCCCGGGTGAACTATGCCGTGGAGGTTGTCAATTGGACTTCGGAGGGTATTCTTCAACCTTCGATTGCCGCTATACCCATGCAGCTGCCGGCAGCTTTGTATACCTTGGGGCGGCGCATATGCCAGGGCGAGTCGCGCCCTTGGGGACAACCTTACAATATCGGGTTGACTCACCGACATTCGGCCGGGTATTTGCAGTGGGCCAGGTACATTTTGTCAGCGAATAAAACGCACTTGCTGAAGCTCGGCCTATATCCTGCGGTTTACGCTTCATTGTTCCAATATTCTACTCCTCCGACATGGTGGATCGTTCTTGGAGCAGTGGAACATCCCAACCCATACCTTTCTTCTACTGGACAGAGAAGTCTCCATCCCCTTAGAAGAATTTGCTGAGATTTCTGGTCTGCCGGTGAGGGGGGAGCACTATGAGGAGCTGCTTCCTCCGGATGAATACGTTTTTGCCACCAAGAAGGTGGTGATGGGCCTAACGCCGGGAAACACTATTCAGCACCAGTTTCCTAGTCTGATAAAGGTGCTGAACATGTACGAGAGCCTCTTCTTGGAATCCGGAGGCCGGGGGGTCAGCTTCGCAGACTTCATTGCCCGGTTTCTTCGCCCGGAGATTTTATCGCAACGAGGTGAAAAGTTTGCCAAGCTCGACGACCCTTTTGGTTTTGGTTTGGACCGTCGACCAGTGTTGGAAGATGATCAGAAGGGCTTTTATCTTCCCGATGCCGCGATCATCCCTTTGTCAGAAATCGCCGCTCCGGGCATTGACGAGGAGACTTTCTTTCTCGGGTTTCTCGGGCTATGGTTGTGTTGGTTCGCGCTCCCCATGCACCCTCGCTATATGAGGCCGTCCGTCTTCTACCCAGCACATCGAATGGTGGCCGGAATACAAGTGGCCATCGGGATTGCCGAGCTGGCCAACCTGTACCATGGTCTTAGCGTGGCGGCGGATACAACTGAACCGGGGGTGCAAGCTGCCAACTTCCCGATGCACTGCTTTACTTCGTGGATGGAAATGCACATGCTCGGAGTATTTGGTATTCATAAAAGACCCTCATTTTACGAGAAATGCAAGATCCCGTGAATTATGCGACTGGTTGACGCGTCTATCATGAATCCGTCTCAGCGGGAAGCTAGGGGCTTGCTTCTTCGTCCGCGCACGGTCGGGGCTGGTATGTCTTTTACGGACAAAGTCCTGACAATCGGGCAGGAAACTTCCAAGACGGTGCTGGCATTGCGCGACACTTTTAAGGACGGGGCCTCCGTGTTGAAAGCCCGGGAGATTCTACATCTATACTCCATCAGGCCGGGCTTCCTCGTATTCAGGCAAAATGATGCGGCGCTTTTTATGAGATACAACCCCCATCATTTTGCCCAGCAGCTAAGTTATAACCAGGGGGCTCACTGGAGGCGTTCTTGGAAGAACCTGCTGCCACCAGAGAGGGAATATGGGGTGCACTGCATCACTTTATGCGCTTGAATACGGGCTCCCACTTCTTCATTAGCGAGCCAAGTTGCATCCCGAGGGCCCTTAACGTATACGGGGCCTGGTATCAACACGCGATGGGTACTGTCATCAGGGAAGAGAGGCGGCTGCTGCTCGATCGCAAAAGTGCGCCCCCTGCCAGCGATCGCAATGTCCCTTTAAGGTGACGGATCGCTGTGCCCCCTCCGCTAAGAGAGGCCGCTGCAGTTGAGCCTCCACGTGTGCTAAGCCCCACGCGTGGATTGCTCCGTGATCCTGTGGAGACGATGGACATTCCATCGGTGCCCCGTGCTCCCGTGGAGACGGTAAACTTAGCTTCATCCGAATCTGGCGTGGGCTCGAATATCGGGACTCGCCGTCCCAAGGTGGCCACTAAGCGCAAGCTGGTGTTGGCTGCGACCGGAGCTCGCTCTCAGAAGAAGAAAAAGTCGCTCTTTTCTCTTGACGTGGTACTTGGCCAGGAGCCTCATGCTCCTTATAGTGAGGGCTTGAGAGAGTATGGGACAAATGAGGGCTTATTCATGCCGCCAGATAATACTGATCTGGCGGCTGCCATTGCTGCTTCCGAGCGATTGGCAAGACGCGAAGAGAGGTTGGCTATCCTCACGCGATCAGGTAATATTTAGTTGTATTTTTCGCCATTGCATTATACTTGTATTATTTTTCTGACTGACGCTTTTCATTCTTTAATATTCATTTCAAGCGAAGAAGCTCTCGTTGCTTCTCTCAAGACTTTTGAGGAAGAGGAACGACTTCGAGCATCCTTAGGCCTCGGTACATTTCGGTTCTCCATGTTTCTGCTCCCGTTTCTTATGAGTAATCTGACCCTCTCTTTATCTTATCACAGGGACCACAATGCTTATCCCGCAAGTTGATGCGGAAATTCTCCTCGAGCCAGCTACCGAAGTCCCGGCCTCTTCGGCACTGCCGAAAGATGCCTTACTTAAAAAACCGATGACGGAAGCCTTGGCGGCTCTAGAGGTAACCCTGGATGTGGATGATAATGCCCTGTTGAAGGAGGCTTCTAAAAGGTCTGTTTTGACGGCTAGGGAGGAAACGAAGCACCTGAGGCGCGCAGCAAGGGAGCGTAGTGTTGCTTTAGCTGTGGGAGCAGGTTCAAGCGCCGTTACCCTTGCTGCTATTCCTTTAGAGGAGTCTCCGGTTGCCTTATCTACAGCTTACAGATGGGCGGCATGTGCGGCTCGGGAGGCAAACGGTAAATCAACCCCAGGTAATGTGCCTTGAGGTTCTGTTGTCAAAATTTTAAACTATCAGTTCTCATACATCTTGTCTTGCAGGGCCGAACCTTACCGAAGAAGTGGCGGTGACCGTTGAGCCTAAGGGAGCGGTGGAGGAGGTAGCTGCTATTCCCGAACCTGGGGCAGCGGTTGGCGATGTGGCCGCAATCGCTGGGTCCGAGGTAGTGGCTGATGAGACAGTCACAATTGCTATGCCCGAGATAGCTACCACTGTCGAGTCCGAGGTGGCGGCGTGTGAGACGGCTACCACGACCGAGCCTAAGGCAGCGGTGGATGATACGGCTGCAATCGCTGAGCCCGAAGTGGTGGCGAGCGAAACGGGTACAATTGCTGGGCCCGAGATGGCCGCTCTTTCTCAAGAGTCGGGCACCGCTCCGATCATCGCTCTTCCCTTCTACGGTTCTTTGTCATCTCCTGGCATCGCAAGCGTGACGACGGCTCTCGTGGAGTCAGGGGATGAGGTGACGGGAGGTGAGACCACCCCGATGGAGGAGGGAGACACCGTCGTTGTATCAAGTGACGCCCTCGTCACGGCTCCGGCTAGCGACTCATCAGGTAAATTTTGAGTCAGCGCCCTTCTTTTTATTCTGCAATCTTTCCTGACAGGGTTTATCTTGTTTCTAATGCAGGTGCGGCTAGTGCTGATGTCGCACTACCCGAGGCAGCGCCATCAGCTACCGCCTTGACGGTGGCATCTCCTTTACCCTCTCTCATACCATCTCAGATGTTGGAAGGTGCGGATTCGTGACTCCTCGGTCTTATTTTTTAAGCTGTATAACCCACGTACTGACGTTGCACTATTGTGCCATTGCAGGAGTCCTTTTTGACCACCTGTATCAGGTGCTGCACCCACATTTCTCCTTCTTGTCAGAGATTAGTCCACCTGCCAGTGTCGGTGAGTATTTTCTCTAAACGACATCCTTTTCTTTAACGGGCAGTCGCATTACTGCTAACTCTTCTTTATATTGCTTGTAGCCTTACGAATTGAAGGAGGGGACGAGGCCGTCGTTGCGCCACCAGTACTCCCAGCACTACCCCCAGTTTTAGCCGGTATAGTAGACTCTCCTTTTCGCGTATTTTCTTTATTTCCTGAGCCGACATCTGATTATGATCTACTTTGCAGCAATCACAACGACTCTAGCCCCGTTCGAGTCTCGCATTATAATGCCAGCAGGGCCTTTTTCCAGGCGTCCATCATCAAAAGGTGCTGTGACCAGTCTAAGCATGCTGAGCGAATAAATCGAGGAGCTTGACGTGGAGACTCCCACATCTGCTGCGGATTTTACCGCAGAGGTTAACCCTATACTGGCGATGCTCATGAACTTTCATGGTGAGGGCGTCGTTGAGTCTTGGGTTAATCGCTGCAGGGAAATCGAGGCTTGCTTACATGAGCTTGAGCTTAGGCGTCCTGCACCTGAGATTCTGGCTATGAGCACTCAACGGGCTGCGTGGATCGAGCAGAGCACTTCTTACTTCCGCCATCTTGAACAAGAAGTGGCTTTAAAGCAGAGGGAATATAAAGAAACTTCAAGCGAGTCTGCTCGACTGCATGCTGAGGTTGATGTGAATGCTGCCCAGTTGAAAGTTATCTTCAAAGGCCTTCTGTGATGTATTTCTGATGGGTTAACATTGAGGTGGAAGCTCGACGTCGTCGAGCGGGATGCACAAGATCGTGAAGCAGCTCAGCGAGCCGTCGAGGAACAACTTTCGTCTTACTTGCAGCAGCGAGCCCAGGTCGAAGCGGAGTTGGCCGCGGCAGCTGATTAGGAAGAAGGGCTGAGGGAAGTGCGACGAGCAGCTGATTTTGGTTTATTGAAAGCGCTTTCCTCTCAATAAAATTTTTTGTACCGTTTGTAATTTTGAATAAAATGTATTTGTTCTTTTATTCTTTCATATGATGTATTTTGTACCCAATCGAATTCATGAATAAAAGATACACGTTCTTTGTAATGTCTTGTGTCATCTCTCTGCTTTCTTCTTTCTTGCTGTGTTGTTTGCCATGTGATTTTAGCAAGTGTGGTCTGTAGATAGTATATAGCTGTCAATCTTGTGCTCTTTGTAAGGTAGCGATGGCTTAGAAAACAGGGTTAGGATCTGTTACCTAAGACTTTTCAACTTTATGAGCCGTGAGGGTCTCATAAAGAATTTTCTCCCTACCGATCGAGAGGATCCCGTAGGTGTAATTTCTCCTTAAGAATCGTGAGGATTTCTAAGTGTGTTTTCTCTTGAAAGTCGTAAGGATCTCACAAGAGAATTTACTCCCTTACGAGTCGTGAGGACCCGCAAGTGATGGATGAAGTTGTCCTTATCTGCATTTCACGGAGTCAGGGGTTGCTCTGGATGCTTCCCACGGGTTCACTGCCGTGTTCTGTGAGGACCAGACTCCGCTCTGGACGTTTTCCAGGATACCATAGTTTAAAGACCTCGCGGTCGAGGTTAAGGACATCATAGTCCGTGGATTTAAGGACTCCACAGTCCGTTGTTAGTTTTAATACATCACGGTCGAGATTAAGAACATCATAGTCCATGAGTTTTATGGACCTCACAGTCCAATGTTAGTTTTAAGACATCACGGTCGAGATTAAGGACATCATAGTCCATGGGTTTAAGGACCCCACGGTCCGATATTAGTTTTAAGATATCACGGTCGAGGTTAAGGACATCATAGTCCATGGGTTTAAGGACCCCACAGTCCGATATTAGTTTAAAGACATTACGGTCGAGGTTAAGGACATCATAGTCCATGAGTTTAAGGACCTCACAGTCCAATGTTAGTTTTAAGACATCACGGTCGAGGTTAAGGACATCATAGTCCGTGAGTTTAAGGATCTCACAGTCCAATTTTTGCTCTGGATGGTTCCCACGGGTTCACTGCCGTGTTCGGCGAGGAACAGGATCCGCTCTGGACGTTTTCCACGGGGTCAGGAGTGACATAATCCGCGTTCCACGTAGCCAGGAATTTTGCTCTGGATGCTTCCCATGGGTTCACTGCCGTGTTCGGCGAGGATCAGGCTCCGCTCTGGATGCTTCACACGGGTTCACTGCCGTGCTCTGCGAGGACCAGGATCCGCTCTGGACGTTTTCCACGGGGTCAGGAGTGACATAAGACGCATTCCACGTAGCCAGGAAATTTTGCTCTGGATGCTTCCCACGGGTTCACTGCCGTGTTCGGCGAGGACAAGGCTCCGCTCTGGATGCTTCACACGGGGTCAGAGTTGACATTATCCGCATTCTACGTGACCAGGAATTTTGCTCTGGATGCTTCCCACGGGTTCACTGCCGTGTTCGGGGAGGACCAGGCTCCGCTCTGGATGCTTCACACGGGTTCACTGCCGTGCTCTGCGAGGACTAGAATCCGCTCTGGACGTTTTCCATGGGGTTAGGAGTGGCATAATCCGCATTCCACGTAGCCAGGAATTTTGCTTTGGATGCTTCCCACAAGTTCACTGCCATGTTCGGCGAGGACCAGGCTCCGCTCTGGATGCTTCACACGGGTTCACTGCCATGCTCTGCGAGGACCAGGATCCACTCTGGATGTTTTCCACGGGGTTAGGAGTGACATAATCCGCATTCCATGTAGCCAGGAATTTTGCTCTGGATGCTTCCCACGGGTTCACTGCCGTGTTCGGCGAGGACCAAGCTCCACTCTGGATGCTTCACACGGGGTCAGAGTTGACATTATCCTCGTTCCATGTGACCAGGAAGGGTTGACTTTATCCGCATTTCACGGAGTCGGAGTTTGACTCTCGGTCATCTGTACACCGCCGAGTCATGGAACTGGGAGCTGCCGCTGTTCCGCTTTGCTTGATGTTGTGTCCATTGTAATAAGACGAATGTTGAGATGATTTCTAGGCTGCCTATGAACCATTGAGATTTGGCCTCTCCTTCTGATGAAGCTTGGGGAGAAAGGGTGTAATTCCTTCTTTGTTTGCGCCCCTGGATTGTATACAGGGGTTGACATGATATCACCTGTAGGGCATAAATTTCATTCATTTTTTTTATTTCTTATCATTTCTTCTTTTATATCGCGAAGGTCGCGATTGCCCAATCATTTCGGCTATTTTTCGCGGTGCCCAATCATTTCGGCTATTTTTTTTTATTTTTACTCATTGCTTTTTATTGCGAGTTGCCCAATCATTTCGGCTATTTTGCATGCATATATTTTTACTTGCTGATTTTGTTGCAAGTTGCCCCATCATTTCAGCTATTTCGTATGCATGTGTGGCTTGCTGGCTTTTCGCTGCAAGCTCGGAATTAGACACCGATTTCGGCAATAGCACCGCTACTACTGGGATATTGCCAGGAGCGAATCATCATTTGCCTCTGCCGATGTCGAACAAAGGTGGCTTAGTAAACAGGGTTAGGATCCTGTCGACTAAGGCTTTTGACTTCATGAGCCGTAAAGGTCTCATGAAGGTATTTCTCCCTACAAGTCGTGAGGATCTCGTAGGTGCGTTTTCTCCTTAGGAGTCGTGAGGACTCCTAAGTATATGTTCTCCTATAAGTCGTAAGGATCTTACAAGAGGGTTTTCTCCTTATAAATCGAGAGGACTTACAAGGGTTGTTCACCATATAGACATATCCCTAGTCACGGATGGGACTTCGTTAGGGAAATGTTTATTCGCGCCCGTGGATTGTATACAAGGGTCAGCATTGAGCCGCTTGTAGGGCAGTATTGGAGGTTGTGGTGGCTACTTAAGAACATGTTCAGATCCCTGTAGCTTAAGACTTTTGAATCTTATGAGCCGTGAGGGTCCCATAAGAGGATTCTCCTTACGAGTCGTGAGGATCTCGCAAGTGTAATTTCTCCCTAGGGATCATGGGGATCCCTAAGTGTGTTGCTCCCTTGTGAGTCGTAAGGATCTCACGCAGGTGGTTTCTCCTTACAAAGTCGAGAGGACCTTGCAAGTGTCTTTTAACGAGATTGTGCCCTTTCGGGTTTTCACAAAACTCGCCGGTAGCCCTGCTGTTTTTACTCACAGAGCCCTTTCGGGTTTTCATCCGTGCCCATTTTGTTTATGGACATACCGTTTTCTTTTTCTTTTCTCTTTTTTTTATTTTAACGAGGCTGTGCCCTTTCGGGTTTTCACAAAACTCGCCGGTAGCCCTGCTGTTTTTACTCACGGAGCCCTTTCGGGTTTTCATACGTGCCCATTTTGCTTATGGACATATCGTTTTATTTTTTTCTCTTTTTTTTATTCTTTTTTTTATATATCAGCTTTGGGACGCTGCAATCCACCGTAGTTTATCGACATCTCGGTCAACGGCTAGTTTTAGGACATAGTGGTCCGTTGTTAGTTTAAGGACGTTTCGGTCCGTCGTTAGTTTAAGGACGTTTTCGGTCCGTTGTTAGTTTAAGGACATTTCGGTCCGTTGTTAGTTTAAGAACATTTCGGTGCATTGTTAAGGAAGCCGGTTACTATTTACAGAGTTTAGGCTTAGGAAGATAGCGAGCGGACATAGTCGTCGTCATCTATCATTGACTTAGACCGTGACTTGTTAGACTTAGTATTTCTTCAGGAAGCGAGCATTTATTGGCCTGAAGGGACTTTCGCCATGCATGTCCATGAGTAGATAGGCTCCACCCTGGTAGACCTTGTCTATGATATACGGGCCTTCATAGTTCGGCTCGAATTTTCCCCGCTTGGCACAATTGGGGATCATAGGTCTTTTGACCACTACCATGAGCTCGCCTTGGTGGAATGTTCTCGGCTTAGTCAATCTCTCGTATGAGCACGTTATCTTTGCTTTATAAGCCTCCAGGTTTTGTTACGCTATGAGCCGGGTTTCGTCAAGGGCGTCGAGCTCCTCAAACCGAAGGTGAGCATTTTCTTCGTCCGTCAGCTCGTAATGAACTGCCATTCGTAGAGAGAGTAGCTCTATCTCGAGGGGGAATACCGCTTCTGTACCGAATACCAATGCATACGGCGTTGTGTTCGTGGCCGTCTTGAACGTAGTCTGGTACGCCCAGAGAGCTTCATGCAGTCTCTCGTGCCAGTCCTTCTTATTCCGGGACACCGTCTTTTCCACGATCTTCGTCAAGGTCTTGTTAAAAGCCTCAGCTAGACCGTTAGTTCGGGGATTATAGACCGAGGAGTATCTCCAGTCTATGTTGTGTTGTTGAGCGAAGCGGCTGATCTTATGGCTTCGGTAGGCTGGCCCGTTATCGGAGATGATCCGTCTCGGAGTTCCAAACCAATAAATGACGTGCGTCTTGAAGAAATGGAGGATATTCTCCGTCTTCACTTCCCTCAGCAGTACTGCTTCTGCCCATTTGGAGAAGTAATCAGTTGTCGCTAGAATGAATCGATGTCCTCTGGACGATGCTGGTTTGATGGGGCCGATTATGTCAGTTCCCCACATTTCGAACGGCCAGCTAGCCACCATTGGATATAGTGGATTTAGATGCTGGTGGATAAAGTCGCCATGGATCTAGCACGAGTGGCATTACTTCGCATACTCGAGGCAATCTTGAATCATCGTAGGCAAATAATAACCCATCCGTTTGATCTTCAGCTTCATCTTCGGCCCGGCTTGGTGAGAACCACAGAGTCCGTCGTGAGTTTCTTGAACGACTCACTTTGCTTCTTCAGGTTCCAGGCATCTTAACCATAGAGAATCAAATGATCTCTTGTACAGAGTATCATTGACGAAGGCGAAAGACAGAGCTCGTTTCATAAGCTGATGTCTTGAGGACGCATCTTCAGGTGTTCGACGGGATTTGAAGTAGTCTATAAAGACTTCTCTTCAATCCTCAACCTTTTATTGGTCTTTTATTTGTAGAGCCGTTGGCTTGGTCATTCCCTTTTCCTCGGACGTCTCTGGAAATATTTCTGCCGGTGCGAGGACTCGACGGCTTTGAACAACGATCCTCACATCATCGAGGTTTTCGTCAGCCAGTTCTTTAGCGAGCTTGGATAATGCATCCGCCTTGCTATTTTCCGCACGTGGTATGCTTTCCAAGGTGTAGGAAGGTATTTGGGTCAGCAGTTGCTGTACCCTCTCGCCGTACTTCACCAGTTCTGGTTTGCACGTTTGATAGTCGCTGTTTACTTGACTAACGACCAGTTGGGAATCTCCGTATATGAAGAGGTTTTCTATCCCCATGTCAATGGTGATCTCGAGACCTGCTATCAAAGCTTCGTATTCGGCTTCATTGTTTGTCCTCGGCTCTGTTAAGGAGAAGGCAAAGCGCATTATCCCTCCTTGTGGAGTTACGAAGATGAGGCCTACCCCTGATTTGATTATGGGGGTGCTTTGCTTGCGTTTCTTCATGGAAGACGCTCCATCAAAGTAAAGTTCCCATCGGGTATCACTTCCGTCAATCGTGTCAAACGCATGTTCGTCTGGCAATTCGCAGTTCAAGGGAGAATCGGCAGGTATCGGATGCTCAGCGAGGAAGTCGGCGATGGCTTGTCCCTTCACTGCCTTAAGAGGCTGATACGTTATTGAGAATTCTATCAAGAGCAAGGCCCATTTAGCGAGCCGCCCCGTCAATATGGCCTTTGACATCAAATGTTTGAGAGGATCCACCTTCGATATGAGACGGACGTCATGCGCCAATGCATAGTGCCTGAGCTTCGTTATCGCGAAGATTAATGCCAAGCAGTGTTTTTCGATGGGAGAATAATTGCTTTCTGCCCCTAGCAGAACTCGACTCAAATAGTAGAGCGCTCTCTCCTTCCCTTGGTCGTTCTCCTGTGCCCATAATGCGCCTAAGGAACCTTCAAGGGCGGTTGTATACAGAATGAGAGGCTTTCCCTTGACCGGAGCGGCCAGTACTGGCGGATTCTGTAGGTACTGCTTGATTTCGCCCAGCACGCTTTGGCATTTATGATCCCAGACGAAAGGGGTTCCTTTGTTCATCAGGTGGTTATAAGGACGGCATTTGCCCGAAAGATTGGCTATAAATCGCCGGATGTACGCGAGCTTTCCTTGGAGAGACCGCAATTTCTTGAGAGTCCTTGGCGGAGGCATTTCCATGATCGCCTTGATCTTCGACGGGTCCATCTCAATGCCTCGGTGTCTGACGACGAATCCCAGGAATTTGCCCGAGGAAACTTCGAACGCGCATTTGAGAGGGTTCATCTTTAAGTTGTATTGCCGGAGGCGCTGAAATACGATCCTCAGGTGTTCTAGATGTTCCTCGTATGATTTTCTTTTCACCACGAGGTTATCGATATAGCATTCGACGATTTCATGTATGAGGTCATCGAAGATCTTCGTTATGGCCCTTTGGTAGGTGGCGCCGGCGTTCTTTAGACCGAAGGGCATCACCTTGTAGCAGAATATACCTAAAGGGGTCCGGAAAGCGGTGTGCTTCTGGTCCTCGGGATGCATCTTTATCTGATTGTATCCTGACGAGCCATCCATGAAGGAGAAGACTTCGTAAGTGGATGTATTATCTATCATCAGCTCGGTGACCGGTACTGGGAAGTCATCTTTCGGACAGGCTTTATTGAGATCCCGAAAGTCCACGCATATGCGTACTGTCCCATTTTTCTTCATCACCGGGACGATGTTGGTGATCCAGTCAGGATACTGAACTTCTTGGATGAAGCCAGAGTCGATCAGCTTCTTGACCTCGACGTTGATGCTCATCTCAAGCTCGAGCCGCATTCTTCTCGGTGCTTGCTTGATTGGATTGACGTCCGGGGATATGGCCAGTTTGTGGACAGCAATCTCTGGATCTAGTCCTGGCATCTCGGAATAATTCCATGCGAAGCAATTTTTATGCTACATGAGCACGTCCTTTAATGTAGCCACCCTTTCTTCAGACAGCAATTCGCTGACGAACGTCGGCCGCGGGTCACTTGTCGTCCCCAAATCAATTTTCTTGAGCTCATCTGCAGTGGTATGTATTCCATCTTCCAGCTCTTTCGGAGCCGGTGGAAACTCTGAGATCACCCCGTCATCATTGTTTTCGAAGCACCAGGGGAGAATATCCATACCGTCGGGGTCTTCTTCTGATAACGTTATCACGTGACAGGTACGAGCTCGCTTCCAAGACCGACGTTGATCTGGTTCTACCCTCGTGGATTTGGGTTCATGCCTTTGCGGCGGGGTTACCTTCCAGCTGCTGGATAGAGCGAACCTGCCCTGTCGATATTGATCTTCGACCCAGTTCTTGAAGGTGAAGCAGTCTTCAATAGGATGTCCTATTGCCCTATGACAGGAGCAATAGTCCGGATGAGAGACTTCGCCTGCTTGCTCGGGGTGCTTGGACTCCGGGAGTGTAATCAGTTGATGTCTTATGGCGAGATCGAGTATCTTCCGTGTTTTATTCTGAGGAAAAGAGTATGCTCGATTCATCTTCTTTATAAGAGACGAATCTGGATTACTCGATTCCTGATCGCGTGGCTTCTTGGTCCCACTTTGTCGCTCTCGAACACTTTTCCCGCTCTTTGATTTATTTTTGCCTCTGCGCCGGGCCTTTTGTATGACGGGTTGACATGGAGGAGCATTTTCATCTTTCACAGCCTGTTGAAGAAGGCGTTGCATCCTGGTTTTCTCGTAGATGGACATTTCGCGATTGTGGTCGTCTCGAACCTTTTGACTCGCTTCCCTTATAAGCTTGTCCATCTGTTCTTCAAATGACAGACTGGGCATTTTTATGTCGGGAGCTCTTTCTGGTTCAGGGTTAGCATTTTCCCAAAAAGCATCTCCCACTTCATCAAAGTCATGTATGACGTAGCAGTCGCGGAGTAGCTCCCGTTTCTTGGATTGAACATACCCAAGCCCGGTCGTTTCCATTTTCCCGTTGGGCAATTTCCGCTGAGTTCTAGGGACGTTCCAGATCCTGTTATAGAACCGTGCTTGTCGAGCAGTTTTCTTAAGGGGTACACCTTGGCGTCTCAAGAGTCTCCTTAGTCCGTCTGTGTAATATCTGGACAAACGGATGGGCTGGAGCCTGTCGAGTGTGGAATCCGCGCCGTGTCAGATTTCCTTCTCCACTTTAGTTTCCCCGGATCGGTAGAATAGGATCGCCTTTTCACCTTCTCGCCTGAGAGGGTCATAGAACGTCCGCAGCTCTTCCACACTGTAGGTATCAAGCGCATCTAGTTCTTTATGATGTTTGGGCGGAACCATGGCAACTTGCAAAATTTGATCTTCACCAGCGATGGTTTGTATTGATGGCTGAGCAGAGAATATGGCGTTGACCTCATCTTCTGAGTCGCTGCCGAAGATAAGCATAGGAACGGGGGGTCCCGGCTTGTTGTACTGGGGCGGACCCGAGTAAACTATCTCTTCCTCCTCCTCGGTATCACTCCCGAAGACCGGAATGGTGGTGATAGCTTTGTTCTCCGGTTTGTGACATCTCTCTATGTCTTCAAAGTCTGGCAATAAGTATTTTGCATCTTCGTACTTGCGGTCTTCGTTCACGGAGAATGGGTTGAACTCTCCAGTCACAGTATACTCGAAACCATTCTTGAAGTATTTCATACACTGATGTTGTGTAGAAGGGATGATGTTGTACTCGTGTAATCAAGGCCGGCCAAGCAAAGCGTTATAGCAAGTCTTGGCGTCGATGACATGAAATTTAATATCTGTTACAAGTAACCCGAAGCGCAGTGTCAGTATCATAGACCTGAGGGTTCATGATGACTGAGAGTCGAACCCGGAGATGGTGATTTTATCACGAGCGAGGTGCTGAACGCTCATGCAGATTTCCTTCAACACTCGCACGTTGAGGAGATTGACGGAAGACCTATTGTCGACCAGGATTTTGCCTATCTTGATATCGTGACAATATCCGGAGACATATAGGGGACGGTTGTACTCGCACATCCCAAGGAGGAGATCTTCATCGCCGAAGGTAATATCGGCTGTATGTACTTCTTCCAGCTCATCCTTCATCTTTTCTTCAGCGAGGAAAGCTTGGAATTGCTCTAGCTCTTGCAGCGCCTTGATCAATGAATCTCTTGCTTCTTTTGATAGTAAAAGGGTGTCGAGAATGCTAAGCTGCGAAGGTAACTTCCTTAGGTGCGCCAGGACGTTGTAGTCCACCTTACTTTTCTTTGGCGGGTCCTTAGCGGTCAGCTCTCTCATGACTTGGTTGTCTAGGGCGATATCTTCAGAGACCTTTTCTTTTCCCTTATCTTTTCTATTTATAGGTCCGAGGTTCTTTTCTGGAAGTGTACGATTGAGGAGCTGGATATTTTCGCAAGCCTTCGGTTCTTCCTCTTTTCCCAAAGTGGACTCTTTAAAGAGAGGGCCAAGAGCCATTTCCTCATCACAGTCGCTCCCGAATGTGAGAACTTGTGATCCCCCAGTGTCAATCACACGACAATTGCCGGTGGTTCTTTTATGCTCCTCGGTCATATTTCTTTGCTCCCGGTGAGTTTTGTGTTTCATCCGCTTGAAATGCTGCCGGTGAGCGACATACCCTTGCCACCATCTTTTAAAAGCATTGCACTCTTCAGTGGGATGCGCAATCTTCTGATGATATAAGCAGTAGCTAGGATGTGTTTCTGCTTCGCCAGGGACGTTTCCTTCGGAGGGTGGTAGCTTCATTCTCATTGATATGGCTTTAGCAAACCTTTTTCTCATCTTGAACTTGTTTTTATCCGCGACGGATGTCTCTTGATTCGGCGGGAGTGACTCGACTCTTTCGGCCAGTCGCCAGCGTTTGGCCTTTTCAAAGATGGTCATCTCACGCTCCCGATCATCTTTACTTTTTAGAAGAGCTTCGTTTAGGAATGCGTCGGTTATTTCATCTGATGGCCCTGGAAGTTCCGGTTCAGGACCTGTCCCCAGTCTCTTGGTGCAAGGAGCCTCTTCATCGTCTATCAATGAGTGAGAGATCACATGATAACTTGCTACGTAATCCTCAGATCTATCTGATGAGTCTTCTTCATCATCTCCGTTTTCAAGGACGTGGCCGAGGAATTCTTGGAGCGTGATCGGAGTCCGCACCTTCTGGTTGTACTCTTCTAGCGCGTCTATCTGTTTCTGCAGGTCCGTGCATTTGTCATCGGGCTTCACGGGCTTCTTGGATTTCTTTTCTTCTTTGAAGATTTTGACGGCTGGGTATGCGAGTTTTGGCTGTCACTACTGATCTTTAAAGTTGGGCGCGGCTTCAGCATCCCTTCGATGATCTGGGGTTCCAGCGGATTCTTCCATCTGATCGCCGGGCATGTCTGGAGATCATTCAGCATCCTTTTGGTTTTAGCCGAAAGGGCCACTTCCCATGGAGCTTCTTCAACAAAAGAGCACGTTGCCCCCGGTGTATCCATCTTTTTAGGAGTGTGCGGTTGTGGTGGGTTTACTTTCCACTTCTTAGACAGCGCAAACTTGCCTTGTAGGTACTGATCCTCGATCCATCCCTTAAAGACGAAGCAATCTTCGATTGGATGGCTTACCGTTTAGTGGTAAGGGCAATAATTGGGATTATTCATTTCGCCGGGTTGCGATGTTCGCCTTGGATTCGGTAAATTGATAAGCCTATTGCGCATTGCCAGCTCGAATAGTCTCTTCGTTTTATCCCGTGGGAACGAGTAAGGACGCTTCATCTTCTCATTATAATAGCGTCGTCTCTCTTCCAGTTGATCCGCTAGGTTTGGGGCACTAGGCTGCTGTTGGGTGTTCGCAACGAAGATCGCCTTCCCTTTACCCTTTTCGTTCCGCGGTTCCGGCTTCGGGGGAGATGTTCTATGACCCATCTGGTCCACCTGGGCCAGCTTGTCGATTAGAGCCTGGAATGTGGTCGGTTTGAAGAACATCATGAACTGTGAAATAGTTGCATGAGGGTCTAGAGTGCCCACGAACATGCCCACCGCTGGTGCTTCTTCGATGCGCTGTTCGCACTTCGACCACAGATTCCGCCATCGGATTGTGTACTGAACCCACGTCTCGCCTGGCTTCACCCTGGCATTGATCAATGCCGTTATCGGGGTGCGTTCACTAGCACTTGCGAATCGCTGGGTGAACAACAACTCTATTTCTACGAAAGTTTTGACGGAGTCGTTTGGATGTTCGGAGTACCATTCGAACGCCGTCTTCGATAAGCTGCCGACGAATTGGCGAAGCAAAAGTTTATCATCGCCACCGGTATTGCCACAAAAAGCCCTGAACTGGGCAACATGTTGATGGGGATTTCCTGTCCCCTTGTACACATGGAATTTCGGGATCGTGTAGCCCGCCGGGTACGTTATCTGATCATACCAGCCTGGATATGGTCGCCCAGTTCTAACAATTTGCCCAGCCGTTTCATTCACCTGGTGAACTCGTATCTGCTGAGCGATATAATCATCCAGGGCGGACTTGGAAATAGTTTCCTCCTTGGCTGCTGAAAGAGCCGGCAGAGGATTTGATGTTTCTCCTCTATCATCTTCGATTATTACTGGAGGATCTTCGGCTGGGGGATCCGGCTGGATCATCATGCCCACCATATTTTGGAATAAAAGGGCCATTTGCTTTATATTGGCTGCTTGTTCCGCGGCCTCTTTGTCCTTCTTTTCAAGCATTCTCCGAAGGAACTTGGCATCAGTTTCCTGTTAGTGGCGTTGTTCTGAGGATGCCTCTGGGCTTGCTTTCGGTCCTGTGAGTGTGGCCATAGCAGTCATCTTCTCCTGAAACTTCTGCTGCTGCTCTTGGGCTTTTGTCACGGATCGCGTAAGCGGTCGATGACCTGTGGAGATACGGCTGTCCTCTTTTCCGGATGCCATATAAACGGTATGCACCACCATGCCCCCAGACTTAGGGCGTTTGGGCTCAATGCCTTTGACATTTGTCGCAGGCATGTGGATTTTCTCCGGCCTTCCCCTTTATGAGCGGTCAAAGTTGAGGGGGCCGTTGTAGTGGACACCCAAGTAGCCGTCGTCTTTTGTGGCTTAACAGGACGGTTTTCTTCCTGTCGGACCTTCAACTTCTTCTGCCGGCGGGGATAGTCTTGATCAACCACCGACTCTCAGACTTGTCGCCAGATTTTGTAAACTTTAGAAGACAGTCGTTGAGGGGACTGTTCCGGCTTCATATCTGTGACAGTCTCTACCAGTGGCGGAGATCTTTTTAGTACGGCGGTAGTTGAGTTCCTGCGCACCTTATTCAGCAGCTCAAAGTTGTTCCCAGTTGGAACAGCAGCATTAATTTCCACCGTTGGAGCTGGTGGAGTTAGCCCAGAGGGGAAGTTGCCCCCAGCCTTCCTTACCCGGCGTCGAGTGTGTCGAGCTGTTGGGGTTGGTTCGGTGATGGGGATGGCTTTTTCTTGCCCCCTGTTCAGGTGAAGGGCTGTTGCTGGCGTCAGCCTCTTGAAGACCGATGTCCGTTGAGAAGCGGTATCCAACCGGTCAAAAACAGACTTCTGAGCAGGGACGGGAACCGTAGTGGAGTCGGAACAGCCAGTCTTGTAAAAACTGACCCTTTGGTAGGAGAAGCCGCCTTGATGACTTCAGGAGCAAGGATGGCTATCTTCTTTGAGATGGCCACTTCAGGTATCATGAGCTTCTTGGCAGGCCCATCGGAGTTCAGGCTCAGTCTGGTGAAGACCGAGGAGTTGGAGCTGGACGACCCACTGAGAAGGGCCATGGTAGCAGCAAGTCGATCGAAGACCGACTTCTTGGGAGCTTCCGGTGCTACATAAGAGCGCTAAAGCTCGTTGGCGGGAGCATGGTCCCGAAAAACAGTCCAGTAGTGGCTTGAGTGACCTGTTCCACCGGCATCGTGAACAGGGAAGCCGCTTGGGGCCCGTAAGCTATACCTCCGGATGAGGCGGAGTAGGGGTTGCAACTGCAGTTGGAATATTTTGCACAAGTGGACGCCATTGTTCCTTTGCTTTCTGCACCGAGCAAAACGCCAAATCTTAATAGCTCGAAACCCAAGGGCAACCATCAGCAAACCGCGATTGGTTCACGAACACGACACACGAAGTGTGGAGTAGAAAGAGGAAAAGGTCCCACCGGGCGTGCCAGAATCTGTTCTCCTCCGAATCACGAAGACGCGACCGAGCAGGTCCGTCTTGCCTAAAATTCGGGGCAGATGCTAATTGGTGCTATCCGTCCACCTCTCCGAAGATGCCAAGTTGATTTATGGCACCGTGTATCGAAGGTTTAAACGGATGCGACCGATATAGCAGACTTCGTCAGATTCCCCCTCGTTTGAGGGGGTTTTGATTGTGGGGATGCTCTTCCCTGCAGGCGCAAGACCCTGCAGTTAATTATGCTACCGTATCGCGGTAACAACTTTCTCCTTCTCCAGATGGTCACTTTGTGTCGTGAGTGTTTGTTTTGTTTGTGGTTGCCCGTGGATTGTATACGAAGACTAATTTATGTTGTCGCCCGTAGGGCGTGGATTAGTCCAAATCCGTATCTTCTTAGATTTGGCTTTGAGGGTTGGGTTTAAGGATACGTTAGCCTCATTTAGGACTAAAATCAACTTAAACGTATGTTAAGGATACGTTAGACTAATTTTTAGGCTAAGATCGACTTAACGGTATCGTTTAGATCCAACAAGAGAGCAGTCGGGCTCTATTGTTTAGTTTAGTGACATTGCGGTCGATTAGTTTAAGGACATTACAATCCATTGTTAGTTTAAGAATATCTCGGTCCAGTGTTAGTTTAAAGACATCACGGTCGAGATTAAGGACATCATAGTCCGTGAGTTTAAGGACCTCATAGTCGCCTGTTAGTTTAAAGACATCACGGTCGAGGTTAAGGACATCATAGTCCATGGGTTAAGGACCTCACAGTCCGATATTAGTTTAAAGACATCACGGTCGAGGTTAAGGACATCATAGTCCATGGGTTTAAGGACCCCACAGTCCGATGTTAGTTTAAAGACATCACGGTCGAGGTTAAGGACATTATAGTCCATGGGTTTAAGGACCCCACAGTCCAACGTTAGTTTAAAGACATCACGGTCCAGGTTAAGAACATCATAGTCCATGAGTTTAAGGACCCTCGGTCCAGCGTTAGTTTAAAGACATCACGGTCGAGGTTAAGGACATCATAGTCCATGAGTTTAAAGACCCCACAGTCCATGAAATGTGTGGTTGTCGGGACCCGTCACCTCTTTGAAGACGTTGAGAAATTACAACGACAAATATCAAAGGAGTGAAGAGATGTACCCTTGAACCAAGGTGAGGTGGTTAAAAGAGCAGATGTGCTCAATTCAAAATAAGTTGAGGACTTATGGCCAGAATTAGGCTAAGTCCAATTAAAATGTTTTAACATTTTATTTTTGTTCTGGCTATTAAGTCTTTATTTGGGCTCAGCCCTTTTAATAATGCTAGGCATTGGGCTCTGACATTTTTGTCTTGTATCAGAAACAAAGTTTGTTCTGACAATGCGCCACGTGGCGCGCCAGACATGTTGCGCCAGTCAAATAGCGCATTGCGCTTCTGTAGGGTAGCACACACGAAGAGGACACGTGTCGCGCTTAGCACTAAGCGCTAGTTTGTTAGCGCATTGCGCTTTTAGTTTGTGAGCGCGTTGCGCTAGTCTGTTGGCGCGCTAGTGAGTGACACGTGGCACGCTTGGCGCTGAGCGCTAGCCCATGAGCGCAATGCTCTGTTTTAGAAGCGCAAAGCGCAGATTGTGTCTCTGGTTGACACGTGGCAGATTTTGGCGCTGAGCGCCGGTCCAATGAGCGCAAGGGCGCAATTCATGAGTGCAAAGCACTTTTCAATAGTGCAAGGCGCATCTGATCAATTTTAAGATCAAAGAACAAATTTATGTTCTTCAAAGGAGGCTTTTTCCTCAAGATCCAAGAACAAAAGTTCTTGTTTTTATAAAAGGGTCTGCCTTTATAGATCAAGAGATCTGTGAATGAAGTAAAATACTTCTTTTAGTCTTTTTATGATTAGATCTTTTTGATCTTTTCTTTATTAAAGACCTTGGTCTTTTTCTTAGATCTCTGATCTTTTTAGAAGATGGTTCTTCTTTTTACGAGATGGTTTTATCTCTATTATTCAAGAACATGGTTCTTTTTACCTTGAAAATGAAGAAAAAATCTTCTTTTTTCTAAAAGCTTGCTCTTTTTTGCAGAGGATTTCTCTCTCTCTTTTCTTCTATGTATTCTCTCTCTTTTGGACTTGAAGTCTAAGGTCCTTTATATAGGGCCAAATGATTTGTTAAATCAGTTTTAAGAGATCTTTCTCTGATTGATTTGGGAATATTTCCCACCGTTGGATCTTTGATCCTAAGGCTTCTGTTTTACAGAAGATGATCTTTTTGTTTTAATAAAATTGGAAAGATCTTTCCATGACAGAATTTTAGTTCTGATTAATTAATAATTTATTATTAGTGAATCTTTTGATCTGACGGTGGGGGAATTTTTAATTCCAGCGCTGGCGCACCCACGTTCGACACGTGGCGTGCAGCGTAACTGCGCTAGCGCACCTGTGTTTGACACGTGGCGCGCAGCGCAGAGCGCAGCACAACTGTGCTAGCGCTCCCGTGTTAGACACGTGGCGCGCAGCCCAGAGCGCAGCGCAACTGCGCTAGCGCAGAGCGCAGCGCAACTGCGCTAGCGCACCCGTGTTTGACACGTGGCGCGCAGCGCAACTGCGCTAGCGCACCCGTGTTTGACACGTGGCGCGCAGCGCAGAGCGCAGCACAACTGCGCTAGCGCTCCCGTGTTAGACACGTGGCGCGCAGCGCAGAGCGCTGGATCTGAAGCGTTGCTTCAACTTTTAAATTTTGAATTTTGAAACAGAGCTTTGCTCTGATTGGGGGTGCGCTGCCTAGGGCGCAACGCTCCTGGCACTGGCGTGTCTGCTTTTGACACGTGGCTCGCAGAGTGCAGAATCTGAAGCGTTGCTTCAATTTTTGAATTTTGAAATTCAAAACATAGTTTTGCTCTGATTGGGGGAAACAACTCTATCTTTGCTTCGACCCTTAGGTCTTTTTGATGACGTCGCGTCTGCATTCTGCTGGAACGAAAAGAACGTCGAAGTAGTCTTTAGGTTGTATATGTACCGTCAAGACTTGGAGTTAGGATTTTGCCATTACTCCACTTTTGTTTTGGCACCTTGGAGCTTTGTTGACATTGCGTCTGCATTTTGTCGGAATGAGAAGGACATCGGGATGACCTGTAGGCTGTGGATGTTGCCATCAAGATCTGGCCCTCCCTTTGACGGAGCCTGATAGGAAACTATGGTCTCCTTTCTTTCATTTGTGCCCATGGATTATATACAAGAGCCAATATGGACCTACTTGCAGGGCAGAGGAAATTTCATTTTATATTTTCTTTTTATTTCCACGATGCTATATCTTTTCAGCTTTTCATATCGCAATAGTCATGATTGCCCAATCATTTCGGCTATTTTTGTTTTTTATGATTTTTATTGCGAGTTGCCCAAACATTTCGGCTGTTTTTATATGCATATTTTTGCTCGCTGATTTTTATTGCGAGTTGCCCTATCATTTCGGCTATTTTATATGCATATTTTTTTACTACTCACTGCCTTTTTATTGCGAGTTGAGAATTTGGAATCTTATACCAAGCTAGGCATCAGCATCGCTACGATCGGAATATTGCCAGGAGCGAATCATCATTTGCCGTGAGAGGATTTGAAATTTGATACCTATTTAGGCATCAGCATCGCTTCAACTGGGATATTGTCAGGAGCGAATCATCATTTGCCTTTGTCAATTTAAACAAAGATGGCTTAGCAAACAGGGTTAGGATCCTGTTGACTAAGGCTTTTTGACTTCATGAGCCGTGAGGATCTCATAAAGGTATTTCTCCCTACAAGTCGTGAGGGTCTCGTAGGTGTATTTTAACCTTAGGAATCATGGGGATTCCTAAGTGATATTTTCTCTTGTAAGTTGTAAGGATCTTCCGAGAGTGTTTTTTCCTTATAAGTTAAGAGGACTTATAAGTGTCGCTCACCATACGGGGACATTTTTCATCGTTGGTGAAACTTGGTGGGGGGTATATTTATTTATGCCCGTGGATTGTATACAAGTGTCGATATTGGACAACTTATATGGCAACTTGGGGGATATGACGGCTTAAGAACATGTTCAGATCCCTATAGCTTAAGACTTTTGAATTTTATAAGCCGTGAGGGTCTCATAAGGGGGAATTCTCCTTACGAGTTATGAGGATCTCGCAAGTGTAGTTCTTTCTTAGGAATCGTAGCGATTCCTAAGTGTTTTGCTCCTTTGTGAGTCGTAAGGATCTCTCGGAGGTATTTTCTCCTCACAAGATCGAAAGGACCCTGCAAGTGTTTTTTTTACGAGATTGCGTCCTTCCGGGTTTTCACAAGCTCGCCGGTAGTCCTGCTGTTTTTACTCACGGCTCCCTTTCGGATTTTCATCCGTGCCCATTTCGCTTGTGGACATACCTTTTTATTTATTTTAAAAACGAGATTTGTGCCCTTTCGGGTTTTCATCCGTGCCCATTTTGCTTGTGGACATACCATTTTTTATGAAACTCTCGAAAGTAATTTCGTTGTAGGTGATCCATCTGTTTTCCAGTGGGATTTGGGGGTAGCTTCATCGCTGGAGTAGCTGCGTAGCCAGTGGGACTTGAGTTGCAACCTTCACCGTTAAGACTTTGATTGCAATATAGATCTCAAGGGAATGTATCACCGTATTTAGGGCAATGCGATAGTTTAAGGACATTCCGGTCCAACATTAGTTTAGGGACGTCTCGGTCCGTTGTTAATTTAGGGACATCTTGGTCCGTTATCGCCATATTCGAGACGAGTTGTTGGTTTAAGGACATCTCGGTCCAATATCGCCATTTTCGAGATGAGTTGTTAGTTTAAAGACATCTCGGTCCATTGCGCCATGTTTGAGGCGAAATAGTTAGTTTAAGGATTTTTCGGTCCGAAATTCCCGTTTTGGGGACGAATGTTGGTTTAAGGACATTTCGGTCCAACATTCCTGTTTTGGGGACGTATATTAGTTTAAGGAAATTTCGGTCCATTGTCGCCATATTTGAGGCGAATAGTTAGTTTAAGGACTTCTCAGTCCGTTATTACCATTTCGAGACGATTTGTTAGTTTAAGGATATCTCGGTCCGTTGTCGCCATTTTTTAGGCGGATAATTAATTTAAGGACTTCTCGGTCCATTGTCGCCATGTTTGAGACAAATAATTAGTTTAAGGACTTCTCGGTCCGTTGTCACCATTTTAGAGGCGGATAATTAGTTTAAAGACTTCTCGGTCCGTTGTCGCCGTTTTAGAGACGGATAATTAGTTTAAGGACTTCTCGGTCCGTTATCGCCATGTTTGAGGCGACGAAGCTTTTTTTTTGTACTACTCTCAGAGTTCTAACTCGGGAAGATAGCGAGCGGACACGAGCGTCGTCATCTATCATTGACCTAAGTCGTGACTCGTCAAGCGTAGTATTTTTTGAGAAATCGACCGTTTGTTGGCCGGAAGGGTCTTTCGCTATGCATATCCTTGAGCAGGTAGGCTCCACCTTGATAGACCTTGTCTATGATGTATGGGCCTTCATAGTTTGGCTCGAACTTTTCCTGTTTTGCACGATTGGGAATCATTGGTCTTTTGACGACTAGCACAAGTTCGCCTTGGCGGAATGTTCTCGACCTAGTCAGTTTTTCGTATGACAGTGTCATCCTTGCCTTATAAGCCTCCAGATTTTGTTGTGCTATAAGACGAGTTTCGTCGAGGGCGTCAAGCTCCTCCGAAGATGAGCATTTTCTTCATCTGTTAGCTCGTACCGAACCGCTACTCGTAGAAAGGGGACTTCTATTTCCCGGGAAAGCACTGCTTCCGTGTCGAATACCAACGCATATGGTGTTGTATTTGTAGTCGTTTTGAACGTTGTTCGGTATGTCCAGAGAGCTTCGTGCAACTTTTCGTGCCAGTATTTTTTTGTTTCTGGACACTGTTTTCTTTATAATCTTTGTCAAGGTCTTGTTGAAAGCTTCAGCAAGACCGTTGGCCCGAGAATTATAAACTGAAGAGTATTTTCAATCTATTTTATGTTGCTGTGCAAAGCGGCTAATGTTATGACTCCTATATGCTAGCCCATTATCCGAGATGATTCGTCGCGGAGTGCCGAACTGATAGATGACATGTGTCCTAAAGAAATGGAGGATATTCTCCGTCTTCACCTCCCTTAGTGGTACTGCTTCTGCCCACTTAGAGAAGTAGTCGGTCATTGCCAATATAAACCGATGTCCTTTGGACGATGCCGGTTCAATGGTGCTAATTATATCGGTTCCCCATATTTCGAATGGCCAGCTAGCCACTGTTGGGTGTAGCGGATTTGGATATTAGTGGATGAAGTCCCCGTGGATTTGGAACGAGTGACACTGCTTTGCATATTCGAGGCAGTCCAGGATCATCGTGGGCCAATAGTAACCCATCCTTTCTATCTTGGACTGCAGCCCAGCTTGATGAGAATCGCAGAATTCGTCGTGAGTTTCTTGGACGACTTTCTTTGCTTCCTCCGGCCCCAGGGATCTTAGCCACAAACAGTCAAACGATCTCTTATATAGAGTATCATTGACGAAAGCGAATGACAGAGCTCGTTTCATGAGCTAATGTCTAGACGACGCATTTTTGGGCGTTCGTCGAGATTTGAAGTAGTCTATGAAGACTTCCCTCCAGTCCTTGACCTTTTCTTCGTTCTCTATTTGAAGGGCTACTTGTTCGGTCGCTTCTTTTCCTTCGGATGATTCTATTAGGTCTTCCGAAGATATATCTGTTGGTGCGAGAACCTTGCGGTTTTGCACAATGATCCTTACGTCATTGAGGTATTCATCAACCAGTTCCTTAGCTAATTTGGCCAACGCGTCCGCCTTGTTGTTTTCTGCAGGCGGTATACTCTCCACGATATAGGAAGGGATTTATGTCAGCAATTGCTGCACTCTTTTGCCATACTTTATCAGTTCTGCCTTGCATGTCTGATAGTCGCCATTTACTTGGCTAATTATCAGCTGGGAGTCTCCATATATGAGGAGGTTTTTGATTCCCATGTCGATGGCGATTTCTAGACCCGCTATCAAAGTTTTGTATTCAGCTTCGTTGTTTGTTCTTGGCTCCGTTAAGGAAAGGGCGAAACGCATCATCCCTCCTTGTAGAGTCACGAAGATAAGGCCTACCCCTCGGGTAGGTAGCGCCGGCATTCTTCAAACCGAAGGGCATTAGTTTATAGCAGAATATGCCTAGAGGAGTCCGGAAAGCGGTATGTTTTTGGTCTTCAGGATGCGTTTTTATTTGATTGTATCCTGAAGATCCATCCATGAAGGAGAAGACCACATGGGTAGACGTGTTATCGATCATCAGCTCAGTAACAGGTACTGGGAAGTCATCCTTCGGATAAGCTTAGTTGAGGTCTTGAAAGTCCACGCAAATGCACACAGTCCCATTCTTCATCATCACTGGAACGATGTTAGTGATCCAGTCGGGATATTGAACTTCTTGGATGAAGCCAGAGTTGATTAGTTTCTTGACCTTGGCGTTGATACTCATTTCAAGTTCGAGCCGTATTCTTCTAGGCACCTATTTGACTGGCTTTATGTCTGACGATATGGCCAGTTTATGTACCACCACTTTTGAATCTAGACCTGGCATCTCTGAACAGTTCCATGCGAAGCAGTTTTTATATTGCATGAGCACGTCTTTTAACGTGGCTACTTGTTTTTTAGATAGCAGTTCACTGACGAACGTTGGTCTCGGATCATTCTCCGTCCCTAAGTCAATTTTTCTTAGGTTATCCGCCATGGTGTGTATCCCATCTTCCAACTTCTTTGGTGCTGGTGGAAACTCGGAGATCACCTCATCTTCATCTTCATTTGCGAAGCACATGTGGAGGTCATCCATAGACTCGTGCCCTCCCTCTTTTGAGAGTGTTATCATATGGCAGGTATGAGTTCTCTTCCATTCTTGATGTTGAGCTGGTTCTATCCTCACAGTATAGGCCCTCTTTGGCTCGTGCTTTTGCGGCGGGGTTACCCTCCAGCTGTCGGATGAAGCAAACCTGCCTTGTTGATATTGGTCTTCTACCCAGTTTTTGAAGGTGAAACAATTTACAAGGGGATGACCTATTACTCAGTGATAGGAGCAATAATCCGGATGATGGAACTCATTCATTTGTTCGGGGTGCCGAGACTCCGGAATTTTCATCCTTTGATACTTCATGACAAGGTTGAATATTTTTCTCGTCTTGTCTTGGGGAAAAGAGTATTCTCGACTCCTATTTTTTATAAAGGACATGTTTCAATCGACTTTTTCTCGATTGCACGGCTTCTTGGACCCGCTTTGTTGTTTTTGAACGTTGTTTGCATTCTTTGCCCTATTTTTGCCTCTATTTTAGGATTTTCCCCTTTCGCGAGAACATACAGCGGGCCGGGGATGAAGAGCATTATCATCTTCCTTTTCTGTAGACTGCTGATTGAGGCGTTGCGTCCTGACTTTTTCATAAATAGCCATTTCGTGGCTATGGTTGTCTCGACTCTTTTGACAAGCCTCTTTTATTAGCTTGTCTATTTGTTCTTCAAGCGACAGACTCAACTTTCTTAGAGCGGAATTTCGCTCTGTTTCAACGTCATGGCCATTTGGAGAAGCGTCTTCTGCTTTACTTGAGCTGTTTATGACGCAACATCTGTGGTACTGCTCCTGTTTCCTGGACTGAACGTATCCAACCTCAGTTGTCTCCATCTTCCCGTTAGGCATTTTTCACTGAGTTCCGGGAATATCCCAAATCTTTTTATAGAATTAGGCTTGCCGAACAATCTGTTCGAGGGGTACACCTTGGCATCTTAACAGCCTTTTTCATTTCCTCCGCGTAGTATCTTGGCAGACGGATTGGTTGAAGCCTGTCAAGTGCAAAATCGGCACCATGCCAAACTTCTTTTTCTAGTTTGGTCTCCATAGATTGGTAGAAGAGGATCACATTTTCACCTCTTCGCCTGAAAAGGACGTAGAAAGTTTATAGTTCTTGTATGCTGTATGTATCGAGCGCATCAAGCTCTCTGTAATGCCGAGGCGGAGCCATTATAATTTGCAGACTCCTATCTGCTCCGGCAAGGGTTTGTGTTGATGGGCGGATGGAGAACACTGCATTGGTCTCGTCCTCAGAGTCGCTACCAAAGACCAGAATAGGAGTAGATGGTCCGGGCTTATTGTTTTCTTTCTGGGGTTGCCCCGAGTAGACTATTTCTTCATCTTCTTCAGCATCACTCCCAAAGATCGGAATAGTGGCGACGGACTTCTGTCTATCCTCCGGCTTATGACACCTTTCTATATCTTCGAAGTCTGGTAGGAAGTACTTTGCGTCTTCATATTTCCGGACCTCGTTTATGGAGAACGGATTTAGCTCCCCTGTGACGGTGCATTCCAAGCCATCCTTGAAATACTTCATATATTGATATTGTGTAGAAGGGATGACGTTGTACTCATGTAATCAGGGCCTGCCAAGTAAAGCGTTATAGCGATTCTTGGTATCAATGACATGAAATTTGATGTCAGTGACGAGCAATCCAAAGCGTAGCGTCAGTATTACGGACCCGAGCGTTCGTGATAACTGTGAGTCAAACCTGGAGATGGTAATTTTGTCTCGGGCCAAGTGCTGAACGTTCATGCAAATCTCCTTCAGCACTCTCACATTAAGAAGGTTAACGGAGGATCCGTTGTCGACAAGGATTTTCCCTATCTTGATATCGTGGCAATACCCAGTGACGTATAACGGACGGTTATGTTCACACGTACCGAGGAGGAGATCTTCATCGTTGAATGTAATGTCAGCTGTATGAACCTCTGCCAGCTCGTCCTTCATCTTCTCTTCCGCAAGGAAAGCTTAGAACTAATCGGGCTTTTGTAATGCCTTGATCAGAGAATCTCGTGCCTCTTTAGACATGAGGAGAGCATCCAGTTTGCTCAGTTGTGAAGGTATTTTCCTCAAATGTGCTAGGATATTGTAATCCACCTTGTTTTTTCTAGGCGGGTCTCTTGCTGTGAGCTCTTTAACAACTCCATCGTCGAGGGAAATTTCCTCGGAAATTTCTCTTTCCCTTTGTCTTTTCTACTCGAACCTTTGTTTGTGGGTCCGAGATTCTTTTCAGACAGCGTGCGGTTACGCAGCTGAATATTCTTGCAGTTCTTCTCCTCCTCTTCTTTTTTGGAGGTGGAGTCTTTGAAGAGAGGGCTGAGGGGTATTTCGTCCTCAAAATGGCTCCTGAAAGTAAGAACTTGGGGTTTTTCCCCTTTCGAACTGGTATCAACCATATAATAATTGCCAATCATTTTTTTATGCGCATCTGTCGCACTTTTTTTCCATCGACGAGCTTCGCGCTTCATCTCTTGAAGTGTTTTTGATGGGCAGCATATCCTTGCCGCCACTTCTTGAAGGCGCTGCATTCCTCGGTGGGGTGGATAACCCTCCGATGGTATAGGCTGTAGTTTGGATGTGAATCCTCTCCGTTGAAGCATATGACCCCGGGAGTGTTTCCTATGAGAGGTGGCAACTTCATTCCCATTGATAGGGTTTTGGCGAACCGCTTCTCTTCCTTGATCCTGCCCTTATTTTTCGCAGGTATGCTTTGATTTGGTTGGAGTACTTTACGACTCCTCTTTGCCATAGCTTCTTCATCCTGACGCTGAAGTTCAACTTTGCTTTTTTGAAAGGCTTCGTTTAACAGCCTATCGATTGGGTCTTCTGACAGTTCCGGGTATTTTAGCGCTGATCCTTCCCCCAATCCATCCGCGTTTTTTTCTGACGCCGAGGGAGTTTCTGTCATTAAAAAATGAATAGGAGACCATATGGCAACTTACTACACGGTCCCGGTTTCTTCTGATGAGTCATTTTCCTCATCGTTGTCACTATCTTCATTCTCAAGAATATGTTTGAGGACCTCTTCGAGTGTGACCGGTGTCCACGCCTTCTGGTTGTACTCATCCTGCGCGTCAATGTACTTTTGTATGTCTGTGTGCTTGTCGTCATACTCGACGGGCTGCACAGGCTTCTTGGTCTTCTTCTTTTTCTTTGAAGACTTCGAAGGCTTGACTTAGGAGTTTTGTCCCTTGTCAACAATCTTCGCTGCGGGACATGGTTTCAGCATCCCTTCGATGATTTCAGGTTCAAGTAGGCTTTTCCACCTGATTGCTAGGCATGCCTGTAGATCCTACAACATTCTTTTGGTTTTTTCTGAAAGAACGACTTCCCATGGAGTTTCTTCCACGAGTGAACATGATGCCCCCGGCTCATCCACATTTTTAGGAGCATGCTTCTGTGGTGGGTTTATCCTCCAGTTGTCAGACAGCATGAATTTCCCCTGTTGATACTGGTCCTCGACCCAGTTCTTGAAGATATAGCAATTCTCAATTGGGTGGCTCACCATTCTGTGATAGGAGCAGTAGTTATGGTTGTTGACGTCGCCGGGTTGCGGTAGACGCCATGGGTCTGGCAATGTAATGAGTTTATTACGCATTGCCAGTTCGAACAGTCTCCTCGTCTTGTCACGGGAAAATGAATAAGCACGTCCTAATCTTTCCTCCAAAGACGGACGCAGACGCGCGTTGTTTTGACGAGTAGCCGGTTTTGGGTCGCTCGGTTGTTGTTGTGTGTTGGCAACGAAGGCCGCATTCCCTTTACCCTTGCTATTTCGAGGGTCCTTATTTGAGGAGGAAGGCCCGTGGCCCATCTTGTCCATTTGGGCCAGTTTATCGATCAAAGCCTTGAAGGTGGTTGACTTGAAGAATGTCATGAATTGGGACACAGTCGTTTGAGGATCAAGAGTCCCGATGAACATGCCCACGGCGGGAGATTCTTCAATGCGCTGTTCGCACTTTGACCATAGGTTCCGCCACCGAATCGTATATTGAACCTAAGTTCCTCCTGGTTTTACCCTGGCATTTATTAATGCTGTGATCGGGGTGCTCTTGCTTGCGCTGGAGAACCGCTGTGTAAACAGTAGTTCCATCTATGCGAATGTTTTCACGGAGTCATTTGGGAGCTCTGAGTGCCATTCAAAGGCCATTTTTGACAGGCTGCCAACGAACTGGCGAAGCAACAGTTTGTCGTCACCTCCAGTGTTGCCGCACAGAGCTCTAAACTGCGCGACATGCTGATGGGGGTTGCCTGTCTCTTTGTATACATGGAACTTGGGGATCGTAAATCCCGGCGGGTACTTGATTTAATCATACCAGCCTGGATAGGGTCGTCCAGTTCTGACGATTTGGCCAGCCGCTTCATTTGCTTAATGAGCTCTTATTTGTTGAGTTATATAATCATCAAGAGAAACCTTAGAGATTGTTTCCTCCTTAGTTGCCGATAAGGCCGGAAGAGGATTTGATGTTTCCTCTCTGTCATTCTCGATGATTATCGGCGGATCCTCGGCTGGGGATTTTGGCTGGTTCATCATCCCAACCATATCTTGGAACAAGAAAGCCATCTGCTATATGTTAGCATCCTGCTCAGTATCCTCTTTATCTTTTTTTTCAAGCACCCATCGTAGGAACTCTGTATCGGTCTCCTGCTCCTGGCGTTGTTCGGCTGTTGTGTCCGGGATTTCTTTCTGCCCGGTAAGTGCTGCCATTTTGGTTAGTATTTCCTGGAGCTTTTGTTGTTGCTCTTGAGCTTTCGCCAGCGACCGAGTTTGCGGTCGATGACCTACGGAAGAACAGCTTCTTCTTTCTCGGAAGCTATATGGACCGTATGTACAATCATGCCCCCAGACTTAGAGCATTTGGGTCTATCGCCTTTGGAATTTACCGCCGGCGGTGGGATTTTCTCAAGCCTTGTCCTTTTGTGGGAGGTTGAAGTGGAATGAGCCATTGTAACAGGCTCCCGTGCAGAAGAAGCCCTTCGCTGTATGACGGAGGGATGGTCTCTCTCTTGCCGAGCCTTTGATTTTTTTGGCCGACGAGAGTAATCTTTGTTGATCACAGAGTTCTGGACTTTCCGCTAAACCCTTTGAATTTGAGAGGAGAGCCGCTAATAGGGATGTTCCGTCTTTACCTGCACTGTGGCTTCTGCAAGCGGGGGTGGTTTCTTTAGCACCGCCGTTGGAGATTTCTTGCGTACCCTCCTAAGAAGATCAAAGTTATTCTCGAATGGAACAGCAACGTCGACTTCCACCATTGGAGTTGGTGGGGTAAGTCCAGAGGGGGAGTTGCCCCCTGTTAGTTATATGTATGCCCTAGAGGCCATTACTGTACATGAGATGTACATTGTAGTGGATGCTTGGACATATATAGGGAGGAATTCCTTGCTCTCTTTAAGTTGCAAAGTGTTTGCATTTCTATTCCATCGGATTTCTAGTTAACGATTCTAAGTTAGGGTTAGCTACAACGGAAAAATTTTAAAATTGGCATGGGCGATACCTCCCGAAACCTCGCTGCCGTGCTAGGTAACCCTACAGTGGTATCAGAGCCTGGCTAGAGAATTGGACGGATAAGTGTAAGATTACGAAACCGAAACAACTCCGCAACACCCGACATCAAACCCTAGTTTCTGTAAATTTTTCCCGAATGTCAAAAATATTTTTAAATAGTTGCAGAATGATGTATGAGATACATAATGAACACTGTACAAAATTCACCCCATTCCCTCAAAAATTGGCCGAGCCTATCAGTGACAAAACCGGCCAGATCAGGCAGTTCTGGGCTGAAATTTTTACAGTGTTTAAGGCTCTGGGTTTTGGTACTTTAGGTGTTGTTTGTTTTTGCTAATTTTGCATATGATGTTATCTTTTAGCAAAGGCAATTCGGAGTGTTTCGTATTCGTAATTCTAGGTTTTGTTTCGGTTATTTTAGACGGTGTTAAAAAGTTCGATCGGATATCAAATACCCACTTTCACCCTTGCCGGAAAATTTTCAAGTGTTGGATTTTTCCTTAGTTAAAGAACATTCAAATATCGTGCAAGTGATTCGGTGGACCCTCTAGAAGAACGAAACCTCAACTCGATTATGTGACGGTCAGAACCGCCACTAAACCCTAGGGTTTGTGGTAGTTCAGCGGTGCCACATGTGAGGCATTGGTTGGCCCTTCTATAGCTGGTTTATTGGTACTGTGGTATGTACTGAGTATTTTTAAACTATGCTCAAGTGTTGAGCTTTTGGGAATTTTTGGGTGTTTGTTGATTCGATCGGAATGTTTAACGTCGTTTAGTTTTTTTCTATAATGTGATACAATATGTGGAATTCATATAGTTAGGTATGAAATCCGTAATATGTGATATTTCGGGTTTACGATATCTAAAGAGACTGTGGATTCCAAATGTTGTAGTTTTTCACTTTCTTTTCTGCGACCGTAAGTGTAATATGTGGTGTATCGCCGGTTTTGTTGCTATATATCAACGACAATTGGGATACACATATTTACTTACGTTGATGACATATGATGTTATGTGTTGCTGGGATATGTTATATTGGATCGTCGCGTTTGAATAGCCGGGAGTTTTATGTGAGATGAGAGTTTTTCATTTTCATTCATATAAAATTCATTGTATGTAATATTCTTTTATTGGGACACTTCCGGGTTGAAGATGATGTCACCATTGTATATTATTTACTTTTCCGCATTAGGATAGACCCAAGGAGGGGAGCACAAGTAACCGGGTTCTAGAGTCCAGTGGGAGACCATCTCGAGGAGTCGAGTCCGGGTCTCCTAACTCTAGAATTGGTAGGGTTGCTTGCCGCTCTCGTAGGGGTCTAGGGATGTGGGTTTGGCTATTCATCACGACCGTGGAATCCGTGTTTTATACAGGCTTAATATAAAACTCGGAAATCCTAGTATATCCAACATTTCATATGTTATTTTCTGCTGTGATATTTGTGATGTGATCATTTGATATGTTGAGATAAATACTGTATATATGATATATTATATCGACGTTGCTTATGTTTTACACCCGCGCTAGCCCTGCCCCGCTCTGCCGTTAGTTACCTAACCTAACGGTGCATGACGGGACATCGAGGCGAATGCGGATGGCATAAGCGTACGTTGTATTTATCTGTGATGTTTAGGTAATTTAAAATGATGGGACTTCATTAATGAGATTAATGAAAGAAAATAAACCTAATGATGTTGTGGAATCGAATTTTTAAAAACAGGTAGCTCTAGTTGTTGCTTTGCATAGCGGTATTCCTTTTAGAATATCCAGCACCTTATTCGATAAGGAAAGAGCCGAGATCCCTTCACCGGGTGTGACCTCTTTAGCAATAACTGGCAGATGCTACAACCCTCGGTTTTGTCTTTTGATTGCTTTTCTAGTTCTTGCTATGAATAGTGGTATTTGTGAAATATCCTGCACCTAATTCGATAAGGAAAGAGCCGAGATCTCTTCACCGGGAGTGACCTCTTTAGCAAAACTAGCAAAAACCTTAAAAACACTCCATTTAAAATCATTTGATTCTACAACGATATCAAGTTCATTACGCAAAAGGTTTTCTTAAAAACCTGTCGTAGCCCTCCGTCATTTCAAATAAGTACTTCATAGTATCCGTGCTACGTTTGTTGGCATGCGTCAAGGCGTAGTGTGCGGTAACCATTTATGCTTATCTGCTATAGCATATGATGCGATTGAGTTAGGGTAGTCGTGCGACTTTGTTGGTCTGCGTCAAGAGTCGTGCGGGTGGGTTTAATTCAATCATGAAATATACGGGTTGAACTTGACTAGTGGACTATGGTTTGTTGGCCCGCGTCAAGGTCATAGCCTGCCAGGGGCAAAATTATCGGGAATTTCAAGTGTTGAAATTTGCAATGAGATTGCATACCTTCTATGAGATAGTTGGATCCTGATACCCACTGCGAGTAAGAGTTACTCCTGCGAGAGTTTTTACACATTACAATTAGCCGATCAAGTAGGTGTCTAGAAAAGTGTCAACGGGGTTACGCCCCTGGGAAAATGAGGTTTATTTTAATTAGATCCGTGCGAAAGCACGGGGAACCTCCCTCAAAGTACCATCACTGGCCTGGCTGAAAGATTGGCGAACTTGTAGGGTGTAATTAATCCCGGCCAGTCTTTTCTTTTTGGGTTTGAAGGAAGATTTGATAAAAACAGTGGGAGACATCCTGGTTAGATAAAATAATAACCAATCTGATCTTGCAAGAGAATACGCTGAGTGTTTTCTTCTCTCTCTCTCCAGGTAGTGACCATATCACGCCTTAATCAAGATAATAATTTGGATGTATTGACCGAACCCGCTTGTTATACTGAGCTGGAGAACGTTGGTCCCGCTCCAACTTATAATTGTTATAAGACTGAGCAGGAAATAGGGGATTACAAGGATTCCCGTGCCGCCCAAACGAAAAAAGTGCATGTTGATGCATCTTCTTCGGGTGTGTTCATTACCGAGAACTGTTTCTCATTATCCTCTACGTCCTGGGTATGAGATACCGGATCAGGATCCCACAAATGTAATCTATTACATGGGCTACAGATAGGTAGAGAACTGAGAATGGGTGATAAAGTTTTAAGAGTTAGAAACCGTGCAATTGTTGCAGCCAAGATGTTGGCAGTTATCACCCTGTATTACCAAATACATTTATTCTGAACGAATGTTATTAGATACCGAACCCGATATACAACATTATATCAGTCTCTTTATTTAGTAAAGAAGGATATAATTTTGTATTGTTGGTAATGTTTTGAACATTTCCTATATTAAAAGTTGATCGGTTCAGGCACGCTATCTAAAAGCATATACGTTCTAAATCAAACCACAGTTCTTAACGTACAAAACACACACAAGAGGAAGAGTTCAGAAATGAACGAATCCTTCTTGAGGCATTGTAGACTAGGCCATATCAATGAGACACAACTAGCTAAGTTACATTTAGATGCATATTTAAATAAGTTTGAATTTACATCTTGTAAAAACTTGCTAGTCATGTCACAAAGATAAAATGACCATATCTCCGTTTATTGGAAACAGAGAAAGAGTTAGTGAACTCTTGGGATTGATACATGATGATGTATGTATGTCCCCTGTCTATACATGCCAGGAATGATTCTTTGTACTTCATTATATTCACTGATGATCTCTCAAGATTCGCATATGTGTTCCTGTTGAAACACAAGTCTGAACCTTTTGAGAAATTCAAAGAATATAAGTTAGAAGTAGAGAACCAAACAGGTATAAGTAGTATGTCCTTTGATGTGATCAGGAAGGAGAATACTTGAGCACGGAATTCCTGGATTATTCTAAAGGAGAATGAGGTTCTCTCTCAGCATTACTCCTCCGTATACACCACAGCACGTTGGTATATCGGGGCGGAGCAATCGCACCCTATGTGATAAGGTGTGCTCTATGATGAGTACTACTGAGTTACCTATTTCCTTTTGGGGGTTATGCACTTGTGAAGCTGCATACCTATTGAATAGGGTTCCAACCAAATCAGGTGCCTACCACTCCATATGCGATATGGTATGGGAAGAGCCCATCTCTTAAATAAGTTAAGATTTGGGGTTGTCCGGCCTATGCCAAAAGCAAAATCCGGACAAACTCGAGGCAAGGTCGGTTCTGTGTAAGTTTGTTGGATATCCCAAGCATTCGCAAGGGAATATCTTCTACCGCACCGGGGAACAAAAGGTGTTTTATTTCTCGGCATGCCACCTTTTTAGAAAAGGAATTTATTTTGGGAAGAAATTAGTGGTCATGAGGTAGAACTGGAAGGAGTTCCAGCTATACAAACTGCAGCTGATGATTTGGTAGAATCAAAGGATTCAATAGTTCCCAACGAACCTCAGCCTCTCCGCCGATTTGGTAGGGTTCCTCATCCACCTGAGAGATATTTCGGTTTTCTCTATGACAGTGGGAGCGAGGACTGCATCATGAGATGATGACCCAACTAGTTTCGAGCAGGCCATCAAGAGTGGGGACTCTGTGAGAATGGTTGGATGCTAAGCGATCTGAGATGGAATCCAATACACCAACAAAGTATGGACTTTGGTTGCTTTATCTGAAGGGTTAAATCCCCATCAGGAGGAAGTATATCTTGAGAAGATTACTTGGTGTACATGGAAAAGTTGAGACTTTCAAAGCTAAGACTTGTTGCAAAAGGTTTTCGTCATCGACCAGGTGTGGATAATGATGAAACCTTTTCTCCAGTGGCTATGGTTAAGTCCATTCAGATCCTACTTGCCATTGCTACATACCATGACTACGATATCTGACGGTTGGGTGTCATGACTGCTTTTCTAAATACTGATTTAGAAGAGAGAGTTTATAAGTATACAGCCAGAGGGCTTCGTAAATAGTGGGAGCAGCGAAAACGTATGCAAGTTGCTTTATGGGTTAAAGCAGGCATCGCGGAGTTGGAATATCTATTTTGATGTGGTAGTCAAAGCGTTTGACTTGATCAAAATAGTAAATGAACCTTGTATAAACAAAAAGGTAGTAGGGAGTATGGTGGTATTCCTCGTATTGTACGTCGATGACATACTCTTGATAGGAAAGGAGTTTCCTATGCTACACTCGGTCAATCTCCTCTTATCACAAGGATTCTCCATATAAGATCAAGATGATACCTTCTAAATCCTGGGTTTTGGATCTATGTGATAGATTTAAATGGATGTTAGGATCATCACTAGGTGTAGTGAGATTGTATCAAAAGATCCTGGGGAGAATCACTGGATAGTTTTCAGGATGGTAAGGTCGACTGAATGTCAGTCACAGGCATTTTCTTTACCCTCAGTGGATGGACGGTATGTTGGAAGAGTTCCAAGATAGATACCGTGGCAAACTAGACAATAAAGGCTGGATACATCGCTACCAACGATACTACTAAAGAGGCATTCTGGGTGTATATTAGTTCATGAGATGAACTTCGTTCCTACCATTGTATGACAATGGAGTTGTGGCTTATGCCTAGGAAACCCAGTCCCATCAGTGATCCAGATATATTCTTAGGCAGTATCACCTGATCATGGAGATGGATGATCTCCTGGGAGATCCAGGTTAGGAGAGTAGACTCAGAGGACAACATGGCGGATCCACTCATAAAGGCATTTTCCCAGAGAGAGACTTTTATGGGATGGTTGAGTATGAAATACTACAACCACTGCTATATGATGGCCCTAGTGTAAGTGGGAGATTGTTAGTTATATGTATGCCCTAGAGGCCATTACTGTACATGAGATGTACATTGTAGTGGATGCTTGGACATATATAGGGAGGACTTTCTTGCTCGACATGATAGTATGCTATCTGGTTACTCTTTATCTTAACATGTACACTGATTGTCTCTCTGTTACATGTTGGTAAAGCCCTTAGGATGCGTACTTGACTACCTAGATTATGATGGAGATCATACTAGTGGGACAAAGGTAGTCTGTGAGTACATCCTTTAATGTCCTTAGTCGTGGGTGTATCGACACGGGGCATCGATATACCAGAGTAGACTAGCGTATAGCTTCTCGACCCATGTAGATGGGCGATGGATGATCCCATATCCATTGGTGTTTGACATCAGAGATGATATACGGGTGCTCAGTGGAGACTAGGTACACTGGACGGACTCGCCGAGAACTCCCAGATGGTATTATACCTCACGTCAGATGGCAGTTCTTTGGTGACACTGGTACAGGTTAGTCTGTCGACCCGAGATCGTCATAGAGTCTTGTGTGATTCTCACTGTGCTTTGATTTCCACCTTACCATGTTCAAGAGAACGTGCAAAACGGTGGTTTTTGGGTACAGTCCCGAGTCACATAGAGGCAATGAGCGATAGGAGGGGATTCGTCTCTCCCAGTATTGGGGGTTGATGTTGCGCTCTGCTCGATTGGCTATAACAGGAAGTCCCTGGCCAGGGATGATTCTGAGATTTACTGGTAAGTGTTATCAATAGTTTCTCGATCCATTATGAGCCTCATATCAGCACGAATTATCGAGTTACTGGGGTCTGACGTTTACCACTCCTAGACGAGATATGCAACATATCAGACGAAGAGACCGGACTGCACGGTAGTATTACTGATTGGATTCGCAGGAGTATGAGCAGGCTTGCTTGTTGATCTTCTGATCGCTCAATACCCTGGTGGCCATTACGTTTAGCAGATCGCTTGCGGCTTGTGGGTGTTTGATATTATCATCACCTACTGCAGGCGTATTGACGAGTCTTTAGAGTCCTACACAGGGGTTTTCTGGATCAAGTGAAACGGAGTAGGAGCACATATATGATATGTGCGGGACCGAGATTAATACGATATAAGATACCGTATTCTATTCTCGCGATTTGTGACATCGGTTGGTTATATGTGATATAGACGGGTTATCGGATCAAGTGTTAATTCGATAAGTTGTTACATATGATATTAGTCGGTTATATGTGATATAGCCGGATTATTAAATCAAGTGTTGATTTAATAATTTAATGTATAATTATATATTTGATATATTACATTACATTAACTAATATTAGCTCACTTAAGTATTCATTTTTCTCACTTGATGATACATTGATATATATGTGATATATGTTAATTGTATTGTTTTGTGCACAAGATATATATTGTTGTGTCATACTAGGTTACACATTCAACATGGATGTATGAGACTCACACCATGCTAGGTTAATGTTAGGTTTTCATATTTATTATTAAGTTAAACAAATTAGTGAGAATTTGTTATGGTTTAAGCTTGGATAAAGCTTATGGATAATCATTGACCAAGTCCACTCTTTTATCTAGCTTAAGATATTTATTAACCCAAACCTTAACTCTATGCTATGGTTTATTCTCTACATGAGTTAGCCATGATATTATTTCACCATGGTTGCATTTCTAACCTCATGAGTTCATTCTCTTATCTCTTCACTTGAGCTTCTTCTTCCTCTTGAGAAAAGCTCAGGTGAGAAAATATTGTGAGAAAAATAAATCTAAAGAGAGCCCACTTCCTACTTCATCATCCTCGACGTAGATCATCTTCAGCCTCGAAGACTTTGAGAAACCTTGTTCATTTCTCCGGGAGAACCCATACTAGAGTTCGGGATATCGATACTCGCAGCAAAGGGACTACTACATGGAGCTTTAGAAGTGAAGGACCGATTTACAAAGGTTGTATTCCTCATTCACTTAGAAGTAAAGTTGTTTACTTATTGTTTATAACCCTAATTCTCTAATATAGATCCTTACTTAGGTTGTTTGGCACTTGAAAATTTTAAATACGGCATGTTTGATGCCTTGTAGAACCTTGTTCTAGCGCCTAAGAACCTTACACCCCTAGCATTTCTCATTCGGCGCCAGTGGAGAAGTCGAGCGTGCCTTACAGACGGGACCGCCTCAGTATTGGAAGCGGCTTCTTCGTGCCCCCGGCTTTGCTGAGGGGCTGCTGTTGGTGTCAACCTGTTAAAGACTGACGTCCTTGGCAGGGTTTGAGGAGGAGCGGCCAGCCTTTCGAAAACCAACCGTCTAGTGGGGGAAGTGCTTTTGATAGTTTCGCCTGTAGTAGGAGTAAAGAGGGTTATCCGTTTTGGGGTAGCCCTTTCAGGTATCATGAGCCTCTTTGCGGGCCCGTTTGAACTTTGGCTCAGCCTGTTGAAGACTGAAACGCAAGAATTGGACGGCCCGTTGACAGGGACCGTTGTGGTTGCCAATCGATCCAAGACCGACCTTTTAGGAGCTTCTTCTTGCGGCGCTGAGGCACCGAAACTCACAAGTGGGAGCATGGTCCCAAAGAATAGTCTCGTAGTGGCTTGCGTTACTTGCCCCACTGGCATTGAAAAGATAGAGGCCACGTTGGGTTCGTAGGTCACTCCCCCAGCTGGGGTAGAGCAAGAGTTATTGTTGCAAGAGGTGCAGCTGGAAACCATCGATTTTCTTCTTTACAGGAGCAAGACACTAAGTTTTAGTATCTCGAATTTAAGGGCAACCATAGCGAACCGCGATTTTGTTCGCGAAACACGACATACAAAGTGTGGAGTGGAAAGAAGAAAAGGTTCCACCGGGCGTGCCATAATCTGTTCACCGTCGAAAACAGAGACAGACCGAGATGGATCGTCTTTCCTGAATTTGGGGGCAAATGCTATTTGGATTTATCCGTCCACCTCTCCGAAGATACCAAGTTGATTTATGGCACCGGATATCGGAGGTTTGGATGGATGCGGTCGTTGTAGCAAACTTCATCAGATTCCCCCTCATTTTATGAGGGGTTTTTGATTGCAGGGAAGCTCTTCCCTGCAGGCGCAAGCTCCTACAGTTAATTACGTTACCGCATTGTGGTAACCACTTTCTCCTTCTCCAGCAGTTCACTTCGTGTTGTGTGTTATTTTATTTGTTTTGGTTTCCCGTGGATTGTATACGGAGACTAATTTATGTCGTCGCCCGTAGGGCGCGGATCAGTCCAAATCCGTATATTTTAGATTTGGGTTTGGGTCAAGGATTTGCTTGACGGGATTTTGAACTTAGGTAGTATATTTCTATAGTTCAGAAATATTTTGTTTGGTTTAAGGACCGTTAATCTAGTTTGAAATTAAGATCAATTTAAACATATGAGCATTTGGGCCCAATTTATTTTTAAATAAGAATACATTAGTCTTATTTGAGACTAAGATCAACTTAGCAATATTTTAAGGATCCTTAAATTTTATTAAGATCCAGAAGCATTTGGGCTCAGTTGCAAGAGACATAGCCAATTTGGGCTCAGTCTGCTCAGTTTTTTTTTTCAAAATTGCTAAGCACTTATTGGGGCTCTATTTGTTCAGCCCCCTTTTTTATGCAAAAGTGCTAAGCACTTATTTGACACTCTGACATTCACATGGGTATCAGCATTCAATTACGGGCATTGCCCAATCAGTGCTGAGCACTCAATTATATATATAGTGTTAAGCACCGATCTCCTTTTTTTTATGGCGTCCACGTGAGGAGCACGTACGGCGCTGGGCGCTGCCCAATCAGTGCTAAGCACTCGGCCGTTTTGGCGGTATATGAAGTGCTAAGCACTTTTTGCGTGGCACTCACATGAGTAGCACGTGAAGCGCTGCCCAATTAGTGCTAAGTACTCAACTGTTTTCGGCTGTGTATGGAGTGCTGAGCATTTTATTCAGCGCCCATGTGTGTTTCACGTGGGGCGCTGGCTTTCTATTTTGGGCACCCGTGTATTTTTCACGTGAGGCACTAGGCACTGTTAAAAGGACATCCACGTGGGAAGCACGTGAGGCGCTAGTCTTTTTTTATATGGAGATTTAATCTCTGTTGATGTCTCTAGGGAGGTTAAATCTTTGTCAATGGTATTTTGACCATTAACGCTCACCAAAATCACTATTTTTGAGGATTTTAGGTTAAGTTTTTAAAGAACTAAGTTCTCAATTTGAAGGAACTGAGTTCCTGGAGTATCATGGACTCCATTTTCTTTCTTTTTTAAATTTGTTCTTCCCTGAATCTTTGATTCTTAAGAACAAGATCTTACCGATGAGAATTAAATTCTCAACTTATAGGAGATTTGCCTTGTGGATCTTAGATCTAGAGAAAAAACTAAGTTCTTTTAAAAGGGTTAAATCCTTAGATGTGATAGAGATATTTTGATCCCTTTTCTTTACCTGGGTTTTGAGGAGAAAAGTCTTCTTTTTTCTTGAGAATTGAATTCTCTATTGTTTTGGAAGGTTTCTGTATTTTTCAGAAGCTTATGGGGAGTTCCTCCTCTTTGAGACTTGAAGTCTTGGATACTTTATATAGTGGAAGCAGATTGTTAATCTGTTTTGAGAAATCTCTCATTGAAAGATTCCAATTGATTTAATTGGTGCCAAAATTAATTTGGGGAATTTCACCCACCATTGGATTTTTGATCCAAGAATTTCTGTTTTGCAGAATATGTTTTTTCTTGTTTTTAGCCAGATTGGAGAAATATTTTCCCACATATAGAATTTTATTCTGTAAAATAGTGATTTTTAATCCCTATTGGATTTTTTAATCCAAGGGTTCTCTGTTTTACAAAGAGCAATCTTTTTGTTTAGAAAGATAAAGAGAATATATTTCAAAATTGGATTTTTGATCCAACGAGAATATCTTTCTTATTTAGAAAGATTTGGGAGATATTTTCTCCTAATAGAATTTAATTCTATATTTTGATGATTTATCATCTTCATTGGATTTTTGATCCAACGTTTTCTGTTTAACAGAAAATATCCCAACTTTTGTTAGGGAAATGTAGAATTTAATTCTACTGATATGAACTTGGGCGCTGGCGCTCACATGTTATGCACGTGGGCGCCACTTAAGAATTTAATTTTTATGATAGGTACTTATGTGCTTTGCACATTGGTGCCTGCGTGAGGTGCACATGAGGCGCCATCTAAGAGTTTAAGTCTTATGTAATAAATTTTTCTGTGCTTTGCACATTGGCGCCTATGTGAGAAGCACGTGAAGAGCCACAATAGGATATAATCCTATAAGATTGGCTCAGGTGCCGGTACCCTCGTGGAGAGCACGTGAGGCGCTGCTTCATTAAATTCCAACAGAGTTTTTCTTTTTTATTAGGTTAAATATTGGGGGAACATTCACCTCGATTCCCCACAAGTTCTATACTTATTTATGATCCTGTCATCATCTGTCATGAATAACATGCAGTCATTTGGACATGCATCGATTTTTTGATAACTGAAACCGATGTCGGCAATAATCTTCTTCATCTCTTGAAAATTTGCAAGAAGATCGGAATTCGGGTAAGCTTCCTTCTCTATTTTTAGAAAGTCATCGACTGACTTATTGCTCCATAAACTTTTGCATTTAAGATGAAACATGCGAATCATCCAATCCAACTTCGTCATTGTGATACCCTCGTAAAGAGATTTCTTAGCATCCTCCATATACTTAAAAAAAACTAGCAGATTCGGAATCTGGAACCGCATCATCCGTAGGGGCATCATCGTCTATGCCATCATATAACTCGTCCGTCATATCATTTAAACCAGTGGTTGATGAGGTTCTCATAGGAGGTGACAACAGACGATGTGTACCGATTTTATAGTCCACGACCTCTCCATTCAAGTGCCAAATAGTGTAACCTTCATAGAATCCGTTAGCAAGTATATGCAGTCGAACTGCCTCTCGACTATTATTTCTACCGTTACAACATTTCCTATAGGGACAGCGGATCCAACTACCACCCACTCTTGATGAGAATTGCATAAACTCTTCTATACCGATTTTAAATTTCAAGCCAAACTTGTTCTTATTTACTCAAGTCTTATCCATTCTTATCTCATGCGTAAAACCTAATACAGTTCACAATTAATTATTATATCATAACAACCATTTTAAAATCATACACGGTATTAATAATTTTATACAGCAGTGAGAAAGCTAAGAACGAGATGGTTATAAACAAAGAAGAGAATGACAATAGTGTCTCAGAAATACATTTGAGTGATTTATCATGGCTGAAAATAATGTTAACGCTTCTATCTTGGATGTCAATGAGTAACGGCTGTCGGGGGTAAGACTTCTATCCCATTAAGAATGTATAACGCACACACCCTTTGGACTTATGCTTTCACTTGCTTCGAGAAAATTTTGGCAGCACCTACTTGCTGTTCTCTGAGTATATTGTAATAAAACAAATAAACATCTCAATACTATCAGTATTGAGATGATCATCTCAACTATATTTGTACACGGAGAACAAGAAGAAAGGTACTGACGAAACTCATCTCGAAACGAATGAAAAGTATAAATATGCAGGGAAGTGTATACGTTATATATTCTTAACTTGTCCAAAACGGGACAAATCTATCGGTTATAGTGCGACTAGTATTCTTGTTGCATAAACTACGAGATGGTTGTCAACGAAAAGCGATTAACGTTCGAGATTGACAGCGCATGCGTAGTTTTATGTCACGAAAATAACCGTACGCATATAGCTAATAGACGGGTTCTAAGTTGCGATATTTTTTCAATGTGAGATACTCGATGACGATAAGCATCAGTTTAATTTTTGTCATCATCAAGTAGCATGCACTTAATTAGATCGGTTTTGATGGTTATCGTTTCCATATTGTCAGTTATTGAAGTATTAAATTTAGAGTTTTGGAATTTTCTGTTTGAATGGTAAATTGCTCAAACAATTGATATTATTAACGAAGTTTCTGAATTCATTAAAACAAACATGCATCCATACAACGAGTATTACATAAAAGGAATAGAGTTGTATACCGAAAACTGACGTATATAGAACGCAAAGAAATATGGGCAGTCACGCCGACGTCAACCCTACAATCACAAAAAAAATTAATTACAACTATTCAGCTTAGTATTTCCTTTCTCTATAAATAACAACAATATATATATTCTCTTAGCTATAATTAACTGAAATTAACAACAACCTAACTCTAACCCAGTTAACTAAAATTAACAATAAATTAACTAAATTAACCCTAACCCGAACCCTAACCATAAAATTAACCCTAACCATAAAATTTACCCTAATCCTAAATAAAATTAATCCTAACACAAGCCCCTAAATTTAATTAAAATTCACAAAATATTAACTCTAACCTTATAATTACCCCTATCCCTAACCCTAAAATTAATTAAATTTAACAAAAAATTAACAAATTAACTAAATTAAAAAAACTACTCACCGATTTGGCGTCGGAGGCGGGAGCCGGCTAGGAGGCAGTAGATCGAAGGCCAGGGATCGGAGAGGAGGTGGCTGGAGGCGAAGTGGTGGAGGAGGAAGGGAAAAGAGCTCAAAGGATGCTTGGAGGGACTCGGAAGGGATTGGAAGAGGGTGGAGGCAGGAGATTGGAGGTGCTCGGAGAGGAGGGTGCTCGAAGACGGGCTGGATTGGAGGCGGGAGGCCGGATCGAGTGGAGACACGGGTGGAAATATTTGGGAGGGGAAAGGAAATTTGGGGAAAGTGGGTTGTGGGGGTTGGATTTTTTGGTCCGGGAAATATGGGGGTGTCGATCACGAGCGTTTTGTTGACCGAAGTCAACAAAAAGTCAGGAATTGCGGACTTATTTCGAGGGCTCAAACATGTCGAAATAACTCGGCCGTCAAAATATGCACATGTTTCCTGTAGTGTCATCCTTTCTTATCCGGACTTGGGACCAACAACGGTGGGTCCATGAGAGTCCAATACCTATATTATCAAAAATACGTAGCATCTTTGAATTCCTACATTCTAGAGGCAAAAGATAGGTGTAAAACACGTATTGATGCCTGCAATAGAAGAGGATGGAAGTGTTGCAGTGTGAGTTAAAAACACTACATCTAATCTTATAAAAATTCTCCAAGGTTATTTCATGAGAATAAATTTCCAACCGGCAGCATAAAATGTTAAAAAGGAACGCGGGATCAATTTAAATTCTTCACAGATAGCGATGTTCATAGTAATCATGTGTCTTACCGTGATACCGGTTCGATTCTTTAGAAAGGATTTTGAAATGAAAATCACCATCTAATATTTATTTTTAAATACATGTACATGCTATAAGCGACTAAGAAATAGAAACAATTTTCACATAATCATGTGAAAACAACTCTAATTTGAGAATTTTCCTTCAACCAAACAGAGAGACGTTGAAAGTTCAGATATTCATAATCCGTGATTTCCAGTATTAAATTGTTAAGATCCATAATTGAAAAGTTGCCCGGGTTAAAATTATATTTAGAATACAATGTGCAGTACATAAATTGATACTTGGAAAAAATTGAGAACAAAAGAATTTAAATACAACAAAATAAAAGTTTTGAGGTTGATTGATGACCGGAAATAATCTTGTGGCCTTCATTCCGACATTCTCTTCATGTTCTATATAGTCATCGGTTTCAGGGTGAGTGTTCCAATACCAAGATGCGCTCTTGTTGCCTATCTGAGCTCTCGGTGTTTGCTCCGGTTGTGGAGAGTTCTTGAGGTGATTGCGAATCTGAAGATTCATAATAAACGAACTTTTACTACTATATATATCAAATAACCATATTATTCTAAATATCAAGAATACAAGCAAAAAAATTGAACTCAAAATGTTCGGATAAACTGAACTCAAATCGAAAAAGATTCATAAGTTTTGCAAGAATAGAGAATACTGATGTCGAGCTTTATAGATACGAGGAGTCGGCTCGAGTTTGGCTCGTTTATTTTATGCTCAGCTTGAGTTCGAAACAAGTTTATGTAGACCTGAGCTTGGCTGATTCAAGTTCATTTGGTCGATGGTTTGATTACTAATTGAGTTGAACTCATAATGGACACAAAACAAGCTTGGCTCGAGCTCATTTCTTAGATTAGTTCGTTCACAGCTCGATAACACAAAGCACCAGACTACCCTTTCAATACAAAGCAAACCGAAAACTTTGAATATGTATCGTATTATTATACATAATACATAAACAAGATGACCTCAAGCTATAAATGAATGAACCATGGTTAGCTTGGGTTTAGCTTGTTAGCTAAACAAGCCTAATTTATTGGCTTAAGTCAGTTCATTTAGAACTTAGACAAGATCTTAGCAATCAAATCCCAAACCATAGGGTGGCACCCAAGGTAAGCTTCCAAAAGATTACAGATGTGTATGTTCCTATAGTTCACCCATACAAGTAATAATCAAAGATTGAAGCCTTAATCACAAAACTAAAAGGAAAATTAAAAATTGTTGTGTATGGAGTGGACATAGATAATAAAATTTTAAAACTATTTCCCTCCACCATCTTATATAATTGTCATGTTTTATTGCAGACTTTAAGACAGTAGCATTAGCATTCAGGTTCAAATCCTCGGACATGCATTTCTACTGGATTGATTAAAAAATTAACATTATGCAAAAGTTCAAGGTTTCAGTCCCCTAAAATGGATCCTCCTCTTGGGAATGAGTAATAAATGTATAAAAATCTTTCCCTCCACCCTCATTACAACTTGGAGTTTTGGTGCAGTAACAAGAATGTTGACATGGTATCAAAGCGTCCATTCACGGCAAAGCTTGATAGCAATACTTTCCTACTATAAAACTCCCTTACACATTGCGTCTATATTATTGGCCAAAACCTACATTTTTGTGTCTAAATTGGGACTACTTGGACATATACCGATCACATTTTGTCTTCCTCTGCACCACCGAAACTATGAAATTATGATGAGGGTTTAAGAAAATACTTTTATTCTCTATGCTCATTCAAAGATAAGAGCTTTTCATTTTGGGGTCTCCGCTAGTGTAACCGATAAGGACTGATCTTCTAACTTTCAAATCTAAGAGAGAAGTTTAATGCAAGAGCTGTCACCTGCAGCGTTAGGGGTACGTATTGCATTTGGCGGAGTCTGAAGTTGGAAGTTGGAAGGGAGAGAAGGTGCAAATGATCCTTCAACATAAGGAGTAGGATACTGAATGTACTGCGGTGGGCGATGAGGCTGAAAGGGGAAGCGAGGCCTCGGAGATTGCAAGGGGTAGCCAATGTAAGGGTAAGGGTAAGAGTAATTAGGGTATGGTTGAGGACCATCAGTAGAAGAAGAGGCTGCTCCATACATCTGATGATGGTAATATTGTTGCGATGCCACCTGAGGATTATACCTGCCCTGTTCAGTCAACCACAAGTTATTATAACAATGTTGTATAAATCAAGGTGTTTGTATGGGGGAAAAAATTAAGTTGTTTCTAATGGGAAAGGAAAATTTATAGGACAATTTTGAATTTATTTTTCCTTAAATGAAAAAATCGACCAAGGGAGCATATAGCTATTTCCGTACAAATATTGCAAGGGTCATTAAAGAGATCATAATTGAAAAAATTAAATTCATGAAATAAAAGTTTGTTAAAATTAATTATATCTAGAATAACTAGATCGGCTTAGTTAATATATGTTTATTTTATAGCTTATTTCTGTAAGACTCCAAAAGGTTTCATGGTTTGACACCTTACTACAAAAAGGATTGAAATCTTGAAAAAACCTACCATAAGTATTTATGGTGTATTGACGGTGTCGCATAACCACCACATTGGCACATTCACCTAAGTTTGCACACGTCATCAAGAATTTGCAAATAACCTAAAAACACCCTTCTTCATCCTAACCTTGATTCTAACTATATGAAGCACAGATTCGTGAAAACCCCTCATGAATCAACTCGGATTCACGAGTCAAAGGGATTCTCGGATTCCGTATCAGAGTCGCAAATCCCCATCATTGTAATTAAATAGGTAGAAGATAATAATTTGGATACTTCATGATTTGACCGGATTCACGAATCTGGTTCGTGTGTTACTGATTTTTAGATGTGGTTGGGGTTGGGTTTTGAAGTTGGAACCAACCCATTAACCCACATCCTTTCTTAAAATACCTACACCCACGATCCCGGAAACAAACCGTAGATAAAAAAAGGGGGGTTCTCTCTCTGATCACTGCCACTGCATTCTTTTCTCATGTCGCCTCATCGTAGCCGCGCCTTACATCCTCTCCTTACAAAGCCTTATTCACAGACTTCTCTCCTCGAGCCGCCTCTAATCGCTTCCTCTGGAATTTTCACTCGACAAAATTACATTTTAGCTTAGAATTCTTTAAAAGTATCTTTTTTGTTATTCATATTTATAATACATCAATTTATATATTTATATTTAATCAGTTAGAAATTCAATATAAAAGTGTATCTCATGTTTTAGGCGTCTAGAGAACCGTGAATCCATGAATCCGAATTGTCTCGTATTCAGTATTTGTCCCCGAATATGTGCTACATAGCCCTAACTAGCCGCCATAATCGCCGGCACCCTCCTCCTTCCCTGCTGTTGCTGCAGGCACCACCCTCCAATTCTGCGTCGCCGCCCTCCTTCCCTTCATATTCTTCTTTCCTTTTCCATGGTTGATGCCTTATCCCCCTCGTCGTCTCCCTTCATAATCTTCTTGTTTTCTCCTAAGCTAACCCTAATTGTAGCTACCTCTACCGCCCTTCTCTCGCCACCATCACCCACCTCCGCCATTCATCGTCGTTGCTAAAGGGGTGCTTGGTAAGTAGTAATCTAGAAAAGAATCCTAAATTCCTACAAAATATACATATGCTTGTTTTAATGCAAATCATATTCCCAGGAATTTATGATTTTTAGGGAATTAGATTACTCCATACCACGGGAATCCTATTCCCGCTCAAATAGGAGTCTATCCTTATATTGCCTCCAAATTTTCCCGCTTAACACAACTAGTGCTGTGACCGCGGTCGTTGCCTGCTGCCCGCTGTCAACGCCATCCCTTCATCGGCAACACCCTTGCTCATCAACACCGGCCGCCATCCTCCACTATCGTCGGCCGCTACGGCCGCTCATTGCCCTTCGCCGTCCTCCCTGACTGGCCACAATTGGTCATCGCCCTCCATAGCCAATCGTCGCGTCAAGTATCGCATGTTGCCGTCTGGTGGTTATCGCCCTCCGCAATCGGCTGATTCTTTTTTTGTCATCTCGTCTACAATCACAACCGCTGCCGTCCGGTGCTGTTGCACACATATATTGCCGTAAATGATTAAAATGTATCAATCGGGTTAATGCAATATTCTCTGGAATCATGTGACCGGGTACAACATTCTCAGGAATGTGTGGATTTCCATTATCTTTCATCCCATGTACCAAGCATCCCTAAATGTTTAATTAAAATTAGAAATAAAATAATTAATGTAATTTAATTAATTATAATTATTAAAAGGGCAAATTTTCATTTTAGATACACAGTTAACACCGTTAAACATGAACTAGCGTTGACCATTTGTCATAGTAGTTTTTTTTGGAGTTTTCATATCTTTAGGTAGTTTGTTGCCGAACCAAAAAACCTTTTAGGAGTTTTATAAAAATAAACCTAATTATAAAGTTACTTCCTTATGAGAAATAGATAAATATTGTATGAAATGTGGTGGCTTACAAAATAACAGAAACATGTAGAATTGTTATTTAAACTGCTCGCATTTGCCTTTACATTGTTTTCCCTCCTTATAACACATAAAAATGAGAATGCTATGATAAAGAATCTGCACAACTTCAAATACTTCTACAATGTGTTAAAAACTGTGCTGTGGGCATAGATATATGGACCAAATAATAACATAAACATATATAGCTTTGTGAACCTTAAAAAGGAAAATCACTAACCTGTTGGTATCCATAATCACTTGGGTAGGTCAAGTACCTGCAAATTAAGACAAATTTTTGGCATAAGAGAATACAACTCTCAAGTAGTGCTAACGAAATAGGGCAACCATAAGCCTATGACAACCTTTCAATACGTGGGTCCCCTTAATCTCACTTTATATATATATATATATATATATATATATATATATATATATATGAGAATAATGGAGGGAATATATATATAAGAATAACGGAGGAAAGAGGCCATTTCCTCCTATGGCGTCGAAAAAGTATGCTCTCCGTCGTGTTTTCCGACGATCGGAATCTATCATCTTCATCGTTATCATATAAGATGTGGGTACGCCAAATTTCATGTGATTCTACAACTTTTTCACCATTGATTTAGCAATGTAAAAAGTTCTATTGTCGATAAACCGTTAATTTTGAACTTACTATTTCAACGGTGAAAAGTTGTAGAATCACATGAAATTTGGTATACCCATATCTTAGATGATAACGATGAATATGATGGGTGCCGATCGTCGGAAAAAATGATGGAGGTTGTATTTTTTCGATGCCATAGGAGGAAATTCCCTCCTATGGCACCTTTCCTCCATTATTCTCATATATATATATATATATATATATATATATATGAAGTTAACGGAGGAAAGGTGCCATAGGAGGGACTTACCTCCTATGGCGTCGGAAAAATGTACCATCCATGTCTTTTTTTGACGATCGGCATACATCATCTCCATCTTTATCATCTAAGATGTGGATACTCTAAATTTCATGTGATTATAACATTTTTTCACCGTTGATTTAGTTGGTGCAAAATTAATGGCTTACCGACAATAGAACTTTTTACATTGCTTATTCGACGGTGAAAAGGTGGTGGAATCACATGAAATTTGGTGTATGCATATCTTAGATGATAACGATGATGATGATGTATGCCGATCGTTGGAAAAAATGGTGGAGCTTGTATTTTTTTCAACGCCATAGGAGGAAATCCCCTCCTATGGCGTCGAAAAAATACATTCTCTTATTTTTTTCCGGCGATCGGCACCCACCATCTTCATCGTTATCATCTAAGATGTGGGTACACCAAATTTCATGTGATTCTACAACCTTTTCACCGTTGATTTAGCAATGCAAAAAGTTCTATTGTTAGTAAACCGTTAATTTTGAACCCACTAAATCAACGGTGAAAAAGTTGTAGAATCACATGAAATTTGGTATACCCACATCTTAAATGATAACGATGAAGATAATGGGTGCCAATCGTCAGAAAAAATGAGCTAGCGTGTATTTTTTCGACGCCATAGAAGAAAATTCCCTCCTATGGCCTCCTTCCTCCATTAACCTCTTTTATATATATATATATATATATATATATATATATATATATGAGATTAATGGAGGAAAGAGGCCATAGGAGGGGATTTCCTCCTATGGCGTAGAAAAAATACAATCTCCACCATTTTTTCCGACGATCGGCACCCATCATCATCATCGTTATCATTTAAGATGTGCGTACACCAAATTTCATATGATTCCACAACTTTTTCACCGTTGATTTAGTGGGTTCAAAATTAACGGTTTACCGACAATAGAACTTTTTACATTGCTAAATCAACGGTGAAAAAGTTGTGGAATCACATGAAATTTGGTGTACGCACATCTTAGATGATAACGATAATGATGATGGATGCCGATCGTCGGAAAAAATGGTGGATGTTGTATTTTTTCTACGCCATAGAAGGAAATCCCCTCCTATGGCATCTTTCCTCCATTATTCTCTCTCTCTATATATATATATATATATATAAAAAAGTGACTATTGAAGTAATGAAATATAAGTGAGATACCAGATGAGGTTCAACTTTAAGATCTAAGTCAGATAACCATAGTCTACTTTCAACTTTTACTAGTTTTTTAAACCAAAAAACAATAAGAGAAGGTAAAGGTGCAATTCATTTTGTTTCTCCATGGTGGGGAAGAGGAAAGGGGCCCTTGGGTTAAATGCTCCACCAATCCACTTAATGAGATCTTCCCGTATGGGCCCAAGTCAGCAGGTTGGGCCCACCTAATGTAGGCGGCTTAGTGGACCGCAAATGGTTTATTTAAACCAAAGGATTCCTACACAACCATTTTCTACACAACAAACTACACAACACTCACAAAATCAGCGGGTTCCTCACTCAAGCATGTGGGCCCCACACCAAATGTTTTTGCGTAGTTTGTAGTGTAGGAAAATTGCGTAGCTGGTCTTTGCTCTAAACTAAATCTAAAAAGAGCAACCAACTTCTTCTGTCATATACAAATTAAGAGAGCCAACCCATAGGGAGTGGGGTAGAAGACGGGAGGCATTTGAGCTGGCAATCTTGTATACATGGGCCCTACGGCTTGTGGTGGGCCCTGCTGAATGATCCCTGCTTGGCTCCTGCCTAAAATCATAAAAGCATCTCAAATAGATCAAAATTCTTAAGAAACTGAGAGAGAAATGTATACATTGATAATATCAACTAAACTATTTCTAAAATATCTTTGGCAATTGGCATAATTATTATTTAAATGGACAGGATTTGTTATGTTTTTTTGGGGGGTGGGGGTGAGGGTGGGTGGGGACCTAAAAGGGAGTGTGTTCTCCCCAGAAGCTGCTACTTGAAAACTCATCTAATGTTTTCAGAAGATCTCAGGTTTGACTCAATAAAAAAAGACCGGAGATGGATCGTCCAAATTGTCCTAGATTCAAGCATGTAACAAGAAAAAACAGTAAGAATGGCCATCATAATAATTGGAATTTTGCAAAGGTTTAATAGAAGTTGGAATCATATTAGAAGAATTAATGACGCTCTCGCGCGAGGAAAGAATTTCATCACCATTAATCCTGGCGAGCTTAATGGTGAACCTGAGAGATCATTTGGTTTTTTTTCCACTTACAGGTGTCATACTTTTGCTCCTGAGTATCGACCCTTGATGAGGTACATGTCAAGTCAAAAATAGTAGGCTTTCTCACTTATCTATTAGCCCATTGCTACCATAATAATTCCAAGTATAGTATGAAAATTAATAAAAGTACCAAATAAAAAATTAAACTTATATTTAATCTAAACCTAATACATCCCTAAACGATTTAAACTAGAATCTCAACTCTTGGTCACTAAACAAAGTGCCAGCCTGTCCCACATGAGTCCTGATCAAGTGAGCTGGCAGGCTACTTTAACGATGTCTAGGCCCCACCGTATCTTGAACTCCTGTCTAGCCAATTAAGCCTTAATCATGTTTACACATTTCTGCAGATGATTAAACTTATGGCTTATAGCATATAAAAACATTAGAGTTTAATAGATATGAAAGATTGTTAAATACAATCTCAGAATGATAATTTACTGTTTTAACAAGCTTTTCTTTACAACATGTCTCTCTATCTGTGTCTCTACTATTATACCGCAATCTTTTGGAGTTGTATTTTGGAATTCAATTTGTTTCATAGTTGACTGCAAATTTGCTTATTTTTCCACGCAACTACTTCATATTTCTGCATTCCTCAAAATCATGGGATAGAATAACTATCTCCAACAATTTGTGTTCCACGTGTAAAGCACGATCCAGAAAACAAATAGCCGTGTCTTAAGAAGTTCTTTGTATTTCAAGAAATAGCGATCATACCTCGTGGTGGGGATGGTCGTGGCTGGCCCATGGAGGCAATGTTGCAGTTGGCTCGCCTTCCATTGATGAAGGGGTTTGGATCCGCCACAGACTGTTGCGCCGCTTCTGGGTCTCGAAAAGTCACCTGATCATTATAAAATATTTTATAACATGATTTCCCAGATCATGAAATCTTTCTTAGATAGGGATGTTTGCAAGTACCTTATTATTCAAATGAAACAGGAACCACTGGTAAGAGATGGAGCTATTAACAAGATAAAGGAAAGGGACCCAAAATGATACCCTATAGCTAAAGTACAATTAATTAAGCAAACATTTCCAAATCTTTCTTGCCTTTTTTCAGATTCACATTTTCCAAAGCATAGATAAAGTATGTATGTGTATCTATATTCCATGTAAGTTGGGCTCAGACAACCTTCCCAGACCATCAATATTTATGCATAAAAGTACAGCATTTACAAATTGCAGTGGATATATAGAGATATACACACACACCAGAATAAAGGAGGAAAGATGTCATAGGAGGGAATTTCCTTCTATGGCATCGAAAAGATATATCCTCTCTTATTTTTTCCAACGATCGGCATCCACCATCTTCATCGTTATCATCTAAGATGTGGGTATACCAAATTTCATGTGTAACTACAATTTTTCACCGTTGATTTAGTGGGTTAAAAATTAACGGTTTACCGACAATAGAACTTTTTATATTGCTAAATCAACGGTGAAAAAGTTGTAGAATCATATGAAATTTGGTGTACCCATATCTTAGATGATAACGATGAAGATGGTGGGTGCCGATCGTCCGAAAAAATAAGGGACGGTGTATTTTTCGATGCCATAGGAGGAAATTCCCTCCCATGGCCTCCTATGGCGTCGAAAAAATACAACCTCCATCATTTTTTCCGATGATCGGCACCCATCATCATCATCGTTATCATCTAAGATATATATACACTAAATTTTATGTGATTCCACCACCTTTTCACCGTTGAATTAGCAATGTAAAAAGTTCTATTGTCGGTAAACCATTAATTTTGCACCAACTAAATCAACGGTGAAAAAATGGTATAATCACATGAAATTTGATGTATCCACATCTTAGATGATAAAGATGGAAGTAATGTATGCCGATCGTCGAAAAAAATTATAGTGTGTGTATTTTTCCGACGCCACAGAAGGAAATTCCCTCTTATGGCACATTTCCTCCATTAACCTCATATATATATAGAGAGAGAGAGGGGGGGGGGGAGAAAGAGAGAAAGAGAGTGTGTTAATGGAGGAAAGATGCCATTAGAGGGAATTTCCTCGTATGACATGGAAAAATACACCCTCTATGATATTTTTCGACGATCGGCATATATCACTTCCATCTTTATTATCTAAGATATGGATACACCAAAATTTCATGTGATTATACTATTTTTTCACCGTTGATTTAGTTGGTGCAAAATTAATGGTTTACCGACAATAGAACTTTTTATATTGCTAATTCAACGGTGAAAAAATGGTGGAATCGCATCACTTTTGGTGTATGCACATCTTAGATGATAACGATGAAAGTGATGGGTGCCGATTGTCAAAAAATGATGGAGGTTGTATTTTTTCGACGTCATAGAAGGAAATCTCCTCATATGGCATCTTTCCTCCGTTATATATATATATATATATATATAACGGAGGAAAGTGCCATAGGAGGGAATTTTCTTCTATGGCGTCGGAAAAATATATGCTCCATGATTTTTTTCGACGATCGGCATAAATCACTTCCATCTTTATTATCTAAGATATTGATACACCAAATTTCATGTGATTATACCATTTTTTCACCATTGATTTAGTTGGTGCAAAATTAATGGTTTACCGGCAATAGAACTTTTTACATTGCTAATTCAACGGTGAAAAGTGGTGGAATCACATGAAATTTTGTGTATGTACATCTTAGATGATAACTGTGATGGTGATGGGTACCGATCGTCGGAAAAAATGGTGGAGCTAGTATTTTTTTGACGTCATAGAAGGAAATTCGCTCCTCTGGCCTCTTTTCTCCATTATTATCTCTCTTTCTACATATATATATATATATATATATATATATATATATATATATATATATATATATATATATAATGGATGCCTAGCCCTTGAGCAAAACAATATAGGAAACCCTACAAATAGGTTAGCTCTCATTATTTCAGTGTTTTCTTACATTTATAGAAATGAAAATTAAACAGAAGAAGTTATAATCCTCCAAATGCAAAATTATCACGAATTATTACACTAATATGTACAAACACAAATATGAGGCAACAGCTGCACTGAGCCTATGAGAGAAAGAGACACAAAGGTCCTACCACCACATCAAAATTCCAAAGCTGCGGATAAAATTGAGGTAAATGCCTGAGCTTTAAATGGCGTTTGATGGAACTATGAAGATCACTATACCACATACAAACTCAACAACGGTTGTACATTAAGTTTGATATATAGATATATATATAAAGAAAGAAAGAAAGAGATGTACATATGAAACTCTGAATGATTTAAAGATCACAAAAAAACAAGTGTGACTAACATTAAATTTATCATGAGAGAGAGAGGGAGACTTACAAAGCCATAGCCCTTCGATTTCCCGGTGTTCTTATCAGTTATGATAACAGCCTCAAGTATCTCCCCAAACTGCTCAAAATAGCTCCTCAACTCCTCTGTAGGTGTCTCCCAAGCCAATCCCCCAACAAATACCTTAGTCAAGGTGGTGTCCCCGAATCTTGATCTGTGCTGTTGTGGACTCAAAGCCATCTCTCTTCAATATATCTCTATCTATAGTATGATGGTGCTGGCTTTGTTATCGACAGAAGCCACCCTTGATTTCTGCTTCTCTTGATCTTCTTCTATGGTGCTCCCTGCTTCCATATCAAATGAGAGAGACAGAGAGGAGTAATTGGCTTGGGGAATCTAAAATTAGCCAAGGTGAGAAGTTGATCCGACAGGTGCAAAGAGTTTCCAAGCTGTATGAACTATGAATTGGGGTTTGTATGTCTCATGACAGCTTGCCTTGGGCTCTCTTTTCTCTCTCTCTTTCCACTTGGTGCTTTGTTTTGTCCTCCTGTCTCCAGCACATCAACAAACATAAACATGTCAGCCTCTAACATATTATATATATATACAAATTAATGCATAAAGGCTATAGCTTAAGAAGGCACCAAAAGACAGTTTAGCAGTTTAGCTCTCATGCTGCACATGTAGATCAAAAGAAAACTACGAACCACAAAAATCTCCGGGTGTTGCGGCCGTCAGCTGTTGCTTAATGAGTTTTGACTTTTGATCAATTCGTTTTTGCGCTAGGGGAGTTTGAACCAATGATATATTATTCACTTGAAGAGGAAATGTTGTTAGTATTTCAGCCATGCTCAGTTGCTTCGCACCCCCAAATACTTCCAACAGAGATGTTGCGAACAGCCCCTTAATTTCTTTCATATATAGATAATGTTCTCACGTCTTCCTTTACAAACCCCTTAAAAGTTTCAGCTTGTTTCAAAAAATCTCTTTTAATTGGTATCTATTCAGAACTATTCAATATGAAAGGAAACAAATGAGCAACCTTTCCCAACCACTTGTGTTTTTACCTCAACTTTTGCTGCAGAGTATCATAATTTTTTCTTCGACGTTCTGCTTTAATTCCCTTTTTATGTTCATAAATTCTACGAATCTTTTGCTTAATTAGAACCGGAGTACCGATATTTAATGGCGAAATGTAATTAAATGGTGCTTTAGTAATTAGATAAAAAGGTTGAATGATAGATTAGATGACAATATGTTGGAAATATGTCGAAATATACGCTCGCTCCGTTGAAAAAGAAGACTTCTACAGCAACTGAAAAGATTTAGGAAGTAGCATAAACATATAAAAATAATTCAGATGAACATATACAACTTCTATTATTGAATATGATGATAGGCACAATATGGGCATATGTCCAATATCCCATCTTTGCAGTTACTTGCCTGTTCAGCAAGTGATCCAGGTTGGATGGGGGATTAAAATATGTAATCACCCACTGAAAAAAGCACAATCTGTGTGTGATTCAGCTGGTGAGGCCCACCTCGTGTCAACCAGTTTACATTATCTGCTTGGCACCAGCACCTTAATTAGGCCCCTTTCATGAACTTGCAGCTAATCCAAAATCCTACAGCATATTCTGGAACTAGGAAGGGAATGCATTACGGCAAACTCCTATGAAACACCCTGAGCATGTATTCAGGCATTTATTGGACAGGATGATTGGTCAAGGAGTTTAATCTAATTTCTGAAAAAAAGATTATCAATTTCCCTTCATCTAGACCTTTTTTAAGTCTGGTCACAGAATGCCAGCTAGTCGTTAAGGTCACGGAAAGCCTTCTTCTGTATGGAGTGTGATCCGGTATAAGTTTTGGTCCTCGTTGCTGTATGAAATTAGATTGCATTGTTGCAGGCCAAAAAATTGTTAAACCCGCAAACACAATTGCATGTACATGCAGAAATAAGGAAAACTGTCATTCTCGAGGGCGACAAGCCCGCGACGTATTCATACCGAGAAGTACCCCATCCCGATATGAATACGCTCAACGTCTGGATTAAGTAGAATAAATATATTACCAACAAGAATTTAAAAATAAATATATCCCTCAACATTTATTACAAATTTCAAGTTCACCGATAAAGTCTTAACAACTTCAAATAAATAAACAAGAGTAAAAGGAAAATGTCTTAAACATTTAGGCACACTAACTGAAAAGGAAAACTAGAGCTCGGATTGACTAGAAAGATATTGACTGTCCTCCTCGGTTGGTAACACCTTGTGTCTAGCCTCTTCTTTTGTCCCAATGTCGTCTGACGACATTCTCCAGAAAATAAAACAGAAAATATGAATGCCGTCAGCGAACTAAAGTTCGGTAAGTCCCCATTTTATATAAAAAAAAAACAATATTTGAAACAAAACATCGTATACATAATACAAGACATTTTGTTTCTGGTATGTTAAAACTTAACAAAAGGTCATACAGGATTATTGTCGGTTTTCTTGCATAACTAAATAACATGGTATAACAAGATATTTAATTATTAGTTATTATAAAGTATATTCTAATTAGAGAATAATGGAGAAAAGAGGCCTTACAAGGCTTTTTCGTCAGGTGGCGTCTAAAATATATATCATCCGCGATTTTTTCGACGGTCGGCACCCATCATCATCATCTTTATCATGTAAGATGTGAATACACCAAATTTCACGTGATTCCACCACTTTTTCACCGTTGAATTAGCAATGTAAAATGTTCTATTGTAACCGTTAATTTTGCACCCACTAAATTAATGGTGAAAAAGTGTTGGAGTCAAATAAAATTTGGTGTATCAACATCTTAGATGAACATGAAGATGATGGGTGCCGATCGTCGAATAAAATCGTTGAGGAAGTATTTTTCGACGCCGTAGAAGGAAATTCCCTCATGCTGCATATTTCCTCCATTATTCTCTTCTAATTAATCATTAATTATTGCAGTATAATCAAACTAAGTATATAATGTTTAAGTGTTGAGATATAAGACATGTTCTAAATATTAATTTTATGGTCTAATTATTATATTTTATTTCACATCAAATGTTATGCAATATATATATTCTCTGGTTAGTGCTATTCATTATTTTAATATGCATTATTGGATTATGTTATTCCAAGTGTTAATCATATAATAGATTGATTACTAAATTGGTTACACAATAGGTAGTATATATTAGTGGTATTAGTATAAGACATGAGAATAATTGTGAACAGTAAACGGTAGTACGCATGTCAAATAAGTAACATGTGTTGATCAATACAAGATAACTAGAGTATCATAATATTCGATATATCAGTGTTATCAATTATAGGTATAAGCTCGATTTGTGAAAGTTTTATTATATAATTAGGATATTCCATAATTCCTACGGAACACGAGATTCAAGATTTATATATAATACAATGTACCATATTCTCCGGTACCACGAGGAATAAGATATGATCCCCTGTTACACAAAATAACCTTATTCTGAGTAATGGAGGAAAGAGGCCTTAGGAGGCTTTCTGCGTTAGATGGCGGCACAAATCACGTACTCCATTTTATTCGACGATCGGCACCGGCCATCTTGATCTTCATCGTCTAACATTTCGATACACCAAATTTCATGTGATTCCAACACCTTTTCACCGTCGATTTAGTGAGCGCAAAATGAACAGTTTACCGATACATTGCTAAATCAACGGTGAAATGGTGGTGTGATCATATGAAATTTGGTGTATCGACAAATTTGAGGATGGACATCAAGTTGAAAGGTGCCAATCGTCAAATAAAATGGTGGAGGACGTAATTTTTGCCGTCACCTAACGCAAAAAGCCTCATAAGGCCTTTTTCTTCCATTATTCTCGCTATATATAGTGTCTATTATATATGTCATGTTCACGAGATTCACGAAATTCAACATTTACGGATTCATGTATTCACGAGTTCACGAGTTTCAAATATTCAAGTGGTTTATGTCAGGTTTATGAATTCAAACATTCAAGTGGTTCATGTCGAGTTTAGATCAAGATAATATAATCTAAAACCAGTTCGAGTAAAAACCTCAACCACTGCAGGAGTATTGTCCCCCACGTATGTTAAACTATACGTAATGGCTAGAAAACAACACTGTAAAGAAGTGTTATGAACTGCTAATTACTTAAGTCAATTGAAATCAGAAAATAAACAAGAAACATAGCCCTATGCGTTATGCAAACGTGAGTTCAAGTCTCGCCTAATTACGACTACTGGTTTGGGAAATATACGTGTTTTCGTATCGTTATGCAGAATATATCCAAATCTGTCCAGCCCCAACACATGTATTTAAAATACAGTTTGCATTATTTTCCGTCGGTTTTCAGGTCTTGAAAATTATTAGAAACTTGTAGGTCTTTCAATCTATTTATCCAAACAACTAGGTTCCGTGCAATTTAGATTCCTGAAACTCTAGTTAGGTCAAATTAATATCAGGATTTAAAACAGAAATTATAATTTCAGGATAGCAACTGTAGTATATCAGGTCGTTCTATACGTTTCTGAGTCGCCAAATATATAGGAAAGTTATAGGTCTGCCAATTAGACATCCATACATATAAGGTTTGTCACAAACCAACGTCGGGAACTCGAGTTATGTCATTGTAGGGTGTTTTTCGTCACACCATTGAGATGGGAATATGCGTGCGCTTGTCAGACGCATTACAGATTTCCCCTGCCTAGGGTAGGCTGGGGTTTATTGATTGTGGAAGTCCGAATCTCCGGCAGCCGCAGACTAAGCTGCCGCTAATTACCGCTTGACTTTGGAGCGGGAGAACCTCCGATTGACGGGTCAAACATATCATGCGGACCCAATGTGCAGTGTTGTGTTTTGAAGGGGTTTTGGATATATCAGGGACCCCGCAGAGTTTTTACGTTTTTTCTAACGGGGACAGTGTTGTGGAGTGTGTGTATAAAAAAATGGGAAGAATAACGTCCAAAGGACGCGTGTGCTAGCGCCTCACGTGCCTAGCACGCGGGCGCTGGGCGTTTGAGCGCCGGCGCCTCACGTGCCCGGCACGTGGGCGCTTGGGCGCCGGCGAAAAGAAAAAAGCCCCAGAAATAGGATTTAAATTCTAAAAGAGGATTTTGAGTGGAGTTAAACTCTAAAAATTTAGATTTGGAGTTAAACTCCTAGAGGATCTGGATTAGGAGTTAAACTCCTTTGAGAATTTGGGTCTTGGAGTTGAACTCCCCAAAGATCTTCAGAGGTTCTTCTCTGTTAAACCTTAGATCTTCTCTTGAGCCTTGGATCTTTTCCAAAGTGGTATTTTCGGAGATGGTTCTCCTTCTTCTTCCTCTTTGTTGGGCGGATCTTGGAGGAAAAGGGGGGTGAGATTCAAAATCTCCCATTTTTGAGATCTGATGGAAGATCTGAGTTCCCCTTCAAGGATTTGATGGTGAAAAACTATTTATTTTTAGAAAAGGAAGCGTTAAACTCTTAATTTAATAAAAAAAAGAAGGTTTAGAACCTTGAGGAAGGAAAAGGAGGCACAATAACCCTAGAGTTTTTTCTTTTAGAGAATGAAAAAGTTGTTCCAGATATTTTCATCATGTTTGCCTTTATAGGCTACAAACTTTACATATAGCCCCTTGGGCTTTATAAAATGGCATTTTGCCCATCACATGCCTCATGTGCTTACTTCTTTAGCACATGAGCCATGGGCTTTACAAAAATTTGGCTTTATGCCCATTAAAAATTACATCAAAATTATTTATTACATGATTTTTATTTTGGCATGGAGAAGGCCGGTGGCTTTATGTTCGGGCTCGACCCGAGCATTGTCCCACTTGACCTGGGCTTGGGCCTACTTAGCTTGAGGTTGACTTTGATTTTGACTTGGTCAACCGGGGTGTAAATTTTGATCCCAACAAATTGCCCCCATCAATAAATGCACACCACATATGTAGATTGTGTACATGAAATTGATGGATTTTCTTTCGCGTGGAGGTTGATTTAATTTGGTTCCCGTTTTGACAACGTGGAGGTCGTTTATGCCATTTTAGCGACGTGGACGGTCGATTCTGCCCTTTTCGCGACTTGGACGGTCGGTGCTGCCTTTTTGGGGACTTGGACGGTCGGTTCTGCCCTTTTAGCGACGTGGATGGTCGGTTCTGCCCTTTTAGTGACTTGGACGGTCGGTGCTGCCCTTTTAGTGACGTGGACGGTCGTTGCTGTCCTTTTTGCGACGTGGACGGTCGGTGCTTGATTTGACTTGCTCCGCTTTTTGCGGTGTCAGGGATTGGATTTGACTCGCTCCGCTTCCTGCGGTGTCAGGATTTGACTTGTTTCCGAGGTGGAGCTTGAGTCCGCCAGGGAGGTCGTTGGTTGTCTTGCTGATTTGATGTGAATTGGGTTGACATCAACATCACTACGCTGGAATATGGTACCAGGAGCGAATCATCATTTGCCATAAGAGAATTTGGGGATTTTGGTTCTGGTTTGGCATCAGCACCGCTACACTAGAATATGGTACCAGGAGCGAATCATCATTTGCAGTGAGGGAATTTCCTTCATTCCCAGTTTAACGACTTAGGGGTCATCTGCTCCCAGTTTAACGACTTAGGGGTCTATTGGATTGGAGTTTGGGGTTAGGGTAGGCTTCAGTGTTGCTAACACTGAAGCACATGTGCCAGGAGCAATTCATCATTTGCCTTTTCCTGTTGGGGAGCGATGGCTTAGGAGACAGGTTTAGGTCCCTATCACCTAAGGCTTTTCGATTTTATGAGCCGTAAGGATCCCATAAAAGTATTTTCTCCCTACAAGTCAAAAAGATCTCGTAGGTGTACTTTCTCCTTAAGGGTCGTGGGGACTCCCAAATGTGTTTTTCCTTTGTGAGTCGTAAGGATCCCACGAAGGTGTTTTCTTACGAGTCGAGAGAATCTCGTAAGTTTTGTTCTCCCCATGTATCGTGAGGACACATGTGGGTCTTCCCAATTAAAGCATAATTCCGATGGCGGAGACAGATTGTGGGGCTTGTGATTGCCGTGGGGCCTGGGTGTGATGAGAATTATTTGAGCCCATGGATTGTATACGGTAGTCAATTTGGGGACTGGCCGTAGGGCTGGAAGAATTTTAGGAAATTGGATTTTGGTTGGCGTCTACATCGCTGCACTGGAATATGATATCAGGAATGACTCATCATTCGCCATTTGGGGACTTGGAATTTAGATTTTGTTTGGCATCAGCATTGCTGCACTGGAATAATGCCAGGAGCAACTCATCATTTGCTCCGGGAAGACTTGGGATTTGGTTTTTGGGTCAGCATCAGCACCGCTAACACTGAAGCGTAATACCAGGAGCGACTCATTATTTGCCATTTCCCATTGGGGAGCGATGGCTTAGGAAACAGGTTTAGATCTCTATCACCTAAGGCCTTTCAATTTTATGAGCCGTAAGGATCTCATAAAATAACTTTCTCCCTACGAGTCGAGAGAATCTCACAGGTGTATTTTCTCCCTAGCAATCGTAGGGATTCCTAAGTGTGTTGCTCCTTTGTGAGTCGTAAGGATCTCACGCAGGGATTTTATCCTCACAAGGTCGAGAGGACTTTGCGAGTGTATTTTATCTCTTTTCACGAGTTTGCGCACTTTTGGGTTTTCACAAACTCGTCGGCAGTCCTGCTGTTTTTACTCACGGAGCCCTTTCGGGTTTTCATCCGTGCCCGTTATGCTTATGGACATACCGTTTCTTTTTCTTTTTCTTCTTCTTCTTCTTCTTCTTTTATTTGTGCACCGGTAGGACTTTAAAAGTAGTCTCATCGGCAGGACTTGGGAGAGATATGGGTTGTTTATGCCCGTGCATTGTATACGGTTTTACAGGATGCATGATCCAAACCGTAGGGCCGGTGTGCTCAATTTGCCTGTGACTTGGAGCACTCACACGTAATATTTCTTGAGATATCGACCATTAATAGGTGGCATGGTCTTTTCTCCCTCGGCATTTATCGGCTGGTAGGATCCTCCATCAAACACTTTCTCGATGACGTATGGTCCTTCCCAGTTTGGCTCAAATTTTCCTTTTGCATGTCGATTGGGGATGATCGGCTTTTTGAGGACCAACACCAATTCGCCTTCCTTGAAAGTGTGGAGACGAGTCATCTTGTCATAGGCCCGCGACATTTGGGCTCGATATAGCTCCAGATTTTTCTGTACCGCGAGCCTCCTTTCTTCGAGGGCGTCAAGGTCTTCGAGACGAAGAAGCATGTTTTCCTCTTCCATCAACTCACGCTGGACGGCTATTCTTTAGCTTGGAACTTCGACTTTGAGCGGGAAATCGCCTCCATTCCGAAGAGTAATGAGTATGGAGTGGACTGAATTGGAGTGTGGTGCGTGGTACGATATACCCACAACACCTCATGAAGTTTGAGATTCCAGTCTTTCTTGTTGACTGAAGTATTTTTCCTCAGAAGGTTGCACAGAGTTTTATTGAAGGCTTCAGCCAGCCCATTGGCCCTTGGATTATAGATGGAGGAATATCTCCAGTCTATCTTGTGTTGAGTAGCGAATCTTGTGACTTTGAAACTCTTGAAAGAAGGCCCGTTGTCAGATATGATTCTTCTTGGTGCACCGAAGCGGTATAGAATATTATGCTGGATGAACGTCAGAATATTTTCTGTCTTGACTTCTTTTAGTGGGACAGCTTCAGCCCATCTGGAGAAGTAGTCAGTTGCAGCCAATATGAACCGGTGGCCTTTGGACGACGGAGGATCAATTGGACCAATTATGTCGGTGCCCTAAACTTCGAAGGGCCATGACGCCACCGTAGGATGCAGCGGATTGGGATGCTTGTGAATGAAATCACCGTGAATTTGGCAGATATGACACTTCTTTGCATGCTCTTTACAATCCCTTATCATGGTAGGCTAGTAATATCCAAGACGTTTGATTTGAAGCCACATTTTGGGGCCGGATTGGTGAGCTCTGCAGACGCCTGAGTGAACTTCTTTCATGATTTTCTGGGCTTCGGCCGATGACAGACATCTAAGCCAGAGTTGGTCATATGATCTGCGGTATAGCGTATTATTTACAAATACGTATCGAAGAGCTCTCTTCTTCAGTTGAACCCTTGCAGATTTTCCTTCAGGCAGCTTGTCGTATCGGAGGTGCCCTATGAAGGGCTCGAAGCTTCTTCAGCAGGACTACTCTTCTGTTCCGTGCTTTCCTCTTCTCGTAGAGAGACTGGGGGTAGAATTTGCCGGCTCCTGACTGTGATCAGAATTTCTTCCATGTAAGGATCAGCCAGCTCCTTCATTAAGCGAGCGAGTACGTCAGCTATTCCATTCAACGCCCTAGAAACTCTCATCAGCTCAATATGGATGAACTGTTTCATAAGCTCCAACACCCGGCTTCTGTACCGAGCTAACTCGAGTTTGTATATCTTATAGTCGCCGCTTACTTGGTTGACGACAAGCTGGGAGTCACCGTAAATCCGTAGCCAAAGGATTTCCATTTCTATGGCGAGCTTCAGACCAGCTATCAGAACTTCATACTCAGCCTCGTTGTTTGTGCGAGGCTCGGTGAGAGCAAAAGAGCGTCGTAGAGTTTCCATCGATGGCGTGATGAACACCAATCCTATCCCCACTTTTATCTGTGGGATGCTTGATTTGCCGAAGCTCCTCATTGATGAGGCTCCGTCGAAGTAGAGCTCCCAACATGGCTCACATTTCTCGAGGTGCAGCACTTGTTCGTCTGGTAACTCGCAATTGAGCGGTGACCCTTCTGAAACGGGATGAGCAGCAAGGAAGTCTGCAAGAGCTTGTCATTTTACTGCTTTCTGAGTAGTATAAACTATGTCAAACTCAAGTAGCATGACAGCCCATCTTGCCATTCTGCCGGTTAGGCTTGCCTTGGTCATTAAGTGTTTGAGCGGGTCGACCTTGGAGATCAACATAACCCGATGAGCAAGCAGATAGTACCTCAGCTTCTTCACAGCGAATATTAGAGCCAGACATTGTTTTTTGATCGGGGAATAGTTGTGTTCCGCCCCGACTAGAGTTCGACTGAGGTAGTAGAGGGCATTTTCTTTTCCCTCCTCGTTGTTCTGGACAAGGAGCGCACCGAATAATTCATCTAGCGCGGCAGTTTAGAGAATCAGCTGTTTATTTGGAATGGGAGCGGCCAGCACTGGAGGGTGCAACAAGTACTGTTTGATGCTTTCGAACGCTTCTTGACATTCAGCATCCTAAACAAAAGGAGCTCCTTTCTTCATGACCTTTAAGAAGGGCCTACAGCTCCCGATAAATTTGAGATAAACCTTCGTATATAAGCAAGCTTGCCTTGAAAAGATCTTAGCTGCATCAGACTCTTTAGAGGGGGCATCTCCATGATGGCCTTTATCTTTGATGGGTCAACTTCGATCCCTCGATGTAGGACTATGAAGCCCAGGAATTTTCCCGATGACACGCCAAAAGCGCACTTTAGAGGATTCATTTTCAGATCGTATTCCCTCGGTCTCGTGAGAATGGTCCTAAGATCTTGGATGTGATCGGCCTTGGTTTTAGTCTTGACGACCAGATCATCAACATAGCATTCGACGACTTTATGGATTAGATCATCAAAGATATTGGTCATTGCCCTTTGATATGCAGCACCTGCGTTCTTCAATCCGAACGGCATCTCTTTGTAGCAGTATATTCCGATCGGTGTTCGATATGTTGTGTGTTTCTCATCCTCAGGCGACATCTTGATATGATTATATCCACACGAGCCATCCATAAAGGTGAACAGCTTATAATTTGAGGTATCATCGACCATCATTTCCATGACCGGTAGCGGGAAGTCGTCTTTAGGACATGCCTTGTTGAGGTCCCTGAAATCGACACAAACTCGGATCTGCCCATTTTTCTTCTTTACTGGGACTATGCATGCGATCCAGTCCGCATATTTCTCTTCCCTAATGAAGCTGGCATCGATGAGTTTCTTGGTTTCCTCGATGACCTTTTCTTCCAGTTCCCTTCTCATTCTTCGAGGAGCTTGTATGACTGGCTTAGCCTCAGGAGATATAGCCAGCTTAAGCACGACCACTTCAAGGGAAAGGCCGGGCATTTCTTTGTACGTCCACACGAAGCAGTCGGCGAACTCATGCAGCAGGGCAATTATCTGCTCCTTCATTTCCTCTGACAGGAGTGAGCTGATGTAGGTCGGTCTTGAATTATTAGGCGTTCCCAAATTGATCTCAGTTAGCTCATCGAAGGTTGCTTGTCCGCCATCTTCGAGCTCTTGAGGGGCTTCTTCTGGCTCGGCTAGCTTGTCTTCATCATTTGACCCTTCGCTGGCTTCACAAATATGGATCATATAGCATGCTTTGGCATCAGGCTGAATGAAACCTATGCCCCGTCTATCTGGAATTCGTCCATCGATGAGTGCTCGGACCTGAGGCGGATGCCATAGCCATTCATAAAACTTTGCTTCGGACTCCGTTTGATATAACCGGCATCCGCACGTTTTAAAGTATTCCCGCATCTCGGGCGCATAATATCTGGGATTGAGGACGGCCCTTATGCCTCTCTCGTATGGAAGGCATGTCACAGACAAATCGTCCGAGTGCACGACAGAATTTGATCCATAAAACAATATGCTCTTCTGTCCACTTTTCCTTCCGGGAACGTAGAAAGTTTTTAGTTGGTCCACGGTGGAAACTGACAATGCATCGAGCTCTTTGCACATCTGCTCCGGCACCCTTGTGATATCTAGGAACCCTTCTGTAACTTTGAAGGTCTCTCATAGCTTTGCTTGTTGCGTGGGAGCCCGATTTGCACAACTACTGCAAGACGGATCCTCTTCTTCTGATTCTTCAGTATTACTGCCTATACGAGGGCGAATTTTGCTGTCGAATGAGCCTTCAATATCGGACTCGTCCGTATCGCTACCGAAATGAGGGCGGGTTTTACGGAAGGACGGACTTCCAGTGTCGGACTCATCAGTGTCACTGCCGAAATGCGGACGCATATGAGGGTTTCTGCTTTTGAAAGTGACAGCCGACTCAGACTTGCTTTTGAGTTTCAGGGTCATTCTGTCTTTGGTTAGCTGTGGCTCGGCACTTTGGAGGTTCACAAAGTACCGGAAATCTTCATATCGAACTTCATGCACACCGAACGGCTGGATGTCTCCATCAATGCGTCTTTCTTCGCCATTTTTAGTATACTTTATGCACTGATGGAGAGTTGACGGAATGATACCGTAATCGTGGAGCCACGGTCGTCCCAAGAGAATTTTATAAGACGTGTCAGCGTTGATCACGTATATCTTAGCTTCGGTTTGCATATCCCCAAATTTGATTGGCAGAGCTATAGACCCCAGAACTTGCTGGCAGTTTTGATTGAAGCCTTGAATGACAATCCTTTCTCTTGACAGGTGTCGGACGTCCATTGACAAACTCTTCAGAGTCCGCAAGTTCATGATGTTCACCGAGAATCCCGGATCAATCAATATGCGATTAATCCAATCTCCGTCGCTGTACCCGGTCACGTAAAGCTGCCGATTATGCTCAGTCGTTCCCAGTAGCAAGTCTTCGTCCTTAAACATGACCGTGGCGGCATGCAAAGCGTACTAGACTTCTTTCATATTAATTTCTGCAAAGCGAGCCTGATACCGCTCGGGGTTTCGTAAAGCATGAATGAGGACATCTCTAAGCTCTTTAGATTGGACCAAGGCATCATAGATGCTCAGGAAAGACGGAAGCTTTCGGAGATGAGCCAAAACATTATAGTCCACCAAGGAAGGACTCGAATTTTCATGAGCCGGCTTTCCGCCATCTTCTTCTTTGGTGACCTGTTTTTCCTTCCCTTTTGAGGAATTGCACTGATTCGGCGGTAAAGCCCTGCCGCTTCTGAGCTGAATTTGGTTGGCCTTTGTGGCGAGCTCCTCGTCCTCTTTAGGAAAACAGAACTCTTCCTCAGAGTCACTGCCCAGATGGATAGCGTAGCAGGTCACTATAGGGATCTTTTCATTGGAGTCTTCTTCTAGCTCCTTCGGAATCTTAGCTGCTTCTACAGGGAAGAACTCTTTCAATTGGATTAGAGTTCTTTCTTTTTGTTCATAGTCTTCGAGAGAATCGATATATTTTTGAATGGTCGATCTCCCTGCAGACTCCTTTTCGCGTCGAGCTGCACTTTTCTTCTTCTTGAGCTTTTTGGATTTTGAGCCTGATTGAGCCGAATTGGCAGCTGGAATAGTGGGCCTCTTCTGCCCTTCCCATTTTGTTCTGGGCTCTTTCCGAAGTAACTTTAGCATCTTCTTCGTCTTATTAGATATGTGCGTACTCTACGGAGGCTGCGGTGAGTCAGTTTCATTTCTCAGGGCAACGGGTTCAGCAGTCTGCTTCCAGAAAGCTTCAGCTTCTGTCTGTATAAAGTTGGTGGTTACAACTTGATTGTTTACCAACACACTCTTGGACAGCTCGATCTCTCCAGCCTTGTACTGCTTCTCGACCCAGTCTTTGAAGATATAGCAATTCTAGATCGCATGGCTCACTACTCGGTGGTACGGGCAATACAGGAGATTGTCGGTCATTTTTGCTTCTTAAGGTCTTTTCGACTCCGGCAATTGTAGACCGTTGTTCAAGGCATTTTTAAATATCTTGCGGACCTTGTCCCTTCTAAAAGAGTAAACCTTGTTCTTTTTCTCCACCAGGGAAGGCCTTTCTTCCCCCAGCAATGGCTTTCGAGACCGTTTGGTTTTGGAATCGCCTGCCTTTCGCTTGTCTTCATTGTCGGACGCATTGAAGACATTGGTACTGCTGGAATTCCCGCTTCTACGGTTTTCATCCCGCTTGCTTTTCTAAGTCTTGTCTCTCTGAGAGTCCGGGGTACACTCTTGCTTCGAGCGTTCCAACATTTGGACTTTCTTGGTTAGCTCCTGAAACGTCTTGAAGCCTGCTGTACACAAGAATGGGACCATCCAATTGCTGAGGTTCCCAATGAGAAGGCTGACGGACTGGTCCTGCTCCAGCGGCGGTTCGCACTTGACCGTGAGATTACGCCATCGGGCAATAAAGTCCGTGTTGCTTTCATTTTTCTCCGGCTTGGTTCTCACGAGGTCAGCGATGGATATTTTGTCACTGACGCTCATGAATCTTTACCGAAACAGAGACTCTATTTGGGCAAAAGTAATGACAGACCCGTCTGGTATGCTTGCGTACCAGTCGAAAGCAACACCGGTCAGGCTATTGACAAACTGACGAAGAAGAAGCGCATCATTGCCCCATGTATTTCCGCACGATGCTTTAAAGTGGGCGACGTGCTGATTTGCATTTCCCGTCCCATCAAATCTTCCGAACTTAGGAATGACGTAGCCGCTCGGGAACTCGATCAGATCGTACTGTGCGGGATATGGCCGCCCACTACTGCCAATTTCTTTCTGAGCTTCAGCTTCGGCTACAAATGTTTTAACTTTTCTAGTGACCAAATCCATTATCCGATCTTGTGTTAGCGGGATAGTGCTATCTGGGGCTAAGGCGTCCCCAAAAGTGGAATGTGGTCGGCTTTCGTGCGGCTAGACCAATCTTAGACCCAAAGGGGCACGGCATCGGCTGCTTCGTGTTGTCATCACCCGGCTCATGAGTAGAGACTTGTGCTTGATTGGGACGCGCTCGAGCAATTTGAGCCGTAAGCTGCATCACAACGTTCGTTAGGTCATCAATTTTCGAATAGAGCTTGGCCATCTCTTTATCTTTGCTCCCGAGCTATTTTCGAAGCTCTTAAAGCAGCTCTTGCTCCACGGTCCTGGAGCGAAAAGTCAGCTCTTCCTCGCTGTCCGAGATTGACTCTACATGGACTGAGGGATATTTCTGCCTATCATCCTCATCGAGAGGGTTTTCATCATCCAGCGGAGGTGGCTGTTCTTAGGAAGCGGCAACCACATTCAAGCCAGATTGGGCTTGGGATGTGGTGGCCCCATCCTTGCTTTTGCTGCGAAGGTTGTCACTGGGGCGTGTGCCTGCCATATAGACCGTGTGGACAACATATCCGGCCATCATTTCATTATTGGTAGCTGATTCTGTGGACCACCATCTTGGCCCTTCTGTTTTGATAGCGGACAATCGATTGAAGATGGCTGGCCTAGCCGGATTCATAAGTGGTGCTGGCGCTTCCTTTCTGGATTTGCCCCGCTGTTTTCGCGTGGCGCAGAGCATCTGATAGACTCTTGAAGAGATGGTGTTATGCTTTCTCTTTTGGGGCTGGGATACGTCCCTTTGTGGCATTGTTCCGACCACTGTCTTCTTGATTCTGACGGTCATGACATTTTTCTGAACCCACTTAAGAGGTTCGAAGGAATTGCTGATTTTTACGGCCGACTCAGCCGTCGTCACGGAGTAACCTTGCTTTCGGAACCTTACAAGATTCCACTTGACCGAAGTATTAGCCCTCTTGTTGGCTCGATACCTGAGTCGCTTCTGTCTCCGCCTTTCTGTTTTGAGCACTTGGTTGATTTCGGCTCTTCGGGAAGACGCCGTAGACCGATTGACCGAGAGCCCAGAGAAGTTGCCTACTCGCGCGATTGTCAATGGCACCATCTGAACTTGCTGGAGCTCTTCGTGGCCCCATTGGTGTTGACGGCCTTGCCCCCAGTTGGAACAGTAGAGAGCCGTTCGAATACGGATTTTGCATTTGGGGTGGGATGTTTTGGCAACCACAACGTTCAGCCTCCTGCCCCTTGAGGTCGGTTTGGCCGCTTGGTTTGTTATGACCTCCGCCAGATGAGCGCTTCCAGCAAGGTAGATGATGACGGAACCAAATTGACGGGGTGGCTCCTCCCACTGCCGGCTGAGACTGGCAGGGAGAACCACACGGGCATTGATCTTGACCACGTACGAGATCCGGGTCACGTCGGAAGCTGGATTCATCTTAGAAGATATCGTCGTTGAAAGTTGATTGCTGCACTGAAAAAAAAATTATTCAAGTACAAACATCGGCATATATGTTAAATGAGTTCGTATGAACGCTTAACCCGAGGTATGGAAGGAGAGAGGTCCCACCGGACGTGCCAGAATCTGTAGGGTGTTTTTCGTCACCCCATTGAGATGGGAATACGCGCGCGCTTGTCAGGCGCATTACAGATTCCCCCTGCCTAGGGTAGGCTGGGGTTTATTGTTTGTGGGGATCCGAATCTCCGGCAGCCGCGGACTAAGCTGCTGTTAATTACCCCTCGACTTTGGAGCGAGAGAACCTCCGATTGACGGGTCAAACATATCATGCGAACTCAATGTGCAGTGTTGTGTTTTGAAGGGGTTTTGAATATATCTAGGGCCCCGCAGAGTTTTTACGGGGGTCCCGCTACCCTGATAGCGGGCTGGGGGTCAAGGGGGCTAACAACGCCCCGTTAGAAATTTTTTCTAACGGGGACAGTGTTTTGGAGTGTGTGTGTATAAAAAAGGGGAATAATAGCGTCCAAAGGACGCGTGGGTGCCAGCGTCTCACGTGCCCGGCACGCGGGCGCTGGGCGCTAGCGCCCGCATGCCCGGCATGCGGGCGCTTGGACGCCGGCGAAAAGAAGGGGTTTTCAGCCACAGAAATAGGATTTAAACTCCAAAAGAGAATTTTGAGTGGAGTTAAACTCCAAAAGATTTAGATTTGGAGTTAAACTCCTAGAACATCTGGATCAGGAGTTAAACTCCTTTGAGGATTTGGGTCTTGGAGTTGAACTTCCCAAAGATCTTCAGAGGTTTTTCTCTCTTAAGCCTTGGATCTTCTCTTGAGCCTTGGATCTTTTCCAAAGTGGTATTTTCGGAGATGGGTCTCCTTCTTCCTCCTCTTTGTTGGCCGGATCTTGAAAGAAAAGGGGGGTGAGATTCAAAATCTCCCCCTTTTGAGATCTGATGGAAGAACTGAGTTCCCTTTCAAGGGTTTGATGATGAAAACTATTTATTTTTAGAAAAGGAAGAGTTAAACTCTTGATTTAATAAAAAAAATGAATGTTTAGAACCTTGAGGAAGAAAAATGAGGCATAATAATCCTAGAGTCTTTTTTAGAGAATGAAAAAGTTGTTCGGAATATTTTCATCATGTTTGCCTTTATAGACTACAAACTTTACATATAACTCCTTGGGCTTTACAAAATGGAATTTTGCCCATCGCATGCCTCATGTGCTCACTTCTGTTGCACATGAGCCATGGGCTTTATAAAAATTTGGCTTTATGCCCATTAAAAGTTACATCAAAATTATTTATTACATGATTTTTATTTTGGCATGGAGGAGGCCGGTGGCTTCATGTTCGGGCTCGACCCGGGCATTGGCCCACTTGACCTGGGCTTGGGCCCACATGGCTTGGGGTTGACTTTGATTTTGACTTGGTCAACCGGGGTGTAAATTTTGACCCCAACAGTCATGTTTAAAAACAGTGCACGAATCAGGACAGATTCTGTCCGGATTCGTCACATAATTTTAAAAGGCAGAATTCTATAAGTTATGTTGGTTTTCAGGAAAATATTAAAATTAGAAAAATCTAGATATTCAATTTAGTTGTCCAAAACATTTGAGTTTCCTCAAAACAGATCTCGGAAGACAAATTTATGGGTCTCCGAAAGTGGCCGATAAAAACAATTTTCAGATTTATGAAAACAGTAAGTAAAATATTATAAAACGTGATTCGTAGTTTTAAAATAATATTGATTAATAACAATACAAGATAATCAATTGATACATTTGCATAAAAAGGGTTATGCAGACAATTTAAATTGTAGAATAAAGTTAGCAGTAGTTCACCATATGTGATAGTAGTAATGTTAGCATTATAATGACGGTAAACAAATGTTAGTTAATAATACTTTTACATAAGTAACAATAAAAGAGTGAATAGGACACAATTGTGATAGATCAAAATAAAAGATGTAGTTGATAATCATATCGGTTTGAGATATAACAAGTTATTATTTATTATGTTAAACACATATATAGAAGATTAGTATTTAATTGATGACAATGATATAAAGTGAGAATACAAGTGTAAATAAAGTCAAAACTAGAATATAATTGGGTGGTTACATAATAGTACAACACAAGAATATAAGTTGAACATTGTTTGATCTATATATAAAGAAAGATTAGTAGATTACATGATAATTATATAAAAAAAATTAGATACGATTAAAAATCATATTTATATATATTAATTATTACATAGCATTTGTTTTTACCGAATGATATGAGTTTTTCATGCATGCATATTTATATATAGTATGTTTATGGTAATAGATATGACATTAATAGTAGTTTAATCATATATATGGTAAAAAAATTTAAAATATTAAATTTTGGTGATTAAGATAGATGGGGAAAAAGAAAAGGGGACTTACAATTTGGCAACTTGATTTTTGTATCAAGTTGTCGGTTTCATTGTAAAGATAGCCTTGAGTCGGTTTCGAGGCTTCCAGCGTTTGATCAACAATTTCCACTTCTACTTTAATGAACGTTTCCTTAGGTTTTGTGGAATATCAGATTTAGGGATGAGAGAAAAATAAAGAGGAGAGTTTTCTTTCGGAGTTGAAAAGAAAGAAAAAATACGGTAGAAAAGAAAAAGGTTTAAGGGATTGAGATTTATTAAAATCCGATCAATCCCCCAAAATCAGAACAACCAAAAAAACAGTCAAAACAAATATCTCCAAACCAATAATTTAAAACAATAAATAAATTTATTTTTTTAATTAAGAGAAAAACTTTTATCTTTTTATATAAATAATAATAACTATGACCGAAAATACTCATATAAAATAATATAAATCAATTATACTAAAATAATTTTGTATAATATAACCATACTATATGAAAATTACAACAATAATTAAAACATACTGCTAACTAACAAGAATATAAATACAAATTAGAAATACAACAATAAAAATATAATCATATAAAACAATATAATAAACTAATAATTATAATAAATAAATAAATAATTTAGAAAGGCTGGGGTTTAAACTTAAGACATGTGAGGTAGCAATATAGCGTCTCAACCAATAGGATACAAATAATGACCATACATATATTCAAATAAAAATGAATATATACCGAGTTTAAAAAGATATTATCTTATTATAAAGAAAAGAGTAAATGGATTTTGCGGTCGTTACAAAAACTAGGGCAGAATGATAGTCATCATATGGTCTTAATTTCTCTTAGAGTCAGGATTGATCAGAAGCAAGCAACAGAATAATAAATTGAGATTTTGTGTGTAATCGGTTCTTGCCAGTTTTATGTATGTGTTAACAGATTGATAGTCTCACGTACATAATCACATATTCTTCCAAGTTAGACATCTAGCCAGCCTCGTATATACGGGATGTAGGGTTGTTAAAAAAACTCGAAGCTCGGCTCGGGATCGACTTGTTAAAAGCTCTGCTCGGGCTCGTTTGACAACTAAACGAGCCGAGCTTGGACAAAAATCTAGGCTTGGCGAAATAAACGAATAAACACGAACATGGCAAGCTTGAGCTCAGCTCATGTTCAAACGCAGCTTGTTTAAGGATGGCATGTAAAGTTGAATAATTTGTATCTTATTTAGTAATCACTGCGAATGATGTTAATCAAGAATTGCATCATAATAATTATTCAATCAAATATTGTTATGCTAAAATATTGAAGAATTTAAATAATTAATAATTTTCGATTTTGTTAACAAAGTTCAAGCAAGTTTTAAACTCGTTTATTTAATTATAATAACCGCATTCCTCCCTGCTCACTTTGTCAGATATAATATTTAACATTAATATGGTGTTATTATATATTGACGTAATTATTTATAGATTTTTTCTAGATTTTAGATAGACTCGCTCGGGCTCGACGAAGGCTCAAGGCTCAACTCGGACTCGTTTGATAAATAGACGAGCCAAGCTTGAAAAAATTTTTAAGCTCATTTAAATAACTGAGTCAAACCGAACAACCTAAATCTCGGCTTGTTTGGCTCGTTTAACAGCCCTAATGGCTCATATCTTCACATCAAACTGTTTCAACTCTTTGTAATGATCAACTTCCTCTACCAGTAAGACATCAAACCGCCTCCTATATATGTTCTTCCAAGTTCTAACCCTCCTTCCTTATCTATGTAACTTACATATTGATAAGAGATGTAATAAGTCGTCGACGGATTAAATCACCACAATTATGGGAACAAAAGAAATTGTGGAAATAAGTTTTCAGCATGTGGTTTAATGGTTGAAAACAGGCGCGCGCACTTCACGTTATTGTGCATGAGACCAAACAAATTTTGAATGATCTCAATACAACACAAAGAATAAAATTCGCTTACGTAAGAGATATACTAGGTTCATGCATCATCGTGGATCAATTACAAACAAGCAAAAGTAGCAGTTAGTATCAGAAAAGACTAGTGCTCTTAATATTAAATATGATGGACAGTGATACGAATTATATAAGCTACAGGAGAAAACACAAGCAGAATAGTGGATCAATAAAGCAGGATGACCATGACAATGGTTCACTACTACAAATAAGGGTTGTCCCTACGGATTTATCCGTAGGGGCAAACCACTGCCCCTACAGATATAGCCGTAGGGATAAGAAAATACCCTGTAGGTACAAACGTCGTAGGTGCAAATGGAAGCCTTGAACTTGCCTCTACGGATAAAAATTTGCCCCTACGGAGTTCTGTGTAGGTCCCGTTTGCCCTACGGAATAGGCCGTAGAGGCAAAAAATTTATTTTATTTACGGTTTTTTAAAATAGTTTACGTGTACCTACGGATGAATCCGTTGGGCCAAGTAATAGCCCCTACGGATACATGCGTAGGTACATATCCGTATGGGCAAAATATCAGGATTCCTGATATTTTGCCCCTACGGATAACTAGGTAGGGACATTTGTTTGTCCCTACGGATATATCCGTAGGGACAAGCTCAACCCCCTGATACTGAGATCACAGGGGAAAATATCAGTTTTCCTGATATTTTGCCCCTACGGTTTAATCCGTAGGGGCAACGTTGGTACCTACGGATTAATCCGTAGGTATATATTATCAGTTTTTTTTAAAAAAAGACTGTCTATTTTTTTCTCGCCCTGTGCATAATAATATATACATCGATCAAATATAAAATTAATCATCACACAACATATATCGCAGTATTTATAATCACACGCATATAATATATAAAAGAAACCAAAAAACAGAATATGATATAAATATAAACACCGTAAGACCACCAATATCAATATCGTCCAAAATGTAGTACAATATGTATCATATAAATAAATACATGTTTCAAAAAATAAGAATAAAAAAGCTAACCTATCTCGGTCCAGCTCCACCTCTGATAAACGCTAGAATCTGGCACGCCTACTCTTCGGTCAATAAATCATGCAATTCGGAGCGTGCGGGAGTCTGAGCGGGCTGTGGAGCTGGCGATGTGGTCTGCGCAGCCGCCGTCGAGGTAGTGGGTTGCGGAGCCGCGGCTGCGGGAGTCTGAGCGGACGGTGGAACTATAGGAGCTGTCTGCGGAACCGCAGCCGATGTAGTGGCTTGCGGAGCCGCAGCCGAAGGAGATGCATGTGAAGGCTCAGCCGATGTACCCTGTCGCGTCTGGACCTAACGTGTGTAATAAGCATGTAAGAACTGTGTATTATTCGAATTCGTATCATTATCAAGTTATTTCGAAAGCCCATTTGGATATCTAGTTTGGAAAACCGTAGTTATTTTAATTAGATATGTATGTATGATTAATCAAAACTAAGTCTACAACCAAATAAGCTCAGGTTACGTACTAATATTGGATATGTTGATATCTATAATATGACATGATATTTTACTATTAAGTAGTATACATACCAGCATCTCCTTCAACTCCTGAACGGTGGCCTTCAAGCTCTCCAGTTCCTACTGGACACGTCGCTCACTGGAGACGGAGAAAGTAACCGCCGGGGTGGAGTCCAACCTCATATGGGCCCTGCTAGGGCCCAGTCCCCGGCCTCTCTCCCAACCTCCGTGGTGCCCTCCGTGTGCGGCGTCCAGGACTGGAGTCAGCAGCCTCAGATCGCTCTGTCCGGTAAAATCGATCCCCGATGCCTCGGCCTGCTCAACCACCCGCTCCTACACCCATATTAAGCAATAAAGTATAAGTATAAAATTTAAATTTGAACCTTACAAAACTAAAATTTCAAATAGGGGTTGAATAAATATTAACACTTACGCAATACTCCTGGGTAGCGACATCGGAATATCGAAGCTCGCCCGTGGCGGGATCTGTCGAGGTGCCGTGGACGGCAAGATATGCGGACAGCACGCTCGGTGTACCACCTTGCGCCAGGGTCTGAGCTGTCTGCAATATTAGAAAATAACTCTTAATATTGCATTATATCACAAAGGCCGGTCTATTGTAATTTACCGATAACTCCATGGCTCGAGTAATATTCCTCGAGCCACCTATATAAGTGGGGCGATCCCTCTTCGCCGACTTCCTATTCTCTATATTTTGAGCGGCCTGTTTCTGCACAACGCATTCACATTTAGTTTTCTAATTAAGGAACAAAAAAAAAATTATATCATAAACAATGAATTACATTTAAAATACATATCTGTTTGCGTTGAGAGTCGAAATATTCGTACAATAGAGGCCATGTCTCTACGTCGACTTTCGCAAAGGCCGGAGTAGATAGGAGGGCTGCTCTCTCTGCCTCGAGGGTCGCCATCCACAGGGAGTAGCAGTCGGCCTTCAGCTCATTCCTGTTGTATCGGACCTTGGTCTGCATGTTCTTCATCAGGCCATTGTACAGAGCATGAAGGTCGAGCACCCTCCCAGGATGATCAGGGTCGGGTACAGGCTGAAAATCGTAATCCAACTGAAAATACAAAAAAACCATTGTTATTAGATTGCAAGTGTTAATAATAAATATATTGGATAAATCAAATGAAAATATATATTAATACCCGAGCCTGATCAAAGAAGAGGGCGAATGAGCGCCGGTGCTGCTCGCCCCACTCAACGTGAAGTGGATAGTTCTTCACGAGCCGGCTCTCATCCCCCATATACCGGCCGAACCTCTCGGCATGAGGACCGGTATAGCGATAATCAAGGGTAAAAAAGAGGGGGAATGCTGCCTCCCTCTAGCTCTGTCAGGCCTCAGCCTATGGGACTGATTCGGGCCTCGAGTCCCCCTCTGGGGATGGGGAGGCCCTGCGTCTGCAAGAAATATCAAGACAATCAATATTAAGACAAAGTTGTATTAAGAAATCAAGGTTAAACGAAAATTGAAGTGCGATATATACCTCCAGTGACTAAAGCATGAGCCTGGGCCGGGCAGCAGCACGAGCGGGACGATAGTTCCTCCGGTGAGGAACAGCCGGTGTTCCGGATGCGGACGCATCTCCTCCAACTAGAAAATAAACATTGACGCTAAATTTCCTTGAAGTTCATATTTATTCTATAGAGCATATGTAAAATGAATAAATATTTTATATTTATTCATACTAACCTACAGACGATGCGGAGGGTACGGAAGTGACAGGAGTGGCCCATGCGTCAGATGTGGACGCACCACCTATAATTAGACGATTAAAAATAGATTATATAAGTAATTGCAAAAACAATGTGTAGATCAATAATATAACATTCTAAATCAATATGCATGCACTATAGGATATATAAACATACCCGCAGATGCGGTGGTGTCACCACCAACAGCTAGACAATAATAAAAATTACTATCTAAGTAAGAGCAAAAGGAATGTGTGTATATTTATGATATAGCATTCTAAATCAATTTACATGCACTATATGATATATAAACATACCTAGAGGAGCGGGAGTGGCCTATGTCCCTGATGTAGACGCATCACCAACAACTAGACAATCAAATATTGACAATATAAGTAATTTTGACATAAACAGGCATGAATATCTATAATATTACATTCAAAATGGATATGTGTGCAATATACCTGGAGGTGTGGCAAAATCCACAAGGAAGGAGGCATCCGAAGGGGTCTCCGATCTGGGTGCAAGATCGGCCCTCTGAAGCTCCCTACGCGGCTCTCCGGGCGGCAGAACCGCTCTGCCTCTTCCTTTGCCTCTGCCGGTGCCGCGGCTGGAGCTCCTGCCGCCCCTCGCTGCTCCCGTCATCGTCATCAAATCTAGATAAACGGTTCATGGACGCATTAGACAATTATTAAAAGTATTGACTATATATGTATAGATCGTAAAATGTGAAGTAATAATATAACATTACTGATAACCTTTTTCGTTTCGTGGGCGCATTATACATATCTACTTGGATTTCATCGTCGATGTCATTTCTAACCCACGTAACTTCATGATAGGCCGAAGACAACCCGTCTTTCGAAACAGACGGTCGGAGCACTCTAAGCCTTCTCTCTTCTTCATCTTCATCGCTGTTCTCGAATTTTGGCACATCGTAGACATCTCTGGGTTTCCATCGGCATACAACACTCCATCCCGGATGCTTCAAACACTGTGAGTAATATACTTGGAACGCTTAGTTCGGAAAGATAAACGGATCTTCCTGACCGTAAAATCGAAGTGTGTTCACACTGGTCAATCCATATTCATCTATCCAAGTCCCAAGATTGCTTCTCCACTTATCCGTATCGGTTCGCGTATCGTACCAAGTACACTGGAATATATAAAAGGATTCTGATCGTCCGGGATAGTGGATGCCGATTATACAATTTAAGTACCCATAATAAATCACACCGTCCGATCCTACCGTCGCAATCCCACTATTCTGAGTGGTTCTAGATGTTTCTATGTCCTTAACTTCGAATTTGTATCCAAGGACACCAAATCCTTTGTAATATGCAACCTCCATACTAGGAAATTGAGCTAAACATCTTGAATCACTCTCAAATGATGCAGACAAGTTCGGATCGTGGATCTAACAAAATAAATTTTACGAAAAATACATAACGATACAAGTTTAGATTAAAACTGATAGCAATAAAATGTTATTCGAATAACTTACATGATCTGTGACCCAATCACAAAAATTATCCTCATGATATTTTTCCAATCGTTCTTCGTTCCAATCAGGATGCCCCTCACACATCTCATTAAAATGAATTCCGTTTTCGACAAATAATGGTGACATTAATATTATATCATTTCATACACACACAAACACAAATATAACAATTAATCCAAAAAAAACTTACTCTCTAATTTGTTCAAGACATGCGCAATTAAGCAAGATAAACCGGTATATCTTGTTGATAAACATAGTGTCTACCCTCTTATACTCGGCTTTACCATATGGCCTGTCTTGAATTCTTTGAGGCTGGTTAAGTTTTGTCTCAATGTTCTCGTCCAGATAGCGGGAACAAAATGTGGTTGCTTCATCAAGAAGATAGCCTTGCAAGATAGAACCCTCTGGTCGATTTTTATTGCGTATATACTTTTTAAGAGTGTAGAGGTACTTAATGAAAATATGTTGAATAAATAAATACGGACATACAGGACAACAATAAATTTATAAATTGCGCGAAACGAAAAATTACACGTACCTCTCGACGGGATACATCCATTGATATTGTACCGGTCCGGCTAACTTAGCCTCAGTTGCAAGATGAATCGTCAAGTGTATTATGATATCGAAGAATGACGGTGGGAAAATACGTTCAAACTTGCAAAGTATCAACGCAATAGAATTTTCTAGTTTATCCAGCGTCACAACCTCCAGTGTTTTAGCACACAACTCTATGAAAAAACAACATAGGTGGTTGATTATTAGACCAACCGATTCGGGGAGAGAAGTCCTGAGGGCTAATGGAAGAAGGTGCTCCACGATAACATGGTGATCATGACTTTTCAGCCCATCGATTTTGCCTTCCACAATTTTTATTTTCTTGCTGAATGATCCTGAGAAACCTGTGGGAACTTTCAAATCATGCAACACCTGCAGAAATCTTTTCTTCTCCGGTTGTGACATATGATAAACAGCATTGGGAAGTACAAACTTGCCCGGTTTACCCGTAACTGGTCTAGGGTGCAATTCACTTCTTATTCCCCACTCATGTAGATCCATCCGAGTATTCAGGTTGTCTTTCGATTTTCCGTCTTTACAAAGAAGCAAGTTGAGTATGTGCTCTGATACTCTCTTCTCTATATGCATGACGTCCAGACAATGACGCACTAAATTTGTTGACCAGTACGGAAGCTCAAAGAAAATGCTTAACTTGTTCCAAAATGGTGGTTTGACCTGTTTTGTCGGATCCATCCCGAAGGTCACATTATTGTAACCATCCCATTGAGCAGTCACGTCCTCTCCGGACGATGGGGATGGAGGTCCAAGAAGCTCCTGATGACCATCAAAGTGAACCGTGTCTGACCTATAGGGATGGTCTGGAGGCAGGAAACGTCGATGGCCGTAATAACAAACCTTCCTGCTAAAATTCAAGAATTTCGATATTGTGTGTTCATGGCAATGAGGACATACTTTGTGACCATGTACGGACCAACCTGATAGCATTCCATACGCAGGAAAATCATTAATTGTCCACATTAAAGCCGCACGCAGTATGAAGGTTGTATTTGTGTTTGCATCGTATGTCTCTACACCATCAATGAACAAAGATTTCAACTCCTCGATCAGAGGTCGGAGATAGACGTCGATATTTTTTCCCGGTGAGTTTGGTCCGTCGATAAAAAGAGGCATCATAAAGTATGATTGGTCCATAGCCAACCAAGACGACAGATTATAAATTATCATTACAACGGGCCATTTGCTGTGACTTTCAGCCATATAATTGAATGGGCAGAAGCCATCAGTAGCCAGTCCGAGCCGGACATTGCGAGGATCGCAACTGAATATTGCGTGCCTCCTATCGAAATCCTTCCATGCCGGTGAATCTCTTGGATGGCTCATTTTTCCATCTTCACTTGGAGGAGCACGGTGATGCTAAATCATTGCCTCGGCTGTTTTCTTGCACCTGAATAGCCTCTGTAGCCTCTGTGTTATGCGAAAGTATCGTGCTATCTCGACAGGTATATCAGGCTTCTTATCAGAATCTTTCGGCTTATACCTGGCCTCTCCGCATGTTGGACACTCTTTCAAATCTGAATTCTCTTTCCGGTACAACACGCAATTTTTAGGACATGCTTGAATCTTCTCGCACTTTAGACTCAAATCAGACATCATCTTCTGAGCTCCGTACCAGCTGTCGGGCACGTTATTTCCCGGGGGCATAGAATCTTTCAAGAACGAAAGCAGCATTGTGAATGACTTGTTGCTCCATCCATTTAGGCACTTAATCTGGAAAAGTTGGACGAACCATGAGAGGGTGGAATACTTCGCATTTTCATAAATTGGTTTTCTAGCATCATTCATGAAATTTTCATATTTATCCGCACGCGGTCCTTCACCGGAAAGAATGTCATCTTCGGTACGAATAGATTCACCTAGGGTAACCTCTACCATATCCTCCATTTCTTTTGATGGAAATAAATTACCGTCTTCTCCTTCTGCCGCATTACCGAATTCTCCTTCTTCACCTGCCGCATTATCGTGTTCTCCTTCTTCTTCTGTCGCATTACTGCATTCTTCTCCTTCCCCGTGATATTTTCAAGTTGTATAAAGTCTAGTAAACCCATATTTTACAATATGAAACTCTACCAATTCTACCTTCTGTCAGTACTTATTGCCACATCTATCGCATGGACAGAGAATCATCTCTATTATGATCTTATTATGTGCGCGTGCAAATTCAATGAAAGCAGCAACTCCTAAGACAAACTTAGGTTGCATACGTTATTGCCAATCCACATACATCCAGTCCTTAACTCTGACGTACTCATGGGCCAAGTTAGACTGTATAACATATAAATTGTAGGTTATGGTGACTATATTGAGAAATATAAGAACGGGATAGTTACAGACAAAGGAGAAAATCCGTGTATATGCTTTGTGTGTGCGTTTGTCGTTGAAAAGAATAAATTATCGAACTTACGTTAACCGATAGACGAGGAATAAGTGGCGCTTTTAGTTTCATATATTAGTATCGATGAGAATATGAAGTTTTCATATTATCATCGAGTATCATATATAAGTTTTAACTTGAACATCTTGAATCACTCTCAAATTATGCGTTTGTTGTGTATTCTTGTTGTATGTGTGTGTTCCGGCTGTCGGGGGTAAGGCTTCTATCCCATTAAGAATGTATAGAGCGAACACCAATTCGCTTGTGCTTTCAACCGTTTCGAGTAAATTTCGGCAGCACCTCCCCGCTGTTCTCCGAGTACACTGTAATAGAATAGATAATCATTTCAAAGCTGTGAAACAACGATGAAATGAACATCTAATCTATCTTAGTACACGGAGAACCAGCGGAAAGGTACCGACGAAATATCTCGAAACGGATGAAAACACAAGTGAATGAAGGTGTTTGCTTTATACATTCCTAACTTGTCCACATGGGACAAATTTATCGGTTAACATACGATTGAATCTTCTCATCGCATAGACTATACGACGGTTGTTAGTATCGAGCTATACCGTCCGATATATAACAACCTTCGTATAGTTCTATGTCACGACGAACATCACACGTATGTTAACCGATAGACGGGGACTAAGTGGCGCTTTTACTTTCATATATGAGTATCGATGAGAATATGAAAGTTTCATATTATCATCGAGTATCATATATTGGTTTTAACTTGAACATCTTGAATCACTCTCTAATTATGCGTTTGTTGTGTATTCTTGTTGTATGTGTGTGTTCCAGCTGTCGGGGGTAAGGCTTCAATCCCATTAAGAATGTATAGATCGAACACCCATTCGCTTGTGCTTTCAACCGTTTCGAGTAAATTTCGGCAGCACCTCCACGCTGTTCTCCGAGTACACAGTAATAGAATAGATAATCATTTCAAAGCTATGAAACAACGTTGAAATGAACATCTAATCGATCTTTAGACACGGAGAACCAGCGGAAAGGTACCGACGAAATATCTCGAAACGGATGAAAACACAAGTGAATGAAGGTGTTTGCTTTATACATTCCTAACTTGTCCACACGGGACAAATCTATCGGTTACCATACGATTGAATCTTTTCGTCGCATAGACTATACGACGGTTGTTAGTATCGAGCTATACCGTTCGATATTTCACAACCTTCGTATAGTTCTATGTCACGACGAACATCGCACATATATTAACCGATAGACGGGGACTAAGTGGCGCTTTTAATTTCATATATGAGTATCGATGAGAATATGAAGGTTTCATATTATCATCGAGTATCATATATTGGTTTTAACTTGAACATCTTGAATCACTCTCCAATTATGCGTTTGTTGTGTATTCTTGTTGTATGTGTGTGTTCCGGCTGTCGGGGGTAAGGCTTCTATCCCATTAAGAATGTATAGAGCGAACAACCATTCGCTTGTGCTTTCAACCGTTTCGAGTAAATTTCGGCAGCACCGCCCCACTGTTCTCCGAGTACACTGTAATGTAATAGATAATCATTTTAAAGCTGTGAAACAACGTTGAAATGAACATCTAATCTATCTTTGTACACGGAGAACCAGCGGAAAGGTACCGACGAAATATCTCGAAACAGATGAAAACACAAGTGAATAAAGGTGTTTGCTTTATACATTCCTAACTTGTCCACACGGGACAAATCTATCGGTCACCATACGATTGAATCTTCTCATCGCATAGACTATACGACGGTTGTTAGTATCGAGCTATACCGTCCGATATTTAACAACCTTCGTATAGTTCTATGTCACGACGAACATCGCACGTATGTTAACCGATAGACGGGGACTAAGTGGCGCTTTTAGTTTCATATATGAGTATCGATGAGAATATGAAGGTTTCATATTATCATCGAATATCATATATTGGTTTTAACTTGAACATCTTGAATCACTCTCTAATTATGCGTTTGTTGTGTATTCTTGTTTTATGTGTGTGTTCCGGCTGTCGGGGGTAAGGTTTCTATCCCATTAAGAATGTATAGAGCGAACACCCATTCGCTTGTGCTTTCAACCGTTTCGAGTAAATTTCGGCACCACCTCCCCGCTGTTCTCCGAGTACACTGTAATAGAATAGATAATCATTTCAAAGCTGTGAAACAATATTGAAATGAACATCTAATCTATCTTTGTACACGGAGAACCAGCGGAAAGGTACCGACGAAATATCTCGAAACGGATGAAAACACAAGTGAATGAAGGTGTTTGCTTTATACATTCCTAACTTGTCCACACGGGACAAATCAATCAGTTACCATACGATTGAATCTTCTCGTCGCATAGACTATACGACGGTTGTTAGTATCGAGCTATACCGTCCGATATTTAACAACCTTCGTATAGTTCTATGTCACGACGAACATCGTACGTATGTCAACCGATAGACGGGGACTAAGTGGCGCTTTTAGTTTCATATATGAGTATCGATGAGAATATGAAGGTTTCATATTATCATCGAGTATCATATATTGGTTTTAACTTGAAAATCTTGAATCACTCTCTAATTATGCGTTTGTTATGTATTCTTGTTGTATGTGTGTGTTCCGGCTGTCGGGGGTAAGGCTTCTATCCCATTAAGAATGTATAGAGCGAACACCCATTCGCTTGTGCTTTCAACCGTTTCGAGTAAATTTCGGCAGCACCTCCCCGCTGTTCTCCGAGTACACTATAATAGAATAGATAATCATTTCAAAGCAGTGAAACAACGTTGAAATGAACATCTAATCTATTTTTGTACACGGAGAACCAGCGGAAAGGTACCGATGAAATATCTCGAAACGGATGAAAACACAAGTGAATGAAGTTGTTTGCTTTATACATTCCTAACTTGTCCATAAGGGACAAATCTATCGGTTACCATACGATTGAATCTTCTCGTCGAATAGACTATACGACGATTGTTAGTATCGAGCAATATCGTCCGATATTTAATAACTTTCGTATAGTTCTATATCACGACGAATATCGCACGTATGTTAACTGATAGATGGGGACTAAGTGGCACTTTTAGTTTCATATATGAGTATCGATGAGTATATGAAGGTTTCATATTATCATCGAGTATCATATATTGGTTTTAACTTGAACATCTTGAATCTCTCTCTAATTATGCGTTTGTTGTGTATTCTTGTTGTATGTGTGTGTTCCTGCTGTCGGGGGTAAGGCTTCTATCCCATTAAGAATGTATAGAGCGAACACCCATTCGCTTATGCTTTCAACTGTTTCGAGTAAATTTCGGCGGCACATCCCCGCTGTTCTCCGAGTACACTGTAATAGAATAGATAATCATTTCAAAGCTGTGAAACAACGTTAAAATGAACATCTAATCTATCTTTGTATACGGAGAACCAGCGGAAAGGTACCAACGAAATATCTCGAAACGGTTGAAAACACAAGTGAATGAAGGTGTTTACTTTATACAATACTAACTTGTCCACACGGGACAAATCTATCGGTTACCATACGATTGAATCTTCTCGACGCATAGACCATACGACGGTTGTTAGTATCGAGCTATACCGTCCGATATTTAACAACATTCGTATAGTTCTATGTCACGACGAACATCGCACGTATGTTAACCGATAGACGGGGACAAAGTGACGCTTTCAATTTCATATATGAGTATCGATGAGAATATGAATGTTTCATATTATCATCGAGTATCATATATTGGTTTTAACTTGAACATCTTGAATCACTCTCTATTTATGCATTTGTTGTGTATACTTGTTGTATGTGTGTGTTCCGGCTGTCGGGGGTAAGGCTTCTATCCCATTAAGAATGTATAGAGCGAACACCCATTCCCTTGTGCTTTCAACCGTTTCGAGTAAATTTCGGCAGCACCTCCCCGCTGTTCTCCGAGTACACTGTAATAGAATAGATAATCATTTCAAAGCTGTGAAACAACGTTGAAATGAATATCTAATCTATCTTTATACACGGAGAACCAGCGGAAAGGTACCGACGAAATATCTCGAAACGGATGAAAACACAAATGAATGGTGTTTGTTTTATACATTCCTAACTTGTTCACACGGGACAAATCTATCGGTTACCATATGATTGAATATTCTCGTCGCATAGACTATACGACGGTTGTTAGTATCGAGCTATACCGTCCGATATATAACAGAATTCGTATAGTTCTATGTCACGACGAACATCGCACGTATGTTAACCGATAGACGGGGATTAAGTGGCGCTTTTAGTTTCATATATGAGTATCGATTAGAATATGAGGGTTTCATATTATTATCGAGTATCATATATTGGTTTTAACTTGAATAGCTTGAATCACTTTCTAATTATGCGTTTGTTGTGTATTATTGTTGTATGTGTGTGTTCCGGCAGTCGGGGGTAAGGCTTCTATACCATTAAGAATGTATAGAGCGAACACCCATTCGCTTGTGCTTTCAACCGTTTCGAGTAAATTTCGGCAGCACCTCCCCGCTGTTCTCCGAGTACACTGTAATAGAATAGATAATCATTTTAAAGCTGTGAAACAACGTTGAAATGAACATTTAATCTATCTTTGTACACGGAGAACCAGCGGTAAGGTACCGACGAAATATATCGAAACGGATGAAAACACAAGTGAATGGAGGTGTTTGCTTTATACATTTCTAACTTGTCCACACGGGAAAAATATATCGGTTACCATACGATTGAATCTTCTCGTCGCATAGACTATACGACGGTTGTTAGTATCGAGCTATACCGTCCGATATTTAACAAGCTTCGTATAGTTCTATGTCACGACGAATATCGCACGTATGTTAACCGATAGACGGGGACTAAGTGGCGCTTTTAGTTTCATATATGAGTATCGATGAGAATATGAAGGTTTCATATTATCATCGAGTATTATATATTGATTTTAACTTGAACATCTTGAATCACTCTCTAACTGTGCGTTTGTTGTGTATTCTTATTGTATGTGTGTGTTCCGGCTGTCGGGGGTAAGGCTTCTATCCCATTAAGAATGTATAGAGCGAACACCCATTCGCTTTCAACAGTTTCGAGTAAATTTCTGCAGCACCTCCCCGCTGTTCTCCGAGTACACTGCAATAGAATAGATAATCATTTCAAAGCTGTGAAATAACGTTGAAATGGACATCTAATCTATCTTTGTACACGGAGAACCAGTGGAAAGGTACCGACGAAATATCTCGAAACGGATGAAAACACAAGTGAATGGAGGTGTTAGCTTTATACATTTCTAACTTGTCCACACGGGACAAATCTATCGGTTACCATATGATTGAATCTTCTCGTCGCATAGACTATACGACGGTTGTGAGTATCGAGCTATACCGTCCGATATTTAGCAACCTTCGTATAGTTCTATGTCACGACGAACATCGCACGTATGTTAACCGATAGACGGGGACTAAGTGGCGCTTTTAGTTTCATATATGAGTATCGATGAGAATATGAAGGTTTCATATTATCATCGAGTATTATATATAGATTTTAACTTGAACATCTTGAATCACTCTCTAATTATGCGTTTGTTGTGTATTCTTGTTGTATGTGTGTGTTCCGGCTGTCGGGGGTAAGGCTTCTATCCCATTAAGAATGTATAGAGCGAACACCCATTCGCTTGTGCTTTCAACCGTTTCGAGTAAATTTCGGCAGCACCTCCCCGCTGTTCTCCGAGTACACTGTAATAGAATAGATAATCATTTCAAAGCTGTGAAACAACGTTGAAATGAACATCTAATCTATCTTTGTACACGGAGAACCAGCGGAAAGGTACCGACGAAATATCTCGAAACGGATGAAAACACAAGTGAATGAAGGTGTTTGCTTTATACATTCCTAACTTGTCCACACGGGACAAATCTATCGGTTAACATACGATTGAATCTTCTCGTCGCATTGACTATACGATGTTGTTAGTATCGAGCTATACCGTCCGATATTTAACAACTTTCGTATAGTTCTATGTCGCGACGAATATCGCACGTATGTTAACCGATAGACGGGGACTAAGTTGCGCTTTTAGTTTCATATATGAGTATCGATGAGAATATGAAGGTTTCATATTATCGTCGAGTATTATATACAGGTTTTAACTTGAACATCTTGAATCACTCTCTAATTATGCGTTTGTTGTGTATTGTTGTTGTATGTGTGTGTTCCGGCTGTCGGGGGTAAGGCTTCTATCCCATTAAGAATGTATAGAGCGAACCCCCATTCGCTTGTGCTTTCAACCGTTTCGAGTAAATTTCGGCAGCACCTCCCCGTTGTTCTCCGAGTACACTGTAATAGAATAGATAATCATTTCAAAGCTGTGAAACAACGTTGAAATGAACATCTAATCTATCTTTGTATACGGAGAACCAGCGGAAAGGTACCGACGAAATATCTCGAAACGGATGAAAACACAAGTGAATGAAGGTGTTTGCTTTATACATTCCTAACTTGTCCACACGGGACAAATCTATCAGTTAACATACGATTGAATCTTCTCGTCGCATTGACTATACGATGTTGTTAGTATCGAGCTATACCGTCCGATATTTAACAACTTTCGTATAGTTCTATGTCGCGACGAATATCGCACGTATGTTAACCGATAGATGGGGACTAAGTGGCGCTTTTAGTTTCATATATGAGTATCGATGAGAATATGAAGGTTTCATATTATCATCGAGTATCATATATTGGTTTTAACTTGAATATCTTGAATCACTCTCTAATTATGCGTTTGTTGTGTATTCTTGTTGTATGTGTGTGTTCTGGCTGTCGGGGGTAAGGCTTCTATCTCATTAAGAATGTATAGAGCGAACACCCATTCGCTTATGCTTTCAACCGTTTCGAGTAAATTTCGGCAGCACCTCCCCGCTGTTCCCCGAGTATACTGTAATAGAATAGATAATCATTTCAAAGCTGTGAAACAACGTTGAAATGAACATATAATCTATCTTTGTACACGGAGAACCAGCGGAAAGGTACCGACGAAATATCTAGAAACGGATGAAAACACAAATGAATGAAGGTGTTTGCTTTATACATTCCTAACTTGTCCACAGGGGAGAACACCTTTATACATTCCTAACTTGTCCACAGGGGACAAATCTATCGGTTACCATACGATTGAATCTTCTCGTCGCATAGACTATACGACGGTTTTTAGTATCGAGCAATACCGTCTGATATTTAACAACTTTTGTATAGTTCTATGTCACGACGAACATCGCACGTATGTTAACCGATAGACGGGGACTAAGTGGCGCATTTACTTTCATATATGAGTATCGATGAGAATATGAAGGTTTCATTTTATCATCGAGTATCATATATAGGTTTTAACTTGAACATCTTGAATCTCTCTAATTATGCATTTGTTGTGTATTCTTGTTGTATGTGTGTGTTCCGGCTGTCGGGGGTAAGGCTTCTATCCCATTAAGAATGTATAGAGCGAACACCCATTCGTTTGTGCTTTCAACCGTTTCAAGTAAATTTCCGGCAGCACCTCCCCGCTGTTCTCCGAGTACACTGTAATAGAATAGATAATCATTTCAAAGCTGTGAAACAACGTTGAAATGAACATCTAATCTATCTTTGTACACGGAGAACCAGCGGAAAGGTACCGATAAAATATCTCGAAACGGATGAAAACACAAGTGAATGAAGGTGTTTGCTTTATACATTCCTAACTTGTCCACACGGGACAAATCTATCGGTTACCATACGATTGAATCTTCTCGTCTCATAGACTATACGACGGTTGTTAGTATCGAGCAATACCGTCCGATATTTAACAAGCTTCGTATAGTTTTATATCACGACGAACATCGCACGTATGTTAACCGATAGACGGGGACTAAATGGCGCTTTTAGTTTCATATATGAGTATCGATGAGAATATGAAGGTTTCATATTATAATCAAGTATCATATATTGATTTTAACTTGAACATCTTGAATCACTCTCTAATTATGCGTTTTTTGTGTATTCTTGTTGTATGTGTGTGTTCCGGCTGTCGGGGGTAAGGCTTCTATCACATTAAGAATGTATAGAGCGAACACCCATTCCCTTGTGCTTTCAACCGTTTCGAGTAAATTTCGGCTGCACCTCCCCGCTGTTCTCCGAGTACACTTTAATAGAATAGATAATCATTTCAAAACTGTGAAACAACGTTGAAATGAACATCTAATCTATCTTTGTACACGGAGAACCAGCGGAAAGGTACCGACGAAATATATCGAAACGGATGAAAACACAAATGAATGAAGGTGTTTGCTTTATACATTCCTAACTTGTCCATACGGGACAAATCTATCGGTTAACATACGATTGAATCTTCTCGTCGCATAGACTATACGACAGTTTTTAGTATCGAGCTATACCGTCCGATATTTAACAATCTTCGTATAATTCTATGTCACGACGAACATCGCACGTATGTTAACTGATAGACGGGGACTAAGTGGCGCTTTTAGTTTCATATATGAGTATAGATGAGAATATGAAGTTTTCATATTATTATCGAGTATCATATATTGGTTTTAACTTGAATAGCTTGAATCACTCTCTAATTATGCGTTTGTTGTGTATTCTTGTTGTATGTGTGTGTTCCGGCTGTCGGGGGTAAGGGTTCTATCCCATTAAGAATGTATAGAGCGAACACCCATTCGCTTGTGCTTTCAACCGTTTCGAGTAAATTTTGAAAGCACCACCCCGCTGTTCTCCGAGTACTCTGTAATAGAATAGATAATCATTTCAAAGCTGTGAAACAACGTTGAAATGAACATCTAATCTATCTTTGTACACGGAGAACCAGCGGAAAGGTACCGACGAAATATCTCGAAACGGACGAAAACACAAGTGAATGAAGGTGTTTGCTTTATACATTCCTAACATGTCCACATGGGACAAATTTATCGGTTACCATACGATTGAATCTTCTCGTCGCATAGACTATACGACGGTTGTTAGTATCGAGCTATACCGTCCGATATTTAACAACCTTCTTATAGTTCTATGTCACGACGAACATCGCACGTATGTTAACCGATAGACGGGGACTAAGTGGCGCTTTTAGTTTCATATATGAATATCGATCAGAATATGAAGGTTTCATATTATCATCGAATATTATATATTGATTTTAACTTGAACATCTTGAATCACTTTCTAATTATGCGTTTGTTGTGTATTCTTGTTGTATGTGTGTGTTCCGGCTGTCGGGGGTAAGGCTTCTATCCCATTAAGAATGTATAGAGCGAACACCCATTCGCTTGTGCTTTCAACCGTTTCGAGTAAATTTCGGCAGCACCTCCCCGCTGTTCTCCGAGTACACTGTAATAGAATAGATAATCATTTCAAAGCTGTGAAACAACGTTGAAATGAACATCTAATCTATCTTTGTACACAGAGAACCTGCGGAAAGGTACCGACGAAATATCTCGAAACGGATGAAAACACAAGTGAATGAAGGTGTTTGCTTTATACATTCCTAACTTGTCCACACGGGACAAATCTATCGGTTACCATACGATTGAATCTTTTCGTCGCATAGACTATACGACGGTTGTCAGTATCGAGCTATACCGTCCGATATTTAACAACCTTCGTATAGTTCTATGTCACGACGAACATCGCACGTATGTTAACCGATAGACGGGGACTAAGTGGCGCTTTTAGTTTCATATATGAGTATCGATGAGAATATGAAGGTTTCATATTATTATCGAGTATCATATATTGGTTTTAACTTGAACATCTTGAATCACTCTCTAATTATGTGTTTGTTGTGTATTCTTGTTGTATGTGTGTGTTCCGGCTGTCGGGGGTAAGGCTTCTATCCCATTAAGAATGTATAGAGCGAACAACCATTCGCTTGTGCTTTCAACCGTTTCGAGTAAATTTCGGCAGCACCTCCCCGCTGTTCTCCGAGTACACTGTAATAGAATAGATAATCATTTCAAAGCCGTGAAACAACGTTGAAATGAACATCTAATCTATCTTTGTACACGGAGAACCAGCGGAAAGGTACCGACGAAATATCTCGAAACGGATGAAAACACAAGTGAATGAAGGTGTTTGCTTTATACATTCCTAACTTGTCCACACGAGACAAATCTATCGGTTACCATACGATTGAATCTTCTCGTCGCATAGACTATATAACGGTTGTTAGTATCGAGCTATACCGTCCGATATTTAACAACCTTCGTATAGTTCTATGTCACGACGAACATCGCACGTATGTTAACCGATAGACGGGGACTAAGTGGCGCTTTTAGTTTCATATATGAGTATCGATGAGAATATGAAGGTTTCATATTATCATCGAATATCATATATTGGTTTTAACTTGAACATCTTGAATCTCTCTAATTATGCGTTTGTTGTGTATTCTTGTTGTATGTGTGTGTTCCGGCTGTCGGGGGTAAGGCTTCTATCCCATTAAGAATGTATAGAACGAACAACCATTCGCTTGTGCTTTCAACCGTTTCGAGTAAATTTCGGCAGCACCTCCCCGCTGTTCTCCGAGTACACTGTAATAGAATAGATAATCATTTCAAAGCTGTGAAACAACGTTGAAATGAACATCTAATCTATCTTTGTACACGGAGAACCAGCGGTAAGGTACCGACGAAATATCTCGAAACGGATGAAAACACAAGTGAATGGAGGTGTTTGCTTTATACATTTCTAACTTGTCCACACGGGAAAAATCTATCGGTTACCATACGATTGAATCTTCTCGTCGCATAGACTATACGACGGTTGTTAGTATCGAGCTATACCGTCCGATATTTAACAAGCTTCGTATAGTTCTATGTCACGACGAATATCGCACGTATGTTAACCGATAGACGGGGACTAAGTGGCGCTTTTAGTTTCATATATGAGTATCGATGAGAATATGAAGGTTTCATATTATCATCGAGTATTATATATTGATTTTAACTTGAACATCTTGAATCACTATCTAACTGTGCGTTTGTTGTGTATTCTTATTGTATGTGTGTGTTCCGGCTGTCGGGGGTAAGGCTTCTATCCCATTAAGAATGTATAGAGCGAACACCCATTCGCTTGGGCTTTCAACCGTTTCGAGTAAATTTCGGCAGCACCTCCCCGCTGTTCTCCGAGTACACTGTAATAGAATAGATAATCATTTCAAAGCTGTGAAGCAACGTTGAAATGAATATCTAATCTATTTTTGTACACGGAGAACCAGTGGAAAGGTACCGAAGAAATATCTCGAAACGGATGAAAATACAAGTGAATGAAGGTGTTTGCTTTATACATTCCTAACTTGTCCACACGGGACAAATCTATCGGTTAACATACGATTGAATCTTCTCGTCGCATAGACTATACGACGGTTGTTAGTATCGAGCTATACCGTCCGATATTTAACAACCTTCGTATAGTTCTATGTCACGACGAACATCGCACGTATGTTAACCGATAGACAGGGACTAAGTGGCGCTTTTAGTTTCATATATGAGTATCGATGAGAATATGAAGGTTTCATATTATCATCGAGTATCTTATATTGGTTTTAACTTGAACATCTTGAATCACTCTCTAATTATGCGTTTGTTGTGTATTCTTGTTGTATGTGTGTGTTCCGGCTGTCGGGGGTAAGGCTTCTATCCCATTAAGAATGTATAGAGCGAACACCCATTCGCTTGTGCTTTCAACCATTTCGAGTAAATTTCGGCAGCACCTTCCCGCTGTTCTTCGAGTACACTGTAATAGAATAGATAATCATTTCAAAGCTGTGAAACAACATTGAAATGAACATCTAATCTATCTTTGTACACGGAGAAACAGCGGAAAGGTACCGACGAAATATATCGAAACGAATGAAAACACAAATGAATAAAGGTGTTTGTTTTATACATTCCTAACTTGTCCACACGGGACAAATCTATCGGTTAACATACGATTGAATCTTCCCGTCGCATAGACTATACGACTGTTGTTAGTATCGAGCTATACCGTCCGATATTTAACAACCTTCGTATAGTTTTATGTCACGACGAACATCGCACGTATGTTAACCGATAGACGGGGACTAAGTGGCGGTTTTAGTTTCATATATGAGTATCGATGAGAATATGAAGGTTTCATATTATCATCGAGTATCATATATTGGTTTTAACTTGAACATCTTGAATCACTCTCTAATTACGCGTTTGTTGTGTATTCTTGTTGTATGTGTGTGTTCCGGCTGTCGGGGGTAAGGCTTCTATCCCATTAAGAATGTATAGAGCGAACACCCATTCGTTTGTGCTTTCAACCGTTTCGAATAAATTTCGGCAGCACCTCCCCGCTGTTCTCCGAGTATTCTGTAATAGAATAGATAATCATTTCAAAGTTGTGAAACGTTGAAATGAATATCTAATCTATCTTTGTACACGGAAAACCAGCGAAAAGGTACCGACGAAATATATCGAAACGGATAAAAACATAAGTGAATGAAGGTGTTTGCTTTATACATTCCTAACTTGTTCACACGGGACAAATCTATCGGTTACCATACGATTGAATCTTCTCGTCGCATAGATTATACGACGATTGTTAGTATCGAGCTATACCGTCCGATATTTAACAACTTTCGTATAGTTCTATGTCACGACGAACATCGCACGTATGTTAACCGATAGACGGGGACTAAGTGGCGCTTTTAGTTTCATATATGAGTATCGATGAGAATATGAAGGTTTCATATTATCATCGAGTATCATATATAGGTTTTAACTTGAACATCTTGAATCACTCTCTAATTATGCGTTTGTTGTGTATTCTTGTTGTATGTGTGTGTTCCGGCTGTCGGGGGTAAGGCTTCTATCCCATTAAGAATGTATAGATCGAACACCCATTCGCTTGTGCTTTCAACCGTTTCGAGTAAATTTCGGCAGTACCTCCCCGCTGTTCTCCGAGTACACTGTAATAGAATAGATAATCATTTCAAAGCTGTGAAACAACGTTGAAATGAACATCTAATCTATCTTTGTACACGGAGAACCAGCGGAAAGGTACCGACGAAATATCTAGAAACGGATGAAAACACAAGTGAATGAAGGTGTTTGCTTTATACATTCCTAACTTGTCCACACGGGACAAATCTATCGGTTGCCATACGATTGAATTTTCTCGTCGCATAGACTATACGACGGTTGTTAGTATCGAGTTATACCGTCCGATATTTAACAACTTTCGTATAGTTCTATGTCACGACGAACATCGCACGTATATTAACCGATAGACGGGGACTAAGTGGCGCTTTTAGTTTCATATATGAGTATCGATGAGAATATGAAAGTTTCATATTATTATCGAGTATCATATATTGGTTTTAACTTGAACATCTTGAATCACTCTCTAATGATGCGTTTGTTGTGCATTCGTGTTTTATGTGTAATATGATTTTAAACCATTGAGATCAAGATTGATAGAACTGATCATTCACAAAGAGATTAAGGATTGACTTTTGACAGCCATATGAAGGAAAATTTTCTCCTACGGCAACCTAATAATATATCCATTATCCTCATATATACATATATGCAGGCAGGCATGGATACATACATGCAAATATTTGAAAAATTAATATATCAACCAAAAACTATTATTGGAATGGCATTCATCTATAACAATTAACAATTAAAACTACAAATGTAGGACACAGATTAAAACATCACATGCTCTGTGATCACATCACATGCATAAAAACATACAGATATTCAGATTGAATCGGCCAGTTTAGACAGATCTCGGTAAAACTGCCATAACTTTCACAAGAGCATTAAATCAAGAGCCATTCTAAGCATCGAAAAGATGATTTATGAAGTTTTGATTAAATACCATACCGATCCTTGAAAAGTCTCTCATTAATTAAGCACAGATTCAATCAACAATAGAAGACTACGAGTTTGTCTTTCAATCTTTCTATCTAATAATTAAAGAATTGTTGTCTATAACTTTATTGAATTGATATATCTACTCTATCTATGAACAAAGTAGACTTGTAAAGTAGAAATCATTCTGAAAATTATTTTCAAAAATATATGAATGAGAAAGTGTTGTCTTTTATTTGGTTGAGATTTGCTCCCTTGTCGTTCCCTTTATCTTAGATGAGCCTTTTGATTTGATTGCATTCAGTCTTTTATATTTCTCAAACCAAACCCCCCCAACCGAACCCTAGCCCCAGCCCAGCCCCACCCCAACCGAACCCTAGCCCCAGCCCCGCCCCCGCCCCAACCCCAACCGAACCCCAGCCCCAGCCGAACCCCAGAACCGAACCCTAACCCTAACCCTAACCGTAACCGAACCCGATGCCGACGCCAAAGCCTCACCCCTACCCGAACCTGGCCTGAACCCTAGACCTAACATCATCAAAATTAAAAATAATTTGAGATTTAATTACTAACCGGGCGCGCCGTGAAGGAGACGACATAAATCGGTGGTCGACGACGATCGACGAAGGTGGTGACGAGGCACGGGAAGTCGACCGACGAAGGTGGCGACGAGGCGCGGGAAGTCGACCGACGAAGGTGGCGACGAGACGCGGGAACAGGCGATATGAGGCGCGGGAGTGAGAGAGAAATTTTGGAAACGATGATGACTTTTCTGTGCTTTTTTTTTATTAATAACCTATTTATATGCCCCTACGGACATAACCGTAGGTCCACCGTTTGCGGAACCGTAGGTCCACCGTTTGAATTAGAACGTAAGGCACCGTAGGGACAACGATGTGGCCCTACGGATAAATCCGTAGGGACAAGAAATATTTGCCCCTACGTACGGATTCCTGAGTCCGTAGGGGCAACCCCAAATTGTAGTAGTGGTTATGTGGAACCATCTAGGAACCAAAAGCCATGAAAAGAGAGGAGTGGATTTTTTCCATACTGCTCAGAAACCCAGTTACAGACCATATCATTGTTGAGTCTGGAAGAGAAGTACAGAGCATATCAATGTTCAGGCAGTGATGAATCCTAGTTTGGGTATATGAATTCTTTGATGGAAAAATATTTCATGCATGAAATTCAATAAAAAAAATTAGTATCATTGGTAATGTACGCACAGAAGTAATAACTTTCCGAGGGACATGCAATACACCACATACATACATTCATGCATACATTCATACCGGCACTATAATATTTTTCTACCATATGAGAAAACAAAATATGAAGTGGCAGCATAGAATTTTCCTACATTAGGGAAACGCATGGCAGTATCATTGATTCTCCTGTGTGATATCCTATACTAGTTCATGGTTTGCATCTTTAGTCTCTGCACTGTCTGGAGAAACATCCAGTATGCATATTTACATCTTCCCACTCTGGTTTTAATTTTTTTCCTTAATTATGATCTATATATTTACCATAGCTATAGTTAAACAATGGACCGATAGGTCAATTAAGGAGTGAATACATTGCAAATTTCAGAAAAAAAATGTAGGAGGTCTAGGGTTCATATTTTGGAAGAGGAAAACTACTTTGTGAGAGCGGAAGACGATATTAAAAGGAAAATACGTGGAACATTATTCAAAAAAATTGTTGAATGCAGCATATAGTGCAACCATTTGCAACAAAAAGCAAGTGTCATCTCAAGTTCTCAACAAAATAACTCCTTTTTCCATAATTGCTGCTAATCATTCTCAAAGACATAAATCTATAATTAGCAATTAAACTTACGAGTCATATATTACATCAAGCAAATCTAAGAATGAAATTGAAGCCCATTTCTTGCAAATGTTGCACAGACCACATTGTGCATTCATGATACAACAAACAGTGTATTCTTTTATGTCAGCAACCACCTTAATCCACATTAAAAAGAGGTCCAATTGAATTTGTAAGGGACTCGTCCTTAATAACCAATGCTACTGCACCCTAGAAATAAGTGGATGACTGTCACGACATACTTAAACATAAAAACAATATTTATAATAATATACACTTGTTAGAGGGCAAAGATGATACCTGGGTTACTGGTTGTCCCCATTTTCACCCGGATTTATTATTCTCATTCCCACATCAACTGATCCATAAAAAATACCATAAATTAACTATCGCCCTCAACACAAGCTTTTCCAATTCGTTTTCATCCTCCTCTATTCCCATAAATGGAGCTCATTTCTTCACTTTAACTTTAATCCGTTTATCATCTAATGACTCCCCTTCCTTCATCAATGCATATTTCCTCAATTTTTCATCGAAAATCACCTGTGAATCCTTATCAATCAGTGTCCCATCTTCCCTGTAAGCTTCTCTCAAAAACACCCCCCAGTTCATCTCAGTTCCTCCAAGATAGAATGCCCTTGGCTGCTTTAAAAGCATCTGGTAAGTATGTTTTGTGAGGTTAAACTCTTCCTTGAACTCCACGATGTGATGTATCATCGCCCTCTTCTCTAATGTCAAGCTCAAGAATTCATGAATCACCCCGACGCGATACTTCTCTGCTTCCACTGACCATAGATCCAACTTCGAACCATCAGAATATGGAGAAATCAATGGCAAAGTGCTCAAAGAGTTCATCTTTCTTTCGTCGTCTTCGTCCAAACTTAGGGACTTCCCATGGGGAATTTGAAACTTGAAAGTTTTTCTGACCTGCATGAGACATATCCAGGTTCAAGTTCAGTGGTCAAAGAAATTTAGGGTAATATTATAAGAAAGCTGGAAGAATCCACAAATTTGTGACAAAAAAGAAGGTTTAAAAAAATTTGTTTTCCGCATATACAGGTATAGTACACATATAACTTAAGCATTTAAAAATGTAGCATCAAATCCGCAAAGATTTAGGCTGTACACTCTGAATGAAGCACTGTAAACTCATAAAACAACCTAAGGACGATATCCAGCACCTTAGGAAAAAGCTTTCGTTGTAAGAATATCAAAGTCACCACAAAGAAACAACTATATCAGCTCAATGGGTTTCATGAAATTGAATCAACGAAAAACATTACTTTAAATATTTAGATTGAATAATTGAAAGATATCCTAAACATATTTGACAAATTTTACGACCAAATTTGGACAGACTGTCGGCCTGATAGCAAACACTGATGCTATTGAAATGCATAGACAAAAAGAAGATGAACGTGGTTCTCTAAAAACATATCACGATAACTCATCCTTTCTTTCCATGGATAAGGGATGAATGTAATTCCCTAATATAAAGTCACAGCATAAAACAGATATGTACCCAGCACTTTCTGGTCCAAGAAGAATTTAAAGGTATGATCTTAGTTTACAAACTTCAATTGCATATCATAAAAAGTAGGCTGGCCTACAGTTATTTTGGCCAAGAGTTTAGCACCAAATTCATAGAGGATCCATCAAATTAACACGTGATTAGAAAACTTGTCAGTTCTTTTGTAGAGCTCTTTCAAGACATCTGACATTCAGTGATAAATGCAATTCCATACAGAAAAATCATACAAAAATCTATAATCTTTCTTAATCTTCACTCTACAGGAATTTGATGTTGCTCCGTGGTTCCATGGACTTAGATTGCATGTCAGAAAAAGATAGGAGTGCGTACAGTCATTTTGGCTGAGAATTTATCACCCATTCATAAAGGGTAGATATTAGTTTGACAGGTGATGCTTACAGTTGTAAATTCTTTTATAGAGCTGATTTCAAACTTTAATCCTGCTTCATTGCCTAGCCCGTTTTGAAAAGAAAAGGCTCATATGATCAATGAATGATGATTTGGGTTAAGGGGGCCTACAAGTTATTAAGTATCACATTGAAACAGTTTCATCATAAACCTCTATCACAAAATTTATAACTGGTGTCAGCTTGAATTAATGGTCTGTCAACGGATATTTTTCCCCGGCTCCATAAGCTTAAAGTGCATATATAACAATAGGTGTGCCCATTATTAAATGGCCAAGAAATTTTTATTGACTATTTCTTGATAAAAATATTTCTTTCGTTATTTCTAAACTTGCCATATTCCATACCTGATCCCATTTTGATAGGGGAAAAAACTCGTATCTCTGCTTCTATAATGCAAACCCCAAGGATATAGATCATGACATCTATTAATGGCCTATCTTTGTAAAAGAGGGAATATAAAAATGAGAAGTCCTGAATGAAATATCTCATTTCAAGCATCCACATCATCAACGTTTCAAAACTTTGAATCTCACTCCCCCCCTCCTTCACTCACTTTGCAAAATTATTTTTATTAAATTTAAAATTTGCTCTTTTAAATTCATCCACCATACTCTGTGTGTGTGTGTAGGGAGAGGCCATATGAGGGAATTTCTTCCTATGGTGTTGAAAAATACACCCTCCATCTTGGACAGAGGCAAGGGGGCGCACAGGGACGGTCGCCCCCTGAATTTTTGCGTCCACTAACAATATTTCCTAAAAATTTTGCGTCCCTTGAATTTCTGCGTCCACTACAAGTATTTCCTAATAATTATGCGTCCTTATTAAAAACAATAATATCAGCTCCTAAAATCTCTGCGTAGTTCATAACTGAACGGTCCTCTCCTTAAATTATTGCTCCTATTGTTTATATTTGGATATATTTGTTAAATATTAATAACTATTCTATATCTTGTTATGATCTACAACAAACACTAATCAAACTAATTAACTGATAAGTCTATTTACTTTCAAATCAACTATTCAGTTTATAGTTTAGGATTGTTGTTTTTTATAAATTATAAATACACATGTTGAAAGACAATTTCAGTTGCCATATATTCAAAATGCAATTGTTTCATATGTTTGTGATTCGATACTTTCTTTTTGTTATCGTTACTCTTTTCATATTTATTTGGGACTGTTATTTCTTTATCACTTATTCTTCACAAAACACTTTTTTGGTCTATAAATCTCTGCTTGGTCACATATAAAGTTTTTGAAAGCTAGTTCATATGCTTAATTGATTTATAACATTCCTTGTAATTAAAGATATTTTAATTCTACTAAAATTTTGATGTAAAAGTTATTTTAATACAACACTCGTTATAAATTGAGAGGACAAGTACTTTTAAGTATATGGTTTAGTATCATGTATAATTTCATAGGCATGTACTTTGGGTTTGGTTCACCTCCCTAAACTTAAAATCATATCTTCGTCCCTGCCCTCCATGATTTATTTCGACGACCAGCATTCATCATCATCATCTTTATTATCTAAAATATGGAGACACCAAATTTCATGTGATTCTACCACTTTTCACCGTTCAATTAGTAATGTAAAAAGTTCTATTGTCGGTAAACCGTTGGTTTTGCACCCACTAAATTAACGGTGAAAATATGGTAGAATCACATGAAATTTGGTGTCCACATCTTTGATGATAAAAATGATGATGATGAATGCCAATCGTCGAAAAAAATCACGAAGGGTGTATTTTTCCGACGCCATAGAAGGAAATTCCCTCCTATGACGCATTCCCTCCATTATTCTCATGTGTGTGTTCTTCACATGCATTGTTGGCTATAGTGCCCTCAAGTCAATTATTGGACCGCAGACACGCGATTGCGATGATCAAGGAAAGACCTATACCGGTGGAACAGTCTTACTCGAGATGATAGTATGCTATCTGGTTTGTCTGTATCATCATGTATATACTTCAGGTGGTATTACAGATCACTATTACATATTGATAGAGCCCATAAGATTCTTACTTGACTACCAGCAGTATGATAGCGATCATATACGTGGGAGCTGAATGGTCTATAAGAATATCCTTAAATGTTCCTAGTCATGGAAGTTTCGAGACTGGGCATTGATACTTCAGAGTAGACTAGTGTATACTGATCGAGACCCCGACGAGGGGCGATGGCCGGTCTCACAAGCCATTGGTATCAGTTTGCACCTAAGATAGTATACAGATGTTCATTGGGTTATGAGTACAGCGGACGGACTCACTGGGAACATGCTAGTTGGTATTATACCTATTGTCAGATAGCAGTTCCCATGTGACATGTATACAGGTTAGTCTGTCGACCTGAGATCGTCACTTATCTCGTATGAGTTCCCACTGTGCTTTGATTACTACCCTACCACGGCTCAAAGGAGGCTTGCAAACAGGTTTTAGTTGGATACAGTCCCGAGCCATATGGATACAGTGAGCAGATCGTCGAGGATTCGTCTCTCCCGGTATTGGGGGTTGATGTCGCGCAGTACACAGGTGCCCATCACCAGAAATCCTTGACCAAGGTAGTCGAAAATTACTGATTCGGATCAGTAGTTTCTCAGTGGGTGATGGGCTTCATGCCGACACGAAATGTCGTGTTATTAGGAATCTGACTTTATCCACCCCCTAGACTCGATATGCGATACTCATAAACGAACGGACCGGGCTGTACGGATATTGTCACTGTCAGGCTCAGTAGCGTTTCAGGATAAGTTTGCTCGTCGGCCTCCCTTTCACTCAATACCTAGGTAGCCGTTACGTACAGCTAGTGTCGCTGACGTGCTTATGGTTAAACCCACAGCCAGCGTATTGACGGGTCTTTAGAGTCCCACACAGAGAGTTTTCCTGCTTCGGGCGAAATGATATAGAGGCCGTATGGTTTTACGGCAGGATTCGATGTTATACGTGCACTTATGCACGTATTATGATTCGGATGGATAATACTAGTGGATTTGGTTTAAGCCGAATTTTAGTATTATATTGTTGGATTATTTTCGTCTTATTGTATTCGTATTTTTCGGAATACGGATGCAGGTATGTATATGATGAGGGGTATTCTTGTAATTTATTACAAGGTGCTTCTAGAAGATACCACATCATTTAGTTTTAACCATTTAGGAGTTTTAACCATTTAGGATTAAACAGTTAATGAGGTGGTGAGGATGAGGTGTTTATTGCATAATTATAGCATGGCTTAGTAATGACCTATGGTTACTATACTAAGCATGCTTAAGTTTTTGTTTGTTGTGAGATTTTGTTGACTTCAGATATTTTTGGTTGACTCGAGATATTTTGGTGACATGGGATATTTATTGGATGGCTTCAATTATTGCAATGAACCACAACAAAAGAAATCTCACAATAAAAAGAAAACACTAAGCCATTTCTTTCTCGAGTTGTCTCTAACTCTCATCCTCAAACATCTTCTTCTACCTCCACCCTTCAAGTCTCATGTGTTGAGAAATCTTGGGTGTCTTGAGACAACTTAATTCTTCATCACACTCTACTTCACCTAGGCTATCTAGTTTAGCGATTTAGGTACCCTAGTTACCTCGGCTATTGAGGTAGGAGCTCGTTTCACAAATTCTCGGATGGATCATTTTCGATGAAGGGAGACCAGAGATCAGGCTTGATCATGGAGGCCTCTAGAAGTTTAGGAAGGTGGTTGAAGATCGAAGGACACGGATCAATTCGGTATAACCACTCCTAACTCTTTCTTGTTTGCTAGTATAGAGTTAATGGCAAATCCGGGCATAGGGTTGTGGTAACAACAGTTTAGAAAATTTTTGTTCCGTATTTGGTCACGGATTGTTGGCCGGGGCGCTGCCGAAACCCAACATGGAATCAGAGCCAACCCTTAAACCCTTTGCTAGCAGTTTTAGACGATGTTAAAGTATCGAAACTGAAACAACTCCGAAACAATACCCCGTTTATTCGAGTCTCTGTCGAATTTTTCAGAGTCTTCAAAAATTATTTAAACAATTGCAGAAGACTGCCTTGATGACCACTAGAACACACCCCAAATACGAGCCCAATCCACCTGATTTGACCCGGCCAAACGTAGAAAAAACCGATATGGCCGGTTTTGTTTAGGTCTTTGGACTTGGGATTTTTGGTGTGCAATGGTCTCTGGAATATTAGTTCATTGGTATTGTTTGTTTTGCCCAGTTTGGATATAGTATTATCTTTTGGTTTGGGGGCAATACATGGTATTTCGAAATCGATATTTTAACATTGTTTAAATGTATACGGTACATACATTACTATCTGCGACCATGAATGTCATTCGAGCGGTACAACTTGTCTGATTGTTATGTCTTTTAGACGGATTTGTGAACGTGACATTTATATTGATGTTCTGTGTTGTGCTGTGGTTGTGGTTGGATCGTCGTGGTGGATAGCCAGTGGTGCAATGGTAGTACAATTTAGTTTTATTTGTACATTTGATATTGCGGGGGCGAGCGTCCGACATGTGGATTGCCGTCTCTGCCAGTTTGTATATTATTGGTTAGGGGCACGACAGGGTTGAGGTCGATGTCATCCTTGTATTTTTTTCTGTACTAGGATTACCCCGCGGTGGAGTGCACGATTAGCCAGGTTCTTGAGGGCAACGAGTCCGCATCTCATGGCGTTGAGACGGAGGGGACCTTACTCTAGAATTAGCGGGCTATTCGCCGCACTCGTAGGGGAATAGGTTGACCCAAGGAAGGGTACTCAAGTTACCGAATTCCGTGAAGTGCTGGGTGGTCCATTCACGTTATTGATTGGGATTGCCTCGCTTCTGGGATTGACGGGTAACTTGCCGCACTTGTAGGGATTTAGGTTTTCATTGCACAGCCTATCCACACGACAGGGAACGCGGGTCTCATTTGTGGCTCAAGTGAAACCCGAGGCTCCAGGATTATCCACCACTCTATGTTGCTTGGCTGTGCTTCTGTGATATTGCTTTATATCATGCCTGGGACGATTGTCATATATATTTATATATATACTAGTAGATGTTGTATATGTTTTGCACCCGCGTCAGTCCAGCCCTCGCTCTGTCGTTAGTTAAGTAACCTAACGGGTGATGACGGGGCCCAGTGGCGAATGCAGATGGTATATACGTACATTATATTTTCGTTCCTTTATCTGGTGTGATATGTTTAATTGATGGGACTGCGTTGATTCTAATCAATGCAAGAATAAAACAAACCTATATGATGTTGGAACCAAGTTTTTAAAAACAGACATTACAGACGTTTTCTTTTGCTTTGCATCGTGGTATTCAGTTGGGAATATTCTGTACCTCATTCGACGAGGCAAGGGCCGAGATCCCTTCATCGGGAGTGACCCCTTGGGCAGAAGTTTGCGTCAACGTAATAACTTTACTATAGTCGATTCTTTTGTTTTGCATCGTGGTATTCAGTTTGGAATATCATGCACCTCATTCGACGAGAAAAGAGCCGAGATCCCTTCACCGGGAGTGACCTCTTTAGCAAAAGTTTGTGCCACTGTATATTTATAAAACCACTTGGTTTCTTCAACGATATCAAGTTCATTACGTTAAAGGTTTTTCTCCAAAAACCGCCCGTAGCCCTCCGTCATTTCTTTCGAGTAGTACCTAGTATTTGTGCTGCGTTTGTTGGCCTTTGTCAAGACGTAGTGTACGGTAGCTAGATATTACTTGTCTGTTGCATTGAAATGCGATTATCTAGGACAGTCGTATAACCTTGTTGGCCTTTGTCAAGGGTTTGTACGGGTGGGTCTAAAGTAATCCAGGATAATGACGGGTTGAACTTGACTAGTGGTTTATGATTTGTTGGCCTTTGTCAAGGTCATAAACTGCTTGAGGCAAAAAGTCACATCGGGAGTTTCAAACATACAGGAAACTTGCCAGGCATGCACATACCTTCTGGAGTGGTGACTTGAGTGGCTTCTATCAAGTTATCATGCGATGATAGTTGGATCCTGATTCCCACTGATGAGTATGATTACCTCTCGGGTGAATTTAGATGATCCCGACTAATTCTTCTTTTGGGTTTGGAAAAGAATTCGAGGAAACAGTGGGAGCCATTCTGATTAGATAAAACGATTAACCATTCTGATCTGAGTTAGAGTGCACGCTGAGTGTTTCTTTTCTCTCTCTTTGGCAATGACCATGGCCCGACCCTAGACTAAAACTCATGAACCAAGTTAACCGAACATTCTTAAAACACTTTGGCTTTTGGATTGTCAAGGAGTCGCATATATCATTGCCACTTCTACATCACCTTTGCATTTCTCCAGAACACCCCGTATCACTACTAAAATCCATATTTATTGAATAATCCGTCGTATAATTACATACGAACTCGAAGGAACTTCTTCCAAATTCGAGAATGGAGTCTGGTTCAGAAGAAATTGAATAGGATTATTCAGTTGTCTTTTCCCTTTACCTTCTCTCAAGTTGCGAGAGCTCCTAGGATTAGGAGAGGGTACACCTATTACGCTTATTGGATAGTCTTCTTTCAAACCTTAGGCCGGTGCCGAAAGGTAGGGAAAGAAGAAAACCAATTAGCCTAAGTGTGGTGTACAGAAGGTAATAAATAAAGACATAGAAAGGGATTAGAATAAGAGCAAAAGGAAATTGCGACTGCTATCATTCACGACAACCACGTATACCCCTGCCACTCCTACATCCACTTTGGATTTCTCCAGAACACTTCGTATCACTACGAACGTCCATAATGCTTCGATACATTATCGTATAGTTACAAACGAACTCGAAGGAACTTGTTCCAGATTCGATGATGGTTTCCGGTTCAGGAGAAATTGAATAGGATTATTCAATTGCCTTTTCCCTTTACCTTCTCTCAGGTTGTGAGGGCTCCTCGTATTAGGAGAGTACACCTATTACGCTTATTAGATAGTCTTCTTTCAAAGCTTAGACGGGTGCCGAAAGATGGGGAAGGAGGAAAACCAATTAGCCTAAAGATGGTATATAGAAGGTAATAAGTAAAGACATAATAAAGGAATTGAAGAGATAGTAAAAAAATATACGGTTACAGTCATGAATTTGGATAGTGGGAAAGGCATTACTAGGAATATCCGGAAATCCCTTCGAAACATTTTCATGTTTCAGTTTCACTGTGAGTTGTTAATTGAAAACCGATTTCCCAATTAGATTCTTACTCCAGTGTATGTATTCACCAGATTTGATTCTCACATTTATATGGTGTTACAGATGGTGAGTAAGAGTAAGATATTAGGAATTAGGTGATTATATCATCATTATATCGGAATTCGTTATAATTAGTGATATTTGAGGAAGTCACCTGGGTATTTGCCTGACAGCAAATATTTGATTTTAAATATCCGGTTGTTATGCACCAATTTCAAACTGATATATCTGTACGTTTATTTTATAAAGTGAGATATAACTTTTTGAAATTATATCTATGACATTTACCTATATCAGTTGGTGATTAAGTAAGGTGCATTCAACAGCGGTGTAATTCTTCTTAACCACAGCTCAGGTTTTAACCTACGACGCACAGAGTTTGAGTTGTTGAACTCATGAGACTTATACAAAGTATTGTATGTTGTCCAGTGTCCATTAGAACAAAGGGATTGGTGTCCGTACTATATTCTGTTTACTCATGACTTCTCCAGTTCTAGACAAGTATTTCGTTGAAATACAAGATCCAGATATTGAGAAGTTATAGGTATAAGAATAAAGTAAAGAACCATTTGTTGCAAGTATCAGGATTCTTCGAGGTAGTCGAAAATGTAGATACTTGTGTTTGGTATTCCGTTGACAGTAATGGTTTTGAGAACTTACTTCTCTTTCAGCTTACTCATATATGGATGTGCTTCTAATTGAGTAATGCTGATTGGCCTCCTTCCATTTGGTTGATATGCACTGGAGACAGCTGCATGTTTTCGAATCTGATTCCAATTAAATTAGTGTCTTTGTTTCTTTATGGTATATAGAATGGTTTCGTATCTTAACGATATTAAGGTATAAGGAGTTGTCCGGCTGATGCTTAAAACCAGAATCTGGACGAACTCAAGGCACGTTTCAGTAATGACAGTTTGTAGGTTATCCCAGGCTTCGACGAGAGTTAACATTCTACCATCAGGAAGATCAATAGTTATATTATTCTTGACTCGCCAACAGTTTTAATAAAATGGATTCTTTTCAGAAAACATTAGTGGGAGTATGGTAGAACTGGAAGAGATTCCAGAATCACAAACGATTACTGAAAATTTAATAGAATCTAAGCATTCAATTGGTTTCGACATTCCATTAGCCACTCCGCAGATTTGGTGGATAACCTCAGGCACCCGAGAAGTACTTTGGTCTTCTCAGAGACAGTGACAGGGAGGTTCTTGTCTACCCAGACTTGTCATTGCTGCTGTTCTAGACTATAAGACCCGGCAGGAGGAAGAGTATAACGTCGTTCTGACTAGCTTTGGAAGTGCACGCGTATATGACTCTGCCAGAGGGTTATTGTAGTCAGTGGGAGCAGCGGAAGCATAGAAGACAAGTAGCTTATGTCTATTAATAGACTAAAGCAGGTATAGAGGAAATAGATCGTCTATTTTTTATGTGACAGTCATTGGTCTTGACTTCATCAGAATAGAAGATGGATCTGGTAAAAAGATAGTAGCGAGTGATGTCCAGGCATTTGAATGACATGCACTTGATAGGAAGTGATATTCCTATACTACGATCGGTTATACTGTGATTGTTACAAGGTGGTTTCTCCACATAGAATATGAATATAATATCAGGGATTCTGGTGACTAGATCTATGGTTTTAGACCTAGATTTGGGAAATGTCCCAATTAGGATACTTTTGACATTATTCTAAAGTGTTTTAGAATAGACGACTCCTGACGATGTGGTAGTACCCGCAGGTGATGGAGTCACACTCTCTAAAGGATGTCTTACCGACTGATAGGAAGAGGGATTTGCATGATTGGTATATCACTTGCTTAGGCAAAATTCTGGTGACTAGATCTATGGTTTTAGATCTGGATTTGGGAAATGTCCCAATTAGGATACTTTTGACATTATTCTAAAGTGTTTTAGAATGGACGACTCCTGGCGAGGTGGTAGCACCCGCAGGTGATGGAGTCACCCTCTCTAAAGGATGTCTTACAGACTGATGGGAAGAGAGATTTGCATAATTGGCATATCACTTGCTTAGGCAATTGAGTCAATCATGAGATGTCAAGTACAACACCAGATATTGTTTTTGCACTGGCTGCAATAAGCATATATATTAATCCAATCTTGAAGAAACGTTGGGAAGCAGTTATGAACATAAGTGGATGTTCTTGGTATATAGTAACGGCAGCCTCCTTCGAAAGACGGTTATCATTTCAGGCTTTCAAGATGACCTGGATGACAGGGTGGTTGTCTGGGTTATAGTTTTTCCTCTTTTGAGGTACAGTATGTTGGACAGGTGGTCCAAACGGATACTGTGGATGGCATGACGCAGAATACTGATTAAATTCAGTGGATGCTACCGTCTAAGAAGTTTGTTGGATTTGGAGTTCATTTATGAACTGAGTCCCATCAGATATCTAGACAAATTCTAAGACAGGTATTGCTCATTTCGGGAGACGGTTATTCTCCGCGAAATTGAGATATAGAGAGATAAAGAAAGAAACATTAGAGTGGATCCACTTACTAAGGCTATTTCTCGAACACAATAGTTTCGCAAACGAGCTTTGCGAGACTGATTAGTAGAGAAGTTAGGTGTTCGGTATCACACGGGCTGTGAGTATACGACATCGCAATAATTGGCCTTAAGTGCAAGTGGGAGATTGTTGGCTATAGTGCCCTCAAGTCAATTATTGGATCACAGCCATACAATTGCAATGATTGAGGGAGGACCTATACCGGTGGAACAGTCTTACTCGAGATGATAGTATGCTATCTGGTTTGTCTTTATCATCATGTACATGCTTCAGATGGTATTACAGATCACTATTACATGTAGAGCCTATAGAATTCTTGCTTGACTACGAGCAGTATGATGGCGATCATATACGTGGAAGTTGGGTGGTCTATAAGCATATCTTTAAATGTCCATAGTCGTGGGAGTTTCAAGACTGGGCATCGATACTCCAGAGTAGACTAGTGTATACTGATCGAGGCCCCGACGAGAGACGGTGGCCAGTCTCACAAGCCATTGGTGTCAGTTTGTTCATCCAAAATAGTACACAGGTGCTTATTGGGTTATGAGTACACCGGACGGACTCGTCGGGAACATGCTAGTTGGTATTATACCTATTGTCAGATAGTAGTTCCCAGGTGACATGTGTACAGGTTAGTCTGTCGACCTGAGATCGTCATTTGTCTCGTGTGAGTTACCACTGTGCTTTGATTACTATCCTACCACGGCTCAAAAAAGTCGTGCAAACAGGTTTTAGTTGGGTACAGTCCCGAACCACATGGAGGCAGTGAGCAGATCGTCGGGGATTCGTCTCTCCCGGTATTGGGGATTGATGTCGCACAGTGCACGGGTGGCCATCACCAGAAATCCTTGGCCAAGATAGTCAAGAATTATTGATTCGGATCGGTAGTTTCTCATTGATGGGCTTCATGCCGATACGAATGTCGCGTTATTAGAGGTCTGACTTTATCTACCTTCGTAGACTCGATATGTAATACTCATAAACGAACGGACCGGACTGTACGGATATTGTCACTGTCAGGCTCAGTAGGATTTCAGGATGAGTTTGCTCGTCGGCCTCCCTTTCGTTCAATACCTAGGTAGCCGTTACGTACGGCTAGTGTCGCTGACGTGCTTGTGGTTAAACCCACTGCCAGCGTATTGACGAGTCTTTAGAGTCCCACACAGAGAGTTTTCCTGCTTCGGACGAAACGATGTTGAGGCCGTATGGTTTTATGGCAGGATTCAATCATATACGTGCACTTGTGCACGTATCATGATTCGGACAGATTATACTAGTGGATTTGGTTTAAACCGGATTCTAGTATTATATTGTTAGATTATTTTCGTCTCATTGTATTCGTATTTTTCAGAATACGGATGTGAGTATGTATATACGGAGGATGGGTATTCTTGTAATTTATTACAAGCTGCTTCTAGAAGATATAACCTCATTTAGTTTTAACCATTTAGGATTAAATGGTTAATGATGTGGTGAGGATGGGGTGTTTATTGCATAATTATAGCATGACTTAGTAATGACCCATGGTTACTATACTAAACATGCTTAAGTTTTTGTTTGTTGTGAGATTTTGTTGACTTGAGATATTTTTTGTTGACTCTAGATATTTTGGTGATATGGGATACTTATTGGATGGCTTCAATTATTGCAATGAACCACAACAAAAGAAATCTCACAATAAAAAGAAAACACTAAGCCATTTCTTTCTTGAGTTGCCTCTAACTCTCATCCTCAAACATCTTCTTCTACCTCCAACCTTCAAGTCATATGTGTTGAGAAACCTTGGGTGTCTTGAGACAAATTAATCCTTCATCATACTCTACTTCACCTAGGCTATCTAGTTTAGCGATCTAGGTACCCTAGTTATCTCGGCTATTGAGGTAGGAGCTCGTTTCACAAATCCTCGGGTGGATCATCTTCGATGAAGGGAGACCGGAGATCAAGCCTGGTCATGGAGGCCTCTAGGAGCTTGGAAAAGAGGTTGAAGACCGAAGAACACGGATCAATTCAGTATAACCACTCCTAACTCTTTCTTGTTTGCTAGTATAGGGTTAATGGTAGATCCAGGCATAGAATTGTGGTAGCGCCAGTTTAGAAAAAAAATTCCGCATTTGGTCACGGATTGTTGGCCGAGGCGCTACAGAAAACCAACATGCATCGCATGTGCAAAAACCTAATGATGTACAATGACAATGCCAATTCAGGATTAACGTACAAAGCTACCATCTTCTTCTAAAGTTAACAAAGCAAACACTAACCCGATCCTCATCGGTAACGAAATCCCTCTCCAACGCACTAACCGCCAGCTCCTCATCCCATTCCACCAGCTCCAACACATGCCTCCCATCTCCCTTATCAACTACAACCCTAAAAAACCCCGGGTACTCCTCGACCCTATCCCTAAAATCGTCAGGTAACCCAAACACCCCTCGGCAATGATACAGCTTCGCCAGCGCAATCCTCTTCTCCTTCGACATCATCAGCAGCTTCCTCACTGCCCTAACCCTAACCCCCATCATCCTCTCCACAATCTCCTCCTCCTCTTTCATCAAATCTTCCATTAGAGGTGTAAAGGTGAGGTCTTTATCGGGGGTCACTTGCAAAAGGAGCGGGTGGCGGGCGACGGAGGCGGAGACCTTGCGGCCGCGCGGGAATCCGAGGACTTGGTGGAGTTTCCCGGCGGCGGAGAGGGGGAGGGGGAGGCGGCGGCGGCGGATGAAGGAGGTGGTGCGGTTGAGGAAGCGGAAGAGGGAGTCGCGTTCGAGGATGGATTCGAATTGGGGGAGGATTTGGGATGAGGGTTTTTGGATTGGGGCGACACGGGGGCTTGTGAGCTTCTTCTTGAGCTTCTGGCGGCGCTTGCAGTTGAAGAGGGAGAATATTGAGGTGGAAGACGATGATGGGTCTGTAGGGTTTGGAGTTGAGAATTTAGGGTTTGGGGTCGGGAATTTGGAGGAGAGGAGGCGTTTCGCCATTGATGGAGCTTCAAGGATTTTGGGAAGAGAGCGGAGATGGAGTAATGGGAGGGGTTTAAGAAGAACAGAGAAGTACAAAATAGGAGCATCCCTTTTCTGAGCTTCACTGAACTTTTTTCCTTGAGGATCAGTACTGCCATCTAGATCTAAAGGCTTTTGGCAAATGTATAACAATTTTTATGTGGTTTTAATATAGTCTGGTGGTTGATTTGTGTTGGGATTAGGGAAGCCGTTACGCGGAATAATTCTCGCAACAACACAACCACGCAATTAATCAACGAAATATAAAATCAATAACGATGCGAGAATAAATAAGAAATTAAAACACAAACATGCTGGTCCCGGCAAAGCGGAATCTGCAAACGTCCACTAAAATCCTTGAATCAATTACAAGTATGAGGAACCCTCTCTTAAATCTCTCTGGATCTCACAAACCCTAGCCGGCACCTCCTCAATATAGTGATCTCTCTTTTTGGCAGTTGTTAATACATATGAAAGGTCTCCTTATATAGACATGCCCTAAACCTACCTTAAATAAGAGATAAATCTAATTTTACCCAAATAAATTCGCGGCAGATTCACTGTCGACATACTGGGTTCCTAGCACTTGCGCAGCGGAAGCGAAGATCGAAGGCGAAATGCAAAACGAAAATTTCCGTGCGAGCACAAGGAACTGCAACCAAGAAATCGATCCTAACACTAAAGTAGCAAACAAAACTAGATGTCCAGCAACAAGTTTGCAAACATACAACCTTTGTAGCGTGTCCACCCAATTGTGGAATACCTCTCCAAACTCCATAAGCAGTCAAGAATGCGCTTGAAAGTCGATCCCTTTTACCGAAAATGATCCACTTGAAAGAAACCGATCCAACCACCAGTTTCGCTTCAAAGCGAACTTTAAGGAAGCAACTCACAATCTAAATTTATTATAAATAGAGTGAGAAAGATGTAGGAATTATTACCATCACAACCTCTCATAATCATAACTCAAAAGAGCTAATTTTCAAAAGAGAGGGTGGAGGAAAGGAGAGGAGAGAGAGCCTACATGAGAGAATGAATCCATCACCAAAGAAATGAGCCATACAACAAAGTTTTTATCCAAATGAATTTTACAATAAAATATAGTGACAATTCCTCTCAACAATGCTCTCTACCGTATCTCCTCCTCCATCTCATTTCTTTGATTTTCTAAAAAAAATCATAAATGAGATGTCCCTCTTTTCGAATTATTTTGTATGATTACAAAATACATCTCCGGTATGTGTATCAAATACATATACGCGTATCCGTATAAAAATAAGAATAGCCTAAAATGTGTCCTCCTCCTATAAGTATTTGTATAAATACAAATACGACCCTGGTATATGTATCGAATACATATATGTGTATCCGTATAAAAAATACGAATAGTCAAGAGAGAGAGAAAATGAATAGTGAACATAATACTAGAATATATATATATATATATATTAAATCAGTACTTGATTTAATAATCCGGCTTAAACCTAAACCAACTAGTATTATCAAATGTCCGATTAAAATCCGTGTAGCCAGTACACTCATTTAATCGGACTCCTGTACATATCAACGTACATCCTCTATATCGTATCGTCTGAACCGGGAAAAACCTCTGTGGGACTCTAATGACTTGACAAGGCGCTGGCAATGAGTTACTGGATAAATCCATAACCACAAGCACGTCAGCGGCACTAGCTATACGTAACGGCTACCTAGGTATATGTCGAAAAAGAGGTCGACAATCAAGTCCGTCGATACCCTACTGAGCATGTAAGTGATAATCTCCGTATAGTCCAATCTCTTCGTCTGAGAGTGTCGCATGCCGGTTCTAGAGGTCGATAACGTTAAACCCCTAATAACCCGATAAGTCATGCCGGTGTCAAGCTCATCACCCACCGAGAAACTACCGATCTCCTATCAGTAAATCTCATCCACCCTGACCAGGAATTTATAGTGATGGCCAATCGAATACGGTGCGATATTGACTCCTTATACCGGAATAGACGAATCTCTTCCGATCGCCCACTGCCTCTATATGGCTCGGGACTGTACCCAACTAAAACCTTGTCACGCCCCGCTTCCCAAAATACGAAAATATGGGAAGTAACGAAGGCCAACCGTGTTACCTACGGTAAGGAAAGATCTTTTCATAGTCACATAAAGGTTGTCTAGCTAAACCTGTCAAAAATAGTATCCAATAACATAAAACATAACACTGATAATCATACTGCAATGAAAACACAAGAAATACTAATAATAGGCCCACTAAATAATAGATGCAAATAAAGATCTAATACAATAGCTTCGAAATAAGACAAAATCCGAAAAAAGACATATAAATCCTAATGTCCCGCAAGAGCGCGCATGCTAAATACTAACTGAAAAGAAATAAACTTATGGGTTACTGATCTTCGGCAAAGTCTGGATAGCCGCTCTGATCCTGCTCAGTATGAAAATCCGTCTCTAAATCCGAGATGACAAATCTCAGGGATGTTAGAACAGCCCAACAAGTATTCAACATCACAGTGTGTGCATGTGGTGTGATAACATGAATATGTGAGTGTAGTGAAGCCCATGTGCGCATATAGGTATCGATATATGAATATAGTAATAGTATGAAACAGTTATATAAACATGTCAAGTCATAACCTAACTGGCCACTAACAGGTAAACTATCCTATCGTTAGTTCGAGTGTGTGCGTCAACTTCTGCAGGAGTATTCTTAACCCAAGGATAGGGTCCCGGGGCTGGGAAACACAGACCCTGATGTGAATGAACAAGCGAATGATATAGCCCGGTACGAGCTGTAGTAATAAGCTACCGATATAGCCCAGTTCGAGATGTAATAACATGCGACCGATATAGCCCAGTATGAGCTGTAATAACAGCGACCGATATAGCCCGGTACGAGCTGCCGGCATGGGACTCTTGAGATCCTGTTGTACGAACGCACACTCAAACCACCCCAACTCTCCGCGTATTCGTATCTGATATGGTAATAACTAAATCACTAATTAAGAACGCTGAGTAAACTGGAACTTGTAATATCATATTTATTGTATAGAAAGGAAACTTGTAAACAGTATAGGTTGTGCCATGGCATGTAGTTCGGCATTCTAATTAGAGATCTCGTTTTTAAACAAATGGACTGGAGTAATGAATGATCGTGACATGTCAAATATGGTTGTTATCAAGTAATTGTAATCGCATGTAAGTGATGTACAAGTTTGTCAATGGTACAAGTCTCAAATGTTATTTATATTATTATGTTAACCATAATATAGATATACTAATGTATTTTTCTTAATCACAGACTGGTTAATAATATATATATATATATATATACATATAATATAGATTAACAACTTTTAAATTTTATTTGTATTTATTTAAATTTCATTATAGATCTATATTTAATCCATTTCTATCATTTTACTGCATATGAGTCTATATTATAACGATATAATATTGAGAACTAATATGGTTTTATTCGAACAGTGCAGGTTAAAGTTATATTTGAGAGATCCCCGATATTGCATCGACCAAAAGAAAAGCAAGAATACTTGCCTTAGGCAACAGATAGAACACGACGAGCACAGAGATGTGAACACAACCCAAGCAAGGTCTTGGCTTGGATCTCGGCACTAGTGAGATCTCGGCTAAGGAAGGAGACGACGGTGATGCGATAACTTGGATCGATGGCGATGATGGGTAAATCGGTAATGGGCTGCGGTGGTCGAAGGTTGGTGGAATGTGCTATAGTGGATGGAAGGGTGCGGGTTCTGGAGTTTGAAGGAGACAATGATAGCAACGCGCCGACTGTGGCCTCGAAGACTGTGGCGACGAGGTCGGGTGCTGGTTTTGGGTTGCTGTGGCAATGATGGGTCTAGGTGGGTGCGGGTGGAGGAAGGAGGTTGAGGGAGATGGAGGCAGTGATGAGGGGTGCTTGATTGAAGTTGTTGGAGATGGTGCTGCTGTAGGGATTTGAGGAGGCGGCGATGGATTTTGAAGATGAAGTTGGAGGTCTCGCTTTGGTGGCTGGGTTGAGGGAGAAGAGGTGGTTGCGATAAAGGAGACGGCTAAGGATCTTGTGTTGATGGGTTCGAAGGTTGGATCTGCTGATCTCCGACCTCGTAGGGCAACCTCCAACTTGATGATCACTGGCCCCGCAGATTAAACAATGACCCTTGGCTTTGTGGCAATTCCTATCAATATGTCCTGATCTCTGATAGTATCCTCAAACCAAGGCTTCCTGCTGCTGTGGGGCTGCGGTACGCTTTATCTAAACTCCTCCATGCTGTTTGACTGGAATTCTTCCTGAAGTTTGACTCACCGGGCGCTTAACCTCTCTATTCTGAAATTTCTTCTTCTGATCCATAATTGCTTCAATCTTACGGGCTGCATTTAACACCTCAGAATAGATCCCCAAATCATGCGAAGCTAATTTCTCCTGTATCTCCAGAGTAAGGCACTGCATGAACCTCCTTACCCGATCTTCTTTTTGGGCTACCATAGAAGGAGAGAAATGACTAAGTCGGATAAATTCAGCCGCTACCTTATCCACAGTGCGTTCTCTTTAACGGAGACGAATAAACCGTTACTCCATATTTATCCTGGCTGACTTGGGGAAGAACTTCTCAAGAAAAGCGGATGAGAAATCAGCCTACGCAATTGGCTTCTTCAGTCTGTTTTCTTCTGCAAGCCACAAAATCCTAGCTACATCTTGCAGCTGGATCTTGACTATGTCTACTCTATCCTCCCCTAGAACTCAGGCAGTTGATAGTAAATTCTCCATATCGACAATCCACCGCTCGGCATTAAGTGGACTGCCTGAACCACTGAAAATCGCCGGATGCAGTCTCTTGAAATCGGCGACACTGCCTGGACACCGATCTCCACGAACTTCAGCCACCTTATTTAAGGCTGCAGTAGCGGTTTGCTGAGAAGCGCGCAGACCCTCCTGCAGTATGCCAGTCTGCTGCTGTTGGTTCTCTAACATGCCATATATAATCCTAAGTAATGCGACATTATTTTCACGCCTTCCATACACCCGCAAATTTTCTTCCGCCATGGTTTTGAAGACAAAACGAACGAAGAGGTTTAGCAATGGAAACGAGATTCAAGTTCAGAATATGAAAATAATTGAGCTAAAAGAAAAGCAAGATAATATAGTATAATCAAATCAATGGGTATGAATCAAGGGCATAACTTTGATTTACTCAAACAGAATACGCATTGTAACCATACCGCGGTATATGGGTACAATAACGTAATTCTATCTCAGTCGCCCGAATCCTATAATCGGAGTCAACGGAATATGCTCCTTTGAGCCGTGGTAGGGTAGTAATCAAAGTACAGTGGGAACTCATATGAGACAAATGACGATCTCAGATCAAAAGACTACTCTGTACTCATGTCACCAGAGAACTGCTATCTGACGATAGGTATAATACCATCTAGAAGTTCTCGGTGAGTCCGTTCGATGTACTCACCTCCAGTGAGCACCTGTATACAATCTTAGGTGCCTTGTAAGACCGTCCACCGCCCCTCATCGGGGTCTAGAAAGTATACACTAGTCTGCTCTGGAATAGCGATGCTCAGTCTCGATACTCTCACGACTAGGAACATTTAAGGATGTGTTTATGATCGCTATCATAATGCTGGTAGTCAATCAAGAATCCTATGAGTTTTATCATTATGTATTAGCGACACGTAATAGAAAATAAAACATATACACATAATGATAAAGACAAACCAGATAGCATACTATTATCTCGAGTAAGACTGTTTTACCCGTATTGGTCCCCTCTCAATTACCATAATTGGCTACATGCAATTACAATAATTGCCTTAAGGGCACTATATCCAACACGGCAGATGTCTGACCCACACTTGGGCAGATGTTTGTCTCCAATCTGTATCTCTTCATTTTCCTTGTGCAGACGTCTGGCTTGTCCTCATACGTCAGTCTCGAGTCTCGGGTTGGGCTTCATCTCTTCACCATACGTCTGAATTACACTTAGTCAGACTTCCGGCTACATTCTGTACTTAGGCTTGGTCTTCTGTAGACGTCTTCCGTGATGCCTTTAGACGTCTTCTATTGCTCTGTATTTCTGATATGGGCATATCCAGATGTCTGCGGTTGTCTCAAACAGACGTCTGACCTGAAGAAAACTCCATAATTTCTAACAATCTCCCACTTGGAGATCCTTCAGCCTTGATTCCCAATGCTAGTGGACTTTACACGACTCCGCTCTACTCTCTCCTCATCATATTTTCATAGAGAAGTTCACCAATTTGCAACAAAACTCCAGCTTGTCTTTGTCTATGACTTTGGTGGATATATCCGCTGGATTCTTTTCTCCTGCGATCTTTTGCAATGTCAGCTCGCCTTCTTCCACCGCAATACGAATGAAATGATACTGCACCTTAATGTGCTTCGTCCTTGAGTGATAAGCAGCATTCTTCACCAAATATATCGCACTTTGGCTGTCGCTCCACAAGATATTGAAGTCTTGTTTCTTGCCCAATTCTTCAAGTAGCCCTTTTAACCATATCATCTCCTTACTAGCTTCCGGGATCGCCATGTACTCCGCTTCAGTAGTCGACAATGCCACAACTTTCTGCTATTGAGAGATCCAACTCACCATTGTTCTCCAACCGTAAATACATACCCCGTTGTGCTTTTTCCGCTATCTCGATATAACCTTGCACCTTTATAGAGTCACCCTCGAAGTATAAACAGTGACTTGACGTATCCCTTAGATACCTCAACATCCACTTCACCGCATTCCAATGCTTTTTACCCGGGTTCTGTATGTACCTGCTAACAACTACTATTGCATATGCAATATCAAGTCTCGTACTCACCATCACATACATCAAGCTCCCCACCACAGATACATAAGGCATGCTTGTTGTCTCATCTTTCTGCTTTTGAGTTGTCGGGCACAACTCCTTACTGAATTTGAAATGCTTCGCTAAGTGCGTACTCACCGGTTTTGACTTGTCCATATTGAACTGCTTCAAAACCTTCTCGATATAGTCCCTTTGCGATAACCACAGCTTCCGCTGCTTCCTATCTCTTACGATCTTCATGCCCGAGATTTGCTTTGCCGCTCCTAAATTCTTCATGGAGAATTTTCAGTCATCATCTTCTTCAGATTTTGAATCTTCTCGAAATTCGGACCCGCTACTAGCATATCATCTACGTACAATGATAGAATAATATAGTGGCTATCCTTAAAACTCTGAATGTAGATGCAGTGATCGGATTCACATCTCACAAATCCCATCTCTAACATGAATTGATCGAATTTGAGATACCACTGCCTAGGAGTTTGCTTGAGGCCATACAAGCTTTTTCACAATTTACACACCATAGTTTCTTTCCCCTTCACCTTGTATCCCGGTGGCTGCATCATATAGATCTTCTCCTCCAAGTCTTCATGAAGGAATGTAATCTTGATATCCAGCTACTCTAAGTGCAAGTCCTCCACCACCACGATACTAATAATCATCCAATAGATGTCATCTTTACAATTGGGGAAAATATTTCTTGATGGTCAATACCTTACTTTTGTGCGTAACTTATAACTACCAAACGAGCCTTGTACCGCTTCACACCATCAGCCTTATCTTTAATCCTGTACACCCATCTGTTTAGCAACGCCTTTCGACCCTTGAGTGGCTTCACTAGGTCCCACGTACGGTTCTTCTTCAAAGAATCCATCTCCTCGTCCATAACTCGCTCCCACTGCTTGCTAGCACCGTCGCTTGTTGCTTCTTCAATGGATTCGGGATCCCCCGAATCTGTGTACAATACGAAGTTGGTCACAAGTCTTTCAAGTATCCACCTATCTCACGTAAATCTCCTCAGAACTGGTACATCTGGTTGCCGAACATGGTCACCATCCGTTCTTGAATCTAATCCTGCATTATCGCTTCCTCCATGTTCTGATCTCTACATGTAGGTACCTAAATGCTCTCTTGAGTTCCGTCCAACTCAACAAACTCCGATACCGCACCATCTTGGGCTTGCTTCTCTTCTGTGTACAAGTGTTTCTCATCAAAGACAACGTTCCAGCTTTGTATTACCTTTTTTCTTGTGTAATGCCATAACCGATATTCGAACTCGTCTCTACCAATGAAAGCATACTTCCTAAATTTGGAATCAAGCTTACTCATTTCCGCCTTATCTACTAAAGAATATGCAATACAAACAAATACTTTTAGGTGCGCATAATTAACTGGTTTACCTGACCAAATTTCTTCCGGAATGCTTCCATCAAGAGCACTTGATGTGCTTCTGTTGATCAAGTACACAGCAGCATCGACCGCCGCTGCCCATAGAAACTTTGGCACATCTACATCCAAGGTCATGCTTCTCACTCGCTCTAGAATCGTCCTGTTTATCCTTTCAGCGATGTCATTCTGCTGTGGCATCCTCAGTATCGTTTTCAGCCAAGGAATACCTTTCTGCAAGAAAAACACCTCGAACTCCTGTATGAAGTATTCCCCTATATTATTGGACTTAAGGCATTTTACCCCCGTTTGGTTCTCAATCTGCGTAATCCAGTGTTTGAAGATACCAAACACATCGGACTTCTTCTTCATCGCATACATCCAAGTCTTCCGGCTTGCATCATCGATGAACATCACGAAGTACCAATTCCCTGCATAAGACTCCACCGACGTCGGCCCCCATATGTCTGTATGCAACATCTTCAGCTTCTTGGTCTTCTTAGCAATGCTTCCAATTTGAAATCTAAGTGCACTTTGCTTTCGGCAAACGCAGCTCTCGCAAATCCCCAACTCCACTTTCTTTAGCCTCGAAAGAAGCTCCATACCCTGAAGAATCTTCATATTCTTCTCATTGACGTGCCCCAATCTTCTATGCAACAACAAAGTCTCCGAATTTATCTCCGAATTTGCCGTCAACGCAACCGAACCTCCGCTGCTCCCACTAAATGAGTACAACGAACCGCTTAACTTGCCCGTAGTGACCACCAATGATCCTTTGGAAATTTTCCACTGCGAATTCCCAAACACTATCATATAACCTTTGTTCTCCAGCTGACTTATGGAAATAAGAATTTTCTTCAAATCTAGAATATGTTTGTTAACTGCCGAAAATAGAGACGAACTGGGATAGGACGTCTTACTTGAATTTGGGGGCAGATGCTATTTGGACATATCCATCCACCTCTCCGAAAATTCCAAGTTGATTTATGGCACTGTATATCAGAGGTTTGGACAGATGCGACCGTTGTAGCATAACTTTATCAGATTCCCTCTCATTTGTGAGGTGTTTTTGATTGTGGGGACGCTCTTCCCTGCAGGCATAAGCCTCTGCGGTTAATCACGTTATCGCGTCACGATAATAACTTTCTCCTGCTCCAGACAGATCACTTCGTGTCGTGTTATATATATATATGTTGTTTATTATGGTTGCCCGTAGATTGTATACGGAGACTAATTTATGTCGTCACCCGTAGGGCACGGATTAGTCCAAATCCATATATTAAATATGGGTTTGAACCTAGGATGCAGATCTCGTATTGAACTAGGTCCATTAGTTCGGGGGATATTTTATTTTATTTAAGAACCGTTAATCTGATTTTAAATTAAGATTAACTTAAATATATGAGCATATGGGCTCAATTTATTTTGACTAAGGATACGTTAGTCTTATATGAGACTAAGTTCAACTTATAAATATGGCTAATGATCATTAAATTTTATTAAGATCTATCAACAGAGCATATGGGCTCGGTTGCAATGAACAATATGGGTTCAAAGAAATTTTAAAGACTTAGCCAATTTTGGGCTCAATCTTGGACTTTTTCATCATCTAACGGTACTAAGCACTTAGTCTTCTAACTATGGATATAATATCCAACTTCTGCTCTGGCGCTTACGTGAGTATCACGTGAGGTGCTCAGACTTGGACGCTACCCTATCAGTGATAAACACTTAAACATTTTGAATATATAGTGCTAATCACTTTTATACAGTGCTCACGTGGGTATTACGTGAGGCACTCCAGCTTGCCAATTTTTAAACGTCATGTGGGTAGTACGTGAGGCGCCAGAACTTTACTGATGGACGCTCACATGTGAGGCACATGAGGCACTGGGTCTTTATTTATGAGCGCTCATGGGTGAGGCACGTGAGACGCTGAGTCTTTAGTTATAAGCGTGCACGGGTGAGGCATGTGAGGCGCTGAGTCTTCAGATATTTAATCTCTGTTTTATTATTTGAAAGAAGCTAAACTTATATTAATAGTGTTTTGGCTATTAATGATCACTAAGTTCTTTTGTTCCTTTTTTTATGAGAACTAAGTCCTTTGAAGGGTTGAACCCTGTTTTAGAGGAATTAAATTCTTGGAATATACATTTCATTTATCTTCTTTATATTTCTTTTCTCATATCTAGTTTCCCCCCTGGATCTTGAGTCCAAAAGACAAAATCTTTCCGATGAGAATTAAATTTTCAACTTATGAGAGATTTGTCTTGCGGATCTCAGATTCAGAGAAAGAACTAAGTTTTTTTTATAAAGGATTAAACCCTTGCATTTTTATATATTAGGCAAAGGAGATATTTTGATCTCTTTTTTTTTCTTTACTTAGGGTTTGAGAGAAGTAAGAAAGAGATTTTCTTCAATAAGAGAATTAAATTCTCAGTTGTAGCTTTTTTATCACCATATGGGGTTGATTCTCTCTTTGAGACTTGAAGTCTCGGGTCCTTTATATAGGTGAGGAAAATTTGTTGATTAGTTTAAAATATCCCTTATTTAAGAGATCTCAATTTAATTTCATAATCAGGTGGTGATTTTTAATTGCCGTTGGATCTTAGATCCAAGGCTTTCTTTTTAACAGAATATATTTTTTTTGTTTTTAATAAGATTAGAGGAAATATTTTCCATGCATAGAATTTAATTTTATTTTTTAATTCAAACGGTGATTTTTTAATCACCATTAGATTTGTAATTCAAGGGTTCTCTGTTTAACAAAATATATCTTTCTTGTTTAGAAAGATTAAGGAAATATTTTCCCATATATAATTTAATTCTATAGTTTGATGATTTTTAGAATCACCATTAGATTTTTGATCCAATAGCTCTCTGTTTAATAGAAAATAGTGTTCTTATTTTATTTGATTAGGGAGATATTTTTCTCCAATAGAATTTAATTCTACCCGAAGCAAATCTGCTTCAACTTGGGCACTGACGCTCACGTGCTAAACACGTAGGTGTAACCAAAGAATTTAATTCTTACTGAAATAGGTACCCAAGTGTTTTGCACGCCGACACTCACATGCCTTTCACGTAAGGAGCCACCCTGGGATTCAATCCTATCAGATGAAAGCGTCCACATGCTTTCCACACCGGCGCTCACGTGTATGACACGTGAGATGTTGCCTTAGAACTTAATCCTACCAAAGACATGCATCCACGTGCTTTGCACGCCGACACTCACGTGTTTAGAACGTGAGGCACTGCCTTATTTTTTAAGAGGGAACAAATGCCCCCTGCCATTGTTCTCACGTAACTTGCACATGAGTGCAACGATGTCTAGCCTTTTAGCCGTCTGATCCGTCTCGGTATATAGGGAATCTGAACCGACCCCATCACTTTATAAATAGGGAATTAAGTCTTGGACGATAGCTGCGCCTCCATCTTTTCTTCTTCCTTGAGAATTTTATTCTTCATTAAAGCTTAGCTCTATCGTGAAGCTTAGCTCTTCATCTTTTTCATAGATCTGCATTGCAGACCCACTATGCCAAAATTTTCTTGGTAAGAGTCTTTTTCAGCAGAGATTAGCTCTTATATTTGGAATATTGTTCTTCAGAAATTTTGAAAGATTAACAGAGCTTGGCTCTAGAATATTCCCCTTGGGGATTTCTTGAAGTTCTGACTTCATTTATCATCACAGAACTTATTTCTAATTTCTGATTTTAGATTATACTCTCCTTTGGGGATTTTATGAAGTTTTGACTTCACTTGTTATCACAGAACTTAATTCTGATTTCAATTTCAGACCATCTCCCCTTTGGGGACTTCTTAATTTATTTTAATTCAATAGAGCTTTGCTCTGATAATCTTTTATATCAAATCCCTTATTTGGTATTTTTAGAACTTTACTCCAATTTATTTTGTAGAGTTTGGCTCCAATCTCATTTATTTATGTTTTTTAGGGAAATTTTGGTATTTTATACCGTTTTATAAAACAAAGCTCAGCTCTGGAAAGTTTTATCTTTTAAAAAAAGACAGCCTTGGAGAATCTTTTTAGACTTCTTTACTGGGCACACGTTCCAATCATTAATGAGCCGCCATCTTGATTCTGTGGGGTCCACTAGCTTTTGGACTTAGTGATTCTAGTATTTTTGTTACTAATTTTCTACTGGTTTCATTTCAGGTACAATGGTTTCGAATTCCTATTTCCCTTATGTTCGTTCGGAAAGTGCTTTTGCTGATGCACCTACTAATCGTGAAGTCCTCGCTTTAATTCAGGACCACGATCCGAAACAGAAATCCCTTCATCTATAGGGAGCATGATATAGTTACATCATCCGGGGACGTTGCAGCTTTACTTGCGAAGTACCGTCAGAGCCGATCCTTCCAATTCAGTACACGAACCTTCCACCAATTGCTTATGTGGTGGAGGAGATTGATTGGACTGCGAATGGCCGTCTTCCTATGGCGTCAATACCGGTTCAACCACCGATGGCCATAGATATTTTGGGGTGTCGGATATGCCAGGAAGAAGCGCGGCCGTGGGGTCAGGTTTATACTATAGGAGTGACCCTAAGACATCCGACAGGTTATCTTGCTTGGGCCTTTATATCTTATCTGCCAAGAATTTATTGTTGTTGAAGGTCGGGCTGTATCCGGCGATGTACGTGTCTTTGTTCTATTATCATACTCCTCACGTATGGTGGGTTAAGTCCTTCTTGGAATAATGGAATATCCTGACCCATACGTTTCTACTATCAGACCGGGAGGTGTCGATTTCTTTGGAAGAATTCCTAGAAATCTCTGGCTTACCTGTCATGGGGAGCACTACGAGGAGGTACTTCCTCCTGACGAATATGTTTTCGCCACATAATCGGTTGTCATCGGCCTTACACCCGAGAACGCTATCTGACACAAATTCCTGAGTCTCATCAAAGTGCTGAACATCTATGAAAGCTTGTATTTAGAGTCAGGAGGACATGGGGTCAGTTTTGTGGATTTCATTGCCCGTTTCATTCGCGCAGACGTTTTGTCCAAGAAGAATACGAAGTTCGCTAAGCTTAATGATCCTTTCGGGTTTGGTTTAAACAAACTGCCGACAAGGATCTAAAACAATTCTATATCCCAGACACCCCTGCCACCTCCTTTGAAGAATTGCTGCTCCAGACATTGATGACGAGACATTTCTTGTGGGCTTCATTGGTTTATGGCTCAACTAGTTAGCGCTTCTGACATATCATCGGTACATGAGACCATCTGTCTTTTACCCAACTCACCGTATCGCGAAGGGAACGTGTATGGCCGTCGATGTTGCGGGATTAGCCCATTTGTATAATGATTTATGCATAGCAGCTGACACCGCCCAGCCGGGTGTGGAGCCCGTAAACTTCCCCCTCCATTATTTTACATCATGAATCGAGATGCATGTGTTGGGTGCTTTCGGTGAGCATAAAAGACCCAAGTTTTATAAAGGGTATAACTTCCCGTAGGTCATGAAGTTGATCGACGCTTCTTCTCCCGATCCAACGCAACGGGCGGCTCTACGATTTCTCTTGCGTCCACGCCTTATGGGAGACAGCGTGACCTTTATCGACAGGTTTTTGACTGGTGGCCAAGAACCTTCAAGAGTGGTCCAGCCGTTGCATGACGTGCTTAAGGATGGGGTTTCCGTTTTGAAGGTTAAGGAAGTCGCACATTTGTACTCCATCCGGCCTGGATTTTTGGTATACAGATGAAATGCTTCTGTACTTTTCATGAGGTATAACTTACACCGCTTTTCCCAGCAATTAGGCTACGACCAGGGTGTACCCCTTATGGCCTTTCTCATCGATCCTATTGCTTCGGAGGAGACCGTTCGCAATGTTGTCTACCATTTCATGCGGTTGAACACGGGATCTCGTTTCTTGATGGCCAAACCGGATCATATTCCGAAGATTTTATCTGCTTTTATCGCCTGGTATCAACATGCAATGGGCACTATTATCAGGGAAGAGAGGCGGATGCTTCTCAATCACAAGGATTCTGTCCCAGCTAGTAGTCTTACGGTCCAGCTGAAATAGTGAATAGTCGTCCGCCCTTCCCTATGGGAGAGCGATGCAGTGGTGCTTCCGCATGATTTTCCGATGATGTCAACACTTAAACCAGGGCCCAATGTGAGCACCTGCGGTGGCGTGACGGCTGCAACATCTCCTGAGTCAAATATTGGCTCGGAAATCAGAACACACTGTCTGAAGATACCTATGAAGAGAAAGCACTCATCGTCAAGTGTGGCTCTCGGCTCCCCGAAGAAGAAAAGGTCTATATTTTCAGCTCACATCGTGTTTGGTCAAGAGGCTCATACTCCCTATGGCGAGGACCTGTCTGAGTACGGAACCAATGATAATCTTTTTCCTCCTGAGACCTCCACCGACGAAAACGCAGCAACCGATCTTCAAGCAGCCCTTAAAGCTTTCGAACGATTAGTCCGTGAGCAAGCGGCGCTTGCTGCTTTAGCAGCGTCCGGTATATCTCATTTACACCCTTTGCACATTCTAGAGTGAAATGATATTGTGATTTATTTTTTAACACTTTATTTTCTCCACAAGCATTTCAGCTGAGAAGGCTCTCCAGGTATCGATTAGGACGTATGAGGATGAAGAAAGGCTTCGTGCTTCCATGAGCCTTGGTATGACTTGTTTTACGCGCTTTAGAACATCTAATCCATTTCGTTCATACCTCGACTCTTTTCCTTTATTCTCTTATAGGAATCTCTGCGACTAGCGCTGCTTCGAGCGGGGCGCAATCTTTGGGTGTTTATATAGAAGATATTTCTCTTCCAACAATCGCTATAGAATCTTCAGAGCCACCGATTGTTGCCCAGGCCTCCTTCGTGACGCTATGGGAAGCGTTATTGAAGTAATCGATGATGGATATTGCAGCAATTTCTGAGGCTGGCTCCAATTTGGATGAGGACCTTCCTTTATCGGTTGTCCTGGAGAGAACTTTGTGTACGACCGAGGTAGAGGAGAAGCGTTGAAGGCATGCAGAAAGGGAGCGTCGTTCCAACCTAGCCGTAGGTGCTAGCTCGAGCGAGACATGAACTCCTGATGCTCCTATAGAAGATGTCCCTCTCGCTCTATCAACCGCTCATAGACAAATTGCCCGAGCAGCTCATGATGAGGCGGCGTGCCTTGCTCAGGGGGAAGCATAACATGTTGCCCTGATTAAACCTGGTAAAATTTACTTATTTCCGGGTTTCTATATATAACTATTTATTCGAATTTTAACATCCCTTTTTGTATGATGACATCTGATATAGTAGGGACAAGCTTGGATGTTTAGGCAGTAAATGAGGCGGCAGCATCTGGAGATTCTGGGACGGAGGATCACAACCCAGAGTCTAATATTGCTCCACTCACCACTCCTTCCCCCAGTGGATCTCAAGCATCTATGGGCGATGCTTGCATGGTGATGGCCTTTGTCGATTCAAGAGATGAAGGTGTGGATCTCGAATCTGTCTCCTCTTTAGCAACGGAGACTGAAGAAACTACTGAGGCTGGTAGTGTTCTGGATACAGCCATGGTTTCTACCTTGCCGGCTCCCATGGGATCCACAGGTACATTGCATGGTATTATTCTTATATTCATTTTTGTTTCCATTAGATATATTTGCTAACGTTTTCTTCACTTCCAGTGCAGGCATGACAACCATTATACCGGCCATAACATCCCTGAATCTTGGAGATCCACAGGTTGAGGAACCCCCATCAGCCAACACTATGACCGTCGTCGCTCCACTTATTTTCGTGCTCCCATGCATCTTTCCGAGCTTACCGATGGAAGGTAAATTTCCCTTCGATTTTTTATCATTTCTTCATTTCCATGTTGACTTTACTCCTTATGTTAATTTCTTGGTGTATACCGTCGCCATCTCGCAGGAGCGCTCTTTAGCCAGTTGTGTTAAGCGTTAATCACACGTTTTGCATTCCAACTAAAGCCTGCTTCTCCTTCCAGTGTTGGTCAGTATATATTTCTTTTCTCACTCCAACTTTCCACAAGTAACCCTCTCTAATAAGAATTTTCTTGTATTGATTACAGTCTTATGGCTTGAACGAGAAGTCAAAGAAATGGCTAAGCCTTCTATGCTCCCAGAGTTGCCACTTCCGATTCTTGGTAGGTTGAATCTTATGCATCTTCTCTTACTTAAACAGAGATTCAACCCATCTTTATATATGCCTTTTTTTGTAACAGCTCCGCTGGTTTTGGTTCCCTTTGAGTCTCGCATATCTATGCCCACAGGACCCTTTACTAAACGCCAATTTTCTAGGGGCGCAGAAAATAGCAGGTGCATGTTGAGCGAGTTTATTGAAGACCTTGATATCGAGGCCCTCACTTCTGCTAGGGACTTTGTAGATAAAGTCAACCCAATGTTGATTACCCTTGTGACTTTTCACGATGAAGATTTCGTCCGCATTTGGGTTGGCTATTGTAGGCAGATTGAAGCTTGCCTCCGTGAAATCGAGCGTAGGCGTCTTACTCCTGAGGCTTTATCTTTCAGGGCCTAATTGACTATGTGAATTGAACAGTTTGCTGCCCTCATTCAATGTTACGGGCAGAAGCTAGCTAGAAAGCAAGAGGAATGTGAGATGGCCTCGAGAGAATTAGGACGCTTGCGAGCTCAGATGGAGACTAGTGTTGCACGACTCCAAGCCATTTTCCAGAATCTTCAACGCTACATATTCAGAGGGATGGCACTGAAACATGATCTTGATTTTATGGAGCAAGGCATGTGAGGCCATGAGGTTGCCAAGCAGGAGTTTTCTGAGAAGCTTGATCCGTGTCTGCAACAACAAATCGAAACTGAAGCGTTGCTGGCCGCACTAGTGGAGCGCGAAAATGAGCTCCAGCAGGAGAATGAGCGGATCACTGTTTTGCAGAAAACCCTACCCTCTTAGTATTTATCATTGTATCCCCCCTTTTTTATTTTATAGATTGTATCTTTTAAGCATTTGATTTGTGAATAAAAGATATTTACTTTCATATTTGCGCGTCTATTTCTTGATTGTCCTGATCTGGCATGGATTAGTTTATTTGCTAATTTCGGAGTGTTTAGTTTACCTTTCCCTTAGGTTTATAGGCAAACTCGCCCTAACGTTAAATATAGATAACCCTTTTTTTAATAGGGGTCCGTTAGGTTTGTGGTACTGGCTTAAGTCCATCGTACTATCGCGTTGGCTAATATATTCTCAATATGCAATCCCTTAGTTGCGGCTTGAGTAGCCCCGTGTTTGTCGTGTCTCTGTTCTCTTCTGAGGCTGGACAAGAAGTCTTCAAGTAATCTTCTTAGGTTGGAATATCTATATTACCATCGGAAGATCAAGCGTTAGGTATTGTCGTGGCGCTTTACTTGAGGTCAAGCTCATTTTGAAGCCCCGGTGAGTCATAACCGCATCCTTCTGGGGTGGGATGACATCCAATGGTGTTTTGGCTTGCCATCAAGACTCGACGCTAGGCATATGCCGTCACTTCGCTTTTGCTTTGGTATCACACCGATTCTTCGCTGAAGTAAGGTGGACATCCGTATGACCTCTATGCTGTATGTATCGCAATCAAGATCTGGAGCTAGGAATATACCATTGCTCCGATTTTATTTGACAGTTGCACTCACACCCTGTTGGAATGAGGAGGAACGTCGAGGTAGTCTCTGGGCTATAGATATACCGTCAAGACATGGCTCTTCTTTTGACGAGGTATGGTGGGAATGGTTCCCTTTCTTTCATTTGTGCCCATGGATTATATACAAGAGTCAGTATGGACCTACTTTCAGGGCATAAATTTTTTTATTTTATTTTATATTTTTTATGTTTCCGCGATGCACTATCTTTTCAGCTTTTTATATCGCGAAAGTCGCAATTGCCCAATCATTTCGACTATTTTATTCACGGTGCCCAATCATTTCGGCTATTTTATTTTAATTTTAATTTTTTATTTTCATTTTCATTTTATTTTTTTTACTCACTGTTTTTATTGCGAGTTGGGGATTCAGAATCTGATACTAATCTTGGCATCAGCATCGTTACAACTGGTATATTGTCAGGAGCGAATAATCATTTGCCGTTATTAATTTAGAGAAAAGTGGCTTAGCAAACAGGGTTAGAATCCTATTGGCTAAGAATTTTAGCTTTATGAGCCGTAAGGGTCTCATAAAGATATTTCTCCCTACGAGTCGAGAGGATCCCATAGGCGTATTGTTTCCTTAGAAGTCGTGGGGATTCGCAAGTTCTGTTCACTTTATTGAGCGATATTTCTTGTTTTTTTATGGGACTTGGTTGAGAGTATATTTATTTACGCCCGTGGATTGTATACAAGGGTCGATATTGGACCGCCTGCAGGGCATAAATTTGTGTGGTTTTGGTGGCTTAAGAGCTGTAACGACTTTGAAATCACTGTACAGAAAATTCTTGTTATTGTAAAGAAAAGAGTATTATAGTCCGTGTAAGAATTATAAGTTAGAATTGTTTAATAAAACCAAGAAACAACTTGGAGCTCACTGGTAAAGCCCCTACACTGCTTTGACGTAGCCTGTGGTTCGAATCCCATCAGACACAATTATTTTTTTATGATTTTTCTTTTAAATTTTTGGAAGCCCAAGAGTTGCTCGTGCAATACATGGGGAAAGGAAAAGTTTCAGAAAAATTAAACATGTGCAAAATAGAGTAAATAAAGAAAAACCCATGTGGTACGAACCTCGATGCAATTGCCTAAGATCTAACTGGTCATTCTAGGGTTTGGGCCAGCGTTGACAGTTCTGGTGCGTCCAAATTACTCCGTGCTTTACACACTTATCCCTTCAGCTCCCCTTAACTTCTCTACATTTCCCTGCAATTAAACAGACCTTTCATTTCACCATTTAACATCATTTTAATACAAAATTTTAATTTCCAAGCCCTAATTCTTCACTATAAATACCACCCTATGCTTTAGCTCTTCATCATTCTGAAAATTCTAGTAAAAACTCTCTCAAAAAGTTCCTAAATGCAATTGGAGTAAAGTGGAGTTAGCGACCAAGCTCTTTCTGTCGAAGATCGAAGCCGATTCCGGAGTTCCCGGGATCCCATGAAGCCTCTCTCTTCATCCTTACCCTTTCCTTGAAAATTTCAAACCGTAAGTCCTTCCTAACTCACTTCCTTTTTATCGAAATTCATCTCCTAATCTTATATCGGTAAAGTGGAGTTATTCCCGATACCTTTTCTTTTAAAATCCAACACCCTCTTTTCCTTTATATCTTGGACAATCGAAGTTTACCATTATATTTGTAACTTTAAATACCAATGTTCAGATTCAAATTTAACCAAAATTCTCATGTGAAACAATCATAAAACGAACTTTTCATTAAAATACCTTGAACTTTATTATCACATCTTTTCGATTTAGTTAAAACCATACACACTTTGATTTCATAGCACGATACCTATTTAGATGTATATGTGGTTCAAAGAATAACTTTACAATAAAATACCACATCTTTTAAAAACTGGGTTTCTTTTAAAACGATATTTTGAAAATCCTTTGCAAATACACCTCTACAACTCTCGTTAGGGGACCCGTTAATGGATGGTGCGGATTATCGCACATCTTTGGGATAGCAGAGCGAGATGCAGCCTCACGGAGTATTCGATCTCGAAAGGAAATACAATATGGTTTTTAAGAAATGTGACTTTTCTAAATAAAAATAATTTTTAAAATTATAATAAATTATAAATCCATATTTTCATTATATTATGAAACTATAACTTTTCTAAAAATGAAAGATTAAAAAAATGTTAATAAAATACCATCAAGTTACCAAAAATGTTAATTTTCAATAAAATACCATAAACTTTTAAAAACTAGGTACTTATCATTAAAATACCCCAATAATTAAAACACGTGTGTCACGCCCCGCTTCCTGATGTACGGAGAAGGAGACGTGGCGGGCACGCGATATATTTACTCAGAAATAAATACGTTAAACGTAAATAAACAATATATGAAATGCACAAGAAATGATAAGAGATATAATGTAAACAACAACTTTTATTAACATTCATCTTTACAATACAACTGATTTGAAAAGGAAATGTACAATGATAAAAGTAATGCCTAAACAGCGGCATACAAACTGGAAGGTAAGTACAAGTAAAGCTAGCAGCCTGGCTGTGCCTCAATTTGATTCAAGTACTCTTGACTGGGTTCTATCTCCTGAGAGTCCTGTCCTCCTGACGAACATTCCAAAGAAAGAAAGAGACAGAAATATCGTCAGCGAACTAGTGCTCGGTAAGTTCCAAAAGAAAGACAAGAATATGGCAAGTAATGTGGAAGGAAACTGTTAAGTTATACATGTATCAGTTTATTATTCTAACGTAGTTGTTTGTAACTTGGTACAGAAGGTATCAGTGTATACGAGAGAAGTCCATCTTACCCCATGGTATATGGTAACATGTAGTACAAAGCCTTATCAAAACCCACGGGACAACGGCACAGGAGTTCATGTAGGTGTCTTTTAGTGATCATCTCGTTCCACTTCTAATACATTCAGTACCAATCTACCCCGTTAACCCCGTGTAATGTGTTGTATAGATTATAATTATCAGACTTGCCGAGACCATAGATACAAGTTATTCATGTAATCAGGTTCAGGATGTAAACAAGTAGTCATGTAATCAAGTCAAATTATAGCCATGGTTCGGTCAAGTCAAGTCAAGTCATGTTTGCACGTTGATATAGTTCTGGTATTCAGGTTCAGGTTCAAGTATACATGTTAGTGTTTGGATTCATATTTGAATTGTAGTCTGGTTTGAGTTTGGGTTCAAGCTTGATTTAGACTCAGATTTGAGTCAGACATTTAGAACTGATTTGGATCTTGAATTAAGTTCGGAAATTATCGGTAACTGCTGCACATAGACGGCAGAATTTGTGTATTTTTCCAAGACAATTACCATTGATAACACCGTTAGGTTTTTCTACCTTAAATAGGCAAGCACTCACTTTCTCCGGTTCTCTTAGGCTCAAGAGAATTGATCCCACTTAAACCCATATTTACTAAAGTCCTTAACAGTGTTTTTATATAGCTCGAGGGGGTTTTATGAAAAAATATTTTTAATATATAGTTCAAAATAATCTCGAGAAATTATTTATATTATTTAGGATTTCCATGGATGTGTATTTTAAGAATTGAGGTATTTTAGTGATAATTACCTTAACTTGAATAGTTCATGGTATTTTACTGTAAACTTGTCTTATATTGATATCTTGAAGGTATTTTAATGAAACTTATATTTCTTTTATTTGAAAAAAATATAAGTTATTATATTTTGAAAATATATGGATTTTATAATATTTATATAATTATTAAAAATTAATTTTGATTATTAAGTAGAAAATCTAGTTTTTCTTAAAAATCGTATTAAAAACCTTTCGAGACCGAATGCTCCGTGAGGAGGTCTGCATCTCGCTCTACTAGACCAACGATGTGCGATAATCCGCACCATCTACTAGTGGGTCACCTAAAATGGTTTGTAGAGGCTTGATTGTTAGAGTTTTTGCGTGCTTAGTTAATTACCGCAATCAAGACGGTTTCGCTTGGTAGCTAGCCGGTTAAGTACGCATCGTCCCCAGGGAGATGGGAATCTTTTTCTATGTACTTTAACGAGTTAAGTCCAAATGTCCAGGTTTGTTTGAGATTAACTATGTGCTAAAATGTATATAAAGAGAGCTTGTTAGGATTAGAATTAGGTTAGTTTGAGATAGGAGTCGCTCACTTCTTTCGTTACCACTCTTAATATCGATGTTACGGTAATCGGCAATAACGGGGATTAGCACGACTAGGAAGGAACTTGCGAGTATAAGCTAGGCTTTCCAACGCTTAGTTTCTTCCTTTTGGTCCTTGTCCGTCCGTTCTTAGCTCTTAGCCTTAACCTCCGGTTAATTCAACCACAACCGGTCTCGCTAAGGAATCACCGCTATCATGTAGGATAGGGTGCCGTAGGGAGCGGATTGTGGTTCAATTAACGGGAGTCTGAATTAAGATGATGGGAAAGAAAAGAGTGAGAGAGATTTCCTTCTCTCAAATTTTCCTTATCCTACCTAACAAGTGAGAAACTACTCACCCATTACAAAAAAAGGAAAATACAACAAAAGGAGGGAGATAGAAAGAAAGAGGTTAGAAGATTACAACTAGCTATTTGAGATCTCACTTTGGCAAGGATCAAGCTTAAGCATCATTGTTGTTAAGGATAAAGAAAAATAGAAGAAGAAAGAAACAAACAACAAATAACAACAACTAGATTAGCAAATGAAAATTACAAGCAAATATAATTAACAAGATAATAAGACAAGCATGATCAAGAAAAGAACTCTTTTATTCATCACTTCACTCATAAAAGCTCACTACAAGGTTTAATGGAGAAAAGATGAAAAGAGGAAGAAGAACTACAACATCTATCCTAAAATTTAACACAAGAATAAGCACCCTTCACTTGGCATTGTTCTGGGCTATTTATAGGCAGGAAACTGAAACCCTAGGGCAACATTCTGACCCAACATGAAGTTACCAAACTGCCCCCTGAAAAGTGTCAGTTGCCGAGTCAACTCGGCCGCGGATCCGCGGCCGAGTCGCCATGTTGGCCGCGGATCCGCGGCCATTTAGGGGAGTTGGCTCCTCAATTTTTGTGGGTTTCCCTGTGTAGCTGTTCTCTTCAGTGTGGTATACTTGGTTTCTCAGAAGCTTTTTACATTTCTTCCAGAATTTCAGCAGATCAAAAGGTGATTTGATGTGGATCTTTTGCCATGATTTTCTTGAGCTCCGCGTAGATATCTTGGATCTTGTGTTGACATTGTGCTTTGTGCATGAAAATGACCATTAATTTGCCATTTTGTCCTTTAAACTGGTGTGCGGCAACATACGGATAGAGAGCGGAGACCCGTATTTTATCTGTGGTTGGCAGTAATCCAGAATTTGTCGCGCTTTTCCATGAATTTCACTGTTTAGAGCTGAGAACCTGTAACCTGCAATTATCTAGCAAATACGGCTCAAGAGTACCTACCTACAAGCAATGTGATAAAAAATGGACGGTATAAAAATGCAAAAATCTGATATGAACAAATACCCCCAAACTTATCATTTGCTCGTCCCGAGCAAAGTCAATTTATTCACAAAAATTCCTAACCTCATTTTCGCAGGGAACGCGATTGCACTGAGCATGTGCAACAAGCCGTTAAATCTCTAGGTGTCCTTAGTAGGAGGAGTGTTGTCTCCTGAGGGTTTTCAGCGGATACTACCTACAAAATCCCGTCAAGCTAGTTTTGCGAAATAACTATTATTCAAATCCTAAGGTTTTGTTTTAAAAATAACAATTCTATTATCCTAATTCTAGACTATCGAGCCTTTATTTTTTACACCTCGCTTCTTATTTAACTTAAGATTTTATATGTCTTTACGTGCAGTGCAAATAGCGTCGTTAAGTTTCAGAAGGATTGATTAAAGTTATTATGTCACAAAATAAAGCCCAGATAAAAATTTAAAAAGGATCACATAAGTTTTATAAAGAGTTAAGTATTTTTCAAGTTTCGTTTTCCAGTAAGGTTTCAATTTCAGAATTTCTATCTTCCTTAACAAGAAACTAGGTCTTATTTTTCACTCCACCTTTTTCTTGTTTTCATTTCATACACACCTTTGTGAACGTGCAATAGTCTTTATCATAGAATAAAACCTTCATATCTCCGCTAGAAATATTTTTTTATAAAAACCTGTCTTTTATCAAGTTATTCTCACACAAAGAACCGTTAGGAATTTTAACTCGGAGAGAACACTTGCTTGACTTTGTTTTAATCTAGACTTTTTAGGCTTCTTAATGAGCTTTAGGCCAATGCACCCAAAACCAGTTGGCTTTAGGGCATTAGATGTAGAGACATCCCAGCGGACTTAATTACTCAAGTTGCCTTGGCCCAAAAACAAAAGACAATTTAGCGTGAAAATCATAACGATTTAATGCGAACGGAGATATAACCGGCAGTTCAATTATTTTTTTTGGATAAAAGACGTGTTTAGTGGGTTAGGTGTGTAATCATTCCAATCAAGTTTCAGATGGGTTATTTTTCAGAATTAGTTCCAATAAAGGCATCAATAACATCCTTGAAGGGTTCCTAGGCACTCTCAAGAGGTCTCACAAGGCATCAACCATGCCAATTTCTCATTTTACGGTGCCGAGAAACCCTAGACTAGATCGTTAACTAGAATTTTAGGCGACAAAGTGAAACTAGTTAACTACTTAACTAAAAGAAAGATGCTACAACCTTTGTAGATCCGGTTCTCCACTTCCTTAGCTCCACGTAGACGTCCTCTCACTGTCCATCTCGAATCCCAGACTCAAGCTTCGGCTTCATCGGAGAAATGGGCGGGCAAGGTCGTCGGCTTCGTGCCGAAGATGATCTACGTCGAGGCAACACAAGTTCAAGCTCCAACTTCACCAAGTTGTGAAACTTGTGAAGAAAACACCCTATACTACTTGGCAAGAGGTAGAGGGTGAAAAAATAGGAGGTGGGTTCACTTTAAAATTGGATTTCTCACTTGTTTACTCAAGATGCCATTGATGGTGGCAAGCTTTTTCTTGAACTCAAGAAGAAGAAGAAGATGATTATGATAAGTTATTTAAAATGCAAGAGAAATGAATACTTATCATAATAGGAACCATGGTTAGGTGTAGAGAATTGACTAAGGTTAGATGAATGGTTAGGGTTAAGCATGAAGACAAAATGGTCACTTTGGTCAAAGCTTCATGAAGCTTCAACAAGCTTCAAGAATGAAAGCAACCCTTTTGTTTTCTTTTGCCATTTCTTTTTAATCCAAATTAAAAAGATAAATAAATGAATAAATAAAAACCCTAACCATTTACTTAACCAAGGTTTAATTCTTTACACTTAACCAAATGAGCAAGTATCATCAAACATGATACAAACATGTGCATAAAAGTATATCACATATACAACTTGCACATCAAGTGAGAAAATCCATTTAAAGTGAACCAATACTAGTTAATGCAAAGTAATATATCAAATATATAATTATACATTAAATCATTAAATCAACACTTGATTTAACGATCCGGTCATATCGCATACAACCGACTAGTATCCTATGTATCGGCTTATCGAATCAATCCTTGATTCGATATCTAGGTTATATCGAATATAACCAATCGATACTTTCATCGCGAGAATGGAATACGGTATCACATACACGCATTATTCTCGGTCCTGCACATATCTCATATGCGCTCCTATTTCGTTTCGCTTGAGCCAGAAAACCTCTGTGTAGGACTCTAAAGACTCGTCAATACGCCGGCAGCAGATGATGATCATATCAAGCACCCACAAGCCGCAAGCGGTCTGCTAAACGTAACGGCCATCCGGGTATTGAGCGATCAGAAGATCGACGAGCTAGCCTGCTCACACTCCTGTGAATCCAACCAGTAACACTTACCGTACAGTCCGGTCTGTTCGTCTGATATGTCGCATATCAAGTCTAGGGGTGGTAAACGTCAGACCCCAATAACCGATAAGTCGTGCCGATGTGAGGCTCATAACGGGTCGAGAAACTACTGGTAACACTTACCGGCAAATCTCTGATCAGCCCTGGCCAGGGACTTCCCTGTTAAGGCCAATCGAGCACTGCGCAACATCAACCCCCAATACCGGGAGAGACGAAACCCCTCCTATCGCCCATTGCCTCCATGTGACTCGGGACTGTACCCAAAGACCACCGTTTTGCACGCCCTCATGGACGTGGTAAGGTGGAGATCAAAGCACAGTGGGAATCACACAAGACTCTATGACGATCTCGGGTCTACAGACTAACCTGCACAAGTGTCACCTGAGAACTGCCATCTGACGTGAGGTATAATACCATCTGGGAGTTCTCGGCGAGTCCGTCCAGTGTACCCAGTTTCCACTGAGCACCCGTACACCATCTCTGATGTCAAACACCAATGGATATGGGATCATCCATCGCCTATCTCATGGGTCGAGAAGCGTATACGCTAGTCTACACTGGTATATCGATGCCCCGTTTCGATACACCCACGACTAGGGACCTTGAAGGATGTACCTATGGACTACCATGTCCCCACTAGTATGATCTGCATCATAGTCCAGGTAGTCAAGTACACATCCTAAGGGCTTTACCAACATGTAACTATAAGACAGTTTAAAGAGACAAGTGTACATGTTAAGATAAAGAGCAACCAGATAGCATACTATCATATCGAGCAAGAAAGTCATCTCTATATATGTCCAAGCATCCAATATAATATACATCATCTGTACAATACTGGCCTCTAGGGCATACATACAACTAACAATCCCTTCATATCCGCTTCACTTCATAAACTATTCTTGATATTACTTATTTCAGAACAAACTTATTTGATCCTCAGAAAATAATTTATCCATTTAAAAGTTTTCAGACATAATAGACTTGTCATCTAATTTTCAAAACTCACGACACGTGTAGTGTGATGTAAAGACGTATATCAGCTATAGTTAATTTCAAAGGAGTGTTATCTTTCAGGTTTTCAAAATCTAAAAATAAGATTTAGTTATTCTTATCTTTTCAAACAAAACCGTCGAAATGTTGAATCTGAGTTCTCCCACTAGCTAACTTGACGAAAAAGTTTTTATGTTTTTAGAAAATTTTCTGATTTTTATGGATTTTAGTTTGCAGATGCAAAATATACATATGAATGCGAAGGTTAGAAATGCGTACCGAGCGTACCCCCAAACTTAAACTGGACAGTGTCCTCACTTTCTTTGCATGGAAAAATTATTGAAGGGTCAAAATTGTCGGTTAGATATACACATTTTTTTATATATATTTTTTAAAAGAAAATAGTTAATAATGGATATGCACCGGACAAGAATATCCACATATATATACAAAATGGTATATACATACCCCAAACTTATTTGAAACAGTGTCCACTGTTTTGGCTGGATAACCGAAGTTTGGTGGTAGGCAGAGGAAGATTATGCAGGGTAAACCGGCTCCTGTAAGATCAGGAGCTCCTCTGTTGGTTCAGCGCTAAGGTACGGTTTCAGTCTGTGTCCGTTTACTTTGAAAAATGAACCGTCCTTTGGATTCTCCAAATCCACAGCGCCTTGCGGATACACATTCCGCACAAAAAATGGCCATTTCCAGCGAGATCTGAGCTTTCCTGGATGGAAATGTAGCCGGGTGTCGTAAAGCAGTACCTGTTGACCAGGTGCGAAGGTTTTGCGCAAAAGGTGTTTATCGTGAAATGCCTTCGTTCGGTTCTTAACGACAACCGCGTTTTCATAAGCCTCATCCCGAAGCTCGCTCAATTCGTTCAACTGCAGCTTCCGATGGCTGCCCGCATCTTCGAGAGACAAATTCAGCTCCTTTATCGCCCAAAATGCACGATGCTCTATTTCCACAGGAAGGTGGCAAGCCTTTCCGTAAACAAGCCAATAAGGAGACATGCCAAGATCGGTCTTATAAGCGGTTCGAAATGCCCAAAGGGCATCAGTGAGTTTTAGAGACCAATCCTTACGGTTCTTGGAAATCGTCTTCTCTAATATCTGCTTGATTTGCCGATTTGAAACTTCGGCCTGCCCACATATTTGGGGATGGTAGGGCGTGGATAGCTTATGATTAATGGAATATTTTCGCATCAAGGCCTCGAAAGTCTTATTACAGAAATGAGTTCCATTGTCGCTAATGATCGCTCCAGGGTGCCCAAACCGGGAGAAAATGTTTTCCTTAAGAAATCTAACGACAACATTGTTGTCGTTAGTCCGGCTGGGCACAGCCTCGACCCACTTAGAGACATAATCAACAGCGAGAAGGATGTACAAGTTCCCAAAAGAGCTGGGAAACGGCCCCATAAAATCAATCCCCCAAACATCGAAAATCTCCATAACCAAGATTGGTTGGAGCGGCATCTCGTTTCTCCTGGATATCCGGCCCAAGTGTTGGCACCGGGAGCAAGTCTTGCAGTATTCATGAGCGTCTTTGAAGAGTTGTGGCCAGTAGAAACCACACTGCAAGATCTTCTCGGCTGTCTTTCTGGGGCCAAAATGCCCGCCACATGCTTGATCGTGGCAAAATGACATCACACTCTTGAATTCATTGTCAGGGACACACCGACGAATAATCTGGTCGGGACAGTACTTGAACAGATAGGGTTCGTCCCAGTAAAAGTGTTTTACTTGGGATAAGAATCGAAGTCTGTCCTGACTTGACCATTCAGTCGGTAGTAATCCTGTGGCCAAATAGTTCACAATATCTGCGAACCAGGGTTCGCAAGATACTGTCAAGAGCTGTTCATCCGAAAAAACGTCATTGATCGGAATTTGAAGCGACGGCGAAGAAGGAAGTCGTGAGAGATGGTCGGCGACTACATTTTCACATTCTCTTTTGTCCTTGATGACAAGGTCAAACTCTTGCAGCAAGAGGATCCAACGTATCAGCCGAGATTTTGCATCATTCTTTGCAAAAAGATGGCGTAGAGCAGAATGGTCCGTGTAGACGATGACTGGAGAGCCGATGAGGTAGGGCCTGAACTTTTCTAAAGCAAATACAACAGCCAAAAATTCCTTCTCGGTTGTTGTATAGTTCAGTTGGGCGTCGTTCAGGGTTCGGCTAGCATAATAGATTACGTGCGGCATTTTGTCGATGTGTTGTTCAAGGACAGCACCGATGGCAAAGTCGGATGCATCGCACATAATCTCAAATGGGTGCGTCCAGTCAGGAAAAGAAAGAACGGGAGCAGAAGTGAGTGAGCTTTTTAATGATTCGAACACAGTCACACAGCTCGAGTTGAAGTCGAATGTCGTGTCCTTGGCCAGCAAAAGAGTCAAGGGCCTAGCAATCTTGCTAAAGTCCTTGATGAACCGTCTATAGAAACCGGCATGGCCAAGGAAGGCTCGGATGTCTCTGACGCATCTGGGAGGAGGGAGATTGGAAATGACTTCAATCTTTGCTTTATCTATCTCAATGCCATTTTGCGAAATGATATGTCCTAAGACAATATCTTCGCGCACCATGAAGTGGCACTGCTCCCAATTTAAAGTGAGGTTCTTGTCCTTACACCGGGTAAGGACAGTGTCGAGATGCAGCAAAGACTCATCAAAGGAATCGCCGAAAATGAAGAAATCATCCATGAAGATCTCCAAGAATTTTTCCACCATGTCTGAGAAGATTCCCATCATAGACCGCTGGAAGGTAGCGGGCGCATTGCATAACCCAAAGGGCATGCGACGATATGCAAACGTGCCGAAAGGACAAGTGAATGCGGTCTTGTCCTGGTCTTTTTCGGCGATGGGAATCTGATTATAGCCGGAGTAGCCATCAAGAAAGCAGTAGTACTCGTGTCCAGCCAATCGTTCAAGCATTTGGTCAATGAAAGGTAGCGGAAAGTGGTCTTTCCGCGTTGCGGCGTTGAGTTTTCTGTAATCGATGCATACGCGCCACCCAGTCTAGGTGCAAGTAGGGATTAACTCGTTCGCCTCATTGGTTATGACCGTTATGCCTGATTTCTTGGGGACAACGTGAATGGGGCTAACCCACTGGCTATTAGAGATAGGGTAAATGATACCACTATCTAGACACTTTACGATCTCCTTTTTCACAGCCTCCTTCATGACTGGATTGAGTCATCTTTGTGGATCCCTGGCTGGTTTGGCATCATCCATCAGATGAATGTGATCTTCAACGATCAGGGGACTAATCCCTTTGATGTCTGCCATTGACCAGCCAAAGGCCTGCCTATTGCTGTGCAAGACTGTAAGAAGGGCTTTCTCTTGCTCTGGAGCTAGAGAAGCCGAGATGATAATAGGAAGGGTCTCGTTCTCACCTAAGTAAGCGAACTTAAGGTGAGATGGCAATGGCTTGAGTTCGAGCGTTGGAGGTGAAACGATTGAAGGCAAGATTGGTGAAAAGGTCTCGAACTCAAAGGATTCCAGCAGAGGTTCAAAATGAGTGTAAGCGACCGAGTTGGATGGTTCAGGTAACTCATCTGGAAATTCGAAGGATTCAAACTCGGGTGGTGACTGGCCAAGATTGTTCGAGAAAGTGAAATACTCATAGTCATTGTCGGGCGCAGAAGCAGCAGTAGGTTCAAAGTGGGACGCGCTAGTGGCGTCAAGATTGCTGTGATCGAACAAAAACTCCTCGAATTCACAGTCCTCTGGGGTGATCTCCTGGATTGAACAAACGTCTAGTATATGAGCATTAGGTTCGGAGGGCTGATTCCCCAACCTAAAAATGTTGAGTTCAATTGTCATGTTTCCAAAAGATAGGTTCATCGAACCATTTCGACAATTGATCACAGCATTTGAGGTTGCAAGGAATGGGCGACCGAGTATCACCGGAATTTGATTCCGGGGGTTAGCTACGGGCTGTGTGTCTAAAACAATGAAGTCAACGGGGAATATGAAGTTCCCAACCTTGATTAACACATCCTCTAGCTCATCCCTAGGATGGGTGATCGATCGGTCGGCCATTTGGAGAGTACAGTGTGTGGGTTTCAGCTCTCCTACACCTAATTGCTCATATATTGAGTACGGAAGCAGGTTAACACTGGCACCAAGATCCAAAAGTGCGTGGTTGATGTTCTTATCCCCAATTGTAATAGAAATCGTAGGACAGCCAGGGTCCTTCCGTTTTTGAGGTAAAGATTGGGTAAGAGCATCACTCACAGCACTAGCTAAGAAAAATTTCTTGGGTACCTAAGATTTCCTCTTTTTCGTGCACAAGTCCTTTAAGATTTTTGCGTAGGAAGGGACTTGTTGGACAGCATCTAAAAGGGGAATGTTGATGTTAACCTGCTTAAACAACTCCAGAATCTTCTCCATTTGTGGATTTTGTTTATTGGACCTCAACTGGTTTGGAAATGAAACGTTTTTGAAATTGGTTGAGTCCAATGTTTGTGGAGGAGATTGTGGAGTTGGAACGGATCCCAGAGTCGAAGTTTTCGTGGAGTGAGATGTGGGTCCGTTCAGAGCAGAAGAAGAAAAAGAGCCTTTTGAAGAATGAAGAATAGGCTCAGAAGATGAGGAAGGAGAAGAAGAAGACGAAGCGACCGGGGTGTCATTATCCTCAATTGTGGTGCCGATGTTGTTATGCAGCATCCTTCCAGATCTCAATGTAGTCACGGCACTCACATTATGGTTCTGTTGTTCAAGAGCAACATGCACATTATGTGGGTGACCAGGATTTGGGAGTGGTTGAGATGGAAGCTTCCCCTTTTCTCGCTCGCTTAACGCCGCATTCAGCTGTGCAATCTGGGCTTCGATGGTCTTGATGCTTTGCCCGTGTGCAGCAGTGTGTTGCACCAAAGACTGAATAGACGACTGGATGTTGGCGGTGGATTGAGTTGATTGCTTTACAAACGCCTCCAGACTTCGTTGTAGCGAGGAAACCTTATCGTTGTTTGACGGAACAAAGTTGTTTTGAGGAAAAGAATTATTGGGTGCAAAGTTGTTCGTCTGATTTTGAAAAGGTTGGGGTTGGAAGGGCTGCTGAAATTGATGTTGAGTTTGTTGCTGAGCTTGTTGTTGCGGAGGAAGGGGCCTCTGGAAATTGTTGCCTTGGAATTGATGCTGGTTCTGATTCCAGGCGAAGTTGGGGTGGTTCCTCCAACCGGGATTGTAGGTGGAAGAGTATGGATCGTTTCTTGGTCTTTGCTAAAATGCAGCATTAACCTGATCCTGTCCTTGAGATGGTGGATTGTAAGGACACTCTTCGGTTATGTGAGATGGATCGGAACAACAAGCACAAATGGTACGAAGGGGAAGAACAGGGGCAGGAGCAGGAGATGAAAATTTGCTCTCTATCGCTTCAAGTTTTCTCGTTATTGCATCCATTTCGGCTTTCATTGCAATAGAGACATCGAGTTGGTGAATGCTTACCCTAGACTGACCAGTAGAAGTAGAGAAAGAAGAAGAAGTACTTGGTCTGGTGCTCTCCCATTGAAGCGTTTGTTCCGCAAGGTCGTCGAAGAATTGCCATGCTTACTCGTCAGATTTTGATAGGAAGTGGCCTTGACAAATGGTTTCCAACAACTGCTTGGTTGCTGGATTCAGGCCCTCGTATAAAGTTTGGCAAAGTTGCCATTTCTTAATACCGTGGTGAGGGCACTGAACAAGAAGGTCTTTATATCGGTCAAAGCACTTCCAAAAAGGTTCAGTAGGGAGCTGGGAAAATTGGTTGATTTCGTTACGGATCCTCGCGGTTTTGTGATTTGGATAGAATTTCTTGAAAAACGCTTTCACAAACTCGTCCCAACTGGTTATGGAGTGGGAATCAGTGCTATACAGCCACTTTTGAGCAAGACAGCACAAAGTGAACGGAATGACATAGCATCGTCTGACAGCTGGGTCGTTTTCATCATGGCATAAACATTCTGGAACTTGTTGATGAAGATATAGGCATCTTCAGATTCAAGCCCATGAAATTTCGGAAGCATGTTAATGAAGTGGGGCTTAATTTCAAAATTATCCCCATTGGCCGGTGGAAGGGAAAGACAGGTAGGAAGTGCGGAGCGGGTGGGATAGAAACGATCCTGGAGCGCGATTCGCTGTGGCGCTACAACAGGCGGTGGTTGTAGGTTATTCGCATCCATAGGAGGTGGAATCAATCCCGGGGGAGTTAAAGGATGTTTGGATTAAATCCTGACATCGCAGAAGAAGAGGTTGGTGATAGTGAAGGTGAGGATATATGAACAGAATCCCGGTCAACGTCGGAGTTGGCCGGCAAAGGTAAGGGTAAAAGAGGCGTGGAAGGAGTTTCAACGTCTGAGTCGATCGCGTAGTCGGTAGCGACTAACGTAACGCAGAATAGGCAGGCACTAGTGTCCCGAGTCCAACCGGACATACACTAAACGAGTTTAGTGTAGTCAAAGCGGAGAAGGTGAGGGTAAGAAAACGTCAATGGAGAAATACGATGAGAAGTGGGTGAAAAAATGGGATTCTAGCGACAAAGGGCAAGTTTTTATAAAAGTTTTTGTTTTGTGTTTTTTTTTCTTTTTTTAGAGAAAGAGTTTTGCAGAAATATGTACGGACTTACGGCTTCACTTCAAACAATCACAGACAAAATATGCACAATCACACCTAGATCTAGGGTCAGCTAGGTCAGCTAGACAGCTCCTAACTGTTCCAAAGGGCTAGAAATAGGACCTCAAACCGCCTCTTCACCGCCAATTGCGGCCAGGTAAGTGCCAGGTGAGTGGGAGGCTCTCTACTACAAGTAGTGGACCTAATTAAGTAACCACTCGCCTTAGACACACTTGCCTAGACACCGCAAAGTCAGGTTAAGATAAACGGCCGATGCCTACAACTATTCCTCTGTCCTATTGAGCGCGATGTCCTTAGGGCCGAGTCTAGTATTTTTTAATTAAATAATGGTCAATGCATATGCCTTTTGTGATTTTTGGGGTCCTGGGAAGGGTGATGAAATCCCCACCCAATCTGGATTGGTTTCAAGCCCCTTAAAGTCCGATTAAAAATATGCAAAGCAGTAACAATCAATTGCAATCAATTTTTTTTCTATTTTTTAGCGCGGCGCAAAGAATCCTGCACAAGATCAATTTTATTGGAAGGGGGAAGAGAGTTTGCGCAAAGAATGCTGCAGAAAAAATAGTCCAGTGGAGTTCAGAGCAGTGGGGAAGAGGGTAGAAAGACTCACAGGGGATTTGGGTTGCTGATGTCAGCAACAAGCCGCGGTTCCGCGGCCAAACCAGCACTTATGCCGCGGTTCCGCGGCTATAAAGGGGATTTGGGCCTTCAACTTTCTTGCAAGTGCTAGGTTTGCTGTCCTCTTCTTATTTGGAGGCCCAGAATCTTTATTTGCTCACTGGGTCTGCTCCAGAATTTTACAGTAGACCGTTGGTTCCGTCTTGATCACCCGCGGTGTAGCCGCGAGTTATGGGTCTAACGTCCCACGTCTTTGGCACTGAACTCGACCTTCTTTTTATCCTGCACACTTGCACAAAAACTAATCAAAAATAACAAGATGATTTGTACAATATATTTTTTTGTTTTGTTTTTCGGTTATATTCACAAATTAACCCGAAATTACACAAAGAAATAAACTACCGCCTCCCCGGCAACGGCGCCATTTGATTGTTAGAGTTTTTGCGTGCTTAGTTAATTACCGTAATCAAGACGGTTTTGTTTGGTAGCTAGCCGGTTGAGTACGGGTCGTCCGTAGGGAGATGGGAATCTTTTTCTATGTGCTTTAACGAGTTAAGTCCAAATGTCCAGGTTTGTTTGAGATTAACTATGTGCTAAAATGTATATAAAGAGAGCTTGTTAGGATTAGGATTAGGTTAGTTTGAGATAGGAGTCGCTCACTTCTTTCGTTGCCACTCTTAATATCGGTGTTACGGTAATCGGCAACAACAGTGATCAGCATGACTAGGAAGGAACTTGCGAGTATAAGCTAGGCTTTCCAACGCTTAGTTTATTCCTTTTGGTCCTTGTCCGTCCGTTCTTGGCTCTTAGCCTTAACCTCCGGTTAATTCAACCACAACCGGTCTCGTAAGGAATCACCGCTATCATGTAGGATAGGGTGCCGTAGGGAGCGGATTGTGGTTCAATTAACGGGAGTCCGAATTAAGATGTTGGGCAAGAAAAGAGTGAGAGAGATTTCCTTCTCTCAAACTTTCCTTATCCTACCCTAACAAGTGAGAAACTACTTACCCATTACAGAAAAAAGGAAAATACAACAAAAGGAGGAAGATAGAAAGAAAGAGGTTAGAAGATTACAACTAGCTATTTGAGACCTCACTTTAGCAAGGATCAAGCTTAAGCATCATTGTTATTAAGGATAAAGAAAAATAGAAGAAGAAAGAAACAAACAACAAATAACAACAACTAGATTAGCAAATGAAAATTACAAGCAAATATAATTAACAAGGTAATAAGACAAGCATGATCAAGAAAAGAACTCTTTTATTCATCACTTCACTCATAAAAGCTCACTACAAGGTTTAATGGAGAAAAGATGAAAAGAGAAAGAAGAACTACAACGTCTATCCTAAAATTTAATACAAGAATAAGCACCCTTCACTTGGCATTGTTCTGGGCTATTTATAGGCAGGAAACTAAAACCTAGGGCAACATTCTGACCCAATATGAAGTTACCAAACTGCCCCCTGAAAAGTGTCAGTTGCCGAGTCAACTCGGCCGCGGATCCGCGGCCGAGTCGCCATGTTGGCCGCTGATCCGCGGCCATTTAGGGGAGTTGGCTTCTCAATTTTTGTGGGTTTCCCTGTGTAGTTGTTCTCTTCAGTGTGGTATACTTGGTTTCTCAGAAGCTTTTTACATTTCTTCCAGAATTTCAGCAGATCAAAATGTGATTTGATGTGGATCTTTTGCCATGATTTTCTTGAGCTCCGCGTAGATATCTTGGATCTTGTGTTGACATTGTACTTTGTGCATGAAAATGACCATTGATTTGCCATTTTGTCCTTTAAACAGGTGTGCGGCAACATACGGATAGAGAGCGGAGACCCGTATTTTATCTGTGGTTGGCAGTAATCCAGAATTTGTCGCGCTTTTCCATGAATTTCACTGTTTAGAGCTGAGAACCTATAACCTGCAATTATCTAGCAAACACGGCTCAAGAGTACCTACCTACAAGCAATGTGATAAAAAATGGGCCGTATAAAAATGCAAAAATCTGATATGAACAAGGTTTATTTGCAAAGGGTTTTGAAATACAATTCAAAGAAAACCGTTTTTTATAGTTGATGGTATTTTGATGTAATATGGTAACAAAAATATGTTCAAGGGATATCGTGCTATGGAAACATGTGTGTATGTGAGGGGTAGGTCATTACCCCGTGAAGTTTTCTAAAGATAAAGTATTAACAACATACTAAAAGGTGATATGTAAAGTTCATAGTATTTTAACGAAAAAGTTAAATTGTGATTGTTTTACAAAAGATTCTTGGATAAAATTTATTCTAAACATGAGTATTAAACTTATAAGTGATGTGTTACAACTTGTTTGATAAAAAATTAAAGGAAGATGGAGTTATATGCTTTAGAAAAAGGAACATCGATAATAACTCCACTTTTTACTGATTTTGATTAAAAAGAAATTCAAGAGATAGAAAGAAAGATTTGGAAGGACCTACTAGCTAGTTATTCTAAGGAAATGTAGACGAGGGAATGTTGATCTTCGTGGCGTCGCGGGGTTTCCGAAATAGCCTCGGTTCCTCACCGGAAGTTGGTCGTTGGCTAACTCCTCTTCTACTCCACTTGTACTTGAGAAAACTTGAGGGTTTTGGCTAGAATTTTCAGAATAAGGAGGGGCTGGGGCATATGATAGTATTTATAGTGTGGAATTATGGTTTTGCGATTAAAAGAGTGAATTAAAATGTATTAAAATGTGATAAAATGGGGAATTGAAGGGTCTATGGTTGATTGCAGAGTAATCAAACAGTGCAGGGGTAATGGGGGTAGGCCAAGAGACTTGTGTGCATAACCCGGGCTTCATTGCCTACGGGTGACCCGTCGGCGCCGGCCATAATGCCCATCTCACCGGTCGTAAGGTGGAGTTAGGCCGGTGGATTGTTGCCATGTATCCGTGTCTGTATTTACAACATTTTGCACATATTTATTTTTCCAGACTTTTCATTTTTATGTGTATTGCACGTGTAAACTTTTGGGCTTCTAAAAAGTTAAAAATTAAAATATGAAAAATATAATGTGTCTGATGGGGTTCGAACACAGGGGCTACGTCACAGCAGTGTAAGGGCTTTACTAGTGAGCTACAACTAGTTTCTTGCTGTTCTTAAACAAAAATTAACTTTTAAAGTGTACTCATGCTTGTAAACTCCTTTCTATACATTAAATTAAAAAATTTTGTACAGTAAATTCAGAGTCGTTACATTCTACTCTCCTTATAAAACTTTTGTTCTCGAAATTTACAATTACATATGGACTAGTTTACAAATAAGAAAGAGTATCTTGCACGCATGTCATCTTCTCGTTCACACGTTGATTCTCCTGGTGAATCTTTTCTCCACATCACTCGGACCAAGTTTACTTCCTTGTTCCGTAGTGTCTTTACCTTTCTGTCCAGAATCTCAACGGGTTGTTGGTCGCAAGTCAGGTCAGTTTGTACAGTGAGCTCGGAGTGATCAAGGATGTGGCTGGGGTCACTCACATATCTTCGGAGCTGGGATATGTGGAACACGTTGTCCACTCTTTCCAATGAGGGTGGTAGTGCTAAACGATATGCCAATTCTCCGACTCGTTCTAGAATGTCGAACGGTCCTATATATCTCGGACTGAGCTTACCCCTCTTTCCAAAGCGTATTACTCCTCGGTTTGTAGAGATCTTTAAGAAAATATGATCTCCAGGTTGGAACTCTAGGTGTCGACGCTTTGCATCAGCCCAATGCTTCTGTCGGTCTTGGGCTATGCGCATTCTTTCTTTGATCGTGCGAACTACATCCAAAATTGCCACGATCATCTTTGGTCCAAGGAGTTCACGATATTCGATGTCATCCCAACTTAGTGGTGAATGGCACTTCCTTCCATAGAGAGCTGCAAATGGTGCCATTCCAATACTTGCCTGATAGTTGTTATTGTATAAAAACTCCACAAGATGTAGGCGATCTTCCCACGAACCTCCAAAGTCTAACATATAAGCTCTTAGCATGTCTTCTAGATTCTGAATTGTCTGCTCAGACTGTCCATCCGTTTGTGGATGGTAAGCTGTGCTGAAGTTCAGACTCGTTCCCAGGATAGCTTGCAGACTCTGCTAAAATTATGATTGGAATCTGGTGTCACGATCGGAGATGATGCAAACTGGTACTCCATGTAATCTTATAATCTCTTGCATGAGTTCATGGGTATAAAAAATAGTATACTTTGAGTTTAAATCTTACTTTAGATTCATGCTTACCTCCATGTACTTCTTTGCTAACGTCTCGGTAGATTGGCCAACTCGAAATGGGATGAAGTGAGCCAACTTGGTGAGTCGATCCACAATAACCCATACTGCATCGTTACCTTTCATACTGCGAGGAAGGGCAGTCACGAAGTCCATGGTAATGTGCTGCCATTTCCATTCAGGGATAGGTAACGACTGAAGTAGACCGGCAGTTCTGTGATATTCAGCCTTTACTTGCTAACACACCAAACACTTGGCTACGCTTCTGGCTACTTCACACTTCATTCCATGCTACCAGTAGTGTTGCCGTAGATCTTTATACATTTTGGTACCACCAGGGTGTAATGAATAAGGAGAGTTGTGAGCTTTTTTCATCAACTCTTCTCAAACAGGACCTTATGGTACACACAATCTACTTCCATATCTTAAGAATCCGTCTTCGTGGATGATGAAATCTGTTCGAAGTCCACTTTCTACCTGTTCTCGGATCTTTTGCAGCTTGGTATCATTTGCTTGAGCTGCTTTAATCTGATTGACAATAGTAGACTGAACTTGTAAGTTCATCAACTCTGAAGTATTACCTAGCGTAACTACCTCGATTTCCATTCCATACAATTCCTGCTGTAGTTGCCACTGAGCGGTGAGATTCATTGCTAATGGCTGGCGGCTAAGTACATCAGGAACTACATTCACCTTCCCTGGATGATACTGTAGGTTGATGTCGAAGTCCGCAATGAGTTCTAGCCATCTTCTCTGCTGCATGTTCAACTCCTTCTGAGTAAATACATAATTCAGACTTTTTTGGTCCGTGTATATATCCACTCGTTCTCCAAGAAGATAATGGCGCCAAATCTTAAGTGTAAAGATAATGGCTGCCAACTCTGAGTCATGTGTTGGATAGTTGCGCTCATGAACATTCAGCTCTTGATGCAAAAGCTATAACCTTTCCATGCTGCTGTAGAACACATCCTAATCCCTTACCGGACGCATCACAATGCACGACGAAACCTCCAGATTGATCTGGTATTACGAGGATAGGAGCTGAAGTTAACCTTGACTTAAGTTCTACAAAAGCTTATTCACATACTTTTGACCACACGAACGCTTCATCTCTATGTGTGAGCTTGGTCAGGGGTGCTGCAATCTTCGAGAAACCTTCAATGAATCTTCGGTAGAATCCTGCTAAACCCAAGAAACTTCAAATATCATTCACTGTCTTTGGTGTCGGCCATTTGCTGACAGCTGACACTTTAGCTAGATCTACTGAGATTCCTTCGCCTGAAACAATGTGTCTGAGAAATCCGACTTGATCTAGCTAAAATTCGCACTTGTTGCACTTGGCATAGAGTTGATATTGTCGCGATGTCTCCAGGACAATCCGTAAATGCTCAGCATGCTCTTTCCGATTTTGAATACACCAGGATGTCGTCGATAAAATAACAACGAACCTGTCTAAGTACTCTCGGAAAACTTGGTTCATCAGATTCATGAAAATAGCAGGTGCATTGGTCACTCCAAATGGCATCACGAGATATTCGTAATGACCATAGCGAGTCCTGAACGCTGTTTTAGGAATATCAGACTCTTTGACCTTCACCTGATGATAACCCGAATGAAGATCTAGCTTAGAGAATATACAAGACCCACTTAGCTGATCGAAAAGATTATCGATGCGCGGTAGTGGATACTTGTTCTTTATCGTCACTTTGTTCAGAGCTCGGTAATCTATATACATTCTGTATGAACCTTCTTTCTTCTTCACAAGAAAAACTGGAGATCCCCAACTTGAATTACTGGGACGAATCCAACCTTTCTTCAAAAGTTCGTCCAACTGAGTATGGATCTCCTTCAATCCTTTTGGACTTTACCGGTACGGAGCTTTGATTACCGGTTGTGCACCAGGTAGAAAATCAATGCTAAATTCAAGAGCTCGATCGGGAGGAAAACCTGTTATATCTTCAGGAAACACATTCTCGAACTCTTGAACTACCTTTGACTTTTCTTCTTCCGCCGGTAGAGTAAACACTTCTGCGTTATTCGGCTTGGCATGGAAGATTCCTGGCTCCAAAGTTCTGTCTCCACTCTTGAAGTAAAAGACTGGGTGATCTGGTATCTCAAATACTACTCTCCTTTGACTGCAGTCAATCGTAGCATAGAAAACTCCCAACCAGTCCATTCCCAACACAACATCGAAGTTTAGGATGTCCAGTACTTTGAAACTCACGTAGAATTCTCGTCCGCAGACTACAATTGGACACTAATCCATTCCCATAGTTACCTTCAATACTCCATTTCCAGAACTGACATTCCAGCTTGAAATGAGTAGCTTCACGGGAATCACATGTGTCTTCACAAAACGTTGGGACATGAAACGGTGTGACGCTCCAGTGTCGAACAGTGCTAGTACAGGAAGGGTGGCTACTAGTATAGTACCTAAATTGTGTGAGGTTGGTTTAGATTCAGGGAAAATATAGAGATATACAAAGATTGAAAAGATAAAAAGATTGGGAATTACCCGTAATAACTTGGCCAGTGGCTTCGGCTTCCTCAACGGTCACAGTGAAAGCCTGACGCCGGGTACATTCCTCTTTACTGGAGGCACATTCCTCTGTCCCTGGGACATATTCCTCTGCCCTTGAGGCATTTTCCTCTGTGCCTGATGGAATTGACGAGGAGGCTGTGCAGGAGGCCAACGTGGAGGTGGAGCAGGTAGGGCTAAGCAAGGTGCTGGAGCCTGAATAGCTGGCTGCTGCGGAATGGTGATAGCTGGTCGGGGTGTAGGAGATGGGTTGAGACGATATGGACAAGCTCCAATAGCGTGAGTGTATGCGCCATAAACTAAGCACAGGCCATTCGCATGCCTGCAATCGCCAGATGTCCATTCCTCTTGCAATAGAAGCAAAAGTCTGGACTGGGCTGGTTAAAAATTACTCCCGATCTCCTCGGTGCAAAAGTTGGCCTGGAAGAGGCTCCTCCTGCCATATGAGTGGCAGGGCGTTTCACACCGACAGTCTGAGGTCTGCCTTTCTTCTTCACCACTGCCTCATAGCGTCGGGCAGCTTTCAGAGCAAGATCATGGGTTAGGAAATCTCCTGTAGCTAGTGCAACTTGGATTTCCGGGTTCAACCCTTACTGAAATCTTCGTGCCCGGAACTTAGCAGTCGGGATCAGGTGTGCCGCAAACCTGTTACGAGCTTGTGTTAGCAGTGCAGTATGTGATATCAGGAAATTGAATATTGAGACATATCTTACTTGCTAAGCATGGTAAACTCAGCATCGTATTCATCCACAGATTTGCTCCACATCGAGCCTTATTGTAAGTGGATGAAATGACGTTCCATCGAAACGGGCAGTCTTAGGGAAATATTTCGTGTCGAATATATCGCGAAATGTCCTCCATTCAATCGGTTGGGCGAGTCGGCTTTCTTCAGCCTTCCACCAGACTCTGGCGTTATCTGTCAGTTGCAGTTTCGCAACTCTCACCCAAGCAATCTCTGGCACTTGTGCTGCCGCCGGATCATTCTCTATAGACTGAGTCCATTCTTCTGCCTCTAGTGGGCTCTCTTTCCCAAAGAAATGTTTCAGGTTCAATGCCCGGAATTGTTTGACTCCGGATGCCTCAACCTCTGGGCAGTGCATGAGGATGACAGTCTGCTGATGCTGACCCTCCAAGAAGCTCTTGATCGCCTCAAGCAGTACGTTTACTCGTTGATGGAAGCTGCAACGGTAGGCGGTGGTGGTAGGGTAGGTGGTGGGGTGTTTTCATTGACATTGGTACTCGTGTTGTTGGGAGAATCCATGACCTTGATAGGCAAAAAAGGTTAGGATAGATTTAAGGAATTTGAAATGTAAAGAATGTATAGCTGCTGATTTTTATAATTATTATGATATATTGCTTAGGATTCCATGCAGAATTGACCTGCATGGGCTGCCAACAAAACCTGTCACGCCCCGCTTCCCGGTGTACGGGGAAAGAGACGTGGCAGGCACGCGACATATTTACTCAGAAATAAATACGTTAAGCGTAAATAAACAATATATGAAATGCACAAGAAATGACAAAAGATATAATGTAAACAACAACTTTTATTAACATTCATCTTTATAATACAACTGATTTGAAAAGGAAATATAAAATGATAAAAGCAATGCCTAAACGGTGGCATACAAACTGGAAGGTAAGTACAAGTAAAGTTAGTAGTCTGGCTGTGCCTCAATCTGATCCACGTACTCCTGACTGGGCTCGATCTCCTGAGAGTCCTGTCCTCCTGACGAACATTCTAAAGAATGAAAGAGACAAGAATGTCGTCGGCGAACTAGCGCTCGGTAAGTCCTAAAAGAAAGACAGGAATATAGCAATTAATGTGGAAGGAAACTGTTAAGTTATACAGGTATCAGCTTATTATTCTAACGTAGTTGTTTGTAGCTTGGTATAGAAGGTATCAGTGTATATGAGAGAAGTCCATCTTACCCCGTAAACTATGGTAACATGTAGTACAAGGCCTTGTCAAAACCCACGGGAAAACGGCACGAGAGTTCATGTAGGTGTCTTTTAGTGATCATCTCGTTCCACTTCTAACACATTCCGTACCAATCTACCCCGTTAACCCCGTGTAATGTGTTGAATAGATTATAATTATCAGACTTGCCGAGACCATTGATACAAGTTGTTCATGTAATCAGGTTCAGGATGTAAACAAGTAATCATGTAATCAAGTCAAGTTATAGCCATGGTTCGGTCAAGTTAAGTCATGCTTGCACGTTGATATTGTACTGGAATTCAGGTTCAGGTTCAAGTATACATGTTAGGGTTTGGATTCATGTTTGAATTGTAGTCTGGTTTGAGTTTGGGCTCAAGCTTTATTTAGACTCAGAGTTGAGTCAGACACTTAGTCCTGATTTGGATCCTGTATTAAGTTCGGGAGTTATCGGTAACTGCTGCTCATGGACGGAAGGATTTGTGTATTTTTTGAAGACAATTACCATTGATAACACTGTTAGGTTTTTCTACCTTAAATAGGCAAACACTCACTTTCTCCGGCTCCATGAGGCTCAAGAGAATTGATCCCGCTTAAACCCATATTTACTAAAGTCCTTAATAGTGTTTTATATAGCTTGAGAGGGTTTTATGAAAAAATATTTTTAATATATAGTTCAAAATAATCTCGAGAAATTATTTATATTATTTAGGGTTTCCATGGATGTGTATTTTAAGAATTGAGGTATTTTAGTGATAATTAGCTTAACTTGAATAGTTCATGGTATTTTACTGTAAACTTGTCTTGTATTGATATCTTGATTGTATTTTGATGAAACTTGTAATTCTTTTATTTGAAAAAATATAAGTTATTATATTTTGAAAATATATAGATTTTATAATATTTATATAATTATTAAAAATTAATTTTGATTATTAAGTAGAAAGTATAGTTTTTCTTAAAAATCGTATTAAAAATCTTTCGAGACCGAATGCTCCGTGAGGAGCTTTGCATCTCGCTCTACTAGCCCAAGGATGTACGATAATCCGCACCATCTAACAGTGGGTCCCCTAAAAAGGGTTGTAGAGGCTTATTTGCAAAGGGTTTTGAAATACAATTTAAAGAAAACCTTTTTTTATAGTTGATGGTATTTTGATGTAATATGGTTAAAAAAATATGTTCAAGGGATATCGTGCTATGGAAACATGTGTGTATGTGAGGGGTAGGTCATTACCCCGTGAATTTTTCTAAAGGTAAAGTATTAACAACATACTAAAAGGTGATATGTAAAGTTCATGGTGTTTTAACGAAAAAGTTAAATTGTGATTGTTTTACAAAAGATTCTTGGATAAAATTTATTCTAAAAATAAGTATTAAACTTATAAGTGAAGTGTTACAACTTGTTTAATAAAAATTTAAAGGAAGATGGAGTTATATGCTTTAGAAAAAGGAACATCGATAATAACTCCACTTTTTACCGATTTTGATTAAAATGAAATTCAAGAGATAGAAAGATTTGGAGGGACCTACTAGCTAGTTATTCTAAGGAAATGTAGACGAGGGAATGTTGATCTTCATGGCGTCACGGGGTTTCCGAAATAGCCTCGGTTCCTCACCGGAAGTTGGTCGTTGGCTAACTCCTCTTCCACTCCACTTGTACTTGAGAAAATTTGAGGGTTTTGGCTAGAATTTTCAGAATAAGGAGGGGCTGGGGCATATGATAGTATTTATAGTGTAGAATTATGGTTTTGAGATTAAAAGAGTGAATTAAAATGCATTAAAATATGATAAATTGGGGAATTGAGGGGTCTCTGTTTGATTGCAGAGTAATCAAATAGTGCAGGGGTAATGGGGGTAGGCCATGGGACTTGTGTGGAAAACCCAGGCTTCATTGCCTATTGGTGACCTGTCTGCGCCGACCATAATGCCCATCTCGCCGGTCATAAGGTGGAGTTTGGCCGGTGGATTGTTGCTATGTGTCCGTGTCTGTATTTACAACATTTTGCACATGTTTATTTTTCGAGACTTTTCATTTTTATATGCATTGCACGTGTAAACTTTTGGACTTCTTAAAAGTTTAAAAATAAAATTTGAAAAAATATAACGTGTCTGATGGGGTTCGTACACAGGGGCTAGGTCACAGCAGTGTCTGATGGGGTTCGAGCATAGTGGGTTGCAAGTTGTTTCTTGCTGTTTTTTAAACAAAAATTAACTTTTAAAGTGTACTCAGGCTTGTAAATTCCTTTCTGTACGTTAAATTGAAAAATTTCGTACAGTAAATTCAGAGTCGTTACATTCTACCCTCCTTATAAAAATTTTGTTCTCGAAATTTACAATTACATAAGGACTAGTTTACAAATAAGAAATGGTATCTTGCACTCATGCCATCTTCTCGTTCCCACGTTGATTCTCCTAGTGAATCTTTTCTCTACATCACTCGGACCAAGTTTACTTCCTTTTTCCGTAGTGTCTTTACCTTTTTGTCCAGGATCTCAACGGGTTGTTGCTCGTAAGTCAGGTCAGTCTATACAGTGAGCTCGGAGTGATCAAGGATGTGGCTGGGGTCACTCACATATCTTCGGAGCTGGGATATGTGGAACACATTGTGCACTCCTTCCAATGAGGGTGGTAGTGCTAAACGATATGCCACTTCTCCGACTCGTTAGAGAATGTCGAACGGTCCTATATATCTTGGACTGAGCTTACCCCTCTTGCTAAAGTGGATTACTCCTCGGTTTGGAGAGATCTTTAAGAAAACATGATCTCCAGGCTGGAACTCCAGGTGTTGACGCTTTGCATCAGCCCAATGTTTCTGTCGGTTTTGGGCTATGCGCATTCTTTCCTTGATCGTGCGAACTACATCCACAGTTCCCACGATCATCTCTGGAATCAAACGTTTGAATAGATGACAGGACAGGAGGAGCAGGAATCAAACGTCCTGCTACACAGATAACAGGAGTGAAGGGTTTCCTTACAGCACCATTACAAGGGTTTGGAGGCAACACACATGCCATATTTAAAATTTATATGGTGCTAAAGAAACTATCTTAAGGATCATGCTAGAAAATTTAGGGCAACATAACTTTAACATAAACACAAGTAGTAAAAGCTAGGGTTTTGAGAGTACAACCTTTGTAGCTCCCTACGCTAGACTTCTTGGCTACTTGAGGGTTGGAAAAAGGTTCGCTTGAGATCCTCTAGGTCCACGACGATCCACCCAGAGTCCTCTTTGTCCAAGATTGAAACTCCACTAGATCAAGAGAAGAAATGGAAGCTAACACTCTACACTAATGGGCAAGACTAGTGTAGAATGGTGATGTGGTTTGTTTTCTCACTTCAAAATCCTAACTTGGTGACTCTTTTGCTCACAAGAGAAAACTAGAGAGCAAGAGAGAAAGGAGGAAGAAGATGATGGCTTGTAAAAAGCTCAAGATAATGATAAGCTTAAGAAAAAAAATGAGAAATGAAAATATATATATTTTCACTTTCTCATTCTTAACGATAGTTATAAAATATCTAGATATTTGTTTTGGAACAAAAATGTCCATAGAAAATGAATCATGGTTAAACCAAAGGGTTAGTGCAAGAATAAAATAATAAACCATGATAACAATTTCCATTTCCATTTTCTTTTCCAAATAAATAATATCTATATATTTATATATATATGGTGTGAGTCTTATATTGCCACCATCCACTATATCAACAACTATGATAGAAATATGTATGCATGTATGTGTGCATGCACATCCTATGTGCATGAATGAGAATAAATGCATACATGCATGCATACAACAAAAAGACAAGAAAGGGTTTAAAGTGAGAAACTAATGGTCAATGATAAATCAACACTTGATTTAGCGATCCGGTCATATCGTATACGACCCGACCAAAAGCAAACCGCCCGATTAATATACGGTATCTCATATGCGTATTTTAACCGGGTCACGCGCATATCTCATATGCGCACCACATCGTTTCGCCTGGACTAGGAAAGTCCATTGTGGGACTCTAAGACTCGTCAATACGCCGGCAGTGGGTGATGATCATATCAAGCACCCCCAAGCCGCAAGCGGTCAGCTAAACGTAACGGCCACCCGGGTATTGAGCGATCAGAAGAAAACAAGCGAACCTGTCACAACTCCCGTCGAGCCAACCGGCAACACTACCGTACAGTCCGGTCTCTTCGTCAGATATGCTGCATATCGAGTCTAGGGATGGTAACGTCGACCCTAATAACTCAATAAGTCGTGCCGATGAATGGTCTATAACAGATCGAGAAACTACTGATAACACTTATCAGCAAATCTCAACAGCCCTGGCCAGGGACTTACTGATATAGCCAATCGAGCATAGCACAGCATCCACTCCCAATACCGGGAGAGACGAAACCCCTCCTATCGCTCATCGCCTTCGTGTGTCTCGGGACTGTACCCAACAGCCACCTGTTTGCACGACTCAGTAGAGCCGTGGTAGGGTGGTAATCAAAGTACAGTGGGAGAACACACAAGACTCTATGACGATCTCGGGTCTACAGACTAACCTGCACCAGTGTCACCTGAGAACTGCTATCCGACGATAGATATAATTCCATATAGGAGTTCTCGGTGAGTCCGTCCAGTGTACCCATTCACCACTGAGCACCCGTATACGACCTCGATGTCAAACATCGATGAATGTGGGAACATCCATCGCCCATCATATGGGTCTAGTATCATATACGCTAGTCTACTCTGGTATATCGATGCCCCGTCTCGATACACCTGCGACTAGGGACTTTCCAGGATATGCTTATAAACTACAGATGTCCCACTAGTATGATCTCTATCATAATCACAGTAGTCAAGCCTATATCCTCAGGGCTTTATCAACATGTGTGAATGAATAAAAGCATGATCAAATCAACATGTCAGATAAAGAAGAACCAGATAGCATACTATCATGTCGAGCAAGAATGTACACTGAATATATATATATACATGTATAAATACATCCACTATCATATAATGGCCTCTAGGGCATACATATATCCAACAATCTCCCACTTGCACTAAGGCCAGTTATTGGCGTATCTCATACCCAACATCTCAAAAAGTCGCTCATGCTGCGGCTGAGGGAGGGCCTTGGTGAGTGGATCCGCGGCGTTATTCTTTGTGTCTACTCTCCTAATCTCGATCTCGCGGCGATCTACAATCTCCCGGATCAAATGAAAGCGCCTCAGGATGTGTCTGGATCGCTGATGGGACCTGGGCTCCTTGGCTAACGCCATAGCCCCATTATTATCACAATACAATGATATTGGATCAATAATGGTTGGAACTACTCCTAGCTCTGAGACGAACTTCCTCATCCAGACGGCTTCCTTGGCGGCATCATTCGCAGCAATGTACTCAGCCTCCATAGTAGAGTCTGCAACGGTATCCTGTTTGGAACTCTTCCAACTTACCGCCCCTCCATTGAGGGTAAATACAAACCCGGAGATAGATTTGCTATCGTCCTTATCGCTTTGGAAGCTCGAATCGGTAAAGGCCTCCATTTGGAGATCTCCATTACCATACACCAAGAACTATTCTTTAGTCCTTCGCAAGTACTTAAGAATGTTCTTCACAGCTATCCAGTGATTCTCCCTGGGTTGGATTGATACCTGCTTACAACACTAAGTGCATAAGCTACATCTGGGCATGTACATAACATCGCATACATTATAGATCCTACTGCCGAAGCATAGGGTATAATGCTCATGCGAGCTCTCTCTTCATCGGTCTTTGGGCAAGAGTCCTTAGAGAGAGTGACCCCATGGCAAGCGGGTAAGGCACCCGCTTGGAGTCTTTCATACTAAACCTTTTTAGGATGGTGTTGATGTACCTGGTTTGGGACAATCCCAATAACCTCTTGGATCTATCCCTATAGATCCTAATGCCCAGAATGTGTGTGGCATCACCCAGGTCCTTCATGGAGAACCTTAGTGACAAGAAGGATTTGACCAACTGTAGCATAGGAATATCATTTCCTATCAGAAGAATGTCATCCACGTACAATATGAGGAATGTGACAGCTCTCCCTACAGCCTTCTTATAAACACAAGGTTCATCTGGATTTTTGATGAAATCAAACTCTTTGATAACATCATCGAAACAGATGTTCCAACTCCGTGATGCCTGCTTTAACCCATATATGGATTTAAGCAATCTACATGCTTTCCCGCTACCCCCACTATCAATGAAGCCCTCTGGCTGATCCATATAAACGCATTCTTCTAAATCTCCATTTAGAAATACCGTTTTAACGTCCATCTGCCAGATTTCATAGTCATAGTGAGCAGCAATAGCAAGTAGGATCCGAATGGATTTAAGCATGGCTACGGGAGAAAAAATCTCGTCATAGTCCAAACCTGGTCTTTGACGAAAACCCTTCGCCATAAGTCTTGCCTTATAGGTCTTTACCTGCCTATCTACACCAATCTTTCTTTTAAAGATCCATTTGCACCCCACAGGTTTTACCCCAGGGGGTACAACGTCCAAAGTCCATAATTTGTTGGTGTACATAAACTCCATTTCGGATCTCATGGCATCCAGCCACTTCACAGAGTCTCCACTCGTGATAGCTTGCTGAAAACCGGTAGGATCATCATCCTCCATGATGCAGTCTTCTCTGTCACCATCAATGAGGAAACCGTAGTATCTCTCCGGTGGGCGAGAAGTCCTACCAGACCTACGGAGTGGTCGAGATTCCTCAGTTTCTATTGCAACAGCCGGTTCAACCAAGTCGTCATTTGTAGTTTGTGTCTCTAGAACCTCTTCTAGATCCACCACATTGCCATCAGTTTTATTTGTGAAAAACTCTTTTTCCAAGAATGTGGCATACTGAGAAACAAACACCTTTTGTTCCTCCTTGTGGTAGAATAGATATCCATAAGAGTTCTTTGGATATCCCACAAAATTACACATGACCGACCGTGTCTCGAGTTTGTCCGGATTCTACTTTTTAACATAGGCCGGACAACCTCAAATCTTAATTCTCTTAAGAGATGGTCTCTTCCCATGCCATATCTCATATGCCATGGTAGACACGGTTTTGGTTGGAACCCTGTTCAGTAGAAATGCTGCAGTCTCCAATGCATGCCCCCAAAATGAGATGGGTAACTTAGCATCACTCATCATGGAACGGACTATATCTAATAGGGTCCGATTCCGTCGTTCTGACACACTGTTGTGCTGTGGTGTGTAAGGAGGAGTGAGCTGAGAAAGAATCCCATTCTCTTTTAGGAAGTTTGCAAATTCTGTACTGAGATACTCTCCACCTCGATCTGATCGAAGCATTTTGATACTCAAGCCGGTTTGTTTTTCTACTTCGAGTTTATATTCAGTGAATTTTTCGAAAGTTTCGGATTTATGCTTTAATAAAAATACATGACCGAATCTTGAGAAATCGTCAGTGAAAGTAATGAAGTATGAAAAACCGCCTCTAGCCTGTGTAGATATTGGCCCACATACATCATTATGTATGAGGCCTAGGAGCTCAGTAGCTCTTTCTCCGTGTCCGGTAAACGGAGTTTTGGTCATTTTACCCTTGATACAAGACTGGCAAGTCGCATAAGATTTATATTCAAAAGGGTTTAAATATCCATCTCTGTGTAACTTGTTTAGTCTTGTTTCGTTAATATGACCAAGTCTACAGTGCCAAAGAAAAGCTTCATTTATTTCTGAAAGTTTTCTTTTATTAGTGTGTTGTATGCTGAAAACTGTGTGTTGATTTAGGACGTATATCCCGTTATTAAGCGTACCATACCCAACCAACATTTGATTCAGGTGAATGTTCATAACATTGTTCTGCAATGAAAAATTATATCCTTCATTGTCTAACAAAGAAACGGATATTATATTACAAAGCATACTAGGTACAAAATAACATGGGTTCAAAACCAATATACACCCAGACGGCAACCCCAAATGATACTCTCCCACTGCAACTGTATGTACATTGGAACCATTTCCAACGCGGAGAATATGGTCACCTGTCTTCAAAACCTTGCTATTTCTCAGCCCCTGCATAGAATTGCAAATGTGAGAACCTGAACCAGTATCTAATACCCAGGAAGCAGAGTTTATTGAAAAATAGTTTTCTGTCACAAACACACTTGAAGCGGAAGCATCCCTATGATTCTTCTTGAGATTTAAGTACTCTGTGCAGTTGCGCTTCTAATGTCCTGTTTTGTGGCAGTGATAACATTCCCCTTTCCCCGATTCTCCAGCTTTGGACTTCTTCTTCCACTTAACCCTTTTAACTCCACCCCTAGGATTGGTGGGCTTCTTCTTCATCTTTCCCTTGGCCTTAGCCTTTGGGCGAGAAGAGGAAGATTGCCCAACACTCAAAACGGGAGTTTTCACTGATTTCAGTGTGCTCTCTGCACTCCTTAACATATTAAGGAGTTCAGGTAGTTCCTTCTCCATGTTGTGCATGTTGAGGTTAACTATAAATTGAGCAAAGGTGGAGGGGAGGGACTGCAGAATAATATCCGTATATTGTTCATCGTCCATCGTCCATCCAAGGTCCTCAAGCTCTTCTATGAGAGCTATCATCTTCAGAACATGGTCTCCTACTGGTGTGCCAGGGGCCATTCGCATCTGAAACAGTTTTCTTGACGCTTCGTATCGTAATACGTGGGATTGCTCTCCATACAACTCTTTTGTATGGAGGAATATGGCGTGAACGTCCATATTCTCATGCTGCTTTTGATGTGTGTTATCCATCGATGCAAGCGCGAGGCATTTGGCCGTGGCACAGTCAGCGTCCCATGTCTTGCGGACTTCAATATCCGCAACTGAGGATTTTGGACCTGGGACGGGCGGGGCTGGAGCCGTGAGGACATATGATACCTTATCATAAGTCAAGGCAATGTTTAGATTCCTCAGCCAGTCTTTATAATTGGTCCCATTCAGTTTATTTTTATCTAGTAGAAGCTTGAGTCCTGTCATTGGTATCTGCCATTAAGAGAGAGAAAAGAATACACTCAGCGAAAGCTCTTGCAAAGATCAGATGGTTATTATCTTATCTAATCGATGTCTCCCACTGCTTTAATCAAGTTTTTCTTTCAAACCTTAAAAAGAAAACTAGCCAGGATTAATTACAGTCTACAACTTCGCCAACCGTTCAGCCACGCCAGTGTCGGTTCTTGAGGGAGGTTCCCCGTGCTTTCGCACGGACCTAATTAAAGTAAACCCCATCTTCCCAGAGGCGTAGCCCCGTTAACACCTTTCTAGACACCTAATGGGTTAGCTAATTGTAAACCGCAAAACTCTCCTGAGAGCAACTATTGCCCACAGTGGGATCGGGATCCAACCATCATATGGAAGGTATACAATCTCATTGCAAATTTCAACTATTGAAATTCCCGATGTGGTTTTTACCCCTAGTACCTATGACCTTAACTATGGTCAACAAATCATAAGTACTAGTCAAGTTCTACCCATCATTTCTTGATTAATTAGACCCACTCACATGACCCTTAACTATGGTCAACAAAGTCGCATGAATGTCCTAATTAATCTGCATCATATGCAGTGTAGGAAGACATCACTTAGCTACCGTACACTACGCCTTAACTATAGTCAACAAACGTAGCACGAATACTAAGTACTCTACTTCCTAAAATGACGGAGGGTTGCGGATGATTTTTAAGAAAATCTTTAACGCTTTGAACTTGATATCGTCGTAGAATCAAATGGTTTTCAAAAGGAGTGGCTTGAGCTCCACAGTTTTGAAATGTTGCTTTTTCATAAAGAGCCGAGTGGTTTTCAAATCCGATTCTACAACATCTTTTTAGGTTTATTTTCTTTACATTAATCATATTAATATAGCCCCATCATTTAAGTCCTTAAGCCAATCACAGAAAAGAAACGAAAATACAACGTACGCTTATGCCATCCGCATTCGCCGCAATGTTCCGTTATGCACCGTTAGGTTACTTAACTAACGAAATACCGGGACAGGACTAGCGTGGGTGTAAAATATAAGCAACGTCTACTATATATCTCATATATAATATATCATTCGTCTCAGATATCACATCACAGTATACAGGCAGCAGAAACACAGATATGATAATATAGGATATACTAGGACGTCCATATTTAGTATTTAGCCAATAATAGAAAATATGGATTCCACATTCACGATGAATAGCCAAGCCTACACCCCTAGGCCCCTACGAGAGCGGCAAGCGACCCTACCAATTCTGGAGTTTAGGAGACCCGGTCTCGACTCCTCGAGATGGCCTCCCACTGAACCCCAGAACCCGGTCACTTGTGCTCCCCTCCTTGGGTCTATCCTAATGCAGAAAAATAAATAATATACAACACTGGTGGCATCAACCTCAACCCGGAAGTGCCCCAAATAAAAGAATATTACATTTGAATTTTACATGAATGAAAAGAAAACTCTCATCTCACATGAAACCCCCTGGCTATTCAATCACGACAATCCTATATATCAAATCTCAGCAACACATAATATCACATATCATCAACGTAAGTAAGTATGCGTATCCCGATTGTCGTTGATGTATAGCAACGAAATCGGCGATATACGACATACTACACTTACGGTCACAGAAAAGAAAGTATAAAACTACAATATTTGGAATCCACAATAACTTTAGACATCGTAAATCCGAAATATCTCGTACTTCGCATTTCATGCCTAACTATATGAATTCCACATATTGTATCACATTCCAGATAAATAGACAGTATTAAACTTTCCGATCGAATAATCAAATACCCAAGATTTCCTAAATAGCTCAACACTTGAGCGGAGTTCAAAAATCCCAGAATGTGTCACAGTAGCAGTGGTCCAGCCGTAGAAGGGTCAAGCCAACGCCTCACATGTGGCACGCCGTACTGCCCTAAACCCTAAGGTTTAGAGGCAGTTCAGACGGTCACAGAATCGAGTTAAGGTTTGTGTTCTTCTAGAGGTTCCACCACATTACTTGCACGTATTTCCGAAAGATTCAAACTCGAGAAAAATTCAACACTTGAAAGCTTTTCGTGCCGGGAAAAAGTGAGTTAATGATATCCGTTCGAACTTTTTAATACTTTTTAAATTACCCAAAAACAGCACGAAATTAAATTTTCCGATCGAATTAACAAATCCAAAATAATCCCCAGAACACTCAACACTTGAGTCAGATTAAAAATACCCAAAAATATGTACAAGCAGCTACTGACATTACTGTACAAAATTGATGCCATAAAGCTTCTGTACGGCCGCGGATCCGCGGCCCAAGCAAGGTTTGGCCGCGATTCCGCGGCGATATGTACGGATCATGGTGTCGTTTTTTACAGTTATGCTTATATTTCCCTGCTGAATTTTTTAAGTATTTTTAATTTAGGAAAAAACACAGTTTTAAAAAATGTCCAGAGAAGGGTCTAATTCCGTATTTCGTGGTTCGATCGGAGTTTTAACTGCGCCTAAACATCGCCTAAAGCTCTAGCTTGTCTCTGATACCATGAAGGGTTTCCTTACAGCACCATTACAAGGGTTTGGAGGCAACACACATGTCATATTTAAAATTTATATGGTGCTAAAGAAACTATCTTAAGGATCATGCTAGAAAATTTAGGGTAACATAACTTTAACATAAACACAAGTAGTAAAAGTTAGGGTTTTGAGAGTACAACCTTTGTAGCTCCCTACGCTAGACTCCTTGGCTACTTGAGGGTTGGAAAAAGGTTCGCTTGAGATCCTCTAGGTCCACGACGATCCACCCGGAGTCCTCTTTGTCCAAGCTTGAAGCTCCACTAGATCAAGAGAAGAAATGGAAGCTAACACTCTACACTAATGGGCAAGACTAGTGTAGAATGGTGATATGGTTTGTTATCTCACTTCAGAATCCTAACTTGGTGGCTCTTTTGCTCACAAGAGAAAACTAGAGAGCAAGAGAGAAAGGAGAAAGAAGATGATGGCTTATAAAGAGCTCAAGATAATGATAAGCTTAAGAAAAAAATGAGAAATGAAAATATATATATTTTCTCTTTCTCATTCTTAACCATAGTTATAAAATATCTAGATATTTGTTTTGGAACAAAAATGTCCATAGAAAATGAATCATGGTTAAACCAAAGGGTTAGTGCAAGAATAAAATAATAAACCATGATAACAATTTCCATTTCCATTTTTCTTTTCCAAATAAATAATATCTATATATTTATATATATATGGTGTGAGTCTTATATTGCCACCATCCACTATATCAATAACCATGATAGAAATATGTATGCATGTATGTGTGCATGCACATCTTATGTGCATGAATGAGAATAAATGCATACATGCATGCATACAACAAAAAGACAAGAAAGGGTTTAAAGTGAGAAACTAATGGTCAATGATAAATCAACACTTGATTTAGCAATCCGGTCATATCGCATACGACCAGACCAAAAGCAAACCGCCCGATTAATATACGGTATCTCATACGCGTATTTTAACCGGGTCCACGCGCATATCTCATATGCGCACCAGATCGTTTCGTCTGGACTAGGCAACTCCATTGTGGGACTCTAAGACTCGTCAATATGCCGGCAGTGGGTGATGATCATATCAAGCACCCCCAAGCCGCAAGCGGTCAGCTAAACGTAACGGCCACCCGGGTATTGAGCGATCAGAAGAAAACAAGCGAACCTGTCACAACTCCCATCGAGCCAACCGGCAACACTACCGTACAGTCCGGTCTCTTCGTCAGATATGCTGCATATCGAGTCTAGGGATGGTAACGTCGACCCCAATAACTCAATAAGTCGTGCCGATGAATGGTCTATAACAGATCGAGAAACTACTGATAACACTTATCAGCAAATCTCAACAGCCCTGGCCAGGGACTTACTGATATAGCCAATCGAGCATAGCACAGCATCCACTCCCAATACCGGGAGAGACGAAACCCCTCCTATCGCTCATCGCCTTCGTGTGTCTCGAGACTGTACCCAACGGCTACCTGTTTGCACGACTCAGTAGAGCCGTGGTAGGGTGGTAATCAAAGTACAGTGGGAGAACACACAAGACTCTATGACGATCTCGGGTCTACAGACTAAGCTGCACCAGTGTCACCTGAGAACTGCTATCCGACGATAGATATAATTCCATATAGGAGTTCTTGGTGAGTCCGTCCAGTGTACTCAGTCACCACTGAGCACCCGTATACGATCTCGATGTCAAACATCGATGAATGTGGGAACATCCATCGCCCATCATATGGGTCTAGTATCATATACGCTAGTCTACTTTGGTATATCGATGCCCCGTCTCGATACACCTGCGGCTAGGGACATTCCAGGATATGCTTATATACTACAGATGTCCTACTAGTATGATCTCTATCATAATCACAGTAGTCAAACCTATATCCTTAGGGCTTTATCAACATGTGTGAATGAATAAAAACATGATCAAATCAACATGTCAGATAAAGAAGAACCAGATAGCATACTATCATGTCGAGCAAGAATGTACACTGAATATATATATACATGTATAAATACATCCACTATCATATAATGGCCTCTAGGGCATACATATATCCAACAAGGAGGAGCCTCTTCTAGGCCGACCTTTGCACCCAGGAGATCAGGAGGATCGTTTAACTGGTCCAGTCCAGATTTCTGTTTCTACTACAAGAGCATTGGACACCTAGCGAAGGACTGCAGGCGTGCAAATGGCATGTGTTTGATTTGTGGCGCATCTACTCACTTTATAGGAGCATGCCCATATCGTTTTAACATATTACCAGCACCCAGACCCGTAATCACAGCATTGCAGAGGCCAGCTATTCAGGCACTTGCACCCCGTCTAACTCTTCCTGCACCAGCTCTACGTGGACCACCTGCACAGACTCATCGTCAATTCCATCAGGCACAGAGAAACGTGCCTCAAGGGCAGAGAAACGTGCCCCAAGGACAGAGAAATGTGCCTCTAGCAAGGAGGAATGTACCTAGACGACAGGCTTTTACAATGACGGTCGAGGAGGCCGAAGCCACAGGACATGTCATCACTGGTAAATCCCCCATCCTTTTAACCTTTCAATCCTTGTGTATCACTATACTTTTCCTATATCTAAACCCATCCTCACACAACTTAGGTACTATACTAGTAGCCAATCTTCCTGCACTCGCACTTTTCAACACTGGAGGTTCACACTACTTCATGTCACAACAATTCGTGAGAACACATGTGATTCCCATGAAGCCACTCATTTCAAGTTGGAATGTCAGTTCCGGAAATGGAGTCTTGAAGGAAACTTTGGGGTATGATCGGTGCTCAGTTGTTGTTTACGATCAAGAATTCTACGCAAATTTCAAATTACCGGACATACCAAATTTCGATGTTGTGTTGGGAATGAATTGGCTAGGAGTATTCTATGCTACTATCGACTGCTGTCAAAGGAGGGTAGTATTTGAGATACTAGATCACACAGTCTTCTATTTCAAAAGTGGAGATATAACGTTGGAGCCAGGAAACTACCGTGCTAAACCGAAGAATGCAGAAGTGTTCTCTCTACCGGCGGAAGAAGAAAAGCCCGAAGTAGTTCGAGAGTTCGAGAATGTGTTTCCTGAAGACATATCAGGTTTTCCTCCCGATCGAGCTCTTGAGTTTAGTATTGATTTACAACCTGGTGCACAACTTATAATCAAAGCTCCGTACTGATTAAGTCTGGAAGGATTGAAGGAGATCCGCATTCAGTTGGACAAACTGCTGAAGAATGGTTGGATCCGACTCAGTACTTCAAGTTGAGGATCTCCGGTATTACTGGTGAAGAAAAAAGAAGGTTCCTACAGGATGTGTGTGGATTATTGAGTTCTGAAAGAAGTGACGATTAAGAACAAGTATTCACTACCATGCATCGATGACTTTTTTGATCAGTTAAGTGGGTCTTATGTCTTTTCAAAGTTAGATCTTCGTTCGGGTTATCATCAGGTGAAGGTCATATAGTCCGACATTCCGAAGACGGTGTTTATGACTTGATATGGTCATTATGAATATCTCGTAATGCCATTTGGAGTGACCAATGCACCTGCCATCTTTATGAACCTGATGAACCAAGTTTTCCAAGAGTACTTAGACAGGTTCATTGTCATCTTCATCGATGACATCCTGGTGTATTCAAAATCGGAAAGAACACTCCGAGCACTTACGGATTGTTCTAGAGACAATGCGATAACAAAATCTCTACGCCAAGTAAAGCAAGTGCAAATTTTGGCTAGATCAAGTCGGATTTCTTGGACATATTTTTTCAGGCAAAGAAATCTCAGTAGATCCAGCTAAGGTGTCAGCTGTTAGTGAGTGGCCGACACTAAAGACGGTGAAAGATATACGAAGTTTTTCGGGATTAGCAGGATACTACCGACGATTCATCGAAGGATTTTCAAAGATCGCAGCACCCCTGACCAAGCTTACACGCAAAGACCAAGCATTCGTGTGGTCAGAAGCATGTGAAAAGGCTTTTGTAGAACTCAAGTCGAGGTTAACCTCTGCACCAATCCTTGTAATACCAGATCAATTTGGAGGATCCATGGTACATTGTGATGCGTCCGGTAAAGGATTAGGATGTGTTCTACACCAGCATGGAAAAGTTGTGGCTTTTGCATCAAGACAGTTAAAGGTTCACGAGCGCAACTATCCAACATATGATCTGGAGTTGGCAGCCGTCATCTTCGCACTCAAGATTTGGAGCCACTATCTCTTGGGAGAACGAGTGGATATATACACTGACCACAAGAGTCTTAAGTATGTATTTATTCAGAAAGAACTAAACATGCGGCAGAGAAGATGGCTAGAACTCACGGCGGACTTCGACATTAACCTACAATATCATCCTGGGAAGGTGAACGTAGTTCCTGATGCACTTAGTCGCCAACCATTAGAAATGAATCTCACCTCCCAGTAGAAGCTACAACAAGAACTTCATGAATTAAATATCGAAGTAGTTGTGCTAGGCAACACATTTTATTTGATGAACTTACAAGTCCAGTCCACTCTTGTAAATCAGATTAAGGCAGCACAAGCAAATGATGCCAAGCTACAAAAGATCTGAGAACAAGTAGAAAGTGGACTTCGAACTGACTTCATCATCCACAAAGATAGATCCTTGCGATATGGAAGTCAATTATGTGTGCCAATCGACACTGTTCGAGAAGAGTTGATGAAAGAAACTTACAACTCTTCTTATTCGGTACACTCCGGCTGTACGAAGATGTATAAGGATCTACGGCAACACTACTGGTGGCATGTAATGAAGCGCAAAGTAGCAAGGAGCATAGCCAAGTGTTTGGTGTGTCAGCAAGTGAAAACTGAACATCACAGAACTGCTAGTCTATTTCAGCTGTTACCAATCCCAGAATGGAAATGGCAGCACATTACCACGGACTTCGTGACTGCACTTCCTTGCAGCACGAAGGGTAACGACACAATTTGGGTTATTGTGGATCGACTTACCAAATCGGCTCACTTTATTCCATTTCGAGTTGGCCAGTCAACCGACATTAGCAAAGAAGTACATGAAGGTGAGCATAAATCTAAAGTAAGATTTAAACGTTCAAGATGTACCATATTTGATACCCATGAACTCATGCAGGAGATTGTGAGATTACATGGAGTACCTGTTTGCATCGTCTCCGATCGTGATACATGATTCCGATCATAATTTTGGCAGAGTCTGCAAGCTACCCTAGGAACGAGTCTGAATTTCAGCACGGATTATCATCCACAAATGGACGGACAGTTCGAGCGAACAATTTATATTCTGAAAGACATGCTAAGAGCCTGTATGTTAGACTTCGGAGGTTCGTAGGAAGATCACCTACACCTTGTGGAGTTTTCATATAACAACAGCTATCAGGCAAGCATTGGAACGTCACCATTTGCAGCACTCTACGGACGGAAGTGTCGATCACAGCTAAGTTAGGATGATGTTGGAGATCGTGAACTCCTTGGACCAGAGATGATCGTGGCAACTGTGGACGTAGTTTATACGATCAGGGAAAGAATGCGCATAGCCCAAGACCGACAGAAGTATTGGGCAGATGCAAAGCGTCGACATCTGGAGTTCTAATCTGGAGATCACGTATTCTTGAAGATCTCTCCAAATAGAGGAGTGATCCATTTTGGCAATAGGGGTAAACTAAGTCCAAGATACATATGACTGTTCGATATACTCGAACGAGTTGGAGAAGTGACATACCGTTTAGCACTACCACCCTCATTAGAAGGAGTGCACAACGTGTTCCACATATCCCAGATACGACGATATGTGAGCGACCCCAGCCACATACTTGATCACTCAGAGCCCACAGTACAAACTGACTTAACCTGCGAGCAACAACCGGTTGAGATCTTAGACCGAAAAGTGAAGACATTGCGGAACAAGGAAGTAAACTTGGTCCGAGTGATGTGGACAAAGGATTCTCCAGGAGAATCAACATGGGAACGAGAAGAGAATATGCGTACACGATACCTTTACCTATTTGAAAATTAGTCTCTATGTAATTGTAAATTTCGAGGACAAAATTTTTATAAAGAGGGTAGAATGTAACGGCTCTGAAATCACTGTATAGAAAATTCTTGTTATTGTACAGAAAAGAGTATTACAGCTTGTATAAGAGTTATAAATTTGAATTGTTTAATAAAAGCAAGAAACAACCTGTAACTCACTGGTAAATCCCCAACGCTGCTGTGACGTAGCCTGTATGTTCGAATCCCATCAGACATAATTATTTTTTTCTGATTTTTATTTTTAATTTTTGGAAGCCCAAGAATTGCCCATGCAATACACGGGGAAAGAAAAGTTTCAGAAAAATCAGACATGTGCAAAATAGAGAAAATACAGAAAACCCATATGGCACGAATCTCGAGGCAATTGCCTCAGATCCGACTGGCCATTCAAGGGTTTAGGCCGGCGTCGACGGTTCTGTTGTGTCCAAATTACTCCGTGCTTTGCACTCTTGTCCCTTCAGCTCCCCTCAACTCCTCTGCACTGTTTGATTTCTCTGCAATCAAACAGAGACCTTTCATTTCACCATTTAACATTATTTTAATGCTTTTTAATCCAAAATTTTAGTTCCCAAATCCTAATTCTTCACTATAAATACCACCCTATGCTTTAGCTCTTCATCATTCTGAAAATTCTAGCAAAAACTGTTGGATATGTATACCCTAGAGGCTTTCATTGTATAGGATGCTAGGAATATGTATGTACAGGACAATCTTGCTCAATATGATAGTACGGTATTTGGTTTGTCTTTATCTTAACATGTGATGTGTTTTACTTAGTATTTCATATCTTGTATACATGTTAATAAAGCTCTTAGGATGTTGGCTTGACTACCAAGACTATGATGCAGATCATACTAGTGGGGCTTGTATAGTCCGCAAGCACATCCTTTAACAGTTCCTAGTCGAGGGAGTATCGAGATAGGGCATCGATATTCCAGAGTAGAATAGTGTGTACGTTTCTTGACCCTGTATGGGGGCGATGGTTAATCCCATAACTATTGGTGTTTGACATCAAAGATTGTACACAGGTGCTCATTAGAGAATGGGTACACTGAACAGGACTCGCCGAGAACTCCTAAATGGTATCATACCTATCGTCAGATAGCAGTTATCTGGTGACACTTGTACATGTTAGTCTGTAGACCCGAGATCGTCATAGTGTCTTGTGTGGTTCCCACCGTGCTTTGATTTCCTCCCTACCACGACTTATCAGAGTCATGCAAACAGGTGGATTTTGGGTACAGTACCGAGTCATATGGATGCAGTGAGAGATAGGAGAGGTTTCGTCTCTTCCGGTATTGAGAGTTGATGTTGCGCTATACTCGATTGGCTATAACAGCAAGACCCTGTCCAGGGCTGATGAGATTTTCTGGTAAGTGTTATCAGTAGTTTCTCGAATAGTTATAGACCATACATCAGCATGACTTATTAGGTTATTGGGGTCTGACGATTCCACCTCCAGACTTGATATGCGACATATCAGACTAAGAGAACAGACTATACGGTAAGTGTTACTTATAGGCTCGTTGGGGTTAGGATGAGCTCGCTCGTCGGCCACCTTTTCGACATATACCTGGGTAGCCGTTACGTACAGCTAGTGCCGCTGACGGACATATGGTTAAACCCACTGCCAGCGTACTGTCGAGTCTTTAGAGTCCCACACAGAGGGTTTCCCTGATTCAGGCAAAACGATGTAGAGGCCGTATGGTCTTACGACGGAGTTTCGATCATATACGTGTACTGGCTACACGGATGATATTCGGACGAATAATACTGGTTGGCTTTGGTTTAAGCCGGATGCCAGTATTATATTATTGGATTATTGTTATCTCATTGTATTCGTGTTTTTCGGAATACGAATATGGGTATGTATATACAGTGAGGGGAATTCTTGTAATTGTACAGGAATTCCTTCTAGAAGGAGACACCTCATATATTGATTTTCTTTTATGGAAAATAAAATGAATGAGGTGGAATTTGGAGGTTTTTATGGTATGGATGAAAGCATGGATAATTGAATATTATATTCATTTGGCTTCACTATTGAAGCATGGTTGATTATTTTTTCTCAAAAATAATCCATGCTTCAATAATTGAAACCTTAGCCATTCTATTATCTACACGAGACTTAGCTCATTTTCACACTCTCATTCTTTCTCCAAATTTTGTCCTCCCTTTACCTCAAACCCTAATCTTTTACATGAGTTGTGATCCCTAGGGTTTTGAGATCAAATAATCTATTAATCACTCTCTACATTGTCTAAGTAGTCTCTTTTAGCAAACTAAACTTCTTAGTAACCTCATGGTTGAGGTTGAAGCTTGATCCAAAAGTTCTCAGGTGGATCATCTATGGTATAGAAGAGACCGGAGATCGAGTTTCATTCAAGCGTCCAAGGAGCAAGGAAGCGGAAAGAAGACCCGAAGGACCGGTTCAAGAAGGTATAACCTCTATCATACTAGATAAATCTCCTAGATAGGGTTACTAGTTATGCTTTAGGACAAGATCCGGGTTTTAGGTCTATGTTGCTTGCTTCAAAATTGTTGTTTGCCAATTCCGCCTCCTTACAAACTTAGTGGGGTGTGCAACATAGACTAACATGGTTTTAGAGCCTACTATAACCTTAACTAGTTAATTAGCAAGTGGTTAGAATTTCGATCGACGGAATTTTTTCCGAAATCATTTTTCAGACTGTGCTTGCTGTTGATTTTTTAAAGTGTTAAAAAATCATTTCATAGGCTTTAAAATTACAAACAGGGTTTTTTTAAGAACACTGAAGAAAAACGAGCATGAAACTCACCAAGACCATCGCGGAACCGCGGCCAAACTCAGTGTTTAGCCGCCGTTTCGTGGCTGAGTCGAGGCCAAGTTGCCCCGATATTCTTCAGTGGGTCTTAAATGTGGAATTATGGTTTCTGGAATATGTGGTTTCAACCAAAATTTGTTTGTGTACTGGATTAAGTATAGGGTAGACACGGATTTGACGAATCGATCGAAATTCTAAGTTTTTGACCAATCTGGTTTTTTGTGTTTGTATATATGATGCCGAACGTCTGCTAATCGCTATACGTCGATTAGTGGGGGTTGCACATATTTGAATCATGTGATGGTTTGTGTATATGGAGTATTGGATTGTCGTGGATGAATAGCCGGGGGATATGAGAAGAGTGTTTTCTTTTCTTTCATTCATGTAATTTGTAAATGTGATGTAATATTATTTTGCGGGGCACATCCGGGTTGAGGTTGTAGCCACCGTTATATTATTTCATTTATTGTTTTTGCTCTCAGGATAGACCCAAGGTGGGTTGCACAAACTACCAGGTTCTTGAAGTGCCGAGTGGCCTACTCATTTTATTGAGGGAGGTTGCTTCACTTCGAGAATTTAGCTGGTAGTTTGCCGCACCCGTAGGGGTCTAGGGCGGGGTTTTGGCTATTCATCACGACTGTGGAATCCGTCTTTCGTACAAGGCTTAAACGAAACATGGAATTCCTAGTATATCCAATATATTCATCTGTGATATGGAATGCTTATTATTGCATGAGATGAATGGATATATATATGTGATATATAATAAACATTGCTTATATTTTGCACCCACGCTAGTCCAGCATCTGCTCTGCCGTTAGTTAAGTAACCTAATAGTGTATGGCAGGACCCCGTGGCGAATGCGGATGTCATAAGCGTACGTTATATTTTCATTTATTTTTCTGCAATGATAAGGTTAAATGATGTGAACATATTAATAAGATTAATATTAAGTAAAGAAATCTAAAGATGTTGTAGAATCAAATTTTCAAAAAGGTGGCTCTAGTTCTTGCTTTGGATAGTGGTATTCCTTGATGAATATCCATCACCTCAATCGATGAGGAACGAGCCTAGATCCCTTCACCGGGAGTGACCTCTTTAGCAAAATTAGCAAATGCTATAACCCACTCGGTTTATCATGTTAGCTTCTCTAGTTCTTGCTTTGCATAGTAGCATTCCTTGATGAATATCCAGCACCTCATTCGATGAGGAAAGAGCCGGGATCCCTTCACCGGGAGTGACTTCTTTAGCAAAAACTAGCAAAAGCTACTCGTTTTTTTTAAAACTATTCGATTTTAAAAGCGGAGCTTAAACCACTCCTTTTCAAATCACTAGATTCTACAACGATATCAAGTTCATTATGTTAAAGGTTTTCATCAAAACCATTCGTAACTCTCCGCCATTTTAGGAAGTAGAGTACTCAGTATTCGTGCTATGTTTATTGACTATAGTTAAGGCGTAGTGTACGGTAGCTAAGTGATGTCTTCCTGTGAAGCATATGATGCGATCGATTAGGACATTTGTATGACTTTATTGACCATAGTTAAGGGTCATACGAATGGGTTTAAATTAATCACGAAATGACGGATAGAACTTGACTAGTGCTTATAATTTGTTGACCATAGTTAAGGTCATAAGATGCTAGGGGTAAAAATTATATCGGGAATTTCAAGTGTTGAAATTTGCAATGAGATTGCATACCTTCTATTTGATAGCTGGATCCCGATCCCACTGTGAGTAATAGTTACTCATAGGAGAATTTTACACTTCTAATCCAGTAGGTGTCTAGAAAGGTGTCAAAGGGGTGATGCCACTAGGGAAACGGGGTTTATTTTAATTAGGTCTGTGCGAAAGCATAAGGAACCTCTCTTGGATACCGACACTAGTATGGCCGACCGGTTAGCGAACTTGTAGAATGTAATTAATCCTGGATAATTTTCTTTTTAAGATTTGAAGGAAAATTTGATAAAAGCGGTGGGAGATATCGATTAGATAAGATAAATAACCAGTCTAATCATCGCTGAGTGTTTTCTTTTCTCTCTCCTAATGGCATATACCAATGTCGGGATTTAAGCTTCTACTAGACAAAAAAAAAACTGACGGGACCTAATTATAAAGACTGGCCGAGGAACGTGAATATTGCCCTTACTTATGATAAGGTTGCATATGTCCTTACTGCTCCAGCCCCTCCCATCCCAGGCCTTAATTCCTCTGTTGCGGATAAGAAAATCCGCAAGACATGAGATATCGATTGCGCCACAGCCAAATGCCTCACGCTTGCTTCGATGGACAACGGACATCAAAAGCAGCATGAGAAGATGGATGTGCAATCCATCTTTCTCCATACAAAGGATTTGTATGGGGTGAAATCTCGTGCTCTTCGCTACGAGGCCTCAAGAAAGCTGTTTCAAATGAGAATGGCCGCTGGTATATCTATAGGAGATCATGTCCTAAAGATGATAGGTCTTATTGATGAACTAGAGGACCTAGGATGGACGATAGAGAATGAACAATATGTTGATATAGTTCTACAGTCTCTCACCCTGCCTATGCACAGTTTATAGTGAACTTCAACATGCATAATTTGGAGAGATTACTTCCTGAACTTCTCAATATGTTGAGAAGTGCAAAGAGCACATTGAAAGTAGTGAAAAATCCCTCTCTAGTTGCTAGGAATTCTTCCTCTTCCGTCCCAAAACCTAAAGCTAAGGTAAAGAAGAAGAAGAAACCCATCAAACTGAGAGGAGTTAAAAAGGCACAGAGGAAAGACAAGTCAGGGGCTGCGGGATCAGGAAAAGGAGAATGCTTCTACTGTCATAAGTTAGGACACTGGAAAAGGAACTGTTTTTAGTATCTCGCCGATCTCAAAAAGAAGAAGCATGTTGATGCTTACACTTCAGGTGTGTTTGTTACACTTCAGGTGTGTTTGTTACCGGAAACTATTTTTCTATAAACTCTGCATCCTGGGTATTAGATACCGGTTCGGGATCTCATATCTGAAATTGTGTGCAGAGATTGAGAAATAGCAAAGTTTTAAAGAAAGGTGACGATACTCTCCGTGTTGGAAATGGATCAAATGTTCATGCTGTATCCGTGGGAGAGTATCATCTGGGGTTGCCTTCAGGGTGTATATTGGTTTTGAACCCATGTTATTTTGTGTCATCTATATTGTGTAACATAATATCTGTATCTCTGTTGGACAATGAAGGATATAATTTTGTGTTACAAAGTAATATTATGAACATTAACCTAAATCAACAGTTGATTAGGTATGATACATTAAATAACAGAATCTACGCCCAAAATCAACACAGTTTTTAACATACAACACACAAACAAAATGAAGATTTCAGAGATAAATGAAGCTTTCATTTGGCATTGTAGACTTGGTCATATTAACGAAACAAGATAACCAAGCTACATAAAGATGGATATTTAAATCCGTTTGAATATAAATCTTATGTGACTTGTCAGTCTTGCATTAAGGGTAAAATGACTAAAACTCCATTTACAGGACACGGAGAGAGAGCTACTGAACTCTTAGGCCTCATACATAGTGATGTATGTGGACCAATGTCTACACATGCAAGAAGCGGTTATTCATATTTCATAACTTTTAGTGATGATTTCTTGAGATTTGGACACGTGTTCTTGTAGAAACATAAGTCTAGTCTGAAGCTTTCGAAAAATTCAAGGAGTATAAACTTGAAGTAGAAAAACAAACTCGATTAAGTATCAAGAAATTTCGATCAGATCGAGGAGGAGAGTACTTAAGTACATAGTTTCTAGATTTCTTAAAAGAGAAAGGAATTCTCTCTCAGCTCACTCCTCCGTACACACCACAACACAACGATGTCTCAGAATGGAGAAATCGTACCATATTAGATATGGTACGCTCAATGATGGGTGATGCTGAGTTGCCACTTTCTTTTTGGGGCATGCATTGGAGACTGCAATATATCTATTAAACATGGTTCCGACCAAATCCGTGCCTACCACTCTATATGAGATATGGTATGGGAAGAGACATCTCTTAAACGAGTTAGGATATGGGGTTATCCTGCTTATGTTAAAAAGCAGAATCCAGACAAGCTTGAGACACGATCGGTTTTGTGTAAATTTGTAGGATATTCCAAACATTCATATGGATATCTTTTTTACCACAAGGAGGAACAAAGAGTGTTTGTTTCTCAATATGCCACATTTTTAGAAAATGAAGTTTTTACAAATGATACTATTGGCAATACAGTAGAACTGGAAGAAATTTCATAGCCACAAACAACTACTGACGATTTGGTTGAACCTGAAGTTTCAATAGAACCCAACGAGCCTCAGTCACTCCGTAGATCTAGTAGAACTTCTCGCCCACCAGATAGATACTATGGTTTTCTAATTGATGGTGATAAAGAAGATTGCATCATAGATGATAATGACCCTACTAGTTTTCAGCAAGCTATCACGAGTAGTGACTCAGTGAAATGGCTGGATGCCATGCGATCCGAAATGGAATTCATGAACACCAACAAAGTATGGACTTTGGAGGTTCCACCTTCTGAAGTAAAACCCATAGGGTGTAAATGGATCTTTAAGAAAAAGATTGGTGCGGATAGACAGGTAGAGACCTATAAAACTAGGCTTGTGGCGAAAGGATTTCATCAAAGACCAGGATTGGATTATGATGAGACTTTTTCTCCAGTTACAATGCTTAAATCCATTTGAATCCTACTTGCTATTGCTGTTTACTATGACTATGAAATCTGGCAGTTGGACGTTAAAATAACATTTCTAAATGCTGATTTGGATGAATGCGTTTTTATGGATCAGCCGGAGGGCTTCATTGATAGTGGGAGCAGCGAAAAGGCATGCAGGTTGCTTAAATCCATCTATGGATTAAAGCAGGCATCATGGAGTTGGAACATCTGCTTTGATGATACAATCAAAGAATTTGATTTTATCAAAAATGTAGATGAACCTTGCATTTATAAAAAGATTGTAGGGAGTACAGTCACATTCTTCGTATTGTATGTGGATGGCATTCTCATGATAGGAAATGCCGTTTCTATGCTACAATCGGTCAAACTATTCTTATTGCAAAGGTTCTCTATGAAGGACATGGGTGATGCCTCGTACATTCTAGGCATTAAGATCTATAGAGATAGGTTTAAGAGATTGTTGGGATTGTCACAATCAAGATACATAGACACCGTACTAAAGAGGTTTAGTATGGAAGATTCCAAACGAAGTAATTTACCCGCTTGTCACGGGATCACCCTCTCCAAAGAGATGTCTCCAAATACTGATGAAGAGAGGGATCGTATGAGCATTATACCCTATGCTTCGGCGGTAGGATTTATAATGTATGCGATGTTATGTACTCGCCCAGATGTAGCTTACGCACTGAGTGTAGTAAGCAGGTATCAATCCAATCCAGGGGAGAAACACTGGACAACTGTGAAGAACATTCTTAAGTACTTACGAATGACTAAAGAAATATTCTTGGTGTATGGTAATGGAGATCTCCAAATGGAGGCCTTTACTGATTCCAGTTTCCAGAGCGATAAGGATGACAGCAAGTCCATCTCGGGTTTTGTATTTACCCTCAATGGAGGGGCGGTGTGTTGGAAGAGTTCCAAACAAGACACCGTTGCTGACTCAACGATGGAAGCTGAGTATATAGCAGCAAATGATGCCGCAAAAGAGGCAGTCTGGATGAGGAAGTTCGTTTTTGAACTTCAGGTGGTTCATCCATTGCTAATCCAATACCTTTGTATTATGATAACAACGGAGCCATGGCTTTGGCAAAGGAGCCATGGCTTTGGCAAAGGAACCACGGTCCCATCAGAAATCCAGACATATCTTGAGGCGGTATCACCTGATCAGGGAGATCGTGGATCGCCAGGAGATTGAGGTGCGGAAAGCGGACACAAAGACAACACGGCAGATCCATTCACCAAGTCCATCCCTCAAGTCCAGTTCGAGAGACTGTTCGAGATGTTGGGCATGCGGTACGTCAGCAACTGCTCTAGTTCAGACAGTGGGTAATTATTGCGCCAATTATAGACCTTAGTGCAAGTGGGAGATTGTTGGATATATATGCCCTAGAGACCTTCATTGTATAGGATGCTAGGGATATGTATGTACAGGACAATCTTACTCAATATGGTAGTACGCTATTTGGTTTGTCTTTTTCTTAACATGTGATGTGTTTTACTTATTATTTCATATCTTGTATACATGTTGATAAATCCCTTAGGATGCTGGCTTGACTACCAAGACTATGACGCAGATCATACTAGTAGGGCTTGTATAGTCCGTAAGCACATCTTTTAATAGTTCCTAGTCGAGAGAGTATCGAGACAGGGCATCAATATTCCTGAGTAGACTAGTGTGTACGTTTCTTGACCCTGTATGGGGGCGATGGTTGATCCCATAACCATTGGTATTTGACATCAAAGATTGTACATAGGTGCTCATTAGAGAATGGGTACACTGAACAGGACTCGCCGAGAACTCCTAGATGATATCATACCTATCGTCAGATAGCATTTCTCTGGTGACACTTGTACAGGTTAGTCTGTAGACCCGAGATCGTCATAGTGTCTTTTGTGGTTCCCACCGTGCTTTGATTTCCTCCCTACCACGGCTCATCAGAGTCATGCAAACAGGTGGATTTTGGGTACAGTCCCGAGTCATATGGAGGCAGTGAGCAATAGGAAGGGTTTCGTCTCTCCCGGTATTGGGAGTTGATGTTGCGCTATACTCGATTGGCTATAACAGCAAGTCTCTGGCCAGGGCTGATGAGATTTACTGGTAAGTGTTATCAGTAGTTTCTCGAATAGTTATAGACCATACATCGACATGACTTATCAAGTTATTGGGGGCTGATGATTCCACCTCCAGACTTGATATGCGATATATCATACGAAGAGACCGGATTGTACGGTAAGTGTTACTTATAGGCTCGTTGGGGTTAGGATGAGTTCGCTCGTCGGCCACCTTTTCAACATGTACTTGGGTAGCCGTTACGTACAGCTAGTGCCGCTGACGGACTTGTGGTTAAACCCACTGCCAGCGTACTGTCAAGTCTTTAGAGTCCCACACAGAGGGTTTCCCTAGTTCAGGCAAAACGATGTAGAGCCCGTATGGTCTTACGGCAGGGTTTCGATCATATACGTGTACTGGCTACACAGATGATGTTCGGACGGATAATACTGGTTGGCTTTGGTTTAAGCCGGATGCCAGTATTATATTATTGGATTATTGTTATCTTATTGTATTCGTGTTTTTCGGAATATGAATACGGTTATATATATACGGTGAGGGGCATACTTGTAATTGTACAAGAATTGCTTCTAAAAGGAGACATCTTATATACTGATTTTCTTTTATGGAAAATAAAATGAATGAGGTGGAATTTGGAGATTTGTATGGTATGGATGAAAGCATTGCTAATTGAATATTATATTCATTTGGCTTCACTATTGAAGCATGATTGATTATTTTTTCTCAAAAATAATCCATGCTTCAATAATTGAAACCTTAGCCATTCTATTATCTACATAAGACTTAGCTCATTTTCACACTTTCATTCTCTCTTCAAATTTTCTCCTCCCTCTATCTCAAACCCTAACCCTTCACATGAGTTGTGATCCTTAGGGTTTTAAGATCAAATAATCCATTAATCATTCTTTACATCCTCTAAGTAGTCTCTTTTAGAAAACTAGACTTCTTAGTAACCTCATAGATGAGGTTGAAGCATGATCCTAAAGCTTTCGGATGGATCATCTATGGCATAGAGGAAACCGGAGATCGTGTTTCATTCAAGCATCCAAGGAGCAAAGAAGCGGGAAGAAGACCCGAAGGACCGGTTCAAGAAGGTATAATCTCTATCATAGTTGTTAAATCTCCTAGATAGGGTTACTAGTTATGGTTTAGGATAATATCCGGGGTTTAGGTCTATGTTTCTTGCTTCAAAGTTGTTTTTTGCTAATTCTGCCTCCTCACAAACTTAGTGGGGTGTGTAATATAGACTAACAAAAACTCTCTCAAAAAGTTCCCAAGTGCAATTGGAGTAAAGTGGAGTTAGCGTTCAAGCTCTTTCCGTTGAAGATCGAAGCTGATTCTGGAGCTCCCGTGACCCTACGAAGCCTCCCTCTTTTTCCTTACCCTTTCCTTGAAATTTTCAAACCGTAATTCCCTCCCAACTCACTTCCATTTTATCGAAATTCATCTCCTAATCTTATATCAGTAAAGTGGAGTTATTTCCTATACCTTTTCTTTTAAAATCCAAAACTCTCTTTTCCTTTATATCTTGGACAATCGAATTTCACCATTATATTTTTAATTTTAAATACTGTTCACACCATAATATTTTATTATTATATTCCCCATTCTTATTATTTTTATAAATAAACAGGTGTTTTTGACGCATGTCTGCTACATGTTACAGGTTATAGGTTCTTGGACAGGAAACAGTGAAAACGATGTAAAGACGATGAAAATATGGACTTTTGACCAACAAATGGGAGGATCATAGTCAAGCCTATATCGAAAGACAGTTCACAATTAACAAGGCAACGCAAGATCCCAAAATGTCAAGGCAAACGGTTAAAAAGCCATTGCAAATTGTTCACTGAAGATCTGGAACCAACCTAGAAGCCCAAATAAAAAAAGACATATAGAAACAGAAAGACAAAGTCACCAGAAGCCCACACCAGAAACTGCAAAGCCCAATCACTCCTTTTGGCCGCGGAACCGTGGCCAAACAGGGCCTCGGGCCGCGGTTCCGCGGCATGGTAGTGTAGTTAGGAGTGCAAAATTTTTCCATATTTTTGTGGCGGCGTTGACTGGTTTTTCTAGGGCTATTTTTGTAATTTCAGACATGCGGTTCAAGATGTAACCTAGGGTTTCTATTTCCTATAAATAGAACTCTAATCATTGTAAATTCTTATGCCTCCTTTCATTAATAAAATACAAAATTCTTTTGGAGAGTATTGGTGTTTCTTTTCCATTCAGAAATTCAGATCTGACAACCCTGCATGGATGATTGGAGGGATGCATCTGTAAGTAGATTTAATTTCTCGCCCTAGTTTAGATTTTAATTCTTTGCCCTAGGTAGATTTAATTTCATGCCCTAGGAACTTGTTTAGAGTTTAGCTTTGGGGAAGGATTTTGAGAGATGAGATCTCTCATCCCTTTCTTACCCACCAAATATTTACAATAGGACTCCATGCATACACGCACATACCGCGCCCTACGGCATCCTACCTCTCGAGGTACCGATGACACCGTAGTGTAAAAGCCCGGGTGCGTGCGTTTTCCATGGAGGTTAGGGTAAGGATCTCTAAAGGAAGGACAAGAACCTAGAGGAAGGAACACCTTCCCGAATGGATCTAATCCCCTTTATTGATAATTATCATAACTCCTCACAGATCTTCATTCGGGTATAGAAAGCGTTGAGATTTAATTGCATTTCCAAACCATCCCTAAACCTAACCCTAGCAAGAATAGATCTAGATAATTTCCCTAGGTTAATTAGGTTTTTAGATTTAATAACAACTCCGAACACCCTTCGGAATTAACTCGTAAGAACGAATCGGAGATTCACAACATCCCTGTGGATCGACCCGTACTCACCGGCTAGCTACAAAGCGACGCCGTTCTTGATTGCGGTTATAAATATTTTTGATCTATCTTTTAGAAAGCGCAAGCACGCTAAAATCATTCAATCAAATGGCGCCGTTGCCGGGGATGGCGTAGAACTTTCCTTTTTGCAATTTCGGGTTAATCTTTATAAAATTAAAAAATCATAAAAATCTAAAAATTCCAAAAATTATAAAAATATATCAATTGTTATTTTTTTGGAAGGGGTACTTTGTTGTGTGAATCTTGCAGGAACAATCGAGACGGATCTGAAAATTTCTAGAAAGCGAAACAGAAAACGGGATATCGGAACAGAAGCGATTTTAAACAACAGAACAGTGGAATTTTTCTGGAGATATAGGAATGTGGAAGCGTCCGTGGCCGCCCTTATGCAACCTGCTGAACCAGTAGCTAGTTTTCCGCTAGCTCCAAATTTTTCAATGTATGAGGAGGCGGTTGGACAGAGTGAGAATTTGAGAGGATTTCCAAATCAAACCTACCCTTACCCAATTGAAGCCCACAACTCCAGTTTTCCATCGAATGTCCTATATGATTCACAAGTTCAAAATAAAAACGAGCTGTGTGATTTTGTAGTGTTTGATTTGCCAAATTGTGAGAAAACCCTTTCGAGTGAAACCGCACCTAATCCTTTCGATCTTTACACCTCCCATCTAGAACCTAAATCGATAGATATCCATGCTTTTGATGAGGTGTCTAAGAAAATTGATTTTCACTTGATTGAGGATATAGACGCCAGGAATATTTCGGATGATGAACCTGTCGATTTAATTGAGATTTTATATTCAAATCATCATCCCGAGTTATTAAATGTTTCTCCCGAATCTCATATGCGTCTTGACTTTGATGATAATGGCATGGATGAGTTGAATCTTGAGGAGAATTATAAGGATAGTATTGAGAAGAGTTTTGAGGATCATATTGAGGTTGAATCATTTCTGTTTGATGTGTCTGATTTTCCAATTCAGCCTCCTGAACCTTTGACTGTTATATCACCCTCCCTCCTTTCCATCGTTCCGACCACGCTTGAAGACTGTGAGCTTGAAATTTTTTCCTTTGAATCTGACACAGTTCTCGCAGCCAATAACACGTACGAGTGTTTCACTTTTTCGGACGATGTTGATGACTCACCGCCCGAGTTTGAGTCCTTTACATTTTCAGATGAGTTAGTTGAACCATCAGACTCGGTTGCTTACAGTAGTTTCGAACCATTAATGGAATCTTTCAAGTTCGAGACAGTTTACTACGGTGAGAATGATACTATCCCTAATTCACTTCTTTTCGTCTTTCCCATTGTTCCGACCGTACAAGAGACCATTACGCTTTCATCTCCAATACCAAGTTCGGCGTACCCATGTTTTCTTGCGAATCTTGAGGGATTTGATCCCATTTCTCAACGGGTTGATCGGTTAGCGTAATCGCTTTTAATACATCGGTCATCACAAATTGCGCTAATTTATTCACTCGATTTACACCCTCAAGATCGCGCGACCCTTCTTTCTCCTTTCCGCCATTCTGCTCCTCCACCGAGACCATATTCTCTTCTTCCCACACGGTCTCGCGTGTTTCTCATTTCTTTCTTCTACACTCCATTATTGCACCAACTATACCATTACCACGATAAGATTTTTGAATGGTTGGTGCTAACCTTTGGCTTGTGTAAGGCCAAGCTTAAGTTTGGGGGGAACCTTGTTGTATATATGTATATATATATATTTTTTTCTTTTTCTATAAAAAATTAAAAAAAATTCAAAACAATAAAATAAAAAAAATTATAAATAAATAAACAGGGGAGTGCCGGCATTTTGACCCTTTTGGTGTAGCATGACAGTGAGGACACTGTCAATTTCAAGTTTGGGGGTATGCTCGGTACGTCTTCTCCCTTCGCATTCATATGTACATATTTTTGCATTTGCATATTTATTTGAAAACCCATAAAAATTGAAAAATTTCAAAAATTATAAAAATCAATGTATTCAATTTGGTCTAATTGATTTGAGTTTGATAAATAGGTTAACTGGCTAGGAACAACTAGATCTTAGACTTAGTAAATTAAAAACCCTAAAAATAACCTTCCTTAAAGTTTAACGGTAGAAAGTATATGTCTTTAGAGTTTATTTAGAAATAAGCAAATTTTGGGTTCAGTTCTTGGGCTAAGTTGAAACGAGGGAAAAGTATTGATATTTTTATTAGAGTATAAGTTTGAAAAATAATTCCTAGCTTAAGTCTAGATTCTGAAAACGTATACCCTACAAATTACACAATCACGCACCTTGAAACTTGGAATAGTAGAGGAGACCTTGAAATGCTCTTGTCTAAAGTCCTTAGTACAACTAAAATAAAAGAAAAAAAGTGAATAAAGAAGAAAAAAATGAACACTGGTTTTTGTGATTACTTAAGGCTAAAAAATAGAAAAATATTTAGCGAGGGTGCTTCACCTAGTGCCTTAGACCAACTGGTTTGGGAGTCACTGCTAAATCCTTGGGTGTTGCAAAACTAGGAAGTACGCTTTAAAGTTCTAACGCATCTTGTAATCGGTTGTTGGTACCTCAAGAAGTATTAACGGTTGCATGAAGGATGTGTAAGCGAAATTCAATTAAAAATTCACCAATTAATAAGTTCTTTGGACAATGGACAAGAGTACGATTGCTTGATTTGAATTTCCAAGTATAGGGGTGATTTTTTACACACACGTGGGGATATGTGATTAGAGTTTAGATAAGAGAAAGGAATGAAGAATAGAACTTGTATCTTTAGTAAAGTTGATAAAAATTCCTAAGTGGAGATGGAACCCTAGAAGGAAAACTTAAGAGATGCCGAAAGCTAAGTAGGTTTGCAGAACATATATAATCTTAAGTTAAATGATGAGGAAGTGTGAAGAATATGGGTGGATAATTTACGAGTCGACGATAATAGAATTCCTTGTTAGAAACCCTAATTGGAGAATTAAAGTCGAAAAAGCCAAATTGATAGGATTTTGTGGGTAGTATCCGCTGAAAACCCTCAGGAGACAACACTCCTCCTACTAGGGACACCTAGAGGTTTAACGGCTTGTTGCACGAGCTCAGTGCAATCGCGTTTCCCTGCGAAAGTGCGGTTAGGTTTTTGTAGAGAATAAAAAATAAATTTGCTCAAGGACGAGCAAAAGATAAGTTTGGGGGTATTTGTTCACACCATAATATTGTATTATTATATTCCCCATTCTTATTCTTTTTATAAATAAGCAGGTGCTTTTGACGCATGTCTGCTACATGTTACAGGTTACATGTTCTTGGACAGAAAACAGTGAAAACGATGTAAAGACGATGAAAATATGGACTTTTGTCCAACAAATGGGAGGATCTTAGTCAAGCCTACATCGAAAGACAGTTCACAATTAACAAGGCAACGCAAGATCCCAAAATGTCAAGGCAAACGGTTAAAAATCCATTGCAAATTGTTCACTGAAGATCTGGAACCAATCTAGAAGCCCAAATAAAAAAAGACATATAGAAACAGAAAGAAAAAGTCACCAGAAGCCCACACCAGAAACTGCAAAGCCCAATCACTCCTTTTGGCCGTGGAACCGCGGCCAAATAGGGCCTTGGGCCGCGGTTCCGCGGCATGGTGGTGTAGTTAGGAGTGCAAATTTTTTCCATATTTTTGTGGCGGCATTGACTGGTCTTTCTAGGGCTATTTTTGTAATTTCAGACATGCGGTTCAAGATATAACGTAGGGTTTCTATTTCCTATAAATAGAACTCTAATCATTGTAAATTCTTATGCCTCCCTTCATTAATAAAATACAAAATTCTTTTGGAGAGCATCGGTGTTTCTTTTCCATTCAGAAATTCAGATCTGACAACTCTGCATAAATGATTGGAGGGATGCATCTGTAAGTAGATTTAATTTCTCGTCCTAGTTTAGATTTCAATTCTTTGTCCTAGGTAGATTTAATTTCATGCCCTAGGAACTTGTTTAGGGTTTAGCTTTGGGAAAGGATTTTGAGAGATGAGATCTCTCATCCCTTTCTTACCCACCAAATATTTACAATAGGACTCCATGCATACACGCACATACCGCGCCCTACGGCATCCTACCCTTCGAGATACCGATGACACCGTAGTGTAAAAGCCCGGGTGCACGCGTTTTCCATGGAGGTTAAGGTAAGGATCTTTAAAGGAAGGACAAGAACCTAGAGGAAGGAACACCTTCCCGAATGGATCTAATCCCCTTTATTGATAATTACCATAACTCCTCACAGATCTTCATTCGGGTATAGAAAGCGTTGAGATTTAATTGTATTTCCAAACCATCCCTAAACCTAACCTTAGCAAGAATAGATCTAGATAATTGCCCTAGGTTAATTAGGTTTTTAGATTTAATAACAACTCCGAACACCCTTCGGAATTAACTCGTAAGAACGAATCGGAGATTCACAACATCCCTGTGGACCGACCCGTACTCACCGGCTAGCTGCAAAGCGACGCCGTTCTTGATTGCGGTTACAAATATTTTTGATCTATCTTTTAGAAAGCGCAAGCACGCTAAAATCATTCAATCAAATACCAATGATTAGATTCAAATTTAACCAAAATTCTCATATGAAACAACCATAAAACAAACTTTTCATTAAAATACCTTGAACTTTATTATCACATCTTTTCGATTTAATTAAAACTATACCTTTAGGAAAAACTTCACGGGGTAACGACCTACCCCACACCCACACTTTGGTTTCATCGCATGATGCCTATTTAGATATATATGTGGTTTAAAGAATAACTTTACAATAAAATACCACATCTTTTAAAGACCAGGTTTCTTTTAAAACGGTATTTTAAAAATCCTTTGCAAATACGCCTTTACAACCCTCGTTAGGGGACCCGCTAATGGATGGTGCAAATTATCGCACATCCTTGGGATAGTAGAGCGAGATGCAGAACTCCTCACGGAGTATTCGATCTCGAAAGGAAATAAAATACGGTTTTTAAGAAATATGACTTTTCTAAATAAAAATAATTTTTAAAATTATATAAAATTATAAATCCATATTTTCATTATATTATGAAACTATGATTTTTCTAAAAATTAAATATTAAAAAATGTTAATAAAATACCATCAAATTTCCAAAAATGGCTAATTTTCAATAAAATACCATAAACTTTAAAAGCTACGTATTTATCATTAAAATACCCTAATAATTAAAACATATGCTCATGAAAACCCTAAATGTTGTAAATCACCCTCGAGGTTTTATTTTTAATCTATATTAAAATATTTTTCATGAAATCCCCTTGAGATATACAAAACAATATTTTAAGAACTTTAGTAAATATAGGTTTAAACATGATCAATTTTATTGAGCCCCAGGGAGACGGAGAAAGTGAGTGCTTACCTATTTAGGTTAGACAATTTAACGGAGTTATCAATGGCAATTGTCTTTGAAAAAGACAGAAATCCTGTCGTCCATGTGCAGCAGTTGCCGATGACTCCCGAACCTAAGAACTTAAGAGTTAAATCTGTTCACAAGTGTCTAATTCAATCTGACTCCAAACTCAAACCTGAATCCAAAATCAACCACGAACTCGAATACTTGATCATGAACATGAATACTCGAAATTAAACTCAAACTCAAACTTGTATACTTGACTCGACTTGATCAAACCATGTTTATAACTTGACATAAACTCAACATGATTACTTGAACACATGATTACATTCTGAACATGAACCTGAACATTTTATATTCATGGTTTTGGCCAAGACCTGTAAACATAATCTATACAATACATTACGCGAGGATAAAGAGGTAGATTGGTACGGAACATATATCATGACACGAGAGGTCACTTTAAAAGACACCTATATGAATTCACGTGCCGTTGTTCCGTGGGTTATGATGGGGCCTTGTACTACATGTTACCATAGTCCATGAGTTAAGATGGACTCCTCTCATATAGATGAATACTTTCTTTATCAAACTACAAATAACCACATTAGAATAACTATCCTATACCTATGACCGATCATATACAACTTTACCTGTTTATTTCATATTATATACTATCTTCTATTTATTCTTTCGGGACTTACCGAGCTCTAGTTCGCTGACAACATTCCTTCCTATTTCTTTCTTTGGGATGTTCATCAGGAGGACCAAACTCTGAGGAGATAGAGCCGACCCAGGAGGACTTGGACCAATTTACAGCTCAGCTTGACTAGTAGTTCTTCCTGCACTTATTTTCTGTATGCCATTGTTTGGGCATTTGTTTTATATCATTGTATCTTTTTATTACAAACAGTTGTATGTAAAGTTGAATGTAAATAAAGTTGCTGTTTCATTTTTACTCTTGTCATTCTTGTTCTTTTATATATTGCTTAATTACGCTTAACGTATTTATTTCATATTAAATATATTGTGGGCTTGCCATGTCACTATTTCCATCTACTGGGAAGTGGGGCGTGACAAGAGCAGGTTTAGATTCCTGTAACTTAAGACTTTTGAATTCTATAAACCATGAGGGTCTTATAGAGGATATATTCTCCTTACAAGTCGTGAGGATCTCGTAAGTATATTTTCTTTTTAGGAATCGTATGAATTCCCAAGTGTGTTGCTCCTTTGTGAGTCGTAAAGATCTCATATAGGTGTTTTCTCCTTACAAAGCCGTGAGGACTTTGCAAGTGCATCTTTTCCTTTCTTTTAACGAGTTTGTGCCCTCTGGGTTTTCATAAGCTCGCCGATAGCTCTGCTGCTTTACTCATGGCGTCCTTTCGGGTTTTCATCCATGCCCATTTCTCTTGTGGACGTACCATTTTTTTAGACGGCCCATAAGGTAATGCACCAACAGTTGTAGATCACGACATTCTTCGAAACGCCGCATCATATGGGATTTGGGAAGGATGTGAATTGTTCATGCTCGTGGATTGTGTATGGCTGGCCATATAACCCATACCGTATGGCAACATGCTAGTTTAAGGACATGTGGTCCAATATTAGTTTAGGAACATTTCGGTCTAACATTCCCGTGTTTAGGAAGAATATTAGATTAAGGACATCTCGGTCCATCATTCCCGTGTTCGGGACAAAGTATTAGTTTAATGACGTTTTGGTCCAATATTAGTTTAGGGACGTTTTGGTCCCGTGTTTGGGAGGAATATCATTTGGTCTTTTGACAACTAGCACGAGTTTTGCATGATTTGGTCTTTTGACAACTAGCACGAGTTCTCCTTGGCGGAATGTTCTCGTCCTGGTAAATCTTTCATATGACCGTGTCATCCTTGCTATCACTCCCCGCTTCCCAGTATACAGGCAGAGGACGCGACGAGGCCGCTACATATTTACTCTGAAATAAACACGCTAAGCGTATCTAAGCAATATAAAGGAAAATGAACACAAGAGACAAATGTGAATGAACATCAACTTTATTTATATAACATTCTTTTTACAGTACAATGGAAAAGTAAATACATGGACTGAAAAGCAATGCCTAAATAGTGGCATAACAGAAATGGAAAAATACAGAATGTAAATGTGTACAAGGAATCTAAAGCTCTGGGTCAAAAGCTAGCTGGTCCAAGTCCTCGCTGGCGGGCTCGATCTCCTGAAGGTCCGATCCACCTGACGACATTCCAAAGAAGAAGAAAGAGAATGTCGTCAGCGAACAAATCGCTCGGTAAGTCCCAAAGAGGAGGGAGAAGTAGAATAGACAAAGAGAGAGTATAACTATTATAATGTTGTTTATTATGTTAGCGTAGTTGTTTGTAGCTTGGTACAGAAGAGGCCAGTATATACGAGAGGAGTCCAACTTTCCCCGTGGACTAAGATATAAGGAGCACAAGGAACCATTCGGCCACGATACAATAGCAATTGAATTCAGGTTAGGTGTATTATGGTTAAAGTCTCGTGCCACTTTTAACACCTTCCGTACCAGTCTACCCCTTAGAAACCCCGCGATGTCTTGATTGTATTGTATTGTCTTGTATATTGTATATAGATGGATGACTTGCCGAAACCATGATATCAGTAATGGAATGGATATAATGGATGAACATGTAGATGGAATATATCCATAGTTGGGTTCAGTCAATATAGATTGATTAGATTGAACAGATTGAATATATAGATTCATGGATTCATGTTAAATTGTAGTTTAATACTTGAATCATATTCAAGTCAGATTTATTATATTGAGATTCAGTCTGAGTCGAACAATTAGAAAAGAAATTGAAGTCCTGAGTTATGTTTTGGTGCTATTGGTAACTGCTGCACATGGACGGCAGGATTTGTATCTTTTCAAAGATAATTACCGTATTGATAACACCGTTTGTTAAGTTGTTTACCTTAAATAGGTAAGCACCCATATCTCCGGCTCCCTGAGGCTCAAGAGACTGGTCCCGCTTAAATCTATGTTTACTAGTGTCCTTATTGTAATTTAGTATAACTTGAGGGTTTTTTATGTAAAATAGTTTTGTTATACTTTCAAAATATATCTCAAGTATTTAATTATCGTCTTTAGAGTTTTCATAGATGTTTCTTTTATTCAATGTGAAATTTCTAGTGAATATGACCAAGTTTTTAAAGTATAGGGTATTTATTTGAAATATTTGGATTGTATGGTATTTTCTTGTAAATGGGATGTTTTTCTTGAATTTTGGAAATGTGGAATATTATAAATATTAAAAATAGATATTTTGATATTAATTACATATATATTTATTTATTAAAAATATAAGTTTTATTTATAATAGAAATCACATTTTCTAAAGAAAATTGTATTTTAAATCTTTCGAAATCGTATGCTCCTTGCGGAGGTCTAGATCTCACTCTACTAAGCCCGAGGATGTGCGATAATCCGCACCATCCTGAACGGGTTCCCCATAGGCTGTAGAGGCGCAATTGCATAGATTTGTTAAAATACACTTCTTGTAGAAAAATGTTTTATAAGTTGAAGCTAGTTATATGTAAAGTCGTGTTTCCCAAAACTATGTTCTCGAATTCCATCGTGCTATATTAGATATGAGTATTGTGCGGAGATAGGTCATTATCTCGTGAGTTATCTAAAGGTATAAAGGTATTATAGAATTTATATCGGAAACTAAAGTTTGTGGTATTTTAATGTAGAATTGCGATAAAACATGCATATAACAATCTTTTGTGATGAAACATGTTAAAGATATTTATTAATGTTTAATGAACAATATATGATGATATGAAGGTATCTTGATTAAGAAAAATTATAGTTTTTAAAGAAAACCGAAGCGGAAGTCGGACTAACTCCGCTTCCGTTGTGTTTTAGTTTTGAATGTTTTTAGAATAGAGAAAAGATGGAGAAGTAGGGACTTACTGGATGATTGGCTAGAGAAGAGAAAGTGGAAGAGGTGTGAGTTGCCGGTGCATCTTTTCGTCGTCGGAAACTCCTTGAGTTGTCGCCGGAAGTTCGTCGGAGCTTCGCCCTTTTGCTAACTCCACTTGCACACAAAAGACTTGGGAATTTTCTTGAGAGTTTGGGCAGGGATTTGTGAGTGAGAAGGGGTGATTTTGAGGGTGGTATTTATTGGAAAAAATCAGGGTTTAGGGTAGTGAAAGGGTGTATTAAAATGGATTAAATGTGTGTTTTAATTTGCTCTGTAAATGTGCAGGAAAAACAAATAATACAGGAGTTATGGGGGGAGTCCAAGAGTCACCAGAGTTAAAGAAAAATGGGGTTTGGACCGAGTTGAACCGACGGCGGTGACCGAGTCAAGCATTTCGCCGGCCCGAGTCGGGCGAGTCGGGGCTCGTCTTGATGCCACGTGTCCCTGACGCTTGGTCTAGCCTCGTGGACACGTTTGTTTAGGCAGTGACTCTTGGTTTTACGGGTTGTGCATGTGTAGAATATTGGACTTATAAAAGATTAAAAGAATTTTAAATAAAAAAGAATGTTTGGCTGATGGGATTTGAACTCTGGTGCTTTGGTTCAGCAGTGTAAGATTTTACCAATGAGCTACAAGCTCCTTCTTGCTATTCAAAAGCAAATCAAACTTATAAATTGTGCTCAGGCTCAAGTACCCCTTTCTGTATTTTAAAAAAAAATTTGTACAGAAATTTTAGGGTTGTTACATTCTACCCTCCTTATAAAAATTTCATCCTCGAAATTTGTAAAAAGAAAGTGTAACGGATTCAAGCAAAGTTTGGTGATAGAACTATTGGTAGTGTATGAAAAATATGTGAGCGAATGAAAGAATGCGAGAGAGTTGAGGAAATTACCAGGTTTACCTTGGTCTACGGCCTTTGCTTCTTTGGCCGCTAAAAGGAAAGCCTGACGCCGTGGTACATTCCTCCTAACCGGAGGCACATTCCTCTGTCCTTGGGGCATGTTTCTCTCCCCTCGAGGCATGTCCTCAGTGCCTGATGGAATTGGCGAGTAGGATGTGCAGGTGGTGGAGCTGGGAGTGCAAGACGGGTTGTAGGAGCTTGGATAGCTGGCTGCTGCGGGTAGTTGGTGGGTGTGTGAGCTGGGTTGCGTCTATAAGGACAGTTTCCAATTCCGTGATTGGATGTGTCACAAACTAGACACATGCCTTTGGCGCGCCTATAGTCCTTCACCAAATGTCCTTCCCTCTTGCAATAGAAGCAAAAGTCGGGACTTGGCTGATTATTGGCTTCTTCCAGTCTTCTGAGTTCAACAGTTGGCCTTGAAGAGGCTCCTCCTGTCATCTGATTGGCAGGACGCTTCACTCCGGTAGATTGAGGTCTGCCCATTCTCTTTATTACCGCCTTGTATCTTCGGCCAGTCTTCAAAGCCAAATCATGGGTTGGGAAATCCCCTGCAGCTAATGCTGCTTGGATTTCCGGGTCCAACCCTTACTGAAATCTTCTAGCTCTGATATCAGCAGTCGGTATGAGATGCGCCGCAAACCTGTTACGGTCTTGTGTTAGCTGTGTAGTATGTGATATAAAATCGAACATTGAGACATATCTTACCTACTAAGCATGGTAAACTCAGCATCATACTCATTTAAAGATTTGGTCCATATTGAACCTTGTTGCAGATGGATGAACTGCTGTTCCATATCAAAGTGAGCAGTCTCAGGGAAGTACTTTGCATTGAACATGTCATGGAAAGTCTTCCATTCGATAGGTTGAGTGAGACGGCTTTCTTCCGCCTTCCACCAGACCCGTGCTTTGTCAGTGAGCTGCAGCTTTGCAACTCGTACCCAAGCGACCTTTGGCACTTGTGCTGCTGCCAGGTCATTTTCAACGCTTTGAGCCCATTCCTCCGCTTCCAGAGGGATCTCTTTTCCCTAAAAATTCTTGGGGTGCAGTGCCCGGAATTGCTTTACTCCGGGTGCTTCCGCTTCTGAACAGTTCAAGAGAATAGCAGTCTGCTGTTGCTGTCCTTCCAGGAGGCTTCGGATTGCCTCAAGCAGAACCGTCTGCTCGTTGATCGGAACAGCGATGGCAGGTGTGAGTAGTAGTGGTGAGGGAGTGTTATTGACAATCGTGCTGGTGTTGTTTGGGGAATCCATAACCTTGAAATAAAAATTTGGTTTAGGATAGATTTAAAGTATATGAAATGATAAGATTCAAGGAATATGAATTGTAAAGAATGTTTTCAGTTGCTGGTTCTTGTGTTATATTGCTTAGGCTGTCCACGCAGAACTGGACTGCATGGTAGGGTTCCATACAGCTCTGACCTGCATGGGCCACCAATAAAACCTGTCACGCCCCGCTTCCCAGTATACGGGAAGAGGATGCGACGAGACCGCTACGTATTTACTCTGAAGTAAACACGCTAAGCTTATCTAAGCAATATAATGGAAAATGAATACAAGAGACAAACGTGAATGAACATCAACTTTATTTATATAACATTCTTTTTACATTACAATTGAAAAGTAAATACATGGACTGAAAAGCAATGCCTAAATAGTGGCATAACAGAAATGGAAAAATACAGAATGTAAATGTGTACAAGGAATCTAAAACTCTGGGTCGAAAGCTAGCTGGTCTAAGTCCTCACTAGTGGGCTCGATCTCCTGAAGGTCCGATCCACCTGACGACATTCTAAAGAAGAAGAAAGAGAATGTCGTCAGCGAATAAATCGCTCGATAAGTCCCAAAGAGGAGGGAGAAGTAGAATAGACAAAGACAGAGTATAACTATTATAATGTTATTTGTTATGTTAACGTAGTTGTTTATAGATTGGTACAGAAGAGGCCAGTGTATACGAGAGGAGTCTAACTTTCCCCGTGGACTAAGGTATAAGGAGCACAAGGAACCGTTCAACTATGGTACAACGGCAATTGAATTCAGATTAGGTGTATTATGCTTACAGTCTCGTACCACTTTTAACACCTTCCGTACCAGTCTACCCCTTATAAACCCCACGATGTCTTGATTGTATTGTTTGTATTATATTGTCTTGTATATTGTATATAGATGGATGACTTGCCGAAACCATGATATCAGTAATGGAATAGATATAATGGATGAACATATAGATGGAATATATCTATGGTTCAGTTCAGTCAATATAGATTGATTAGATTGAACAGTTTGAATACATAGATTCATGGATTCATGTTAAATTATAGTTTGATACTTGAATCATATTTAAGTCAGATTGATTATATTGAGACTCGGTCTGAGTCGGACAATTAAAAAAGAAATTGAAGTCCTGAATTATGTTTTGGTGCTATTGGTAACTGCTGCACATAGATGGCAGGATTTATGTCTTTTTCAAAGACAATTACCGTATTGATTACACCGTTTGTTAAGTTGTCTACCTTAAATAGGAAAGCACCTATATCTCCGGCTCCCTGAGGCTCAAGAGACTGTTCCCGCTTAAACATATGTTTACTAGGGTCCTTATTGTAATTTAGTATAACTTGAGGGGGTTTTATGTAAAATAGTTTTGTTATACTTTCAAAATATACCTCAAGTATCTAATTATCGTCTTTAGAGTTTTCATAGATATTTCTTTTATTCAATGTGAAATTTCTAGTGAATATGACCTAGTTTTTAAAGTATAAGGTATTTATTTGAAATATTTGGAATTGTATGGTATTTTCTTGTAAATGGGATGTTTTTCTTGAATTTTGGAAATGTGGAATATTATAAATATTAAAAATAGATATTTTGATATTAATTACACATATATTTATTTATTAAAAATATAAGTTTTATTTATAATAGAAATCACATTTTTTAAAGAAAATTGTATTTTAAATCTTTCGAGATCGTATGCTCCTTGCCGAGGTCTGAATCTCACTCTATTAAGCCCGAGGATGTGTGATAATCCGCACCATCCTGAATGGGTTCCCCAAATGGGTTGTAGAGGCGCAATTGTAAAGATTTTTTAAAATACACTTCTTGTAGAAAAAGATTTTATAAGTTGAAGGTAGTTATATGTAAAGTCTTGTTTTTCCAAATCTATGTTCTCGAATTCCATCGTGCTATATTAGATATGAGTGTTGTGAGGAGGTAGGTTATTAACTCGTGAGTTATATAAAGGTATAAAGGTATTATAGAGTTTATATCGGAAACTAAAGTTTGTGGTATTTTAATGTAAAATTGCGATAAAACATGCATATAACAATCTTTTGTGATGAAACTTGATAAAGATGTTTATTAATATTTAATGAACAATATATGATGATATGAAGGTATCTTGATTAAGAAAAATTATAGATTTTAAAGAAAACCGAATCGAAAGTTGGACTAACTCCGCTTCCGTCGGGTTTTAGTTTTGAATGTTTTTAGAATAGAGAAAAGAAGGAGAAGTAGGGACTTACTGGATGATTAGCTAGAGGAGAGAAAGAGGAAGAGGTGGGAGTTGCCGGTGCATCGTTTTGTCGTCGGAAACTCCATGAGTTGTCGCCGGAAGTTCGTCGTAGCTTCGCCCTTTTGCTAACTCCACTTGTACACAAAAGACTTGGGAATTTTCTTGAGAATTTAGGCAGGGATTTGTGTGTGAGGAGGGATGATTTTGAGTGTGGTATTTATATGAAAAAAATTAGAGTTTAGGGTAGTGAAATGGTGTATTAAAAATTTGTATTAAAATGGATTAAATGTGTGTTTTAATGTGCTCTGTAAATATACAGGAAAAACAAATAATTCAGGAGTTATGGGGGGAGTCCAAGAGTCACCAGAGTTAAAGAAAAATGGGGTTTGGACCGAGTTGAACCGGCGGCGCCGGCCGAGTCAAGCATTTTCGCCGGCCCAAGTCGGGCGAGTCGGGGCTCGTCTTGATGCCACGTGTCCCTGACGCTTGGTCTAGCCTCTTGGACACGTTTGTTTAGGCTGTGACTCTTGGTTTTACGGGTTGTGCACATGTAGACTATTGGGCTTCCAAATGATTAAAAGAATTTTAAATAAAAAAGAATGTGTGGCTGATGGGATTTGAATTCTGGTGCTTTAGTTCAACAGCGCAAGGTCTTACCAATGAGCTACAAGCTCCTTCTTGCTGTTTAAAAGCAAATTAAACTTATAACTTGTGCTCAGGCTCAAGTACCCCTTTCTGTATTTTTGAAAAAAATTTTTACAAAAAGTTTAGGGTTGTTACACTTACCTTATTAGCCTCTGGATTTTGCTGTGCTATAAGACGAGTTTCTTTGAAAGCATCGAGTACCTCGAGCCTAAGATGAGCATTTTTTACATCCGTTAGCTTGTATTGAACATTTTTTTTTATATATAATCTCGGTCAAGATCTTGTTGAAAGCTTCAGCTAGACCATTGACCCGAGAATTATAATGTGAAGTATCTCCAGTCTATCTTGTGTTGCTGTGCGAAGCGACTTATTTTGTGGTTTCTATAGGCATGTCTATTATCTGAGATTATCCGTCGCGGAGTTCTGAACCGGTGGATGACATGCGTTTTGAAGAAGTGGATGATATTCTCCGTCTTCACCTCACTTAGCGGTACTGCTTCTGCCCACTTAGAGAAGTAGTCGGTTGTTGCCAGTATAAACTGATGTCCTCTGGATGACGCTGGTTCAATAGGGCCGATTATATCGGTTTCCCATATCTCTAACGGCCAACTGGCCACTGTCGGATGCAGCGGATTTGGATGCTGATGTATGAAGTCCCTGTGTATTTGGCACGAGTGACACTGATTCGCATATTCGAGGTAGTCCTGAATCATCGTAGGCCAGTAATAGCCCATTCATTTTATTTTCAGCTTCATTTTTGGTCCTGCTTGATGAGAGCCGCAAAGTCCATCGTGACTTCTTAGACGACTTTCTTTGCTTCTTTTGGCCATAGACATCTTAACCATACGAAGTCAAAAGATCTCATGTACAGAGTATCATTGACAAAGGCGAATGACAGAGCTCATTTCATGAGCTAATGTCTAGATAACGCATCTTCAGGAGTGCTTTGGGACTTGAAGTAGCATATGAAGATTTCTCTCCAATCGTCGACCTCCTGTTCGTTTTCTATTTGGAGAACTTCTCGTTTGGTCATTTCTTTTTCCTCGGATAGTCCTATCAGATCTTCTGAAAGTATATCTGCTAGCGTCAGGATCCTGTGGTTTTGAACAATGATCCTTACATTATCGAGTGCAAGCCAATGTCGCGCACCCCGCGGTTCGCGGGGAGGCGGAAATTTCAAAAACGGTAATCCTTTGACTACGTAACACCGGCTATTACACCATGATCTTACTAAAGCCTTAACTAGCTAGACTAACTTGAGGATTTATCTACTATGGTAGATTATTATACCTAGTAGATCAAGTCCTTCGGGTCTTCTTGTAGTCCTCTCCAAGGCTCCTCGGTGATCGGATCAAGGTTGCTCCATCGGTCTTCTCTTTTTAATGATGATCCACCGCGAAGGTTTGTGCTCCAAGCTTCAACCTCCAAGTGAGGTATTTAGGGTAGAAGGTTTGCTAAGCCAACTAGCCTAGGAGATGTAGAATGTGTTAATGGATTGTTTGTCTCACTAAACCCTTGGCTCACAACACATGTGAATAATAGGGTTTAGCATTGAAGAAGAAGATGATGGAGGAGACCTAGAGAGCTTAAGAGAGGACAGCAACTCAAGAAATATCAAGTGGAGAAAATGAAGCATCAAGAGGCAAGTGTAGAGAATGGCTCCCATAAATAAATCCCTCTTCTCACTTATTGAGCCATGGCTAGAAAAACTATAAAATATATATGCCATGCCTCAATAGTGAATCAAAACACATATTTTAATCCATGAGCGATCCTTCCACCATGCCAAGCATGTCTCCTCCATTTCCACATAATTAATCCATTTAACAAAACGGATAAATCCAATAATGATGTGGCACCTTTTAGAAACATACCTTGAAAAATTACAAGAATGCCCTTCATACCGTATATACATAGCTGTATCCACATTCCGAAAAATACGGATACCCTGAGATGATAACAATCCAATAATACAATACTAGGATCCGGCTTAAACCAAATCCCACTAGTACTGTCTGCCTGATCATCAGTGTACTAGTACACGTACGTGATCGAAGCCCAGGTAGTAAAACCATACGACGTCTACATTAATTGCCTGAAGTAGGGAAACGCTCTGTGTGGGACTCTAAAGACTCGACACTATGCTGACAGTGGGTTTAACTACAGGCCGCAAGCGGTACTAGCTGTACGTAACGGTCCCCAGGTAGATGTCGATAAGAAGACCGATGAGCAAACTCACCTAGACTCCTACTGAGCCTGAATATGACAATCTTCGTACAGTCCGGTCTGTTCGTCTAAGAGTATCGCATATCGGGCCTAGGGGGCGGTAAACGTTAGACCCCTAATAGCGGTATAAGTCGTGTCGGAGTGTAGCCCAGAACACCATGAGAAACTATTAGAATACCTACCAGTAAATCTCACTTGCCCTGGTCAGGGACTTTGTGTAATGGCTCTCCAAACACAGCGCGATATCAACCCCCAATACCGGGAGAGACGAATCCTTTCTAACCGCCACTGCCTCCAAGTGCTTCGGGACTGCACCCAACTACTACCTGTTTGCTTGACTCCTTTGAGCCGTGGTAGGGTAGTAGTCAAAGTACAATAGGAACACACTCGAAGCGGAGTAGCAGTGTCAAGTCAATGGACTAAGCTGTACTCATGTCACCTGGGAACTGCTACCCGACGATTGGTATAATACCCACCAGCAGTTCCCAACGAGTCCTGTCCGGTGTACTCATAACCTAACGAGCACCTGCATACTATCTCCAGTACGACGTACTAATGGTTATGGGACGGACTATCTCCCCTGCTGGGATGAGAAGCGTATACACTAGTCTACTCCAGAGTATCGATGCCCCGTCTTGATAATCCTATGACTAGGGACCTGTATAAGGATATGCTTGTAGATTACCCAGCCCCCACTAATGTGACTGCCATCACAACACTGGTAATCAAGCAAAGATCTTAAGGGCTCTACTAATATATATGTAAGCGATATGTTAAAAGAAACACATGCACATATAGAAGTAGAAACAAACCAAGTAGCATACTACCATTTTGAGCAAGACTGTCAATACAACTGTGAATATCCCAAGCTTCCATTAAGTAATATACAAACCAGCATGATACAATAATGGCCTATAGGGCATATACACTAACAATCTCCCACTTGCACTAGGGCCATGTACTGGCGTATCGTAGACCTATCATCTCGATCAGCCGCTCGAACTGTATCTGAGGGATGGCCTTCGTGAGTGGATCTGCAGTGTTATTCTCCGTATTTACTCTCATCACCTCGATCTCTCGGTGATCTATGATCTCCCTGATCAGGTAGTATCGCCTCAAAATGTGTCTGGACTTCTGATGGGACCTGGGTTCCTTTGCTAAAGCTATAGCACCGTTGTTGTCGCAATACAGCGGTATTGGATCAACAATGGTCGGAACCACCTGAAGTTCTGTGAGGAACTTCTTCATCCAGACAGTTTCTTTTGCGGCATCGCAAGCAGCTATGTACTCCGCTTCTATCGTTGAGTCAGCAGTGGTGTCCTGCTTGAAGCTCTTCCTACAAATCGCCCCTCCATTGAGGGTAAAGACATAACCCGACATGGACTTGAAGTCATCCTTGTCACCATGGAAGCTGGAGTCAGCAAAAGCCTCGATCTGGAGGTCTTTTCCGCCATACACAAAGAACATCTCCTTAGTCCTTCTCAGGTACTTGAGAATGTTCTTTACTGCTATCCAGTGCTTCTCCCATAGGTTTGACTGATACCGGCTTACAACGCTTAATGCGTATGCTACATCTGGTCTGGTACATAACATCGCATACATTATAGAGCCTACCGCAGATGCGTAGAGTATAGTTGTCATGCGAGTCTTTTCCAAATCAGTTTTTGGAGACATCTCTTTGGAGAGGGTGATTCCGTGATAAGCCGGTAGATTACCGCGCTTAGAATCTTCCATACTGAATCTTTTCAGTATGGTGTCGATGTACCTTGACTGTGAAAGTCCCACTATCCGTTTAGATCTATCACGATAGATCTGGATCCCCAGAATGTAGGAGGCATCATCCAGGTCCTTCATGGAGAACCTCTGTGACAAGAATCTTTTGACTGACTGTAGCATAGGAATGTCATTTCCTATTAAGAGAATGTCATCGACGTACAAGACGAGAAATACCATAGTTCTCCCTACAATCTTATTATAAATGCATGGTTCATCTGGATTTTTGATAAAGTCGAATTCTTTGACAGTATCATCAAAACAGATGTTCCAACTCTGCGATGCCTGCTTTAGTCAATAAATGGACTTAAGCAACTTGCACACTTTACCGCTGCTCCCACTCTGAATGAAACCCTCTGATCCATATAGACGCACTCATCCAAATTTCCATTTAGAAAATCCGTCTTTACGTCCATCTGCCAGATCTCATAATCGTGGAAGACAACAATGGCAAGAAGGATCCGAATGGATTTGAGCATAGCCACTGGAGAAAATGTTTCATCATAGTCCAAACTAGGTCTTTGACGAAAAACTTTTGCAACAAGTCTAGCCTTATAGGTTTCAACCTGTCCATCTACACCAATGTCCAAAGTCCATACCTTATTGGTGTACATAGACTCCATCTCGGTCCGCATTGCATCCAGCTATTTTACTGAGTCGCCACTTTGAATGGCTTGCTGGAAGCCAGTAGGCTCATCATTGTCAATGATGCAATCCTCTCGATCTCCGTCTATGATAAAACCGTAGTATCTCTCGGGCGGATGAGACTGCCTACTACTTCTGTGGAGTGGCTCTGGAATGCCCGGTTCTTCTGAAACCTCTGGTTCTACCGAGCTTTCAGTAATAGCTTATGCTTCTGTAATTTCTTCCAGTTCTATTGCGCTCCAACTTTTCTGATTTTCTAAAAATTCAGATTCCAAGAAGTGAGCATGACGAGAAACAAAGACCTTTTGTTCCTCTGCGCAATAGAAATAATACCCTCTGGAGTTCTTTGGGAATCTTACAAACTTACACAGTACTGAGCGTGCATCGAGCTTGTTCGCATGCTGCTTTTTAACAAAAGCTGGACATCCCCATGTCTTAAGGTACTTAAGATAGGGTTTCTTCCCACTCTACATCTGATATGGTGTGGTAGGCACAGTCTTGGTAGGAACCTTATTCAGATGATATGCAGCTGATTCTAGTGCATAACCCTAGAAGGATCGCGGCAACTCAATGTTACTCATCATGGAACGAACCATATCCAATAGGGTTCGATTCTGCCTTTCCGATATACTGTTGTGTTGTGGTGTGTATGGAGGAGTAAGCTGAGAGAGAATTCCATTCTCTTTTAAATAATCCAGGAACTCGGCACTCAAGTATTTACCATCTCGATCAGATCTCAGTGTCTTGATACTTTTGCCTGTTTGTTTTTCCACCTCATTTTTGTATTCCGGAATTTCTCAAAGGCCTCGGATTTATGCTTCATCAAGAAGATATGTCTATACCTAGAGAAATCATCCGTAAAAGTAATGAAGTATGAATAACCACTTCGCGCATGTGTAGATATTGGACCACACACATCACTGGGTATGAGTCCCAAAAGCTTGCTCGCTCTTACCCCATGTCCAGTGAACGGGGTCTTTGTCATCTTTCTCATGAGACAAGATTGACAAGTTGCATAAGACTGATATTCGAACGGATCCAAATATCCCTCTCTATGTAGCTTCGTCAACCGTGTTTCATTAATGTGACCCAGTCTATAATGCCATAAGAAAGCCTGATTTAGTTCTGGAGACTTTCTTTTAAGTGTGTTCTGGACACTGAAAACCTGAGCTTGATTTAAGATGTATATACCATTATCTAATGTACCTGACCCAATCAGAGCTTGATTTAGGTGGATATGGACCACATCGCTTACAAATGTAAAATCATATCCTTCCTTAGAAAGTAAGGATATAGATATGATGTTACAGGCTAGACTAGGTACATACAAATAGTTACATAGAATCAATATCTGCCCACTTGTCAATCCAAGGTGATATTCCCCTATGGATTCAGCGTCCACGCTCATTCCGTTAGCAACCCTGAGAGTCATATCACCTAACCTGATAACTCTACGGTTTCTCAAAGCCTGTAATGAATTACAGATATGAGATCCTGATCCGGTATCTAGTACCCAGGAAGTAGAGTTAATTGACATACAGTTTTCTATTACAAACACACCCGAAGTCGAAGCCACAACATGCTTCGGATCCTGGATTCCGGCTTTCAAAGCCCTGTGATCCCTCTGCCAATGCCCTTTCCCATGACAATAGGAATATCCCTCCTGTAGGGTTCTTAGGCACAACAAGGTTTCACAAGGCATCAAACATGCTATATTTAAAAATTTAGTGTGCCAAACAACCCTAACCAAGGATCTAACTAGAGTTTTAGGAGCTAAACTAGAAAGTAAACATCTTTACTTCTAAGTATTAACGGAATACAACCTTTGTAGACCAGTCCTTCACTTCAATGGTTCCTTGTAGTGGTCTCTTCGCTGCGATCATGGAACTCCCGGACTCTTGCATGGCTTCTCAAGGTGAAAGAAACGATCTTGCTTGATATTTTCGAGGCCGAAAATGATCTACGTCGAGGAGACACTAACAAAAGCTTCTACTTCACTAATGAGAGATTAGTGAAGCTAACACCCTATACTAAAGTGCTAATCTAGTAGAGGATGATGAAGTAGGAAGTAGGCTCACTTTAGTTTTATTTTTCTCACAATATTTTCTCACTTTGCAAAAAGCTAGTGAGCTTTTTCTCAAGGTTGAAGAATTTGAAGCAAAGAAATGAGAATGAACTAATGAAGTGAGAGAATCAACCATGGGTGAGCTTGTATCATATAGCTAACTCATGTAGAGACATCACCATGGCTAAATTATAATGGTTAGGGTAATAAATACCTTAAGTAAAACAAAACTAGTGGACTAAGTCAATGCATCCATAAGCTTCTACAAGCTTCATGCATGTGGCTAATTATCCACTAATTTGGAATTACTTTAAATATTAAAACCTTACATTATAATTAGTATGGTGTAAGTCTCATACACCCATGTAGTGTATATCAACAACCATGATACAATAAAAAACACAATTAATATATATCACATATATATTAAGTGTGCACATGTGAGAAAATAAATGTTTAAGTGAGCTAATATTAGTTAATGTAAACTAGTATATCAAATATACAATTATACACTAAATTATCGAATCAACACTTGATTTAATAATCCGGTTATATCATATATAACCGACTAATATTATATGCACCATCTTATCGAATCAACACTTGATTCGATAACCCGGCTATATCACATATAACCGACCGATACAAAAATCGCGAGAATAGAATGCGGTATCACATACTCGCATTATTCCCGGTCCCGCACATATCATATATGAGCTCCTACTTCATTTTGCCTGAGCCAGTAAAACCTCTATGTAGGACTCTAAAGACTCGTCAATACGCTGGCAGTAGGTGATGATCACATCAAACACCCACAAGCCGTCAGCGGTACTAGCTGGACGTAACGGCTACCCAGGTGTTGAGCGATCAGAAGATCAACAAGCAAGCCCGCTCTAGCTCATGTAAAGCCTGTCAGTAACACTACCGTACAGTCCGGTCTCTTCGTCTAAGATGTCACATATCAAGTCTAGGGGTGGTAAACGTCAGACCCCAATAACTCGATAAGTCATGCCAATACGAGGCTCATAACGAGTCGAGAAACTACTGGTAACACTTACCAGTAAATCTCTAAATCAATCCTGACCAGGGACTTCTAATTATAGCCAATCGAGCACTGCATGACATCTACCCCCAATACCGGGAGAGACAAAATCCCCTCCTATCACTCACTTCCTCCATGTGACTCGGGACTGTACCCAAAAACCACCGTTTTGCACGTCCTCTTGAACGTGGTAAGGTGGAAATCAAAGCACAGTGGGAATCACACAAGACTCTATGACGATCTTGGGTCTACAGACTAACCTGTACCAGTGTCACCAGAAAACTGCTATCTGACGTCAGGTATAATACCATCTAGGAGTTCTCGGCGAGTCCGTCCAGTATACCCAGTCTCCACTGAGCACCCGTATACCATCTCTGATGTCAAACACCAATGGATATGGGATCATCCATCGCCCATCACATGGGTCGAGAAGCGTATACGTTAGTTTACTCTGGTATATCGATGCCCCGTCTCGATACACCCATGACTAGGAACACTAAAGGATGAACTTATGGACTACCATGGCCCTACTAGTATGATCTACATCATAATCTTAGTAGTCAAGTACACATCCTAAGGGCTTTACCAATATATAACCATAAGACAGTATCAAGAGACAAGTATACATGTTAAGATAAAGAGCAACCAGATAGCATACTATCATGTCGAGCAAGAAAGTCCTCTCTATATATATGTCCAAGCATCCACTATAATATATATCATATGTACAATAATGGCCTCTAGGGCATACATACAACTAACACCTCCCTCCCTACTGTTAGTCTAGAAACTTTTGCCCTTCCCCGTCCTTCTACCTTACTGACACCGCATATCAGCTTTGTGGAGGTCTTCTTCTTCTCACCCTTTGCTTTCGTCTTGGATGCAGAAGAGGAATATTCCCCAATAAGTTGAGTGGGTGTTATCCTAGTTTCCTTCACGGTGCCTTCAACTGGAAGTATAACATTGCTCCCCTGGGTAAAAGTAGATGGTAGGGATTGTAGAAACAAGTCAGCATATGACCTGTTTCCCAACGTGGTCTCTAGGTCCGTGAGCTCATCAATATAGCTAGTCATCATAAGGACGATGTCCCCTACAGATGACCCGATAGCCAACCTTGCTTGAAGCAATTCTTTCGAGGTCTCATATCTTGCGATACGAGATTGCTCTCCATATAAATCTTTGTTATGGAGGAAGATGGAAGCCAAGGCCATCTTCTCGTGCTGCCTCTGGTTTACACCATCTACTGAGGCCAACACGAGGCACTTGGCATTCGCACAGTCTTTTTCCGATGTCTTACGGATATCAACTGTTGGGTTTCCTTAGCACCATGCCTAGGGTTTGGAAGCATCATACATGCCACTATAAAATTTTTAGGAGCTGCTAAGCAAACTAACCAAGAATCGGACTAGAAAATTAGGGTAACAACTAATTAGTATCACATACTAGAGGTAATCTATACTAAGAGATAAGTAATACAACCTTTGTAGACTTCCCTCCTTGACTCCTTGGATCTCCTAGAGTTTGAACCGGCTTGCTTAGGCTCCTTCCAAGTCCACGACGATTCATTCGAAGTCCCTTTGCTCAAAGCTCCTTGCTTCACTTGATCAAGGATGAAGATGAAGCAAACACTTTACACTAATGGGCTAGAGTAGTGTAGAATGGTGATGTGGTTTGTTTTCTCACTTCAAAACCCTTTCTTTTTATCTACCTCACTCAAAGGAAAAACTCAAGAGAGCATGAGAGAGGAGGAAGATGAAGATGGCAAGCTTGAGCTCAAGTTTTGTGATTATCTCAAAATAAAAAGAGAATAGAAAATATAAATGAAAGTCACACTCTCATCTAACCATGGTAACTAAATATCTAGATATTTATTTTAGAGTTTAAAGAAACTAAGGAAAGTTGACTCATGGTCAAAGCAAAGGTTAAATAAAGAAGTGTGTAGAATTATCAACCATGAATTAATTTCCTTTTTCTTTAACTCAAAAACAAATATATATACATATTAGTTCCATGTGAGTCTTGCATTGCCATCACAAGTGTATCAACAACTATGACACAATGTATGTATGTATGTGTGCATGCACATCATCATGTACATACATTCATGCATACATCAAAAAGAAAAGGTTTATGTAAATGAGCTAAAAGTCAATATTAAATTAATACTTGATTTAATAAACCGGTCATATCTGTCATGCCCCGCTTCCAAAAAGAAGGTGAAGGATGACGTGGCAAAGTCCGCAACCTAACTGTATTGAAGGTGGTCTATTCAATACAGTTACGTTAAGCATATGAATATCTAACATGCAGGGTGTGTACCAAAATCAAAGTAATAAAAGAGAAAGGCATTTATTTTCATTAACCAAACTTTATTACATCCCAAAAGAAAGAGTAAAATAAACTAAGTAATTTAATTATATCGAGGAGAAACAAAGCCCTAAACATGTGGGCAACAACAAAAATTAAATCTAGCTACTCTTCTGTTTCCAGGTCTGCATAATCTTCATTGGTTAGCTCCATACCTTGATCCTCGCCATAATACTCATTCTCATCTGACGGACATTCCAAAGATAGAAAAAAGGAAGGTCTGTCAGTGAGTTATACTCGGGTAGGATTGCGTCATAAGGAAGTAAAGGTATAGAAATAGACATGTGTGTATAAATAAATGAATATGATGTACATGGGTAAAAAGGTATGAGGTTATATACAAATTAGATATGTTGATAGGGGTATATGTGAATATGAGTAGGTTGTATGAGGTACATGTTTGGTAAAAGTTCAATTCAAACGGATATTCAGTCTAAGAGTTAGATCAGGTTAAACTAGGTGTGTATTGATTGAATTGACCGGTGAATATACTCGTATCCTTGAGGTATCCTATGACTAGCTGGCGCTCGTGCCTGGGTGGCAATCAATGCGGTAGCGTGAACATCCCCGAAAGGTGTCCCATGAATACTATGGAGTGTTGTCTAGAGTGAATATCACTCAAGTGCACAAGTATTTCCACCCTTCAGTTCCATAATAAACAACAAGTCTAAACTGGTGAAATATCCACATCCAAGATACTGAATAACTCGTGTATCATAAAGAAAGATAGATAAGGTAACAGGTGGGTATATCACATGATGTAAGTTTAGTGTTGAGTATCAATAGGTATTGTAAACATTTTAGTTTATTAAACAAGGGTCCGGATACTCGCGATTATTCCGTTGTGGCCATGGAACAACAACCGGGGAAGTGAAATGTACCGTTTCACTTTCCAGGATCATGATCGAGTAGTAGGGGAATCCGAATTCCGAATCTCCTTGCCTAATTAAACTACCCATTCCCGTGGTTCAGTATAAAGGTTTTAACGAATTAGAGTTAGTGCGTATACCTCTAGGCATGGAATTTCCACATTGTATGTCATCCACATATTGGATCATTCGCCCTCAAATAGGGTTAGTATTCGCCCGAATATCGGGTTAGTAGTCGTCCACACATTGGACTGGTCACCCTGCCTGCAGGGATCTTCATATATAAGTATTCCATACTTAGGTCCGCGCATTCTAACCCTAACCGTATCATTTGTTGTATATGTCATAGACTTGTAATCAAGAAGTTGATCTCATTTAATATGGCCTTCCACAACCACTCATTTTATCTTGTTATCTTCTTAATTTTGTAAGGTACTTCGTATCATCTTATAGAACACTTAGTTAATAAAGGATAATAGCGTTTAATTATATTTATTTGTTTATAAGAAAATCATGATATTTGGAATATTTATCTCTTTAAAGACCCATAATATTTTACTGAGAGAATATCCTTTTAATAAAAGGTTATGGTATTTATTTGAAAATTATCTTTTACTAAAATTTTAGATATCCTTTTGGAAAACATTATTTATAAGAGTCATGGTCTTTTTTGAAAATAGCCTTTTAGTAAAGGTCAAGGTGTTTAAAGGAAATTATCTCTTTTTAGGATGGATTGGGGTATTTTATTGTAAATAATAATTTTATGAAATTATAGTGTTTTAAGTTTGAGGTAGCGTTTTAGAAAATACATTCGTATTGGCAACCGCTACACATGGACGGCAGGATTTGTGTCCTTTTCAGGGACGATTGCCTATCAACCACGAGGTACTCGTGTAAAACATTACCCTATTATTAGGGTAATCTATTAAACTTTAGTTAACATTCTAAGAAGAATTAATATAAAAACATCCTTTCGAGTGATCGGGGCTAAGTTGGAAAAACTATATGTCGTTATTTAAATTTAGTATTATTCCCTTTCAAAGAGAAAAGAGTTTTACATTTTAAACAAATACAACATTTTAACAAAACGAGGGTATTTTTGTGGAAGAAACCTATTTCGAGATCACAAAAGTAGCATGGGTGAGTGTAGGTATGTAAAAGGTGAATTGATAATTCATGGGTTATGACATTAAGCATATCAGATTCCAGGTAGTATGAGAGTGCAATATATTTTTGCGTACAGAGGTAATTAAACACCGTTTTAAAACATGGGTTAGCATTATCATCATTGAGAGGTACCGAAAAATAGGCATGCAGAATATTTTTAACGTCATTTTAATATGAGATTAGGGATTAGGAGTTGGAACCAAGATCATTATAAGAAAGAAGGCGACAGAGGAGTGGAGAGAGGCGGATCCTACCTTTTATTTGAGTCGGATACCGATGGGTTGAAAGCGTAGGCTCTTACTAAATTCTCAATAGGTCCGTGCTTAGATTTTTCCTCGATATTTGGGTGGAACTACAGCGTCGGCGTCGTCGATACGAAGGCGTAGGTATTTTTTTCAGAATTTTTGGAGTTCTGAGATGTGAGAAATTAATGTTTGAAGTGCCTATTTATAGGGTTTTATTACCAACCATAAAATCCAAAATTTCTGTTAAAATCACCAAAAAATCCGAGCCGCCAATGATTTCCCATGATCTGCCGTCGCCGCCTCTTCACCACAGCCGTTGGATCAAGATCCAACGGCCGAGATCGCGCCGCCACCAACTGCCACGCCAGCGTTTGCGTCTGCGTGTGGGGACCACGCGTTTTCGCGGGGTCCCCACCATGTGGGCGCCGCCGCGAGGCTTTGGGCCGTTGGATCTTTGCATCCAACGGTCTAGGTTAAAGGGAATATATATTTGTTTTTTTTTAAAAATAAAAATACTAAACTATTTATTATTTTAAAAATTGAATTTGGTTTAAAAAAATTGGTAAAAATAGTTAAAAATATAGGAAAATTATAGAAAAATTTCAGAAAATATATTTTATTGTTATCTTTAGTATAAAAATAATTTTAGGCTAAAACTAAATAATATACCCTTTATCTATGGTTTTAGCTAGTTATTATAATTATTTAAAATCTAGTTTATTCTTGAAAATATTTTAAATTACTAATTAATTATTTTATTTGATAATAAAATATGTAGAGTATTTTAAGGCATTATAAAATTTTATTAAAACATTTTAAGTCTAGAAAAATAATAGATAGATTTTAGAAAATTCCTTTAATCATTTTCAATACTTTGAAAATTATTAACATTATTTTAAAAATATTTTTCTATCAACGAAACACGTAAATAATTATTTGATACTAGAAATTTAAATAAAATATATTACATTAGGTATTAGAAAACACGGTCGTTACAATATCACATACGACCTGACCAATAGTAAACGCCTGATTAAAATACGATATCATATACACGCATTTAATCGAGCTCCCGCGCATATCTCATATACATACCGCATCATTTTGCCTGTTCGGGACTCTAAGACTCGTCAATACGCCGGCAGTAGGTGATGATCATATCAATCATCCACAAGCCGCAAGCGGTCTGCTAAACATAACGGCCACCCGAGTATTGAGCGATCAGAAGTAAAACAAGCGAACTTGTCAAAACTCCCGTCGAGCCAACTGGTAAAACTTACCGTACAGTCCGGTCTCTTCGTCAGATATGCTGCATATCGAGTCTAAGGATGGAATCGTCGACCCCAATAACTCAATAAGTCATGCCGGTGTATGGCTCATAACAGATCGAGAAACTACTGATAACACTTATCAGTAAATCTCAGCAGCCCTGGCCAGGGACTTTCTGTTATAGCCAATCAAGCATAGCACAATATCAACCCCTAATACCAGAAGAGACGAAATCCCTCCTATCGCTCATTGCCTCTATGTGTGTCACGGCCCAAAGGGTACGGAACGTGACTGGCACTTAAGTTACGAAACGTCTCAAGGCGTACGTAAAATAAGTAAGCCAAAGCCCAGAATTCAAAACCCATATAAACAATAGAGTGAAAGAAAAACTATATAAGTCGCATCAAAATCTTTAAAAGAACAACATTACATTTTCCAAAAATTTCGGCAGAGTCTCCTTTGTAAAAATTAGCCCCCAAACGGGTACAAAACATGAATCTATAAAAATAACATGAAATAAGGCATCCCTAAGCGGGAGCTAGCTTTTTGCCGAAGCGGACCAAATCCCATGCAAAGTAAATCAGCAATGTGCAAAATAAGTATAAAAAGGCACTGGTAATAAACATCATGTCGGCTCAAGTGAGCTCGACCCCAAAATACAACATAAAAGTCCACAAATCTCACTGTCTCGTCTCTAGGACAATATACATCAATACAATAACAGGTATAGTAGATACAGTAGATGGAGTACTCTAGATACAATGAATGTACAAGGTGGAAAAAAAATATCATAACCCACCTACGAGCAAAATCCTCAAGTCCAGGCAAAAGGAGCAAGTGCGTCCGCCACTGCAGTGCTGACGGAGCGGACCTGCAAAAAGGCTGTAGCACAACGGGGGTGAGTTGCCAACTCGTGAGTAATAAATAATGTCTATAGAGGCTATCGTAAGCATGCACGCAAGTGTCATAACATCAACGGTACTGATATGGCAGGATATACTAGCAGATATGTATGCAACATGAATCACTGTACAATACTAATCTGGCATGATGTACTAGCAGGCATGTATGCACATGAATCAACTCGTGATCTGAATATGTTAATATAAGAAATCATTCTTTTCTTCTTAGAAAACTCTTTTGAAATATCAGCATAATATCAATGGAATCAACATAAATTCGTGTCTAGCATCGACACCTCAATAACTATCTCAAATCTCATGTATCCATATCACAGTATCTCTGGCCCAAGCCGTCCTGCCGACCTATCTCAAGTATCAATATCTCAACATCTCATGGCCACGGTCGGTATCCTCTGGATATCCGCCACGTCAACAATCACCGGTAGGTAGTCTGCCCCTGCCAAGCTCATCGTCTACAACTCGATCTTCTTGTCCCGGGGTACCTTACCGGGCCTACCATGTACCCGAGACGGTTCATCCAACTCCTCGAAACGGGTCTCGAAAACCAACTGAAAACTCATGGTGGACGACACAGGTATCATATCATGAGAAAAACCGCAACTTTCAATGTTTAAAAATAATATCAGGTTTATTAAATCTTTACGGCTTTTCCCCAAAATCTCATAAATCTCAAGTGCTGAAATCCTCAAGAAAATTATTATAAGTGCACATAACAATGATAATGTATGCCTATAGTATCAACAGATCAAACTGCAATGTATGATTAATAGGCTAGGCATGAACGAATGATGTAATGAGGTATATGCATATGACTAGCAATCCTACATGTTCATCCTGAGGAATTTAAATGCATTAGCATAAGTTTAAGTATCATATATGGTGAAATTGTTCTAGATTTCAAGTCATACAAGGTATCTAGTGTTGTGGCATAGCAATTACCAAGGCGTGTGTGTTCGCATGAATAGTGCTCGTGCTGCATAAAACCCTGGCAATAGTGCAAGTGTTCTATAAGATGAGTTCGCACATGTAAGTAAATGTATATGATCATGACTGCAACAAGATGTTTAAGTAGACACTATACTCATAATTACTAGTACCACTAAAAGTCTTTTAAATTATCCAAACTGTCGGGCGTCTTGCGCCATCCAAACGATTTCCCCCCCGGAGATGTTATATCTACTCACCCGTGATCTCGTGCTAGATGTATCTGACCACCCACTTCCCTTTCTCCGCGGGCTCGAAGTCCCCGCCTGCGAACCTAGAATTTACACAAGGTAACACACATAAGGTATAATCCTGCAAAAACGCGATATCAAGGTTATGCAAAAACGCGATATCAAGGTTATAAGAGCAACTAGCGTCGCAAGCTAAACGCGTGTGTACGTAACGTGTGTGCATACGTCAAAAACCAACGCGACACGCTGTGACACACAGCGCACCAACTCGACTCGTATCGTACGTGTCGCGCATGTCCCACTACGCTAAAAATAGGTAACAGGTCCCAGATTTAATCTGGAGCAAAGAAAAAGAAAATCAAATAACACCAAACCCCTCACAATACCTACAGACAACTACCTGCGAAAATCCAACAAATTCTACCAAAAATAGGCCGGCCACCATAGGGGTGATATCGGCCAAAAACAGGTGAAAGGGGTCCAGGTTTGTACGGTATAATCCTAACACAAAATATAGCCTATTGTATATGTTTGCTTACCAAAATTACTACCCTAGATACAGCAGATTCTATGTATCATAAAGTTTAGTTTAAAAACGTTTTAAAACACTAAAACTAACTAAACTATCCCAGATTTCTCCCACTGCTAAAACCCAAAACCTAAACAATATCAAACACAGAAAAATCCCCACAGACACCACTAGCCAAAACACCAACACCCATCTCTTCAGGGGGGCCGGCGACGCCGGAATCATGGGGATGGTCGCCGGAATTTTAGGAAGGGGATGGGCTCGAAATTCAACACAACACTCTATAAGGTCTGCACACTACTGAACGTGTTTGCTAAGCTAGAAAATAAACATGGTTGTAGCAGATCACATATATCCTACAACTTACCTCAAAACCGTATTTTCAAAGTTCAAATTTTAGACTTTAAGGCGATTTAGCTAAATCTAGTGATACTACTAGGTTAAAATAACTCTAATAACACCTCCCTAAGCTAAATAAGCCATAATAATCCCAACTTAGCTTAAACCCCACTTAAACCACAAACTAACACAAAGATCTACATTAAACACTAACTTAAGCTAAATAACCACATACTTATGCAAAAGAGAGGAGTTGAGTTAAACGTTATACCTCAATTTGTCCTAGGATGCAAGAAGAAGGAGAAGAAGAAGAAGAAGATGGGGGTGAGCTCTTGTTGCAGCTGCTGCTGCTGCTTGCTGCTGCTGCTACTGCTTGTTGCTGTTGCTGATGCTGATGCAGCTGTTGCTGATGCTTCTGGTGCTGATGCTGATGCTGTTGTTGCTTCAGCTGCTGCTGCTGCTGCTGTTATGTTGTTGTTGTTTTTGCTGCTGCTGCTGCTTCAGATGTTGCTGCTGTTAAGTGTGTGGGGGTGTAAGTGAGAGGGAAAGAGATGTGAGGAAAAGAGTGGAAGTTTGAGGGTGTGAGAGAGTGGGATTTTTAGAAAGGGGGTGAGATTAGTAGGGCCATACCTCAAGCCATCCCTCCCCCTCTCTCTCCTCACTCAAGTCAAACACCAAAACAAATACAAAATTTTAAATTTAAATTAACTTAATGATATGCTTAAGTTTATCATGGCTACTTAAACCATTCCTAACCCTAAACTTAGCCCTAGTTAACATGCACATGTGTGTGCAAGCCCAATTAAATTTTAATAAAATATTCATAAATTCAGATAAAATATTTGAAAGCCATTTTGGTAAACTTTTACTAAAAACCCCACATTAAAGCATAATAATCACTAATTACATTCTAAGGTGCTACAATCTTCCTCCCTTAAAGAAAATTCGTCTCCGAATTTAAATATATAGCTACGCGTACCTTCAAAGAGATGAGGTAATTTCTTCCGCATCTCACCCTCGGCCTCCCAAGTGATCTCTTCACCATTCGGGCTGTGCCAAAAAACCTTCACAGATGGCAAGACCCTTGATCGAAGTTTCTTCACCTGCCGATCCAATATCACTACTGGTTGCTCGGTGAACGAAAGATCGCGCTCAAGCTGAACGGTCTGATGCTGAATCATGTGAGAAGGGTCATGAAGATTTCTGCAAAGCATCGACATGTGGAAGACGGGGTGAACATCTGGAAAGCTGGGTGGAAGAGCCAAACGATATGCAACTGCGCCGACACGCTCGAAGATCTCGAAGGTACCCACAAATCTGGGACTAAGCTTTCCTTTTCGCCCAAATCTCATCACGCCCTTCATCGGAGAGACCCTCAGAAAAACGTGATCGCCAACTGCGAACTCTAGTCTGTGACGACATCTGTCTGCATACGATTTCTGCCTGCTCTGAGCCGCTCTCATCCGATCTCGAATCAGCTGTACTTTCTCGGTCGTCTCCTGCATGATCTGCGGCCCTAAAATACTGCTCTCGCTAAGCTCAGTCTAAGAGACGAGCGATCTACATCTCCTCCCATACAAGGCTTCGAAAGGTGCCATCTGAATAGTATCCTGGAAGCTGTTGTTGTAGGAGAACTCTACCAAGGGTAAATGATGATCCCCGCTACCACCGAAGTCTAATACGCACGCTCGGAGCATGTCCTCGAGAGTCTGAATAGTCCGCTCTGACTGGCCATCGGTCTGCGGATGAACTGGGCGAAAACCAACTGAAAAATCATGGTGGACGACACAGGTATCATATCATGAGAAAAACCGCAACTTTCAATGTTTAAAAATAATATCAGGTTTATTAAATCTTTGCGGCTTTTCCCCAAAATCTCATAAATCTTAAGTGCTGAAATCCTCAAGAAAATCATCATAAGTGCACATGACAATAATAATGTATGCCTATAGTATCAACAGATTGAACTGCAATGTATGATTAATAGGCTAGGCATGAACGAATGATGTAATGAGGTACATGCATATGACTAGCAATCCTATATGTTCATTAGCATAAGTTTAAGCATCATATATGGTGAAATTGTTCTAGATTTCAAGTCATACAAGGTATTTAGTGTTGTGGCATAGCAATTACCAAGGCGTGTGTGTCCGCATGAATAGTGCTCGTGCTGCATAAAACCCTGGCAATAGTGCAAGTGTCCTATAAGATGAGTTCACACATGTAAGTAAATGTATATGATCATGACTGCAGCAAGATGTTTAAGTAGGCACTATACTCATAATTACTAGTACTACTAAAAGTCTTTTAAATTATCCAAACTGTAGGTCGTCTTGCACCATCCAAACGATTTCTCCTCTGGAGATATTACATCTACTCACCCGTGATCTCGTGCTAGGTGTATCCGACCACCTGCTTTCCTTTCTCCGCGGCGCTCGAAGTCCCCGCCTGTGAACCTAGAATTTACACAAGGCAACACACATAAGGCACAATCCTGCAAAAATGCGATATCAAGGTTATACGAGCAACTAGCGTCGCAAGCTAAACGCGTGTGTACGTAACGTGTGTGCATACCTCAAAAACCAACGCGACACGCTGTAACTCACAGCGCACCAACTCGACTCATATCGTACGTGTCGCGCAAGTCCCGCTACGCTAAAAATAGGTAACAGGTCCCAGATTTAATCTGGAGCAAAAACAAGAAAATCAAACAAGACCAAACCCCTCACAATACCTATAGACAACTATCTGCAAAAATCCAACAAATTCTACCAAAAATGGGCCGGCCACCATAGGGGTGATATCGGCCAAAAACAGGTGAAAGGGGTCCAGGTTTCTACGGTATAATCCTAACACAAAGTATAGCCTATTGTATATGTTTGCTTACCAAAATTACTACCCTAGATACAGCAGATTCTATGTATCATAAAGTTTAGTTTAAAAACGTTTTAAAACACTAAAACTAACTAAACTATCCCAGATTTCTCCCACTGCTAAAACCCAAAACCCAAACAATACCAAACACAGAAAAATCCCTATAGACACCACTAACCAAAACACCAACACCCATCTCTTCAGGGGGCCGGCGACGCCGGAATCATAGGGATGGTCGCCGGAATTTTTGGAAAGGGATGGGCTCGAAATTCAACACAATACTCTATAAGGTCTGCACACTATTCTGAACATGTTTGCTAAGCTAGAAATTAAACATGGTTGTAGCAGATTACATATATCCTACAACTTTCCTCAAAACCGTATTTTCAAAGTTCAAATTTTAGACTTTAAGGTGATTTAGCTAAATCTAGTGATACTACTATGTTAAACCAGCACTAATAACACCTCCCTAAGCTAAATAAGCCATAATAATCCTAACTTAGCTTAAACCCCACTTAAACCACAAACTAACACAAAGATCTACATTAAACACTAACTTAAGCTAAATAACCATATACTTATGCAAAAGAGAGGAGTTGAGTTAAACTTTATACCTCAATTTGTCCTAAGATGCAAGAAGAAGGAGAAGAAGAAGAAGAAGATGGGGGTGAACTCTTGCTGCAGCTGCTGCTACTGCTTGCAGTTGCTGCTGCTGCTGCTTGTTGCTGTTGCTAATGCTGCTGCTGTGCTGATGCTGATGCAGTTGCTGCTGATGCTTCTGGGGCGGATGCTGATGCTGTTGTTGCTTCAGCTGCTGCTGCTACTGCTGTTATGTTGTTGTTGTTTTTGCTGCTGTTGCTGCTTCAGATGTTGCTGCTGTTAAGTGTGTGGGTGTGTAAGTGAGAGGGAGAGAGATGTGAGGAAAAGAGTGGAAGTTTGAGGGTATGAGAGAGTGGGGGTTTTAGAAAAGGGGGTGAGATTAGTAGGGCCATACCTCAAGCCATCCTTCCCCCCCTCTCTCTCCTCACTCAAGTCAAACCCCAAAACAAATACAAAATTTTAAATTTAAATTAAGTTAATGATATGCTTAAGTTTATCATGGCTACTTAAACCATTCCTAACCCTAAACTTAGCCCTAGTTAACATGCACATGTGTGTGCAAGCCCAATTAAATTTTAATAAAATATTCATAAATTCTGATAAAATATTTGAAAGCCATTTTGGTAAACTTTTACTAAAAACCCCACATTAAAGCATAATAATCACTAATTACATTCTAAGGTGCTACAATGTGCCTCGGGGCTGTACCCAAAATCCACCTGTTTACACGACTCAGTAGAGCCGTGGTAGGGTGGAGATCAAAGTACAGTGGGAGGACACACAAGAATCTATGACGATCTCGGGTCTACAGACTAACCTGTACCCGTGTCATCTGAGAACTGCTATCCGACGATAGATATAATACCACATAAGAGTTCTCAGTATACCCAGTCTCCACTGAGCACCGGTATACAATCTTTGGTGTCAACATACCAGATGGATATGGGATTATCCATCGCCCATCATATGAGTCAAGAATGGTATACGCTAGTCTACTCTGGAATATCGATGCCCCGTCTCGATATACCTACCACTAGGAACGTTTCAAGGATATGCTTATAAACTACACGCGTCCCACTAGTATGATCTACATCATAGTCCTACTAGTCAAGCATATATCCTATGGGCTTTATCAATATGTACCAAAAGAGTAAGATGCATGATCAAATAAACATGTTAAGATAAAGTACAACCAGATAGCATGCTATCATGTCAAGCAAGAAAGTCATCTGTATACACACACACACATGTCCAAGCATCCACTATACATATAATGGCCTCTAGGGTATTAATATATCCAACATCAACATCCGTGGCGGTGGAAACTGGACCTGAGACGGCGGGGTTTTGAGTAGTAAAGAGGTGTCCCAGCTTGTCATGGGTAATGGACATCTGGAAAGACCTTTTCCAGTCATTATAGTCAGATTCAGTCATTTTATTATCTAGATGTAACCTATGTTTGGTCACGGGGTCTCTGCAGGAGAGAGAGAAGAGAACACTTAGCATGATGATTTTGCAAGTTTAGATTGATTTTTAATTTATCTAAACAGAATGGCTCCTACTGTTTCTCGAATCCTTCCTCAAACCATAAAAGAAGAATTAGTCAGGATTAATCTCACCGTATAATACTTGCTTAACCATTCATCCAGGCTAGTGTCGGTACTTCGAGGGAGGTTTTACGACGCTTTCGCGAAGTTCCTTAATTAAATAACCTCTTTTTCCTGGAGGCGTAGCCCCGCTAACACTGTTCTAGACACCTACTTAGTTTATAGCATTGATCGTTAAATGAAGAATGTCCCGAGGAGTAGCGGATACTCACAGTAGGATCAGGATCTAAATATCATTGTGTTATAACCCTGAAGGAATCCTACCAACATTATCACACTCCAAATGGTATGCAGCACCGGCGTTTCAGTTTCTTTAGAAACTCCCGATGTGGATTTTTGCCTTATGCTCTTATGACCTTGACGAAGGCCAACAAATCATAAGTCACATGTCAAGTTCTACCCATCATTTTCCAGGTTAATTTGAACCTACCCGTATATACCCTTGACGAAGGCCAACAAGGTAATATGACTGTCCCAAACTAACGCATCTATTTATGCTACATTTGAACACCCGGCAACTACCAATCACTATGCCTTGACGAAGGCCAACAAATTTAGCTTGAATACTACTGACTATTCATATGAAATGATGGAGTGCAATGAATGGTTTTGGCGAAACCGTGAACATAGTGAACTTGATATAATCGAAGGAACCTGATAGCTTTTAAAAGGAGTGGTTTAAGCTCCGCATTTAAAAGTCTGCCGTTTTTTAAAATAACCGAGTGGTTTTAAAATTTGTTCCAACGATTCAGCTTTGGTTTGTTTGCTTTGCATTAATGTAATGCAGTCCTATCAATTAACCTACAATAGCAGAAAACAACGAAAATACAACGTATGCTTATGCCATCCGCATTCGCCACGGGGCCCGTCATCACCCGTTAGGTTACTTAACTAACGACAGAGTGGGGGCTGGACTAGCGCGGATGCAAAACATAAGCAACGTCTATTATAAAATACATATATAATAATATCCATTCATCAGACGCAATGATAGGCATTCCAGATCACAGATGAACACATTGGATATACTAGGAATTTCCCGTTTCGTTTGAGCCTGTAACGAAAGACGGATTCTACGGTCGTGATAAATAGCCAAACCCCACCCTAGACCCCTACGGGTGTGGCAAACTGCCCGCCAAATACCCGAAGTGAAGCAATCTCTCTCAACAAAGTGAGTAGGCCACTCGGCACTTCAAAGTACCCGGTAGTTTGTGCACCCCACCTTGGGTCTATCCTAGGAGCAAAAAACAGTAAAAGAAATAATACAACGGTAGCTACAACCTAATCCCGGATGTGCCCCACAAAAAATAATATTACATCACTTTACAAATTTACATCGAATGAAAGAATAAAAACCCTCATCTCACATCCCCGGCTATTCATCCACGACAATCCAACAAGTTCATATATACAAAACATCACAACAGCATTACAGATATGTGCAAGCCCGACTAATCGACGCATAGCAATTAGTCGACATTTCCAAACACATATATCAAACACAGAAGATCCGATTAGCCAAAATACTTAGAATTTTGATTGATTACCACATTTGAGTCTACCCCAAGTATAACACAGTACACAAAAGATTCTGGGTAGAAACAAAGTATCAGAAAAATCACAAAACACCAAGATAGACAAACTGCAGGAAAAATGAGTCGACTCAGAGTTGACTCGGCAGCGGATCCGCGGCGAAACGCATGGTTTCGCCGCGCTTCCGCGGCGGTCTAACCGAGTTACGATCTCATTTTTCTTGGGTGTCCTACAAAAAGCCTGGACGTATTTTTAAGGTCCCTGAAAACATTTTTGGACCAGTTTTGAAAATCAACAGAAACTGTGCAATTTTGACGCATTTTTGCGATTTTTCCGGCGATCGAATTTCTAACACTTTGCTAACTAGCTAGTTAAGGTTTTATACGCTCTGATACCACTGTAAGCCAATGTCGCGCACCCCGCGGTTTGCGGGGAGGCAGAAATTTCAAAAATCGTAATCTTTTGACTATGCAACACCGGCTATTACACCATGATCTTACTAAAGCCTTAACTAGCTAGACTAACTTGAGGATTTATCTACTATGGTAGATTCTTATACCTAGTAGATCAAGTCCTTCGGGTTTTCTTGTGGTCTTCCCTAAGGCTCCTCAGTGATCGGATCAAGCTTGATCCATCGGTCTTCTCTTGTCAAAGATGATCCACCGCGAAGGTTTGTGCTCCAAGCTTCAACCTCTAAGTGAGGTAACTAGGGTAGAAGGTTTGCTAAGCCAACTAGCCTAGGAGATATAGAATGTGTTAATGGATTGTTTGTCTCATTAAACCCTTGGCTCACAACACATGTGAATAATAGGGTTTAACATTAAGGAAGAAGATGATGGAGGAGACCTAGAGAGCTCAAGAGAGGAGAGCAACTCAAGAAATACCAAGTGGAGAAAATGAAGCATCAAGAGGCAAGTGTAGAGAATGACTCCCCTAAATAAATTCCTCTTCTCACTTATTGAGCCATGGCTAGAAAAACTATAAAATATACGTGTCATGCTTCAATAGTGAATCCAAACACATATTTTAATCCATTAGCCATCCCTCCACCATGCCAAGCATGTCTCCTCCATTTTCACATCATTAATCCATTTAACAAAATGGATAAATCCAATAATGATGTGGCACCTTCTTGAAGCATACCTTGACAAATTACAAGAATGCCCTTCATACCGTATATACATACCTGTATCCGCATTCCGAAAAATACGGATACCCTGAGATGATAACAATCCAATAATACAATACTAGGATCCGTCTTAAACCAAAGCCCACTAGTACTGTCTTCCTGATCATCAGTGTACTAGTACACGTACGTGATCGAAGCCCAGGTCGTAAAACCATACGACGTCTACATCAATTGCCTGAAGTAGGGAAACCCTCTGTGTGGGACTCTAAAGACTCTACACTACGCTGGCAGTGGGTTTAACCACAGGCTGCAAGCAGTACTAGCTGTACGTAACGGTCCCCAGGTAGATGTCGATAAGAAGACCGATGAGCAAACTCACCCAGACTCCTACTGAGCCTGAATGTGACAATCTCCGTATAGTCTGGTCTGTTCATCTAAGAGTATCGCATATCGGGCCTAGGGGCGGTAAACGTCAGACCCTTAATAGCGGTATAAGTTGTGTCGGAGTGTAGCCCAGAACACCCTGAGAAACTACTAGAATACCTACCAGTAAATCTCACTTGCCCTGGCCAGGGACTTTGTGTAATGCTCTCCAAACACAGCGCGATATCAACCCCCAATACCGAGATAGACGAATCTTTTCTAACCGCCACTGCCTCCAAGTGCTTTGGGACTGCACCTAACTACTACCTGTTTGCATGACTCCTTTGAGCCGTGGTAGGGTAGTAGTCAAAGTACAGTGGGAACACACTCGAGGCGGAGTAGCAGTGTCAAGTCAATGGACCAAGCTGTGCTCATGTCACCTAGGAACTACTACCCGACGATAGGTATAATACCCACCAGCAGTTCCCGACGAGTCCTGTCCGGTGTAATTGTAACCTAACGAGCACCTACATACTATCTCCAGTACGACGTACTAATGGCTGTGGGACAGACTATCTCCCCTGCTGGGATGAGAAGCGTATACACTAGTTTACTCCGGAGCATCGATGCCCCATCTCGATAATTCTATGACTAGGGACCTGTATAAGGATGTGCTTGTAGATTACCCAGCCCCCACTAGTGTGACTGCCATCACAACGCTGATAATTAAGCAAAGATCCTAAGGGCTCTACTAATATGTATAAGCGATATGTTACAAGAAACACATGCACATATAGAAATAGAAACAAACTAAGTAGCATACGACCATTTTGAGCAAGACTGTCAATACAACTGTGAATATCCCAAGCTTCCATTAAGTAATATACAAACCAGTATGATACAATAATGGCCTATAGGGAATATACACTAACAATCGGGGTCTTTGTCGGCCAACTCTTTAACCAACTTGGTTAATGCATCCGCCTTGCTGTTTTCCGCTCGCTGTACACTTTCCAAGGTATAGGAAGGGATTTGGGTTAGCAGCTGTTGCACTTTTTCGCCATACATTATTAGTTCTGGATTGCATGTCTTGTAATCATCATTTACTTGATTGATAATCAGCTGAGAATATCCATACATGAGGAGGTCCTTGATTCCCATATCGATAGCAATCTCAAGACCGGCTATCAAAGCTTTATATTCCGCTTCATTATTGGTCCTGGGTTCCTTCAAGAAGAGGGCATAACGCAATATTCCTTCTTGCGGGATCACAAAGAGAAGACCCACCCTGGCTTTTATTATGGGAGTATTCCTCTTTCACCGCTTCATAGAGGATGCTCCATCAAAGTAGAGTTCCCACCGAGACTTATTTTCTTCTTTCTCCTTTTTGACTACGTCAAATGCGTGTTCATCCGGCAACTTGCAGTTTAGGGGAGAATCGGCTGGTATCGGATGTTCCGTAAGAAAGTCGGTGATGGTTTGTCCTTTCACCGCTTTGAGGGGTGATATGTTACTGAGAATTTCATCAACAGTAGGGCCTATTTGGCAAGCCTTCTCGTCAGCATGGCCTTTGACATCATATACTTCAAATAATCCACTTTTGATATGAGATGGACCTCATGCGCTAAGGCGTAGTGTCCGAGCTTCGTTATTGCGAAGATCAGCGCTAGGTTGTGCTTTTCGATGGGGAGAGTAGTTGCTTTCTGCCCCTAGGAGGACTCAGCATAGATAGTACATAGCTCTTTCCTTTCCTTGGTCGTTCTCTTGTGCCCATAGAGCGCTTAGAGAACCTTCAAGGGCCATTATGTATAGGATAAGAGGCTTTTCCTTAATCGGAGCGGCCAATTCCATCGGATTTTGCAGGTATTGTTTGATTTTGTCCAATGCATTTTGGTATTTTTGATCCCAGACGAACGGGGTCCCTTTCTTCATCAGATGGCTATAGAGACGACATTTTCGGGAGAGGTGGGTTATAAACCGCTGGATATACGTGAGCTTTCCTTGGAGAGATCGTAGCTGTTTAAGGGTTCTTGGCGATGTCATTTCCATGACCGCCTTGATTTTCGAAGGATTAATTTCGATACCTCGGTGACATATGATGAAATTAAGGAATTTTCCTGAGGAGACTCCAAACGCGCACTTTAGAGGGTTCATCTTCAGATTATTCTTTTGAAGATGCTCGAACACAACCTTTAGATGTTCCCAGAGTTCCTTATGAGATTTGCTTTTGACCACAAGGTCGTCTATATTGCATTCGACGATCTCATGTATAAGGTCATTGAATATCTTCGTCATGGCTCTTTGGTATGTAGCTCTGGCGTTTTTGGGGCATCACCTTGTAGCAGAATATTCCCAACAGAGTCCGGAAGGCCATATGCTTCTGGTCTTCAGGATCCATCTTTATCTGGTTGTATCCTGAAGATCCATCCATGAAGGAGAAGACTTCGTGGGTAGATGTGTTATCGATCATCAGCTCGATAACGGGCACTGGCAAGTAATCTTTTGGGCACGCTTTGTTAAGATCCCGAAATTCCATGCAAATGCGAACTGTCCCATTTTTCTTCATCACCGGAACGATGTTAACGATCCGGTCAGGGTATTAAACATCTTGGATGAAGTAGGAGTCGATTAGTTTCTTGACTTCGACTTTGATACTCATATCAAGTTCGAGCCGCATCCTTCTTGGCGCCTGTTTGACTGGCTTTATGTCTGGCGATATGGCCAGCTTGTGTACCACTACCTCTGGATCTAAACCCGGCATTTCGAAGTAGTTCCAAGCGAAGTAGTCTCTGTAGTGCATAAGTACATATTTTAATGTGGCTACCTGTTTTTCGGACAGCAGCTCACCGACAAACGTTAGCCTGAGATCATCCTCCATTCCTAAGTTAATTTTACTTAGGTTGTCCGCCGTGGTATGTATTCCATCTTCCAGCTCTTTTGGTGCCGGTGGAAATTCTGAGATCTCCTCGTCATCGTCTTTGTTTATGAAGCATCCAAAAAGGTCGATCATATTCTCATCCCCTCCTTCTTTTGAGAGTGTTATCATATGACAGGTATGAGCCCGCTTCCATTTTTGCTGTTGAGATGGTCCTATCCTGATGGTATTGGTCTTCTTTGGCTTGTGCTTTTATAGCGGGTTTATCCTCCAGCTATCGGATAACATAAACCTGCCTCGTTGATATTGGTCCTTGACCCAGTTCTTGAACGTGAAGCAATCTTTAAGGGGTTGACCTACTGCTCGGTGATAGGAGCAATAATCAGGATGATGAACTTCATTTATCTGCTCGGGATGCCGAGACTCCGGAAGCGTCATCATTTGGTACTTCATGATAAGGCTGAAGATCTTTCCTGTCTTGTCTTGAGAAAACGAGTATTTCCGACCCATCTTCTTTATGAGGGACGGGCTAAGAGTGAACTTTCCTCGTTTAGAAGGCGTCCTCGACTTGCTTTGTTGTTTTTGAACGTTGCTCGCGATTGTTGCCTCATTCCCTTCTCCGCTTTGGGATTTTCCTTTTTTATGGGAGTACATAACGGGTTGTAGATGGAGAGTATCATGATCTACTCCTTCCACTTATTGCTGGCTGAGAAGTTGTGTCTTGGCCTTTTTATATATGGCCATTTCGCGACTGTGGTTGTCTCGGCTGGCTTGACTAGCTTCTTTTATTATTTTTTCATTTTGCTCTTCGAGTAACGGACTTAACTTTCTTAGAGCAATACTTTTCCCTTATTCGGCAGCATGGCTGTTTGGAGGAACATTTTCTTCTCCATTTGAATTGTTTATGGCGTGGCAGCTTTAGATTCACTCCCGCTTCTTGGACTGAACATATCCCAGCCCAGTTGTTTCCATCTTCTTGTTGGGCTTTTTTCGTTGAGTCCCGAGAATATCCCAAATCTTTTTGTAGAATTGGGCTTGCCGAACCATTTGTTCAAGAGGTACGCTTTGATGTTTTTACAGCTTCTTTAACCCCTCTGCATAATATCTTAGCATATGGATGGGCAGGAACCTGTCAAGAGTGAGGCTGACACCATGCCAAACTTCTTTTTCCACCTTAGTCTTCATAAATTTATAGAAAAGAATCGCCTTTTCATCTCTTCGTCATGGAGGCGTGTAAAATGTTTCCAGTTCCTGCATGCTATTGTTAGTAGTATGTATGCTCTAGAGACCATTATTATACATATGATGTATATTATATTGGATGCTTGGACATATATAGAGATGACTTTATTGCTCGACATGATAGTATGCTATCTGGTTGCTTTTTATCTTAACATGTATACTTGTCTCTTGATATTGTCTTATGGTTACATGTTGGTAAAGCCCTTAGGATGTGTACTTGACTACCAGGATTGTGATGCAGATCATACTAGTGGGGCCTTGGTAGTCCATAAGTTCATCCTTTAATGTTCCTAGTTGTGGGTGTATCGAGACAGGGCATCGATATACCAGTTGTTCCCCTCCGAATGGCGGCGCACAGGACCGCGATGTCCTGACGCTGAGATTCGGGGCAGATGCTATATGGTTTTATCTGTCCACCTCTCCGAAGATGCCAAGTTGATTTATGGCACCGTGTATCGGAGGTTTAGACGGATGCGGCCGATGTAGCAGACTTCGTCAGATTCCCCCTCGCTTGAGGGGTTTTTGATTGTGGGGACGCTCTTCCCTGCAGGCGCAAGCCCCTGCAGTTAATTACGCTGCCGCATCGCGGTAGCCACTTTCTCCTTCTCCAGAATTTCACTTCGTATCGTGTGTGTTTGTTTTGTTTATGGTTGCCCGTGGATTGTATACGGAGACCGAGTAATGCCGTCGCCCGTAGGACATGGATTAGTCCAAATCCGTATTTACTTAGATTTGGGTTTGGTGTTTTAGTTTAAGGATCCGTTAGCCGCGTTGAGGCTAAGATCAACTTAAACGTTCGTTAAGGATACGTTAGTCCTGTTTGAGAAAGATCAACTTAACGGGATGATCCATTTAATATATGGCCGTCGGGACTCGTCGCCTCTCTGACGTCGTTGAAGGATTACAACGATAGGTGTCAGAGGAGTTCGGAGATGTACCCTTGAGCCAAAGCTGATTTAGGGTTTTATAGTCCATTTGAATGTTTAAGAATACGTTAGCCGTGTTTGGGGCTAAGATCAACTTAAACGGGACCGTTTAGATCCGGCAAAAAAGCATTTGGAGGCTCTATTGTTCCAGTTTAGGGACGTGGTGGTCCATAGGTAGTTTAAGGACGTTGCGGTCCATGTTCCAGTTTAGGGACGTGGTGGTCCGACATTAGTTTAAGGACGTTTCGGTCCAATATTAGTTTAAGGACGTTCCGGTCCACGAGTTTAAGGACCCCGCAGTCCATATTGATGTGTGGTCGTCGGGACCCGTCACCTCTCTGACGTCGTTGAAGGATTACAACGATGGGTGTTAGAGGAGTTCGGAGATGTACCCTCGAACCGGAGGTAAATTGATTTAAGAGAGCAATCTTGCTCAGTCAATTTAATTTAAGGACTTACGGCCAAAATTGGGCTAAGTCCAGTTGAAAATGTTCAACATTTTATTTGCTTTTGCGTTGCATTTCTTTTTATTTTTATTTGGGCTTTGCCCAGAAAGGATGCAGAGCATCGATTTGTTTTGGGCTCTGCCCTTTATAAATGATGCGGAGCATCAATTTCATTTGGGCTCTGCCCTTTTATTGCTTTGCAATTTATTTTGGCCTGCTTGGTCTTTTTGATTTGGGCCTGGCCCTTTTAGGAAATGCATTGCATTTATCAGGCGCTTTGCGCCAATCAGAGAGCGCAAGCGCTCGTGGTGATGACACGTGTCATGCAGCGCAGTGCGCTACGCTTGCGCTGCTGACACGTGGCGTGCTCTGGTGAGTTGCGCCAATTTCAGAGAGCAAAGCTCTATTCAAAAGCGCATAGCGCAAACAGTTCAGACGCTGACACGTGGCGCTCTCTGGTGGCTTACGCCAGCCCAAGAGCGCAACAGTGCAGATTTATAAGTGCAAAGCACTATTAATTTGAGAATCTTTTAGATTCAAGAACCGATGGTTCATAAGAGAAGTGCGAAGCACTATTTGATTTCTTGATCTAATTTAGATCAAAGAAAAATAAGTTTTTCTTGTTTTTCTTTTCTCAGAGAACCAAAGGTTCGTGAAAAGTGCAAAGCACTATTTAATTAATTAAAGATCATTGATTTTCTTTCTAGATCTATGATCTGTTCATAAGAGAACTTTCTCTTTCGCTAAAGGTTTTTTTACCTTTTTGTTCTTGAGGAATTCTTCAGAGTTCTCTTTTTTTTTAGAAAAATGTTGATCCCCTGAATTGAGGTCTGGGGTCTCTTTTATAGTGCCCATAAATTAGTTAAATTTGTTAGAGAGATCTTTCTCTGAGTGATTTGGGAAATTTTCCCCATCGTTGGATCTTTGATCCAAGGACTTCCGTTTTACAGAAGAAAATCTTCTTGTTTTAACAAGAACAGAAAAGATTTCTTTAGAATTTTAATTCTGTTTGACGCAGATGCCCCAGCGCGTGACACGTGTCGCGCAGCGCAACTGCGCTAGCGCATCTGCGCTGACACGTGTCGCGCAGCGCGCAGCGCAACTGCGCTGACACGTGTCGCACAGCGCAGCGCAGCTACGCTAGCGCACTGCGCTGCCACGTGGCGTGCACCGCAGAGCGCAGGCCAGCTGAAGCGTTGCTTCTTTAATTAAAGTTTGAATTTTAAACAGAGCCTTGCTCTGATTGGGTGCGCTGCCTTGGGCGCTGCGCTCCCTGCACTAACGTGTCTGATTTTGGCACGTGGCGCTCTGCTTGCAGCGCAGGGAATCTGAAGCGTTGCTTCATTAATTTTCACTTTAATTTTCAACACAGAGCTTTGCTCTGATTGGAGAAAAACAGAAGCATTGCTTCTTTTCCCACCTTGGAATTTGAATAGAGCTTTGCTCTGATTAGGGTAAACACCAGTGTAGACTAGCGTATAGGCTTCTCGACCCATGAGATGGGCGATGGATGATCCCATATCCATTGGTGTTTGACATCAAAGATGGTATACGGGTGCTCAGTAGAGACTGGGTATACTGGACGGACTCGCTGAGAACTCCTAGATGGTATTATACCAGACGTCAGATAGCAGTTCCCTAGTGACACTGGTACAGGTTAGTCTGTAGACCCGAGATCGTCATAGAGTCTTGTGTGATTCCCACTGTGCTTTGATTTCCACCTTACCACGTTCAAGAGGACGTGCAAAACGGTGGTTGGGTACAGTCCCGAGTTATATAGAGGCAATGAGCGATAGGAGGGGTTTCGTCTCTCCCGGTATTGGGGGTTGATGTTGCGCTGTGCTCGATTGACCATAACAGGGAAGTCCCTGGCAAGGGATGATTTAGAGATTTACTGGTAAGTGTTATCAGTAGTTTCTCGACCGGTTATGAGACTCATATCGGCATGACTTATCGTTTATTAGGGTCTGACGTTTACCAGCCCTAGACTGGATATGCGACATACTAGACGAGGAGACCGGACTGCACGGTAGTGTTACTGACAGGTTTTACTGGAGCTAGAGCGGGCTTGCTTGTTGATCTTCTGATCGCTCAATACCCGGGTAGCCGTTACGTCCAGCTAGTACCGCTGACGGCTTATGGGTGCTTGACGTGATCATCACCTACTGCCGATGTATTGACGAGTCTTTAGAGTCCTACATAGAGGTTTTACTGGCTCAGGCAAAATAAAGTACTAGCACATATATGATATGTGCGGGAACGAGAATAATGCGAGTATGTGATACCGTATTCTATTCTCGCGATATTTGTATCGGACGGTTATATATGATATAGCCGGGTTATCGAATCAAGTGTTGATTCGATAAGTTGGTACATTTAATATTAGTCGGTTATATGTGATATAGCCGGATTATTAAATCAAGTGTTGATTTGATAATTTAGTGTATAATTGTATATTTGATATATTAATTTACATTAACTAATATTAGCTCACTTAAGCATTTATTATTCTCACATGTGCACACTTAATATATATGTGATATATATTAATTGTGTTTTATTTTTTATCATGGTTGTTGATATACACTACATGGGTGTATGAGACTTACACCATACTAATTATAATGTTGGGTTTTAGTATTTAAAGTAATTCCAAATTAGTGGATAATAGCTCACATGCATGAAGTTTCATGAAGCTTGTGGATGCATTGATTTAGTGCACTAATTTTGTTTTACTTAAAATATTTATTAACCTAACCATTATAATTTAGCCATGATTATGTCTCTAAATGAGTTAGTATATGATACAAACTCACCCATGGTTCATTCTCTCACCTCATTAGTTCATTCTCATCTCTTGATCTCATCTTCTTCTTCCTTGAGCAAAAAGCTTGCCAGGGGTTTCTAAAGAGAGAAAATATTGTGAGAAAAATAAAAATAAAGTGAGCCCACTTCCTACTTCATCATCCTCTACTAGATTAGCAATTTAGTATAGGGTGTTAGCTTCACTAATCTTTCATTAGTGAAGTAGTAGCTTGAGTTAGTATCTCCTCGACGTAGATCATCTTCGGCCTCAAAGACTTCAAGCAAGAACGTTCCTTTCGCCTTGAGAAGCTATGCAAGAGTCCGGGAGTTCCATGATCGCAGCGAAGAGACTACTACAAGGAGCTATTGAAATGAAGAACCGGTCTACAAAGGTTTTATTTCCGTTATCACTTAGAAGTAAAGTAGTTTACTTTATGTTTCGTATGATTCTCTAGTTAACGATTCTAGTTTAAGGTTCTTTAAAACGACAAAATTTTGAAAATGGCATGGAAGATGCCTCCTAAAATCTTGCTGTCGTTCATAGGAACCCTACAGTGGTATTAGAATCTAGCTAGAGAATTAGACGGATTGTGTAGGGTTACGAAACCGAAACAACTCCGAAACTTGACACATCAAAACCATGTTTCTGTCGATTTTTATATGAGCTCTAAAAATTTTTTCAAACAACTGCTGAATGTTGTATGGGACAATATAAGAACACAGAAGAAATTTGAACTCCATTGGCCGGATTTTGGCCGAGCCCCATACCCCAAAATCCGATCAGGCCGTCCCCCTAGGGGAATTCTGGGTCCAAATTCTTTTTGTGTTCTGGTCTCTAGGTTTTGATGTTTCAGGTGTTGTTTGTTTTTGCTAATTTTTCATGTGATGTTAATTTACTATAAAGGCAACTCAGAGTGTTTCGTAGTCGTAATTCTAACTGTTTTCGGGTTACTTTAGACGGTGTTAAAAAGTTCGATCGGATATCAAATACCCACTTTAACCCTTACCGGAAAATTTTCCAAGTGTTGGATTTTTTCCGTAGTTAAAAAGCATTCAAACATCATGCAAGTTATGCGATGGACCCTCTAGAAGAACAAAACCTTAAATCGATTATGTGACCGTCAGAACCGCCACTAAACCCTCGGGTTTGTGGTGGTTCAGTGGTGCCACATGTGAGGCGTTGGTTGACCTTTCTACGGCTGGTCCATTGGTACAGTGGCATGTGCTGAATAATTTTAAACTACGCTCAAGTGTTGAGATTTTTGGGTAATTGTGGGTGTTTGTTGATTCGATCGGAATGTTTAACATCATCTAGCTTTTTCTGCGACCGTAAGTGTAATATGTGGTGTATCGCCGGTTTCGTTGCTATATGTCAACGAAAATCGGGATACGCATATTTACTTACGTTGATGACATGCGATGTTATGTGTTACTGTGATAAGTTATATTGGATCGTCGCTTTTTGAATAGCGGGGCGTTTTATGTGAGATGGGAGTTTTTATTTTCATTCATGTAAAATTCAATGTATGTAATATTCTTTTATTGGGGCACTTTCGGGTTGAGGAAGATGTCACCGTTGTTGTATATTATTTACTTTTCCGCATTAGGATAGACCCAAGAAGGGGAGCATAAGTAACCGGGTTCTAGAGTCCAGTGGGAGACCAACTCGAGGAGTCGAATCCGGGTCTCCTAATTCTAGAATTGGTAGGGTTGCTTGCCACTCTCGTAGGGCTCTAGGGATGTGGGTTTGGCTGTTCATCGTGACCGTGGAATCCATGTTTTATACAGGCTCAAAATAAAACACGGACCTCCTAGAATATCCAATATTTCATATGTTTCTTCTGCTGCTTTATGATGTGATCACTGTGGATTCTGAGACGAATGAATATACATTATATATGAGATATATAGTAGACGTTGCTTATGTTTTTCACCCGCGCTAGCCCCGTCCCGGTATGCCGTTAGTTAAGTAACCTAACGGTACATAACGGGACACTATGGCGAATGCGGATGGCATAAGCGTACGTTGTATTTTCGTTTCTTCTGTGATACTTAGGAAGCATAAATGTTGGGACTTCATTAATATGATTAATGAAAGAAAAAGAAACCTAAAAGATGTTGTAGAATCAAATTTTCAAAAAGGGTAGCTACAATTATTTCTTTGCACAGTGATATATGTGATATATCCCGCACCTTATTCGATAAGGAAAGAGCCAAGATCTCTTCACCGGGAGTGACCTCTTTAGCAATAACTGGAAGATGCTACAACACTCGGTTTGTCTTTTGATTGCTTTTATAGTTTTTGCTTTGCATAGTGGTATTTATGAAATATCCTGCACCTTATTCGATAAGGAAAGAGCCAACATCCCTTCACCGGGAGTGACCTCTTTAGCAAAACTGGTGAAAGCCTAAAAAACACTCCTTTTCAAAATTCATTCGATTCTACAACGATATCAAGTTCATTACGCAAAAGGTTTTTCGCAAAAACCTGTCGTAGCCCTCCGTCATTTCAGATAAGTGCTATTTTAGTATTCGTGCTACGGTAGTTTGGTATCCGTCAAGGCGTAGTGCACGGTAGCTAAATTAGTGCTAATGCGATTGGATTAGGGTATTTGTACGGCGTAGTTTGGCCTCTGTCAAGGGTCGTGCGGGTGGGTCTAATTCAATCAGGAAATGACGGGTTGAACTTGACTGGCGGACTATGGGTAGTTTGGCCTCCGTCAAGGTCATAGGACGCTAGGGGTAAAATATTATCGGGAATTTCAAGTGTTGAAATTTGCAATGAGATTGCATACCTTCTATGAGATAGTTGGATCCCAATACCCACTGCGAGTAAGAGTTACTCCTGGGAGAGTTTTACACAAGACAATTAGCCGATTAAGTAGGTGTCTAAAAAGGTGTCAACGGGGTTATGCCTTTGGGAAAACGATGTTTATTTTAATTAGGTCCGTGCGAAAACACGGGGAACCTCCCTCAAAGTACCAACGCTGGCCTGGCTGAAAGATTGGCGAAATTGTAGGGTGTAATTAATCCCGGCTAGTCTTTCCTTTTAGGGTTTGAAGAAAGATTTGATAAAAACAGTCGGAGCCATCTTGATTAGGTAAAATAATAACCAATCTGATCTTGCAAGAGCATACGCTAAAGTGTTTTCTTCTCTCTCTCTCCAGGTAGCGACCATGTTAGGCCATAATCAAGATAATAGTATGGATGTATTGACCGAACCCGCATGTTATACTGTGCAGGGGAACGTTGGTTCCGTTCTTTCTTATAATTGTTATAAGATTGAACAGGGAATAGGGACATATCCGGATTCCCACGCCGCCCAAACGAAGAATAAGCATGTTGATGCATCTTCTTCGGGTGTATTAGTTATTGAGAACTGTTTCTCAGTTCACTCTACGTCCTGAGTATTAGATACCAGATCGGGATTCCACATATGTAATATGTTACATGGGCTAAGGAAAGGTAGAGAACTGGGAATGGGTGATCATTCCGTAAGAGTAGGGAATGGGGCAAATGTTGCAGCCAAAGCAGTTGGCGAATATCACCTTGTATTACCAAATGGTAATACATTGATTCTGAACGAATGCTATTATATTCCGACCCTGATATGCAACCTTATATCAGTTTCTTTATTAAGTAAAGAGGGATATAATTTTGTAGTACAGGATAATGTTATGAACATCTTCCTGAATCAAAAGTTGATTGGATCAGGCTCGTTAAATAATGACATATACGTTCTAGATCAAACCACAGTTCTTAATGTACAAAACACACACAAGAGGAAGAGTTCAGAAATGAACAAATCCTTCTTGTGGTATTGTAGACTAGGTCATATCAATGCGACACGACTCGCTAAGTTACATAAAGATGGTTATTTGAATTCATTCGAATTTTCATCTTATGACACTTTCCAGTCATGTCTCAAAGGCAAGATGACCAAAACTCCGTTTACAAGACACGGAGAAAGAGCTAGTGAGCTCTTGAGACTGATACATAGTGATGTATGTGGTCCCATGTCTACACATGCCAGGAATGGTTCCTCGTACTTCATTACATTCACTGATGATCTCTCAAGATTCGGACATGTGTTCTTAATGAAACACAAGTCTGAAGCTTTTGAGAAATTCAAGGAATATAAATCCGAAGTCGAGAACCAAACGGGTAAAAGTATTAAAATCCCGCGATCTGATCGAGGAGGTGAATCCTTGAGCACGGAGTTCCTGGATTTTCTAAAAGAGAATGGGATTCTCTCTCAGCTTACTCCTCCGTATACACCACAGCACAATGGTGTATTGGAACGGAGGAATCACACCGTATTAGATATGGTGCGCTCTATGATGAGCACTGCTTAGTTACCTATTTTCTTTTGGGGGTATGCGCTTGAGACAGCAGCATATCTATTGAATCGAGTTCCCACCAAATCAGTTCCTACCACTCCATATGAGATATGGAATGGGAAGAGGCCATATCTTAATTTTATTCAGATATGTGGTTGTCCGGCCTATGTGAAAACACAAAATCCGGACAAGCTCGAGGCAAGATCAGTTCTGTGTAAGTTTGTAGGATATCCTAAACATTCGCGAGGGTATATCTTCTACCATTCTGAGGAACAAAAGGTGTTTGTTTCTCGACATGCCACCTTTTTAGAAAAATGGTTTTCTTATGAAAGAAATTAATGGCAAGGAGGTAGAACTGGAAGAAATTCCAGTTATACAAACTATGACAGAAGATTTGGTGGAACCAGAGGATTCGATAGTTCCCAAAGAACTCCAGCCTCTCCGCCGATCTAGTAGGGTTCCTCATCCACCTGAGAGATACTACGGTTTTCTCATTGATGGTGGAAGCGAGGATTGCATCATGGAGGATGATGACCAAACTAGTTTCGAGCAGGCCATCACGAGTGGGGACTCAGTGAGGTGGCTGGATGCAATGCGGTCCGAGACGGAATCCATGTACACCAACAAAGTATGGACTTTGGAAGATACTCCTGAAGGGGTAAAACCCATTGGGAGCAAGTGGATCTTCAAGAAAAAACTTGGTGTAGATGGGAAAGTGGAGACTTTCAAAGCTAGACTTGTTGCAAAGGGTTTTTGTCAATGACTAGGTGTGGATTATGACGAAACCTTTTCTCCAGTGGCTATGCTTAAATCCATTCGGATCATGCTTGCCATTGCTGCATACCATGACTACGAAATCTGGCAAATGGATGTTAAGACCGCCTTTCTGAATGGTGATTTGGAAGAGTGTGTGTACATGACTCATCCAGAGGGCTTCGTAGGCAGTAGGAGCAGTGGAAAGGTGTGCAAGCTGCTTAAATCCATCTATGGGTTAAAGCAAGTATCACGGAGTTGGAACATCTATTTTGATGTCGTCATCAAAGAGTTTGATTTTGTCAAAAACATAGATGATCTTTGTATATACAAAAAGGTGGCAGAGAGTAAGGTTGTCTTCTTCGTATTGTACGCGGATGACATACTCTTGATAGGAAATGATATTCCTATGCTGTAATCGGTCAAACTCTTCTTATCACAAAGATTCTCAATGAAAGATCTAGGGGATGCCTCCTATATCTTGGTGATTAAGATCTATAGAGATAGATTTAAAAGGATACTAGGATCGTCCCAATCCAGGTACATTGACACCGTACTAAAGAGGTTTAGTATGGAAGAATCCAAGCGTGGGTTATTACCCAAGATCTCAGGACCCACTCTCTCCAAAAAGATGTCTCCCAAGACTGATTTGGAGAGAGCTCGCATGCAAGAGATACCCTATGCTTTGGCAGTAGGCTCTATCATGTACGCGATGCTATGTACCAGACCCGATGTAGCATACTCACTAAGTGTAGTGAGCATGTATCAAGCAGATCCTGGAGAGAGTCACTGGACAGCTGTGAAGAGCATTCTCAAGTACTTGAGAAGGACTAAAGAGATGCTCTTGGTGTATGGTAACGGAGAACTCCAAGTGGAGTCCTTTACCGATTTGAGCTTCCAGAGTGATAAAGACGATTCTAAGTCGCACTCGGGATTTTTCTTTACCCTCAATGGAGGGGTAGTATGCTGGAGGAGTTCCAAGGGTGGTATGCTGGAAGAGTTCCAAGCAGGAAACTGTGGCAGACTCGACGATAGAGGCTGAATACATCGCTGCAAATGATGCTGCCAAAAAGGCTGTCTGGATGAAGAAGTTCATAACTAAACTTGGAGTGGTTCCATCCATTGAGTATCCGGTACCTTTGTATTGTGATAACAATGGAGCGGTGGCTTTGGCCAAGGAACCCAGGTCCAATCAGCGATCCAGGCATATTCTGAGCCGGTATCACCTGATCTGGGAGATAGTTGATCGCCGGGAGATCGAGGTCAGGAGAGTTGACACGAAAAACAATACTGCGGATCCACTCATGAAGGCCATTCCCCAGATACAGTTCGAGAGACTCTTCGGGATGCTGGGTATGCGATACCACAGCAGCTAGCTCTAGTGCAAGTGGGAGATTGTTAGTAGTATGTATGCCCTAGAGGCTATTATTGTACATATGATGTATATTATATTGGATGCTTGGACATATATAGAAAGGAATTTCTTGCTCGACATGATAGTATGCTATCTGGTTGCTTTTTATCTTAACATGTATACTTGTCTCTTGATACCGTCTTATGGTTACATGTTGGTAAAGCCCTTAGGATGTGTACTTGACTACCAGGATTGTGATGCAGATCATACTAGTGGGGACTTGGTAGTCCATAAGTTCATCCTTTAATGTTCTTAGTCGTGGGTGTATCGAGACAGGGCATCGATATACCAGTGTAGACTAGCGTATACGCTTCTCGACCCATGAGATGGGCGATGGATGATCCCATATCCATTGGTGTTTGACATCAGAGATGGTATACGGGTGCTCAATGGAGACTGGGTACACTGGACGGACTCGCCGAGAACTCCTAGATGGTATTATACCTGACGTCAGATAGCAGTTCTCTGGTGATACTGGTACAAGTTAGTCTGTAGACCCGAGATCGTCATAGAGTCTTGTGTGATTCCCACTGTGGTTTGATTTCCACCTTACCACGTTCAAGAGGACGTGCAAAACGGTGGTTTTTGGGTACAGTCCCGAGTCACATGGAGGCAATGAGCGATAGGAGGGGTTTCGTCTCTTCTGGTATTGGGGGTTGATGTTGCGCTGTGCTCGATTGGCCATAACAGGGAAGTCCCTGGCCATGGCTGATTTAGAGATTTACTGGTAAGTGTTATCAGTAGTTTCTTGACCTGTTATGAGCCTCATATCGGCATGACTTATCGGTTATTGGGGTCTGACGTTTACCACCCCTAGACTGGATATGCAACATATCAGATGAGGAGACCGGACTGTACGGTAGTGTTACTGACAGGCTTTACAGGAGCTAGAGCGGGCTTGCTTGTTGATCTTCTGATCGCTCAATACCCGGGTAGCCATTACGTCCAGCTAGTACTGCTGACGGCTTGTGGGTGCTTGATATGATCATCACCTACTACCGGCGTATTGACGAGTTTTTAGAGTCCTACATAGAGGTTTTACTGGCTCAGGAAAAACGAAGTAGGAGCACATATGTGATATGTGCGGGACCGAGAATAATGAGAGTATGTGATACTGTATTCTATTTTCGCGATATTTGTATCGGACTGTTATATGTGATATAGCCGGGTTATCGAATCAAGTGTTGATTCGATAAGTTGGTACATTTAATATTAGTCGGTTATATGTGATATAGCCGGATTATTAAATCAAGTGTTGATTTGATAATTTAGTGTATAATTGTATATTTGATATACTAATTTAGATTAACTAATATTAGCTCACTTAAGTATTTATTATTCTCACATGTGCACACTTAATATATATGTGATATATATTAATCGTGTTTTATTTTGTATCATGGTTGTTGATACACGCTACATGGGTGTATGAGACTTACACCATACTAATTATAATGTTATGTTTTAGTATTTAAAGTAATTCCAAATTAGTGGATAATAGCTTACATGCATGAAGCTTCATAAAGCTTTTGGATGTATTGACTTAGTCTGCTAATTTTGTTTTACTTAAGATATTTATTAACCTAACCACTATAAGTTAGCTATGGTTATGTCTCTACATGAGTTAGTATATGATACAAACTCACCCATGGTTCATTCTTTCACCTCATTAATTCATTCTCATCTCTTGAGCCCATCTTCTTCTTCCTTGAGCAAAAACCTTGCTAGGGTTTTCTAAAGAGAGAAAATATTGTATGAAAAATAAAACTAAAGTGAGCCTAATTCCTACTTCATCTTCCTCTACTAGATTAGCACTTTAGTATAGGGTGTTATCTTCACTAGTCTCTCATTAGTGAAGTAGTAGCTTGAGTTAGTATCTCCTCAACGTAGATCATCTTCGGCCTCGAAGACTTCAAGCAAGAATGTTCCTTTCGCCTTGAGAAACCATGCAAGAGTCTGGGAGTTCTATGATCGTAGCGAAGGGACTACTACAAGGAGCTATTGAAGTAAATGACCGGTCTACAAAGGTTGTATTTCCGTTATCACTTAGAAGTAAAGTAGTTTACTTTATGTTTCGTATGATTCTCTAGTTAACGATTCTAGTTTAGGGTTCTTTAAAACGATAAAATTTTGAAAATGGTATGGACAATGCCTCCCAAAACCTTACTGTCGTTCATAGGAACCCTATAGCTATATGTATGACATGCATCAAGTTCCCTATAGTGTCGAGGCAGAGTCATTATAATATGTAGACTCTGATCCGCTTCGGCAAGAGTTTGTGTTGATGGGTGAATGGAGAACACCACGTCCGTCTTATTTTCGGAGTCGCTTTAGGGGTCTATGGTCCGAGCTTATTGTTTTTCCTCTGAGGTTGTCCCGAGTAGAATATTTGTTCGTCTTCCTCAGTATCACTTCCAAAAATCGGGATGGTTTCCACGGACTTTTACTTATTCTCCGGTTTATGGCACCTTTCAGTGTCTTAAAAATCCGGCTGAAAGTATTTCGCGTCTTCATACTTTCGCATTTCATTCAACTAGAAAGGATTGAGCTCTCCGGTAACGATGTTCTCCAAGCGGTCTTTGAAATACTTCATACACTGATATTGTGTAGAAGGGATGACGTTGTACTCGTATAGTCAAGGGCTACCGAGTAGAGCGATGTAACATGCCTTGGTGTCAATGACATGGAATTTGATGTTAGTGACGAGCAGCTTGAACCGGTGCATCAATATTACGGACCCAAGCGTCCGTGACGACTGCGAGTCGAACCCCGAGATGGTAATTTTGTCTCGGACAAGGTATTGAATATTCATACACATCTCCTTCAGTACTCTCACATTGAGAAGGTTGACGGAGGATCCGTTATCGACAAGGATTTTCCCTATCTTGACGTTATGGCAGTACCCAGTGACATCGAGCGGTTGATTAGTCTAAAATATTGCACATTTGTATGAACATTTTCCCTACTATTGTTAAGTGCTAAAAGATATTTATTGTAAATATAGAACACATGTGGCTTTATTTGTAAAAGATTATTATCATATGTTTCTATATTTATAATTAATGTAATTAGGAAAAATATATGCATATGATATTTAAATGAAATATTAGTAATTAAAATATGCATATCATATCAAATATTCCTAATCAATATTCTTAAGATATTATATCATATAAATGGTTAGGATAATATCTTAAAAATATAAAATGCTACTAAATACTTTGATTTGAGATATTATGCAGATATTAGCTCGGGTATGGAATCCAAGTAAGATATCTAAGTCAAATCGGGATATCGGAATGGAATCTTCCAAATTTTAGAAGTAAATCGAGAAATCTAGCAACGGTAGAGATTCAGAGCAATATTTTCAGAATCTATACATCAAAAAGATCTTCAAATATCAACACAAAATCCAGAAGAAATCTCAAAACTTAGTTCACTATGATGCGGCTGAACCGCGGCCATATATGGCAAAACGCGGCAGTTCCGCGACTCTTTAGTAGCCGTTGGATGTGGGATTTTGGTGATATAATCTTAACTGCATATACTCATATATGACATTTAGAGTTTCTAGTTTCAAGGACTATAAAAAGGACCGAGAGCCGTGCATTCAAAATCTATCTAAGAGATCACACAATCATTTATTCATCTACCTCTATAAAGAGAGATATCTAGAGCAAACTAGGGTTCTTGTAATCTACTTTCTAAGAAGAAAAGTTATATGCAATAGTTGATTAATAAAAGTAGTTTTAGTTTTAATTATTTTTACACTTATTTTTATGTATTACTTTTTACGCATTATTTTTCTGCATCTTCATTATACTTTCATTCATCTTCAACCTCTTTTCTAAATTAACCATGAGTGAGTAATTTCTTACTCGCTAGAGTTTGTAGGATAGAGTAGAATAACGGATGAAAAATCTTTTAACTTCTTTTTAACATTTTAAAGTTTATAAACTTTAGCAAAATAAATGTTAACCTCCTTATTGGGCGCGCTATCAATTTATTGATAGCCACGATCGCGATTTGAGATTGGTTAAACACTTATTTTGTTAAGGGCTTGACATGAATAAAGATCAATAGACGGACAAGGGTCAGTAGTGGGAAACCCTAATTCCCTCCAAGAACCTTAATTCACATTCATCGCTATCACTCTAGTTTTAAACTATTAAAAGATAAAAAGAGTCATTTTTAATATTCATCCATTAACTACTAAGTCCTATGAAACCTACAAACCTTTTTATTATAAATTTTATATCCGTATTAAAATAGAACGATAACAATTACCCATCTTTTTCATCAACTCATCTAAAGCAAGAAAAGAGTTCACGTTTCTCTGCAGACGACCCGTACTCATCGTGGCTAGCTACTAGCGACACCGTCTTGATTGCGGTTATTTACAAAAACACATTTTTCTTCACAACCAATCAAATGGCGCCGTTGTCGGGGAAACGGTCATAATTTTTTCTTATTATTCCGGTTGATTTCTTATTAAAACCAGCAAACATAAAATAAATGAGAACCAAAACCGCATCTTCTGCGTCTAACGATTATTGTGCGAGTTTTGCAAGGGAATCTGAAGTAACTGGAGCAAGCCAACAGAGAGCCGGAAACCTTAAACTTGGACCAAAGGAGCATAAGTGTGCCGTGAAGAAATTTTAGCAGAAGCTCTTGGGAAACAGCGGCGGAACCGCGGCGTTTTGGTGAAATTGGCGGCGGAACCGCGACCTTCTTGTGGAGTTGGGCCTCCAAAACCTTCTGGTATTTTCCTATATTCTTTCTCTCTCCTCTAAAGCAAATAATTTGATTTTACCTGTCGGATTCTTTGCAAACATCGCCGCTCAAAAATCTTTTTGCATGTTTTGATTTCGGTTTGTTTTTGCATATTTAAACCGGACTTTAAGGGGCAAGAAACCCAAATTTGATTAGGTGGGGATTTCATCACCCTTCCTAAGCCCCACAAATCATAAACGAGCATACTATCACCCTACATTAATAAAAAATATCTAGACCTATCCCTTAAAGACATTCGCGCTCAATTAGAACAGAGGAGGGTCGTGGGTAATCTATTACTTATCCGCATTTCTTTTGTGGTGTTTAGGCAAGTGTGACTAAGGAAAGCGGTTACTTAATTAGGCCCACTATTTCGGTGATTCGTATAGTGAATACCTTCCACTTACCTGGTACTTACCTAGCCACAAGATTGATAAAGAGGTAGTAGAGGATTGATCCCGCGACTTGTCCTTTGGAAGTCTAAGAGCGGTCTGGTGACTTGACCTCGGTGACCCTAGTTCTCGGGATTGATTGTGCATTTTTTGATTTGTTGAGTCAAGCCTCAAGTCTGACTATTTTTTTCAAAACAAACCTTTTTAAAATCGTTCTCACACATACCACACACTTCCACGTGCATTAAACCCACTTAGTGCATGATCGTCCGGATATGGGATTCTAGTGCCAGTCTTGTCCGCATTTTTGCTGTCGACTCTGAAGTCTGTACTTTTTCATCTTCTATTTCTTCTCCACCTACCACATCTCCTGAGATGGACGGATCTCCATCGGGTTTTAACGACACCACCCTGCCACCACCCGTAGGTGCGCAAAATCTACCACGCATCTCTCTTCAAAGAAAGATGCTACCCCGTACGCGGACCCCTTCCTATGTGTCTATCTTTTCCACTAGCTAATGGGGATAATTTTGAAATTAAACCCCACTTCATCAACTTGTTGCCCAAATTTTACGGTCTTGAATCTTAAGACGCATACGTTTTCATAACCAAGTTTGAAAACGTATGTGCTATGATGAGCACAACCCAACTTTCAGGGGATGCTATGCGATTACGTTTTCTTCCTTTTACCTTGTGTGATCTAGCAGAAAAATGGATTTATAGCACTGCCGCACATTCTATCGCTAAATGGAATGAATTCATTATAGCATTCTTTAAGAAATTCTATCTTCATCATAAGACCGCCCGTATTCGGAGCGAGATTAACCAGTTTGCCCAACTTCCCAACGAACCCTTTTAGAAATGCTTTGAATGGTTTAAAGATCTTCTTGTCCAATGCCCTCATCACGGAATCGATAGATGGCAACATTGCCGCATTGTATACGAGGGTGTTAATCCAGCCACAAAACAAATGCTTGAAACCATTTGTCAGTATCATTTCATATCAAAAGACGATGGCGAAGCATGGCAATTTTTGGAAGATCTAGCCGAATAAACATTACAGTGGGAGAGTACTAGACTAATATCGTCTTCATCAAGGGCAGGTATCTATTAGCCCGACGATTCCATCGCAGTGAATGCCGAAATGGCCGCAATGCAAAAGAAACTTGAAGCTATGGAAAGAAAATTCTTTTCAGCCTTCCAAACCAAGTTACGCTCTTTAAAACCGTGTGTGGTTGGTGTTTTGACCCATCACATTTAACAGAAGAATGTCCTTTGAATCCTCCGTCTCAAGATCAAGAACAAACTAATGCGGCTTTTCAGCAAAGTCCTAGAAACGATCCTTATTCCTCCACATATAATCAGGAATATAGGAATCATCGTAATTTTTCTTGGAACTAAAACTAAACTCTAACTCAAAATCAGTTCCCAAGCCAAAATAACTTTCAAAGGCTTCCCCCACATCAACAACAACCACCACACGAAATTCAGTACCCTTTTCAACCACAATCTTTCCAAAATTCGGCCAACAATTTTTTCCCTTATAATAATTCTTTCCAACCATAGACTAATACTCCAATAGCCGGTACCGAAAAAACCTCTGCACTCGTAAGAAGCTTAGAAACGTTTATTAAACACTCCACAAAAACGACGGTTAATTTAACATCTTCTATCCAAACGTTAGTGCAACACACTGCTTCCCATGGTGAAAGCATAAAATCGATCGAAGCACAGATTGCACAAATAAATGCCGCAATGAGTGAAAGAGAGAAAGGGAGACTTCCATCTCAAGCTCTACTAAATCCCGACCACTCACAAAGCACAAACATCGCCTTTAACCAACAAAATCATAATGTGAGTGCCATAACTACATTGAGATCGGGAAGAGTGCTAAACAATCATGTTGGTGAACAAGTTAATATTGATGAGTCAGATGAAATCCCGTCTACTACTTCTACTCCTACTTCGTCTAGTCCACTATCTTCTTCCGAGCCTATTCTCCGTTCTTCACTAGGCTCGAACCCTCAGCCCACTTTCTTGAAGGAATTATCATCTGCAACCATCCTAAATCCAATTTTGGGATTCATTCCATCCCCACAAACTTCTCATCAAATGTTGGACCCAACCCTTATTGATAAAGCTCCTTTTTTAAATAGGTTAAGGGCCAACAAACCAAATGCACAAATGAAGAATATTGTGCAAATATTTAAGCAAGTTAACATAAATATTCCTCTCTTAGATACTATCCAACAAGTTCCTTCCTATAAGATAATTCTTAAAGACTTATTCACTAGGAAGAGGAAAACTCAAGTGCCTAAAAAGGTTTTCTTAGCGAGCAATGTGAGCACTGATTTTACCCGACAATTGCCCACGAAACGTAAGGATCCCGGTTGTCCTACAATATCTATAACTATTGGGGGTAAAAATATCAATCGCGCTTTGCTCGATTTAGGTGCTAGTGTTAACTTGCTCTTGTATTCTGTCTATGAGCAATTATACATAGGAGAGTTGAAACCTACGCATTGCACTCTCCAGATGGCCGATCAATCTATCACCCACCATAAGGGTGAGCTAGAGGATGTGTTAATCAAAGTCGGGGAATTTATATTCCCTGTGGACTTTATAGTTTTAGATACACAGCCTGTGGCGAACCCATGGAACCAAATCCCGGTGATTCTTGGTAGCCCTTTTCTAGCAACTTCCAATGCTGTAATCAATTGTCGTAATGACTTTATGTACCAATCCTCAGGGAAGATGACAATTGAGCTTAACATTTTCAGGATAAGAAGTCAACCCTCCGAACCTTCTGCTCATCTAATTGATATATGTTATGTCAATGAGATAGCTTCCGATAACTGCGAAGTTAAGGAACATTGAGATAATGATCTCAACGCCACTAGAATGTTATTGTTTGATCCAGCTATTTATACAAGTGAGTACCTTCTGTCGACAAATCCATCCCCAAGTTCTAATCCTTTGACTTGTCACAAAAGTTAGTCAAGCTTTCCGAGTCAATCTCTTACGCTGATCATGAACCTCCTAAAGAGTCCGAGTATCATTCCCTTACCCTACCTTCTATCGTCTCTCCGCCGACACTAGATCTCAAGCCACTACTGTCTCATCTTAAATATGCATATTTAAGTCAGAATGATTCCTTACCCTTTATCATATCAGCTTCTCTAGCTTTAGAGCAAGTGCGAGCTCTTTTGTCGGTCTTGAGATCAAATCGGTAAGTTTTTGGTTGGACAATGGCGGACATCAAAGGGATTAGTTCCTTGATTGTTAGACATCATATACATTTGATGGATGAAGCTAAACCAGCCCGAGACCCACAAAGACGGTTGAATCCCATCATGAAGGAGGTGGTAAAGAAAGAAATCGTCAAATGTCTAGATAATAGTATAATTTACCCAATATCTGATAGCCAATGGGTAAGTTTTATTCATGTGGTCCCTAAAAAATCTGGCATCACGGTCATAACTAATGAGGCTAATGAGTTGATCCAAAATCGTACCCAAACTGGGTGGCGGGTATGTATTGATTATAAGAAACTTAATATCGCAACGAGGAAAGATTACTTCCTTCCACCTTTCATTGACCAGATGTTGGAACGATTAGCCGGGCATGAATACTACTGTTTCTTGGACGAATACTCTGGCTATAACCAGATTTCCATCGTCGAAAAAGATCAAGATAAGACAACTTTTACTTGTCCTTTCGGAACTTTTGCTTATAGACACATGTCCTTTGGGTTATGCAATGCTCCCGCTACATTTAAGCGGTGTATAATAGGGATATTCTCGGACATGGTCGGTAATTTTCTAGAGATATTTATGGACGATTTCTCCATATTTGAGGACTCCTTTGAGGAATGCCTACATCATCTTGACGTTGTTCTTACCTGTTGTAAGGATAAGAATTTAACTTTGAATTGAGAAAAATGCCATTTCATGGTTCAAGAAGGTATTGTCCTTAGGAATATCATTTCCCGAAAAGGTATTGAGGTAGACAAAGCTAAAATAGATGTCATTTACAACCTTCCTCCTCCCAAATGCGTCAAAGATGTACAATCATTTCTTGGTCATGCAGGATTTTATAGGCGATTCATTAAGGACTTTAGCAAAATTCATAGACCCTTAACTCTTCTCTTGGCCAAGGATACAACATTTCACTTCGATTCGGATTGCGTGGCTGCTTTTGAATCACTTAAAAGTTCTATCACTACAACCCTCGTTCTGTCATCTCCGGACTGAAATCACTCTTTCGAGCTTATGTGTGATTCATCTGATTTTTCTATTGGTGCAGTCTTAGGATAACACATTGATAAGATGTCACATGTAATTTACTATGCAAGTAGGACCTTGAACGATGTACAAATGAATTATACAATTACCGAGAAAGAACACTTGGCAGTTGTATTTGCATTAGAAAAATTCAAGCCCCACTTAATTGGCTCTCCAGTTGTAGTTTACACCGATTATTCCGCCCTAAGACATCTTTTATCGAAGAAGGATGCTAAATCTAGGTTAATACGTTCGATCCTATTTTTACAAGAATTTGATCTTGTCATACGAGATAAGAGTGGATGTGAAAACGTCATAGCCGACCATCTTTCACGCCTTTCTTCTTCGCCAACGTTGAGCTTGCCAATAAACGATTCCTTTCCTGACGAATAGATTTTGACCATATCCTGTGAACCTTGGTTCGTGGATATTGTGAATTATTTAGCAACGGGACTTCTACCCAGCGAATTGTCAAAACAAGACAATCATCGATTTCTATCCCAAGTAAAACACTTTTACTGGGATGAACTTTGTCTGTTTAAGTATTGTCCCGATCAAATCATTCGCCGATGTGTCCCTAATAATGAATTCAAGAGTGTATTGTTTTTCTGCCATGATCAGGCATGTGGCTGTCACTTTTGTCTAAGAAAAACGGCGAAGAAAGTTTTACAATGTGGCTTTTATTGGCCAGTGTTATTTAAAGATACATATGATCATTGCAAAACTTGTTCACGGTGTCAACATATGTGTTAGAATTCACGGAGAAATGAGATGCCGCTCTAACCTATCTTGGTTGTTGAGATATTTGATATTTAGGGAATTGATTTTATGGGCTCATTTCCTAACTCTTTTGGAAATTTATATATCTTATTAGCGATTGATTATGTCTCTAAATGGATGGAAGCAGTATTGTGTCACACTAATGACAATAAGGTTGTTATTAAGTTTTTTAAGAAAATATCTTTTCACGATTGGACACCCTCGCGCTATAATTAGCGACAATGGGATGCATCGGTCTTTCGAGACTTTGATGCGGAAATAATCAACCACTAGCTTGCTATACCCTATTATCCTAAAACGAGCAGGCAAGCTGAAATCTCCAATAGACAGATCAAACAAATTTTGGAGAAAACGGTTTCTAAGAATCGTAAAGATTGGTCCACCAAATTGATGGATGCTCTTTGGGCATTTCGTACCACTTATAAGACTGATCTTGGCATGTTTCCTTACCGATTAGTGTTTGGGAAGGCTTGCCACTTTCCTGTCGAGATCGAGCATAAAGCAATGTGGGCTATTAAAGAGCTTACCTGCGATTTTGATCAATCCAGCAGCTATAGGAAGCTGCAATTAAATGAGATAAGTGAGCTTCGCGATGAAGCTTACGATAATGTGGTTATAGTAAAGAACCGGATAAAAGTGTTCCATGACAAAAACCTTTTGAGAAAAACTTTCACACCGGGACAAAAAGTCCTTCTTTCTCCATCTTCATCCAGACAAGCTACGATCTCATTGGAAAGGATCTTTTATGGTGCGGTATGTGTAACCGCACGGTGCAGTGGATATAGAAAATGTTAAAAACGGTTCTATTTTTAAAGGAACCCTACACACCGGAGGATATAGAGGAGATTCCTGAGGCTGCTATCCCTTCGGTCCAGAATGGACGAAGTATTGATGGTAGTCTTATATATTTTTTTGTTCAATGACCTTTCCACATGTCCGACCCTTTCTTTCTCTCAAAATTATGAGAGTTGGCGTCCTCTATTGTAGATCATTCTCCGGAGGAAACCTTCTTGCGTTTACTTAACATGGTGGCCCCGCACGCGATACCCCCCAGCGCATCGTCCTTTACTCCGGCCAAGGTTGGTATTCCTTTGCCTTCTGTATTATATTTTCATAATGATACTGACGTGCCCTATACTTTAAACTACAATCCTTCAGGCTGATGACGAAGTTGAAGTTCTTAATGGGCCTGGGGATTTCTCAGATTTGCCTTTTGTGGCCATAGGTAAGTGATGCTTTAGCCCTGGTATGCTTTTACCTATTCCCCGTGCAGATAGGCGACTAACCATACATGTATCTTTCACAGTTTTGCCAACTCTGACTCCACTAGAGTTCCATATTTGCATGCCGCCGGGCCTTTATGCCAGACGTCTGTCTGAGAGAATGGAGAAACGAAGTATTCATTCACCGGAAACTCTTATTGAGGATCTCCGTGCTGGCACTTCCGTCGATGCCGAGGAATTTGCTATCGAAACTAACGCTTCTTTGTCTATCCTTGCTACCTACCATGACGAGGCGCTGGTGCGTACTTGGTTTGAGTATTGCAGTCAAGTAGATGCTTCTTTACATGGAGTTGAATGCGCACATCTTCCCTCTGATATCTTATCTGTAAAGGCCAACTTACGTGAATGAATTGATTGGTGTGCTACCAACCTCCGGTCCTGTGAGAAAAGACTCAACCGGAAATTTTCTGAAAGAGAGTTGGCTTCGAAAGCTCTAGGGGAACTCCAAGCTCAGCTTACAACTAAAACTACTTGGGCCTATCGATTGATCTGCTAAAAGTGTGTTCGTAAAGTAACCGCTATCAAGACGGTGTCACTAGTAGCTAGCCGCGATAAGTACGGGTCGTCCACAGGGAAACGTGAAATATTTTCTTATTTTAGACGAGTTGATTAAAGAAGGGTGATTGTTCGTCATTACGGATATAATACTGATATAAGATTTATAAAGAAAAGGCTTGTAGGGTTAATAGGAGTTAGTAGTAATGGATGAATAATTAAAAATGACTCCTTTTATGTTTTAATAGTTTAAAACTAGATCGATAGTGATGAATATAGATTAGGGTTTCTTGAAAGAAACCAGGGTTTCCTCACTACTAACCCTTGTCCTTGTATTGATCTCTATTCATGTCCAGCCCTTAACAAAACAAGTGTTAAACCAATCTCAAATCGTGGTTGTGACTAGCAATAAATTGGTAGCGCGCCCGATAAGGATGTTAACATTTATTTTGCTAAAGTTTATAGACTTTAAAATGTATAAAAGAGATTAAAAGATTTTATCATCTATTGATCTACCCTATCCTACAAATCCTAGCAAGTTAGGAATTACTCACTTATGGTTTGAGATTTAGAAGAAAGGTTGAAGAATGAAAACATGATTAAGATGCCGAAATTAAATGCAAAAAGAATAATAAAAATACTACCTTTATTAATCAACTATTGCATACAACTTTTGAAAGTAGAGTACAAGAACCCTAGTTGCTCTAGATCTCTATTTTATTGGAAGTATATGACTAGCTGATGATCACTCGGATGTGTGGATCTCTTTGGACCTCTTGATCTCTTTGGTGATGATTTTTAATGTGAAGCTCTCGGTCCTATATATAGTTTCAGAAACTAGAAACCTTAGATTCCATAAGTGAGGGTCTACAGTTAAGATCCAAACCACAAAATCTTAAATCCTACGGCTACCAAGCCGCCGCGGATACCCCCCTTTTGCCGCCCTTCTGCAGCAACATTGTGATTTCTTCTGGTCTCTTGTGTTGACATGTGGAGATCCTTTTGATGCCTATATTCTGAGAATAATGCTTTGAGTCTCCGCCGTTGTTAAATCTTACGATTTGCTTCCATATTCTGGCAGATTTGATTCCGATATCTTGATTTAACTCGGATCTCTTGGATTCCAGACCTGAGCCGATATCTGCACAATATCTCAAATCAAAGTGTTTAGTATCATTTGGTATTTTTGAGATATTATCCTAACCATTTTATATGATATTAAATCTTAAGAATATTGATTAGGAATTTTTGATATGATATGCAAATTTTAATTACTAAGATTCCATATAAATATTATATGCATGTATTTTCGCTCATTATGTTAATTATAATGTAGAAATATATGATAATAAACTTCTTACACATAACCCCTCATATGTTCTATAATTACAATAAACACCTTTTAGTACTTAACAATAATAGGGAAAATGTTCATTCAAATGCGCAATATTTTAGACTAATCAAATACCCCCAAACTTAACTTTGATGGTCCCGAGTAAACTAGTTATAAAAGAGAAAAAAAGAAAAATAAAAACCTAGCACACTTTCGTAGGCAATACGATTGCACTGAGCACGTGCAACAAGCCTTTAAACCTCTAGCTGTCCCTAGTAGGAGGAGTGTTGTCTCCTGAGGGTTTTCAGCGGATTACACCCACAAAATCCCATAATAAAAGAAAGATGATGAAAGTTACATTCATAGATAAAGAACATATAGAAGAAAGAACTTGAAAATAAGAGTTTCAAACTGCACTAACTTTTTAGTAGTCATGAGCCCTATCTTAATAGTCGTGAAAAGATGTCAGAAATTACATTATCCCTGAATAAAACATCGCCTTTAGTCATCCTCCCTACCTTTCTTCCTAACATAGATCATATACCCCTACGTGTGTGTAAAAGACATTCCTACACTTAAAGAATTCAATTCAAGCTATCATACTCTTGTCCATCTTCCTTAGTAATTTTTAGTCGGCGAATGTTTTATAGATGGAATTGCTCACATATTTTTCATGCGACCGTTAATACTTCTTGAGATATTAACCAACCGATCACCAAATGTACTCATTCGTTAAGGCGTAATTAGCAATATCCTAGTCTTGCAACACCTAAGGCTTAGCAGTGGCTCCCAAACCAGTTGGTCTAAGAAACTAGGTGATAAAACACCCTCGCTATATTTTTTTATGCTGCCTTAAGTAATTACAAAACCAGCGTTCATTTTTCTTCACCATTTTTTTTTATATTTTGTTGATTTATATACTTTTTTCTTTCATACTAAAACTTTTAGACAAGAGCATTTCAAGGTATTCTCTACTATCCCATGTTTCAAGATGTGTGCAAGTGCGTATAGTAGGGTATCAACGTTCAGATGTTTAGACTCAAGAATAAGGATTATTTTTCAGACTTATTTCTATCCTCAAATTAGTGATTTCCTTCATCTTACTAACCCTTGGGACAAGACTACCTATTACTGGCTTCGTTATAAAATATCTAATTTTCTTGCTTTTTTTAAACTTTTCCTTTTTATCATATGTATTTTTCACTTTCTAATTTTCATTATCAATTTTTTTGTACTATTATTTAGTATAATGCAAAAATGATGCGTGAATAAGCACAAATCTGCCCCAAACCTATTTGCAGCAGTGTCCTCATTGATGTCATCTTTTAAGCTTAAAACCTATAGACTTAGAAAGAAAAGTTAGTAACGGGGACAAGAATTAATGACAGTGAAATCCCCCCCCAAACTTATTTTTGGCTCACAATTTTAAAAATTTTGTTTTTCTTTCAAGAGCCAAAATATTTTTCTCCCCCCCAAACTTGAGTAAAACGGTATTAAGCATTTAAAATTATAAGAGAGGGGGTAAAGTTATTGGTCTACGCAAAACTTTATAATGACCAAAGGTTAACACCAACCATTCGAATATTTTATCGATGTAACAATATAGTTGGTGGAAGATCATAGATGTGAAGAAGTGGAGAGATAAGAGGAGTAATCGATTGGGTTTACGTCTCAATTGGTAGAGACGAAATAGTGATGGTCCACCATTCACATTCTTATCTTTGATAAGAAGAAGGGGTGGTGGTTCAACTTCTTTGGGTAGGGGTTGATTCATCACAACTCCCATGTCTTCTAGGAATGCGAGTTCTTTGGCAAAAATGTCTTTAAAATTTTCATCGATATTCCGAATGATAATCTCATTGGAAAGGGAGTTATGAAACTCGGATAGCTCGACTTAATCATTCGACAAGTCAAAGGGTTCGGACTTAGGTGTGGACTTGTCGACAGAAGGGTCTTCACTTGTATAATAGATAGTAGGATCAAATAATAACGCACTAGTGGTGTCAAGATCAGAATCATGAAGCTCCTCAAATTCACAACTGTCGGTAGCTATCATGTCGAGAAAATATACATCACTTATCTGAGCATAGGGTTCGGAGGGTTGACTTCCTAGTTTGTAGATGTTAAGCTCAATTGTCATCTTCCCAAAGGATAGGTTCATAGAACCGTCACGACAATTGATTATCACGTTTGAAGTTGATAGAAAAGGTCGACTACCTAAAATCACCGGAATTTGATTCCGTGGGTTTGCTACAGGGCTGTGTATCTATAATTATAAAGTTCACAAGGAATATAAATTCCCCGACTTTGATTAACACGTCCTCTACCTCACCCCGATGTTGGGTGATAGATCGATCGGCCATCTGGAGAGTGCAATGCGTAGGTTTCAACCCTCCTATGCCTAATTGCTCATAAACAGAATACGGAAGCAAGTTAACATTAGCACCTAAATCGATTAGAGCACGATTGATATTTTTACCCCCAATAGTTATAGATATTGTAGGACAATCGAGGTCCTTACATTTCGTGGGCACCAATTGGGTAAGAGAATTGCTCATATTACTCGCTAAGAAAACTTTTTTGGGCACTTCAATTTTTCTTTTCCTAGTACACAAGTCCTTTAAAATTTTTGCATAGGAAGGAACTTGTTTGATAACATCTAGGAGAGGAATATTTGTGTTAACTTGTTTAAAAATGTCCACAATCTTCTCTATTTGGGGACTTGGTCTGTTGGCCCTCAACCTGTGTGGAAAAGGAGTTTTATCAATAAGGGTTGGGTCCAACTTTTGAGGAGAAGTTTATGGGGATGGAATGGATCCTAAAATTGGATTTGGGATGGTCGTAGATGGTAATTCCTTTAAGGAAATGAGCTGAGGGTTAGAGCCTAGTAGAAAACGGAGAATAGGCTCGGAAGAAGATGTTGGATTAGACGAAATAGGAGTAGAAGTAGTAACCAGGGTTTCATCAATATCATCAACTTCAACTTGTTCACTGACATTGTTATTCAGCACTCTTCGTGATCTCAACGTAGTTATGGCACTCACATTATGATTTTGAAGGATGAGATTCACGCTTTGCGAGTGGTCGGGATTTGGTAGAGGTTGAGATGGAAGTCTCCCTTTCTCTCTCTCACTTATTGCGGCATTAAACTATGCAAGTTGTGCTTCTATCAATTTTATGCTTTCACCATGGGAAGCAGTGTATTGTACTAACGTTTGGATAGAAGACGTTAAATTAGCCGTCGTTTGCGTGAATTGTTTAATGAATGTTTCTATGTTTCATTCGAGTGCAGAGATTTTATCGGCACCGGCAGTTGAAATATTATTATAAGGAGTAAAGTTGTTGGCCGGATTTTGAAGAGATTGCGGCTGAAAGGGGTGCTGAATTTGGTGTGGTGGCTGTTGCTGTGGAGGAAGCCTTTGATAGTTATTTTGTCTTGGGAACTGATTTTGATTTTTAGATTGGTTTTGATTCCAAGAAAAATTAGGATGATTCCTCCATCCTTGATTATATGTGGATGAATAAGGGTCATTTCTAGGTTGTTGCTAAAAAGCAGCATTGGTTTGTTCATGACCTTGAGATGGAGGATTCAAAGGACATTATTCCGTTAAATGTGATGGGTCAAAACAACAACTACACACGGTTTTGGGGAACGTAAATTGGTTTAGGGAGGTTGGCGAGACTTTTTTCCCGATAGCTTCGAGTTTCTTTTGCATCGCGGCCATTTCGGCTTTCACTGCGATGGAAATATCGAGCTAATGAATACCTGCCCTAGATGAAGATGATGTTGGTCTAGCGCTCTCCCATTGTGAGGTTTGTTTGGAGAGATCTTCCAGAAATTGCCAAGCTTCGCGATCATCTTTTGACATGAAATGGCATTGGCAAATGGTTTCAAGCATTTGTTTCGTGGCTGGATTAACACCCTCATATACAATTCGTAAAAGTTGCCATCTATCAATTCCATGATGAGGGCATTGTAAAAGAAGATCCTTAAACCGTTCAAAGCATTTTCAGAATGGTTCGTGGGGAAGTTAGGTAAATTGGTTAATCTCGCTTCGAACACGGGCGGTTTTGTGACTCGGATAAAATTTCTTAAGGAATGCTATAATGAATTCGTCCCACTTAGCGATAGAATGTGCGGAAGTGCTATAAATCCATTTTTCTGCTAGGCCGCACAAGGTAAAAGCGAGAAGACGTAATCGCATAGCATCCACTGAAAGTTGTGTTGTGCTCATTATTGAACATTCGTTTTCGAATTTGGTTATAAAAACATATGCGTCTTCGGATTCAAGCCCGTGGAATTTGGGCAACAAGTTGATGAAGTGGGGTTTAATTTTGAAATTACGCCCATTGGCCGGTGGAAGAGACAGACAAGTATGAAGGGGTCCACGTATGGGGTAGCATCTTTCTTGGAGACAGATGAGCAGTGGATTCTGCGTACCTACAGGTGGTGGCAGGGTGGTATCGTTAAATCCCGATAGAGATCCGTCCATTTCGGGAGAAGTGGTGGGTGAAGGGGAAATAGAAGATGAAGAAGTACTGACTTCGGAGTCGATAGCAAAAACGTGGACAAGACGGGCACTAGAATCTCGTGTCTAGCCGATCATGGACTAAATGGGTTTAGTCCACGTTGCAGCATATGATATGTGAGAAATATTTTTAAGAAGGTTTGTTTTTGAAAAAAGTTGGACTTGAGGCTTGACTCAACAAATCACAAAATGCATAATCAAACCCTAGAACTAGGGCCACCTAGGTTAAGTCACTAGACCGCTCCTAGACTTCCAAAGAATAAGTCGCAGGATCAATCCTCTACCATCTTTTTATCACTCTTGTGGCCAGGTAAGTGCCAGGTAAGTGGGAGGTATCTGCTATACGAATCGCCAAGATAGCGGGCTTAATTAAGTAACCACTTTTCTTAGTCACACTTGCCTAGACACTACAAGAGAAATGTGGATAAACGATAAATTACTCACGACCCTCCTCTGTCCTAATTGAGCCCGACGGTCCTTAGAGGCTTAGTCCAGATGTTTTTTAATTAATGTAGGGTGAGAGTATGCTCGTCTTCTGATTTTTGGGGTTTAGAAAGGGTGATGAAATCCCCACATAATCTGAATTTGGGTTATTGCCCCATAATGTCCGGTTTAGATATGCACAAACAAACCGATAACAAAACACGCAAAAAAGATTTTTGAGCGGTGCTTTTTGCAAATAATCTTGCAGGAAAGATCAGATTATAGGAGCTTAGAGGAGAGAGAAAAATATTAGGAAATTACCTGAAAATTTTAGCACCGCAATTCTTCCAAGACACCGCGGTTCCGCCGCCAATTCCTTGTTCCCGCCACGGTTCCGCCGCAAGGTGGTAGGATCGGTTGCAAAATTTTCTTCAGTGCTCCCCTCTGCTCCTCTGGGCTACATTGAAAATCTCTGAATCTTTATTTCCTTGCTCCAGTTAATCCAGACCCTCTTGCAAAACTCGCACAATAATCGTTAAATACACAAGATGCGGTTTTGGTTCTCGTTTATAATATGTTTGCTGAATTTTATAAGAAATCAACCCGAATAACAAGAAAAAAATTATGACCGTCTCCCCGGCAATGGCGCCATTTGATTGATATGCTAAAAAGTGTATTTGTAAAGTAACCACAATCAAGACGGTGTCGCTAGTAGTTAGCCGCAATGAGTACGGGTTGTCCACAGGGAAACGCGGACTCTTTTCTTGGTTTAGACGAGTTGATTAAAGAAGGGTGATTGCTTGTCGTTACGGATATAAGATTTATAAAGACAAGGCTTTTAGGGTTCATAGGACTTAGTAGTAATGGATGAATAATTAAAAATGACTCCTTTTATCTTTTAATAATTTAAAACTAGATCGATAGTGATGAATGTATATTAGGGTTTCTTGGAAGAAACTAGGGTTTCCCCACTACTAACCTTTGTCCTTATATTGATCTCTATTCATGTCCAGCCCTTAACAAAACAAGTGTTAAACCAATCTCAAATGGTGGTCGTGACTAGCAATAAATTGGCAGCGTGTCTGATAAGGATGTTAACATTTATTTTGCTAAAGTTTATAGACTTTAAAATGTATAAAAGAGGTTAAAAGATTTTATCATCCATTGATTTACCCTATCCTACAAACCCCAGCAAGCTAGGAATTACTCACTCATGGTTTGAGATTTAGAAGAAAAGTTGATGAATAAAACCATGATTAAGATGCAGAAATTAAATGCAGGAATTAAATGCAAAAAGAATAATATAAACACTAACTTTATTAATCAACTATTGCATACAACTTTTGAAAGTAGAGTGCAAGAACCATAGTTGCTCTAGATCTCAATCCTATTAGAAGTAGATGACTAGATGATGATCACTCGGATGCGTAGATCGCTTTGGACCTCTTGATCTCTTCGGTGATGATTTTTAATGTGAAGCTCTTGGTCCTCTATATAGTGTAACACCCTAGTTCATTTATACCAATTCTATTTTGGGCATTTCTCTATTTATGGCTATATCTTGATTTATTGTGTTTTGGGTGCGAATAGTGTAATTGGTATCTGTGTTTGCATCCGACCCGACCCGCTTGCTGGAAACCAATCTTGATTCCTGTTTATGATTTATCCCGGCTAGTAATGAGGATCCATGCACTTTCAAGTTCTATGTCCAGTATACCTACATTATATTTGGCATCTGCATTTTTAATAATACAATTATAATCAAATAATATATTTAAAAAATATCTAGCATGGCCTGCATCATACACCTAACCTTGTCGTGGAATCCTCACATCTTGTTCTCGTTCTGTTTAGTGAAACGAACTCGTTTGGATCGCTACGTGCACGCTACGTGTATCCGTTCTTGGGGGTATGCATTTTCGTTACCCGGTTATCCTATTTTTGTTTTGGTTGATACGAATACTATCCGTATTTTCAAACCATAATTTTAGATCCAACCCGGACGTGTTTTGGACTATTTTGCATTATCCAAAATCTCAAATAAAATTAATATTATATTCTTATATGTATACAGTTTACATAGGTACGATTTTAACCAAATATATATTTTTAAATATTTTATATTTCCTAATCCTAACTATAACCTATCTTCTCTCTCTTCCCTATATATTTTACTCCCCCTCACGTCCTCTCTCTCTCATCAACATCCTCATCTTCTTCTTTTATTTTCCCCGCCTCACGAAACTAGCCCGTGCCCCTTGCTCGCCTCGTCGCCGTCGCCACCACCGCCGAATCCTGACCTCGATCACCTCCCTCTCTCCTCCTCTACCCTATGACGAGATCCCTACATCCGAGAACCCTCAACGCCCAAGAATCCAACAACCCTGCAGCACCCAAAGAATACCCTAACCCATCACCGGAGCTCTGACCCCTTGTCACCACCCGTCATCATCTCCCTTCACCTCTCTTCTTCTCCCCTTGCAAACACCCCAACCCAAGGTTCCCTTCTTTCCCCGACTGCACACCTAAGAACCCATTGCGGCCATCTTTCCTGTCCCCGTCGCCGGAGCCCCGACCACCTCGTCGGCCTCCCCTCATCCCCATCGCCCCGACAGCATTGCCTCGACCACATTATCCCCTCTCTCCAACCCCGGCAACCCACGATCAGCACCAAGCCCAACACAACCCATCACTGAGAAACTCTTCACCCCGCCTGTACACCCCACCTCGTCGGAGCTCCGACCCCGAAGACCTCATACCCTCGTCACCGACTCTATCTCTTCCACTCCTTTCTCTCCTTCACCCCAAAGATCCCGAGCAAGAACCCTGCAAAGAACCCGATCCCCGAGCCCAAGAACTTGCACACCGCGGCCACTGCTATCGCCGTGGATCTCGCCGTCGATGGCCCATCGTCGTCGTCGTCGTCTCGCCTGCCTCGCCTCTGTCCACAACCACCAAAACCTCAGTCCTTCTCTTCATTCTTCTTCTTCTTCTACTTCTTCTTCTCTTTCTTTTCTTGTTTCTTGGTTTTCTGGTCATCGCCGGAACCGTGCCGTCACCGACGATCCGGGCGACCCTATGGACGTTCCCAGCCAGCATGGTTGTGTTCTTGCTTTGCTTGGTTCAGTTCTATACGCGCGCGTGTGTATTGCGACGTTTGCCCGACGTCGGACGCAGCGTATGCACCCCGTCATGAGATCCGATCAGGCAAGTTTATCTTGCTACATGCTATGATATATATTTTGCATCCATATGAATAAAAATATCACATGTTTACTGCATTGTTCTTCCATGTTATCGTTTTACTGTTTTCAGATAGCCGTTCGCATCCGTATCATTTATCACATATATAGTCGCATGCAAGTTTAACTTGCTACATGCTATGATATATATTTTGCATCCATATGAATAAAAATATCACATGTTTACTGCATTGTACATCCATGTTACCGTTTTACTGTTTTCGGATAACCGTTCGTATCCGTATCATTTATTACATATCTTGTTGCATGCAAGTTTATCTTGCTACATACTATGTATTATATTTGCATCCATATTAATAATAATATTACATATTCATTGCATTGTGCATTCTATGTTACAGTTTTACAATATCCGTTCGCATCCGTACAGTTTATTACATATCTAGTCGCATGCAAGTTTATCTTGCTACATGCTTTGGTATATATTTTACATTCATGTGAACAATAATATTACATGTTATTTAGTTATGCATCCCATGTTACCGTTTTACCGTTTTACGATACCCGTATTGTATATTACGTAGTTAGTTGCATGCCGGAACCTGATTGCTTCATGTTACTGCTAGATTCATATACCATGCTAGTATGCATTATACGACTAATGAACTCATTATATGTTATCGCTGATTTCCATTCATGCATCCGTGCTTTTACCGTGATTCGATACTTGTACATTTTACTGTTGGGCATCTACTTGATACATATGCACCACATGACATGACCTGATACACTACTGCTTGACTTGATACCTAATCCTGTTACTAATGTCGACAACCCTGACTTATTGTCCCGATGGACGTTACCGTTGTCTGTATAGACAAAACCTGTACCTGCTTGAACCTGTGTCGGCATTAGCTCCAGATTTATCAATACTTGACTTGAACACATAACCTTGGGGTAAGGGGAAATCAATAATGACACCTGACTTGTAACTCAACAGTTCGACGCTTATACTAATCAGTTTTGGGGGCTAGGTCAGTCCCTCGATGTTGCTATTGACATCATTTGTCTGTACATGTTTCCTGTTTTGTGCTTAGCGGCACGTCTCGGATTCAGCCCCGAGAGTCTGGACCGTGGTCTCGGGTATGCACGGGATACTATTGAATTACATCGATGATTCTATCAAATTGATTTTAAAGACTTGAAAGTAATTAACCTAGTAGCATAGATTACTCACCGCATGCACATACACTTCATTCTTCCATATTCGTGTTACTGTTATACACTCATTACTGTTCATACTCATGTCTGCATATCTTGTTACCTCCTGATTATATTTTATTGTTTGATATTATGATGCACTGACGTCTGGGTTTTGCATGGCCCAGATCCTCTATCTCTTTCACAGGCTGATCAGGAGTATTTCCGCCGTCAGGCCGAGCAGTAAGGATCATGTTAGTATCTAATTTAGTTTAGTTTTATTGCCGTACTTTCATTTTCTGTTGTGAGCCCGTATTTGGGACGTACTTTCCAGACGTTATTGTTTATTGGATTTATTGCTTCCACATATTATTTCTTGACTCGTTTATTCTAGCATATGGACATGTACTAGATAGTTCATTTTATTTTATTATTCTTGATATCTTATAGACAGCCGTAATGTGACTGTGGAGGGATGTTTCCTAGCCACAGGTAGCATGGTTGGCTCTGTTACGTGCCGATCTTAGCACACTCTGGGACGCGGGGCGTGACATATAGTCCCAGAAACTAGAAACCCTAGATTCCATAAGTGAGGGTATGTAGGGTTCCTAGGCACCCTAGTGAGGTCTCCCAAGCCATCAACCATGGCAATTTCAAAAATTATGGTGCCTACAAACCCTAAAGTACGGATCGTTTGCTAGATGTCTAGGCGAAACATGAACTAGTTAACAATTAACTAAGGGAATACGGAAATACAACCTTTGTAGATCCGGTCCTCCACCTCCACGGCTCCGCAACGAGGTCGTCTCCGCTGTCCAAATCAAATCCGGGCTCTAGAGTCGGCTTCGTCGGAGAATGGGCAAGCTAGGTCGTCGATGTCCATGCCGAAGATGATCTACGTCGAAGCATCGCAAGATCAAGCTCTCACTTCACCAAGTCATGAAACTTGTGAAGAAAACACACTCTACTACTTGGCAAGAGGTAGAGGATGAAGAAATAGGAAGTGGGTAGACTTTAGAATTGGATTTCTCACTCAAATCATCAATCCACCATTGATGAGGTAAAGCTTTTCTTCTTGAAGTCAAGGAAGAAGAAGAAGAAAGCTTATGATAAGTTCAAAGAAAAAGAAAAGAAAATGAATTCTTATCATAATTTTAACCATAGTCAAGTGTAGAGAATGAATCATGGTTAGTGTGAATGGTTAGGGTTAAGGATGAGATAAGTATGGTTGACTTTATCAAAGCTTCATGAAGCTTCAACTAAACTCCAAATCTAGCAACCATTCTTTTCTCTTCTTTTCCAAAATGAATAAATAAATAAAGGAATAAATAAAGGAAATGAAACCCTAGCCATTCTTTTAACCATGGTTTGATTCTTTGCACTTAACCAAGTAAACATGTATCATCAAACATGATACAATCAAGTGCAGAAAATCATATCACATATGTAATGCGCACACCCGAGTGAGAAAATCCATTTAAAGTAAACCGATACTAGTTGATGCAAAGTAATATATCAAATATATAAATATGTATTAAATCATTAAATCAACACTTGATTCAATGACCCGGTTATGTCGCACACAACCGACTAGTATACAATATATCGGCTTATCGAATCAACGCTTGAATCGATAACTAGGTTATATCGCATACAACCATTCGATATATATTTATCGTGAGAATAGAATGCGGTATCACATACACGCATTATTCTCGGTCCCGCACATATCTCATATGCACTCCTATTTCGTTTCGCTTGAGCCAGGAAACCTCTGTGTAGGACTCTAAAGACTCGTCAATACGCCGGCAGCGGATGATGATCATATCAAACATCCACAAGCCGCAAGCGGTCTGCTAAACGTAACGGCCACCCGGGTATTGAGCGATCTGAAGATCGACGAGCAAGCCCGCTCACACTCCAGTGAATCCGACCAGTAACACTACCGTACAGTCCGGTCTGATCGTCTGATATGTCGCATATCTAGCCTAGGGGTGGTAAACGTCAGACCCCAATAGCTCAATAAGTCGTGTCGATATGAGGTCTATAACTGTTCGAGAAACTACTGGTAACACTTACCAGTAAATCTCAGCAACCCTGGCCAGGGATTTCCTGTTATAGCCAATCGAACACAGCGCAACATCAACTCCCTATACCGGGAGAGACGAATCCCCTCCTATCGCTCATTGCCTCCATGTGACTCGGGACTGTACCCAAAAACCACCGTTTTGCACGCCCTCTTGGACGTGGTAAGATGGAAATCAAAGCACAGTGGGAACCACACGAGACTCTATGACGATCTCGGGTCAACAGACTACTCTGTACCAGTGTCACCAGAGAACTGCCATCTGACGTGAGGTATAATACCATCTGGGAGTTCTCGGCGAGTCCGTCCAGTGTACCCAGTCTCTACTGAGCACCCGTATATCATCCCTGATGTCAAACACCGATGGATATGGGATCATCCATCGCCCATCTGTATGGGTCGAGAAGGTATACGCTAGTCTACTCTGGTATATCGATGCCCCGTCTCGATACACCCACGACTAGGGACTTTGAAGGATGTACTTATGGACTACCATGTCCCCACTAGTATGATCCGCATCATAGTCCAGGTAGTCAAGTACAGATCCTAAGGGCTTTACCAACATGTAACAGAGAGACAATCAGCATACACGTTAAGGTAAAGGGTAACCAGATAGCATACTATCATGTCGAGCAAGAAAGTCCTCCCTATATATGTCCCAGCATCCACTACAATATACATCCTATGTACAGTAATGGCCTCTAGGGCATACATATAACTAACAATCTCCCACTTGCACTAGAGCCATCTGTAGCAGTGGTTGTAGTATCTCATACTCAACCATCCCATAATAGTCTCTCTCTGGGAACAGGCCTTTGTGAGTGGATCCGCTGTGTTGTCCTCTGAGTCTACTCTCCTTACCTCGATCTCCCTGGAGATCAACCATCTCCATGATCAAGTGATACTGCCTTAGAATATGTCTGGATCACTGATGGGACGGACGTTCCTTGGCATAAGCCACAACTCCATTGTCACACAATGGGAGGAACATAGTTCATCTCATGAACTAATATACACCCAAACAGCCTCTTTGGTAGCATCTTAAGTAGCGATGTATCGTGCCTTTATCGTCTAGTATGTCACGGTATCTATCTTGGAACTCTTCCAACATACCGTCCCTTTACTGAGAGTAAAGACAATGCCTGCGACTGACACTCAGTCGTCTTTATCACCCTGGAACACTTCCAGTGATTCTCCCCAGGATCGATTGATATCTTCTCACTTCAACTAGTGAGAATCCGAACATCCATTTAGATCTATCTCATAGATCCAAAATCCAGGAGTTAGTAGGTATTATCATGATCCTATATGGAGAATCTTTGTGATAAGCGGAGATTGATCGAGCGTAGCATAAGAAACTCCTTTCTTATCGAAAGTATGTCATCCACGTACTCTACGAGGATCGTCACCATACTCCCTACTACCTTCTTGTTTATACAAGGTTCATCTACCATTTTGATGATGTCAACTTCTTTGACTAATTCATCAAAATAGACGTTCCAACTCCGCGATGCCTGCTTTAAGTCTATAAAGCATCTTGCACACGTTTCCGCTGCTCCCACTGTCTACGAAGCCCTCTGGCTGTGTACTTATAGACACTCTCTTCTAAATCATCATTTAGAAAAGCAGTCAAGACACCCAACCACCAGATATCGCAGTCATGGTATGTAGCCGTGGCAAGTAGGATCTGGATGGACTTAAGCATAGCTACTTGAAAAAGGTTTCATCATTATCCACGCCTGGTCTTTGACGAAAAGCTTTAACAAGTCTAGCTTTGAAAGTCTCAACTTTTCCATCTACACCAAGTAATCTTCTCAAGATATACTTGCTCCTGATGGGGATTTAACCCTTCAGATATTGCAACTAAAGTCCATACTTTGTTGGTGTATAAGGATTCCATCTCAGATCACTAAGCATCCAGCCATTCTTACAGAGTCTTACTCCTGATGGCCAGCTCGAAACTAGTTGGGTCATCATCTCATGATGCAATCCTCGCTCCCACTGTCATAGAGAAACCGAAGTATCTCTCAAGTGGGTGAGGAATCCTACTAGATCGGTGGAGAGGCTGAGGTTCGTTGGTATCTACTGAATACTTTGGTTCTATCAAATCATGTGCTGTAATTTATATAGCTGGAACATTTCCAGTTCTACATAACAGACCTTGCCTCGAGCTTGTCCGGATTTCGCTTTTAGACATAGGACGGACAATCCCCAAATCTTAACTAACTTAAGACATGGGCTCTTCCCTTTCCATATCACATATGAAGTGGTAGGTAACTGATTTGATTCGAACCCTATTCAATAGGTATGCAGCTTCTCAAGTGCATAACTCCCAAAAGGAAAAAGGTAACTCAGTAGTACTCATCATAGAGCACACCTTATCACATAGGGTGTGATTGCTCCGCCCCGATATACCATCGTGCTATGGTGTATTCGGAGGAGTAATGCTGAGAGAGAATCTCATTCTCCTTTAGAATAGTCTAGGAATTCCGTGCTCAAGTATTCTCCTCCTTGATCACATCAAAGGACATAATACTTATACCCGTATTTTGGTTCTCTACTTCTAACTTATATTCTGTGAATATCTCAAAAGGTTCGGACTTGTGTTTCAACAGGAACATAGGTCTGAAACTTGAGAGATTATCAGAGAATGTAACGAAGTACAAAGAACCGGTCTTAGCATGTGTAGACAGGGGACTTTGCATACATCCTCATGTATCATCCCAAGAGTTTAGTAACTCTTTCTCTGTTTCCAGTAAACGGAGCTATGGTCATCTTATCTTTGTGACATGACTGGCGAGTTTCACAAGATGTAAATTCAAACTGATTTAAATATGCATCTAAATGTAACTCAGCCAGTCGGGTCGCATTGATATGACCTAGTCTACAATACCTCAAGAAGGGTTCGTTCATTTCTGAACTCTTCCTCTTGTATATGTTCTGTATACTAAAGAACTGTAGTTTGATTTAGAACATTAACGCTTTTAGATAACGTGCCTGATCCGATCAACTTTTGATATAGGAAATGTTCAAAACATTATCCAACTATACAAAATTTTATCATTTCTTTACTAATAAAGAGATTGATATGATTTTGTATATCAGGTTCGGTATCTAACAACATTCGTTCAGAATCAATGTATTGGTAATACAGGGTGATAGTGACCAACAGACTTGGCTGCAACACTTGCCCCGTTTTCTGCCTCATGAAACTTATCACCCGTTCTCAGTTCTCTACCTATCTGTAGCCCTATGTAACAGATTACATATCTGGGATCCTGATCTGGTATCACATACCCAGGACGTAAAGGATACTGAGAAACAGTTCTCTGTAATGAACACACCCGAAGATGATGCATCATCATGCACTCTCCTCGTTTGGGCGGCACTGGAAATCTGGTATTCCCCAATTTCCTGCTCTGTCTTATAACAATTATAGGTTGGAGCGGGACCAACGTTCCCCAGCTCAGTATAACAAGCGGGTTCGGTCAATAATCCGTATTATTATCTTGATTAAGGCGTGATATGGTCGCTACCAGGAGAGAGAGAGAAGAAAACACTCAGCGTGCGCTCTGTCAAGAATAGATTGGTTATTATTTTATCTAATCAGGATGGCTCCCACTGCTTTTTATCAAATCTTCCTTCAAACCCTAAAAGGAAAGACTAGCCGGGATTAATTACACACTACAAGTTCGCCAATCTTTCAGCCAGGCCAGTGTCGGTACTTTGAGGGAGGTCCCCCGTGCTTTCGCACGAACCTAATTAATGTAAACCTCGTTTTCCCAGAGGCGTAACCTCGTTAACACCTTTCTAGACACCTACTTGATCGGCTAATTGTAATGTATAAAACTCTCCCAGGAGTAACTCTTACTCGCAGCGGGTATCGGGATCCAACTATCTCATAGAAGGTATGCAATCTCATTGCAAATTTCAACACTTGAAATTCCCGATAATGTTTTGCCCCTAACGTGCTATGACCTTGACGAAAGCCAACAAACCATAGCCCGCTAGTCAAGTTCAACCCGTACATTTCTTGATCGAATTAAACCCACCCGCACGACCCTTGACGAAAGCCAACAAAGCCGCACGACTACCCTAATCCAATCGCATCGTATGCTAGCAGATAAGCAGCATATAGCTACCGCACACTGCACCTTGACGAAAGCCAACAAATGCAGCACGAATACTATATACAACTTATCTGAAATGACGGAGGGCTACGACAGGTTTTTCTGAAAACCTATTGCGTAATGAACTTGATATCGTTGTAGAATCAAATGATTTTAAAATGGAGTGCTTTTGAGGCTTTTCTAGTTTTGCTAAAGGAGTCACTCCCGGTGAAGGGATCGTCGGTCCTTTCCTCGTCGAATGAGGTGCGGGATATATCACATATATCACTGTGCAAAGCAAAAACACTTAAAAGCAATCAAAAACAAACCGAGTGTGTAGCATCTGCCAGTTATTGCTAAAGGAGTCACTCCCGGTGAAGGGATCTCGGTCCTTTCCTCATCGAATAAGGTGCAGGATATATCACATATACCGCTGTGCAAAGCAAGAACTGTAGCTACCTGTTTTATTTTGAAATTCGATTCTACAACATCTTAGGTTTCTTTTAATTCATTAATCTCATTAATGAAGTCCCATCATTTAAGTACCTAATCATCACAGATAAATACGACGTACACTTATGCCATCCGCATTCGCCTCGATGTCCCCTCGTGCACCGTTAGGTTAGGTAACTAACGGTAGAGCAGGGCAGGGCTAGCACGGGTGTAAAACATAAGTAGCGTCTATATAATATATCATATATACTATATACTGTATCTATCAAAGAAACATCACATGTTCACATCACAGATATCGCAGCAGAAGAAATATATGAAATATTGGATATACTAGGACGTCCGTGTTTTTAATACGAGCCAGTATAAAACACGGATTCCACGGTCGCGATGAATAGCCAAACCCACACCCCTAGACCCCTACGAGAGCGGCAAGCAACCCTACCAATTCTGGAGTTAGGAGACCCGGACTCGACTCCTCGAGTTGGTCTCCCACTGGACTCCAGAACCCGGTTACTTGTGCTCCCCTCCTTGGGTCTATCCTAGTGCGGAAAAGTAAATAATATACAATAGGTGACAACTCCCGCAACCTGGAAGCGCCCCAATAAAAGAATATTACATACAAGTTTTTACATGAATGAAAATGAAAAACACTCATCTCACATAAAAACCCCCGGCTATTCAAACACGACGATCCAATATAACATATCCAGCAACACATAACATCACATGTCATCAACGTAAGTAAATATGCGCATCCCAATTGTCGTTGACATATAGCAACGAAACCGGCGATATCACATATTACACTTACGGTCACAGAAAAGAAAGTGTAAAACTACAACAGTTGGAATCCGCAATCTGCATAGACATCGCATGCCTAATCAAATGAATACCTTAGACATCACATGCCTAACAATTATAAACCCCGCATTTTAGTCTCATTATCGAAAACACTTTTCAATACTAAGTCGGGGAATTCAACAAGATTCCCGACATCCTGATCGAATGCTCGTCGCAAACTTCAGTAGACGGCCGCACCCCTGATACCGTCGACGAAGTGCACCAAGGCGGAACACCGCTACCGCGAGCACCCTGAGGGATGCTTTCGGCGACGGGGTTCTCCTACAGTCACTTGGTCGGGGCTATGGAGTGAGGCTGTCTATTAAGTTTACCCGGCGAGTATCCGCGTACGCTACGTGATTGCGACGGACTTTTGATCACATCAAAATTCCGTGGCAACCGATCAAGTGAGACTAAACTGCTATGTTTATAACATCCATTTAGTTATCATATAACTTATTGTGAATTCCAATTATTGTATCCCATTCCGGATAAATAGAAAATGTTAAACTTTCCGATCGAACATTCTAACACCCAAGTTTTCCCGATACAGATCAACACATGAAACTAGTCTAACAACATTCAGTTCGTACCTCAGTACCAACGGTCCAGCCGTAGAAGGGTCAAGCCAACGCCTCACATGTGGCACGCCGTACTGCCCCAAACCCGAAGGTTCAAAGGGCAGTTCAAGACGGTCACATAATCGAGTTAAGGTTTGTGTCTTCTAGAGGGACCATCGCGTTACTTGCACTACTTAGAACGTCGTTAAACTACGGAAAAATCCAACACTTGGAAATTTCCCGACAGGGGAAAAATTGGGTATTTATATCCGGTCGAACTTTTTAACATATTCTAAAATTTATCCGGAAAGCCACACAGACAAAATTTGATACCCCGATCGAAACACCGAATCCCCAAAACAACTGCAGAAAATTCAACTCTTGAAAAATTATCAAAAATACCCAGGAAAACCAGAACAGCATACTATGAATTACTGTAGAAATTTGGATGCCAGAAACGACAAAATGGCCGCGCTTGCGCCGCACGAGCCAAGCTCGTGCCGCGGAAGCGCGGCTCACTGTTGGAATTAGGCAGCCGAATTTTACAGTCTTTCTTAGAATTGCCTGCTGATTTTTATGAATATTTTTAATGTTTTAAAATCCCAGATTTTAAAAATTGTACAGAGAGCATGTTTTGGGTTTCGGTTTTGTGTCGTTCGGACTTCAAATTCCGTCTACGCTTCGCCTAAGGCTCTAGCTAGGCTCTGATACCACTGTAGGGTTCCTAGGCACCCTAGTGAGGTCTCCCAAGCCATCAACCATGGCAATTTCAAAAATTATGGTGCCTACAAACCCTAAAGTACGGATCGTTTGCTAGATGTCTAGGCGAAACATGAACTAGTTAACAATTAACTAAGGGAATACGGAAATACAACCTTTGTAGATCCGGTCCTCCACCTCCACGGCTCCGCAACGAGGTCGTCTCCGCTGTCCAAATCAAATCCGGGCTCTAGAGTCGGCTTCGTCGGAGAATGGGCAAGCTAGGTCGTCGATGTCCATGCCGAAGATGATCTACGTCGAAGCATCGCAAGATCAAGCTCTCACTTCACCAAGTCATGAAACTTGTGAAGAAAACACACTCTACTACTTGGCAAGAGGTAGAGGATGAAGAAATAGGAAGTGGGTAGACTTTAGAATTGGATTTCTCACTCAAATCATCAATCCACCATTGATGAGGTAAAGCTTTTCTTCTTGAAGTCAAGGAAGAAGAAGAAGAAAGCTTATGATAAGTTCAAAGAAAAAGAAAAGAAAATGAATTCTTATCATAATTTTAACCATGGTCAAGTGTAGAGAATGAATCATGGTTAGTGTGAATGGTTAGGGTTAAGGATGAGATAAGTATGGTTGACTTTATCAAAGCTTCATGAAGCTTCAACTAAACTCCAAATCTAGCAACCATTCTTTTCTCTTCTTTTCCAAAATGAATAAATAAATAAAGGAATAAATAAAGGAAATGAAACCCTAGCCATTCTTTTAACCATGGTTTGATTCTTTGCACTTAACCAAGTAAACATGTATCATCAAACATGATACAATCAAGTGCACAAAATCATATCACATATGTAATGCGCACACCCGAGTGAGAAAATCCATTTAAAGTAAACCGATACTAGTTGATGCAAAGTAATATATCAAATATATAAATATGCATTAAATCATTAAATCAACACTTGATTCAATGACCCGGTTATGTCGCACACAACCGACTAGTATACAATATATCGGCTTATCGAATCAACGCTTGAATCGATAACTAGGTTATATCGCATACAACCATTCGATATATATTTATCGCGAGAATAGAATGCGGTATCACATACACGCATTATTCTCGGTCCCGCACATATCTCATATGCGCTCCTATTTCGTTTAGCTTGAGCCAGGAAAGCTCTGTGTAGGACTCTAAAGACTCGTCAATACGCCGGCAGCGGATGATGATCATATCAAACATCCACAAGCCGCAAGCGGTCTGCTAAACGTAACGGCCACCCGGGTATTGAGCGATCTGAAGATCGACGAGCAAGCCCGCTCACACTCCAGTGAATCCGACCAGTAACACTACCGTACAGTCCGGTCTGATCGTCTGATATGTCGCATATCTCGCCTAGGGGTGGTAAACGTCAGACCCCAATAGCTCAATAAGTCGTGTCGATATGAGGTCTATAACTGTTCGAGAAACTACTGGTAACACTTACCAGTAAATCTCAGCAACCCTGGCCAGGGATTTCCTGTTATAGCCAATCGAACACAGCGCAACATCAACTCCCTATACCGGGAGAGACGAATCCCCTCCTATCGCTCATTGCCTCCATGTGACTCGGGACTGTACCCAAAAACCACCGTTTTGCACGCCCTCTTGGACGTGGTAAGATGGAAATCAAAGCACAGTGGGAACCACACGAGACTCTATGACGATCTCGGGTCAACAGACTACTCTGTACCAGTGTCACCAGAGAACTGCCATCTGACGTGAGGTATAATACCATCTGGGAGTTCTCGGCGAGTCCGTCCAGTGTACCCAGTCTCTACTGAGCACCCGTATATCATCCCTGATGTCAAACACCGATGGATATGGGATCATCCATCGCCCATCTGTATGGGTCGAGAAGGTATACGCAAGTCTACTCTGGTATATCGATGCCCCGTCTCGATACACCCACGACTAGGGACTTTGAAGGATGTACTTATGGACTACCATGTCCCCACTAGTATGATCCGCATCATAGTCCAGGTAGTCAAGTACAGATCCTAAGGGCTTTACCAACATGTAACAGAGAGACAATCAGTATACACGTTAAGGTAAAGGGTAACCAGATAGCATACTATCATGTCGAGCAAGAAAGTCCTCCCTATATATGTCCCAGCATCCACTACAATATACATCCTATGTACAGTAATGGCCTCTAGGGCATACATATAACTAACAGGGTATACCGTTAAAATCCAAACTACAAAATCTCAAATACTACGGCTACTAAGCCGCCACGGATACCCCCCTTTTGCTGCCCTTCCGCCGCAACATTGTGGAATTAGGATTAGGGATTTCTTCTGGTCTCTTGTATTGCCATGTGGAGATCCTCTTGATACCTATATTCTGAGAATAATGCTCTGAGTTTATGCCGTTGCTAAATCTTACGATTTGCTTCCATATTCTGGCAGATTTGATTCCGATATCCCGATTTAACTCGGATCTCTTGGATTCCAGACCTGAGCTGATATCTGCATAATATCTCAAATCAAAGTGTTTAGTAGTATTTAGTATTTTTGAGATATTATCCTAACCATTTTATATGATATTAAATCTTAAGAATATTGATTAGGAATATTTGATATGATATGCATATTTTAATCACTAAGATTTCATATAAATATTACATGCATGTATTTTCCCTCATTATGTTAATTATAATGTAGAAATATATGATAATAAGCTTTTTACACTTAAACCTTCATATGTTATATAATTACAATAAACACCTTTTAGTACTTAACAATAATAGAGAAAATGTTCATTTAAATGTGCAATATTTTAGACTAATCACCTAAGAAATTTGGCAGGTTCTTCAAGAGGCAATTACAGAGCTGGCGGCTCTCGATAAAGCTGTCACTTTTACGCGCGAACTGGTTGAGGCTCACAAGACCGCTGAGAAGAAGCTTGAGCACCGGTTTTCTTTGTTTCAACAGCAACAAGCACAGGTAGGGGCTCAGCTTGCGGCGCTGCTAGGGCTTGAGGCGGAGGTTCGGCAGAAAAACGACGATCTATCTGGCTTATTGAACCATCTGCCGTTTTAAAATTTTTGTCGCCGTATATATTTCTTCTTTTTTCTATCTTTTATTCATTTTGGTTTATGAATAAAAGACATATTTTATTTCAGCTTGCACTTCTCTATCTTTTGATGTCTTGATTTGGCGTGAAGTAGTTTATGTACTCATTTCGGAGTTTGCAGTTTATGTACTCATTTCAAAGTTTCTAGTTTATGTACTCATTTTGGAGTTTGTAGTTTATTCACTTATTTCGGAGTCTCTAGTTTATATACTCGTTTCGGAATTTGTAGTTTATTCACTCATCTCGGAGTCTCTAGTTTATGTACTCATTTCGGAGTCTGTAGTTTATTCACTCATTTCGGAGTCACTAGTTTATGTACTTATTCGGAGAGTTTTTTTGGTTTACCTTCCTTGGGTTTACAGGCAAACTTGTCTTAAATTTATATGTGGATAACCCCCATTCTTTACGACAGGGGTCTGTTAGATTTGTGGTACTAGGGTTTTAGTCCGTGCTATCGTCGCATTGGCTGATATATTCCTCGATATACAGTCTTTAAGCCGCTGTTCGAGTAGCCCCGTGACTGTCATGTCTTTAATCCTTTCGGGGGCTGGACAAGACGTTTTCGAGTAATCTTCTTAGGTCATATTACCGTCGGAAGAGCAAGCGTAAGGAATTTGACATGACTCTTTTTCCTTGAGGTTAGGCTTAATTTGGAGTCTCGATGAGTCATAACCACACCCTTCTAGGGTGGGATGATCTCCAATGGTCTTTTAGGCTTTATATGAGTTGACATCAAAACCCAAAGCTAGAAATATGCCGTCACTTTGTTTTTCTTTTGTTTTGACGATGTCGCGCCGATTCTTTACTGAAATAGGGTAGACATCTGTAGGACCTCTATGCTGAATGCATTGCAATTGAAGTCCGGAGCTAGGAATATGCCATTGCTCCAATTTCATCTGATAGCTGCGTCCGCATCCTGCTGAAATGAGAGGGAAACGCCAAGATAGTCCCTAGGTTGTATATGTACCATCGAGACTTGGAGCTAGGATTTTGCCATTACTCTATTTTTGCTTTGACCCTTAGGTCTTTTGTTGACATTGGATCTGCATCCTGTTGGAATGAGCAGGAATGCCTGGATAGTCTCTAGGTTGTATACGAACCGTCAAGACTTGGTTCTCCTTTTGACGAAGCATTGTGAGAGAATATGGTCCCTTTCCCTTTATTTGTGACCATGGATCGTATACAAGAGTCAATATGGATATACTTGCAGGGCATAAGAATTTTTTTTGTTTTATTTTTTATTTCCTTGATGCTCTATCTTTTCAGTTTTCATATCGCGAAATCACAATTGCCCAATCATTTCGGCTATTTTTCGCGGTGCCCAATCATTTCGGCTATTTTTTATTCACTCGCTGCTTTTTATTGCGAGCTGCCTAAACATTTTGGCTCTTTTTTTATTTACTTACTGCTTTTTACTGCGAGTTGCACGAACATTTTGGCCTTTTCTTATATGCATATTATTTGCTCGCTGATTTTTGTCGGGAGTTGGGGACTTGGGCCCGATACCCATTGTAGCATCATCATCACTGCAACTGGAATATTGGCAGGAGCGAATCATCATTTGCCATGAGAGGACTTGAAATTTGATACTTATTTAGGCATCAATATCGCTTCAACCGGGATGTTCCCTGGAGCGAATCATCATTTAACTTTGTTAATTTGGTCAAAGGTGGCTTAGCAAATAGGGTTAGGATCCTGTCGACTAAGGGTTTTTGACCTTATGAACCCTAAATGTCTCATAAAAGTGTTTCTCCCTACAAGTTGTGAGGATCTTGTAGGTGTATTTTTCTCATTAGGAATCGTGGGGATTCCTAAGTGATATTTTCTCTTGTAAGTCGTAAGGATCTTTCAAGAGTATTTTCTCCTTATAAGTCGAGAGGACTTATAAGTGTCGTTCACCACATGGGGATATTTTTCGCCATTAGTGGAACTTGGTGGGGGGATTTATATTTATGCCCGTGGATTGTATACAAGAGTCGATATTGGACCACTTGTAGGGCAATATTGGGGGAATATGACGGCTTAAGAACATGTTTAGATCCATGTAAATTAAGGCTTTAGAATCCTATAAGCCGTGAGGGTCTCATAGGGGAAATTCTTCTTACGAGTTGTGAGGATCTAGTAAGTGTAATTTCTCCTTAGGAATCGTGGGGATTCCTAAGCGTGCTACTCCTTTGTGAGTCGTAAGGATCTCACGCAGGTGTTTTTATATATATATATATATTTTTAACGAGATTGCGCCCTATCGGGGTTTCGCGAAGCTCGCTTGCAGTCATGCTGTTTTTACTCACGGCGCCCTTTCGGGTTTTCATCGGCGCCCATTTTTCTTGTGGACATACCGTTTTTTTGTAATGGAATTCTCGAGAGTAATTTTGCCGCAAGTGCCCATCTGTTTGTGTAAGCCGATGTCGCGCACCCCGCTGTTCGCGGGGAGGTGGAATTTTCAAAAACAATGATGTTTGACTACGCAACACCGGCTAAAACTCCAGGATCTTTACTAAAGTCTTAACTAGCTAATCTATCTAAGAGGTTTAACTACTCTGTTAGAATGGTTATACCTCCAAGATATGGTCCTTCGGGTCTTTTAGTGCTCCTCTCCAAGGCTCATCGGTGATCGGATCGGGCAAGCTCTATCGGCCTTCTTGCTTCAAAAATGATCCACTGCGAGAGAATGTGCTCTAAGTTTCAAACTCTAAATGAGGTAACTAAGGTAGATGGTTCACTAAACAACCTAGCCTAGGAGATGTGGAAAGTCTAATGGATTGTTTGTCTTACTAAACCCTTGGCTCACAACACATGTGAAGGTTATGGTTTAGTTAGAGCAAGAAGGAGATGGAGGAAACCTAGAGAGCTCAAGGAGAGAAACTCAAGAAAATCTCAAGAGAGAAGAATGAATCATCAAGAAAGCTAAGTGTGGAGAATGGCTCATATATATTTTCTCATCTCACTTGTTGAACCATGGATAGATAAACAATAGAATATAGCACCCATGCCTCAATACTGATCCCAAACCAAATAAAATAATACTTGAGCCATTTCTCACACCATGCTAGCAAAGTCTCCTCCATTTCCACCTCATTAATCCATTTAGAAAATGTATAATACAAATAATGAGGTGGCACCTTCTAGAAGCATGCCTTAACAAATTACAAGAATGCCCCTCTCACTGTATATACATACCCGTATCCGTATTTTGAAAAATATGGATACAGCGAGATGATAACAATCCAATAATACAATACTAGGATCCGGCTTAAATAAAAGCCCACTAGTATTGTCTGTCCGATCAGCATCCGTGTACAAGTACACGTATATGATCGAAGCCCAGTCGTAAAACCATATGACGTCTACATCAATTTCCTGAAGCAGGGAAACCCTATGTGTGGGACTCTAAAGGCTCGATAGTACGCTGGCAGTGGGTTTAACCATAAGCCGTCAGCGGTACTAGCTGCACGTAACGGCTACCCAGGTATCTGTCGATAAGAAGACCGATGAGCAAACTCACCTAGAATCCTACTGAGCCTATCGGTGACAATCTCCGTACATTCCGGTCTGTTCATCTGAGATACTCGCATATCCGCCTAGGGGGATGGTAAACGTCAGACCCCTAACAACGTGATAAGTCATGCCGGAGGAGAGCCTAATACACCATGAGAAACTACTGGAGTACCTTACCAGTATTTCTCGACTGCCCTGGCCAGGGACTTTGTGTAATGGCTTTCCGAACACCGCGTGATATCAACCCCCAATACCGGGAGAGACGAATCCTATCTGATCGCTACTATCTCCAAGTGCTTCGGGACTACACCCAACTACTACCTATTTGCACGACTCCTTTGAGCGTGGTAGGGTAGTAATCAAAGTGCAGTGGGAACACACTCGAGACGAAGTAGCGATGGAAAGTCAACGGACTAAGCTGTACTCATGCTACCTGGGAACTGCTATCTGACGATAGGTATATTACCAACCAGCAGTTCCCGACGAGTCTTGTCCAGTGTAACGCACAACCCAGTGAGCACCTGCATACCTTCTTTAGTACGTCGTACTAATGGCCGTGGGACAGACCATATCCCTTGCTGGGATGAGAAGCGTATACACTAGTCTACTCCGGAGTATCGATGCCCTCTCTCGATAATCCAACGACTAGGGACCTGTATAAGGATGTGCTTATAGACTACCCAGCCCCCACAAGTGTGACTGCCATCACAACGCTAGTAGTCAAGCAAAGATCCTAAGGGCTCTACCAATATGTATAAGCGATATGCTAAAAGAAACACATGCACATATTGAGGTAGAATCAAACCAGGTAGCATACTACCATATCGAGCAAGACTGTTATTAAAACCGTGAAATATCCTAAGCATCCAATATATAGTATACAATCCAGTATGATACAATAATGGCCTCTAGGGCATATATCACTAACAATCTCCCACTTGCACTAAGGCCATGTATTGGCATATTGTAGACCTATCATCTCGATTAGCCGCTCGAATTGTGTCAGAGGGATGGCCTTTGTGAGTGGATCTGCAGTGTTGTTATCTGTCTCTACTCTCTGCACCTTAATCTCCCATCGATCAATGATCTCCCTGATTAGGTGTAACCGCCTCAGGATGTGTCTGGACTTCTTTTGGGACCTTGGTTCCTTCGCCAAAGCTATAACACCGTTTTTGTCACAATACAGCGGTATTGGATCAACAATAGATGGAACCACCTGAAGCTCTGTCACGAACTTCCTGATCCAGACTACTTCCTTTGCGGCATCATAAGCATCAATATACTCCGCTTTCATAGTCGAGTCAGCAGCGGTTTCCTGCTTGGAGCTCTTCCAAACAACCGCCTCTCTATTGAGGGTAAAGACATGACCCGACATGGACTTAGATTTATCCTTGTCACTCTGGAAGCTGGAGTAGGCGAAGGCCTCGATCTGGAGGGCTTCCTTGCCGTACACCAAGAACATCTCCTTAGTCCTTCTCAGGTACTTGACAATGTTCTTCACTGCTATCCAGTGCTTCTCCCATAGGTTCGACTGATACCGGCTTACAACGCTCAGGGCGTATGCTACATCTGGTCTGGTACACAACATCTCATACATTATAGAGCCTACCGCTGAAGCGTAGGGTATAATAGACATGTGAGCCCTTTCCAAATCAGTCTTGGGAGATATCTCTTTGGAGAGGGTGATTCTTTGACAAGCCGGTAGATTACCGCGGTTAGAATCTTCCATACTGAATCGTTTCAGTATGGTGTCGATGTACCTTGACTGTGAGAGTCCCAACATCCGTTTAGATCTATCACGATAGTTCTGGATCCCCAGAATGTAGGAGGCATCACCCAGGTCCTTCATGGAGAACCTCTGTGACAAGAATCCCTTAACTGATTGTAGCATAGGAATGTCATTTCCTATCAAGAGAATTTCATCCACGTACAGGACGAGAAATACTACAGTTTTCGCTACAGTTTTACTATATATGCATGGTTCATATGGATTTTTTATAAAGTCGAATTCCTTGACCGTCTCATCAAAACAGATGTTCCAACTCCGCGATACCTGATTTAGTCCATAAATGGACTTAAGCAACTTGCACACTTTCCTGCTGCTCCCACTCTAAATGACACCCTCCGGCTGATCCATATAGATGCACTCTTTTAAATTTTCATTTAAAAAAGCGGTCTTTACGTCCATCTGCCAGGTTTCATAATCGTGGAAGGCAGCAATGGCAAGAAGAATCCAAATTGATTTGAGCATAACCACTGGAGAAAAGGTTTCATCATAGTCCAAACCTGGTCTTTGACGAAAACCTTTTGCAACAAGTCTAGCCTTATAGGTTTCAACCTGTCCATCTACACCAATCTTCTTTCTGAAGATCCATTTGCAGCCTACGGGTTTTACCCCTTCTGGAGCAAAGTACAAAGTCCATACTTTGTTGGTGTACATGGACTCCATTTCGGTCCGCATTGCATCCAGCCATTTTACTGAGTCTCTGCTCTGAATGGCTTGATGGAAGCTAGTTGGCTCATCATCGTCGATGATGCAATCCTCTCTATCCCCGTCTATGAGAAAACCGTAGTATCTCTCCGGCGAATGAGACTGCCTACTAGTTCTACGAAGTGGAGTGGGAGTGTCCGGTTCTTTTGAAACGTTTGGTTCTACCATGCTTTCATTAATTGTCTGTGGTTCTATAATTTCTTCCAGTTCTATTGCGCTCCCACTTATCTGATTTTCTAAAAATTCAGTTTCCAAGAAGTGGGCATGCCGAGAAACAAAAACTTTTTGTTCCTCTGCGTAATAGAAAAGATACCCCATTGGAGTTCTTTGGGTATCCCACAAACATACACAATACTGAGCGTGCCTCGAGCTTGTCTACATGACGCTTTTTAACAAAAGCTGGACATCCTCATGTCTTAAGGTACTTAAGATAGGGTTTCTTCCCACTCCACATCTTATATGGTGTGGTAGGTATTGACTTAGTAGGAACCTTGTTCAAAAGATATGCAGCTGATTCTAGTGCATAGCCCCAGAAGGATCGTGGTAACTCAGCACTACTCATCATGGAATGAACCATATCCAATAGGGTTCTGTTCCGCCTTTCTGATACACCATTGTGCTGATATGTGTATGGAGGAGTAAGCTGAGAGAGAATTCCATTCTCTTTTATGTATCCCAGGAACCCGGCACTTAAGTATTGACCACCTCGATCAGATCTCACTGTCTTGATACTTTTGCCGGTTTGTTTTTCCACTTCATTCTTGTATTCCCGGAACTTCTCAAAGGCCTCGGATTTATGTTTCATCAAGAATACATGTCCATACCTTGAGAAATCGTCCGTAAAAGTAATGAAGTAGGAATAACCGCTTCTTGCATGTGTAGACATTATACCACACATATCGCTGTGTATGAGTCCCAAGAGCTCGCTCGCTCTTACTCCATGTCCAGTGAACGGAGTCTTTGCTATCTTTCCTTTGAGACATAATTGACAAGTTGCATAAGACCGATATTCGAACAGATCCAAATATCCCTCTCTATGTAACTTCGTCAACCGTGTTTCATTAATGTGACCCAGTCTACAATGCCACAAGAAAGCCTGATTTAATTCCGGAGACTTTCTTTTAAGTGTGTTTTGAACGTTGAAAACTTGAGCTTGATTCAATACGTATATGTCGTTATCTAATGTACCTGACCCAATCAAATTTTGATTTAGGTGGATGTGTACTGCATCGCTTATAAATGTAAAATTATATCCTTCCTTAGAAAGTAAAGATACAAATATGATATTACAGGCCAGACTTGGTACATGCAAACAGTTACGTAGAATCAATATCTGCCCACTTGTCAATCCTATGTGATATTCCCCTATGGATTCAGCGTCCACGCTCATTCTGTTAGTAACTCTGAAAGTCATATCACCTGCCTTGATATCTCTAGGGTTTCTCAAAGCCTGTAATTAATTACAGATATGAGATCCTGATGCGGTATCTAGTACTCAGGAAGTAGAGTTAATAGATAGACAGTTTTCAATTACAAACACACTCGCAAAAGAAGCCACAACGTGCTTCGAATCCTGGCTTCTAGTTTTCTAAGCCCTGCAGTCCTTCTGACAATGCGCTTTCCCGTGACTACAAAGACATTCCTCCTTCCCTACTACTAGCCCCGAATCTTTTGCCCTGCCCTTTTCCTCTATCTTACTGACACCGTTTATCTGCTTGGTGGAGGCCTTCTTCTTCTCTCCCTTGGATTTTGCCTTGGATCTAGAAGAGGAAGATCCCCAATAAGCAGAGCGGGTGTCTCCCTGGATTCCTTCAGGGCGCCCTCTGAGTTCCTCAATAAATTGAGGAGACTTGGAAGTGTAACTTCTTAACTTTAAATTTTGCAATTCAAGATAAACTGGGCGTAGGTGGAGGGTAAGGACTGTAGAATTAAGTCAATGCATAATTCATTCTCCAATGTGGTCCCATGGTCCGTGAGCTCTTCAAAGTAGCTACTCATTATAAGGATGTGGTCCCCTATAGAAGACCCGACAGCCAACCTCACTTGAAGCAATATCTTCGAGGTCTCATATCGACGAGATTGCTCTCCATATAAAATTTTGGTATGGTGGAAGATGGAAGCTAACTCCATCTTCTCGTGCTGCCTCTGGTGTTCACTATCCATTGAGGCTAACACGAGGCACTTGGCTCTCGCATAATCCTTTTCCCATGTCAGACAGATATCTATATCTGCGATGGTGGAACTTGGACCTGGGACGACGGGGGGTTTTGTAGTTAGGAGGTAGTCTAGCTTGTCACGGTAAGTGCTATCTGGACATAACTTAGCCAATTAATATAGTTCAGCTCAGTCAATTTATTATCTAATAACCTATGTCTGGTCATAGTGGTCGCTGCAAATAGGAGAGAGAGAAGAAACACTTAGCATGCTGCTTTTGCAAGTTTAGATTGGTTATTAGTTTCTCTAAACAGGATGGCTCCCACTGTTTCCTCAAATCCTTCCTCAAACCATAAAAGAAGAATTAATCAGGATTAATCTCACTTTTACAATTCTTGCTTAACCTTTCGGCCAGGCTAGTGTTGGTACTTCGAGGGAGGTTTTCCAATGCTTTCGCAAAGTTCCTTAATTATATAAGCTCTTTTCCCTGGAGGCGTAGCCCCGCTAACACCTTTCTAGACACCTACTTAGTTTATATCACTGATCGTTTAGTGAAAAAATCTCCCGAAGAGTAGCGCATACTCACAGTAGGATCGGGATCAAAATATCATTGTGTGATAACTAAGAAGGAAGCCTACCATGATTATCATACTCCAAATGGTATGCAACACTAGCAAGTTTCAGTACCTTAGAAACTCCCGATGTGGATTTTTTGCCCCATGTTCTTATGACCTTGACGAAGGCCAACAAATCATAAGTCACATGTCAAGTTTTACCAGTCATTGTCCAGGTTAATTTGAACCCATTCGTACATACCCTTGACGAAGGCCAACAAAGTAATATGACTGTCCCAAACCAACACATCTATTTATGCTACATATGAATACCCAGCAGCTACCAATCACTATGCCTTGGTGATGGTCAACAAACATAGATTGAATACTATTGAATATTCATATTAAATGACGGAGTTCTACGGATGGTTTTGGCGAAACTGTGAACGTAGTGAACTTGATATAGTCGAAGGAACAATGATAGATTTTTAAAAGGAGTGGTTTAAGCTCCGCATTTAAAATTGCTTTTTGAAGAAAACCGAGTGGTTTTGAAATTGTTCTAATGATTAAGCTTTGGTTTGTTTTATCTTTACATTAATCAATGTTAATGCGGTCCCATCATTTATAAATTCTATCATTGCAGCAAAACAAATGAAAATACAATGTACGCTTATGCCATCCGCATTCGCCACCGGGCCCCGTCTTACACCGTTAGATTACTTAACTAACGCCAGAGCGGGGGCCGGACTAGCGCGGGTGCAAAACATAAGAACCTCCTATTAGTTGTATGTATGCCCTAGAGGTCATTATTGTACATATGATGTATAGTATAGTGGATGCTTGGACATATATAGAGAGGACTTTCTTGCTCGACATGATAGTATGCTATCTGGTTGCTTTTTATCTTAACATGTATACTTGTCTCTTGATACTGTCTCTGCAGGGTTCCTAGGCACACTAGTGAGGTCTCCCAAGCCATCAACCATGGCAATTTCAAAAATTATGGTGCCTACAAACCCTAAACTACGGATCGATAACTAGATGTCTAGGCGAAAAGAAAGCTAGCTAACAACTTAGCTAAAGAGAATACGGAAATACAACATTTGTAGATCCGGTGCTCCACCTCCACGGCTCCGCAACGATGTCGTCTCCGCTGTCCAAATCAAATCCGGGCTCTAGAGTCGGCTTCGTCGGAGAATGGGCAAGCTAGGTCGTCGATGTCCATGCCGAAGATGATCTACGTCGAGGCATCGATGAATCAAGCTCCACCTTCACCAAACCGTGAAAAGTTGTGAAGGAAACATACTCTACTACTTGGCAAGAGGTAGAGGATGAAGAAATAGGAAGTGGGTAGACTTTAGAATTGGATTTCTCACTCATTTCCAACAATCACCATTGATGGACCTTGCTTTTCTTCACTTGAAGAATGAAGAAGAAGAAGAAAGATATTATGATAAGTTAATAGAAAAAGAAAAGAAAATGAATTCTTATCATAATTCTAACTAGAGTTAAGTGTAGAGAATGAATCATGGTTAGTGGGAATGGTTAGGGTTAAGGATGAGATAAGGATGGTTGACTTGAACAAAGCTTCATGAAGCTTCAACTAAAGAACAAAAGAAGCCACCATTCTTTTTCTCATTCTTTTCCAAAATGAATAAATAAATAAATAAAGGAAAAGAAACCCTAGCCATTCTTTTAACCATGGTTTAATTCTTTGCACTTAACCAAGTTAGCATGCATCATCAAACATGATACATACAAGTGCACAAAAACATATCGCATATGCAATGCGCACAATCCAAGTGAGAAAATCCGTCTAAAGTGAACCGATACTAGTTAATGCAAAGTAATATATCAAATATATAATTATACATTAAATCATTAAATCAACACTTGATTCAATGATCCGGTCATGCGCACATAACCGACTGGTATCATTAGTAACATCTTATCGAATCAACACTTGATCCGATAACCCGGCTATATCGTATATAACCGATCAATGTCACATCGCGAGAATCGAATACAGTATCACATACTCGTATTATTCTCGGTCCCGCACATATCTCATATGCGCTCCTATTTCGTTTCGCTTGAGCCAAGAAACCTCTGTGTAGGACTCTAAAGACTCGTCAATACGCCGGCAGCGGATGATGATCATATCAAACATCCACAAGCCGCAAGCGGTCTGCTAAACGTAACGGCCACCCGGGTATTGAGCGATCTGAAGATCGACGAGCAAGCCCGCTCACACTCCAGTGAATCCGACCAGTAACACTACCGTACAGTCCGGTCTGATCGTCTGATATGTCGCATATCTCGCCTAGGGGTGGTAAACGTCAGACCCCAATAGCTTAATAAGTCGTGTCGATATGAGGTCTATAACTGTTCGAGAAACTACTGGTAACACTTACCAGTAAATCTCAGCAACCCTGGCCAGGGATTTCCTGTTATAGCCAATCGAACACAGCGCAACATCAACCCCCATATACCGGGAGAGACGAATCCCCTCCTATCGCTCATTGCCTCCATGTGACTCGGGACTGTACCCAAAAACCACCGTTTTGCACGCCCTCTTGGACGTGGTAAGATGGAAATCAAAGCACAGTGGGAACCACACAAGACTCTATGATGATCTCGGGTCAACAGACTACTCTGTACCAGTGTCACCAGAGAACTGCCATCTGACGTGAGGTATAATACCATCTGGGAGTTCTCGGCGAGTCCGTCCAGTGTACCCAGTCTCTACTGAGCACCCGTATATCATCTCTGATGTCAAACACCGATGGATATGGGATCATCCATCGCCCATCTGTATGGGTCGAGAAGGTACACGCTAGTCTACTCTGGTATATCGATGCCCGGTCTCGATACACCCACAACTAGGGACTTTTAAGGATGTACTTATGGACTACCATGTCCCCACTAGTATGATCCGCATCATAGTCCAGGTAGTCAAGTACAGATCCTAAGGGCTTTACCAACATGTAACAGAGAGACAATCAGCATACACGTTAAGGTAAAGGGTAACCAGATAGCATACTATCATGTCGAGCAAGAAAGTCCTCCCTATATATGTCCCAGCATCCACTACAATATACATCCTATGTACAGTAATGGCCTCTAGGGCATACATATAACTAACAATCTCCCACTTGCACTAGGGCCATCTGTAGCAGTGGTTTGAAGTATCTCATACTCAACCATCCCATAAAAGTCTCTCTCTGGGAACAGGCCTTTGTGAGTGGATCCGCTGTGTTGTCCTCTGAGTCTACTCTCCTAACCTCGATCTCCCTGGAGATCAACCATCTCCATGATCAAGTGATACTGCCTTAGAATATGTCTGGATCACTGATGGGACGGACGTTCCTTGGCATAAGCCACAACTCCATTGTCTCACAATGGTTGGAACGTAGTTCATCTCATGAACCAATATACACCCAAACAGCCTCTTTGGTAGCATCTTAAGTAGCGATGTATCCTGCCTTTATCGTCTAGTATGTCACGGTATCCAGCTTGGAACTCTTCCAGCACACCGTCCCTTTACTGAGGGTAAAGACAATGCCTGTGACTGACACCCAGTCGTCTTTATCACCCTGGAACCCTTCCAGCGATTCTCCCCAGGATCGAATTGATACCATCTCACTACAACTAGTGAGAATCCTAACATCCAATTAAATCTATCTCATAGATCCAAAATCCAGGATTTAGTAGGTATCATCTTAATCCTATATGGAGAATCTTTGTGATAACCGGAGATTGATCGAGCGTAGCATAAGAAACTCCTTTCTTATCAAGAGTATGTCATCCACGTACTCTACGAGGATCGTCACCATACTCCCTACTACCTTTTTGTATATACAAGGTTCATCTACCATTTTGATGATGTCAAACTCTTTGACCGCTTCATCAAAACAGATGTTCCAACTCCGCGATGCCTGCTTTATCATATAAAACATCTTGCACACGTTTCCGCTGCTCCCACTGTCTACGAAGCCCTCTGGCTGTGTACTTATAGACACACTCTTCTAAAACATCATTTAGAAAAGCAGTCATGACACCCAACCACCAGATATCGTAGTCATGGTATGTAGCCGTGACAAGTAGGATCTGGATGGACTTAAGCATAGCTACTTGAAAAGGTTTCATCATTATCCGTACCTGGTCAATGATGCAAACTTTTAACAAGTCTAGCTTTGAAAGTCTCAACTTTTCCATCTACACCAAGTAATCTTCTCAAGATATACTTGCTCCTGATGGGGATTTAACCCTTCAGATATAGCAGCTAAAGTCCATACTTTGCTGGTGTATAAGGATTCCATCTCAGATCACTAAGCATCCAGCCATTCTTACAGAGTCCCACTCCTGATGGCCAGCTCGAAACTAGTTGGGTCATCATCTCATGATGCAATCCTCGCTCCCACTTTCATAGATAAACCAAAGTATCTCTCAGGTGGGTGAGGAACCCTACTAGATCGGCGGAGAGGTTGAGGTTCGTTGGAATTTACTGAATCCTTTGTTTCTATCAAATCAACAGCTGCAGTTTGTATGGCTGGAACATTTCCAGTTCTACATAACAGACCTTGCCTCGGGCTTGTCCGGATTTTGCTTTTAGACATAGGCCGGACAACCCCAAATCTTAACTGACTTAAGACATGGGCTCTTCCCATACCATATCTCATATGGAGTGGTAGGCAACTGATTTGATTCGAGCCGTATTCAATAGGTATGCAGCTTCTTAAGTGCATAACTCCCAAAAGGAAATAGGTAACTCGGTAGTACTCATCATAGAGCACACCTTATCACATAGGGTGTGATTGCTCCGCCCCGATATACCATCGTGCTATGGTGTATACAGAGGAGTAATGCTGAGAGAGAATCTCATTCTCCTTTAGAAAAGTCCAGGATTTCCGTGCTCAAGTATTCTCCTCCTTGATCTCATCAAAGGACATAATACTTATACCCACATTTTGGTTCTTTACTTCTAACTTATATTCTGTGAATATCTCAAAAGGTTCGGACTTGTGTTTCAACAGGAACATATGTCTGAATCTTGAGAGATTATCAGAGAACGTAATGAAGTATAAAGAACCGTTCCTGGTATTTGTAGACAGGGGACCTACATACATCAACATGTATCATCCCAAAGAGTTTATTAACTCTTTCTCTGTTTCCAGTAAACGGAGCTACGGTCATCTTATCTTTGTGACATGACTGGCGAGTTTCACAAGATGTAAATTCAAACTGATTTAAATATGCATCTAAATGTAACTCCAGCCAGTCGGGTTACATTGATATGACCTAGTCTACAATGCCTCAAGAAGGATTCGTTCATTTCTGAACTCTTCCTCTTATGTGTGATCCGTATACTAAGAACTGTAGTTTGATTTAGAACATTAATGCTTTTAGATAACGTGCCTGAACCGATCAACTTTTGATATAGGAAATGTTCAAAACATTATCCAACAATACAAAATTTTATCATTTCTTTACTGATAAAGAGACTGATATGATTTTGTATATCAGGTTCGGTATCTAATAACATTCGTTCAGAATCAATGTATTGGTAATACAGGGTGACAGTGACCAACAGACTTGGCTGCAACATTTGCCCCGTTTTCTGCCTCATGAAACTTATCACCCGTTCTCAGTTCTCTGCCTATCTGTAGCCCTATGTAACAGATTACATATCTGGGATCCTGATCTGGTATCACATACCCAGGACGTAAAGAATACTGAGAAACAGTTCTGTATAATGAACACACCCGAAGATGATGCATCATCATGCACTCTCTTCGTTTGGGCGGCACGGGAATTCTGGTAATCCCCAATTTCCTGCTCTGTCTTATAACAATTATAAGTTGGAGCGGGACCAACGTTCCCCAGCTCAGTATAACAAGCGGGTTCGGTCAATAATCCGTTTTATTATCTTGATTAAGGCGTGATATGGTCGCTACCTGGAGAGAGAGAGAAGAAAACACTCAGCGTGCGCTCTGTCAAGAATAGATTGGTTATTATTTTATCTAATCAGGATGGCTCCCACTGCTTTTTATCAAATCTTCCTTCAAACCCTAAAAGGAAAGACTAGCCGGGATTAATTACACACTACAAGTTCGCCAATCTTTCAGCCAGGCCAGTGTCGGTACTTTGAGGGAGGTCCCCCGTGCTTTCGCACGAACCTAATTAATGTAAACCTCGTTTTCCCAGAGGCGTAACCTCGTTGACACCTTTCTAGACACCTACTTGATCGGCTAATTGTAATGTATAAAACTCTCCCAGGAGTAACTCTTACTCGCAGCGGGTATCGGGATCCAACTATCTCATAGAAGGTATGCAATCTCATTGAAAATTTCAACACTTGAAATTCCCGATAATATTTTGCCCCTAGCTCGCTATGACCTTGACGCAGGCCAACAAACCATAGTCCGCTAGTCAAGTTCAACCCGTCATTTCCTGATTGAATTAAACCCACCCGTACGACCCTTGACGCAGGCCAACAAAGTCGCACGACTACCCTAATCCAATCACATCATATGCTTATACAGATAAGCACCAGTTAGCTACCGCACACTACGCCTTGACGCAGGCCAACAAACGTAGCACGAATACTAACTACTACTTATCTGAAATGACGGAGGGCTACGACAGGTTTTTCTGAAAACCTATTGCGTAATGAACTTGATATCGTTGTAGGATCGAATGAATTTTGAAATGGAGTGCTTTTGAGGCTTTTCTTGTTTTGCTAAAGGAGTCACTCCCGGTGAAGGGATCGTCGGTCCTTTCCTCGTCGAATGAGGTGCGGGATATATCATATATATCGCTGTGCAAAGCAGAACTCTTAAAAGCAATCAAAAAACAAACCGAGTGTGTAGCATCTGCCAGTTATTGCTAAAGGAGTCACTCCCGGTGAAGGGATCTCGGTCCTTTCCTTATCGAATAAGGTGCAGGATATATCATATATACCGCTGTGCAAAGCAAGAACTGTAGCTACCTGTTTTAATTTTGAAATTCGATTCTACAACATCTTAGGTTTCTTTTATTTCATTAATCACATTAATGAAGTCCCATCATTTAAATACCTAATCATCACAGATAAATACGACGTACACTTATGCCATCCGCATTCGCCTCGATGTCCCATCGTGCACCGTTAGGTTAGGTAACTAACGACAGAGCAGGGCAGGGCTAGCGCGGGTGTAAAACATAAGTAACGTCTATATAATATATCATATATACTATATAAAGTATCTATCAAAGAACATCACATGATCGCATCACAGATATCGCAGCAGAAGAATCATATGAAATATTGGATATACTAGGACGTCCGTGTTTTCAATACGAGCCAGTATAAAACACGGATTCCACGGTCGTGATGAATAGCCAAACCCACACCCCTAGACCCCTACGAGAGAGGCAAGCAACCCTACCAATTCTAGAGTTAGGAGACCCGGACCCGACTCCTCGAGTTGGTCTCCCACTGGACTCCAGAACCCGGTTACTTGTGCCCTCCTTCTTGGGTCTTTCCTAGTGCGGAAAAGTAAATAATATACAACAGGTGACAACTCCCGCAACCTGGAAGCGCCCCAATAAAAGAATATTACATACAAGTTTTTACATGAATGAAAATGAAAAACACTCATCTCACATAAAAACCCCCGGCTATTCAAACACGACGATCCAATATAACATATCTAGCAACACATAACATCACATGTCATCAACGTAAGTAAACATGCGCATCCCAATTGTCGTTGACATATAGCAACGAAACCGGCGATATCACATATTACACTTACGGTCACAGAAAAGAAAGTGTAAAACTACAACAGTTGGAATCCGCAATCTGCATAGACATCGCATGCCTAATCAAATGAATACCTTAGACATCACATGCCTAACACTTATAAACCCCGTATTTTAGTCTCTTTATCGAAAACACTTTTCAATATCAAGTCGGGCAATTCAACAAGATTCTCGACATCCTGATCGAATGCTCGTCGCAAACTTCAGTAGACGGCCGCACCCCTAATACCGACGACGAAGTGCACCAAGGAGGAACACCGCTACCGCGAGCACCCGGAGGGATGCTTTCGGCGACGGGGTTCTCCTACAGTCACTTGGTCGGGGCTATGGAGTGAGGCTGTCTATTAAGTTTACCCGGCGAGTATCCGCGTACGCTACGTGATTGCAACGGACTTTTGATCACATCAAAATTCCATGGCAACCGATCAAGTGAGACTAAAGTGCTATGTTTATAACATTCATTTAGTTATCTCATAACTATTGTGAATTCCAATTATTGTATCCCATTCCAGATAAACAGAAAATGTCAAACTTTTCGATCGAACAATCGAACACCCAAGTTTTCCCGAAACTGATCAACACATGAAACAAGTATAACAACATTCCGTTCGTGCCTCAGTACCAACGGTCCAGCCGTAGAAGGGTCAAGCCAACGCCTCACATGTGGCACGCCGTACTGCCCCAAACCCGAAGGTTCAAAGGGCAGTTCAAGACGGTCACATAATCGAGTTAAGGTTTGTGTCTTCTAGAGGGACCATCGCGTTACTTGCACTACTTAGAACGTCGTTAAACTACGGAAAAATCCAACACTTGGAAATTTCCCGACAGGGGAAAAATTGGGTATTTATATCCGGTCGAACTTTTTAACATATTCAAAAATTATCCGGAACGACACATAGACAAAGTTTGACAATCCGATCGAATATATGAACTCCCAATACAACCCAAAATACTCAACTCTTTATTTCAGATTAAAAATTCCCAGGAAAACCAGCACTGAAAAATAGGAGTTACTGTGCAAAATTGAGTGCCTAATAAGACAAAACGGCGGCGGAAGGGCCGCATTAGCACGCTAATGCCGCGGTTCCGCCGCACTTTAGAAAGATCATTAGGTAATTTTTGCATCGTAATTCTTAGATTTACCTGCTTGTTTTTCTGCATATTTTTAATTTGCAAAAATCCACATTTTACAAAAAAGTACAGAGAGCAATTTGGAAATCGGATTTCGGTTCGATCGGACTTCAAACTCCGTCTACGCTTCGCCTAAGGCTCTAGCTAGGCTCTGATACCACTGCAGGGTTCCTAGGCACACTAGTGAGGTCTCCCAAGCCATCAACCATGGCAATTTCAAAAATTATGGTGCCTACAAACCCTAAACTACGGATCGATAACTAGATGTCTAGGCGAAAAGAAAGCTAGCTAACAACTTAGCTAAAGAGAATACGGAAATACAACCTTTGTAGATCCGGTGCTCCACCTCCATGGCTCCGCAACGATGTCGTCTCCGCTGTCCAAATCAAATCCGGGCTCTAGAGTCGGCTTCGTCGGAGAATGGGCAAGCTAGGTCGTCGATGTCCATGCCGAAGATGATCTACGTCGAGGCATCGATGAATCAAGCTCCACCTTCACCAAACCGTGAAAAGTTGTGAAGGAAACATACTCTACTACTTGGCAAGAGGTAGAGGATGAAGAAATAGGAAGTGGGTAGACTTTAGAATTGGATTTCTCACTCATTTCCAACAATCACCATTGATGGACCTTGCTTTTCTTCACTTGAAGAATGAAGAAGAAGAAGAAAGATATTATGATAAGTTAATAGAAAAAGAAAAGAAAATGAATTCTTATCATAATTCTAACTAGAGTTAAGTGTAGAGAATGAATCATGGTTAGTGGGAATGGTTAGGGTTAAGGATGAGATAAGGATGGTTGACTTGAACAAAGCTTCATGAAGCTTCAACTAAAGAACAAAAGAAGCCACCATTCTTTTTCTCATTCTTTTCCAAAATGAATAAATAAATAAATAAAGGAAAAGAAACCCTAGCCATTCTTTTAACCATGGTTTAATTCTTTGCACTTAACCAAGTTAGCATGCATCATCAAACATGATACATACAAGTGCACAAAAACATATCGCATATGCAATGCGCACAATCCAAGTGAGAAAATCCGTCTAAAGTGAACCGATACTAGTTAATGCAAAGTAATATATCAAATATATAATTATACATTAAATCATTAAATCAACACTTGATTCAATGATCCGGTCATGCGCACATAACCAACTGGTATCATTAGTAACATCTTATCGAATCAACACTTGATCCGATAACCCGGCTATATCGTATATAACCGATCAATGTCACATCGCGAGAATCGAATACAGTATCACATACTCGTATTATTCTCGGTCCCGCACATATCTCATATGCGCTCCTATTTCGTTTCGCTTGAGCCAAGAAACCTCTGTATAGGACTCTAAAGACTCGTCAATACGCCGGCAGCGGATGATGATCATATCAAACATCCACAAGCCGCAAGCGGTCTGCTAAACGTAACGGCCACCCGGGTATTGAGCGATCTGAAGATCGACGAGCAAGCCCGCTCACACTCCAGTGAATCCGACCAGTAACACTACCGTACAGTCCGGTTTGATCGTCTGATATGTCGCATATCTCGCCTAGGGGTGGTAAACGTCAGACCCCAATAGCTCAATAAGTCGTGTCGATATGAGGTCTATAACTGTTCGAGAAACTACTGGTAACACTTACCAGTAAATCTCAGCAACCCTGGCCAGGGATTTCCTGTTATAGCCAATCGAACACAGCGCAACATCAACCCCCATATACCGGGAGAGACGAATCCCCTCCTATCACTCATTGCCTCCATGTGACTCGGGACTGTACCCAAAAACCACCGTTTTGCATGCCCTCTTGGACGTGGTAAGATGGAAATCAAAGCACAGTGGGAACCACACAAGACTCTATGACGATCTCGGGTCAACAGACTACTCTGTACCAGTGTCACCAGAGAACTGCCATCTGACGTGAGGTATAATACCATCTGGGAGTTCTCGGCGAGTCCGTCCAGTGTACCCAGTCTCTACTGAGCACCCGTATATCATCTCTGATGTCAAACACCGATGGATATGGGATCATCCATCGCCCATCTGTATGGGTCGAGAAGGTACACGCTAGTCTACTCTGGTATATCGATGCCCGGTCTCGATACACCCACAACTAGGGACTTTGAAGGATGTACTTATGGACTACCATGTCCCCACTAGTATGATCCGCATCATAGTCCAGGTAGTCAAGTACAGATCCTAAGGGCTTTACCAACATGTAACAGAGAGACAATCAGCATACACGTTAAGGTAAAGGGTAACCAGATAGCATACTATCATGTCGAGCAAGAAAGTCCTCCCTATATATGTCCCAGCATCCACTACAATATACATCCTATGTACAGTAATGGCCTCTAGGGCATACATATAACTAACAGTCTCATGGTTACATGTTGGTAAAGCCCTTAGGATGTGTACTTGACTACCAGGATTATGATGCATATCATACTAGTGGGGCCATGGTAGTCCATAAGTTGATCCTTTAATGTTCCTAGTCGTGGGTGTATCGAAACAGGGCATCGATATACCAGAGTAGACTAGCGTATACGCTTCTCGACCCATGAGATGGGCGATGGATGATCCCATATCCATTGGTGTTTGACATCAGAGATAGTATATGGGTGCTCAGTGGAGACTGGGTACATTGGACGGACTCGCCGAGAACTCCTAGATGGTATTATACCTAACGTCAGATAGCAGTTTTCTGGTGACACTGGTACAGATTAGTCTGTAGACCCGAGATCATCATAGAGTCTTGTGTGATTCCCACTGTGCTTTGATTTCCACCTCACCACGTTTAAGAGGATGTGCAAAACGGTGGTTTTTGGGTACAGTCCCGAGTCGTATGGAGGCAATGAGCGATAGGAGGGGATTTCGTCTCTCCTGGTATTGGGGTAGATATCATGCTGTGCTCGATTGGCTATAACTGGAAGTCCCTAGCCAGGGCTGATTTAGAGTTTTACTGGTAAGTGTTATCAGTAGTTTCTCGACCCGTTATGAGCCTCGTATCGGCATGACTTATCAAGTTATTGGGGTATGACGTTTACCACCCCTAAACTGGATATGCGACATCTTAGATGAAGAGACTGTACTGTACCATAGTGTTCCTGACAGGCTTTACAGAAGCTAGAGTAGGCTTACTTGTTGATCTTCTGATTGCTCAATACCCGGATAGCCATTACGTCCAGCTAGTACCGCTGACGGCTTATGGGTGCTTGATATGATCATCACCTACTGCTGGCGTATTGACGGGTCTTTAGAGTCCTACACAGAGGTTTTACTGGCTCAGGCAAAACGAAGTAGGAGCACATATGTGATATATGCAGGACTGAGATTGATACGAGTATGTGATACCGTATTCTATTCTCGTGATATTTGTATCGGTCGGTTATATGTGATATAGCCGGGTTATCGAATCAAGTGTTGATTCGATAAGTTGGTACATATAATATTAGTCGGTTATATGTGATATAGCCGGATTATTAAATCAAGTGTTGATTTGATAATTTAGTGTATAATTGTATATTTGATATACTAGTTTACATTAACTAATATTAGCTCATTTAAGCATTTATTTTTCTCACATGTGCACACTTAATATATATGTGATATATATTAATTGTGTTTTATAATGTGTCATGGTTGATGATACATGCAACATGGGTGTATGAGATTTACACCATGATAAAGATAATGTAGGGTTTATTTATTTATGGTAATTCAATTATTAGTTGGAAATTAGTCACATGGCATGAAGCTTCCTGAAGTTTTGAGATCCATTGACTTGGTCCACTAGTTTTGTTTTACACTAGATATTTGTTAACCCAACCATTATCTAAACTCATGGTTAAGTCTCTATATGAGTAATATTAGATATTTTCTCATCCATGGTTGCCATTCACTCTCACAACATTATCTCTCTTCATCTTCTTCTTCAAAGCTCAAGAGCTCTCTAGGTTTTGTTCAAGTGAGAAATAAAAGTGAGAAAATTAATTCTAAAGTGAGCAAAAATCCTACTTCATCATTCTCTACTAGATTAGCACTTTAGTATAGGGTGTTAGCTTCACTAATCTCTCATTAGTGAAGTAGTAGCTTGAGTTAGTGTCTCCTCGACGTAGATCATCTTCGGCCTCGAAGACTTCAAACAAGTTCGTTCCTTTCACCTTGAGAAGCCATGCTAGAGTCCGGTAGATCACTAGTTGGAGTAAAGGGACTACTACAAGGAGCTATTGAAGTGAAGAACCGGTCTACAAAGGTTTTATTCCGTTATCACTTAGAAGTAAAGTAGTTTACTTTATATTTCGTATGATTCTCTTGTTAAAGATTCTAGTTTAGGGTTCTTTAAAATGGAAAAAATTTGAAAATGGAATGGACGATACCTCCGAAAACCTTGCTGTTGTTTACAGGAACCCTACAGTGGTATCAGAGCCTAGCTAAAGAATTAGATGGATTGTGTAGGATTACGAAACCGAAACCACTCCGAAACTTAAAACATCAAAACCTGCGTTCTGTTGATTTTTAAATGAGCTCTAAAAATTTTTCAAACAGCTGCAGAATGGTGTATGGGACATTAGATGAACACAGAAGAAATTTGAACTCAATCGGCCGGATTTTGGCCGAGCACAAGTGCTCAAAATCCAGGCAGGTCGGCCCCCCATGGGACTTTTGGCTTCAAATTTTTTGTGTGTTCCGGTCTCTGGGTTTTAGTGTTTCAGGTGTTGTTTGTTTTTGCTAAATTTGCATGAGATGTTAATTTACTATAAAGGCAACTCGGAGTGTTTCGTAGTCGTAATTCTAACAGTTTTTCGGGTTATTTTAGATGGTGTTAAAAAGTTCGAACGGATATCAAATACCCAGTTTAACCCTTGTTGGGAAATTTTCCAAGTGTTGGATTTTTTCTTAGTTTAAAACTTTCAGAAAATCATGCAAGCGATACTGTGGACCCTCTAGAAGAATGAAACCTTAACTCGATTATGTGACCGTCAGAACCACCATTAAACCCTAAGGTTTGTGGTAGCTCAGCGGTGCTACATGTGAGGCATTGGTTGACCCTTCTACGGCTGGTTCATAGGAGCTGTGGCATGTACTGAGTATTTTTAAACTACGCGCAAGTGTTGAGCTTTTTAAGAAATTTTGGGTGTTTGTTGATTCGATCGGAATGTTTAATATCATCTAGCTTTTTCTGGAATGTGATACAATATGTGAAATTCATATAGTTAGGCATGAAATCCAAAGTATATGATATTTTGGGTTTATGATGTCTAAGGTTATTATGGATTCCAAATGTTGCAGTTTGAAATTTTCTTTTCTGCGACCGTAAGTGTAATATGTGGTGTATCGCTGGTTTCGTTGCTATATGTCAACGACAATTGGGATACGCATATTTACTTACGTTGATGACATGTGATGTTATGTGTTGCTGTGATATGTTATATTGGATCGTCCTGTTTTGAATAGCCGGGGGTTTTATGTGAGATGAGAGTTTTTATTTTCATTCATGTAAAATTCATTGTATATAATATTCTTTTATTAGGGCACTTCTGGGTTGAGGATGATGTCACCATTGTTGTATATTATTTACTTTTCCGCATTAGGATGGACCCAAGGAGAGGAGCACAAGTAACCGGGTTCTAGAGTCCAGTGGGAGACCAACTCGAAGAGTCGAGTCCGGGTCTCCTAACTCTAGAATTGGTAGGGTTGCTTGCCGTTCTCATAGGGGTCTAGGGATGTGGGTTTGGCTATTCATCGTGACCATCGAATTCGTGTTTTATACAGGCTCAAAATAAAACACGGACCTCCTAGTATATCCAATATTTCATATGTTTCTTCTGCTGCTCTGTGATGTGATCACTGTGGATTCTGAGACGAATGGCTATATATTATATATGAGATATATAATAGACGTTTCTTATGTTTTGCACCCGTGCTAGTCCCGTCCCGCTATGCCGTTAGTTAAGTAACCTAACGGTGCATAACGGGACACTGTGGCGAATGCGGATGGCATAAGCGTACGTTGTATTTTCGTTTCTTCTGTGATGCTTAGGAAGCATAAATGATGGGACTTCATTAAAGAGATTAATGAAAGAAAAGAAACCTAAATGATGTTGTAGAATCAAATTTTTAAAAAAGGGCAGCTCTAGTTTTTGCTTTGCATAGCGGTATTGCTTGTAGAATATCTAGCAACTTATTCGATAAGGAAAGAGCCGAGATCCCTACACCGGGAGCGACCTCTTTAGCAAAAGCTAGCAGATGCTAGAACACTCAGCTTTGTTTTTGATTGCTTCTATAGTTCTTATTTTGCATAGTGGTATTTATGAAATATCCTGCACCTTATTCGATAAGGAAATAGCTAAGATCCCTTCACCGGGAGTGACCTCTTTAGCACAACTAGTAAAAGCCTAAAAAACACTCCTTTTCAAAAATCACTTGTTTCTACAACTATATCAAGTTCATTACGCAAAAGGTTTTCTTAAGAACCTGTCGTAGCCCTCCGTTATTTCAGATAAGCACTAGTTAGTATTCATGCTACGTTTGTTGTCCTTCATCAAGGCGTAGTGTGCGGTAGCTGATTAGTACTTATCTGTTTATAGAATGTGATGCGATTGGATTAGGATAGTCGTGCGACTTTGTTGGTCTTCGTCAAGGGTCATGCGGGTGGGTTTAATTCAATCAAGAAATGCACGGGTTGAACTTGACTAGCGGCCTATGGTTTGTTGGCCTTTGTCAAGGTCATAGGTTGCTAGGTGCAAAATATTATTGGGAATTTCAAGTGTTGAAATTTGCAATGAGATTGCATACCTTCTATGAGATAGTTGGATCTCGATACCCACTACGAGTAAGAGTTACTCCTGGGAGAGTTTTACACAAGACAATTAGCCGATCAAGTAGGTGTCTAGAAAAGTGTCAACGGGGCTATGCCTATGGGAAAATGAGGTTTATTTTAATTAGGTCCGTGCAAAAGCACGGGAAACCTCCCTCAAAATACCGGCACTGGCCTGGCTGAAAGATTGGTGAAATTGTAGGGTATAATTAATCCCGGCTAGTCTTTCCTTTTAAGGTTTGAAAGAAGATTTGGTAAAAACGGTATCCTGATTAGATAAAATAATAACCAATCTGATCCTGCAAGAGCATATGCTAAAGTGTTTTCTTCTCTCTCTCTTTAGGTAGCGACCATGTCACGTCTTAATCAAGATAATAATATGGATATATTACCTGAACCCGCTTGTTATACTGTGCAGGGAACGTTGGTTCCGTTCTTTCTTATAATTGTTATAAGACTGAACAGGAAATAGGGGAATATCCAGACTCCTACGCCGCCCAAACGAAGAATAAGCATGTTGATGCATCTTCTTCGGGTGTGTTAGTTATTGAGAACTGTTTCATAGTCACTCTACGTCCTGGGTATTAGATACCGGATCGGGATCCCACATATATAATATGTTACATAGGCTAAGGAAAGGTAGAGAACTGAGAATGGGTGATCATTCCGTAAGAGTAGGGAATGGTGCAAATGTTGCAGCCAAAGTAGTTGGCGAATATCACCTTGTATTACCAAATGGTAATACATTGATTCTGAACGAATGCTATTACATTCTGACCCTGATATCCAATCTTATATCAATTTCTTTATTAAGTAAAGAAGGATGTAATTTTGTAGTACAGGATAATGTTATGAACATCTTCCTGAGTCAAAAGTTGATCGGATCAGGCTCGTTAATTAATGGCATATACGTTCTAAATCAAACCACAGTTCTTAACATACAAAACACACATAAGAGGAAGAGTTCCGAAATGAACGAATCCTTCTTGTGGCATTGTAGACTAGGTCATATCAATGCAACACGACTAGCTAAGTTACATAAGGATGGATATTTGAATTCGTTCGAATTTTCATCTTATGACACTTTCTAGTCATGTCTCAAAGGAAAGATGACCAAAACTCTGTTTACAGGATACGGAGAAAGAGCTAGTGAGCTCTTGGGACTGATACATAGTGATGTATGTGGTCCTATGTCTACACATGCCAAGAATGGTTCTTCGTACTTCATTACATTCACTAACGATCTCTCAAGATACGGACATGTGTTCCTGATGAAACACAAGTCTGAAAGTTTTGAGAAATTCAAGGAATATAAATTCGAAGTCAAGAACCAAACGGGTAAAAGTATTAAAATCCTACGATCTGATCGAGGAGGTGAATACTTGAGCACGGAGTTCCTGGGATTTCTAAAAGAGAACGGGATTCTCTCTCATCTTACTCCTCCATATACACCACAGCACAACGGTGTATTGGAATGGAGGAATCACATCCTATTAGATATGGTGCGCTCTATGATGAGCACCGCTGAGTTACCTATTTCCTTTTGGGGGTATGCGCTTGAGACAGCCATACACCTATTGAATATGGTCCCTACCAAATCTGTGCCTACCACTCCATATGAGATATGGAAGGGGAAGAAACCATGTCTTAATTATATTAAGATATGGGGTTGTCCGGCTTATGTTAAAACGCAAAATCCGGACAAGCTCGAGGTAAGGTCAGTTCTGTGTAAATTTGTTGGGTATCCCAAAAATTCACGTGGGTATATCTTCTACCATTCTGAGGAACAAAAGGTGTTTGTTTCTTGCATTGCCACCTTTTTAGAAAAGGAATTTCTTGCAAAGGAAATTGGTGGCAAGGAGGCAGAACTAGAAGAATTTCCAGCTATACAAGTTACGACAGAAGATTTGGTGGAACCAGAGGATTCGATAGAACCCAATGAACCTCAGCCTCTCCGCCGATCTAGTAGGGTTCCTCATCCACCTAAGAGATACTACAGTTTTCTCATTGATGGTTGGAGCGAGAATTGCATCATGAAAGATGATGACCCGACTAGTTTCGAGCAGGCCATCACGAGTGGGGACTCAGTGAAGTGGCTTGATGCAATGCGATCTGAGATGGAATCCATGTACACCAACAAAGTATGGACTTTGGAAGTTGCTCCTAAAGGGGTAAAACTCATTGGGAGCAAATGGTTCTTTAAGAAGAAACTTGGTGTAGATGGAAAAGTTGAGACTTTCAAACCTAGATTTGTTGCAAAAGGTTTTCGTCAACGACCTGGTGTGGATTATGATGAAACCTTTTCTCCAGTGGCCATGATTAAGTCCATCCGGATCCTACTTACTATTGCTGCATACCATGACTATGAAATCTGGCAAATGGATGTTAAGACCGCCTTTCTAAATGGTGATTTAGAGGAGTGCGTGTACATGACTCAGCCAGAGGGTTTCGTAGACAGTGGGAGCAGCAGAAAGGTGTGCAAGCTGCTTAAATCCATCTACGGGTTAAAGCAGGCATCGCGGAGTTGGAACATCTGTTTTGATGTCGTTGTCAAAGAGTTTGACTTCGTCAAAAACGTAGATGAACCTTGTATATACAAGAAGGTGGTAGAGAGTAAGGTTGTATTCATCGTATTGTACGTGGATGACATACTCTTGATAGGAAATGATATTCCCATGTTGCAATCGGTCAAGCTCTTCTTATCACAAAGAGTCTCAATAAAAGATCTAGGTGATGCTTCCTACATCTTGAGGATTAAGATCTATAGAGATAGATCTAAACGGATACTGGAATTGTCCCAATCCATGTACATTGACACCATACTAAAGAAGTTTAGTATGGAAGAATCCAAGCGTAGGTTCTTACCCATGATCTCATGACTCACTCTCTCCAAAATAATGTCTCCCAAGACTGATTTGGAGAGAGCTCGCATGCAAGGGATACCCTATACTTCGGCAGTAGGTTCTATCATGTACGCGATGCTATGTACCAGTCCCGATGTAGCATACTCACCAAGTGTAATGAGTAGGTATCAAGCAGATCCAGGAGAGAGTCACTGGACAGCTGTAAAGAGCATTCTCAAGTACTTGAGAAGGACTAAAGAGATGCTCTTGGTGTATGGTACCGGAGAACTCCAAGTGGAGTCCTTTACCGATTCGAGCTTCCAGAGTGATAAAGACGACTCTAAGTCGCACTCGGGATTTGTCTTTATCCTCAATGGAGGGGCAGTATGCTGGAAGAGTTCCAAGCAGGAAACCGTGGCAGACTCGACGATGGAGGCTGAATACATCCCTGCCAACGATGCTGCCAAATAGGCTGTCTGGATGAAGAAGTTCATAACTGAACTTGGAGTGGTTCCATCTATTGAGTATCCAATACCTTTGTATTGTGATAACAATGGAGCGGTGGCTTTAGCCAAGGAACCCAGGTCCTATCAGCGATCCAGGAATATTCTGAGGCGGTATCACCTGATCCGGGAGATAGTTGATCGTCGGGAGATTGAAGTCAGGAGAGTTGACACGAAGAACAACACAGCGGATCCACTCACGAAGGCCATTCCCTAGATACAGTTCGAGTGACTCTTCGGGATGTTGGGTATGCGATACTACAACAGCTGGCCCTAGTGCAAGTGGGAGATTGTTAGTTGTATGTATACCCTAGAGGCCATTATTGTACATATGATATATATTATAGTGGATGCTTGGACATATATAGAGAGGACTTTCTTGCTTAACATGATAGTATGCTATCTGATTGCTCTTTATCTTAACATGTATACTTGTCTCTTGATACTGTCTCATGGTTACATGTTGGTAAAGCCCTTAGGATGTGTACTTGACTACCAGGATTATAATGCAGATCATACTAGTGGGGCCATGGTAGTCCATAAGTTCATCCTTTAATGTTCTTAGTCGTGGGTGTATCAAAACAGGGCATCGATATACCAGAGTAGACTAGCGTATACGCTTCTCGACCAATGAGATGGGCGATGGATGATCCCATATCTATTGGTGTTTGACATCAGAGATGGTATACGGGTGCTCAGTGGAGACTGGGTACACTGGATGGACTCGTCGAGAACTTCTAGATGGTATTATACCTGACATCAGATATCAGTTTTCTGGTGACACTGGTACATGTTAGTCTGTAAACCCGAGATCGTCATAGAGTCTTGTGTGATTCCCACTGTGATTTGATTTCCACCATACCATGTTCAAGAGGACATGCAAAACGGTGGTTTTTGGGTACAGTCCCGAGTCGAATGGAGGCAATGAGCGATAGGAGGGGATTTCGTCTCTCCCGGTATTGGGGGTAGATGTCGTGCTGTGCTCGATTGGCTATAAATGGAAGTCCCTAGCTAGGGCTGATTTAGAGTTTTACTGGTAAGTGTTATCAGTAGTTTCTCAACCCGTTATGAGCCTCGTATCGGCATGACTCATCGAGTTATTGCGGTCTGATGTTTACCGCCCCTAGAGTGGATATGCGACATCTTAGACGAAGAGACCGGACTGTACGGTAGTGTTACTGACAGTCTTTATAGGAGCTAGAGCGGGCTTGCTTGTTGATCTTCTGATCGCTTAATACCCGGGTAGCCGTTACATCCAGCTAGTACCGCTGACGGATTGTGGGTGCTTGATATGATCATCACCTACTGCTAGCGTATTGACGAGTCTTTAGAGTCCTGCACAGAGGTTTTACTGGCTCAGGCAAAACGAAGTAGTAGCACATATGTGATATGTTCGGGACCGAGATTGATACGAGTATGTGATACCGTATTCTATTCTCGCGATATTTGTATCGGTCGGTTATATGTGATATAGCCAGGTTATCGAATCAAGTGTTGATTCGATAAGTTGGTACATATAATATTAGTCGGTTATATGTGATATAGCCGGATTATTAAATCAAGTGTTGATTTGATAATTTAGTGTATAATTGTATATTTGATATACTAGTTTAGATTAACTAATATTAGCTCACTTAAGCATTTATTTTTCTCACATGTGCACACTTAATATATATGTGATATATATTAATTGTGTTTTATAATGTGTCATGGTTGATGATACATGCAACATGGGTGTATGAGACTTACACCATGATAAAGATAATGTAGGGTTTATTTATTTATGGTAATTTAATTATTAGTTGGAAATTAGTTACATGGCATGAAGCTTCATGAAGCTTTGAGATCCATTGACTTGGTCTACTAGTTTTGTTTTACACTAGATATTTGTCAATCCAACCATTATCTAAACTCATGGTTACGTCTCTATATGAGTAATATTAGATATTTTCTCACCCATGGTTGTCATTCACTCTCACAACATTATCTCTCTTCATCTTCTTCTTCAAAGCTCAAGAGCTCTGTAGGTTTTGTACAAGTGAGAAATAAAACTGAGAAAATTAATTCTAAAGTGAGCAAAAATCCTACTTCATCATCCTCTACTAGATTATCACTTTAGTAAAAGGTGTTAGCTTCACTAATCTCTCATTAGTGAAGTAGTAGTTTGAGTTAGTGTTTCCTCGACGTAGATCATCTTCGGCCTCGAAAATTTCAAGCAAATTTGTTCCTTTCACCTTGAGAAGCCATGCTAGAGTTCGGTAGATTACTACTTGGAGCAAAGTGTTAGTTATATGTATGCCCTAGAGGTCATTACTATACATAGGATGTATATTGTAGTGGATGCTTGGACATATATAGGGAGGACTTTCTTGCTCGACATGATAGTATGCTATCTGGTTGCTCTTTACCTTAACGTGTACACTGATTATCTCTCTGTTACATGTTGGTAAAGCCGTTAGGATGTGTACTTGACTACCTGGACTATGATGCGGATCATACTAGTGTGGACTTGGTGGTCCATAAGTACATCCTTCAAGGTCCCTAGTCGTGGGTGTATCGAGACGGAGCATCGATATACCAGAGTAGACTAGAGTATACCTTCTCGACCCATACAGATGGGCGATGGATGATCCCATATCTATTGGTGTTTGATATCAGAGATGATATACTGGTGCTCAGTGGAGACTGGGTACACTGGACGGAATCGCCGAGAAATCCCAGATGGTATTATACTTTACGTCAGATGGCAGTTCTCTGGTGACACTGGTACAGGGTAGTCTGTTGACCCGAGATCGTCATAGAGTCTTGTGTGATTCTCACTGTGCTTTGATTTCCACCTTATCACGTCCAAGAGGGCGTGCAAAACGGTGGCTTTTGGTTACAGTCCCGAATCACATGGAGGCAATGAGCGATAGGAGGGGATTCGTCTCTCCCGGTATAGGGAGTTGATGTTGCGCTGTGTTCGATTGGCTATAACCGGAAATCCGTGGCCAGGGTTGTTGAGATTTACTGGTAAGTGTTACCAGTAGTTTCTCGAACTGTTATAGACCTCATATCGACACGACTTATCGAGCTACTGGGGTCTGACGTTTACCACCCCTAGGCGAGATATGCGACATATCAGACGAACAGACCGGACTGTACGGTAAGTGTTGCTGGTTGGATTCACAGGAGTGTGAGCGGGCTTGCTCGTTGATCTTCTGATCGCTCAATACCCGGGTGGCCGTTACGTTTAGCAGACCGCTTGCGGCTTGTGGGTGTTTGATATGATCATCACCTGCTGCCGGCGTATTGACGAGTCTTTAGAGTCCTACACAGAGGTTTCCTGGCTCAAGCGAAACGAAATAGGAGCGCATATGAGATATGTGCGGGACCGAGAATAATATCAGTATGTGATACTGAATTCTATTCTCGCGATTTGTATCATCGGACGGTTATATAAGATATAGCCGGGTTACCGAATCAAGTGTTGATTCGATACATTGATACACTTGATATTAGTCGGTTATATGCAGTATGACCGGATCATTAAATCAAGTGTTGATTTAATGATTTAATGTATAATTATATATTTGATATATTACTTTGCATTATCTATTATTGGTTCACTTAAGATGGATTTTCTCACTTGATGTGCGCGCACATTGTATATATGATATAGTTTTGTGCACTAGTTTGTATCATATTTGATGATACATGCAAACTTGGGTGTGTGTTTATTTTAAACCATGTTTAGGTTAATGGTTAGGTTTTATATTTGTTTTATTTATTTTCTTTAATTCATTTTTGGAAAGATAAATGAAATGGTAGCTTGCTTTGTTTCTTTGTTGAAGCTTTATGAAGCTTTGAATAAGTAACCATTTTGTTTTATCCTTAAACCTAACCATTACTAAACTAGGGTTTGCTCTCTACACTAGTTAAACTCACCCATGGTTGCATTATGATAACCATAACTTGTTTTTCTTTTGGAAAATAATTCATAATTCTTTTTCTTTCTTCTTCTTCATCTTCTTCATGAAGAGAAGAAACCATTGCTAGATTTTTCCAAGTGATGATTCCAAGTGAGAAATCCAAATCCAAAGTGAACCCACTTCCTATTTCTTCATCCTCTATCACTTGCCATGTAGAAGAGGGTGTTTTCTTCACAAGTTTCTTGACCTAGTGAAGATGGAGCTTGAGTTTGAGTCGCCTCGACGTAGATCATCTTCGGCATCGAAGTCAACGACCTAGCCCGCCCATTTCTCCGAAAAAATCGATGCTAGAGTCCGGGATTCTGTTGATCGCAGCGGAGGGACGTCAACACGGAGCTAGAGAAGTGGTGGACCGGATCTACAAAGGTTGTATTTCCATTCACTTAGCAATAAAGTTGTTTACTTGCTTGCTTTTCGTCTAATCTCTAGTTAACGATCTTACATAGGATTCTTAGGCACATGAAAATTTTGATTTTGGCATGGTTGATGCCTTGTGGAACCTCTTGGGTGTGCCTAGGATCCCTAAAGTGGTATCAGAGCCTAGCTAGAGCTTTAGGCGAAGTGTAGTCGATGTTTTAACTCCGATCGAAACACGAAACCCTAATCCGACCCCTTCTCTGTACAATTTTTAAAACGGTGGATTTTTCCAGATTAAAAATTTCCAAAAAATTCAGCAGGGAAATGTAGGAGTTACTGTGCAGCACGTGCACTTAACTCTACAGAAGCGCCGCGGAACCGCGGCCCCACCCTGGTTTGTGCGGCGGTTCCGCGGCCAGTTTGTTGAATTGTGCACGTGGTTTGCACAGTAATTTGTTTCTGATAGTGCTGTATTTTATGGGAATTTTTAATATTTACTCAAGAGTTGAGTTTTCTGGGTTGTATTGGGGACTCGGTGTTTCGATCGGGAAGTTTAACTTCGTCTATGGGTTTTTTCCGGATAATTTTAGAAAATGTTGAAAAGTTCGACCGGATATAAATACCCACTTTTTCCCCTGTCGGAAAATTTCCAAGTGTTGGATCTTTCTGTAGTTTAAGAACGTTCGAAGTAGTGCAAGTAACATGATGGACCCTCTAGAAGACAACAAACCTTAACTCGATTATGTGACCGTCTTGAACTGCCCTTTGAACCTTAGGGTTTGGGGCAGTACGGCGTGCCACATGTGAGGCATTGGCTTGATCCTTCTACGGCTGGACCGTTGGTACTGTGGCACGAAGTGAATGTTTTTAAACTTATTTCATGTGTTGAGCTGTTTCGGGAAAACTTGGGTGTTTTACTGTTCGATCGGAAAGTTTAACATTTTCTGTTTATCTGGAATGTGATACAATATTTGGAATCCACAAATAGTTATGAGATAACTGAATGAATGTTATAAACATAGCAGTTTAGTCTCACTTGATCGGTTGCCACGGAATTTTGATGCGATCAAAAGTCCGTCGCAATCGCGTAGCGTACGCGGATACTCGCCGGTAAACTTAATAGACAGCTACGCCCCATAGCCCCGACCAAGCGACTGTAGGAGAACTCCGTCGCCGAAAGCATCCGTTCGGGTGCTCGCTGCAGCGGTGTTCTGCCTTAGTGCACTTCGTCGACGGTATCGGGGGTGCGGCCGTCTACTAAAGTTTGTGACGAGCATTCGGTCAGGATCCTGGGAATCTTGTTGAATTGCCCGACTAGATATTGAAAAGAGTTTTCGATAAATGAGACTAAAATGCGGGGTTTATAATTGTTAGGCATGTGATGTCTAAGGAATTCATTTGATTAGGCATGCGATGTCTATGCAGGTTGCGGATTCCAACTGTTGTAGTTTTACACTTTCTTTTCTGCGACCGTAAGTGTAATATGTGATATCGCCGGTTTCGTTGCTATATGTCAACGACAATTGGGATGGGCATATTTACTTACGTTGATGACATGTGATGTTATGTATTGCCGGATATGTTATATTGGATCGTCGTGTTTGAATAGCCGGGTTTTTTTTATGTGAGATGAGTGTTTTTCATTTTCATTCATGTAAAAACTTGTATGTAATATTCTTTTATTGGGGCACTTCCAGGTTGCGGAAGATGTCACCATTTGTATATTATTTACTTTTCCGCACTAGGATAGATTCAAGGAGGAGAGCACAAGTAACCGGGTTCTGGAGTCCAGTGGGAGACCATCTCGAGGAGTCGAGTCCGGGTCTCCTAACTCCAGAATTGGTAGGGTTGCTTGCCGCTCTCGTAGGGGTCTAGGGGTGTGGGTTTGGCTATTCATCGCGACCTTGGAATCCGTGTTTTATACTGGCTCGTATTGAAAACACGGACGTCCTAGTGTATCCAATGTTTCATATGATTCTTCTGCTGCGATATCTGTGATGTGATCATTTGATGTTCTGTGATAAATACTGTATATATTATATATGATATATTATATAGACGTTACTTATGTTTTACACTCGCGCTAGCACTGCCCCGCTCTGCCGTTAGTTACCTAACCCAATGGTGCACGAGGGGACATCGAGGCGAATGCGGATGGCATAAGTGTACGTCGTATTTATCCGTGATGATTAGGTGACTTAAATGATGGGACTTCATTAATATGATCAATGAAATAAAAGAAACCTAATGATGTTGTGGAATCGAATTTTCAAAAACAGGTAGCTACGGTTCTTGCTTTGCATCGCGGTGTTCCTTGTAGAACATCCTGCACCTTATTCGATAAGGAAAGGGCCGAGATCCCTTCAACGGGAGTGACCCCTTTAGCAATAACTGGCAGATGCTACAACACTCGATTTGTCTTTTGATTGCTTCTATAGTTCTTGCTTTGCATAGTGGTATATATGATATATCCTGCACCTCATTCGACGAAGAAAGGGCCGACGATCCCTTCACCAGGAGTGACCCTTTTAGCAAAACTAGAAAAGCCTCAAAAGCACTCCATTTTAAAAATCATTTGATTCTACAACGATATCAAGTTCATTACGCAATAGGGTTTCAGAAAAACCTGTCGTAGCCCTCCGTCATTTCAGATAAGTACTATTTAGTATTCGTGCTGCGGTAGTTTGACATGCGTCAAGGCGTAGTGTACGGTAGCTAACTAGTGCTTATCTGCTAGCATACGATGCGATTGGATTAGGGTATTCGTACGGTGTTGTTTGGCATGCGTCAAGGGTCGTGCGGGTGGGTTTAATTCAATAAAAAAAATGTACGGGTTGAACTTGACTAGCGGATTATGGGTTGTTTGGCATGCGTCAAGGTCATAGCACGTTAGGGGCAAAATATTATCGGGAATTTCAAGCGTTGAAATTTGCAATAAGATTGCATACCTTCTATGAGATAGTTGGATCCCGATACCCGCTGCGAGTAATTGTTACTCCTGGGAGAGTTTTACACATTACAATTAGCCGATCAAGTAGGTGTCTAGAAAGGTGTCAACGGGGTTACGCCTCTGGGAAAACGAGGTTTACATTAATTAGGTTCGTGCGAAAGCACGGGGGACCTCCCTCAAAGTACCGACACTGGCCTGGCTGAAAGATTGGCGAACTTGTAGCGTGTAATTAATCCCGGCTAGTCTTTCCTTTTAGGGTTTGAAGGAAAATTTGATAAAAACAGTGGGAGCCATCCGGATTAGATAAAATAATAACCAATCTGATCTTGCAAGAGCATACGCTGAGTGTTTTCTTCTCTCTCTCTCCAAGTAGCGACCATATCACGCCTTAATCAAGATAATAATACGGATTATTGACTGAACCCGCTTGTTATACTGAGCTGGGGAACGTTGGTCCCGCTCCAACTTATAACTGTTATAAGACAGAGCAGGTAATTGGGGAATACCAGATTTCCCGTGCCGCCCAAACAAAGAAAGTGCATGCTGATGCATCATTTTCGGGTGTGTTCATTACAGAGAACTGTTTCTCAGTATCCTTTACGTCCTGGGTATGATGATACCGGGTCAGGATCCCGGATATGTAATCTGTTACATAGGGCTACAGAAAGGTAGGGAACTGAGAACGGGTGATAAGTTTCATGAGGCAGAAAACGGTGCAAGTTTGCAGCCAAGTCTGTTGGTCACTGTCACCGTGTATTACCAGAATACATTGATTCTGAACAAATGTTATTAGATACCGAACCTGATATACAAAATCATATCAATCTCTTTGTTAGTAAAGAAGGATATAATTTTGTATTGTTGGATATTGTTTTGAACATTTCCTATATCAAGAGTTGATCGGTTCAGGCACGTTATCTAAAAGCATTGACGTTCTAAATCAAACTACAGTTCTTAGTATACGGAACACACACAAGAGGAAGAGTTCAGAAATGAACGAATCCTTCTTAAGGTATTATAGACTAGGTCATATCAATGCGACCCGACTGACTGAAGTTACATTTAGATGCATATTTAAATCAGTTTGAATTTACATCTTGTGAAACTTACCAGTCATGTCACAAAGATAAGATGACCATAGCTCCGTTTACTGGAAACAGAGAAAGAGTTAGTAAACTCTTGGGACTGATACATGATGATGTATGTAAGGTCCCCTGTCTACATATGCCAGGACCGGTTCTTTGTACTTCATTACATTCTCTGATGATCTCTCAAGATTCAGACATATGTTCCTGTTGAAACACAAGTCCGAAGCTTTTGAGATATTCACAGAATATAAGTTAGAAGTAGAGAACCAAAAATACGGGTATAAGTATTAAGTCCTTTAATGTGATCAGGGAGGAGAATACTTAAGCACGGAAATCCTGGACTATTCTAAAGGAGAATGAGATTCTTTCTCAGCATTACTCCTCTGTATACACCATAGCATGATGGTATATCGGGGCGGAGCAATAACACCCTATTTGATATGGTGTGCTCTATGATGAGTACTACTAAGTTACCTATTTCCTTTTGGGAGTTATGCACTTATGAAGTTGCATACCTATTGAATGGTGTTCCAACCAAATCAGATGCCTACCACTCCATATGAGATATGGAAAGGGAAAAGCCCATCTCTTAAGTCAGTTAAGATTTGGGGTTGTCCGGCCTATGTCTAAAAGCAAAATCCGGACAAGCTCGAGGCAAAGTCAGATCTGTGGAAGTTTGTTGGATATCCCAAGCATTAGCAAGGGAATATCTTCTACCAAACCGAGGAACAAAAATGTTTTGTTTCTCAACATGCCACCTTTGAGAAAGGGAATTTCTTGTGAAGAAATTAGTGGACATGAGGTAGAACTGGAAGCAGTTCCAGCTATACAAACTGCAGCTGATGATTTGGTAGAACCAAAGGATTCAATAGTAACCAACGAACCTTATCCTCTCCGCCGATCTAGTAGGGTTCCTCACCCACCTGAGAGATACTTCCGTTTCTCTATGACAGTGGGAGCGAGGATTGCATCATGGGATGATGACCTAACTAGTTTCGAGCTGGCCATCAGGAGTGGGACTCTGTAAGAATGGCTGGATGCTTAGCGATCTGAGATGGAATCCATATATACCAACAAAGTATGGACTTTGGTTGCTATATCTGAAGGGTTAAATCCCCATCAGGAGCAAGTATATCTTGAGAAGATTACTTGGTGTAGATGGAAAAGTTGAGACTTTCAAAGCTAGACTTGTTAAAAGTTTTCGTCATCGACCAGGCGTGGATAATGATGAAACCTTTTCCAATGGCTATGCTTAAGTCCATCCGGATGCTACTTGCCACGGCTACATACCATGACTGCGATATCTGGCGGTTGGGTGTCATGACTGCTCTTCTAAATGATATTTTAGAAGAGAGAGTCTATAAGTACACAGTCAGAGGGCTTCGTAAACAGTGGGAGCAGCGGAAACGTGTACAAGATGCTTTATAGGATAAAGCAGGCATCACGGAGTTGGAACATATGTTTTGATGTAGTAGTCAAATAGTTTGACTTCATCAAAATGGTAGATGAACCTTGTATATACAAAAAGGTAGTAGGGAGAGAATGGTGGCGATCCTCGTAGAGTACGTGGATGACATACTCTTGATAGGGAAGGAGTTTCATATGCTGCGCTCGATCAATCTCCGCTTATCACAATGATTCTCCATATAGGATCAAAGTGATACCTACTAAATCCTGGGTTTTGGATCTATGAGATAGATCTAAATGGATGTTAGGATTCTCACTAGATGTAGTGAGATGGTATCAATCAATCTTGGGGAGAATCACTAGAAGTGTTCCAGGGTGATAAGGACGACGGAATGTCAGTCACAGGCATTGTCTTTACCCTCTATGCAGGGACGGGATGTTGGAAGAGTTCCAAGCTAGATACCGTGACATACTAGACGATTAAAGGCAAGATACATCGCTACTTAAGATACTACCAAAGAGGCTGTTTGGGTGTATATTAGTTCATGAGATGAACTTAGTTCCTCCCATTGTGTGACAATGGAGTTGTGGCTTATGCCAAGGAACATCCGTCCCATCAGTGATCCAGACATATTCTAAGGCAGTGTCACCTGATCATGGAGATGGTTGATCTCCAGGGTGATCGAGGTAAGGAGAGTAGACTCAGAGGACAACACGACGGATCCACTCACAAAGGCCTTTTCCCAGAGAGAGACTTTTATGGGATGGTTGAGTATGAGATACTACAACCACTGCTATCAGATGGCCCTAGTGCAAGTGGGAGATTGTTAGTTATATGTATGCCCTAGAGGCCATTACTATACATAGGATGTATATTATAGTGGATGCTTGGACATATATAGGGAGGACTTTCTTGCTCGACATGATAGTATGCTATCTGGTTTCTCTTTACCTTAACGTGTACACTGATTGTCTCTCTGTCATATGTTGGTAAAGCCCTTAGGATGTGTACTTGACTACCTGGATTATGATGCGGATCATACTAGTGGGGACATTGTAGTCCATAAGTACATCCTTCAAGGTCCCTAGTCGTGGGTGTATCGAGACGGGGCATCGATATACCAGAGTAGACTAGCGTATACCTTCTCAACCCATACAGATGGGCGATGGATGATCCCATATCCATTGGTGCTTGACATCAGAGATGATATACGGGTGCTCAGTGGAGACTGGGTACACTGGACGGACTCGCCGAGAACTCCCAGATGGTATTATACCTTACGTCAGATAGCAGTTCTCTGGTGACACTGGTACAGAGTAGTTTGTTGACCCGAGATCGTCATAGAGTCTTGTGTGATTCCCACTGTGGTTTGATTTCCACCTTACCACGTCCAAGAGGGCGTGCAAAATGGTGGATTTTGGGTACAGTCCCGAATCACACGGAGGCAATGAGCGATAGGAGGGGATTCGTCTCTCCCGGTGTAGGGAGTTGATGTTGCGCTGTGTTCGATTGGCTATAACCGGAAATCCCTGGCTAGGGTTGCTGAGATTTACTGGTAAGTGTTACCAATAGTTTCTCAAACTGTTATAGACCTCATATCGACACGACTTATCGAGCTACTGGGGTCTGACGTTTACACCCCTAGGCGAGATATGCGAAATATCAGAAGAACAGACCGGACTGTACGGTAAGTGTTGCTGGTTGGATTCACAGGAGTGTGAGCGGGCTTACTCGTTGATCTTCTGATCGCTCAATACCCGGGTGGCCGTTAAGTATAGTAGACCGCTTGCGGCTTGTGGGTGTTTGATATGATCATCACCTGCTGCCGGCGTATTGACGAGTCTTTAGAGTCCTACACAGAGGTTTCCTGGCTCAAGCGAAACGAAATAGGAGAGCATATGAGATATGTGCGGGACCGAGAATGATATCAGTATGTGATACTGAATTCTATTCTTGCGATTTGTATCATCGGACGGTTATATAAGATATAGCCGGGTTACCGAATCAAGTGTTGATTCGATACATTGATACACTTGATATTAGTCGGTTATATGCAGTATGACCGGATCATTAAATCAAGTGTTGATTTAATGATTTAATGTATAATTATATATTTGATATATTACTTTGCATTATCTATTATTGGTTCACTTAAGATGGATTTTCTCACTTGATGTGCGCGCACATTGTATATATGATATAGTTTTGTGCACTAGTTTGTATCATATTTGATGATACATGCAAACTTGGGTGTGTGTTTATTTTAAACCATGTTTAGGTTAATGGTTAGGTTTTATATTTGTTTTATTTATTTTCTTTAATTCATTTTTGGAAAGATAAATGAAATGGTGGCTTGCTTTGTTTCTTTGTTGAAGCTTCATGAAGCTTTGAATAAGTAACCATTTTGTTTTATCCTTAAACCTAACTATTACTAAACTAGGGTTTGCTCTCTACACTAGTTAAACTCACCCATGGTTGCATTATGATAACCATCACTTGTTTTTCTTTTGGAAAATAATTTATAATTCTTTTTCTTTCTTCTTCTTCATCTTCTTCATGAAGAGAAGAAACCATTGCTAGATTTTTCCAAGTGATGATTCCAAGTGAGAAATCCAAATCCAAAGTGAACCCACTTCCTATTTCTTCATCCTCTATCACTTGCCATGTAGTAGAGGGTGTTTTCTTCACAAGTTTCTTGACCTAGTGAAGATGGAGCTTGAGTTTGAGTCGTCTCGACGTAGATCATCTTCGGCATCGAAGTCAACGACCTAGCCCGCCCATTTCTCCGAAGAAATCGACGCTAGAGTCCGGGATTCCGATGATCGCAGCGGAGGGACGTCAACACAGAGCTAGAGAAGTGGTGGACCGGATCTACAAAGGTTGTATTTCCATTCACTTAGCAATAAAGTTGTTTACTTGCTTGCTTTTCGCCTAATCTCTAGTTAACGATCTTGCATAGGATTCTTAGGCACATGAAAATTTTGATTTTGGCATGGTTGATGCCTTGTGGAACCTCTAGGGTGTGCCTAGGATCCCTACACAAAGGGACTACTACAAGTAGCTATTGAAGTGAATGATCGGTCTACAAAGGTTGTATTCCGTTATCACTTAGAAGTAAAGTAGTTTACTTTATGTTTCGTATGATTCTCTAGTTAAAGATTCTAGTTTAGGGTTCTTTAAAACGGCAAAAATTTGAAAATGGCATGGACGATGCCTCCCGAAACCTTGCTGTTGTTTATAGGAACCTACAACGCTTACTATATATATATATGCATTCGTCTCACGCAATAATAGGCATTCCAGATCACAGATGAATATATTGGATATACTAGGAATTCTGCGTTTCGTTTAAGCCTGTAACGAAAGACGGATTCCGTAGTTGTGATGAATAGCCAAACCCCATCCCAGACCCCTACGGGTGCGGCAAACTACCCGCCAAATTCTCAAAGTGAACCAACCTCCCTAATTAAAATGAGTAGGCCACTCAGCATTTCAAAAAACCCGGTAGTTTTTGCACCCTACCTTGGGTCTATCCTAGGAGTAGAAATAAAAAGAAATAATATACAACGACTACAACCTCAACCCGGATGTGTCCCGCAAAATAGTATTACATCACTTTTTACAAATTACATGAATGAAGAAAAGAGAACACTCTTCTCACACCCCCCGGTTATTCATCCATGACGATCCAATAAAATTCATATACACAAACCATTACAGATCATAGATATGTGCAAACCCCAACTAATCGATGTATAGCAATTAGCGGACACAGAAGATCCGATTAGCTAAAGTACTTACAATTTCGATCGAATAACCAAATTTGAATCTACCCAAAGTACAACACTGTACACAAAATATCCTGGGCAGAAACAAAATATCCCAAAAATTACAACACAGAAAAATAGACCAACAGAGGAAATTTGGACCGATTTTGCCATGAATCGGCTGCGGAACGGCGACAGAACGGTCCGTTCTACCGCGGTTCCATGGCGTTCTTGGCGAATCAGGCACCCGAATTTCACCAGTGATCACATAAAATCCTGCATGTATTTTTCAGGCCCTTGAAAAAAAATTTGGACCTGTTTTAAAAATCGACAGAAAACGGGATTTTCGGACGTAATTTTGGGATTTTTCTTGCAATCGAATTTCTAACACTTTGCTAACTACCTAGTTAAGGTTTTGTAGGCTCTGATCATATAAATATTATACGTATGTATTTTCCCTCATTATGTTAATTATAATGTAGAAACACATGATAATAAATTTTTTACACATAAACCCTTATATGTTCTATAATTACAATAAACACCTTTTAGTACTTAACAATAATAGGGAAAATATTCATTCAAATGTGCAATATTTTAGACTAATCACCCATGAAATTTTGCGGGTTCTTCAAGAGGCAATTACTGAGCTGGCGGCTCTCGATAAAGCTGTCACTTTTACGCGCAAAATGGTTGAGGCTCACAAGACCGCTGAGAAGAAGCTTGAACACCGATTTTCTTTGTATCAACAATAACAAGCACATGCAAGGGCTCAGCTTGCAGCGCTGCTAGAGCTTGAGGCGGAGGTTCGGTGGAAAAATGACGATCTATTTGGCTTATTGAACCGTCTGCCGTTTTAAAATTTTTGTCGCTGTATATTTTTCTTTTTTTTTGTATCTTGTATTCATTTTGGTTTATGAATAAAGACATATTTTATTTCATTCTTGCTCCTCTCTATCTTTTGATGTCTTGATTTGGCATGAAGTAGTTTATGTACTCATTTCGGAGTTGATAGTTTATGTACTCATTTCAAAGTTTCTAGTTTATGTACTCATTTTGGAGTTTGTAGTTTATTCACTCATTTCGGAGTCTCTAGTTTATGTACTCGTTTCGGAGTTTGTTGTTTATTCACTAATCTCGGAGTCTCTAGTTTATGTACTTATTTCGGAGTCTGTAGTTTATTCACTCATTTCGGAGTCTCTAGTTTATATACTCATTTCAGAGTGTTTTTTTGGTTTACCTCCTTTGGGTTTACAGGCAAACTTGTCCTAACGTTGTAAGTAGATAACCCCCATTCTTTATGACAGGGGTCCGTTAGGTTTTTGGTACTAGGGTTTTAGTCCGTGGTAGCGTCGCGTTAGCTGATATATTCCTCTATATGCAGTCTTTAAGCCGCTGTTTGAGTAGCCACGTGACTGTCATGTCTCTGATTCCTTCAGAGGCTGGACAAGACGTTTTCCAGTAATCTCCTTAGGTCATATTACCATCGGAAGAGCAAGCGTTAGGAATTTTCCATGACACTTTTTGCTTGAGGTTAGGCTTAATTTGGAGCCCCGATGAGTCATAACCGCACCCTTTTAGGGTGGGATGATCTCCAATGGTCTTTTAGGCTTTATATGAGTTGTCGTCAAGACTCGAAGCTAGAAATATGCCGTCACTTTTTTTTCTTTTGTTTTGACGATGTCGCGCCGATTCTTTGCTGAAGTAGGGTAGACATCTGTAGAAGCTCTATGTTGTATGCATTGCAATTAAAGTCCGGAGTTAGGAATATGCCATTGCTCCAATTTCATTTGATAGCTACGTCCGCATTCTGCTGAAATGAGAGGGAAACACCAAGATAGTCCCTAGGTTGTATATGTACCGTCGAGACTTGGAGCTAGGATTTTGCATCCTGCTGGAATGAGCAGGAATGCCTGGATAGTCTCTAGGTTGTATACGAACCGTCAAGCCTTGGTTCTCCTTTTGACGAAGCATGGTGGGAGAATATGGTCCCTTTTCCTTTATTTGTGCCCATAGATTGTATACAAGAGTCAATATGTATATACTTGCAGGGCAGAGGAATTTTTATTTTGTTTTATTTTTTATTTCCGTGATGCTCTATCTTTTAAGTTTTTCATATCGCGAAAATCGCAATTGCCCAATCATTTCGGCTATTTTTCGCGGTGCCCAATCATTTCGGCTATTTTTTATTCAATTGCTGCTTTTTATTGCGAGTTGCCCAAACATTTTGGCTCTTTTTTTATTTACTCGATGCTTTTTATTGCGAGTTGCACGAACATTTCGGTCTTTTTTTATATGCATATTTTTTTCTTGCTGATTTTTTTCGCTGGTTGGGGACTTGGTCTTGATACCCATTGTGGCATTAGCATCGCTGCAACTGGAATATTAGCAAGAGCGAATCATCATTTACCATGAGAGGACTTGAAATTTGATACTTATTTAGGCATCAACGTCGCTTCAGGTGGGATGTTCTCAGAAGCGAATCATCATTTACCTTTGTTAATTTGGACAAAGGTGGCTTAGCAAACAGGGTTAGGATCCTGTCGACTAAGGCTTTTTGACCTTATGAGCCGAAAGGGTCTCATAAAAGTGTTTCTCTCTACAAGTCGTGAGGATCTCGTAGGTGTATTTTTCTCCTTAGGAATCGTGGGGATTCCTAAGTGATATTTTTTCTTGTAAGTCGTAAGGATCTTCCAAGAGTATTTTCTCCTTGTAAGTCTAGAGGACTTATAAGTGTCATTCACCATATGGGGATATTTCTTGCCATTGGTGGAACTTGGTGGGGGGATTTTTATTTTTGCCCATGGATTGTATACAGGAGTCGATATTGGACCACTTGTAGGGCAATATTGGGGGAATATGACGGCTTAAGAACATGTTTAGATCCTTATAGTTTAAGGATTTTGAATCCTATGAGCCGTGAGAGTCTCATAGGGGAAATTCTCCTTACAAGTCGTGAGGATCTAGCAAGTGTAATTTCTCCTTAGGAATCGTGGAGATTCCTAAGTGTGTTGCTCCTTTGTAAGTCCTAAGGATCTCATGCAGGTGTTTTTTTAATTTTTTTTAGAGTTTTTTTTAATGAGATTGCGCCCTTTCGGGTTTTCGCGAAGCTCGCCGGCAATCCTGCTGTTTTTACTCACGGCGCCTTTTTGGGTTTTCATCGGCGCCCATTTTGCTTGTGGACATACCTTTTTTTTGGAATGGAATTCCCGAGAGTAGTTTCGCCGCAGGTGCCCATCTGTTTGTGTAAGCCGATGTCATGCATCCTGTGGTTCGCGGGGAGGCAGAATTTTCAAAAACGATGTTGTTTGACTATGCAACACCGGCTAAAACTTCAGGATCTTTACTAAAGCCTTAACTAGCTAATCTATCTAAGAGGTTTAACTACTCTGTTAGAATGGTTATACCTCCAAGATACGGTTCTTCGGGTCTTCTAGTGCTATTCTCCAAGGCTCCTAGGTGATCGGATCGGGCTAGCTCCATTAGCCTTCTTGCATCAAAGATGATCCACTGCGAGAGAATGTGCTCCAAGCTTCAATCTCTAAATGATGTTACTAAGGTATATGGTTCGCTAAACCAACTAGCTTAGGAGATGTAGAAAGTATAAAGGATTGTTTGTCTCACTAAACCCTTGGCTCACAACACATGTGAAGGTTAGGGTTTAGTTAGAGGAAGAAGGAGATGGAGGAAACCTAGAGAGCTCAAAGAGAGCAAATCAAGAAAATCTCAAGAGAGAAGAATGAATCATCAAGAAAGCTAAGTGTAGAGAATGGCTATTATATATTTTCTCATCTCATTTATTGAGCCATGGATAGATAAACAATAGAATATAGCACCCATGCCTCAATAGTGATCCCAAACCAAATAAAATAACACTTGATCCATTCCTCACACCACGCTAGTAAAGTCTCCTCCATTTCCACCTCATTGATCCATTTGGAAATGGATAATACAAATAATGAGGTGGCACCTTCTAGAAGCATTCCTTGACAAATTACAAGAATGCCTCTCTCACCGTATATACATACTCGTATCCGTATTCCGAAAAATACGGATATAGTAAGACGATAACAATCTAATAATACAATACTAGGATCTGGCTTAAACCAAAGCCCACCAGTATTTTCTGCCCGATCAGCATCCATCTACAAGTACACGTACATGATTGAAGCCCAGTTGTAAAACCATACGACGTCTACATCAATTGCCTAAAGCAGGGAAACCCTTTGTGTGGGACTCTAAAGACTCGACGGTATGCTGGCAGTGGATTTAACCACAAGTCGTCAGCGGTACTAGCTGCACGTAATGGCTACCCAGGTATCTGTCGATAAGAAGACCGATGTGCAAACTCACCCGGACTCATCGGTGACAATCTCCGTACAGTCCGGTCTGTTCGTCTGAGATACTCACATATCCGTCTAGGAGGATGGTAAACGTCAGACCCCTAACAACATGATAAGTCGTGCCGGAGGAGAGCCTAATACACCAGGAGAAACTACTGGAGTACCTTACCAGTATTTCTCGTTTTCCCTGGCCAGGGACTTTGTGTAATGGCTTTCCGAACACTGCGCGATATCAACCCCCAATATCGGGAGAAACTAATCCTATCTGATCGCTACTGTCTCTAAGTGCTTCGGGACTACACCCAACTACTACCTGTTTGCCCGACTCTTTTAAGCGTGGTAGGGTAGTAATCAAAGTGCAGTGGGAACACACTCGAGACGAAGTAGTGATGGCAAGTCAACGGACTAAACTATACTCATGCCACCTGGGAACTGCTACCTGACAATAGGTATAATACCAACCAGCAGTTCTCGACGAGTCCTTTCCAGTGTAACCCATAACCCAGTGAGCACCTGCATACCTTCTCCAGTACGTCATACTAATGGCTATGGGACAGACCATATCCCCTGCTGGGATGAGAAACGTATACACTAGTCTACTCCAGAGTATCGATGCCCCGTCTCGATAATCCAATGATTAAGGACCTGCATAAGAATGTGCTTATAGACTACCCAACCGACATAAGTGTGACTGCCATCACAATATTGGTAGTCAAGCAAAGATCCTATGGGCTCTACCAACATGTATAAGCGATATGCTAAAAGAAACACATGCACATATTAAGGTAGAATCAAACCAGGTATCATACTACCATATCGAGCAAGACTGTTATTATAACTGTGAAATATCCTGAGCATCAAATATGTAATATATAATCCAGTATGATACAATAATGGCCTCTAGGGCATATATCACTAATAGTTTGTCGGTGGGACTTGGGGGTGGCTCCATTGCTGGAGTAGCTATGCAGCCAGTTGGACTTGAGTTGCAACCTTTGCTGCTAGGACTTTGATTGCAATATAAATCTCAAGGGAGAATATCGCCGTATTTAGGGCGATGCACTAATTTAGGGACGTTCCGGTCCATTATTTCCATGTTTGAGACGCATTTTTAGTTTATGAACTTTTCGGTCCAACATTCCCATTTTGGTGAAGAATATTAGTTTAAGGACATCTTGGTCCATTATTAGATTAGGGACGTCTCGGTCCATTATCGCCATATTTGAGGTGATGTTTTAGTTTAATGACTTTTCGGTCCAGTGTTCCCATTTTAGGGACGAACGCTAGTTTAAGAACGTCTCGGTCCGTTGTTGGTTTAGGGACGTCTCGGTCCGTTGTTAGTTTAGGGACGTCTCGGTCCGTTGTTAGTTTAGGGACATCTCGGTCCATTGTCACCATTTTTGAGGTGACGGAGCTTTTGGATGCCACTCTCAGGGTTCTGATTCAGGAAGATAGTGAGTGGACACAAGAGTCGTCATCTCTTATTGTCCTAAGTCGTGGCTCGTCAAGCGTAGTATTTTTTGAGGAATCGACCGTTTATTAGCCGGAAGGGTTTTTCGCTATGCATATCCATGAGCAGGTAAGCTCCATCTTGGTAGACATTATCTATGATGTATAGGACTTCATAGTTCGGCTCGAACTTACCCCGTTTTGCACAATTAGGGATCATTGGTCTTTTGATGACTAGCACGTGTTCGCCTTGGCGGAATGTTCTTGGCCTGGTCAGTTTTTCGTATGACCGTGTCATCCTTCCCTTATAAGCCTCCAGATTTTGCTGTGCTATAAGGCGAGTTTCAACGAGGGCATCAAGCTCTTCAAGCCGAAGATGAGCGTTTTCTTCATCTGTCAACTCGTATCGAACTGCTACTCGTAGAGAAAGGAGTTCTATTTCTAACAGGAGCACTGATTCTGTGCCGAACACCAATGCGTATGGTGTTGTATTCGTGGCCTTTTTGAATGTTGTTCTGTATTCCCAGAGAGCTTCATGTAGCCTTTTGTGCTAGTCTTTTTTGTTTTTGGACACATTTTTCTTTATAATCTTTATCAAGGTCTTGTTGAAAGGTTCGGCTAGGCAGTTGGCCCAAGGATTATAGACTGAAGAGTATCTCCAATCTATTTTATATTGTTGTGTGAAGCGGCTGATTTTATGACATCTATAAGCTGGGCCATTATCCGAGATAATTCATCGCGGAGTATCGAACCGATAGATGACATGGGTTCTGAAGAAATGGAAGATATTCTCCGTCTTCACCTCCCTTAGTGGTACTGCTTCTGCCCATATAAAAAAGTAATCAGTCGTTGCCAATATAAACCGATGTTCTTTGGAGGACGCTGGTTCGATGGGGCCAATTATATCTGTTCCCCACATCTCAAATGGCTAGTCGGCCACTGTCGGGTGTAGAGGATTTGGATGTTGATGGATGAAGTCCCCATGAATTTGACACGAGTGACACTGCTTCGCATATTTGAGGCAGTCCTGAATCATTGTGGGCCAATAGCAACCCATTCTTTTTATCTTCAGCTTCATTTTTGGCCCGGCTTGATGAGAACCGCAGAGTTCGTTGCGAGTCTTTTGGACGACTTTCTTTTCTCCTTCTGGTACCAGGCATCTTAGCTACAGAAAGTCGAACGATCTCTTATATAGAGTATCATTGATGAAGGCGAAAGACAGAGTTCATTTCATAAGCTGATGTCTAGATGATGCATTTTCGGGTGTTCGTTGGGATTTGAAGTAGTTTATGAAGACTTCCCTCTAATCCTTGACCTTTTCTTTGTCCTCTATTTGAAGGGATACTTGTTCGGTCGTTTCTTTTCCTTCGGATGGCTCTATTAAGTCTTCTAAAGATATATCTGTTGGTGTGAGAACCCTGCGGTTTTGCACAATGATTCTTATGTCATCAAGGTTTTCATCGGCCAGTTCCTTAGCTAATTTGGTCAATGCATCTGCCTTACTGTTTCTGCACGCGGTATACTCTCCAAGATGTAGGAGGGGATTTGTGTCAACAGTTGCTGCACTCTTTCGCCATACTTTATCAGCTCTGGCTTGCACGTCTGATAGTCTTCATTTACTTGGCTAACGATCAGCTGGGAGTCTCCATATATGAGGAGGTCTTTGATTCCCATGTCGATAGAGATCTCTAGACCTGCTATCAAAACTTCATATTCAGCTTTGTTATTAATTCTTGGCTTTGTTAAGGAGAGGGCATAACGCAATATCCCTCCTTGCGGAGTCACGAAGATAAGGCCTACACCGGCTTTGATTATAGGGGTGTTCTGCTTTCGCTACTTCATGGAAGATTCTCTATCAAAGTAGAGTTCCCATTGGGAATCATTTTCTTCTTCGGTTGTATCGAATGCATGTTCGTCCGGCAATTCGCAATTTAATGGTGAGTCAGCTGGTATCAGATGCTCAGCAAGAAAGTTGGTAATGGCCTGCCCTTTCATTGCTTTGAGGGGACGATACGTTATCGAGAACTCCATCAGAAGGAGGGCCCATTTGGAAAGCCTTCCTGTTAATTTGGCCATCGACATTAGATACTTGAGAGGATCCACCTTTGATATGAGATGGATCTCATGTGCCAAGGCATAATGTCTGAGCTTCGTTATTGCGAAGATCAGTGCCGAGCAATGCTTTTTGATGGGGGAGTAGTTATTTTCTGCCCCTAGAGGAACTCAGCTCAAATAGTATAGAGCTCTCTCCTTTCCCTGATCGTTCTCTTGTGCCTAAAATGCGCCTAGAGAACCCTCAAGGGCCGTTGTATATAGGATAAGGGATTTTCCCTTAACTGGAGCGGTCAATACCGACGGATTTTGCAGGTATTACCTGATTTCATCCAGAGCATTTTGGCACTTTTGATCCCATACGAACAGGGTCCTCTTCTTCATCAAATGACTGTAGGGGTGGCATTTTCCTGAAAGGTTGGTTATGAATCGCCGAATATATGCGAGCTTTCCTTGGAGAGACCGCAGTTGTTTGAGGGTTCTTGGCATGGGCTTTTCCATAATCGCCTTGATCTTTGATGGGTCGATTTCGATACCTCGATGACGTATGATGAATCCTAAGAATTTTCCCGAGGAAACTCTAAACGCGCATTTTAAAGCATTCATCTTCAGATTATAATTCCGATGACGTCGGAACACTATTTTCAGATGTTCCCAATGTTCCTCGTGAGATTTGCTCTTCAGTAAAAGGTCGTCGATGTAGTATTCGACAATCTCATGGACGAGGTCATCGAAGATCTTTGACATGGCCCTCTGGTAGGTATCACTAGCGTTCTTTAAACCGAAAAGCATCACCTTATAGTAGAATATGCCCAGCGGAGTCCGGAAGGCGGTATGCTTTTGGTCTTCTGGATATATTTTTATTTGGTTGTATCCTGAAGATCCATCCATGAAGGAGAAGACCTCATGGGTAGACATGTTATCGATCATCATCTTAGTAACAGGTACTGGGAAACCATCCTTCGGGAAAGCTTTGTTGAGTTCCCGAAAGTCCACGCAGATGCACACCATCCCATTTTTCTTTATCACTGGAATGATGTTGGCGATCCAGTCGGGATATTGAACTTCTTGGATGAAACTGGAGTCGATTAGTTTCTTGACCTCAGCGTTGATGCTCATCTCAAGTTCGAATCGTATTCTTCTTGGCGCCTGCTTGACTGGCTTTATGTTCGGTGATATGGCCAGTTTATATACTGCCGCTTTTGGATCTAGACCCGACATTTGAGAGTAGGTCCAGATGAAGCAATCTTTATATTGCATGAGCACGTCTTTTAACGTGGCTACCTGTTTTTCAGATAGTATTTCACTGACGAATGTTGGCCTCGGATCATTTTCCCTTCCTAAGTAAATTTTTCTTAGGTTGTCCGCCGTAGTGTGTATCCCGTCTTCCAGCTCTTTTGGTACTGGTGGAAACTCTGAGATCACCTTGTCCTCGTCTTCATTTGCGAAGCACATATGGAGGTCATCCATAGTCTCATGCCCTCCCTCTTTTGAGAGTGTTATCATATGGTAAGTACGAGTTCGCTTCCTTTTTTGTGGTTGAGATGGTCCTATTCTAATGGTATAGGTCTTTTTTGGCTCGTGTTTTTGTCGCGAGGTTGCCCTCCAGCTGTCAGATAACATAAACCTACCTTGTCGATATTGGTCTTCTACCCAGTTTTTGAAGGTGAAGCAGTCTTCAAGGGGATAACCTATTACTTGGTGATAAGAGCAATAATCCAGATGATGGACCTCATTTATTTGTTCGGGATGCCGAGACTCCGGAAGAGCCATCATTTGATACTTCATGACAAGGTTGAATATTTTTCTTGTCTTGTCTTGAGGGAAAGAGTATTCCCGAATCATCTTCTTTATAAAGGACGGGCTCCAATCAAGTTTTTCTCGATTGCACGGCGTCTTGGGTCTGCTTTGTTGTTTTCGAACTTATTTGCGTTCTTTGCCCTGTTTTTGTCTCCATTTCGAGATTTTCTCCTTTCGCGAGAACATACAGTGGGTCGGGGATGAAGAGCATTATAGTCTATCTTCTCCACAGATTGTTGGCTGAGTCGCTGCGTTCTGGCCTTTTCATAAATGGCCATTTCGCCGCTGTGATTATCCTGACTCGTTCGACAAGTTCCTTTTATTAACCTGTCAATTTGTTCTTCCAATGACGGACTTAATGTTTTTAGAGCTGGATCTCGCTCCGGTTTAACGTCACGGCTATTTGGAAGAGCGTCTTCTGCTTCACTGGAGCTGTTTACGACGAGGCAACTGTGGATCTGCTCCCATTTCTTGGATTGAACGAATCCGAGTCTGGTTGTCTCCATCTTCCCATTGGGCATCTTTCGCTGAGTCCTGGGAATATCCCAAATCTTTTTGTAGAATTGGGTTTGTCGAACAGTTTGTTCGAGGGGTACACCTTGGCATCTTAACAGCCTTTTCAATGCCTCTGCATAATATCTGGGCAGACGGATTGGTTGAAACTTGTTGAGTGCAAAATCGGCACCACGCCAGACTTCTTTTTCTACTTTGGTCTCCGTAGATTGGTAGAAAAGGATCACCTTTTCACCTCTTCGCCTGGAAGGTACATAGAAAGTTTGCAGTTCTTGTACACTGTATGTATCGAGCGCATCAAGTTCCTTATAATGCCGAGGTGGGGCCATTGTGATTTGCAGACTCTGATCTGCTTCGGCAAAAATTTGTATTGATGGACGTACGGAGAACACTGTGTTGGTCTCGTCCTCTAAGTCGCTGCCAAAGACCAAAATAGGAGTAAATGGTCCGGGCTTATTATTTTCTTTCTGGGGTTGCCCCGAGTAGACTATTTCTTCATCTTTCTCGGTATCGCTCCCAAAGATCGAGATAGTGGCGACGGACTTCTGTTTATCCTCCAGCTTATGACACATTTCCATATTCTCGAAGTCTGGTAGGAAGTACTTTGCGTCTTCATATTTTCGGACCTCGTTTACGGAGAACGAATTTAGTTCCCTTGTGACGGTGTATTCCAAACCATCCTTGAAATACTTCGTACACTGATATTGTGTAGAAGGGATGACGTTGTACTCATGTAATCAAGACCTGCCGAGCAAAACGTTATAGAAAGTCTTGGCGTCAATGACATGAAATTTGATGTCAGTGACGAGCAGCCCGAAGCGTGACGTTAGTATTACTGACCCAAGCGTCTGTGACGACTATGAGTCGAACCCGGAGATGATAATTTTATCTCAGGCGAGGTGCTGATCGTTCATGCAAATCTCCTTCAGCACTTTTAAATTGAGAAGGTTAACGGAGGATCTGTTGTCGACAAGGATTTTCCCTATTTTGATGTCGTGGCAGTACCCGGTAACGTACAATGGGTGATTATGTTCGCATGTACCAAGGAGGATATTTTCATCGCTGAATGTAATGTCAGCCGTTTAGACCTCTGCCAGTTCATCCTTCATCTTCTTTTCTGCGAAGAAAGCTTGGAACTGATCGGGCTCTTGTAATGCTTTGATCAGGGAGTCTCGTGCCTCTTTGGACAGGTGGAGAGCATCCAAGATGTTCAGTTGTGAGGATATTTTCCTCAGATGTGCTAGGACGTTATAATCCACTTTGTTTTTCTTGGATGGGTCCCTTGTTGCGAGCTCTTTGACAACTCTATCGTCGAGGGCAATTTCCTCAGAGATTTTTTCTTTCCCTTTGTCTTTTTTGCTCGAACCTTTGTTTGTTAGTCCGAGATTCTTCTCGGGTAGCGTGCGGTTACACAGATGAATATTCTCGCAGTTCTTCTCCGCCTCTTCTTTTTCAAAGGTGGAGTCTTTGAAGAGAGGGCTATGGGGTATTTCGTCCTCAGAATTGCTCCCGAATGTAAGAACTTAGTGTTTTCCCCTTTCAAACTGGTACCAACCATAAGACTGTTGCCAGTCGTTTCTTCACGCGCGTTTTTCACACTATTTTGCCTTCGACGAGCATGAGCTTCACGCTTCATCCTTTTGAAGTGTTTTTGATGGGTAACATATCCTTACCACCACTTCTTAAAGGCATTGCATTCCTCGGTGGGGTGGGTGACCCTCCAATGATATAAACAGTAGCTTAGATGCGATTCTTCTCCATCGAGGCATATGATCCCGGGAGTGTTCCTCATGAGAGGTGGCAGCTTCATCCCCATTGACAGGGCTTTGGCGAACCGCTTCTCTGTTTTAATCCTGCTTTTATTTGTAGCAGGTGTGCTTTGGTTTGGTGGGAGTACTTTACAACTAGTCCTCGCCGCAGCTTCTTTTTCCAGACGCCGATGCTTAGCCTTTTCATATATGGCTATCTCACATTCTCGGTCAAGTTTGCTTTTGTGAAAAGCTTCGTTTAACAGCCTCTCGATCGGGTCTTCTTCTGGCAGTTCCGGGGATTTTAGCGCCTAATCTCCCCCCAGTTCCTCCGCGTTGTTTTTTGATGCTGAGGGAGTTTCTTCGTCATATAACGACGAATAGGAGACCATGTGGCAACTTGCTATATGGTCTTCGGTGTCTTCTGATGAGTCATTTTCCTCATCATTGACACTGTCTTCATTCTCAAGAATATGCTTGAGGAACTCTTCAAGCGTGACTGGTGTCCGCGCCTTCTGGTTATACTCCTCCAGCGTATCGATGTATTTTTGTAGATCTGTGCGCTTATCGTCATACTCAGTAGGCTACACAGGATTTTTGGTTTTCTTCTTTTTCTTCGAAGACTTTGAAGGCTTGACTTGGGGTTTTTCCCCCTAGCCAACAATTTTCGGTGTGGGACGTGGTTTCAGTATCCCTTCGATGATTTCGGGTTCAAGTGGGCTTTCCCACCTAACTGCCGGATATGCTTGTAGATCCTTCATCATTCTTTTGGTTTTTGCTGAAAGAACGACTTCCCATGGAGTTTCTTCCACGAGTGAGCATGATGCCCCCTGCGCGTCCACCTTTTCGGGAGTATGCTTCTGGGGAGGTTTACCCTCCAGTTATCAGATAACACGAATTTCCCCTGTTGATACTGGTCTTTGACCCAGTTCTTGAAGACGTAGCAATCTTTAATTGGGTGGCTCACCATTCTGTGATAGGAGCAGTAGTTAGGGTTGTTGATGTCACTGGGTTGCGGTGGACGCCGCGGGTCTGGCAATGTGATGAGTTTATTACGTATTGCCCATTAGAACAGTCTCCTTGTCTTGTCGCAGGGAAACGAATAAGCGTGCCCTAATCATTCCTCCAAGGATGGGTGTGGACACGCGTTGTTTTGGCAAGCAGTCGGTTTTGGGCAAGTCGGTTGTTGTTGCGAAGGCCGCTTTCCCATTACTCTTGTTATTTCGAGGGTCCTTATTTGAGGAAGAAGGATCATGGCCCATCTTGTCCATTTAGGCCAGTTTATCTATCGGAGCCTGGAAGGTTTTTGGTTTGAAGAATGTCATGAACTGGGACACGGTCGTTTGAGGATCAAGCGTCCCGATGAACATGCCCACGATGGGAGATTCTTCAATGCGCTGTTCGCACTTAGACCATAGGTTCCGCTACCGGATCGTATATTGGACCCAGGTTTCTCTCGGTTTTACCCACGCCATTGATTAATTCCATAATTGGAGTGCACTCGCTCGCGTTGGTGAAACGCTGTATGAACTGCAGTTCCATCTCTATGAATGTTTTTACGGAGTGATTAGGGAGCTCCGAGTACCATTCAAAGGCCGTTTCTGACAGGCTACCAACGAACAGGTGCAACAACAGTTTGTTGTTGCCTCCAGTGTCGCCGCACAGAGTTCTGAACTGCGCGATGTGCTGGTGAGGGTTGCCTGTCCCTTTGTACATATGGAACTCAGGGATCGTATATCCCGGCGGGTATTTGATTTGGTCATACCAGCCTGCATACGGTCGCCCAGTTCTGACGATTTGGCCAGCAACTTCATTAGCTTGATGAGCACTTATTTGTTAAGCAATATAATCATCAAGAGCAGCCTTGGAGGTCGTTTCCTCCTTGGCTGCTGGTAAGGCCGGAGGAGGGTTTGATGTTCCCCCCTGTCATCTGTGACGATTATCGGCGGCTCTTCGGCCGGGGGTTCTGGTTGGATCATCATTCCAACCATGTCTTGGAATAAGAGAGTTATCTACTTTATATTAGCAGCTTGCTCAGCGGCTTCCTTGTCCTTTCTTTCAAGCACCCTTCACAGGAACTCTATATCGGTCTCCTGCTCTTAGTGCTGTTCAGCTTTTTTGTATGGACTTTCTTTCTGTCCGGTAAGTGCTGCCATTTTGGTCAGCATTTCCTGGAGCTTCTGTTGTTGCTCCTGAGCCTTGGTCAGCGACCGAGTTTGCAGTCGGTGTCTCACCGAAGCACGGCTTTCTTATTTTCCCGAAGCCATGTAGACCGTATGTATTGTTATGCCCCCGGCCTTGGGGTGTTTGGATCCATCATCTTTGAAATGTACCCCATGCAGTGGGATTTTTTCCAGCCTCGTTCTTTAATGAGAGGTTGAAGTTGAAGGGGCTGCTGTAACAGGCACCTATGTAGAAGGAGTCCCCGGTTTTATGGCGGAGGAGTGATCTTTCTCTTGCCGAGCCTTCAATTTTTTTGTTTGACGAGAGTGATTTTCATCAATCACGCTCCAGACTCTATGAATTTACGAGTAGAGCCGCTGATAGGGCCTTTCCGGCTTTGCCTGTACAAGGCTTCCATAGGTGAATGTGATTTCTTTAACACTGCCGTTGGGGAGTCTTGCGGACCGTCCTGAGCAGATCAAAGTTGTTCCCGGTTGGAATAACAACGTCAACTTCCACCATTGGAGCTGGTGGGGTAAGTCCAGAGGAGGAGTTGCCCCCAGCTTTTCTCACTCGGCGCCAGTGGCGATGTTGAGCGTGCCTTGCAAAAGTGACCACCTCAGTTTTGGAAGCGGCTTCTTCATGCCCCCGGCTTTGCTTAGGAGCTTCAATTAGCGTTAGCTTGTTGAAGACCGACATCCTTGGTAGAGTTTGAGTAGAAACGGCCAGCTTTTTAAAAACTGATTGTCTGACGGGTGAAGCATCTTTGACGGCTTCGTCTGTTGGAGGAATTGGGAGGGCTATCCATTTTGGGGCAGCTCCTTCAGGTATCATGAGCCTCTTTACGGGCCCATTTGGGTTCTTACTCAGCCTGTTGAAGACTGAGATGCCAGATTTGGACGGCCCATTGAGAGGGACCATTGTAGTTGCCAGTCGATCGAAGACCGACATTCTGAGAGCTTCTTCTTGCGGCACTGAGGCACCGAAACCCATAGGTGGGAGCATGGTACCAAAGAACAATCCAGTAGTGGCTTGTGCGACTTGCCCCACTGGCATTGACAAAATAAAGGTCGTGTTAGGCCCATAAGTTACTCTTCCAGTTAGGGTGGAGCAAGAGTTGCTGTTGCATGCAGTGCATTGAGAAGCCATTGATTTTCTACATAGGAGCAAGACACCAAGTTTTAGTACCTCAAATCCAAGGGCAACCATAGCGAACCGTGATTTTGTTCGCGAAACACGACACACGAAGTATGGAGTGGAAAGTGGAAAAGGTCTCACCGGGCATGCCAGAATCTGTTCACCGCCGAAAGACAGAGACCGAACTGGGATGGATCGTCTTGCCTGAATTTGGGGGCAGATGCTATTTATACTTATCCATCCACCCCTCCGAAGATACCAAGTTGATTTATGGCACCATATATCGGAGGTTTAGACAATTGCGACCGATGTAGCAGAGTTTATCAGATTCTTCCTCATTTGTGCGGGTTTTTGATTGTGGGGACACTCTTCCATGCAGGTGCAAGCCCCTGCAGTTAATTACGTTACCGCATTGCGATAACCACTTTCTCCTGCTCCAGCAGTTCACTTCGTGTCGTGTGTATTTTTGTTTATTTTTGGTTGCCCATGGATTTTATACGGAGACTAGTTTATGTCGTCGCCCGTAGGGCATGGATTAGTCCAAATCCGTATAATTTAGATTTTAGTTTGTTTAGGACCGTTAATCTAGTTTGAGATTAAGATCAACTTAAATATATGAGCATTTGCGCTCAATTTATTTTAACTAAGGATACGTTAGTTTAATTTGAGACTAAGATCATCTTAGCAAAATTTCAACGGTCATTTTTCATTTCAGTTCCAACAACAGAGCACTTATGCTCAGTTGTAAGAAAACATTTTCAGAGAAGCTAAACCAATTTGGCGGAGCTAGCGCAGAGTTGGCCAATCTGTCAAAAACCGACGGTCTTGTAGATGAAGCACTTATGCTAGCTTCATACGCAGCAGGATCAGGGAGGGCTAGCCAATTTACGGTAACCCCCTCCAAAATCATTGGCTTCTTTATAAGCCCGTTTGAGCTTTCTTTTAGCCTGTTAAAGACTGAACCTCCGGAGTTGGACGGCTTGCTGATAGGAGCCGTCACAGTAACTAGTTGATCAAAGACCGACATTCAGGGAGCTTCTTCTTGGGGCGTTGAGGCACCAGAGCTCATTGGCGGGAGCATGGTCCCAAAGAATAACCTAGTAAGGCTTGAGTGACCTGTCCCACCGGCATTGAGAAGATGGAGGCCGTGTTGGGCCCATACGTCACTCCTCCGGCTGGGATGGAGAGGGAGTTTTTGTTGCAGGAATTGCAGTGAAAGGCCATTGATTCTGCACAAAAACGAAACACCAAATTTTAGTATTTCGAATCCACGGGCAACCATGATTATAGAGAACCACAATTTTGTTTGCGAAACACGACACACGAAGTGTGGAGTGGAAAGAGGAAGAGGTCCCACCGGGCATGCCAGAATCTGTTTACTGCCAAAAACAGAGACGAACTGAGATATGACGTCTTGCCTGAATTTAGGGGCAGATGCTATTTGGACATATCCATCCACCTCTCCGAAGATGCCAAGTTGATTTATGGAGCCGTATATCGGAGGTTTGGACATATGCGACCGTTGTAGCATGACATTATCGGATTCCCTCTCATTTGTGAGGGGCTTTTGATTGTGAGGACGCTCTTCTCTCCAGACGCAAGCCCCTGTAGTTAATTACATTATTGCGTTGTGATAACAACTTTCTCCTGCTCCAGAAAAATCACTTCGTGTCGTGTTATATATATATGTTGTTTATTATGGTTGCCGTGGATTGTATACGGAAACTATTTTATGTCGTCGCCTATACGGTGCGAATTAGTCTAAATCCGTATATTAAATTTGTGTTTGAACCTAGGACGTCGATCTCGTATTGAACGAGGTCCATTAGTTCGGGAAATATTTTATTTTATTTAAGGACCGTTAATCTAATTTTAGATTAAGATCAACTTAAATATTTGAGCATATAGGCTCAATTTATTTTGACTAAGGATACATTAGTCTTATATGAGACTAAGATCAACTTAGAAATATAGCTAAGCATCATTAAATTTTGTTAAGATCCATCAAAAGAGCATATGGGTTTGGCTGCAATGAACAATATTAGTTCAAGGAAATTTTAGAGACTTATCCAATTTTGGGCTCTGTCTTGTGCTTTTTTATCATCTAGCAATGCTAAGTACTTAGGCTTTTGACTATGGATATAATATCTAACTTCTGCTCAGGTGCTCACGTGGGTATCACGCGAGGAGCTCATACTTAGGCGTTGTCCTATCAATGCCAAGCACTTAAACACATTGAATATATAGTGCTAAGCACTTTTATACAGTGCTCACGTGGGTATCACGTGAGGCGCTCCAGCTTGACAATTTTTAAACGCTCACGTAGGTAGCACATGAGGCTCCATAGCTTTACTGATGGGCGCTCACGCGTGAGGCACGTGAGGCGTTGAGTCTTTAGTTATGAGTGCTCACGCGTGAAGCACGTTAGGCACAAAATCTTTATTTATGAGCGTTCACATATAAGGCATGTGAGGTGCTGAGTCTTTGGAGATTTAATCTCTGTTTTATTTTTTGAAAGAAGATAAATTTCTATTAATGGTGTTTTGGCCATTAATGATCACTAAGTTCTTCGTTTCCTTTTTTATGAGAACTAAGTTCTTTGAAGGGTTAAACCCTGTTTTAGAGGAATTAAATTTCTGGAATATACATTCCATTTCTCTTCTTCATGTTTCTTTTCTCATATCTAGTTTTTCCCCTAAATCTTGAGTCTGAAGAACAAAATCTTCCTGATGAGAATTAAATTCTTAACTTATGAGAGATTTGTCTTGCGGATCTCAGTTCCAAATAAAGAACTAAGTTCTTTATAAAGGGTTAAACCCTTGCATTTTTAGATATTAGGCAAAGGAGATATTTTGATCTCTTCCTTTTTCTTTACCTAGGATTTGAGACGAGCAAGAAGTAGCTTTTCTTCAGCAAGAGAATTAAATTCTCAGTTGTAGCTTTTTTTTTATCACCTTATTGGGTTGATTCTCTCTTTAAGACTTGAAGTCTTGAGTCCTTTATATAGGTGAGGAAAATTTGTTAGTTAGTTTAAAAAATCCCTTATTTGAGAGATCACAATCTGATTTCATAATTAGGTGGTGATTTTTAATCACCGTTGGATCTTAGATCCAAGGCTTTCTGTTTAATAGAATATATGTTTCTTGTTTTCAACAAGATTAGAGAAAATATTTTCAATGCATAGAATTTAATTCTATCTTTTAATTCAAACGGTGATTTTTTAATCACCGTTGGATTTTTATTCCAAGGGTTCTCTTTTTAACAGAGTATATCTTTCTTGTTTAGAAAGATTAGGAAAATATTTTCGCATATAGAATTTAATTCTATTTTTTGATGATTTTTAAAATCACCATTAGATTTTTGATCCAACGGCTCTTTGTTTAACAGAGAATATTATTCTTACTTTATTTGATTAGGGAGATATTTTTCCCCAATAGAATTTAATTCTATCCGAAAAATCTGCTTCAACTTGGGCGCTGATGCTCACGTGCTAAGCATGTGGGCATAACCAAAGAATTTAATTCTTACTGAAACATGTACCCACATGCTTTGCATGTCGACGCTCACGTGCATTTCACGTGAGGCACCACCCTAGGATTCAATCTTATCAGAGGCAAGCGTCCATGTGCTTTCTACGCCGATGCTTACGTGTATGGCATGTGAGGCGCTACCTTAGGATTTAATCCCACCAAAAATAGGCGTCCATGTACTTTGCATGCTGACGCTTACGTGCCTAGAATGTGAGGCGCTGCCTTATTTTTTATGAGGAAACAATGCACTCACGTGGGTTTCATGTGAGGGCTATCATATATAAACGATAGCAACGCTCACATGATTTGCACGTGAGTGCTCACGTGTTTAACACATGGGGCTCTGTTTGTGTTTGATTTATTTGTATTCAGTGCTCATTTGCTTTGCATGTAAGCGATCACGTGTTCAACATGTGAGACTTATATCCTAGGGTTTTAACCCTTACTGAAGCCTGAGGTGAGCCCAATCATGTGAGCGCTCACGTTTTCAACACGTAAGACATATATCCCAGTGTTTTAACCCTTACTGAAGCCTGAGGTGAGCCCTCACGTGCTTTGCACATGGGAGGCTGTAGGATTTAATCCTCCTTCATGTCGGCGGTCACATGCTTTGCATGTAGGCCCTCACGTGCTTTACACATGGGAGGCTATTTCATAGGCTTTAATCCTCCTTGATACCGGCAGTCATATGCTTTGCATGTGAGCCCTCATGTGCTTTGCGCATGGAAGGGTTTCGTTTTCTCTTCTCGTTCTCTCTTTTTTTATAAGGGAATAATTCCGGAGGACTTGGAGCCTAGCTAGAGTTCACCACAACATCCCAAACATGCTACAAAGTTTGTATGCTCTTAACCTAATAGCTAGCTCTCTTGGTTTGTGCTTGTTTAGTGTATGGATGTATTTTAGGTGTTGTGTTGGTTATGCTTGGTTAAATTTTGATTGTTTTTCATTCCGCATTGGCCAAGGGTGTCGCGGCGCAAGCACAACCCACTTTTAGACTCAACATAACTTAAGCCGCCTCATGTACACAATGAATTTAATATTGCTTCAGGAATAACTTTGAGTCGTCTCAAGATAGCTCTGAGCCATCTCAAGAACCACTTGAGCCGTCACTTACACCCAGATAGTAATTAATGTTTTAGGCATAACACTTGAGCCGTCTCAAACTGAACTGAACTTGATATTGAACCTGTAATGACACTGGACATGTTATATTGTTCACGAATGCACTATACATTGACTGAACATGTTTTTGACTTGAATTGTTATATTTATATATAAATTGTCATGCCATTCATGTTAATGGGTATTAAACTTGATCATGTAACTGTTATGATTACGATATTTCTAAATTGCCAAGTTATTGATTATTTACTTAAAATAATGATTGATTGATTATTGTTATCATATTACCGTACCTGATTATGATGTTTACTGAAATGCCAACAATCCATTTTTATTGATTGATTGACTTAATTGTTATCGATTTATAAGACATGTACATACATTGATTGTTTTTGCATTGTCCTTAAGAGCACACTATATTGATATTGACATGAATTGAAATTAGGAAAAAAAGAAATCAAGAATGCAATCGAAACGTAACTCAAGAGGATATTATTATACTGTGATTTCGTGGGGAAAGAATATGATATATACTGTTGAGTTACGATGAGGATACCATTGTTGATTGATATTGTACCGTGGTCCTGTAGGGAAAGAACAAGATATATTGTACCGTGGTCCCGTGGGGAAAGAACGAGATATATACTGTTGAGTTACGATGAGTATTGCATTAATTAGTTTCAAATACCTATCGGTTAGATAACTTAACGACATGGACCCATTAGAGTCACACGACATGATTGCATTGATTATATCCTGATTGTTTATCGCTTGATATTGTCACTGTTCATTTTTCACTCACATGATACATTGCCATGATATATATATATATATATATATTACTTGCTCATTTAATATTGTTTTCGGCTATATTTCGAAACGGGGGCGAATTTTACGGAAGGACGGGCTTCCAACGTCGGATTCGTCGGTGTCACTGCCGAAGCACGGACGCACCTGAGGGTTTTTGGTTTTGAAGATGATAGCTGGCCCGGGCTTGCTTTCGGAATTCAAGACTGTTTCATCCTTGGCCGGTGGTGGATTGACATTTTGGAAGCTCATGAAGTATCGTGAATCATCATACCGGACTTCATTTATTCCGAACGGCTGTATGTCTTCGTCAATTTGCTTTTCTTTGCCATCTTTGGTATACTTCATGCATCGATGGAGTGTTAACGGAATGATGCCATAATCGTGAAGCTGCGGCTGCCCCAAGAGAATTTTATAGGACGTATAGACATCGATGACATATATCTTAACCTCCGTTTGCAAGTCCCCAAACTTGATTGGTAAGGCTATGGATCCCAGAACTTGCTGGCAGTTTTGGTTGAAGCCTTGGATGACGATCGTTTCCCTTGATATGTGATGAACATCCATCGACAGACTCTTTAGGGTCCGTATGTTCATAATGTTCATTGAGGACCCCGAATCAATCAATGTGCGATTAATCCGATCTCTTTCACTGTATCCAGTTATGTAATGCGGCCTATTATGATCAGCCATCCCCACTAGCTGTTCTTCATCCTTTAATGTGACCTCAGCTGCGTGCAAAGTATACCGGACCTCCTTCATGTTGATTTCGGCGAAGCGAGCTTGATATCGCTTAGGGTTTTGTAGGGCGTGAATGATGACATCTCTAAACTCTTTGGATAAAACAAGAGCATCATATATGCTTAAGAGGAACGTAAGCTTCCGGAGGTGAGCCAAGTCATTATAGTTTACAGAGGAAGAGCTCAAATCTTCATGAACTAGCTCTCTGCCGCTCCCTTCATTTGCATCTTGCTTTTCCTTTCATGTTGGAGCATTGCCCTGCTTTGGCGGTATCACTTTGCCACTTCTGAGCTGAATTTGGTTGGCCTTTGTGGCTAGCTTCTTATCTTCTTCGGGAAAACAGAGTTTTTCCTCGGAGTCGCTACCAAGACGGATGGCTTAGCAGGTCACGATGGGGACCTCATCATTAGCATTCTCTTCTTGCTCCTCCAGAATTTCTGCTGCTTCTATAGGGAATCCTTCAATTGAATAAAGGCTCTTTCCTTTTGAACATAGTTTTCGAGAGAATCAATATATTTTTGAACGATCGATTTCCTCGCAGAAACTTCTTCGCGTCGAGCTGGTTTTACTTTTTCTTCTTTCTTAAGCCTCTTGGACTTTGAGCCCGATCGACCCGAATTGATGGTTGGAACAGTGGGCTCTTTTTTACCCTCCCATTTGATTCTGGGTTCTTTCTGAAACAGCTTCAACATTTTCTCCGTCTTCTTGGATATGTATACGTTCCACGGAGGTTGCGACAGGTTTTCATCGTTTTTAGGAGCAGATGGTTCAGTAGTATGTTCCCAGAATGCTTCGGCTTTCGTCTGTACGAAATTAGCAGTTGCAGCATGATTATTCACCAACACGCCAGGGGAAAGTTCTATTTCTCCTGCCTTATATTGCTTCTCGATCCAATCTTTGAAGATGTAGCAATCCTTAATTGCATGACTCAGGATTATGTGATATGGGTAATATAAAGGATTTCGGTCATGTTTGCTTCGTGCGGCCTTTTCGATTTCGGCAGTTGCATACCATTCTTTAAGGCATCCTTGAATATTTTTCGGGCCTTGTCCCTTTTGAAGGAGTAGACCTTACTTTTCCTCTCTTCTAGAGTCAGTCCTTCTCCCCCAGTAATGGTTTCCAAAGCCGGTCGGTTTTTGATCCGCCCGCTTCCCGCTTGCCTTCATCATCAGATGTATTGAAAGAGTCGGCCTTATTAGAATTCCTACTTTTTGGCTGTCTTCCTTTCAGTTCCTACAAGATTTGTTACTTTGGGAATCCGGGGTGGACTTTTGTTTTGAGTGTTCCAACATTTGAACTTTTTTGGTCAGCTCTTGGAACATTCTGAAACCCACTGTGCATAGGAAAAGACTCATCCAATTGCCGAGATTGCCTATGAGTAGGCTGACGGATTGGGCCTGTTCCAGAGGCGGCTCGCACTTGACGGTGAGATTACGCTATCGGGTTATAAAGTCTATGACGCTTTCATTCTTCTATGGCTTGGTTTTTGCAAGCTCAACAATGGAAATTCTTTCGCTGAGATTTTTTGCCTAAATAGTGACTCCATTTAGGCAAACGTAGCGACGGAGCCGTTCGGTATACTTGCATACCAGTCGAATGTAATGTAGTGATTGGTGTAATTTATTACACATTTTTCTAACCTATTTATCATTTTATTGTCATATATTATGCTGTTCCGGATATCTTTTATGAATTATTACAGATAACAAGGCTTGGATGCAAAAAGACGGAAAATTATGCTAAAATTAGGATTTTGTGCGTACAATGGAGACTTAAGAGAATTATTCAGAAAATTAAAATACAATTTGCAAATTTGGAACAAATTTGTGAATATCATTACAAATCAGTAAATGTTGCAACAAATAGAGGTGAATCAATCATCACAACAACAAATCAGTTGGAGAAACCAAATCAAATCAAAAACAACAAATAAACCTACCTAATTATATGCCATCATTTGGGAACAATTCAGAGATCCACATAACTATAGAAATACAGAGTGATATTCAAGATTTTATGAGCTAAAAAATCATCTAAATTGATGATAAAACCACATAAAAAATCTGGAGCAAAAAAGCTAAATTTCGGCAGCGGATCAACAGCGAATCAAGTCAATTAAGGACGAATCAGCGGTCGATTTTGGGCTATTCGATAAGATTTTTTATGGGCACGATCGTCGTTCCAGCCAAAAATTTTGGCTCAAAACTTCCTGTTCCTTTTATAAAAATAGAGGGCAACGCCTCACATGCAAACACATAAGCACTCACGTGCAAAGCACGCGAGTACCTGCTACAGATAGGATTAAGTTCTATAGCAGTGCCCACATGCAAAGCACGTAGGCACTAACATACAAAGCACGTGAGTACCGGCTTCAAATAGGATTAAATCCTATGATAGCCCCCATGTATTAAAAACGTGAGCATCCACGTGTTAAAGGTGTGAGTTCTCTTAGCGCATTCTTTTAGCAGCGCTCACATGCAAAACACGTGAGCGCAACTGCCATATATGTATATGGAAGCACTCACGTGATAGCATGTGAGCACCCCAATTTAAAACGTTCTCATATGATAGAATTAAATCGTATGTGATAGAATTAAATTCTATTTGGAAAATATTTTCCCTGATCTTTCTAATATGGAAAGATCTTTCTCTAACATAGAATTTTTAGATTTAAAATCCAATGATGATAAAATCACCAATTAAATAGAATTAAATTTTATGTGGGAAATATTTTTCTGATCTTTCTCAAACTAGAAAGATCTTCTATGTTAAACAAAAGACCCTTAGATCAAAGATCCAACAGAGATTATTAAATTACCCATCGATCATCTGTTAGAATAAAATTCTATCGTAGAAAAACATTTTCCTAATCTTGTTACAATAAACATAAAATCTTCTATATTTAACAGAGAGCCTTTGGATTAAAAATTCAACGGTGAATAAAATTCACCTGTTGATCTAAAAGATCAATTGGATTGATTATGAAATAAATTATGATCTCTCAATGAGAGATTTCCTCTTACAGATTGATTTTTCTCTTCTCCTATAAATATGAGAAAAGAGATTAAATCTGGGGAGAGGAGACCCCTCTACAAGCTTCGGTAAAAATACAGAAGGCTCTCCAAAAACTTCAAAAACAGAGAATTTAATTCTCTTCGAAGGAGAAGACCTTCCTCCTCTCAAACCCTAAGTAATGAAAAAAGAAGAGATCAAAATATCTCTTTTACCTACCGTCTATAAATACAAGGGTTTAACCCTTCGAAAAGAACTAAGTTCCTTTTCTGTATCTAAAATCCGTAAGACAAATCTTTCATAAGTTGAGAATTTAATTCTCATCAGGAAAATCTTGTTCTTGAAAATCAAAGATTTAGGGGAGAATACGGAAAGAAGAACACGAAGAAGATGGAGTCCATAATACTGCAGGAACTTAGTTCCATCATAAATCAAGAACTTAGTTCTTAAAGAACCTAATCTCAGATCCTCAAAATAGCTATCTTGGTGATCGTTAATGGTTAAATACAATTAACAGGGGTATAACCTTTCTGAAAATATCAACAGAGATTAAATCTCTAAGAAGACAGTGTCTCACGTGAAACACACGTGAACGCCAAAATTCAGCGCCTCACGTGAAACACACATGAGCACCAAAATTCGGCGCTAAAAAAAAGCCAAAATTCAGTGTCTCGCATGAAACACATGTGAGCGCTCAAAAGAAGCCAAAATGCAGCGTCTCACATGAAACACATGTGAACGCTCAAAAGAAGCCAGCGCCTCATGTGAAACACACGTGAGCGCCAGAAAAGACTAGTGCTTAGCACTATTTCTACGCCTCACGTGAAACACACATGAGCGTTATATATCTGAGTGCTTAGCACTGCTAGGTAGTATAAAAACCCAATCCGGCTATGTCTATGAAGCTTGAGCTTTCTTTTTTCTCTTGAATCAACCGAGGCCGTATATCCAAATTGATCTTAGTCCCGTATACTACTAATGATCTCTCATCGATGATATCCAAAATGATATTCATTTCATATCTTCACTAACGATTCTTAGGTCCGCCATGATCTTTTTCCTCAAATATGGGATTTAGTTTAAAGGTAGATCTCTTCACACCTCTGATATATATCGTTGAAATTTCTCAACGTCTTCAGAGAGGCGGCAGGTTCCGACAACCAACAAAAACTCCTCATCCCAATTTGATGAAAGATATGAAATTTCATCAACACAGGAAATGTTACATCTCACGTTTGTGCACTTCCATATTGATGTGTACACCTCATATTGATACACATCCCATATAGATGCAAGTCTCATATTGTGTCTCGGCTCTATATATATACATATACATATATTTTTGAAGGAAACATAAATGCCTTCATATTGGAGCACACCCCAAATTGGGCACATCCCATGTCACCATCATTCACTTCGCCATGTAACAAATACACGTGCATGCAAGATGAACGTTGGACCGAAATGTCCCTAAACTAGCGCGTTGCCCCAAACTCCGTGATGTTGGACCGCGACGTCCTTAAACTAATATGTTTTGCCCTGCAGACTGTCTCCATACTGACTACCGTATATTATCCATGGGCTATTCATATATAATCTAATGATCAGTTGAGCCCATATGATCATTTGTTCATAGGTTGATCTTACTCTCAAATATGACTAATGATCCTTGATCAAATCCAAGTTTCCCGTGAACGGATAGACCTCACAAATGTGAGAAATGCATCCTAAGTTCATTCCTATTGGCAAACCAAGCTACCAAAGCGGACCCTGTCAAGTAAATGCTTGACCTAAAATATCTAAGTTGATCTTAGTCTCAAATAAGATTAACGTATCCTTAGTTAAAATAAATTGAGCCTAAATGCTCATATATTTAAGTCGATCTTAATCTAAAATCAGATTAACGGTCCTTAAATAAAATACTCTTTGAACTAATAGAATATACAACCTAAGTTCAAACCCAAATCATAAAAATATATATACGAATTTGGACTAATCCGTGCCTTACGGGCAGCGATATAAACTAGTCTTTATATACAATCCACGGGAAACCAAAATAAACCAAATATAACACGATACGAAGTGAACTACTTGAGTAGGAGAAAGTTGTTATCGCAACACGATAACGTTATTAACTGCAGAGGATTGCGTCTGCAGGGAAGAGCGTCTCCATAATCAAAAACCCCTCACAAATGAGGGGGAATCAGATAAAGTCTGCTATATCGGTCGCATCTATCTAAAACTCCGATATATGGTACCATAAATCAACTTGGTTTCTTCGAAGAGGTGGATGCATATGTTCTAAATAGTATCTGCCCCTAAATTCAGGCTAGACGTCTCAACGTCTCAGTCCGGCCTTCGGCGGTAAACAGATTCTGGCACGCTCGGTGGGACCTTTTCCTCTTTCCACTCCACACTTCGTGTGTCGTGTTTCTCCACGATAAAATAATCGCGGTATATATGTTTGTAGTTTCCCTTGGGTGATGGGATACTGAAGCTGGCGTTTCGTCTCTTTATAGAATGGCGTTTGCTTCCACTCACCGCAATTCAGGCTCTGTCACACCTGGTGGAGTCAAGTATAGGCCACTCGCAGCCTCAAATCTCTGCAATCCGGCCCTTCAAGAAATCAATCGGATTTTCTTTGGGTCGATATTCCCGCCTCCTACTCTCGGTGTCTCAACGCCGAAGGAGGAAGTCTAGAAGAAGTCTGTCTTTTACAGACTGGCTCCTCAAACTTCAGCTTTACCGACGGAATCCTTCCCTAAACAACTGACACTTGCTAAGGACCAAAGTCAACATAGGGAGCATAATATTCATGCTCTCAAAGAAAACAAGGGGCGAGCTCAGCAAATTCCTGAGACCGATGAAGCTTCGGTCGCGAGACATCATCGACATCAATATTGGCGTCAAATAAGACAAGCCGGAGGCAGTTCTCCGTCCGGGCTGATTCCAACTCTGATGGTGAAGACCGCTGTTCCAACCGGGAATAGATTTGAACTATTGCAAAGGGTCAGAAAAAATTCGCCCACCGCAGTACTGAAGAAGTCTCCGCAGCCCATGAAAATCCAAGGAGTGCAGAAGCCGGTTTGCTTTCCGAGAAATCTTTCCTCATCTATACCTAAGGTGTGGAAGTAGGTGAAGGACTCGGTCGTTGTCCGCAGCTCTTCCTCTAAGCGTCAGCCAAATCCCTTTCCAAATACAAGGGGACTCATTTCAAGGCACTTCCTGCTACAACGGTTCCTTTTAAAGCTAAAGCGGCTTCTCACAAAAAAGAGAGGCCTAATAAAATCCAAATGCCCGAGGAAAACTCCAACGCTCAAGATTCCAGATGTCCAAATCTTGGGGGCATGGTAATTCACACAGTCTATGTGGTGGACTTCAAAGAAGAAATTCGTCCTTCTACTAGTCACGGACCGCATACTCAGTCTCTGACAAAAGCTCAACTGCAACGTGAAAAGCTGCAGGAGATGCTTGCTTAAGAAGCAGCATTCGCTAATCCATTGCCTAAGGAAAATCTCGAAGACGCACCTGAAGAAAGAGTAGGGCAAGAGTTGGATATAGATTTCTTAAAGCGCACTCTCAAGAAGAGAGATGAAGAAGCGGCAACGATACCTGCTAAAATAAACCAGATGGCCCTTTAGATCTAGAATATGGCTGGAATGATGGTCTATTTGGAACCACTGGTAGATGAATCGCCGACAGTCTCTCTTAAAGACAACGGTGACATTTCAAATCCTCTGCGAGCCTCATTAATGGCTGAGGAGGAAATGATCCCAAAAGTAAAGCTGGACGCATATATTGCTCATCAAAACAAAGCTCACTATGTCAGTGAAGCCGCAATGTAACGACCCTGAAATCCCTGTACGGAATTATTTGTTAAATATATGGAAAAAAATATTTCAGCCTGTGTAGGAGTCATAAGTTATTTTTGTTCAATAAAAGCAAGAAGCAACTTGTAGCTCACTGGTAAAGCCTCTACATTGCTGTGACATAGCCTGTGTATTCGATTTCCATCAGTCCCAATTATTTTTAAAACTTTTCTTTTTAAATTTTTCGGAAGCCCAAGAGTTGCACGTGCAATTCACAGAGAAATGAATAGTTTCAAAAAAATCAAACAGGATAAATGCAGAGTTAACATCGATTAAAGCTGGTGGCATGAATCTCGAGGCAATTAGGACAAATCCGACCGCCCAAAGTCCCTATCCACCCGCCGCCAATAGTCTAAGATGCTCCAAATCACTCCGTGCTTTGCAGACAAGTCCCTTCAACTCCCCTCAACTCCTCTGGACTGATTGATTTTCCTGCAATCAAATAGAGACTCTTCAAATCCCTAATTAACACCATTAAATGTATTTTAATTCATTTTTATTTCACACTGATTAGTCAAATATATTGCACATTTGTCACGCCCCGCTTTTCAGTGTACGATAAGAAGACGTGGCAAGGTCCGCTACGTATTTATTCAGAAGTAAACACGCTAAGTGTATCTCAGAAATATAAAGTAAAGTACACAAGAGACATGAATGTAAATGAACATAAACTTTATTTATTAACCATTCTTTTACATGTACAACTGAAATGTAAATACATGAGTAGAAAGTGATGCCTAAACAATGGTATAACTGAAATGAAATAAATATGTACAACTGTCTAAAGCTCCGGGTCAAAAGCAAACTGCTCCAAATCCTCCGTGCTGGGCTCGGTCTCTAAAGCGTCCAAAACACCTGACAACATTCTAAGAAAGAAGAAAAGGAATGTCGTAGCGAACAATCGCTCGGTAAGTCCTAAATGTGAGTAGAGATAGAATAGACAGAAAAAGAATATATTGTTTGATTATATTGTTAATGCTGTTGTTTGTAGCTTGGTACAGAAAATACCAGTGTATACGAGAGGAGTCCCACTATTCCGGAGACTAAGGTATACGGAGCACAAGGAACCGTTTAGCCACGGTACAACGGTAATGGATATTCAGGTTAGGTGTATTATAGTTACAGTCTCGTGCCACTTCTAACACCTTCCGTACCAATCTACCCCTTAAAAACCCCGCGATGTCTTGATTGTATTGTTTATATTATTTTGTTATATAGATGGATGACTTGCCGAAACCATGATATCAGTAAACAGAATGGATATAAATGGAGAGTCATGTAGATGGAGTATATCCATGGTTCGGTTCAGTCAATAAAGATTGATATAGATTGAATAGACGGATTCATGTTCAATTGTAGTTTATACTTGAATCAAATTCAAGTCAGATTGATTAGATTGAGACTCACTCTGAGTCAGACACTTTGAAGAGAACTTGAAATACTGAATTAGTTTTGATGTTATCGGTAACTGCTGCACATGGACGATATGATTTGTGTTTTTTTCCAAGACAATTACCGTGTGGATAACACTGTTTGTTAGATTGTCTACCTTAAATAGGGAAGCACCCATATCTCCGACTCCCTGAGGCTCAAGAGACTGGTCCCGCTTAAACCTATGTTTACTAGGGTCCTTATTGTAATTTAGTATAACTTGAGGGGGTTTTATGTAAAAATAGTTTGATATAATTTTCAAAATACACCTCAAGCATTTAATTATCGTCTTTAGGGTTTTCATAGATGTATATTTTTATACAAGTGAAATTTCTAGTGAGTAAAACCTAATTTCATAATATATGGTACTTTATTGAAATATTGGAATTATTTTGTATTTGGATGGTATTTTCATGTAATGGCGATTCCTTTGATTTAGAAAGCTTGGAATATTTATATAGTTAAAATAGATATTTTGATTATATATATATATAATGAAAATAAATTTTATTTATTTTCTTGTAGAAATCTCATTTTCTAAAGAAAAAATGCATAAAAATTCCATCGAGATCGAATGCTCCTTTCGAAGGTCTGCATCTCGCTCTACTAGGCCCGAGAATGTGCGATAACCCGGACCATCCCGAACAGGTCCCCAAATTGGGTTGTAGAGGCGTAATTGCAAGGAATTGTTTAATACATCTTTTTAATAGAAATGGTTTTGTAAGTTGAAAGTATTTATTTGCAAAGTCATTTTATCCCATGAAAATTGTTCCCAAAACTTTATCGTGCTATATCAAAGATATGTGTTGTGATGAGGTATGTCATTACCTCGTGAGTTATCTGAAGGTGATACAAGTTTTATGTCGTTTTATGTCGTAAATGAAGTATGTGGTATTTTACCGTAATAATACAATAAAAATTGCATATAAGAATATTTTGAGATGAAACTTGTTTTATTAGGCTTGTTAATTTTTGTTAAACAATATATAAGAGTATGGAATTTTATTGGTTAAGAAAAGTAGAGTTAAAAAAAAACGAATCGGAAGTCGGATTAACTCCGCTTCCGTCGGGTTTTAGAATTGCCAGTTTTTAAAGAAGAAGAAGAGAGGGGTAGGGGGACTGGCTTTTGGACTAGAGGAGAGATAGATGAAGCCGTGGAAGGTCTCGGGGCATCGTTTTGTCGCCGGAAACTCCTTGGAACGTCGCCGGAATTTCGCCCTTCGCTAACTCCACTTGCACACTAAACGGACTTGAGAATTTTGGAGAGTTTTGACAGGGAATTTCTGAGTGAGGAGGGATGAAATATGGTGTGGTATTTATAGGGGAAATTAGGGTTTAGGGGGTGAAAGAAATGCATTAAAATTTGGATTAAATGGGGTTTTATTGTTCTCTGGAAATGTGCAGAGAAAATAAACAATGTGGGGTTAGTGGGGTAGCTGAAGAGGTGCTCAGGAAAAGAAATGAAGACCATTGCTAACTGGGGGCCCGGTGGTGCCGGTTTTTCCGACGGTTTCGCCGGTCGAAAACCGGTGGAGGAGCTCCAGAATTTCGCCACGTGTCCCTCACGATTCATATACTCTCGTGCACATGTTTAAATATTCTGTAACTTAACATTCTACATGTAGTTCACGTGCAAACCCTTAAGTTCTAAAAGATTAAAAGAAATTTAAATAAAAAGTTAATGTGGCTGGGGGATTCAATCACAGGGGCTACGTCACAGCGGTGCAAGGCTTTACCGATGAGCTATAAGTGCTTTCTTGTTGTTCTAAATTAAAGCAAAACCTTATAGTATACACAGGATTGCAAATACCCCAATTGTACATTAACTTTTAAATAATTTTCTGTATATTGAAATTGAAGTTGTTATAGTCTACCCTCCTTACAAAAATTTCGTCCTCGAAATTTACAATTTAATTTAAGGACTAGTTTACAAATAAATGAGGATATCTTGCACGCATCTCATCTTCCCCTTCCTATGTTGATTCTACTGGTGTGTCTTTTCTCCACATCACTCAAACCAAGTTGACTTCCTTATTCCGAAATGACTTCATCTTTCTATCAAGAATCTCAATAGGTTGATGCTCACAGGATAAGTCTGGCTGTACAGTGAGCTCGGAATGATCAAGAATATGGCTGGGGTCACTTACATACCTTCCGAGTTGGGATATGTCGAACACATTGTGCACTCATTATAATGAAGGTGGAAGTGCCAAGCGATATGCTACTTCATCGACTCGTTCGAGTATGTCGAACGGTCCAATGTACCTTGGACTAAGCTTACCCCTTCTTCCAAAAGGGATCACTTCACGGTTTGGAGATATCTTCAGAAAACATGTTCTCCCGGTTGAAACTCCAAGTGTCGGCGCTTTGCATCAGCCCAGTGTTTCTGTCGATCTTGGGCTATGCGCATTCTTTCTCTGATAGTACGAACTACGTCAACAGTTGCTACTATCATCTCAGGTCCTAGGAGTTCCTTATCTCCGATGTCGTCCCACCTTAATGGCAATCGACACTTCCTTCCATAAAGTGCTGTAAAAGGTGTCATTTCTATACTTACTTGGTAGCTGTTGTTGTGTGAAAACTCCACAAGATGTAAGTAATCTTCCTACGATCCTCCAAAGTCTAGCATACATGCTCTTAGTATATCTTCTAAGATTTGAATAGTTCACTCAGACTGACCATCTGTTTATGGATGATAAGCCATGCTGAAATTCAGACTTGTTCCCAAGCTTGCTTGCAGACTTTGCCAAAATTGTGATCGGAACCTGGTGTCACGATCGGAGACAATGCAGATCGGTACTCCATGAAGTCTCACGATTTCCTGCATGAGTTCATGGGTATCAGAGATAGTACATATTGAAGAGTGTAAATCTTACTTAGATTTTTACCTCCATGTACTTCTATGCTATTGTCTCAGTAGATTGGCCAACTCGAAAGGGAATACAGTGAGCCGACTTTGTGAGTCGATCCAAAATAATCCATACCGCATCATTACCCTTCGTGCTGTGAGGAAGTGCAGTACGAAATCCATTGTGATGTGTTGCCACTTCCATTTTGGAATAGGTAACGGTTGAAGTAATCCAGCAGTCCTGTGATGTTCAGCCTTTACTTGCTGACACACCAAGAATTTAGCGACGCTTCTGGCTACTTCACGATTCATTCCATGCCACCAGTAATTTTGATGCAGATCTTTGTACATCTTTGTACCTCCAGGGTATACTGAATAAGGAGAATTGTGAGCTTCTTTCATCAACTCTTCTCGCACAGAACCTTTTGGTACACACAATCTACTGCCGTATCTCAAAGATCCATCTTCATGGATGATGAAGTCTGTTCGAAGTCCACTTTCCACTTATTCTCTGATCTTTTGCAACTTAGCATCACTTGCTTGAGCTGCTTTGATCTGATTGACAATGGTAGATTGAACTTTTAAGTTCATCAAATTTGAAGCGTTACCTGGCATGGCTACTTCAATCTCCATCTGATGCAAGTCTTGTTGAAGCTTCCACTGTGCGGTGAGATTCAATGCTAATGGTTGGCGACTAAGAGCATCAGGTACTACATGCACCTTCCCTGGGTGATATTGCAGGTTGATGTCAAAGTCCGCCATGAGTTCTAACCATCTTCTTTGCCGCATATTCAACTCCTTTTGAGTAAACACATATTTCAGACTCTTGTAATCTGTGTATATGTCCACTCGTTCACTAAGAAGATAATGGCCCCAAATCTTAAGAGCAAAGATAACGGACGCCAACTCCAAATCATGCGTCGGATAATTGCGCTCATGAATCTTCAGTTGTCTTGAAGCATAAGCTACAACTTTACCGTATTGATGTACAACACATCATAATCCCTTACCGGATGCATCGCAATGCACTACAAAACCTCCAGATTGGTCCGGTATGACGAGAATAGGCGCTGATGTCAACCTTGACTTGAGTTCTACGAAAACTTGTTCGTATGCTTCTGACCACATGAATTCGTCATCTTTACGTGTGAGCTTGGTCAGGGGTGTTGTAATCTTCGAAAATCCTTCAATGAACCTTCTGTAATATCCAGCTAGACCCAAGAAACTTCGAATGTCCTTCACTGACTTTGGTATCGGCCATTCACTTACTGCTGAAACTTTCGCTGGATCCACAGAGATTCCATCACCTGATACAATATGTCTGAGAAAACCGACTTGATCTAGCCAAAACTCGCATTTTCTGTACTTGGCGTAGAGTTGATGTTGTCTTAGAGTTTTCAGGACAATTCGTAGGTGTTCGGCATGTTCCTTTCGACTCTTAGAATACACCAAGATGTCGTTGATGAAGATGACAACAAACCTGTCTAGGTACTCTTAGAAAACTTGATTCATTAGGTTCATGAATATTGATGGTGTGTTGGTCACTCCAAATGGCATCACAAGAAATTCGTAATGACCATAGCGAGTTATGAATGTCGTTTTATGGATATCAAATTCTTTGACCTTCACCCGATGATAACCCGAACGAAGATCTAACTTGGAGAAAACACAAGATCCACTTAGTTGATCGAACAGATCGTCGATGCGGGGGAGTGGATACTTGTTTTTTATAGTTACATCATTTAGGGTTCTATAATCAATGCACATTCGATATGAACCTTCCTTCTTCTTTACAAGCAGAATTGGCGATCCCCAACTTGAACTGCTAGGACGAATCCATCCTTTCGCATATAATTCGTCCAACTGAGTTCGGATTTCCTTCAAACCTTCCGGACTTAACCATACGGTGCTTTGATCACCGGTTGTGTTCCTGGTATTAAATCAATGCTGAATTCAAGAGTTCGATCGGGAGGCAAACCTGATATGTCTTCAGGAAACACATCGTCGAACTCTCGAACTACTTCTGGCTTCGATCCTTCCTCCGCTTGAATTTCCACAATAACTGCCTTCTTCGGTTTCACTTTGTATGTAGTTAGCTCTACGGTACGATCAACACTTTTGAAATAGAAGATCGGTTGCTCTGGAATCTCGAATACCACCCTCCTTTGACGATAGTCAATGGTAGCATAGAATGTTCCGAGCCAATACATACCTAAGATGACATCGAAATTCGGTATGTCCAGCACCTTGAAGTCAGCATAGAATTCTATGCTGCAGACGACCACTGGACACAGATCGTATCCCATTACTGTCTTTAGAACGCCGTTCCCTGAACTTACATTCCAGCCGGATATGAGGGGTTTTACTGGAATCGCATAAGTTCGGGCGAACCGTTGCGACATAAAGTAATGAGATGCTCCAGTATCGAAGAGTGCTAGTGCAGGGAGTGAGGCTACTAAGATTGTACCTAAGTTGTGTGGGATAGTTTTAGGTATAAGGAAAAATATATGGGTATGTATAGATGGAAAATAAAGCTTGATGGGGAAGTGTTACCAGTAATGACTTGGCCGGTGGCTTCAGCCTCTTCCATGGTCATTGTGAAAGCCTGTCGCCTCGGCACATTCCTTCTTGTTGGAGGAGCATTCCTCTGTCCGTTCTTTGGTCCATGAGGTACGTTCCATTGAGCTTGATGGAACTGACGTAGAGGAGGTGCAGTCGGTCCACGAGTAGGTGAAGCAGGTAGTGCGAGTCATGGAGCAGGTGCCTGGATGGCTGGGCGCTGTTGGTAAGTGATTGCTGGTCTGGGTGCATCATGTGGGTTATGTCTCCGAGGACAAGACCCAATATCATGAGTAGCTGAGCCGCAGATTAAGTAAAGGCGATTTGCACGCCGGCAGTCTTTCACTAAATGTCCATCTCTCCTGCAGTAGGTAAAAAAGGCTGGGTTGGGCCGGTTGGTCGGTACTCCCGATCTCCTAGGCATAAATGGTGGCTTTGACGAGGCTTCTCCTGCCTTCTGAGCAGCAGGGCGTTTCATCCCGGCAGATTGAGGTCTTCCCCTCATTTTCAATACTGCCTTATATCGGCGGGTAGCTTTCAGAGTCAATTCGTGGGTTGGGAAATCCCCTGTATCTAAGGCAGCTTGGATTTCCGAATCTAACCCTTGCTGAAACCGTCTGGATCGGATCTCAGCAGTTGGTATCAGATGTGCCGCGAACCTGTTAAGGTATTGTGTTAGCTGTGTAGTATGTGATATTTGAAAATCAAATATTGAGACATATCTTACCTACAGAGCATGGTGAACTCAACGTCATATTCATCTACTGACTTGGTCCACATCGAACCCTGTTGTAGATGAATAAACTACTGCTCCATGTCGAATTGGGCAGTCTCTAGGAAGTATTTCGCGTCGAACATATCGCGAAATGTTCTTTATTCGATAGATTGGTCAAGACGGCTTTCTTCCTCCTTCCACCAGACCCATGCATTGTCAGTAAGCTACAGCTTTGCAACTCGAACCCAAACCATCTTTGGCACTTGTGCCGCTGCCAGATTATCTTCAATACTCTGAGCCTATTTCTCAGCTTCTAGAGGGCTCTCTTTCCTAAGAACTGTTTTAGGTGCAAAGCCCGGAATTAGTTTACTCCAGGTGCTTCCGTCTCTGGATGGTTCATTAACATAGCAGTCTGCTGCTATCCTTCCACGAGGCTGCGAATCGCCTCAAGCAGTACCGTCTGCTCATCGATCGGAGCAGCGATGGTAGGTGTAAGCGGGAGAGGTGGTGGTGTGTTGTTGAAGTTGGTGTTAGTGTTGTTTGGGGAATCCATAACCTTGAAAGAGAAATTTGGGTTAGGACGGATTCAAAATATATGAAATGGTAAGATTCAAGGAATATGTAAAGAATGTTTTTAGTTGCTGGTTCTTATGTTATATTGCTTAGGAGTTCATGCAGAATTAACCCACACGTCCATGCAGAACTGACCTGCATGTCCATACAGAGCTGGCCTGCATGGGCCACCAATAAAACCTGTCATGCCCCACTTCCCGGTGTACGGTAAGGAGACGTGGCAAGGTCCGCTACGTATTTACTCAGAAGTAAACACGCTAAGCATATCTAAGCAATATAAAGTAAAGTACACAAGAGACAGGAATGTAAATGAAAAGCAACTTTATTTATTAAACATTCTTTTACAGGTACAACTGAAATATAAATACATGAGTAGAAAGCGATATCTAAACAATGGCATAATTGAAATGAAATAAATATGTACAAGTGTCCAAAGCTCTGGGTCAAAAGCAAACTGCTCCAAATCCTCCGTACTGGGCTCGGTCTTTAAAGCGTCCGAAACACCTGACAACATTCCAAGAAAGAAGAAAACAAATGTCGTCAAAGAGCAATCGCTTGGTAAGTCCCAAAGGTGAGTAGAGATAGAATAGACAGAAAAAGAATATAATGTTTGATTATATTGTTAACGCTGCTGTTTGTAACTTGGTATAGAAAATGCCAGTGTATACGAGAGGAGTCCCACTATTCCGGAGACTAAGGTATACGGAGCACAAGGAACCGTTCAGCCACAGTACAATGGCAATGGATATTCAGGTTATGTGCATTATGGTTACAGTATCGTGCCACTTCTAACACCTTCCATACCAATCTACCGCTTAAAAACCCCGCGATGTCTTGACTGTATTGTTTGTATTGTTTTGTTATATAGATGGATGACTTGCCGAAACCATGATATCAGGAAACAGAATGGATATAAATGGAGAGTCATGTAGACGGAGTATATCCATGGTTCGGTTCAGTCAATAAGATTGATATAAATTGAATAGACGGATTCATGTTGAATTGTAGTTTATACTTGAATCACATTCAAATCAGATTGATTAGATTGAAACTCAGTCTGAGTCAGACACTTTGAAGAGAACTTGACATCCTGAATTAGTTTTGATGTTATCGGTAACTGCTGCATATGGACGGCAGGATTTGTATCTTTTTCCAAGAAAATTACCGTGTTGATAACACCGTTTGTTAGATTGTCTACCTTAAATAGGAAAGCACCCATATCTCCGGTTCTCTGAGGCTCAAGAGACTGGTCCCGCTTAAACCTATATTTACTAGGGTTCTTATTGTAATTTACTATAACTTGAGGGGGTTTTATATAAAAATAGTTTGATATAATTTTCAAACTATACCTCAAGCTTTTAATTATCGTCTTTAGGGTTTTCATACATGTATATTTCTATATAAGTGAAATTTCTATTGAGTAAAACCTAATTTCATAATATATGGTACTTTATTGAAATATTGGAATTATTTTGTATCTGGATGGTATTTTCATGTACTGGTGCTTCCTTTGATTTAGAACACTTGGAATATTTATATAGTTAAAATAGATATTTTGATAATATATATATATATATATATATTAATGAAAATAAATTTTATTTATTTTCTTGTAGAAATCTCATTTTCTAAAGAAAAATGCATAAAAATTCCATTGAGATCGAATGCTCCTTTCGGAGGTCTGCATCTCGCTCTACTAAGCCCGAGGATGTCCGATAACCTGCACCATCCCGAACGGGGTCCCTAAAATCGGTTGTAGAGGCATAATTGTAAGGAATTTTTTAATGCATCTTTTTAATAGAAATGGTTTTTTAAGTTGAATGTATTTATTTGCAAAGTCGTTTTATCCCATGAATATATTCCCAAAACTTCATCGTGCTATGTCAAAAATGTGTGTTGTGATGAGGTATGTCATTACCTCGTGAGTTATTTAAAGGTGATACAAGTTTTATGTCGTAAATGAAGTATGTGATATTTTACCATAAAATACAATAAAAATTGCATACAAGAATATTTTGAGATGAAACATGTTTTATTAGGCTTGTTAATGTTTGTTAAAAATATATAAGAGTATGGAATTTATTGGTTAAGAAAAGTAGAGTTTTGAAGAAAAACCGAATCGAAAATCGGATTAACTCCGCTTCTGTTGGATTTTATAATTGCAAGTTTTTAAAGAAGAAGAAGAGAGGGGGAAGGGGACTTATTGGCTTTTGGACTAGAGGAGAGATAGATGAAGCTATGGAAGGTCTCGGGGCGTCATTTCGTCGCCGGAAACTCCTTGGAACTTCGCCCTTCGCTAACTCCACTTGCACACTAAAAGGACTTGAGAATTTTGGAGTGTTTTGACAGGAAATTTCTGAGTGAGGAGGGATAAAATATAGTGTGGTATTTATAGGGAAAATTAGGGTTTAGGGGGTGAAAGAAATGCATTAAAATTTGGATTAAATAGAGTTTTATTGTTCTCTGGAAATGTTTAGAGAAAATAAACAATGTGGGGTTAGTGGGGTAGCTGAAGAGGTGCTCGGGCAATGAAATGAATACCATTGATAACAGGGGGCCCAGCGGTGCCGGTTTTTCCGATGGTTTCGTCGGTCGTAAACCGGTGGAGGGGCTCCAGAATTTCACCACGTGTCCCTCACGATTCATATACCCTCGTGCACATTTTTAAATATTCTATAACTTAACATTCTGCATGTAGTTCACGTGCAAACCCTTGGGCTTTTAAAAGATTAAAATAAATTTAAATAAAAAGTTAATGTTGCTGGGGGGATTCGATCACAAGGGCTACATCACAGCAGTGCAAGGCTTTACCAATAAGCTACAAGTGGTTTCTTGTTGTTCTAAATTAAAGCAAATACTTATAGTATATACAGGATTGCAAATACCCCAATTGTACATTAACTTTTAAACAATTTTCTGTATATTGAAATTGGAGTTATTACAGCATTTGTATGAACATTTTCTCTATTATTGTTAAGTGCTAAAAGGTGTTAATTGTAAATAAAGAATATATGTGGGTTTATTTGTAAAAGTTTATTATCATATATTTCCTCATTTATAATTAATATAATAGGGGAAAATATATGCATATAATATTTAAATGATATATTAGTAATTAAAATATGTATATCATATCAAATATTTCTAATCAATATTCTTAATATATTATATCATATAAATGGTTGGAATAATATCTCAAAAATACCAAATGCTACTAACACTTTGATTTAAGATATTGTGCAGGTATTAGCTCAGATCTAAAATCTATGTAGGAGATCCAAGTCAAATCGGGATATCGAAACCGAATCTGCTAAATTTTAGAAGCAAATCAAGGAATCTAGCAACGGCAGAGACTCAGAGCAATATTTTCAGAATTTATATATTAAGAGAATCTCCAAATATCAAGAAGAAAAGCCAGAAAAAATTTCAAGACCAAAACCAACAACATGGTGGCAGAACTACGGTCAACAAGGGGTATAGGCGGCGGTTCTGCGGTTCTTTAGAGGCCATAGGATCTGGAATTTTGGGGGCATGATCGTAACTTCAATCACTCTAATATGGCATCTAGGGTTTGTATTATTAGAGAATGTATAAAGGACCGAGAGCTGTCTGTCAAATTCAATTGAAGATCCAAAATAAAAAGTTCAAGAGAGAGATCTATGAGCGAAACTAGGATTCTTATAATCTAATTTTGAAGAAGAAAGTTGTAATACAATAGTTGATTAATAAAGATAGTTTTTGTTTTAATTCTTTTTGCATTTATTTTACTCATTACTTTTCCGCATTAATTTTCCGCATTACTTTTCTGCACTTTTAATTATTTTTTCATTCAACTTCAACTTTTCTATTAAATCGCTACTAACCATGGGTGAATAATTTCGTTCTTGCTAGGGTTTGTAAGATATGGTAGAATAATTGATGAAATATCTTTTAAGTTCTTTTGACATTTTAATGTTTATAAATTTTAGTAAAATAAATGTTAACCTTCTAATCGGTCGCGCTATCAATTTTTTGATAGTCACGACCACGATTTGAGATTAGTTAATACTTTTTTTAAGGGCTTAAGATTAATAGAGATCAATGGAAGGACAAGGGGCAGTAGTGGGAAATCCTAATTTCCTCCAAGAACCCCTAATCCACATTCATCGCTATCTTTCTAGCTTTAAACAATTAAAAGATAAAAAGAATTATTTCTAACATTCATCCATTAACTCCTAAGTCCTATAAACCCTACAAGCCTTTTTATTATAAAATTTTCTATCCATCTTAGTTTAAAACGTCAACAACCCATCCTCCTTTTATTAACTCGTCTAAAACAAGAAAAGAAGTTCATGTTTCCCTGCGGACGACCCATACTCATCACAGATAGCTATTTGCGATACCGTCTTGTTGCAGTTTTTTACAACATACATACAACAACTTTTTCGCAAACAATAAAATGGTGCCGTTGTCGGGGAAACGGTCGTAATTACTTTTCTTGTTATTCGGGTTGATTTCTTATAAAAAACCAAAAACATAAAATAAACGAGAACTAAAACCGTAGCTTGTGTTTTTTAACGATTATTGTGTGAGTTTTGAAAGGACATCTGGAGTAATTGGAGCAAGCCAATAGAGATTCAGAGACTTTAAACTTGGACCAGAGGAGCATAGGGATGTTTTGAAGAAATTTTAGCAGAATAGCACATCACACAACGGTGGAACTGCGGCCAAAGTGTGCATTAGGCAGCGGAACCGCGGTCCCTTTGAAGAGTTGGGCCTCCAAAATTCTCTGGTATTCTTCTATCTTTTTCCTCTCTCCTCTAAACCTCCAATAATCTGATTTTACCTGCAAGATTCTTTGCAAACAACGCCGCTAAAAAAAATCTTTTTGCGTGTTTTGATTTCGGTTTGTTTTGCATATCTAAACCGGACATTAGGGGGCAATAAACCCAAACTCAGATTAGGTGGGGATTTCATCACCCTTCCTAGGCCCCACAAATCATAAACGAGCATATTATCACCGTGCATTAATAAAAAATATCTAGACCAAGGCTCTAAGGACTGTCGAGCTCAATTAGGACAGGAAGATTGTGGGTAATCTATTGCTTATCCGTATTTCTCTTGTGGTGTCTAGGCAAGTGTGACTAAGGAATGTGGTTGCTTAATTAGGCCTGCTATTTCGGTGATTCGTAAAGCGGATACCTCCTACTAACCTGGCACTTACCTAGCTGCAAGATTGATAAGGAGGTGGTAGAGGATTGATCCTACGTCTTTTCCTTTGGAAGTCTAGGAGCGGTCTAGTGACTTGACCTAGGTGACCCTAGCTCTAGGGATTGATTGTGCATTTTTTGATTGGTTGAGTCAAGCTTCACGTCCGACATCTTTTTCAAAATAAGCCTTCTTAAAATCGTTCTCACACATATTACACGCTGCCAAGTGCACTAAACCTGCTTAGTGCATGATCGGTTGGACACGGGATTCTAGTGCCCGTTTAGTCAGCGTTTTTGCTGTCGACTTTGAAGTCGATACTTCTTTATCTTCTATTTCTCCTCCATCCACCACATCTCCTGAAATGGACAGATCTCCATCGGGTTTTAAAAATACCACCTTGCTACCACCCGTAGGTGCGCAAAATCCACCACGCATCACTCTGCAAGACAGATGCTACCCCATACACGGACCCCTTTCTACGTGTCTGTCTCTTCCACCAGTCAATGGGGATAATTTCGAAATTAAACCCCACTTCATCAACTTATTGCACAAATTTCACAGGCTTGAATCTAAAGATGCATACGTTTTTATAACCAAATTCGAAAACATATGTACGATGATGAGCACCATCCAACTTTTAAGGGATGCTATGCGATTACGTCTTCTCTCTTTTACCTTGTGTGATCTCACGGAAAAGTGGCTTTATAGCACCACCGCACATTCTATCACTAAATGGGATGAATTCGTTAAAGCATTCCTTAAGAAATTTTATCCTCATCACAAGACTGCCTGTATTTGGAGAGAGATTAACCAGTTTGCCCAACTCCCCAATAAACCCTTTTGGAAATGCTTTGAACGGTTTAAGGATCTCCTTGTCCAATGCCCTTAACACGGATGAATGAGGGTATTAATCCAGCTACAAAACAAATGCTAGAAACCATTTGTCAATGTCATTTCATGTCAAAAGATGACGGCGAAGCATGGCAATTTCTGGAAGATCTCGCCGAACAAACATTACAGTGGGAGAGCACTAGACCAACAACAACGTCTTCATCTAGGGTAGGTATCCATCAGCTCGATGTTTCCATCGCAGTGAAAGCCGAAATGGCTGCGATGAAAAAGAAACTCGAAGCTATGGAAAGCAAGTTCTCTTCAGCCTCCCTAAACCAAGTTACACTCCCCAAAACCGTGTGTGGTTGCTGTTTTGACTCATCACATTTAACGGAAGAATGTCCTTTGAATCCTCTATCTCAAGGTCAAGAACAAACTAATACTGTTTTTCAGCAATGACTTAGAAACGATCTTTAGTCCTCTACATATAATCGGGGATGAAGGAATCATCCTAATTTTGCTTGGAACCAAAACCAAACTCAAACCCAAAATTAGTTCCTAAGCCAAAATAACTATCAAAGGTTTCCTCCACAGCAACAACAACCACCACAACAAATTCAGCAGCCCTTTCAACCGCAACCTTTCCAAAATCCGGCTAACAACTTTGCCCCTCATAATAATTCTTTCCAACCACAGACTAATATTCCAACAGCCGGGACCGATAAAATTTCTGCACTCGAAAGAAGCTTATAAATGTTTATTAAACAATTCGCACAAACGTCGGCCAATTTAACGTCTTCTATCCAAACACTAGTACAACACACTGCTTCACACGGTGAAAGCATAAAATCTATCGAAACACAAATTGCACAGTTAAATGCCGCGATGAGTGAGAGAGAGAGAGAGAAACTTCCATCATAACTTCTACCAAATCCCGGCAACTCACAAAGCGCAAATATCGTTTTTAACCAACAAAATCATAATGTGAGTGCCGTAACAACGTTGAGATCGAGAAGAGTGCTGAATAACCATGTTAGTGAACAAGTTAATGATTCAGATGATACCCCGGCTACTACTTCTACTCTTACTTCTAATCTAATATCTTCTTCGAAGCCTATTCTCCGTTTTCCACTAGGCTCTCAACCCACTTCCTTGAATGAATTACCATCTACAACAATTACAAATCCAATTTTTGGATCCTTTCCATCCCCACAAACTTCTCCACAAGAGTTAGACTCAACCTTTGTTAATAAACTCCTTTTCCAAACCGGTTGAGGCCCAGCAGACCAAGTCCACAGATGGAGAAGATTGTGGAAAATTTTAAGCAAGTAAACATAAGTATTCCTCTCTTAGATACTATCTAACCCATTCCAACCTATGCTAAAATTCTAAAGGACTTGTGCACCAGGACAAGGAAAACTCATGTGCCTAAAATGGTTTTCTTACCGAGTAATATGAGCAATCCTCTTACCCAACATGTGCCCAAGAAACATAAGGACCCCGGTTGTCCTATAATATCTATTACTATTGAGGGTAAAAACATCAATCGCGCTCTACTCGATTTAGATACTAGTGTTAATTTGCTCCTGTATTCTGTTTATGAGCAATTAGGAATAGGAGAGTTGAAACCTGCGCACTGCACTCTCCAGATGGCCTATCGATCTATCACCTACCTTAGGAGTGAGCTAGAGGACATGTTGATCAAAGGAGGGGAATTTATATTCCCTGTGGACTTTATAGTTTTAGATAAACGGCCTGTGGCAAACCTACAGAACTAAATTCCAGTGATTCTAGGTCAACCTTTTCTAGCAACTTTCAACGCGATAATCAATTGTCATAACGGTTCATGAAACTGTCATTTGGGAAGATGACAATTGAGCTTAACATTTACAGGGTATGAAGTCAACCCTCCGAACCTTCTGTTGATATAATCGATATATGTTCTGTCGACAAGGTAACTTCCTACGATTGCAAATTTTAGGAGCTTCACGATACTGATCTCGACGCCACTAGTGTGTTATTTTTTGATCCAGCTATTTATTATACAAGTGAGGACCCTTCTGATGACAAGTCCACCCCGAGTCCAAATCCTTTGACTTGTCGAATAACTTAGTCGAGCTATCCGAGTCAATTTCTTACGCTGGATATGAACCTCTTATGGAGTCCGAGTATCATACTCCTCTTTCTGATGAGATTATCATTCTGAATATCGATAAAAGTTTCGAAGATATTTTCGCTGAAGAACTCGCATTCCTTAAAGACATGGATGTTGTGATGAATTAACCTCCACCCGAAGAAGCTGAACCGCCACCCCTTCTTCTTATCAAGTACGAGAATGCGACTATACTACCTATTCCTTATCTTTCAAATTCTCATTTTCATCCACCATCACTGTTTCGTCTCTACCAACCGAGACGTAAAACCATTCAATTATACATCTTATCTCCTCCCCACTTCATCACGTCTATTTGTAACATAATCTTCTACCAACCATGGCGTTATATTGATAAAATATTTGAATGGTTGGTTTTAATTTTTGGTCTTTGTAAAGCTTTGTGCGGACCAATAATATTTATCCCCCTCTTATGATTTTAAATGCTTGGTAATGAGAACACTGTTTTAATTAAGTTTGGGGAGGAATATTTTTTGGCTCTAGAATGAAAAGAAATTTTTGCACGATTGTGAGCCAAAAAAAAGTTTGGGGGAGGATTTCACTGTCATTAACTTTTGTCCCCTTTACTAATCATTGAGATCTTTTCCTCCCAAGTCTACAGGTTTTGAGCTTAAAGGATGACATCAGTGAGGACACTGCTGCAAATAGGTTTGGGAGGAGGTTTGTACTTATTTACGTATCATTTTGCATTATACTAAATAAAAGCATTAAATAAAAAAAATTATTTTTTGAAAATAAAAGTTAGAAAGTGAAAAAATACATATGAAAGAGAGGAAAAGATTTAAGAAAAGCAAGAAAATTAGATGTTTTAGAAACGAAACTAGTAATACATAGTCATGAGCTGTTGTCCCAAGGGTTAGTAAGATGAAAGGAATCACTAATCTGCGGATAGAAATAAGTCTGAAAAATAGTCCCTATTCTTAAGTCCAAATTTCTGAACGTTGATACCCTATTATATGCATTTGCACACATCTTGAAACTTGGGATAGTAGAGAATATCTTGAAATACTCTTGTCTAAAAGCCTTAGTATGAAGGGAAAAAATACAAATCAACAAAATATAAATGAGACATAAAATATAAATGGTGAAGAAAAATGAACACTGGTTTTGTAATTACTTAAGGCAGTATAAAAAAAATATAGTGAGGGTGCCTTATCACTTAGTGCCTTAGACCATCTGGTTTGGGAGCCACCGCTAAGCCTTAGGTGTTGCAAGACTAGGATATTACTAATTACACTTTAAATAAGTGAGCACGTTTGGTAATCGGTTGGTTAGTATCTCAAGAAGTATTAACGATCGCATGAAGAATGTGTGAACAAATCCATCTAAAACAATCACTGACTAAAAATGACTAAGGTATATGGATAAAGGGTATGATAGCTTGATTTGAATTCTCCAAGTGTAGGGATGTGTTTTACACACACGTAGGCGTATATGATCGATATTTGGAGGAGAGATAGGAAGGAAGACTAAAGACGATATTTTATTGAGAGATGATGTGATTTCTGATATCTTTTCAAGACCATTAAGATAAGGCTCATGACAACTAAAAAACTAGTGTGATTTGAAGCACTTATTTTCAAGTTCTTTCTTTTATATGTTTCTTACCTTTACATATAATTGTTATCTTCTTTCTTTTATTATGAGATTTTGTGGGTGAAATCCGCTGAAAACCCTCAGGAGACAACACTTCTCCTACTAGGGACACCTAGAGATTTAACGGCTTATTGCACGAGCTAAGTGCAATCATGTTGCCTATGAAAGTGTGCTAGGTTTTTCTTTTTCTTTTTAATAAATAGTTTGCTTGGGACGATCAAAGATAAGTTTGGAGGTATTTGATTAGTCAAATATATTGCACATTTGTATGGATATTTTCCCTATTATTGTTAAGTGTTAAAAGGTGTTAATTGTAAATAAAGAACATATGTGGGTTTATTTGTAAAAGTTTATTATCATATGTTTCTTCATTTATAATTAATATAATAAGGGAAAATATATGCATATAATATTTAAATGATATATTAGTAATTAAAATATGCATATCATATCAAATATTCCTAATCAATATTCTTAAGATATTATATCATATAAATGGTTGGAATAATATCTCAAAAATACCAAATGCTACTAACAATTTTATTTGAGATATTGTGCAGATATTAACTCAGGTTTGAAATCTATGTAGGAGATCTAAGTCAAATCGGGATATCGAAATCAAATCTGCCAAATTTTAGAAGCAAATCAAGGAATCTAGCAACGGTTAAGACTCAGAGCAATATTTTCAGAATCTATATATCGAGATGATCTCCAAATATCAAGAAGAAAAGCAAGAAAAAATTCCAAGACCTAAACCAACAACATGGCCGTTGAACCGCGGTCAACAAGGGGTATAGGCGGTGGTTCTGCGGTTCTTTAGAAGCCGTAGGATCTAGAATTTTGGGGGCATGATCGTAACTTCAACCACTCTAATATGGTATTTAGGGTTTGTACATTCAGAGACTATATAAAGGACCGAGAGTTGTCTATCAAATTCAATTCAAGATCCCAAATAAAAAGTTCAAGAGAGAGATCTACGAGCGAAACTAGGGTTCTTATAATTTACTTTTGAAAAAGAAAGTTGTAATGCAATAGTTGATTAATAAAGGTAGTTTTTGTTTTAATTCTTTTTGCATTTAATTTACGCATTTACTTTACGCATTACTTTTCCGCATTATTTTTCTGCACTTTTAATTATAGTTTCATTACTCTTTAACCTTTCTTTTAAATCGCTACTAACCATGAGCGAGTAATTTCTTACTTTCTAGGGTTTGTAGGATAGGATAGAATAATGGATGAAATATTTTTTTAACTTTTCTGACATTTTAATGTTTATAAATTTTAGCAAAATAAATGTTAATCCTCTAATCGGGCGCGCTATCAATTTATTGATAGTCACGACCACGATTTGAGATTAGTTAATACTTATTTTGTTAAGGGCTTGAGATTAATAGAGATCAATGGAATGGCAAGGGGCAGTAATGGGAAACCCTAATTCCCTCCAAGAACCCTTAATCCACATTCATCGCTATCTCTCTAGTTTTATTCAATTAAAATATAAAAAGAATCATTTTTAACATTCATCCATTAACTACTAAGTCCTATAAACCCTACAAGCCTTTTTATTATAAAATTTTCTATCCATCTTAGTTTAAAACGACAACAACCCATCCTCTCTTTTATCAACTCATCTAAAGCAAGTAAAGAAGTTCACGTTTCCTTACGGACGACCTATACTCATCGTGGCTAGCTATTTGCGACACCGTCTTGATTGCGGTTACTTATAACATACATACAACACCTTTTTCGCAAACAATCACACACCCTCTCTCATTTTTACCCTATAAATACCACCCCATGCCCAAATTCTCCTCTATTCTGAAAATTTCATCACAATTCTCTAAGTTCAAGAAGGGTTGAGGCTATTCAAGTGGAGTTAAGCAAGCCAAAGGGAGTAGCGATCAATTTCCAACGATCGAAGCATCTCCGACGAGACCAAGACCCCCTCTTTCTTCCTTAACCTCTTCTTAATACTACACAACAAGTAATTCCCTCTTCTTTTTATTTCTTTCATCTCAAATCGTCTTCTAAAAACACATCGACAAAGTAGAGTTAACTCCGATATATGTTATTTTAACATTTGTACTCCACTTTATAAGAAAAATAGGTCAAAACTAATATCCTAACACCACTCTTAATATTATATATATCATTTAGCTTATAGTTTAACAAAAAATTTCCATTTGAAATAATCATAAAACGAAGTTACATAAAAATACCATGAATTTTAATATAACCGTAATTTCAATAACTAGAGTATAAACCTTTAGATCATTCACGGGGTAACGACCTACCCCACAGGCACACTATGGTTTCATAGAACAAGATTCTAAACATAGGGTTTATGTAAAGAATATATTTTACATTAAAATACCATATTTTTTCAAAACGGGTTTCTTTTAAATCGATATTTTAAATTCTTGGCAAATACGCCTCTACAACCCTCATTAGGGGACCCGCTAATGGATGGTGCAGATTATCACACATCTTTGGGATAATAGAGCGAGATGCAGAACTCGTTACGAAATATTCGGTCTCGAAAGGAAATAAAAATACGGTTTTTTAAGAAATACGACTTTTTTAAACAAAACTAAATTTTGGAAAATTATATAAAACTATGAATCCGTATTTTCAATAAAAACAAATTATGAAACTATATTTTAAAAATGAAATATTAGAATTTTTAATAAAATACCAAAAAGTTTCCAAAAGTAGTAGTTTTCATAAAAATACCATAAACTTTCAAAAAGCTAGATTTTATCACTAAAACATCACAACAATTAAAATACATGTTCATGAAAACCCTAAATATTACAAATCACCCTCGAGCTTTATTTTTAAACTATATTAAAGTATTTTTCATAAAACCCCCTCGAGATATGCAAACAATATTTAAGAACTCTAGATTAACATAGGTTTAAGCGCTATCATTTCTCTTGAGGCTCATGGAGCCGGAGAAAGTGAGTGCTTACCTATTCAGATTAGATAACTTAACAGAGTTATCAATGGCAATTGTCTTGGAAAAAGACACAAATCTTGCCGTCCATGTGCAGCAGTTCCCGATTTCTCCCGAACATAAGATTTTTAACAGTTTAAATCAATTCATATGAAAAAGACCTGAACTCGAATCCAAACTTGAATCTAAACTTGAACATGAACTCTAATCCAATCTACTTGAACTAATTTGACTCGAACCATGATTGCAATTGACATGACTCGCATATCACTCGACTCACTCGATTTCATTCTACACCTTTTGCAATCTATAAATTCGATCAAGACATGTTATAACCAATCAATCAATTTAATTAAGTATACTATACAGTTATAAACTATTTATACTCGGGGTGCTTGGGATAGTTTCTTGTATGAATCCAACGGAGCTTTAGAAGTCCCGTATTAACCTCTTTTTTATTTTACTCGAATATCAGTCGGGTTGACTCATCCACAGCCTAGAGCCCCGATGCTAACACATAAAATAGGCCCGTGTTTTCTTTCTCCCGAGGCCCCACTCTTGAGCTCGTGAATACTTCTACGGCTGCGTTGATATTCACACTTGAAACTTAATGTTAACATAGTGACCATATAGAGACCTATAGTATATACTTACACATGAACATATACTCATACTCGTCATATATATTCTATAATTGTTATATTCTTTACTCTTACTTATCCTTGGGACTTACCGAGCGCTATTTCGTTGATGGGCTTTCCACCCACTTTTCTTCTCTTAGAATATTCATCAGATACGGTTGAGATGGAAGAAGTCGATGCCACAGTGGAGGACTACAATCAGATCGCTACTCAGGACTAGCTCAGCTTCACTTTTTTTCAATTTATGTATGACACATGTTTATGCATTTTCTTTTATTGTATTTACATTCCAGCTGAAACTCATGTACTTGTAAATATTTGAAGTTGAATGTAAATAAAGATGTCTGTTGAAATTTTTTTACAGTCTTTATTTATTCTTGCATTGTGTATTATTGTTTCAATACGCTTAGTATATTTATTTAGGGAATAACCTTCTCTGGATAAATATGCCACGGGCTTGCCACGTCATCATTTTCGTCTACTGGAAAGTGGGGCGTGACACGCAAATAGGTCAATCAAGGCTGTCGACCGTATTCGGTATACTACGATCAAATACAGTACCCGCCAAAATATATACTTCCGACGTTCCACATATACAAAGGAACCGAGAAACCCTCTCCAGCACATCGCGCGGTTTAAGTCCATATGTGGCAACACTGGAGGAAATGATATACTGCTCCTCCGACAGTTCGTCAGTAGTCTGGTAGGCATTGCCTTCGAATGGTATGCGGAACTCCCAAATGACTCCGTGAACACCTTTGAACAAATGGAGATGCTTTTCTGTAAGGGATTCGCTAGTGTAAATATACGCACTACTCTGACGGTGTTGGTCAACGAAAGGGTTCGACCAAAAGAGACCTGGGTTCAATATGTTACCCGATGGCGAAATCTCTGGTCAAAATACGAACAACGTATCGGCGAATCTGCAGTCGTGGGAATGTTCATAACTTGACCCAAATTCATAGGTGTTCCCATACATGGCCCTATTCAAGCCGACGACCTTCCAAGAGCTCATAAATAAAATGGATCGGTTGGATCAGATGGGTCAAGATGCATTCTCTTCTAATGAAGATATATGAAAAGCGGGGGTAAAGCGGCATTTGGCTCCAACGCTCAACAAAAAATGATCGGCTTTAAAGTAACCTGTCGCCAAAATAGCGACAGCGCAGGTCCTCTTAGGAAAGGATTGGGGTGCAAATATTCGCTCCCCCGAAATATATGCAGGGGGTATCTTACTCACTGGCGAAGGAATCTCTACGGAGGTGGTCCTTTCTTCAAAGAATAGAAAGGATATTAAGCGGCCTATAAAACGGGTCCTGCAATTGAGTGGAGTATCCCGCTTGAACCAAAAACCATGAAAGGGATGTAGAATCCATGTCCGAATCAGATGATGAGGGGAAAAGCCCCAAAGTCAAGCTCATTCTTCTAAGGAAGAAGAAGACTCGGTAGAAGGAGTGATGTGATATCTCGTTCCTTTGTCAGTGTCAGAAAGTGACATTGATGAGTAGGGGCAGGTGCCATGTAAAATACCCGGTATTTCCCGCAGAACAACCCGATTGGTATGATAATAAATGAAGCAGTCCAAGAGGATGAAGATAGTCTAAAGCGTGAAGTGTCCATGCAAACAAATGACAAGCAGCAACACCTCGGTAAGCAAGCATAGGAAAGAATGATTTATGCAACTCTCCGACCAAATGATAAACTATGGACCGAAATGTACCTAAACTATCGTGTTGCCTCAAACACGACGATAGCGGACCGAAATGTCCTTAAACTATCATGTTGCCCCAAACACAGCAATAGTGGACCGAGTCCCTAAACTATCGTGTCACCCCGAACACGGCAATAAGGGACCGAAACATCACTAAACTATCGCTTTGCCACAAACACGGCTATAGTGGAAAGAAATGTCCTTAAACTATCGCATCGCCCTAAACATGGCGATAGTGGACCGAAATGTCCTTAAACTATTGCGTCACCCCAAACATGGCGATAGTGGACCGAAACGTCCCTAAACTAGCATTTCGCCCCCAAACATGGCGACGATGGACCGGAACGTCCCTAAACTAGCATTTTTCCCCAAACACGGCGATGATGGACCGCAACGTCCCTAAAATTAATATGCTCCCTTGAGATCTATGTTGCAATTGAAGTCCCACCGGAAAAATTACAACTCAAGTTCCCACTGGGTACATTGCCACGGCTGCGATGAGTTCACCCCCAAGTCTCACCGGCAAATAGATGGGTCACCTGCGGCGAAACTGCTTTCGAGAGTTTAACCGCTCGTAGCCAAAAAATGGTACTTCCACAAGCAAAACGGGAACTGTTGAAAACCCAAAAGGGCACCATGAGTAAATACAGCAGGGCTACCGGCGAGTTTGAGAAAACCCAAAAGGGCGCAATCTCATACAAAAATGTGTGTGCACTTGCAAAGTCCTCACTACTTTGTAAGGAGAAAACACCTACGTGAGATCCTTATGACTCACAAAGGATTAACACACTTAGGAATCCACACGATTCCTATGGAGAAATTACACTTGCGAGATCCTCACGACTCGTAAGGAAAATTCCCCCCTATGAGTCTGTCATGGCTTATAGGATTCAAAAGCCTTAGGTTACGGGGATCTAAACCTTTTTTTAAGCCATCATATCCCCTAAGTTGCCCTACAAGTAGTTCGATATTAACTCTTATATACAATCCACGGGCACGAACAAAATATATTCCCATAAAATTCCACCGATGGCAAGAAATATCTTCATATAGTGAACGACACCTGTAAGTCCTTTTGACTTACAAGGAGAAAACTCTCGGGGTAAGATCCTTACGATTTGCAAGAGAGAACACACTTAGGAATTCCCACGATTTCTAAGGAGAAAATATACCTACGAGATCCTTTCGATTTGTAGAGAGAAATACCTTTATGAGATCATTACGGCTTATAAAGATAAAAGCCTTAGCCGACAGGATCCTAACTTTGTTTGCTAAGCCTCCTTTGTCCAAATCAACAAAGAAAAATGATGATTTGCTCCTGGCAATATCCCAGTTGTAGCGATGCCGATGCCGAAACAAGTGTCGAATTCCAAGTCCTCTAACGGCATATGATGATTTACTCTTGGCAATATTCCAGTTATAGCGATACTGATGCTAAGATTGGTATCAGATTCCAAATCCTCAACTCGCAATAAAAAGCAGCAAGTAAAAATTAAAAAAACAGTCGAAATGATAAGGCAGCTCGCAATAAAAAGCAGTAAGTAAAAAAAAATAGCCGAAATGATTGGGCACCGCGAATAAAAAACCCGAGATGATTAGGAAATCGTGACTTTCGCGATATGAAAAGCTAAAAAGATAGAGCATCGCGGAAATAAATTTAAAAAATGAAAATGAAACTTTTTCTGTCCTGCAAGTAGGTCCATATTGACTCTTGTATAAAATCCATAGGCTTAATTGAAATAAAGGGAACCATATCTTCCCACCAGGTTCCGTCAAAGGGAGAACCAAGTCTTGACGATACATCTACAACCTAAAGACTATCCCGACGTTCTTCTCATTCCGACAGGGTGCAGACGTAACATCAATAAGGACCCAAGGGTCGAACAAAAGTGGAGGAATGGCAAAATCCTAGCTCCAAATCTCAATGGCAGCATCTACAGCCTAGAGATCGGCTCGACGTCCCTTCTCGATGCAGATGCGACATTAATAAGGACCCAAGGGTCAAACAAAAGTGGAGTGATGGCAAAATCCTAGCTCCAGACCTCAATTGCATTATATAAAGTATAGAGGTCTTATGGATGTCTACTCCTTTTCATCGAAGAATTGGCACGACATCACCAAATAAAAGTGGAGTAATGGAAAAATCCTAGCTCTAGCTCGACGTTCCTACTCGGTGCAGACGAGACGTCAACAAGGACCCGATGGTCAAATAAAAGTGGAGTCATGGCAAAATCCTAGCATTAGGTCTCGATGGCAATGTATGTAGCCTAAAGACCAATTCAACGTCTCTTGTACTCCAGCAAAGTACAGACGGGGTGTCGACAAGGCTTCAAGGAGCCAAATAATAAAGGAGTAATGGAAAAATCCTAGCTCCAGCTCGACGTTCCTTCTCGGTGCAGACGTAACGTCATCAAAGACCAAAAAGCGAAACATATAAAAGTGGAGCAATGGAAAAATCCTAGCTCCTGATTTCGATAGCAATATCTACAACATAAAGATCAACACGATGTTATTCTCATTCCAGTAGGGTGCAGATGCAAAGTCATCAAGGACCCAAAGGTCAAATAAAAGCGGGGTAATGGCAAAATTCTAGCCCTGGCTCGACGTTCCTTCTCGATGCAGACGCGGCGTCAACAAGGACCTAAGGGTCGAATAAAAGTGGAGCCATGGCAAAATCCTAGATCCAAATCTTAATGGAAATATCTACAGCCTGGAGATCATCCCGGCGTTCCTTCTCATTCCAGCAGAGTGCAGATGTGACGTCAACAAAGGACCCAAGGGTCAAAAAAAAGTGGAGTGATGGCAAAATCCTAGCTCCAGACATCGATGGCGATATATATGGCCCAGAGGTCATACGGATGTCTACCTCACTTCAGCGAAGAATCGGCGTGACATCATCAAAAAAAATATGAAGTGACAGCATATTCCTAACTTTGGATCTTTACGGCAATACATGCAAAGCCTAAAGACCATTGGAGATCATCCCACCCAGAAGGGTTCGGTTATGACTAATCAGGACTTCAAATTAAGCCTAATCTCAAGTAGAAAGCGCAATAGAAATACCTAACGCTTGTTCTTTTGACGGTAAAGTGAACATTTCGGCCTAAGAAGACTACCTGAAAAAATCTTGTCCAGCCTCAGAAGGGATCATAGACACGATAGACGCGGGGTTACTCGAGCAACAACCTAAGGGACTGCATATCGAGAAATACATCAGCCAACGTGGCGGTACGATGGACTGAAACCTAGTACCCACAAACCTAATAGACCTCTATCAAAAAGGGGGTTATCTATATTTCACATTAAGATACACCCGTGAGATCCTCTCGACTCGTCTTGACTCATAGGGTAAAACATCTTTATGAGACCCTCATGGCTCATGAAGGTGAAAAGCCTTAGGCAACAGGGATATCAACCTGTTTTCTAAGCACTGTTGCCCTACAACGAGATCTATACTGACTCTTGTATACTATCCACGGGCCATATTTTCCAAAATTGCATCTAATGAGGAGAAGAAGCCACTTACGGGTCCTCTCGACTTGTAAGGGGAAAATACTCTTGTGAGATCCTTATGTCTCTCAAGAGAAAATACACTTAGGAGTCCTCACGACTTCTAAGGAGAAAATACACCTACGAGATCCTCTCGACTCGTAGGGAGAAGCATCTTTATGAGACCCTCATGGCTTATGAAGTTGAAAAGCCTTAGGCGACTGATTTAAACCTGTTTCCTAAGCCATCGCTGCCCTACAAGGAGGTCAAGACCGACTCTTGTATACTATCCATGGGCCATATTTGCCAATAAAGTGAAGGAACCACTTATGGGTCCTCTCGACTCCAAAGGAGAAAATACATGCATGGGATCCTTATGAAGGTGAAAGACACTTACGAATCCTTATGATTTTTAGGGAGAATATGCACCTACGAGATCCTTACGACTCGTAGGGAGAAAAACCATCTTAAGATCCTTACGGTTTATGAATATGGACAAAACCTTAGGCGACAGAGACCTAAACCTGTCTTCTGAGCCATTAATTCTATGGTGATGCATAACTTTGCACTAGTTAACCCACGTACATACCTACGCGAGCAAAATAGTGGGAGGCATTTGTTCCCGCCAAAATTTTTGGGTCAAAGCATGATGTTCCTTTTATAAAAATAGAGGGTAGCACCTCACGTGCAAACACGTAAGCATTCACGTGCAAAGTACGCGAGTAACTGCTATAGATAGGATTATATCCTATAGCAGTGCCCACATACAAAGCACGTGCGCACTCACATGCAAAGCACGTGATAGGATTAAATCCTATGATAGCCTCCATGTGTTAAACACATGAGTTCCCTTGCGGTATTCTTTTGGCATCGCTTACATAAAGCATGTGAGCACTGCCGCCATATATGTATATGGAAGCACTCACGTGATAGCACGTGAGCGTCCCAATTTAAAATACCATCATCTGATAGAATTAAATTCTATGTGATAGAATTAAATTCTATTTGGGAAATATTTTTCCTAATCTTTCTAATATGGAAAGATCTTTCTCTAACAGAGAATTTTTAGATTTAAAATCCAATGATGATAAAATCACCAATTAAACCATCTAATAGAATTAAATTCTATGTGGGAAATATTTTTCTAATTTTTCTCAAACTAGAAAGATCTTCTCTGTTAAACAAAGGACCCTTAGATCAAAGATCCAACGGTGATTATAAAATCACTCATCGATCATCTGATAGAATAAAATTCTATCTTAGAAAAATATTTTCCTAATGCTGTTAAAACAAATAAGAAATCTTCTCTGTTAAACAGAGAGCTTTTGGATTAAAAATCCAACGGTGAATTAAATTCACTTGTTGATCTAAAAGATCAATTGGATTGATTATGAAATCAATCATGATCTCTCGATGAGAGATTTCCTTTAACAGATTGATTTTTCTCTTCTCCTATAAATAGGATTAAAAAGATTAAATCTGGGGAGAAGAAACCCACTATAAGTTTCGGTAAAAATACAGAAGGCTCTCCAAAAACATCGGCAACAGAGAATTTAATTCTTTTCGAAAGAGAAGACCTTCCTCCTCTCAAACCCTAGGTAAAGAAAAAGAAGAGATCAAAATATCTCTTTTACCTACCGTATATGAATACAAGGGTTTAACCCTTCGAAAAGAACTAAGCTCTTTCTCTAAATCTGAGATCTGCAAGACAAATCTCCTATAAGTTGAGAATTTAATTCTTATCGGGAAAATCTTGTTTTTGAAAATAAAAAATTCAGGGGGAATACGGAAAAGAGAACATGAAGAAGATGGAGTACATAATACTCCAGGAACTTAGTTCCCTCATAAATCAAGAACTTAGTTCTTAAAGAACCTAATCCCAGATCCTCAAAATAGTGATCTTGGTGATCGTTAATGGTCAAAATACCATTAACAGAGGTTTAATCTCTCTGAAAACATCAACAGAGATTAATTCTCTAAGAAGACAGCATCTCACGTGAAACACATGTGAGCGCCAAAGCTCAACGCCTCATGTGAAACACACGTGAGCGCTAAAAAAAAGCCAAATCTCAGTGCCTCACGTGAAACACACGTGAGCGCCAAAAAAGACTAGTGCTTAGCACTATTTCAGCACCTCACGTGAAACACACGTGAGCATCAAAGCTTAACGCCTCATGTGAACCACATGTGAGCGCCAAAACTCAGTGCCTCACGTAAAACACACGTGAGTGCTCAAAAAAGTCAAAGCTCAGCGCCACACGTGAGACATACATGAGTGCCAAAAAGACTAGTGCTTAGCACTATTTCAGCACCACACGTGAAACACACGTGAGCGCTATATATCTGAGTGCTTAGCACTGTTGGGTAGTATAGAAACTCAATCTGGCCGAGTCTGTGAAGCTTGAGCTTCCTTTTTGCTCTTGAATCAACCGAGCCCATATATCCAAATTGATCTTAGTCCCATATTGTAATACCCAGCCCCTTTTATACCAAAATCTGTATTTTGTTACTCTAGAATTCTATTTATTTTTTTATTTATAATTTTATGCGTTTTATTTATAAAAAATTAGTTCATTCTAAACCCCATTTCTCTTTTAATAGAACTCAAGCCCGCCCTTTTAAATAAATTCACTTTTCCATTTTTATTTTTGGCCCAGCCTCTTCTCAACCGGCCTATTTTCCTTTTCATTAAAATTCTTTTGGCCCGGCCCTCTTCTTTTTTTCCCCACAATTCTTCTATTTTATTCCTGGCCCTTACCCTAAGCCCCAGCCCATTTTCTTTATTTAAAATTGAAACCCAAAACCTTATTTGCTGCCGGCCCAGCAGATCCCCCGGCCTACTCCCTATATATTTTTCCCAACGAATTCTTTTTACTCTAAAGTCTCGAGCCCAGCCCACTTCCAGCAGCCCATTTCCTCCAACCTGCGCCCGTTTCCCCCGACCTGACCCGCTTCACCCACGACCCGCACCAACAGTGCCTCCTTCTTCCCAACGGCTACTTCCCTATCTCCCGCTCACGATCTGTTTCCCTCGCCAATGCTCGCGGCCACGACGCCCACGCTTACGCCTGCACCGTTACCCTCGCAATCACCTCCCCATCTTTCCAACTCTCATCACTTCTCCTCCCTCCTACTCCTCACCCGAGCTCTCCACCTTCCCCCTCGCCTACAAGCCCACCCCCTGCACCCTCTCGACGGCGGCCCACTGCATCTCGTCGACCCCATCATCATCATCATCATCATTGTCGCCACCATCCTCTACTCTCTCTCTCTCTTGATCCCTCTTCCTCACTCCCCCTCGCTCAATCTTTATGTTCCCCTCTCTCTTCCTCTGTCTAATTCTCTCTCTCTTTTCCCCCTCTCTGTTTTCTTCCCTTGCTGCTTGTCTCAATCTCTCCCTCGATCTCTCTCTCGATCTCTCTTTCCCCTCTCCCTACCTCTCTCTATATTCACTCTCTCTCTCCCTCACTATATCACTCAACTCACTCTCTCTTTCTCAATCTCTCTCTCTGTCCTCTCTCTCTCACTGGTCTCTCTCTTTCTATCTCTAAAATCTCTGTCTTCCTCTACCAGCTCCTCACAACCCAGTAGCAATCACATGCTTCACCTCCAGCCAACCTTTGCTGCCGCACTCGAGCTCCTAGCCTAGTCCAAGCTCCGAGACCGAGCCAAGATCGAGCCGAGGCCAAACCTTGCTATGTTCCATATCACTGCTGCTGTACATTCCCGTGACGTGTCCAGGCAAGTATTTTACTTGCTTACATGCTATATACACAACTTACAATTTTAGATCAACAGTGTGCCATACCTGTTCGACGTGTGTTCCCAATGAAAATACTCATCAAATTTGATAGAACTAAATAGTATAGTTTGGCCCGTATGGCTGTGAACCTAGTGTATGAATTTCGTTGGATATTATGACCATTAACGACTAAAACGACTACCTCCAAGTTTACTCGTGAAACTGGAATATTATTGTACCTGAAAACCGTCAAAATCGCCATAAATTGTATACACACTGGAATAATGCGTTCGAGGGCTTAAATCGAAGCTGACTCGACGAAATTTAACCCCATGCTAGTTTCCAAATATTTCTGTACTCAAAATGTGTCAATAATTGGATCGGAGTGCGACTCTGGACTGCAGTCCAGAGCTACTCCAGTTGTTGTTTACTGTCCCGTAATGAACACCACCCTGTTTTCTTAACTTGTAGATTGCGGGACTCTGCTGTTTATTATAGGTGAAGCTGTTATCTAGACAATGCAAGTGGTTTCATCCTATTTCGTTATCGTTTGTTAATTAATCTGTAATTTAATAGATGTGGACGTATAACAGTCCAGAACAGATTCTGAGATGACATATTAATGTTAAACTGTGTTTAACTCCTGACGTAGAGATGCGATTGAAGATCCGTCTATTGCGTTGAAAACCTTACTGAAAACTCTAGATTTCATCTAACTGTAGCGTTGCTAAAATCTGATCCCAATTGGGATTAAAATGCGTTGCGAAACGGACTTCTGATTCTGAAACCGGATTTCCAGCCGTGAACGCTTAAAATGAAATGGCTATAATTAGTGATTCTGGAACCTGATTGGCATGAAACTAAATTCGATGGATAGATAACTGAACATACTAATTATTACCTGTTCACTATTTCACTAAATTGTAACCGTACGATACATGATAAATCGTGCAACTGATAGAGTACTATTTTATGACACCTTAATCATGCTTTACATACTGTTCACGCATCATGTCATATACATGTCACTGCATTTGATAACATAGTGATAACGTGCATTTACCCAGTGTTAGGTTTTAGTGATGATTGTGGCAAGTACGTTAGTGTTCGTGTATCAGTGAATAAGTGAAAGTGATACGTACTTGTACACAATCAGTGAACCTTATTATTATATTGCATTGTCGACGTCTGTGGGACACGTGTACGTGTAACTATAAGTGGTATAGGACACTTATGGAAGCTCTTGCACGGGTGTCACAGATAAGGCACCAGACACTGCCATTTATCTTAGGTATTAGTCGGGATGTGCTTGATGGAGGTCCTGCTTCCAGTTCTCGCGCAGACTTGTTACAGACCGATTGTTATTTAGGGTTATGGTTAGCGTTTGATGTAGACCATGGGGTGTGGGGTAGTTTAAGTGTGAGTTCAACAGAATCTCGGGAGTCCCATGCCGTCTTATATATTTAGGGAGATATATGGAGATTTACAGGGTATGTGATTATTACCGTGATATACATGTTGGGCCCGTGGTCTCTTGCCCTTGGGTTCTACCCTTGGGTGGAGGACACTCGCGAGTGGTTGACTCTCACACTTGGACTGACGATAGGCTTAGTGACCTGTACAGTGAGACTTAGAGACTGATAGGGATACTGGCATTGATATACCTTACGTACTGTGTTGATATACGTGGCATATCATTCTACTGCTTTTACTGTTCCGCTGCATTGATTACTGCATGTTCATATCTATACTGCCATTGATCCACTGTTATATATACCTATTATCACTGTTAGAATTGTCACATGATTTTATATATATTATATTGCTTTTGTGTCGCTCTGACGACCTGAGTATGCATGCTCAGTGTGAGGAGAAGATTTAGCCTGGACCAGGACTAGACGTATATCACAGACACCTCGACTTGCTATCCAGAGTTACATCGTTTGTTTCCCCTCAGGTCAGTTCTTTACATTGTTTCATTCCGTTACTGCATTTGTCATTACCTGTGCACCACTTACTGTTTACCATGAAAAACTAGAAGCCGAAGTGTGACTACGGCAGGACTTTTCCTTGACCGTAGGAGCATGGCTGGCCTTGTCTACCCCTCGTATTCCGTATTTTGGGAAGCGGGGCGTGACATGGTTTAGTTGCTATCAGAGACCAGGTTTTGCTTCGATTGGGATTGCAGTTTTCCGTGTAGAGCTTGACAATCTATGACATCCCTCAGTCTAGATTGTAAACTTGATATCATTGATCCATATTCACATTGAGTGTTTTGCTATCCATTCGCTAGGGTTTCGGGTGACTTGGCAAGGTTACGTGGTTGCAATTGCGCTACCGTACCCTGTTTAAGTGACTTAAAGTCATACAGTTGATTCTCCACTTATAATAAATTCATCACCTCTGATATCCTTGAATCTTTGTCCTATCCATATTATATTTTGATTTGTATAGCTTGTGACTTATATCATCCTCAAAAATTGTTGTTTCAGGATCATGTCTTCCAACGACTCTTCATCTATATCCGCTCCCCAGAATCAGACCATTGAGATTCTGAGTGTACTGCAAGGTCTAAAGGAAGCCCAGGAGCGAACAAACGACTGGTTGGCTGAAGGACTGAGAAGACGTGAATCAGGCTCCAGCGGCTGTCTCCAATCATAAAGGGATCTCCGTTAGACGAGGAAAAGAGAAGAAGATGAAGCGCCAATTTGTTTCCCCGCGACAGAAGCAGCAGAAGACCCCATGTTGTGGATACTGCAGGAGGCCAGGACATCTTCAGAGGGATTGTCGCCGCGCCCAGGGGAAATGTCTGATCTGCGGGTCCAACAAATATCTCATCAACGGTTGCCCAGAAAAGAAAGAACTACAAGGAGGAGACTCGTCCACACTCCCCACTTCTGCCAAGTGAGGATTACTGCGTGGTTCGCACTTCGAGGATAAAGCGGACCCAACACAGGATTCAATTTGCGTGACGAGGATGCAGCGGTCTAGTGATCAACGAAGAATTTTCATGTTTTTCTACTTTCAGTAATAATGTTGTCATCCTCTTATAAATATTTCTTTCCGTTTGAAATCTTGTATCCGTTGAATTTTTAGTTGAATGCAATAAAACCTTGAATCGTAATATATGTGTCATTCTCTTGCTTTCTCCTTATTTATACTATTCATTATCACAGCATTATAATCCTGATATTTTTTCAATTCCTGCCACCGCATATCTTTCTATACTTCGTACACTTAACTATTTTCTTGATGTGTTCCGTTGTCTAATCATGACACTTTCTTTTCAGGCCATGACCCACCCTGGAGCAGTGCCGTATCTAGATGAGGATGCACAGTTTTGCGTTTCCTTAGTCCACATGCTGATGAGTTCTGACGATGAGATCAACGGTCCCCAAGTCAATTTCGGAGACCACGATCCAGAGGACGAAGGAGCAGCCGCCCCAGAGTTGGACATGATAGGCGATTCTAAAGAAAAGGAAGGAGACCCTGAAGAAAACCCGATAGAGGAAGACCCCGAGGAAGAACCGATAGAAGAAAATCCAGTGGAGGAAAATCCCGTGGAAGAGAATCCAGGAGAAGAGAATCCCATGGAATCGGACCTCGATGAAGAAGCTCCATCCGAGGAAGAAGGACCAGAAGATCAAGACCCTGCGGTAGAAGAACTTCCAATGACGATACCTGCGAGGCGCTATGGAAATGAACGCCCCTACCCGAGCGCGCGAGCCTACCGCAACCTGCTGAATCTCCACAACCGCGACTGACGAGATTTCTTTTGATGTTGTCTTTCTAGCCAAATAAAATCTGTGTATAGTTTAGGGCCACATCTTGAGAATGCTTGGTTTAAAATTTTCTAGAATGGAATAAATTGTTGAGTTCGCAAATCCTTCGATCTTCTTAGTTCCCTTGATGCTTGATTATATCGTCTATACACTTACTTTCCTACAGAGATCTGTTCACCCCTACTCCTTACATTATTCTGACCCTCACCAAGATTAACTAGTACCACGCCCGATCTTTTAGAGGTCCACCCTTCATCCTCCGTCTGTGTCTTGTTTGAGATCCTTCTGGGAGGGAATTTTTTTTTTATGAAATCTCCGAGTTCGCTAACTCTTCAAATTTTTGATTCATATGATGTACCGAAAGTTATCCTCCCCATACTTTTCCCTTGTAGTCCTTTGCTGCTCATCCTTACTTTCTGTGCTGACCCGACCCCAACCTCCTTGATCTTCAGTATCAAGTCGTCACATCCCGACCTTCTGAATGAGCCATACTTCCTTGTAATTCCTATCCTAGCTAGCCCTATATATTTTTCCTGTTACCCTAGCTATATTTAGGGACACTGTTATTCGAAATATAGTTTTCATTATTTTGTATTTATCAAAGAGTGCGTGTTATTGATTACTCTGTTTTATGTATTTTAAGTACACTACTATTATCCTTATTTTCAGTAACGCAACCTTACACCGCGCATATTTTGTTCCAGTTTCTTAATTTCACTATACGAGTTTTCTAAATTATTTTAAAACTATTTGATCGATACATTATCCTAAAATGTTTTAACCTACCGACAAATCTTCCACCACTTTATTATCGTTATTTCATTTTCGGGTATTGTGCCTATGATTACTATTATAAGTGGTTGTACTTTATGCTTATTATTTCTGCTGTGCTACTTTTAATATACTTATGTGTGCACATATTTGGGTTCGATTCTATCGAATAAGCCTTGATTATTATTATTATTCGCTTTTGTTATCTAAACCCTCGTATACATGTATTTACCCTTATAGTTGTTCCTGCCGTATACCTATTAGACCTATCTTTCGTATGTGGTTCTTACATATATATACCTTCAAAATTTTGTCCACCCGTTTTAAGTAAATCACTATGTATTAGTGTTCGATATGATAACTCTTCACTTATTATTTTATAGCTTGTTATTTCTTTTAAATTTCGAGGACGAAATTTTTGTAAGGGTGGTATGATGTAATACCCAGCCCCTTTTATACCAAAATCTGTATTTTGTTACTCTAGAATTCTATTTATTTTTTTATTTATAATTTTATGCGTTTTATTTATAAAAACTTAGTTCATTCTAAACCCCATTTCTCTTTTAATAGAACTCAAGCCTACCCTTTTAAATAAATTCACTTTTCCATTTTTATTTTTGGCCCAGCCTCTTCTCAGCCGGCCTATTTTCCTTTTCATTAAAATTCTTTTGGCCCGGCCCTCTTCTTTTTTTCCCCACAATTCTTCTATTTTATTCATGGCCCTTACCCTAAGCCCCAGCCTATTTTCTTTATTTAAAATTGAAACCCAAAACCTTATTTGCTGCCGGCCCAGCAGATCCCCCGGCCCAGTCCCTATATATTTTTCCCAACGAATTCTTTTTACTCTAAAGTCTCGAGCCCAGCCCACTTCCAGCAGCCCATTTCCTCCAACCCGCGCCCGTTTCCCCCGACCCGACCCGCTTCACCCACGACCCGCACCAACAGTGCCTCCTTCTTCCCAACGGCTACTTCCCTATCTCCCGCTCACGATCCGTTTCCCTCGCCAACGCTCGCGGCCACGACGCTCACGCTCACGCCCGCACCGTTACCCTCGCAATCACCTCCCCATCTTTCCAACTCTCATCACTTCTCCTCCCTCCTACTCCTCACCCGAGCTCTCCACCTTCCCCCTCGCCTGCAAACCCAACCTATATTCGAGCTCGAGTCCCTGCACCCTCGAACCCACAGCCCCGACCTCGCCATCTTCTCCCATCGCCGCCATCGACCTCGTCGTCGCCTCCACGCCCTAACTACCTTCCCTCCTCTGTCGCCATCACTCCACGCCGCCATCATCGTTGTCATCCAAACCCTCCACTCACTCACTACCCACACCCGAGCTCCACCCCCTGCACCTTCTCGACGGCGGCCCACTGCATCTCGTCGACCCCATCATCATCATCATCACTGTCGCCACCATCCTCTACTCTCTCTCTCTCTCTTGATCCCTCTTCCTCACTTCCTCTCGCTCAATCTTTATGTTCCCCTCTCTCTTCCTCTGTCTAATTCTCTCTCTCTTTTCCCCCTCTCTGTTTTCTTCCCTTGCTGCTTGTCTCAATCTCTCCCTCGATCTCTCTCTCGATCTCTCTTTCCCCTCTCCCTACCTCTCTCTATATTCACTCTCTCTCTCCCTCACTATATCACTCAACTCACTCTCTCTTTCTCAATCTCTCTCTCTGTCCTCTCTCTCTCACTCTCTCACTGGTCTCTCTCTCTCTATCTCTAAAATCTCTGTCTTCCTCTACCAGCTCCTCACAACCCAGTAGCAATCACATGCTTCACCTCCAGCCAACCTTTGCTGCCGCACTTGAGCTCCTAGCCTAGTCCAAGCTCCAAGACCGAGCCAAGATCGAGCCGAGGCCAAACCTTGCTGTGTTCTATATCACTGCTGCTGTACATTCCCGTGACGTGTCCAGGCAAGTATTTTACTTGCTTACATGCTATATACTCAAGTTACAATTTTAGATCAACAGTGTGCCATACCAGTTCGACGTGTGTTCCCAATGAAAATACTCATCAAATTTGACGGAACTAAATAGTATAGTTTGGCCCGTATGGCTGTGAACCTAGTATATGAATTTCGTTGGATATTATGACCATTAACGACTAAAACGACTACCCCCAAGTTTACTCGTGAAACTGGAATATTATTGTACCTGAAAACCGTCAAAATCGCCATAAATTGTATACACACTGGAATGATGCGTTCGAGGGCTTAAATCGAATCCGACTCGACGAACTTTAACCCCATGCTAGATTCCAAATATTTATGTACTCAAAATGTGTCAATAATTGGATCGGAGTGCGACTCTGGACTGCAGTCCAGAGCTACTCCAGTTGTTGTTTACTGTCCCGTAATGAACACCACCCTGTTTCCTTAACTTGTAGATTGTGCAACTCTGCTTTTAATTATAGGTGAAGCTGTTAGCTAGACAACGCAAGTGGTTTCATCCTATTTCGTTATCGTTTGTTAATTAATCTGTAATTTAATAGATGTCGACGTATAACAGTCCAGAACAGATTCTGAGATGACATATTAATGTTAAACAGTGTATAACTCCTGACGTACAGATGCGATTGAAGATCCGTCTATTGCTTTAAAAACCTTACTGAAAACTCTAGATTTCATCTAACTGTAGCGTCGCTAAAATCTGATCCCAATTGGGATTAAAATGCGTTGCGAAACGGACTTCTGATTCTGAAACCGGATTTCCAGCCGTGAACGCTTAAAATGAAATGGCTATAATTAGTGATCCTGAAACCTGATTGGCATGAAACTAAATTTGATGGATAGATAACTGAACATACTAATTATTACCTGTTCACCGTTTCACTAAATTGTAACCGTACGATACATGATAAATCGTGCAACTGATAGAGTACTATTTTATGACACCTTAATCATGCTTTACATACTGTTCACGCATCATGTCATATACATGTCACTGCATTTAATAACATAGTGATAACGTGCATTTACCCAGTGTTAGGTTTTAGTGATGATTGTGGCAAGTACGTTAGTGTTCGTGTATCAGTGAATAAGTGAAAGTGATACGTACTTGTACACAATCAGTGAACCTTATTATTATATTGCATTGTCGACGTCTGTGGGACACGTGTACGTGTAACTATAAGTGGTATGGGAAACTTATGGAAGCTCTTGCACGGGTGTCACAGATAAGGCACCAGACACTGCCATTTATCTTAGGTATTAGTCGGGATGTGCTTGATGGAGGTCCTGCTTCCAGTTCTCGCGCAGACTTGTCACAGACCGATTGGTATTTAGGGTTATGGTTAGCGTTTGATGTAGACCACGGGGTGTGGGGTAGTTTAAGTGTGAGTTCAACAGAATTTCGGGAGTCCCATGCCGGCTTATATATTTAGGGAGATATATGGAGATTTACAGGGTATGTGATTATTACCGTGATATACATGTTGGGCCCGTGGTCCCTTGCCCTTGGGTTCTACCCTTGGGTGGAGGACACTCGCGAGTGGTTGACTCTCACACTTGGACTGACGATAGGCTTAGTGAGCTGTACAGTGAGACTTAGAGACTGATAGGGATACTGGCATTGATATACCTTACGTACTGTGTTGATATACATGGCATATCATTCTACTGCTTTTACTGTTCCGCTGCATTGATTACTGCATATTCATTTCTATACTGCCATTGATCCACTGTTATATATACCTATTATCACTGTTAGAATTGTCACATGATTTTATATATATTATATTGCTTTTGTGTCGCTCTGACGACCTGAGTATGCATGCTCAGTGTGAGGAGAAGATTTAGCCTGGACCAGGACTAGACGTATATCACAGACACCTCGACTTGCTATCCAGAGTTACATCGTTTGTTTTCCCTCAGGTCTGTTCTTTATATTGTTTCATTCCGTTACCGCATTTCTCATTACCTGTGCACCACTTACTGTTTACCATGAAAAACTAGAAGCCGAAGTGTGACTACGGCAGGACTTTTCCTTGACCGTAGGAGCATGGCTGGCCTTATCTACCCCTCGTATTCCGTATTTTGGGAAGCGGGGCGTGACACATATACGACTAATGATCTCTCATCGATTATATCCAAAATTATATTCGTCCCATATCTTCACTAACGATTCTTAGGTCTGCCATGATCTTTTCCCTCAAATAAGGGATGTGGTTCAAGGGTACATCTCATCACACCACTGATATATGTCATTGTAATTCCTCAATGTCTTCAGAGAGGTAGCAGGTCCCGACAACCAACAGTAACTTCTCGTCCCAACTTGATGAAAGATATGAAATTTCATCAAGACAGGGAATGATACATCCCACATTTGTGCACTTCCATATTGATGTGTGCTCCTCATATTGATACGCATCCTTTATAGATGCAAGTTTCATGTTGAGCCTCGGTTATACACACACACACACACATACATATATCTTTGAAGGAAACATAAATTCCTTCAAATTGGACCGCATCCCAAATTGGGCGCATCCCATATCACCATCATTCACTTCGCCACGTAACAAATACACGTGCATAAAAGATGAATGTTGGACCGAAATGTTCCTAAATTAGTGCGTTGCTTCAAATACCATGATGTTGGACTGTGACGTCCTTATAATAATATGTTTTTCCCTGCGGACTATCTCCATACTGACTACCGTATACTATTCATGGGCTATTCATATATGATCTAATGATCAGTTAAGTCATATGCTCATTTGTTCGTAAGGTGATCTTAGTCTTAAATATGACTAATGATCCTTAGATCAAACCCAAGTTTTCCGTGAACAGATGGCCTCACAAATGTGAGAAATGTGTCCTAAATTCATTCTCATTGGCAAACCATGCTACCAACGCGGTACTTGATCCAAAATATCTAAGTTGATCTTAGTCTCAAATAAGACCAACGTATCTCTGGTTAAAATAAATTGAGTCCAAATGCTCATATATTTAAGTCGATCTTAATCTAAAATCAAATTAACGGTCCTTAAATAAAATACTATTTGAACTAATGGAACATACAACCTAAGTTCAAACCCAAATCATAAAAATATATGTAAGAATTTGGACTAATTCGCGCCCTATGGGCAACGATATAAACTAGTCTCCATATACAATCCATGGGCAACCAAAATAAACCAAACGTAACACGACACAAAGTGAATTACTGGAACAGGAGAAAGTTTTTATCGCAACGCGATAACGTAATTAACTGCAGAAACTTGCATATGCAGGGAAGAGCGTCCCCACAATCAAAAACCCCTCACAAATGAGGGGGAATCTGATAAAGTCTGCTACATCAGTCGCATCTATCCAAACCTTCGATATACGGTGCCATAAATCAACTTGGTATCTTCGGAGAGGTAGATGGATATCTTTCAAATAGTATCTGCCCCTAAATTCAAGCTAGACGTCTCAACGTCTCGGTCCAGTCTTCGGCGGTAAACAATCATTTTTCCACATAAATTAATATGAGATATAGGGTTTCATCTTTTGAAGATTCTGAAGACACACAACATCATCCAACAGAGCAATTAGATTATATTATCATAATTGTTAGCAAGTAAATTCTCTTGTATCTTTTATTACTTGTTCTCTTATCTTTCTTAACCTTATATAACCTTAGGGTTTCATATTTCTCTCATCTCTTTCATTATTCAAAAACTAAGGTTCTCAAGAGAGGGGTCAACTGTTATAATTATTTTAAATTCTCAATAAAGATATTTTGTTTTCTCTTCGAATATGTGTGGCTAAACACAGTTTAGGTTTTTGTTTTGCTTATATGTGTTGTGGATGTTTTATTAACGCTTTATTTCTTACTTTGATATAAATCGCTTTTGATCGATATATGGTTCTTATTATTCTTAATCTAGAAAAAGTAATTTTATGATAAAAAGTTGACGCCTTTAGTAAAATTATGGATAGAAAAGAATACCTAAAAACTAATTAGGTTCATGATAGTAGGCACTTAGAAACCGAATTAGAGATGGTAAGAAACAAAATATATGATCAAAAGATATTTAAACTAGTTATTAATTTGATCTAGAAGAAAACCTAAATATGGTAGTTATAGTTTCTAGACCTACAAATACGCATAGACGGTTACATATAGGTTAAATCTAGTAAACTAGAATTAAAGTTTTAATTAAATCTAAATGATATAATATAATTGATAAGATAAAATTAAATCAGATAATTTATTCTATGCTTTTATTTTATTAATAGATCATTAATTAAACCTATGAAAAATGATAAAGTGTTATCATATAAATTACCACATATGAAAAGGCAAAGCAAAACCTTTGATTTCTTTTTGTTATTCAAACTAACCTTTTAAATTTCTTGCTTTAGATATTGATAAAAAAAAATAATCAAATGTTTTCTTTAACTTAGTTTAAAAGTAGTCAACACACCTCTCTATGGGGACGATTCTCAAGTACAACCGTGATAAACTGTATACTTGCGGTTAAATTTGGAGACTGATAAAATCCCCTATCAGTCAGTCAAGCTATTAACAAATTGGCAGAGGAGAAGCGCATCATTTCCCCCAGTATTGCCGCACGACACTTTAAATTGGGCGATGTGCTGATTTGCATTTCCTGTTCCATCGAACCTTCCAAATTTGGGGACGACATAGCCACTGAGAAATTCCACCAGATCATATTGTGTAGGATACGGTCTCCCACTACTTCCGAACTTTTTCAGCGCTTCGGCTTCGGCCACCAACGTTTTTACTTTGTTGGTGACCAAATCCATAATCTGATCTTGCGTTAACGGGCTGCTTTTATCGATAATCAAGACATTTCCTGAGGCGGAATGTGGCCGACTTTCGCGTGGCTCGCCCGTCTTTAGACTTAACGGAATGGGTGTCGGCTGCTTCGGATCATTTTTATCTGGCTCATGAGTAGAGCCTTGCATTTAATTAGACTACGCCTGAGCGACTTTTGCCATGAATTACAACACGACATTTATCAACTCGTTAATTTTTGAGTAGAGCTTGGCCATCTCCTTATCTTTGTTTTTGAGCTGCTTCTGAAGCTCTTGGAGAAGTTGCTGCTTTATAGTCTTGGGACGGAAGATTGGCTCCTCTTCACTTTCCGAGCCCGACTCTTCATGAACCGAGATATCTCTCTACTTATCAGCCCTACCGTAAGGGTTTTCATTATTTTCCGGAGGAGGCTGGTCTTGGGAAGCGACAGCCACATTCAATCCAGATTGGGCTTGGGACATGGCAGTCACATCCTTGCTTTTACAGCAAAGGTTGTCACCGGGGTGTGTGCCCATCATATATATTATGTGGATCTCATATCTGGCCATCTCTTTATTGTTGACAGCTGATTTTTTGGACCGTCGTCATGACCCTTCCTTTTTCGGAAAGGAAAAGCGACCGAAGACGTTCGGCTTGGCCAGGCTCTTAAGCGGCGCTAGCACCACTTTTCTGTTTTTCCCCGCCGCTTACATGCGGCACGGAACGCCTGGTAGACTCTCAAAGAGATGGTTTCGTGCTTTCTATGTTGGGGCTTGGTCACATCTCTTCATAACATTGATCAAATCGCCGTTTTCTTGATTCTGGCAGTCATAGAATTTTTCTGAACCCTGTTCACTTCCAAAAGGGCCCCTGGGAAATCTCGACGGACTTTAAGGGGAAGGCTTAAGGGGTCAGATCAATGCAGATCTGCTCTGCTCCTAAGAATGCGATGCGTTACCGTGACGCGGGTTGTGTTTTGGTATGTGGCCGAGGAGCTAGATTGATGCGACCGATGTAGCTTGACTTCTCAGATTCACCCTTTGAAAAGCGTTTTTTGATTGTGGGGACTAGATTTCCTACAGGCGCAAGCCCCTGTAGTTAATTAACCCTCCGTATTCAACGGAGAGAACTTTCTACGAGTGGTTTATTTCTAAAAGCATTAAATGGAAAATAACAACACAAAATATAAAGCAGGAGCAACAATCACAGCATATATTTCATATTAACAGTTACTGTGGAGGTACATCTCATTTCATACATATTCGGCCGCATCATTTATGTACATTACAAAATTGCATCTCTTGTCGTGTACGCTCTCACCGTTGAGTAGACACGCATTCTTGCTACTGTTTACGCCGCTGGATTATCTACGGTTTTATAGAATGTATGATCGAGACAGTAGGGTGGCTTCGACATGCTCGGTAGGACGGTTGAATTCTGTGTCACGGCTGGGGAGGTTTGACCATGAAGTATGTTGCAGGGCATATGTCTATAGGGTAGTTGGTGTTCGTGTCTGGATAGGTCGCCCATGGATTGTATAGTAGATAATATTATCTGACTGCAGGACAGGTTTAAGTGGTTGAGAGGATGGTGTGGTTATCAGGGCAAAACTAGCTTCACATATGCAATAGTTTAAAGTCCTTTCGGACCAGGCAGTAGTTTGGAGTCGTTTCAGACCAGGCAGTAGTTTGGAGTCGTTACGGACGCAGTATTAGTTTAAGGTCATTCCGGACCAGGCAGTAGTTTGGAGTCATTTCGGACATAGCAGTTTCATTGGGGTGGTGCAGGCTTTGTTGACTTCTGCGTCATGATGGTAGCTCGTGGCAAGTTGCTTTACTCGCCATAGGACAGGTTTAGGAACTTTCGAGTAATAGATGTGACATTGTCAAAGAGGATGTATATTGTCAAATTTTATGTCACGATGAGTGTTTTAAAAAATGGTGATAAATACTCAGGACGTCCGGTACGACAAAGTAAGATTGTTGGCTATATCACAGGGTGCATGCCTGGTGGGACTTACAGAACAGTCGGCTTCTATACCACAATGGTCACCCATGGATAGTGTATGGTAAGTCATTTTATTATTGACCTGTCATATGGCAGGGTTTCCATTTTAGGGACGTAGAGCTCTATGGATCCAGTTTATAGACTTGGGGGCCCGATTTAGCAGGGTTGGTTTCAAGTAAAATTTTGTTTAAAGAAGTCCTGGACATGGGTGTTAGTTTAAGGTCGTCCCGGACCATGATAGTAGTTTAACGTCATCTCGAAAAATATTAGTTTAAGGTCATCTCGGACCAGGCAGTAGTTTAGGGTCATCTCGGACCAGGAAGTAGTTTAGAGTCGTTTCAGATGCAGGCTGTAACGACCCTGTTTTTACTATAATACCTTTTAACAAATAAAACTGTATTTGTTTCGAAATGGTTCGTTTTGTAAAAAGAAAAAGTTTTGAAAGGTTTTTTTAAAATGATTTATTTTGATATAAAGAATTTTTTTTGATTTTGTTTGAAAGAAAAACGTTTAAAAAAAGAATTTGTTTTATTAAAAGAAAAAAATATTAGAAGAAAATTCATTTATCTTTTAAATTATTTTCTTTTGAAACTCTGCATATATTTATTTTTATTTAATTATATGCAATTGTAACCTTGTAGCCCATTGATTAAGTCATTGTATTGCTAGCCCACAGGTTATAAGTTCGAACTTAGTCCCTTACAATTATTTTTATATATCTTTCATAACCTACAAATGACCTTTCATTTCATATTCCTTTTAACTCCCAAAATAATGAGAATGGTTATGAATATAATTAATTGGAATTATGGTGACATAAACCACTTGTTATATTTTAGACATCTCTTTCTTTTCTTATTCATTTCATATTTTATTTGGTTCTTCCTCATTTCTTATTTATCCTCAAAATCATAGCTCTTTAGAAAAAAATCAGTTGATATTACTGTTCCCTTAAGTTCAAAGTCTCGTTAGTAACACGAGACTAACGACAGATAGACGACTACTATAACAATCCTAAACTTTATGTACAAAATTTTTCCAAAATACAGAAAGAAATACCTAAGCCTGAGCACAAGTTATAAATTTAATTTTCTTTTGAACAGCAAGAAAGCACTTGTAGCTAATTGGTAAATCTTTGCACTGCTGTGACATAGTCGTTGTGTTCAAATCTCCCCAGCCACATATTATTTTTATTGTATTAGCCCAAAGGTTTACACGTGCACTACACGTAAAATGAAAAGTCACAGATAAAACAAACACGTGCATAGAGTTATACCAAACGACACCTACACGTGTCGAAGATCCCACCATCCCTTGCCGGAATTTGGCAGGCGATATCCTTGTTTGGACCAACACCGTGGGGCCCCCATAGGGGATGCTACCCAAATCTTAACTCCACAGCCTTTGGCCTCCCCCCTTAACCCCTGTACTGTTTGTTTTTATTAAAAATAAACAGAGAATTAAAAAGAGGCATTAAACTAAATTTTTAATGCAAATTTTAATTCTATTCTTCATTACCCTAAACCTTAATTTTCCCTATAAATACCACACCATATTTCACCTCTCCTCATTCAGAATTTCATTACAAAAACTCTCTAAAAATTCCAAGTCCCAAGTTGTGTAAGTGGAGTTAGCAAAGGGCGAAATTCCGACGATGTTCCGAGGAGAATCCGGCAACGAAACGATGACCCGACGTTCCAATAGCTTCCTCTCTCTCTCTCCTCTTTTATTCTAACCAGTAAGTCCCCATTTCCCTCTTCCATCTCTATTCTAAAACTTCTCTTTTTCAAAACTTGTCGGAAGCAGAGTTATTCTGACTTCCGATTAGTTTTTCTTTAAAAACCCTATTTTTCTTAAATAATAAAATACCATATTCTCTTATAATGTTTAACAAACATAATATAACCTTCACAACAAGTTTCATCTTAAAATAATTCATATTGCAATTTCTATTTCACTTTTACAGTAAAATACCATCAAATTACATACAACTTATAATTATTCAATTTAACCGTATTACCTTTAGATAACTCACGAGGTAATGAACTATCGCATCACAACACACATTCTTGACATCGCACGGTGAATTTTGGGACTCTAGTTTATGGGAAAAATACGAGATTACGAATAAATACCTTGAACATTCAAAACCGTTTCTTTAAAAAGTGTATTATTTAAATTCCTTGCAAATACGCTTCTACAACCCATTTTGGGGAACTCCGATCGGGATGGTGTGGGTTATCGCACGTCCTCGGACCTAGTAGAGCGAGATGCAGACCTCCGCAAGGAGCATTCGATCACGATGGAATTTTTTATACAATTTTTAAGAAAATGAGATTTCTACAAAATAAATAAAATTTATTTTTATTATATATATATATATATATATATATATGAATATTATCACATGATCTATTTGAAAATATATTATATAAATATTCCATGTGTTCTAAATCAAAGGAATCACAATTTCATGAAACTACCGTTACAATTCAATACCATTCCAATATTTCATTAAAATACCATATACAATGAAAACTAGATTCTACTCACTAAAAAGTTTCACTTTTATAAAATATACATTGGTGAAAACCCTAAAGACGATAATTAAATACTTGAGATATGTTCTCCGCCGAAAGACGCGAGACGGAACCGCGTAGGTTCGTCTTGCCTGAATTTGGAGGTAGATACTATTTGGTTTTATCCGTCCACCTCTCCGAAGATACCAAGTTGATTTATGGTACCGTATATCGGAGGTTTAGACATATGCGGCCATTGTAGAAGACTTCGTCAGATTCCCCCTCATTTGAAAGGTTTTTGATTGTGGAGACGCTCTTCCCTGCAGGCGCAAGCCCCTGCAGTTAATTACGCTACCGCATCACGGTAATAACTTTCTCCTTCTCCAGATGGTCACTTTGTATCGTGTGTGTTTGTTTTGTTTTTTTTTGGTTGCCCGTGGATTGTATACGGAGACTAATTTATGTTATCGCCCGTAGGGCATGGATTAGTCCAAATTCGTATTTTCTTAGATTTGGGTTTTGGTTTAGGTGTAAGGATACGTTAGTCTTATTTGAGACTAAGATCAACTTAAACGTTTGTTAAGGATACGTTAGTCTAATTTTAGACTAAGATCAACTTAACACTTTGTTAAGAATACGTTAGTCTAGTTTTTAGACTAAGATCAACTTAACATTTGTTAAGGACACGTTAGTCTAATTTTAGACTAAGATCTGCATAATAGGATCATTTAGATCCAACAAAAGAGCATTTGGGCTGTATTGTTTTAGTTTAGGGACTTTGCGGTCGAGTCTAAAGACGTCATAGTCTGTAAAGTTTAAAGACATCATAATCCATGAGTTTAAGGACCACACAGTCCATGGCATGTCTGGTTGTCGGGACCCGTTACCTCTCTGAAGACATTGAAGGATTCCAACGACAAATATCAGAGGAGTGAAGAGATGTACCCTTGAACCAATATTGGTTGGGAGATCTGTAGTCCAATTTGGGACTAAGATCAAAGATTTGTGAGCATATGGGCTCAATTAATCTGAATGAGAGATCTGTGGCCAACTTGGGCTCGGCCCACTCAGTTAAAATATTGAACATTTAGCAATGCTGAGCATTGGTTTGAATTCTGACAAACTTTTTGTCTTTTATTGAATGCTGAGCACTCATTATGGCTCTGGGCTTTATCATTTAAAGAACAGTTTATGTTCTCTCAGCGCACACGTGAGGAGCACGTGGCGCGCTTGGCGCTAAGCGCCAGCCAATGAGCGCAGGGCGTTTATTTTAAGTAGCGCACACGTGAGGAGCATGTAGCGCGCTTGGCGCTGTGCACCAAAAAATGAGCATAGAGCGCTTCTGTTAAGTAGCACACACGTGAGGAGCATGTGGCGTGCTTGGCGCTGTGCTCCAGACTTGGAGCGATGAGGGCTTCTGTGAAATAGCGCACACGTGAGGAGCACGTGGCGCGCTTTGTGCTGTGTGCCATACAAATGAGCGTGGAGCACTTCTTTTAAATTTAGACTGCTAAAGTGCTTCTTTAAACTTGGAGCGCTAAGGCTCTGCAGTGCTGTGCGCTAGATTTGGAGTGCTGAGGCGCTTCTTTGATTAGAGTGCTAAGGCTCTTTTCAGGCAGTTTTGCACTCTGAGAATTAAGTTCTCTCTTATAAGAGACTTTGTCTCATAGATCTAAGAACAGAGTTCTTATTTTATAGGAGATATTTCAATCTCTTATGTTTTTGGTGAAAGGCTTTGCCTTTATGGATCTGTGATCGTAAGAGAATTGGATTATTCTCCCCCCTTTTTATAATGAGATTTTATGATCTCTTTTGTGAAAGACAATTTGTCTTAAAGACCTATGATCTAGAATAAGAACTAAGTTCTTTTTCTGATGAGATTTTTTTATCTCTCGGTTTTTACCTTGAAGAAAAGTTCTTCTTCTCAGAGCTTGCTCTTTTCTTTGAAATTTCTCAAAGCTTATGGGGGGGGTTCCTCTCTATGAGACTTGAAATCTTGGGGCCTTTATATTGGGTAGGCTGATTTGTTGAATCGGTTGAAGAGATCTTTTCTCTAATTGATTTGGGAATGTTTCCCACCGTTGGATCTTTGATCCTAGGGCTTCTGTTTTACAGAAGGCGGTCTTCTTGTTTTTAACAAGATTGGAAAATCTTTTCCCATACAGAATTTATTTTGTATTTTGGTGATTTTTAATCACCATTGGATCATTGATCCAACGGTGCTTTGATTTTTAGAACACAATCTTCCCTGTTTGGAATGATTCTGAGGAATGTTTCCTTAACAGAATTTTATTCTGGATTTTGATGATTTATCCTCTTCGTTGGATCTTTGATCCAACGGTGAAGAACATTTAGTTCTGGCGCTTGGCGCTCTCGTGCTTTGCATGTGAGTGCTGCTTTAGAGTCTTTGACTCTTTAGCGCTGGCGCTCAGCGCTCTCGTGCTTTGCACGTGAAGCGCTGCCTCAGAGTCTTTAACTCATTGCGCTGGCGCTCAGCACTCTCATGCTTTGCATGTAAGGCGCTGCCTCAGAGTCTTTGATTCTTTAGCGCTGGCGCTCAGTGCTCTCGTGGTTTGCACATGAGGCGCTGCCTCATTACTGAAGGTGTCTTTTCACCTTCCTTCTCTACTTTTCCCGAGTCAAGCTTCTCTTTCCCAGAGCTTGGAAATAGTTCCATCATGCACAGCATTTTCTGTGCCTAGACTTAAATGTCTCCTTTCATAATCTGAAGCAATGATTCTTTTCTCTCTCATTTTTAGAGAATCATTTTGACAGAGAAGAGCTATGGCTTGTAATCGCCCATATGCTAGCCGTCAACCATGGGAGGTGCCTATTGAGGAAATTGTTCCTTGTTTTGCTGCGAGCTTGGTGAACCCTACTCTTACGGATGATCAATGCGACATGGTGCTGCACGAGCTCTTGACTCGTATAGGATCTCCTCTCCCCATCGGCTCTATTTGGCTCCGGATGGTTTTCTTATCTGTGATCAATGGTATTCCCCCTCCTCTGGCGGAGATGACTCCGGCAATGCTCGACGCCGCGAAAGAAAAGATCGAGTGCTTCCACGAGGCACTTTTGATCACCACAGCTCTGAGGGATCGCTTTGTCCGGCTGCTAAGCCATATACGGGCTCAGCGGGTCGTCATGTATGCCTTTGCTGATGGGTACGGTGCTGACCGATGGGTAGCTACTCCTCGTGAAGATCACCGCTTTGTCATGGTGGAGAAGGAAAATAGGGAGTTAGATAATTTTATCCTTAGTTTTGTGAATCCCTGTACTTTCGATCCCATGTTTGGTGATCTATTTCCTGTAGAATAAAATGTTCAATTAAATGCTTTGTTCTTGTCGTTGAACACATGTTCTTCCTCTGATGTGTGCATGTGCGTATATGAATGAGCCTGGTTTCACACATATCTGTAAACGAAACTTAAGCCGGCATAAACAGGAACTAATAGCTCCTGGCAGAAGAATTTGGCGGGAACAAATGCCCCCCACTACTTTGCCCACGTAAGTATATACGTGGGTGAAGTAGTGCAGAGTAATTCATAGTGTATGACCAGTTTCGGGTTGGTATATAACTTTCAGGATCTTTATCTAAGAAGATAACGAGCAGACACAAGCGTCGTCATTTATCATTGACTCAAATCTCGACTCTTATGGGATATAGTTCCAAACCCTCAGCCCCATGAGCCGCACCCTTCTATTTCTTTATGTCTTACTCTAGCGTGAAGTAGTTTATATGCTCATGAGTAACTTCTCCATTTTAGTGGCATGTAGCTTTTGCAAGTGTGGCCTATAGATGGTAGATAACAGTTCATCTTGAACTCTTTATAGGGTAGCGATGGCTTAGGAAACAGGTTCGGGTCTGCCACCTAAGACTTTTCAACTTTATGAGCCATGAGGGTGTCATAATGATTTTTTCTCCCTACGAGTCGTGAGGATCTCGTAGGTGTATTTTCTCCTTAGGAATCGTGAGGATTCCTTAGTGTGTTTTTCTCTTGAGAGTCGTAAGGATCTCCCAAGAGAATTTTCCCGCTCACAAGTCGAGAGGACTCGTAAGTGGTTGTTTCCCTCTTTGTCGATGTTCGGTTTCGGAGAGTGTGGCCCGTGAATAGTATGCAAGCACCCATCTTAGACTGACTTGCAGGGCCCCAGTGCTTAGGAAACTGGTTTTTTAATCTCCACTGCCTAAGGCTTTTCCTTATGAGTCGAGAAGAATCGAGAAGTTCTCGCAAGGATGTCTTAACGTCACAGTTAACCTCTTCTCTTTACGACAGAGGTCCGTTAGGTTTTGTGGTACTAGGGTTTTGTCCGTCGTACCGTCGCGTTGGTTGATGTATTCCTCGATAGGCAATCTTGCCGCTCGAGTAGCCTTGCAACTGTCATGTCTCTGATCCCTTCGGGGGCTGGACAAGATGTCTTCAAGCAATCTTCCTAGGCAGTTTGACCGTCGAAAGAGCAAGCGTTAGGAATTTTGCCATGCCACTTTTTACTTGAGGTTAGACTCAGTTTCATAACCACTCCGCGCTGGTGTGGGATGATCTCCGATAGTCTTTCAAGTTTTATTTGAGTTACCGTCAAGACCCTGAAGCTAGGAATTTGGCCTTTGCTTCGTTTGCTGGCATTGCATCTACTGTATCGAGGCGAATGTCGCAGTTGTCTCTAGGTTGCCTGTGAACCGTCGAGGCTTGGAACTAGGGATTTTGCCATGACTCTGTTGTTTTGACCCTGGGGTCAGTTGTTGACGTTGTACCTGCATCCTGCTAGAGTTGAGAAGAAACACCGTTGTTGACGCTGCGTCTGCTGTAACGAGACGAATGTCGAGGTGGTTTCTAAGTTGTTTGTGAACAGTCGAGATTTGGAATTAGGAACTTTGCAGTGGCTCCGCTTTGTTGACGTTGCGTCTGCTGTAACGAGACAAATGTCGATGTGGTCTCTAGGTTGTCTGTGAACCGTCGAGATTTAGAACTAGGGACTTTTCTATGGCTCCGCTTTGCTGACGTTGCGTCTGCTGTAACGAGACAAATGTCAAGGTGGTCTCTAGGTTGTTTGTGAACCGTCGAGATTTGGAACTAGGGATTTTTCCGTGGCTCCGAGATTGATTGTCACGTTCGAATCCTGCTGGAATGAGAAGGAACACTGTTGTAGGTCTCTAGGCTGTAGATGTGGCTGCCGAGACTTGGCTCTCTTTCTGATGGAGCCTGGTGGGATGATATGGTTTCTTCTTTGTTTGTGCCCCTGGATTGTATACAGGGATCGATGTGATCTCATCTCTAGGGCAGAAATTTCATTTTTTTTATTTCTTTCCGTGATACTCTATCATTTCGGATTTTTATATCACGGTGCCCAATCATTTCGGCTATTTTTCATTTTACTTGCTGCTTTTTACTGCGAGTTGCCCAACCATTTCGACTATTTTGTATGCATATATTTTTACTTGCTGATTTTGTTGCAAGTTGCCCCATCATTTCGGCTATTTCATATGCATTTTTGGTTCGCTGATTTTTATCGCGAGTATGGAACTTGGAATCTGGTGCCAGTCTTAGCATCAGCATCGCTACGACTGGAATATTGCCAGGAGAGAATCATCATTTGCCGTGAAAGGACTTGGGATTTGATACCGATTTAGGCATCAACATCGCTGCCACTGGGACATTGCCAAGAGAGAATCATCATTTGCCTCCGTCGATGTCGAACAAAGGTGGCTTAGCAAATAGGGTTAGGATCCTGTTGACTAAGGCTTATTGACTTCATGAGCCGTAAGGGTCTCATAAAGGTGTTTCTCCCTACGAGTTGTGAGGATCTCGTAAGTGCATTTTCTCCTTAAAAATCGTGAGGATTCTTAAGTGTATGTTCTCTTATAAGTCGTAAGGATCTTACTAAAGTATTTTCTCCTTATAAGTCGAGAGGACTTACAAGGGTCGTTCACCGTCTGAGCATATCCCTAGTCGCTGGTGGGACTTTGTTAGGGAAATGTTTATTCGTGCTCGTGGATTGTATACAAGGGTCAATATTGAAACGCTTGTAGGGCAAAATTAGAAATGTGATGGCTTAAGAACAGGTTCAGATCCCTGTAGCTTAAGGCTTGTGAATCCTATAAGCCGTGAGGGTCTCAAAGGAGAAATCTCCTTACGAGTCGTGAGGATCTCGTATGTGTGTTTTCTCCTTAGGAATCGTGGGGAGTCCTAAGTGTGTCGCTCCTTTGTGAGTCGTAAGGATCTTACATAGGTATTTTCTCTTTACAAGGTCAAGAGGACCTTGCAAGTGTCTTTTAATGAGATCGCGCCCTTTTGGATTTTCACAAACTCGCCAGTAGTCCTGCTGTTTTTACTCACGGAGCCCTTTCGGGTTTTCATCCGTGCCCATCTCGCATATGGACGTACCGTTTTTTTAACGCGTCAGCCTAAGGATGCTGCGGGTTTGCAGTAGTTTAAATACGTTTCGGTCAGGCATAGTATTTCTTCAAGAAACGGACGTTTATTGGCTTGAAGGGTCTTTCGCCATGCATATCCATGAGAAAGTAAGCCCCACCCTGGTAGACTTTATCTATGATGTACGTGCCTTCATAGTTCGGCTCGAATTTCCCCAGTTTGGCATGATTGGGGATCATAGGTCTCTTGACCACTAGCACGAGTTCGCCCTGGCGGAATGTTCTCGGCCTAGTCAATCTTTCGTATGAGCGCGTCATCTTTGCTTTGTAAGCTTCCAAGTTTTGCTGCGCCATGAGCCGGGTTTCGTCGAGGGCATCAAGTTCCTCAAGCCAAAGATGAGCATTCTCTTCGTCTGTTAGCTCGTAATGAACTGCCACTCGTAAGGAGGGTAGCTCTACTTCCAAGGGGAGTACTGCTTCAGCGCCGAATACCAATGCATACGGCGTTGTGTTTGTGGCCATTTTGAACGTGGTTCAATACGCCTAGAGAGTTTCATGCAATCTCTCGTGCCAGTCCTTCCTATTTCGAGACACCCTCTTCTTTATGATCTTCGTCAAGGTTTTGTTGAAAGCTTTAGCTAGACCGTTAGCTCGAGGATTATAGACCGAAGAGTATCTCCAGTCTATATTATGTTGTTGTGCGAAGCGGCTGATTTTATGGCTTCTATAGGCCGGCCTATTATCGAAGATAATCCGTCGCGGAGTGCCAAAACGATAGATGACGTGTGTCTTGAAGAAATGGAGGATATTCTCCGTCTTCACTTCTCTTAGTGGTACTGCTTCTGCCTACTTGGAGAAGTAATCAGTTGTCGCCAGTATGAATCGATGTCCTCTGGACGATGCTGGTTCAATAGGTCCAATTATGTCAGTTCCCCACATTTCGAACAGCCAGCTAGCCACCGTTGGGTGTAGCGGATTTGGATGCTGGTGGATAAAATCCCCGTGAATCTGGCACGAATAGCACTGCTTCACATATTCGAGTTAGTCTTGGATCCTTGTGGGCCAATAGTAGCCCATCCTTTTGATCTTCATTTTCATCTTTGGCCCGGCTTGGTGAGAACCGCAGAGTTCGTCGTGAGTTTCTTGGACGACTCTCCTTTCTTCTTCAGGTCCCAGGTATCTTAGCCATAGAGAATCAAATGATCTCTTATATAGAGTGTCATTGAAGAAGGCGAAGGATAGAGCTCGTTTCATGAGCTGATGTCTTGAGGACGCATCTTCAGGTGTTTGACGGGATTTGAAGTAGTCTATAAAGACTTCTCTCCAATCCTTAGCCTTTTCCTGGTCCTCTATCTGTAGGGCCGCTTGCTTGGTCTCTTCCTTTTCTTCAAATGACTCTGGAGATATTTCCATTGGTGTAAGAATCCGACAGCTTTGTATCACGATCCTTACGTCATCGAGGTTTTCGTCAGCCAGTTCTTTAGTGAGTTTGGCTAACGCATCCGCTTTGCTATTTTCCGCCCGTGGTATGCTTTCCAGGCCGTAGGTAGGGATTTGAGTCAGCAATTGTTGTACTCTCTCGCCATACTTTACCAAATCTGGTTTGCACGTTTGATAATCACCGTTTACTTGGCTAACGACCAGCTGGGAGTCTCCGTATATGAGAAGGTTTTTCGATTCCCATGTCGACAGCGATCTCAAGACCTGCTATCAGAGCTTTATATTCGGCTTCATTGTTTGTCTTCGGCTCTGTTAGGGAAAAGGCAAAGCGCATTATCCCTCCTTATGGAGTCACGAAGATAAGGCCTACCCCAGACTTGATTATGGGGGAGGTGTGCTTTCGCTTCTTCATGGAAGATGCCACGTCGAAGTAGAGTTCCCATCGGGTGTTACTCTCTCCTTTCTCCCCGTCGATTGTGTCAAACGCGTGCTCGTCTAGCAATTCGCAATTTAGGGGTGAATCGGCAGGTATAGGATGCTCGGTGAGGAAGTCGGCGATCGCCTGGCCTTTCACTGCCTTGAAAGGTCGATAAGTTATCGAGAATTTCATTAAGAGTAGGGCCCATTTAGCAAGCCGCCCTGTTAGTATGGCTCTTGACATCAAATATTTTAGAGGATCCACCTTTGATATGAGATGGACCTCATGTGCCAACGCATAGTGTCTGAGCTTCGTTATCGTGAAAATTAACGCCAGGCAATGTTTTTCGATAGGGAGTAATTGTTTTCTGCCCCCAGGAGAACTCGGCTTAAATAGTAGAGGGCTCTCTCTTTCCCTTGGTCGTTCTCCTGTGCCCATAGCGCACCTAAAGAACCTTCAAGGGCTGTTGCGTACAGGATGAGAGGCTTTCCCTTGACCAGAGCGGTCGGTACTGGTGGATTCTGCAGGTATTGCTTGATTTCTTCCAGTGCGTTTTGACATTTGCGTTCCCAGACGAAAGGAGTTCCCTTCTTCATCAAGTCACTGTAGGGGCGGCACTTGCCGGAGAGATTGACTATGAATCGTCGGATATATGTGAGCTTCCCTTGGAGAGACCGCAGTTGTTTAAGAGGTCTTGGCGGGGGCATTTCCATGATCTCCTTGATCTTTGACGGGTCTATTTCGATGCCTCGGTGTCGTACGATGAATCCTAGGAATTTTCCTAAGGAGACTCCGAACGCGCATTTAAGAGGGTTCATCTTCAGATTGTATTTCCGAAGACGTTGGAACACTATTTTTAGATGCTCCCAATGCTCCTCGTGCAATTTGCTTTTAACCATGAGGTCGTCGATATAGCATTCGACGATTTCATGTATAAGGTCATCAAAGATCTTTGTCATGGCCCTCTGATAGGTGGCGCCGGCGTTCTTCAGACCGAAAGGCATTACTTTGTAGCAGAATATGCCCAGAGGAGTCCGGAAAGCGGTATGCTTCTGGTCTTCGAGATGCATCTTTATTTGGTTGCCCCGATGAGACGTCCATGAAGGAGAAGACTTTGTGAGTGGACGTGTTTTCTATCATCAGCTCGGTGACCGGTACGGGGAAGTCATCCTTCGGATATGCTTTGTTGAGGTCCCGAAAGTCTACGCAGATGCACACTGTCCCATTTTTCTTCATCACTGGGACTATGTTGGCAATCCAGTCAGGGTACTGAACCACTTGGATGAAGCCAGAGTCGATTAGCTTCTTGATCTCGGCGTTGATACTCATTTCAAGTTCGAGCCGCATTCTTCTTGGTGCTTGTTTGACTGGCTTGACGTCCGGAGATATTGCCAATTTATGCACCGCTATTTTCGGATCTAGTCCCGGCATTTCGGAGTAATTCCATGTGAAAAAATCTTTATACCGCATGAGCACATCTTTGAGTGTAGCCACCTGTTCTTTTGCTGCCGCCTGAGCGAGCATCTCTTGTAGCTTTTCACGTTGCAGTTGAACTTTTGTCACGGACCGAGTTTGAGGTCAATGACTAGTACAAACTCGAACTTCGTCTTTGGAATTCAACACATAGACTATGTGAACTACCATGCCCCCAGGCTTGGGGTGTTTAGATTCTTGGCCTTTGGAGTTCACTTTGGGCACTTGAGCTTTATTAGGCCTCCTTTTTTGTGAAAAGCCGCTTTGGTTTTGGGAGGAACCGCTGTATCAGGATCCATCTTGGGATGAGTCCCCTTATATTTGAAAGAGGATTTGTCATAATTTGATTGACGTCTAGGGGAAGAGCCGCGGTTAACGATAGAGATCTTCACTTGCTTCCACACTTTATATGTAGATGAGGAAAGTTGTTTTAGGGAGCGAACTGGTTTCTGCTCTCGTGGGATCTCTATGGGCTGCGGAGATTTCTTCAATATTGCGGTAAGAGAATTTTATCTGACCTTTCGCAACAATTTGAGGCTGTTCCCGGTTGGAACAACATTCACCATTGGGGTTGAAACAAGACTATACGGAAAACTGCTCCCAGCTCATTTTGTATGATGTTGATTTCGACGTCGACCATTTCTTACGGCCGGGATTTGATTAGCCTCAGGATTTTGCCGAGCCTGCCCCCTATTTCCTTTAGGAGCTTGAATATTCTGCCCTCTGCGTCGACCTTGGTCCTTGGCATATGCCAATTGTTTGAGGACTGATTTCGTCAGCAAAACTATTGCTTGGGGAGCCCGCCTGTGGATGACAGACTTCCTCTGGGCTTCCTCCATCGTCGTTGAGGCACCGAGAGTGGGAGGTAGGAGCATCGACCCAAAGAGAAGCCCGTTGATTTCTTAAAGAGCCGGATTGCAGAGATTTGAGCCTGCAAGTGGCCTGTACTTGACTCCACCAGATATGACAGAGTCTGTGTTGCTAAGGTGCGAACAAACGCCATTCTTCATAGAGACGAAATGCCGACTTCAGTATCCACTCCCTTAAGGGTAACCACAAACATATACACCGCGATTATCTGATCACGAGAAAAACACGACACACGAAGTGCGGAGTGAAAAGAGGAAAAGGTCCCACTGGGTATGCCAGAATCTGTTCTCCACCGAAAGACGCGAGACGGAACTGCGTAGGTTCGTCTTGCCTGAATTTGGGGGCAAATGCTATTTGGTTTTATCCGTCCACCTCTCCGAAGATGCCAAGTTGATTTATGGCATCGTATATCGGAGGTTTAGACAGATGCGGCCGTTGTAGAAGATTTCGTCAGATTCCCCCTCATTTGAGGGGGTTTTGATTGTGAGGACGCTCTTCCCTGCAGGCACAAGCCCTTGCAGTTAATTACGCTATCGCATCACGATAACAACTTTCTCTTTCTCCAGATGGTCACTTTGTGTCGTGTGTATTTGTTTTTTTTTTATTTGGTTGCCCGTGGATTGTATACAGAGACTAATTTATGTTGTCGCCCGTAGGGCGTGGATTAGTCCAAATCCGTATTTTCTTAGATTTGGGTTTTGGTTTGAGTTTAAGGATACGTAAATCTTATTTGAGACTAAGATCAACTTAAACGTTTGTTAAGGATACGTTAGTCTAACTTTAGATTAAGATCAACTTAATAATTTGTTAAGGATACGTTAGTCTAGTTTTTAGACTAAGATCAACTTAATGTTTGTTAAGGATACGTTAGTCTAATTTTAGACTAAGATATACTTAACAGGATCATTTAGATCCAACAAAAGAGCATTTGGGCTCTATTGTTTTAGTTTAGGGATTTTGCGGTCGAGTTTAAAAACGTCATAGTCTGTAAAGTTTAAGGACATCATGGTCCATGAGTTTAAGGACCCCACAGTCCATGGCATGTCTGGTTGTCGGGACCCGTCACCTCTCTGAAGAAGTTGAAGGATTACAATGACAAATATCAGAGGAGTGAAGAGATGTACCCTTGAACCAATATTGGTTGGGAGATCTGTAGTCCAATTTGGGACTAAGATCAAAGATTTATGAGCATATGGGCTCAATTAATCTGAATGAGTGATCTGTGGCCAACTTGGGCTCGGCCCACTCAGTTAAAATGTTGAACATTTAGCAATGCTGAGCATTGGTTTGAATTCTGACAAACTTTTTGTCTTTTATTGAATGCTGAGCACTCATTATGGCTCTGGGATTTATCATTTAAAGAACAGTTTATGTTCTCTCAGCGCACACGTAAGGAGCACGTGGCACGCTTGGCGCTGAGCGCTAGCCAATGAGCACAGAGCACTTATTTTAAGTAGCGCACACGTGAGGAGCACGTGGCACGCTTGGCGTTGTGCATCAGACAATGAGCGTAGAGCGTTTCTGTTAAGTAGCGCACACGTGAGGAGCAAGTGGCGCGCTTGGCGCTGTACGCCAGACTTGGAGCGCTGAGGGCTTCTGTGAAATAGAGCACACGTGAGGAGCACGTGGCGCGCTTGGCGTTGTGATCCAGACAAATGAGCGTGGAGCGCTTCTTTTAAATTTGGAGCGCTAAGTGATTATTTAAACTTGGAGCACTAAGGCTCTACAGCGCTGTGCGCTAGATTTGGAGTGCTGAGGCGCTTCCTTTGATTAGAGCGCTAAGGCTCTTTTTAGGAATTTTTGCGCTCCGAGAATTAAGTTCTCTCTTATAAGAGACTTTGTCTCATAGATCTAAGAACAGAGTTCTTATTTTATAGGAGATATTTCAATCTCTTATGTTTTTGGTGAAAGGCTTTACCTTTATGGATCTGTGATCCTAAGAGAATTGGATTATTCTTCCCTTTTTCTGATGAGATTTTTTTATTTCTCGGTTTTACCTTGAAGAAAAGTTCTTCTTCTCAGAGCTTGCTCTTTTCTTTAAAATTTCTCAAAGCTTGTGTGTGGGGGGGGGGCTCCTCTCTATGAGACTTGAAGTCTTAGGGCCTTTATATAGGGTAGGTTGATTTGTTGAATCGGTTGAAGAGATCTTTTCTCTAATTGATTTGGGAATGTTTCCCACCGTTAGATCTTTGATCCTAGGGCTTCTGTTTTTCAGAAGGCGATCTTCTTGTTTTTAACAAGATTAAGAAATCTTTTCCCAAACAGAATTTATTCTGTATTTCGGTGATTTTTAATCACCATTGGATCATTGATCCAACGGTGCTCTGATTTTCAGAGCACAATCTTTCCTGTTTGGAAAGATTCTAAGGAATGTTTCCTTAACAGAATTTTATTCTGGATTTTGATGATTTTTCCTTTTCGTTGAATCTTTGATCCAACGGTGGAGAACATTTAGTTATAGCGCTTGGCGCTCTCGTGCTTTGCACGTGAGCGCTGCTTCAGAGTCTTTGACTCTTTAGCGCTGGCGCTCAGTGCTCTCGTGCTTTGCACATGAGGCGCTGCCTCAGAGTCTTTAACTCATTGCTCTGGTGCTCAGCGCTCTCGTTCTTTGCACGTGAGGCGCTGCCTCAAAGTCATTAACTCTTTAGCGCTGGCGCTCAGCGCTCTCGTGCTTTGCACGTGAGGCGCTGCCTCATTACTGAAGGTGTCTTTTCACCTTCCTTCTCCACTTTTCCCGAGTCAAGCTTCTCTTTCCAATAGCTTGGAAATAGTTCCATCATGCACAGCATTTTCTGTGCCTAGACTTAAATTTCTCCCTTCATAATCTGAAGCAATGCTTCTTTTCTCTCTCATTTTCAGAGAATCATTTTGACAGAGAAAAGATATGGCTTGTAATCGCCCACATGCTCGCCGTCAGCCATGGGAGGTGCCTATTGAGGAAATTGTTTCTCGTTTTGCTGCGCGCTTGGTGAACCCTACTCTTACAGATGACCAATGCAACATGGTGCTGTACGACCTCTTGACTCGTATAGGATCTCCTATCCCCATCGGCTCCATTTGGCTCCGGATGGTTTTCTTGTCTGTGATCAATGATATTCCCCCTCCTCCGGCGGAGATTACTCCGGCAATGCTCGACGCCGCGGAAGACAAGATCGAGTGCTTCCACGAGGCACTTTTGATCACCACAGCTCTGAGGGATCACTCTGTCCGGCTGCTAAGCCAGATACGGGCTCAGCGGGTCGTCATGTTTGCCTTTGCTGATGGGTGCAGTGCTGACCGATGGGTAGCTGCTCCTCATGAAGATCACCGCTTTGTCATGGTGGAGAAAGAAGAGAGGGAGTTAGATAATTTTATCCATAGTTTTGCGAGTCCCTGTACTTTTGATCCCATGTTTGGTGATCTATTTCCTGTAGAATAAAATGTTCAATTAAATGCTTTGTTCTTGTCATTGAACACCTGTTCTTCCTCTGATGTGTGCATGTGCGTATATGAATGAGCCTGGTTTCACACATATCTGTAAACGAAACTTAAGCTGGCATAAACAGGAACTAATAGCTCTTGGCCAAAGATTTTGGCGGGAACAAGGTATATTTTGAAAATATATCAAAACTATTTTTACATAAAACCCCCTCAAGTTATAATAAATTACAATAAGGACCCTAGTAAATATAGGTTTAAGCGGGACCAATTCTCTTGAGCCTCAGGGAGCCGGAGAATATGAGTTCTTGCCTATCTAAGGTAGACAACCTAATAACGGTGTTATCAACATGGTAATTGTCTTGGAAAAATGCACAAATTCTGTCGTCCAAGTGCAGCAGTTACCGATAACTCCAAAACAATCAGAACTCCAATTCTGTTTTAAGGACTGACTCGGTTCAATTCAAGGTCAAATCTGAATACAATCTGACTTGAATTCAATTCAAGTATAACTGCAATACAACATAAATCTGTTTATAACATAATACAGTCCATATCAATATGAACATGACTGAACCGAACCATGGATATACTCTGATTACATGACTATCCATTTATATCCATTCCGTTTACTGATATCATGGTTTCGGCAAGTCTTCCATTTACTACAAGATTATACAATACAATCAAAACAATAAACATTACGGGGTTTATAAAGGGGTAGATTGGCAAAGAATATGTTAAAGATGGTACGAGGTGGTCACTAAAAGACGTTATTACATCCATGTCGTTGTTCCGTGGTATTTTCGACGGAGCCTTATACTACGGGTTACCAAAGTCCACGGTGTAAGTTGAACTCCTCTCCTATACACTGGCATATTCTGTACCAAGCTACAACAACTATGTTAGTATAACAAATATAACATTATCTACTTCACCTGTTCTATTCTCTGTTTATTCTTCTCCTTCTTTCTTTGGGACTTACCGAGCGATTGTTCGCTGAAGACATTCCTATTTCTCTTCTTCTTTGGAATGTTGTCAGGAGAACCCAACTCTGAAGAGTTCGAGACCAGCCGAGAACACTTGGAGCCGACCCCTGAGCAGTACACTGAAGACCTCGAGCTATAGTCACTTGTACATATTTCCTTTTCAGTTCATGCCATTGTTTAGGCATTGCTTTCCATCCTTGTATTTACATTTCCAGTTGTACCTATAAAAGAATGTTTAATAAATAAAGTTGTTGTTAATTATATTCATGTCTCTTGTGTACATTTTACTTTATATTGCTTAATTACGCTTAGCGAGTTTATTTCTGAGTAAATACGTAGCGGGCCTCGCCGTGTCCCCTCCCCGTGCACCGGGAAGCGCGGCGTTACAGGTTTCGTTTGTGGCCTATGCAGGTGACATGCAGGTCAGTTCTGCATGAAGTCCTAAGAAATATAACCCAAGAATCAGCAACTAAAAATATTCTTTACATTTTATGTTTCTTGAATCTTACAATTTCATATACATTAAATCAATCCAAACTCTATTTTTCTTTCAAGGTTATGGATTCTCCAAAACCTTGCATTCTTCGTTCTTCTACATATTTTTATACACTATCAATAGTTCTATCACCAAACTTTTCTTGAATCTGTTACACCTTTCTTCTACAAATTTCGAGGACAAGATTTTTATAAGGAGTGTAGAATGTAACAACCCCAAACTTTATGTACAAATTTTTTCCAAAATACAGAAATAAATACCTAAGCCTGAGCACAAGTTATAAATTTAATTTTCTTTTGAACAATAAGAAAGCACTTGTAGCTCATTGGTAAAGCTTTGCACTGCTGTGACATAGTTCTTGTATTCAAATCCCCCCAGCCATATATTATTTTTATTGTATTTTCCTTTTAATCTTTTACAAGCCCAAAGGTTTACATGTGCACTATAGGTAAAATGAAAAGTCACATATAAAACAAACACGTACACTGAGTTATACCAAACGACACCAACACGTGTCGAAGATCCCACCATCCCCCGCCGGAATTTTACCGGCGAGATCCTTGTTTGGACCGGCACTGCCGGGCCCCCCGTAGTGGATGCTCCCCAAATCATAACTCCACACCCCTTGGCCTCACCCCTTAACCCCTATACTGTTTGTTTTTATTAAAAAGAAACAGAGAATTAAAAAGAGGCATTAAACCAAATTTTTAATGCAAATTTTAATTCTATTTTTCATTATCCTAAACCCTAATTTTCCTTATAAATACCACACCACATTTCACCTCTACTCATTCAAAATTTCATTACAAAAACTCTCTAAAAATTCCCAGTCCTAAGTTGTGCAAGAGGAGTTAGCAAAAGGTGAAGTTCCGACGACGTTCCGAGGAGAATCCGGCAACGAAACGACGCTCCGACAGTTCCAATACCTTCTTCTCTCTCTCCTCTTGTTTTCTTACCTGTAAGTCCCCATTCCCCTCCTCCATCTCTATTCTACAACATCTCTTTTTCAAAACTCATCGGAAGCGGAGTTATTCCGACTTTTGATTTGTTTTTTCTTTAAAAAACCTATATTTCTTAAATAATAAAATATCATATTCTCTCACAATGTTTAACAAACATAATATAACCTTCACCACAAGTTTCATCTCAAAATAATTCATGTTGCAATTTCTATTTCACTTTTACAGCAAAATACCATCATGTTACATACAACTTATAATTATTCAATTTAACCGTATTACCTTTAGATAACTCACGAGGTAATGACCTACCTCATCACAACACATATTATTGATATAGCACGATGAATTTTGGGACTCTAGTTTATGGGGAAAATACGAGATTACGAATAAATAACTTGAACATTCAAAACCGTTTCTTTAAAAAGTGTGTTATTTAAATTCCTTATAAATACGTCTCTACAACCCATTTTGAGGACCCCGATCGTGATGGTGCGGGTTATCGCACATCCTCAGGCCTAATAGAGCGAGATGCAGACCTCCGCAAGGAGCATTCGAACTCGATGGAATTTTTGATGCAATTTTTAAGAAAATGAGATTTCTACAAAATAAATAAAATTTAATTATATTATATATATATATATATATATATTATCAAAGGATCCATTTTAAAATATATTATATCAATATTCCATGTGTTCTAAATCAAAGGAATCACAATTTCATGAAACTACCGTTACAATTCAATACCATTCCAATATTTCATTAAAATACCATATACAGTGAAAACTAGGTTCTACTCACTAGAAAGTTTCACTTTTATAAAATATATATCTATGAAAACCCTAAAGACGATAATTAAAAACTTGAGGTGTATTTTGAAAATATATCAAAACTATTTTTACATAAAACCCCTTCAAGTTATATTAAATTACAATAAGGACCCTAGTAAATATAGGTTTAAGCGGAACCAGCTTTCTTGAGCCTCAGGGAGCCGGAGAATATGGGTGCTTGCCTACCTAAGGTAGACAACCTAACAATGGTATTATCAACACGGTAATTGTCTTGAAAAAAGACATAAATCCTGCCGTCCATGTGCAGCAGTTACCGATAACTCCAAAACAATCAGGACTCCAATTCTGTTTTAAGGTATGACTCAGTTCGAGTCAAGATCAAATCTGAATACAATCTGACTTGAATTCAATTCAAGTATAACTGCAATACTACATGAATCCGTTTATACCAGAATACCATCCATATCAATATAAACATGACTGACCCGAACCAGGGATATACTCTGATTACAAGACTATCGATTTGTATCCATCCCGTTTACTGATATTATGGTTTCGGTAAGTCTTCCATTTGCTACAAGATAATACAATACAATCAGTACAATCAATACAATCAATACAATAAACATTACGGGGTTTATAAAGAGATAGACTGGCACAAAATATGTTAATGGTGGCACGAGATGGTCACTAAAAGATGTTATTACATCCATGCCATTGTTCCGTGGTATTTTCAATGGATCCTTGTACTACGGGGTACCAAAGTACACGGTGTAAGTTGGACTCCTCTCGTATACACTGGAATATTCTGTACCAAGCTATAACAACTACGTTAGTATACCAAATATAACATTATCTACTTCACCTATTCTATTCTCTGTTTATTCTTCTCCTTCTTTCTTTGGGACGTACCAAGCGATTGTTCGCTGAAGACATTCCTATTTCTCTTCTTCTTTGGAATGTTGTCAGGAGGACCCGACACTGAAGAGTTCGAGACCAGCCAGGAACACATGGAGCAGACCCTTAGCAGTACACTGAAGACCCCGAGCTATCTTGTACATATTTTCTTTTCAATTCATGACATTGTTTAGGCATTGCTTTCCATCATTATATTTACATTTCCAGTTATACCTGTAAAAGAATGTTTAATAAATAAAGTTGTTGTTCAATATATTCATGTCTCTTGTGTACATTGTAACAACCCTAATTTTCCTATACAAATTTTTTAAATATTTTTTCAAAATCCATAAAAGGGTATTTTAGCCTGAGCACAAGATATAAGTAATTATTTTGTTTTTCAATTACAAGTTAAAAGGCTGCAACAACTCCATTTTTAGTGTACATAAATTTGATTTAAATTTAAAGTATACTTTGAGTATTTAATGTTGCTGTTATCACTTTAAGTATTTATCTCACACCACAATTACAAGAAGGAGCTTGTAGCTCATTGGTAATATCTTGCACTGCTGAACCAAGTCACCAGAGTTCAAATCCCATGCCCCAAATTATTTTTAATATTATTTTGTTTTAAAATTTTTAGAATACAAATACCAACAGTCAACACGTGATAAATCCCAAAAACCCTACAACACCCACAAATGTTAAGGTTCCAGTGCGTAAGTGGACCGACGACGCCTCTCTCGACCGCCGGACTCGGCCGAGATCGGCCGACTCGGCTGGGATCGGCCGAGTCGGCCGGCGGACAGACCGACTGGGGCCGGCGCCGCCTACCGGACTCGGCCGGACCGCCGAGTCCCCAACTGCAAAGTTGGGGCTCTTGGCCCCCTCATACCCTCTGCACACTCCAATTTATGAGATCGGTTCCAGAGAGAACATTAACACCCATTTACTTCAATTTTTAATGAATTTCACATATTTTTACATTTTTTTTATTAAAAACCCTACACCTACCCTAATCCTAGCCTAACCCTATAAATACACCCCTACCCCCTACCCTCTCACCCTAAAATTCTGAGCCCACTCTCTCAAAATTCCAAGAATCGTGTGTACTTTGAAAACACGAAAGGCGAAGCTCCGGCGAAATCTCCGGCGGAACTTCCGGCGATCGTTCTAGGAACCCCGGCGACGAAGCAACACCCCGGCGATTCCTCTACTTCCCTCTCACTCTTCTTGTTTTCTCAAACCCGTAAGTCCCCATCCCTCTTCTCTATTCTTTTTCTAAAATTACGGAATTACAAAACCCGACGGAATCGGAACAAATCCAATTTCCGATTCGGTTTCCTATAAAATTCCACTTCTCACTAATACAATCATACTTAAACTTCCTCATGTTGACTATTAAACACTAATCAAACAAATTGATCAAGTTTCATTACATAAAATGATAGCTATTTTCATCCATCGTATTTTTCACTTAAATACCACATTGTTTATACATTTAACTCCATTAAACTTGCTATACCTTTAAGTAGATCACGAGGTAACGACCTACCTCCTCACACACTCACATGTAAACATAGTACAATAATCTTGGGAATTTAGAATACGGGAAAACAAACATTTTCATTTAAATACTATTTACTTAATAAAACCATTTCTAAAAGATTTAGTATTGATACATCTTTTTAAATAAATACCACTTATTATGAAAATAGGATAAGCTTGTAGGCATCAGTCGTTTATCTAAATCTGACTTTGTGGTGTCTAGGCTAGACAAGTGAGAAATGTAAGTTTAAAAGGCCCGTCTCACGGTGATTCGTGAGCGGATACCTCCTTTCTTCACTTGTACTTACCTGGCCACAATTGGCGGTGAAGAGGCGATTTGAGGTATCTCACAACTTGTCGTTTTGGACCAGTTAGGAGCAGTCTAGTTGACTTAGGAGACTCTAGAACATAGAATACGGAAAACGACACCTTTTCATTTAAATACCATAATTAATAAAACCGTTTTTCTTAATGATTAGTATTTATACAAATCTTTGCAAAGTGCCGCTACAACCCATTTGGGGAACCCGTTCTGGATGGTGCGGATTATCGCACATCCTCGGGCTTAGTAGTGCGAGATTCAGACCTCCGCAAGGAGCATTCGGTCTTAAAAGATTTAAAATACGACATCTTAAGAAAACAAGATTTCTAGAATATTATAAATATATACAAAAATTATTTTCATATAAATATATGTATATATAACATAAACATATCTATTTTTGAAGTATTATAAATATTCCACCTTTTATACAATATCACAAGAATCAATTTTACACTAAAATACCATGAATTCCATACAAATCAATATTACAAATAAATACCATTTATTATGAAATTGGGATATTTCCACTAGAAATATCACAATATAAATCTACATTCATTACAACTCTAAAGACGATTAATAAATACTTGGGGTGTGTCTTGAAAACTATATAAAAAATATTTTTACATAAAACCCCCTCAAGTTTTATAAATTACCCTAAGGACCCTAGTAAATATAGGTTTAAGAAATAATCAAGACTTTGATTTACATTTCTAATTGTCTGACTCGGGTTTGAGTATGATTATATCTGACAAGAATACGATTCAAGTACAATCTACAATATTCCAATTTAATATGAACACATGAATCCATGAATCCAGTTATCAATCTATATAACTAGACTGAATCAAACCATGGATATACATCCATTATCCAGTTATTCCATTTACATGATTATACAGTTACATCCGTTTACTGATATCATGGTTTTGGTCAGTCATCCAACTATACAATACAATACAACAATACAATCAAAACACTACGGTGTTTAAGGGGTAGATTGGTACGGAATGTGTTAAAAGTGGCACGAGACGGTAAGATTAAGACACGTAACCTATATTCCGTTGCTGTTGTACCGTGGCTTAACGGTTCCTTGTACATTCCGTTTGCTCTGGTCTCTAGCATATAAAGACCCATCTCGTATACACTGGCATCCTTCTGTACCAAGCTACAAACAACAGCGTTAACACAACATTAGAAAAATATAATACAACTCTAAAAGATACATTCTTACTCTGTGTATTCTACTTTCCTCTTATCTTTGGGACTTATCGAGCGACCTGTTCGCTGACGACATTCTATTTCTTTCTTCTTTGAATGTCGTCAGGTGATTTGGACCCGTTAGAGATCGAGCCAACTGCAGAAGATTTGGATCGGTATAGCGAAGACCCGGAGCTCTAGACATTGTATATTTTCTATTCAGTACCTTTAATTTCCTGTCATGCCATTGTTTATGCATCGTTTTTATTTCAGTTGTATTTCCTTTTCATGTATTGTACAAATAAAGTTGATGTTTTTATTATACCTTGTCTCTTGTGTATATTTTATTTTATATTTCTTAATTACGCTTAGCGTATTTGCTTCTGAGTAAATACGTAGCGGCCTCGTCCCGTCCCCTTCGCCGTATACCGGGAAGCGGGGCGTGACAGGTTTTGTTGGTGGCCCATGCAGGTCAGAGCTGTGTAGAACCCTAAGCAATATAAAACACAAGAACCAACAACTAAAACATTCTTTACAATTCATGTTCCTTGAATCCCATCATTTCTTATTCTTTGAATCATATACTTTGAATCTGTCCTAACCTAAAATTTTCATTCAAGGTTATAGATTCGCTAAAACACCAGCACCAAGTCAACAACACACCTCCACCGCTACCACTCACACCTTCCGTTCCTGCTCCACTCAACGAGCAAACGGTTCTGCTTGAGGCAATCCGCAGCCTCCTAGAGGGACGGCAGCAGCTCTTGAACCGTCCCGAGGCTGAAGCATCTGGGGTGAAGCAATTCAGAGCTTTACATCCCAAATAGTTCTTAGGAAAGGGGAGCCCACTGGAAGCTGAGGAATAGGCTCAGAGTAACGAGGATGCTCTGGAAGCTGCCCGCCGTTATGAGGCAGTGATAAAGGCAAAGGGCAGACCTCAATCTGCAGGAGTGAAACGCCCTGCCACTCAAATGGTAGGAGGGGCCTCTTCAAGGCCAGCTGTTGAACTCAGAAGACTGGAAGAAGCCAATGATCAGCCAAGACCCAATTTTTTCTTTTATTGCAAGAGGGAAGGACACTTGTGGAAGGACTGTAGGCGTGCAAAAGGCCTGTGCCTAGTTTGTGGCGCGTCCAATCACAGAATTAAGATCTGTCCATATAGATACAACTCAGCTGACACACCTACCAACTACCCTCAGCGGCCAGCTATCCAGGCTCCTGCAACTCGTCCTGCACTCCCAGCACCACCTCCACATAAAACTCCTGCACAGCCTACTCGCCAATTCCAACAGGCAATGAGAAACATGCCTCGAGTACAAAGGAATATGCCTCCAGCTAGGAGGAACGTGCCACGGCGACAGGCTTACACCTTAGCAGCCATAGAAGCCAAAACAGTTGATCAAGGTAACACTAGTATTTCACTTTCACATTTTTAAAACCCTTGCATCACTTCATTTTTTTCATACACTATGAGTACTTTAGTCGCCAAACTTTCCTTGAATCTGTTACACTTTCCTTTTACAAATTTCGAAGACGAAATTTTTATAAGGAGAATAGAATGTAACAACCCTAATTTTCCTATACAAATTTTTCAAATATTTTTTTTCAAAATCCATAAAGGGGTATTTTAGCCTGAGCACAAGATATAAGTAATTATTTTGCTTTTAATTACAAGTTAAAAGAGTGTAACAACTCAATTTTTAGTGTACATAAATTTGATTTAAATTTAAAGTATACTTGGAGTATTTAATGTTGCTGTTATCATTTTAAGTATTTATCTCACACCATAATTACAAGAAGGAGCTTGTAGCTCATTGGTAATACCCTGCACTGCTGAACCAATCCACCAGAGTTCAAATTCCATGCCCCATATTATTTTTAAAATTATTTTGTTTTGAAAATTTTTGAATACCAACAGTCAACACGTGATAAATCCCAAAAACCCCACTACACCCACAAATGTTAAGGTTCCAGGGAGTAGGTGGACCAACGACGCCTCTCCCGACCACCGGACTCGACCGGGATCGGCCGAGTCGGCTGGCGCCGCCAGCCGGACTCGGCCGGACCGCCGAGTCCCCAACTGCAAAGTTGGGGCTCTTGGCCTCCTCATACCCCCTGCACACTCCAATTTATGAGATCGGTTCCAGAGAGCACATTAACACCCATTTACTTCAATTTTTAATGATTTTTCACATATTTTTACATTTTTTTAATTAAAAACCCTACACCTACCCTAATCCTAGCCTAACCCTATAAATACACCCCTATCCCCTACCCTCTCACCCCAAAATTCTGAGCCTACTCTCTCAAAATTCCAAGAATCGTGTGTACTTTGAAAACAAGCGAAAGGCGAAGCTCCAGCGAAATCTCCGGCGGAACTTCCGACGATCGTTCTAGGAACCCTGGCGACGAAGCAACACCCCGGCGATTCCTCTACTTTCCTCTCACTTTTCTTGTTTTCTCAAACCCGTAAGTCCCCATCCATCTTCTCTATTCTTTTTCTAAAAATACTGAATTACAAAACCCGACGGAATCGGAACAAATCCGATTTCCGATTCGGTTTCCTATAAAATTCCACTTCTCACTAATACAATCACACTTAAACTTCCTCTTGTTGACTATTAAACACTAATCAAACAAATTGATCAAGTTTCATTACATAAAATGATAGCTATTTCCATCCATCGTATTTTTCACTTAAATACTACATTGTTTCAATTATACATTTAACTCAATTAAACTTGTTATATCTTTAAGTAGATCACGAGGTAACGACCTACCTCCTCATACACTCACATGTAAACATACTACAATAATCTTGGAAATTTAGAATACGGGAAAACAAACATTTTCATTTAAATACCATTTACTTAATAATACCATTTTTAAAAGATTTAGTATTGATATATCTTTTTAAATAAATACCACTTATTATGAAAATAGGATAAGCTTGTGGGCATCAGCCGTTTATCTAAACCTGACTTTGTGGTGTCTAGGCTAGACAAGTGAGAAAGGTAAGTTTAAAAGACCCCTCTCACGGTGATTCGTGAGCGGATACCTCCTTTCTTCACTTGTACTTACCTGGCCACAATTGGCGGTGAAGAGGCGATTTGAGGTATCTCACAACTTATCGCTTTGGACCAGTTAGGAGCAGTCTAGTTGACTTAGAAGGCCCTAGAACATAGAATACGGAAAACGACACTTTTTCATTTAAATACCATAATTAATAAAACCGTTTTTCTTAATGATTAGTATTTATACAAATCTTTGCAAAGCGCCGTTACAACCCATTTAGAGAACCCGTTCGGGATGGTGCGGATTATCGCATATCCTCGGGCTTAGTAGTGCGAGATTCAGACCTCCGCAAGGAGCATTCGGTCTCGAAAGATTTAAAATACGATATCTTAAGAAAACGAGATTTCTAGAATATTATAAATATATACAAAAATTATTTTCATATAAATATATGTATATGTAACATAAACATATCTATTTTTGAAGTATTATAAATATTCCACCTTTTCTACAATATCACAAGAATCAATTTTACACTAAAATACCATGAATTCCATACAAATCAATATTACAAATAAATACCATTTATTATGAAATTGGGATATTTCCACTAGAAATATCACAATATAAATCTACATTCATTACAACTCTAAAGACGATTAAAAAATACTTGGGTTGTATCTTGAAAACTATATAAAAAAATATTTTTACATAAAACCCCCTCAAGTTTTATAAATTACCCTAAGGACCCTAGTAAATATAGGTTTAAGAAATAATCAAGACTTCGATTTACATTTCTAATTGTCTGACTCGGGTTTGAGTCTGATTATATCTGACAAGAATACGATTCAAGTACAATCTACAATATTCCAATTCAATATGAACACATGAATCCATGAATCCAGTTATCATTCTATACAGCTTGACTGAATCAAACCATGGATATACATCCATTATCCAGTTATTCCATTTACATGATTATACAGTTACATCCGTTTACTGATATCATGGTTTTGGTCAATCATCCAACAATACAACAATACAATCAAAACACTACGGGGTTTAAGGGGTAGATTGGTACGGAAGGTGTTAAAAGTGGCACGAGACAGTAAGATTAAGACACCTAACCTATATTCTATTGCTGTTGTACCATGGCTTAACGGTTCCTTGTATATTCCGTTTGCCCTGGTCTCTAGCATATAGAGACTCCTCTCGTATACACTGGTATCCTTCTGTACCAAGCTACAAACAACAGCGTTAACACAATATTACAACCATATAATACAACTCTAAAAGATACCTTCTTACTCTGTCTATTCTACTTTCCTCTTATCTTTGGGACTTACCGAGCGACCTGTTCACCGACGACATTCTATTTCTTTCTTCTTTGAATGTCGTCAGGTGATTTGGACTCGTTAGTGATCGAGCCAACTGCAGAAGATTTGGATCAGTATAGCGAAGACCCGGAGCTCTAGACATTGTACATTTTCTATTCAGTACCTTTAATTTTCAGTCATGACATTGTTTAGGCATCGCTTTTATTTCAGTTGTATTTCCTTTTCATGCATAGTACAAAAAAATATAAATAAATAAAGTTGCTATTTTTATTATACCTTGTCTCTTGTGTATATTTTCTTTTATATTGCTTAGTTACGTTTAGCGTATTTGCTTCTGAGTAAATACGTAGCGGCCTCATCCCGTCCACTTCGCTGTATATCGGGAAGCGGGACGTGACCCTTTATATTGCTTAGTTACGCTTAGCGTGTTTACTTCTGAGTAAATACGTAGCGGGCCTCGCCGCGTCCCCTCTTCGTACATCGGGAAGCGGAGAGTGACATGTTTTGTTGGTGATCCATGCAGGTCAGTTCTGCATGGACATGCAGGTCAGTTCTGCATGAAGTCTTAAGTAATATAGCCCAAAAATCAGCAACTAAAAACATTCTTTACATTTCATGTTATTTGAATCTTACAATTTCATATACTTTGAATCTATCGTAACCCTATTTTTCTTTCAAGGATATTGATTCTCCAAAACCTTGCATTCTTCGTTCTTTCACATATTTTTATGCACTACCAATAGTTCTATCACCAAACTTTTCTTGAATCCGTTACAGTTTCCTTCTACAAATTTCGAGGACGAAATTTTTATAAGGAAGGTAGAATATAACAACCCTAAAATTTCTGTACAATTTTTTTCCAAAATACAGAAAGAAATATCTAAGCCTGAGCACAAGTTATAAATTTAATTTGCTTTTGAACAGCAAGAAAACACTTGTAGCTCATTGGTAAAACATAGCACTGCTGTGACATAGTCCTTGTGTTCAAATCCCCCTAGCCAAATATTATTTTTATTATATTTTTCTTTTAATATTTTAGAAGCCCAAAGCTTTACACGTGCACTATACGTAAAATGAAAAGTCATATATAAAACAAACACGTGCACTGAGTTATACCAAACAACACCAACACGCGTTGAAGATCCTACTATCCCTTGCCAGAATTTGGCCGGCATAATCCTTGTTTGGACCGGCACCACTGGGCCCCCCATAAGGGATGCTCCCCAAATCTTAACTCCACACCCCTTGGCCTCCCCCCTTAACCCCTGTACCGTTTGTTTTTATTAAAAATAAACAGAGAATTAACAAGTGGTATTAAACTAAATTTTTATTGCAAATTTAATTCTATTCTTCATTACCCTAAACCCTAATATTCCCTATAAACACCACACCACATTTCACCTCTCATCATTCAGAATTTCATTACAAAAACTCTCTAAAATTCCAAGTCCCAAGTTGTGCAAGTAGAGTTAGTAAAGGGCGAAATTCTGACGACGTTCCGAGGAGAATACGGCAACGAAACGACGTCCCGATGGTTCCAGTAGCTTCCTCCCTCTCTCCTCTTGTTTTCTAACCTGTACGTCCCCATTCCCCTCCTCCATCTCTATTCTAAAATTTCTCTTTTTCAAAACTCGTCGGAAGCAGAGTTATTCCGACTTCCGATTCGTTTTAAGAAACCCTATTTTTCTTAAATAATAAAATACCATAATCTCTCATAATATTTAACAAACATAATATAACCTTCACAATAAGTTTCATATTAAAATAATTCATGTTTCAATTTCTATTTCACTTTTACAGTAAAATACCATCATGTTACATTCAACTTATAATTATTCAATTTAACCGTATTACCTTTAGATAACTCACGAGATAATGACCAATCTCATCACAATACACATTCTTGACATAGCATGATAAATTTTGGGACTCTAGTTTATGGGAAAAATACGAGATTACGAATAAATATCTTGAACATTCAAAACCGTTTCTTTAAAAAGTATGTTATTTAAATTCCTTGCAAATACGCCTCTACAACCCATTTTGGGGAACCCCGATCGGGATGGTGCGGGTTATCGCACGTCCTCGGGCCTAGTAGAGCGAGATGCAGACCTCCGCAAGGAGCATTTGATCTCGATAGAATTTTTGATGCAATTTTTAAGAAAATGAGATTTCTACAAAAAAAATAAAATTTATTTTTATTTAAGAGATATATATATATATATTATCAAAGGATCTATTTTTAAATATATTATTTAAATATTCCATGTGTTCTAAATCAAAGGAATCACAATTTCATGAATCTACCGTTATAATTCAATACCATTCCAATATTTCATTATAATACCATATAAAATGAAAACTAGGTTCTACTCACTAGAAAGTTTCACTTTTATAAAATATATATCTGTGAAAACCCTAAATACGATAATTAAATACTTGAGGTGTATTTTGAAAATATATCAAAACTATTTTTACATAAAACCCCATCAAGTTATATTAAATTACAATAAGGACCCTAGTAAATATAGGTTTAAGCGGGACCAATTTTCTTGAGCCTCAGGGAGCCGGAGAATATGGTGCTTGCCTATCTAAGGTAGACAACCTAACAACGGTGTTATCAATACAGTAATTGTCTTGGAAAAAGACACATATCCTGCCGTCCATATGCAGCAGTTACCGATAACTCCAAAACAATCAGGACTCCAATTCTATTTTATGGTTTGACCCAGTTCGAGTCAAGGCCAAATCTGAATACAATCTGACTTGAATTCAATTCAAGTGTAACTGCAATACAATATGAATCCGTTTATACCAGAATACAATCCATATCAATATGAACATGACTGAACCGAACCATGGATATTCTCTGATTACAAGACTATCCATTTATATTCATTCCGTTTACTGATATCATGGTTTCGGAAAGTCTTCCATTTACTACAAGACTATACAATACAATCAGTACAATCAGTACAATCAATACAATAAATATTACGGGGTTTATAAAGGGGTAGACTGGCACAGAATATGTTAAAGGTGGCACGAGGTGGTCACTAAAAGACGTTATTACATACATGCCGTTGTTCCATGGTATTTTCGACAAAGCCTTGTACTACGGGTTACCAAAGTCCACGGTGTAAGTTGGACTTCTCTCGTATACACTGGCATATTCTGTACCAACCTACAATAACTACGTTAGTATTATAAATATAACATTATCTACTTCACCCGTTCTATTATCTGTTTATTCTTCTCCTTCTTTCTTTGGGACTTACCGAGCGATTGTTCGCTGACGAGATTCCTATTTCTCTTCTTCTTTGGAATGTTGTCAGGAGGACCCGACTCTAAATAGTTCGAGACCAGCCAGGAACACTTGGAGCAGACCCCTGAGCAGTACACTGAAGACCCCGAGCTATAGTCACTTGTACATATTTTCTTTTCAATTAATGTCATTGTTTAGGCATTGCTTTCCATCCTTATATTTACATTTCCAGTTGTACCTGTAAAAGAATGCTTAATAAATAAAGTTGATGTTCAATATATTCATGTCTCTTATTTAGATTTTACTTTATATTGTTTAGTTACACTTAGCGTGTTTACTTCTGAGTAAATACATAGCGTGCCTCGCCGCGTCCCTTCCCCATACACATGGAAGCGGGGCGTGATAAGTCCGGTGACGATACCGGCTTATACGAGTAAGTTTCTCATCCTCCTATTTCTTTCCCTTTTGTTACAGATTCCCTCATCTTAGCCTTCCTTTTGTTAAATCTCCTTCCTTTCACCATCTCTCTACTTACATACTTTGGTAATCCCCATGTTTAAATAACATATTTAAAATAAATTAATCAGTCTAATACACAAAGGCGATATGTTGCTTATATGCTTGATAACGTGTTTAGTGATTGTTACGATTTTTCTTGTACATGTTCATGGTAAATGGTAATATTATTAGTTTATGAGAATGAATAAATCATATCACTCTATATTACATGTCATCTCAATGAAGACGATCTTTTATTTTTAAAAAATGAAGTTGTAAATAAATACCATAATTTTGTTATTCACACATACGACCTTAAACTACCCTTATATTCGAAATAAATTAGAAAATCAATCTTGACTTCTGGACATTCTAGGAAAATTAGATTATATATTAGATAGAATTTTAGATCTACAATAAAAGTTTTAGACCGAATTACATAAAGATTTAGGATTTATGACGTCTTTTTATTTACTGTTTTCAAATATAGAAAACTGCTTTTAAGGGATTTTTTTGAGAAGCCATAACTCTGTCATATGTAATCAAAATTAAGTGTTTTACAATGTTTTGTACATCTAGATTGAAAGATCTAGATTTTCATAGTTATATAAATTTCCCGAAAATCGACATAAAATATAGAAAACTGCGTTACAAAATTAAGTAACGAACCTGGACAGAATCTATCCGAATTCGCACGCTGTTTTTAAATACGACATAACTTTTCGATGTCCGTTCGTAATAAATTTTTTATGTATATATGCACAACTAACAGACCTAGAATTTTCTATATTCTTGGTGACCCATAAATCCATAGAATGACCCGATATATGCCCGACAATACACCCTATAGTGGCTGTCTAGAAATTAGAATTTCTATTTTAAATCCTAACGTTAAAATGACCATAACTAGAGCTTCAGGAATCTAAATTGTGAGGAACTTAGTTGTTTGGATAATTACACTGAATTAGCTACAAGTTTCTGGTAATTTCCGAAACCTGAAAACCGACAGAAATTAACGTAAACTGTGTTTTAAAAGTGTGTGTCGGGGCTGGATAGATTCTGATATGTTCTGCGTCACGGTATGAAAATGTGTATATCTCCCAAACCTGTAATCATATTTAGGCGAGACTTGAACTCATGTTTGCATAACACTTAGGGCTATATTTTCTATTTATATTCTAAATCCAATTGACTTGAGTAATTAGTCGTACATAACACTTCTTTATAGAATTGTTTCTGGTCATTAGTTGAATATTATACACATTTCATGCTTTGTGACTGTTTATTTTTTGTATATACATGACTTGTATGATAAAACATATTGCATGCTCGACCTGATTTGATTCGAACCATGAATACAACTTGACATGAATACTTGGATATGACATGAATATTTGAACTTGATATGAATACATGCGCTTGACATGAACTCAACACGAAACCAGAACTTGTACTCTCTCATTTGTATTCATGGATTCAGGCAAAACTTATGACATTAACTACAATGTAGAATACGCGGGGTGTTGGGTAGTTTGAGTATGAATCCAACGGAATTTTAGGAGTCCCATTACTCTCTTGACACGTGTAACAACTCCAATTTCAATGTACAGAAATTGTTTAAAAGTCAATGTACAATTGGGGTATTTGCAATCCTGTGTACACTATAAGTATTTGTTTTACTTTAGAATAGTAAGAAAGTACTTGTAGCACATTGGTAAAGCCTTGCACTGCTGTAACGTAACCTTTGTGATTGAATCCCCATAGCCACAATATCTATTTATTAAATTTTCTTTTAATTTTTTAGAAGCCCAAGAGTTTGCATGTGCACGACACGTAGATTGATAAGTTACATATTAAATAAACATGTGCACGAGGCTAGTTGAAGCGACAGGGACACATGGCCAAATCCCAAGCCCCTCTCACCAAGAATCGACTAGCAAAAACCCTCAAAAGGACCGGTACTGCCGGGCTTAACCGTAAGTACTGCTCTGAGATTTTTTGCCGAGCATCCCTTCAGCTACCCCACTTCTCGCACATTGTTTATTTTCTCTGCATTCATCCAGAGCACAATAAAATACTATTTAATCCCATTTTTAATCCAAATTTCAATGCATTCTTTAACCCTCTAAAACCTAATTTTTCCTATAAATACCAAACTCCATTTCACTCATCCTCACTCAGAAATTCCTTGCCAAAACTCTCAAAAATTCCCAAGTCCTAATAGTGTACTTTACTTCTGAGTAAATACGCTTAGCATGTTTACCAAACTCCATTTCTCTTGTGTACTTTACATTATATTTCTTAGATATGCTTAGCATGTTTACTTCTGAGTAAATACGAAGCGGACCTTGCCGCGTCTCCTTCCCGTACACTGGGAAGTGGGGCATGACAACACGGGTCGACTCTCCGCAGCTTGGGGTCCCATTTTTTAGGCACATGGTTCCTTTCCCTTGGGGCCCTACCCTTGGGTTCGAGAACACCCTTGAGATTGATTGATATTCACCCTTGAACTTATGTTAGTTAGTCTACCCTTATAAAAAACTTTTAGAACACATTGACGATCAGCTCATGTTCACCAATACATACTTATTACACGCTTAACCAACACATGCTATACCATATTGCCATGCTCATGTATCATATATTGCTTATACACATTGCCATACTTATGATATCTTGCCATACTCATATAATTGCCATGTTTAATTGCCTCTTTTACTTGTCCGCTACTACATTAGATTTCATGTTCTACTTACATGCATGTCCTTTATCACATTTATACCTATATCCTCTTTGGGGACTTACCGAGTGCAAGTTCGCTGATGGGTATTCCACCATATTTTCTTTTCTATCTTGGGAATGTTCATTAGGTGACTTAGGGATGGAGGAGGAGTACTCTCAACTTGCTTCACAAATAGACTTTTATTTCATTTCAGTATGCCTCTTGTTTAAGGCTTTCTTATTATTGTATCTTTGTTTATATAGTAGTTGGATTTTATTCACTTGTTTATTCTTATCATACTTTATATTTCTTATATACGCTTAACGTATTTGTTGCGAGAAATGACCTTCTCGAAATAAATACATCGCGGGCCTCGTTATGTACCCATTACCGTTCTTTTAGGAAGTCGGGCATGACAGAGAAAGTAGTTTAGGGTCATCTTGGACCAGGCAGTAGTTTGGAGTCATTTCGAACGTAGCAGCTTCATACGATTAGTGATATGGCGGGGAACGACTTCTGTATCATGATGGTTTCCCATAGATTGTATACAGAAAGCTGATATGTGGTAGTCCGCCGTAGGGCAGATTTTTATGGTTTTATGTAGAGGACGATTGGTGTGACGATATCACGATAATAATGTTTTATTGATTCTGGGTCACGATAGACGGCTTCTATACCACAACGGTAGCCCGTGGATTGTATATGGTAAATTTAAAGTCGTGTTAATCTACCACAGGGCAAGATTAGCATCATTTTGGTGTTCAGGGGGTATTTAGATTGTCATCATGGATTTTGGTAACATTGTAGATGCTATTGGGGTTGTCTCCATATGTTTTGAGGGGTGCAGAGACTTCTAGGGGGTCTCTGCCAAGGGTTTGCAGGATGCGGGGCCCAATGGGGCGTCGTCAAGGGCATTTAGAAGGGTACGGAACCCTTCAAGAGGCCTTTACCAGGGCTCAGAGGGATGAGGAGGACTTTAGAGGGTCTTCGCTAAGGGTGGAGATGACGTGGGTCATATTGGGGTGCCTCTATGCATGTTTTGAGGGGCGCAAAGGCCTTCAGGGGTCCTCTCCAAGGCTTTAGGTGTCGTTGAACCCACTGGGGGAGGGTGCCGTCACATGTAGGGTGTGGAGACATTTAAGAGGGTCTCCACCATAGGTTTGGACTGCCGTGGGACCCCTGGGGATGCCGCCACGTGTAGGGTGCAGAGGACACTAAGGGGGTTCTCCCTCATAGGTTTAGACTGCCGTGGGACCCGCTGAGGGGTGCCACTACGTGTAGGGTGCGGAGCCCTCTAAGGGGGTTTCCGCCATAGGTTTGATGTTGGGGGGTCTCCGCCAAGGATTTAATTTGTTAAATTTTCATTGCATGATTTTAAGTTCCACATGAAGGAGTATCTGTTCATTTATCGCTTATATATATATATATATATATATATATATATATACGGAGTCTATTATTAGGACAATCTCGTAGGTGGGATAACTCGAATGAGTATCTGTATAGGCGGGGATAGCTCTGAAGTGTATTAGTAAAGAGATAACTTTTACAAGTATCCCATAATTTAGTTTTAGAGCTGTCGCGGAGCTTATTATATGATTTCCAGTTTACTGGACAGTTTAAGAACAAAGTCATCAATTATGTGTTTTGGGGATAAATTTTTATTGAGTATCCTATGGGTTACTTGTTCTTATCATAGCAAACAGGAGCATAGAAAGGTGCGGAGAAGAAAGAATCCACTGCTCCATACTTACATTTTGATCTTCTTTTCTTTCCTTCTTAGAGTTTGAACTTCTCGAGTATCCTTCCATGCTTCTAAGTAATTGAGCAGATGGTGATTTTTTTATGAACGAGAGTGGTTTTGATCGTGTCACGCACCGCTTCCCAGAGTGCGCTAAGATCGGTACGTGACAGAGCCAACCATGCTACCTGTGGCTAGAAAACATCCATCCATAGTCACATTACGGCTGTCCATAAGATATCAAGAACAATAAAAATAAAATAAACTATCTAGTATATGTCCATATACCAGAATAAACGAGTCAAGAAATAATATATGCGGAAGCAATAAATCCAATAAACGATAACATCTGGAAAGTACGTCCCAAATACGGGCTCACATCAGAAAATAAAAGTACGGAAAGAAACTAAACTAAACTGGATACTAACAAGATCCCCACTGCTCAGCCTGATGGCGGAAATACTCTTGATCAGTTTGCGACAAAGATAGAGGATCAAGGTCATGCAGAACCCAGACGTCAGTGCGTCATAATATCAACAATAATAAATGAACAGGATACACGAGATATGCAGGCATGAATATAAACGATGACATGAATATAGAAAGTAACCACGGAAATGAAACAGTGAGGTGTATGTACATGTGGTGTGCAGCCTATATCTGGATTCTAGGTTATCTAATCTAAAGTCTTCGAAATCAATTAATGTAATCCTCATCATAACTCATCAGTCTATGCTCCGTTCATTCCCTACAGGACCACGGTAACATGATTATTCAGTATATGCCCCGTTCATTCCCCACGGGACCATGGTAACAGGATTTTTCCGTAACGCCCAGAAATACGGCAAACAATATAATAGCCCTTTGAGTTACATTCGGTTACATTCTTGATTTCCCCTTACCCTCAAGGTTATGTGTTCAAGTCAGGTATTGATAAATCTGGAGCTAATGCCAACACAGGATCAAGCAGGTACAGGTTTGTCTAAATAGACAACAGGATATGTCCATCGGGACAACATGTCAGGATTGTCGGCAATAGAAATAGGATCAGGTAATAGGTCAAGCAGTGGTGTATCTGGTCATGTCAGGTGGTGCACAGTGTATCTAATGAATGCCCAACAGTAAAATGTAGTAAGTATCGAATCACGGTAAAACATGGATGCACAAGTGTTTATCAGGAAACACATCTACAACACCATGACTACGCATGATGCACATTATCAAGCATGGGATGTTAATATAACAGTAACATGAAATGATATGATCTGGCATGCAACTAGATATATAATAAATGATACGGATGCGAACGGATATCGAAAAACGGTAAAACTGTAACATGGATGCACAATACCAAAAACATGCAATATTCTTATTAATTTAGATGCGAGTATAATAATATAGCCTGCATCAAGCTACTTGCATGCAACCAGATAGGTAATTAATGATATGTATGCGTACGGATATCCGAAAACAGTAAAACAATAATATGGATGTACAATACAGTCAACATGTGATATTTTTATTCATATGGATGCAAAATATGTATCATAGCATGTAGCAAGGTAAACTTGCCTGAACGAATCTCTTGACGGGGTGTAAATGCAGCGTCTGATGTCGGGTAAACGTCGCAATGCACACACGGCGCACAGAACAGAACTAGGCAAAGCAAGAACGCGACCACGCTGGCTGGTGATGTCCACTGGGTTGCTCGGATCATCGGCAGCGGCACGCCCCCGGCGATCACCGGAAAAGCAAGAATCGAAAAAAGAGAAGAAGAAGAAGAAAGAAAAGAAGAGAAGAGAAGGAATGGGGTATGGCTCGGCTTGGTTGGGTTCTGGGACAGAGGAGAAGACGACGAGGTCAGGGTTATTTCCGGCGATGAGGGGTGCCGGCGTCCGGGTGTAACGACAAGGCAGCGGGGGTTTTCTTGGGTTCGTGCAGGTGAAGCTTGGGTTCCTTTGGGAGATAAGAGAGGAAAACGAGGTGGTGGAGAGAGAGTGGAGGCGAAAACGAGGTGGTCGGCGGTGAGGGTGCCGGCAACGGCGACGTGGGCGAGGCGGAAGTTGCACGGAGTGCAGTTTCTTGGTTTTGGGGGTGTTCTCGTTGGGGTGAAGGGGAATGGAGGAAGAAGAGGAGACAGGGATGATGATGAGGGTGAGGCTACGATGGCGACGAGGGCGGAGAACGGAGGCAACGGCGTTCTGGCGATGGGTTTGTGCAGGGGTTTGCAGGCGTCGGGAGATGGAGGAAGAGGTGAAGTCGGCGACTTGATGGGGCAAAAGGTGATGAGGGTGGTGACGAGGCCGACGAGGGAGATCGGCGGCGAGGCGAAGGGAGCTGGCATGGGTTCGAGCGAGGAGGCGAAGGCGGGAACGAAAATGAGAGTGAGAGAGAGAGAGGAACAATGGATGGGGAATGAGTTTTAAAAAAAAGAAAAAGAATTAATTATATATAGTATGGAACAGACAGAGAGGGATTGGTGAGAGTTAGGATACTGAAAAAATATATTTGAAATTATATTTTAGTTATAACGAATTTATATTTACAGATAGAAATCTTAGGATATAATATTGTATATATTGAGATTTTTGGCCAATACGAAATTACTCCATAACATATCCGGGTTGGGTCTAAATTTACAGTTTGAAAATACGGATAATATACGTATCAACCAAAACCAAATTAAGATATCTGGGTAACTAAAAACACATACCCCCAAGAACGGATGCACGTAGCGATCCAAATGGGTCCGTTTCACTAAACGGAACGGGAACAAGATGTACGGATGGCACCGCAGGGTTAGGGGTATCATGCAGGCTATGCTAGATATTTTTGAAATATTTTATTTGACTTTACTTGTTTTATTAAAAAAAATGCAGATGCCAGATATAATGCAAGTATGCAGTATAATCAATATGAAAGTGTATCATAACTAGCCGGGATAGATCTAAAACAGTAATCAAGACGGGTTTCCAGCATACGGGTTGGGTCGGATACAAGCACGGATACCAATTACATTATTCGCACCCAAAACACAATAAATCAAGAAATAGCCATAAATAAAGAAATACCCAAAACAGAATTGGTATAAATGAACTAGGGTGTTACATTATACCCAACTACAAAAAGAATTTCGTCTTCGAAATTCCCGGAACAAGAAAAGATAAACAAACATGAATCTACGAGAAGAAGTGTGGAAACTTCCGTCGAATCTCGTTTTCTCGTTCCCAAGTCGATTCTCCATGCGAGCGATTCCCCCATGAAATAAGTACAAGCGGGATAATCTTGTTCTTGAGGACCTTTTCTTTTCGATCGACTATCGACATCGGTCGTTCTTCATATGTCAAATCCTCCCTTACAGTTAGCTCCGAATGATCTAGTACGTGTGTCTCACCTCGAACATACTTACGGAGTTGAGATACATGAAACAAGTCATGAACATTCGCCAAAGGTGGTGGTAAGGCCAATCGATAAGCCACTTCTCCAACACGCTCCATAATCTCGAAAGGCCCCACGAATTGAGGACAAAGCTTGCCTCGACTCCCAAAATAAATCACTCCTCTAGTCGGTGATATCTTCAAGAATACAAGATCACCAACATCGAACTCTAGAGGTCTTCGCGATGTATCGGCCCAACTCTTCTGCCGATCTTGTGCTGCCTTCATGTGATTCCGGGTAGTATTAACTTTCTCCACGGTTTGCACGATCAAATCTGGTCCCAACAATCTTCGTTCTCCAACATCATCCCAAAAAACGGGTGAGCGACACTTGCGACCATACAATGCTTCGAATGGAGCCATCTGAATAGTCGACTGAAAGCTGTTATTGTACAAAAACTCCACCAAGTGTAGATGATCCTCCCATGAACCCTTGAAGTCCAACATGCAAGCTCTCAACATATCTTCAAGAGTTTGGATCGTTCTCTCCTACTGGCCATCTGTCTGGGGTGGTAAGCAGTGCCAAACTTCAATCGTGTCCCCAAACTTTCCTGTAAACTCCTCCAGAAGTATGATAAGAATTGGGTATCACGATCGGAGACGATGCTGATAGGTACTCCATGCAATCTCACAATCTCCTGCATGTACCATTCTGCTAACGCTTCCGTCGACTGACCTACTCGAAACGGGTTGAAATGAGCTGCCTTGGTCAGTCGATCAACAACCACCCAAATTGCATTGTTGCCATTTGGACTCCGCGGTAAAGCTGTCACGAAATCCATGGTTATATGTTCCCATTTCCATTGGGGAATCGGAAGTGGTTGCAATAAACCTGCTACCCTTTGATGTTCATCCTTAACTTGTTGACACACCAAGCACTTTACTACAAAGCGGGCAATCTCCCTTTTCATGCCTTCCTACCAGAAATGATGTCGTAGATCACAGTACATCTTTGTGCCTCCTGGATGTACAGAATATGCGGAACTGTGCGCCTCCTTCATAACTTCTTCATGAATGTCTCCTTTCGGCACATACAAACAACTACCATATAGCAACGAACCATCTTCATGAATCAACAAGTCCGTTCGAAGTCCTGCTTCTACCTGTTCTCGAAACTTCTGCAATCTTGGGTCCTGTGACTGCGCTTTTTAATACTCTTGATCAACGATGACTGTACTTGCAGCTGCATCAACTGTCCCAAAGAATGCGGTAACACGATCTCCAACTCGAATCTCCGAAAATCTTCGATAAGCTCCTTCTGTGCAGTCAACATCCAAATTGCTGGCAACCGAATAAGCGCATTCGGCACTACATTAACTTTCCCCGGATGGTACTTGAGATCAAATTCATAGTCAGCCATTATCTCCAACCATCTACGCTGCCTCATATTAAGCTCTTTCTGCGTGAACACGTACTTTAGGTTTTTGTGATCGGTGAATACTTCGACCCTTTCGCCCAGTAAGTAGTGTCTCCAAATCTTCAAAGCGAAAATTACTGCTGCAAGCTCCAAATCATGAGTTGGGTAATTCTTCTCATGGGTCTTCAACTGTCTCGATGCATAGGCTATAACTTTCCTATGCTGCATCAAAACATACCCCAAACCTTTCCCAGATGCATCGCTGTGAATCACCAATCCTTCGTAACCGTCTGGTACGGTCAAAATAGGAGCGGTTATCAATCTTTGCTTCAACGCCTCAAAAGCTGACGCACAACTATCCGTCCATACGAACGGTACCTCCTTTCGCATAAGCTTGGTCAAAGGCTCAGTCAATCGAGCAAAATTTTCCACGAATCTTCTGTAGTATCCTGCAAGTCCCAGAAAACTTCTGATCTCTGCTATATTCCTCGGAATCGGCCAATCTTGAACCGCTGCAATCTTCTCAGGGTTAACGGCGATTCCATCTCCGGATACGACATGCCCCAAAAACTTCACTTCTTCAAGCCAAAACTCACACTTGCTCATCTTTGCATACAATCTTTCATGCCTCAATGTCTGCAGTGCGATCTTCAAGTGTTCTGCATGCTCTTCTAGGCTACTCGAATACAACAGAATATCATCAATAAACACCACAATAAACTGGTCCGAGAACGGTGAAAAGATTCAGTTCATCAAGTCCATGAATATCACCGGTGCATTCGTCACTCCGAATGGCATCACTAAATACTCGTAATGACCATATCGAGTTCGGAACGCAGTCTTGCAAATAGCTTCTGATTTAACTCGAACTTGATGATATCCGGATCGCTAATTCGGCTTCGAGAATACCCTCGCGCCACTAAGTTGCTCAAATAATTCGCCAATGCGAGGGATCAGGTACTTGTTCTTAATAGTCACCCGGTTCAATTCTCGATAATCGATGCACATTCTCCTTGTGCCATCTTTCTTTTTGACTAGAAGAACTGGAGCCCCCAAGGTGAATTGCTGCTGCGAATCCAACCCTTATCTAGCAATTCGGTAACCTGCTTCTTTACTTCTTCCAACTCTACCGGTGCCATCGGATAGTACGCCTTTGAGATTGGCGCTGCACCAGGAACAAGATCGATCGCGAACTCCACATCTCGTTTTGGCGGTAAACCCGAGATGTTCTCGAACACATCCATAAACTCTTGAACTACAACCGGCGCTTCCTCCTTAATAACTTCCACCGACGGAAGAATGGCGCTTGTCGGCCTAGCCCTAAACTTGACTGGCCCGACAGAACTGCTGCCTCCAGCAAAAACAAACTCCGGATGTCCAGAAATCTGGAAAATCACTTTCTTTGCCCTACAATCAATGTGAGCATGGAAAGTGCCGAGAAAATCCATTCCCAAGACAACATCATAACTGCCATTATCGATCACCAAGAAATTTGCAAATAACTCTCGTCCGCAGATAACAACAGAACATTCTTTGCACTCACTACTAGATATGATTTTTCCGTTCCCAGTGTGTATGTCCCAACAACAAGACAGGTCCGTGCAAGAAATCGAGCGTGCAGCAATAAACTTGGATGACATATAACAATGGGATGCACCAGAATCGAATAATGCTAATGCAGGAAAAACATGAACAAGTAGGATACCTGAAACAATTTCATCTGATGCCAAGACACAGAAGAAGATAAGCACGGTAAACAGGATTCAAGATGACGATAAAACAGGAACTGGAAAGCAAGAGAAGCAAGGCGATATAACGACCATAAAACAAGGAAGTGAATCAAGACTAGGACTCCAAGTTACTTAAATAGAGTACCGCATTGTAACCATGCTGCAGTTCATAGTTACAATCACATAACTCCGTTCAAGTCGCCTAAATCCTAGTATCAGAATAGAAAGAAACAATAGGGAACCAGAAGATGTCAAGTCGAGATGCAAAGTTGTTTGCATATCGTCAAGACAAGGGTCAAGAGAAAGATATGATTCAAGAATCACGATAACAATGTGGCAGGACATGTTCCAAATCACGGATTTTCTAATTCGTGTATTGGGTCCAATACCCAACTACAAAAGAATCAAACCCGATTAATCTAAATCCTATGGTTCTGATATCAAACAAACCCTGTCACGCCCCGCTTCCCAGAGTGCGCTAAGATCGGCACGTGACAGAGCCAACCATGCTACCTGTGGCAAGAAAATATCCCTCCATAGTCACATTACGGCTGTCCATAAGATATCTAGAAAAATAAAAATAAAATAAACTATCTAGTACATGCTCATATGCTAGAATAAACGAGTTAAGAAATAATATATGCGGAAGCAATAAATCCAGTAAACGATAACATCTGGAAAGTACGTCCCAAATACGGGCTCACATCAGGAAATAAAAGTACGGAAAGAAACTAAACTAAACTGGATACTAACAGGATCCTCAGTGCTCAGCCTGACGGCGGAAATACTCCTGATCAGCCTGCGGCAAAGATAGAGGATCTGAGCCATGCAGAACCCAGACGTCAGTGCGTCATAATATCAACAATAATAAATGAACAGGATACATGAGATATGCAGGCATGAATATAAACGATGACATGAATATAGAAAGTAAACACGGAAATGAAACAGTAAGGTGTATGTACATGTGGTGTGCAGCCTATATCTAGATTCTAGGTTATCTAATCTAAAGTCTTCGAAATCAATTAATGTAATCCTCATCGTAACTCATCAGTTTATGCCCCGTTCATTCTCTATGGGACCACGGTAACATGATTATTCAGTATATGCCCCGTTCATTCCCACGGGACCACGGTAACAGGATTTTTCCATAACGCCCGGAAATACGACAAACAATATAATAGCCCTTTGAGTTACGTTCGGTTACATTCTTGATTTCCCCTTACCCCCAAGATTATGTGTTCAAGTCAAGTATTGATAAATCTGGAGCTAATGCCAACACAGGATCAAGCAGGTACAGGTTTGTCTAAATAGACAACAGGATATGTCCATCGGGACAACATGTCAGGATTGTCAGCATTAGAAATAGGATCAGGTAACAGGTCAAGCAGTGGTGCATCAGGTCATGTCAGGTGGTGCACAGTGTATCCAATGGATGCCCAACAGTAAAATGTAGCAAGTATCGAATCACGGTAAAACACGGATGCACAAGTGTTTATCAGGGATCACATCAACAACTCCATGACTGCGTATGATGCACATTATCAAGCATGGGGTGTTAATATAACAGTAACATGATATGATATGATCTGACATGCAACTAGATATATAATAAATGATACGGATGCGAATGGATATCGGAAAACGGTAAAACTGTAACATGGATGCACAATACCATAAAACATGAAATATTCTTATTAATATAGATGCGAGTATAATAATATAGCCTGTATCAAGCTACTTGCATGCAACAAGATATGTAATTAATGATATGGATACGTACGGATATCCGAAAACAGTAAAACAATAATATGGATGTACAATACAGTCAACATGTGATATTTTTATTCATATGGATGAAAAATATGTATCATAGCATGTAGTAAGGTAAACTTGTCTGAACGAATCTCTCGACGGGGTGTAAACGCAGCGTCCGACGTCGGGTAAATGTCGCAATGCATACACGGCGCACAGAACAGAACTAGGCAAAGCAAGAACACGACCACGCTGGCTGGTGACGTCCATTGGGTTGCTCGGATCGTCGGCAGCGGCACGGCCCCGACGATTACCGGAAAAGCAAGAATCGAGAAAAGAGAAGAAGAAGAAGAAAGAAAAGAAGAGAAGAGAAGGAATGGGGTATGGCTTAGCTTGGTTAGGTTCTGGGATAGAGGATAAAACGACGAGGTCAGGGTGATCTCCGGCGATGAGGGGTGCTGGCGTCGGGGTGTAACGACAAGGCAACGGGGGTTTTCTTGGGTTCGTGCAGGTGAAGCTCGGGTTCCTTTAGGAGATGAGAGAAGAGAACGAGGTGGTGGAGAGAGAGTGGAGGCGATAACGAGGTGGTCGGCGGTGAGGGTGCCAGCAACGGCGACGTGGGCGAGGCGGAGGTTGCCGGGAGTGTAGTTTCTTGGTGTCGGGGGTGTTCTCGTCGGGGTGAAGGGGAGTGGAGGAAGAGGAGGAGACAGGGATGATGATGAGGGTGAGGCTACGACGGCGATGAGGGCGAAGAACGGAGGCGACGACGTTCTGGCGATGGGTTCGTGCAGGGGTTTGCAGGCGTCGGGAGATGGAGGAAGAGGTGAAGTCAGTGACTTGATAGGGAGAAAAGTGATAAGGGTGGTGATGAGGCCGACGAGGGAGATCGGCGGCGAAGCGAAAGGCGCGGGCGTGGGTTCGAGCGAGGAGGCGAAGGCGGGAACGGAGAGGAGAGAGAGAGAGGAACAGTGGATGGGGAATGGGTTTTAAAAAAAAGAAAAAGAATTAATTATATATAGTATGGAACAGACAGAGAGGGATTGGTGAGAGTTAGGATACTGAAAAAATATATTTGAAATTACATTTTAGTTATCATGAATTTATATTTACAGTTAGACATCTTAAGATATAATATTGTATAATTTGAGATTTTGGCTAATACGAAATTACTCCAAACATGCCCGGGTTGGGTCTAAATTTACGGTTTGAAAATACGGATAATATATATATCAACCAAAACCAAAATAGGATATCTGAGTAACTAAAAACACATACCCCCAAGAACGGATGCACGTAGCGTGCACGTAGCGATCCAAACGGGTCCGTTTCACTAAACGGAACGGTAACAAGATGTACGGATGCCACCACAGGGTTAGGGGTATCATGCAGGCCATGCTAGATATTTTTAAAATATTTTATTTGACTTTACTTGTTTTATTAAAAAAAGTGCCGATGCCAGATATAATGCAAGTATGCAGTATAAACAATATGAAAGTGCACGGATCCTCATAACTAGCCAGGATAGATCCAAAACAGTAATCAAGATGGGTTTCCAGCATACGGGTCGAGTCGGATGCAAGCACGGATACCAATTACATTATTCGCACCCAAAACACAATAAATCAAGAAATAGCCATAAATAAGAAATACCCAAAACAGAATTGGTATAAATGAACCAGGTGTTACAGATTGCTTCACCCTTCCTCTGTGCATTAAGAGGGGTTTTTATAGTCTCATAGGGCCTTAAGATCATAGGCACGAACGCGGGCCACTATTGGAGATGTGGAGCTTATAGCTCGCTGCTCCCACTTCATAGGAACCTTCCACAGCGGTGACCCTTTCAATGAATGGTGGGCACCCTATCTCAAGATAGCACAACGGAGACCCTTGGCGCATGCACTTGGCACGGCGGAGACCCTTGACGCATAGCAGTAGCGGCGGAGACCCTTGCATATGGTTTGATGTCGGCGGAAGCCCTTGCGCATGGCTTATGCACAGTGGAGATTCCTTGCGCATGGCTCCTTAGTGTTAGAGGCCCTCTTTAGGCATGTTATCATGTGCTTTTAAACCCCGTTTGATGGCTCAGGTAGATTCATCAAGTGTGTATACTTCTTCCGTGGTTGCAAGTTTGGAAAGTGGACACAAGTATCGTCATCCAAAGCAGAACCAATCTCATCCAAAGTGGACCCACTCAATAAGACAGTTAGAGTAGATCTACCGAGTATTTTTATAGAGGTCAATAAATGGAGTAAATGCTTCATGTTCAGTTGGTGAATTTTTCGCTTCAAACAAATGCTCCCCACTGATATTTGCACGTGTCATAAATACGTGGGAAGATCAGTGTTCCTATTGACACCATAGGGTTTTCATACCACGCTTTTGGTTTCTATACCACGATATTGGTTTTCATACCACATGGTTTTCATACCACACTTTTCGTTTCTATACCATGATATTGGTTTCCATATCACAGGGTTTCCATACCACGCTTTTGGTTTCTATACCACGATATTGGTATCCATACCACAGGGTTTCCATACCACCCTTTTGGTTTCCATAACATGTTATTGGTTTCCATGCCATATGTTTGGTTTCTATACCATGATTTTTGGTTTCTATACCATGATATTGGTTTCCATACCACGCTTTTGGTTTCTATACCATAATATTTGGTTTCTATACCATGATATCGGTTTCCATACCACACTTTTGGTTTCTATACCACGATATTGGTTTCCATACCACCGGGTTTCCATACCACGCTTTTGGTTTCTATACTACGATATTGGTTTCCATTCCACCGGGTTTCCATACCACGCTTTTGGTTTCTATACCACGATATTGGTTACTAAACCACAAGGTTTCCATACCACGCTTTTGGTTTCTATACTACGATATTGGTTTCCATACCATGCTTTTGGTTTCTATACCATGATTTTTTGTTTCTATACTACGACATTAGTTTCCATACCAAGCTTTTGGTTTCTATACCATCATATTTGGTTTCTATACCATGACATCAGTTTATATACCATGCTTTTGGTTTCTATACCACGATATTGGTTTCTATACCACATGGTTTCCATACTACGCTTTTGGTTTCGGTATCACGCTTTTGGTTTCTATACCACGATATTGGTTTCCATACCGCGCTTTTGGTTTCTATACCACAATATTTGGTTTTTATACCACGACATCAGTTTCCATACCACGACATCAGTTTCCATACCATACTTTTGGTTTCTATAGCACGATATTAGTTTCCTTACCACGCTTTTGGTTTATATACCATGCTTTTGGTTTTTGTACCACGATATTGGTTTCCATACCATAGTTAAGGATTTGATGATGTAGTTTCACACACTCTCATCCTTTTATCCATTAAGTTTATAAGCATGGATCATAAGAATCAACCCCTACCCCCGTTTAGGGTGTTTATAGGTTAATCACCTTACCCTCGGGATTTGGAACAGTATACCTGCCGACATTGAAAAGAAACACGACAGATATAATACCTTATGAGTCCATAACCCAGTCTTCATGACATATTTAGATTTATGGGAATCAATTATGCCTTTATAGACGCTTATGAGTTGATCACTTTACTTTTAGGATCTCCAGAATCCGGTTGGTCGTAGTTTCCCTACATTAATGTGTAATAAGGCAAATACATCATCCATTGGATCCACAATCTGGCCTTTGTGACTTATTGGGAGGTAGAAATCGACTCTGCTTTTGTGGACACTTATGAGTTGATCACTTTATCCTATAGAATTTTCGGATCTTGTAGCAGTAATATACTTGCCGATGTTGGAACGCAACATGACAAGCACATCTTAGATTCGACTTTTATGGCTTGTTGAATTATTTGCTTCATATTATCGGTGCTGGATGCAGGTTGATAAGTTGGTATATCCGATTTGATCTTTTTTTGACTTGGTGAATAATAAGCTTGGGTCTTTGATGTTGGAACGCAACACGACAGACGTATTGGCAAATGGATTCGGCCTTTGTGGCTTTTGGATTGATGTCTCCAACACTGGAGTGCAATGTGATAGACATATTTGTAGACAAGTTGGAGTATTGATATTGTTTGTGTCCATGGATTGTATATGGTATGCTTGAAGACAGCATGGCAAACATATTTGACTTCATTGTCACGTTGCAGAGGTGGTATCCAGTAGGACTTTTGTAGGTTGTTTTGTTTTGCTTCTTTATGAATTGAGAGGATTTCACGAGGGTTAAATTTTTTCTCAATGAGTCGTAAGGACCTTATTGTGTGATTTTTCCTAACAAGCCGATAGGATCTCGCAGGATGTTGACTTTCAGGTCATGGTAGAAGAATCATCAGTGAGATTTCATTGTCTTATATGGTTTTGATCCCTAATTTGTTTGGCGGAACCTTTGATGAGCTTAGAGACGCAGCTAGGTGGATCCTTTGATTTGATTTATCTGAGTTGTTCTGACGATGCCAAGAACGTTCTTTTGTGTGTCTTAGTGGGACTTTTGTCTTGTCTTGCTTTGACTGTCAAGAACATCCTTTTGTGAGCCACAGTGAGATTTTATAGTCACTTGAACTTATCCCCCTTTTCATTTGGTGGTTCTTTTGCGCTTAGGGGCACTGCTAAGTGGGACTTTGTTGTCTTGTTCGGCTCGACCGCTCTGATAGCATCAAAAATGCTCTTTGTCTCAGTGGGAATTTAAATATGAAGAGGTTGAAAACACTCTTTTGCATACGCGGTGGGATTTTTGTAGCCATTTGGAATACCTTAGACATGCCTGATGTATCCGTGCTTTAGAGCAACCGTGGAATTTTCTTGAAGGAATTGACTCTTCAAGGTCAATTATTATAGTCACGAGATCATTTAGAAACTTCCTATTTATTGAAGGTAGTAGATGAAACAAGTCGATTAGGTTTATATTCCTCATCAGCAGATCTGGCTGTTTCAATATTAGGGATTGAACCATTGGTTATAGAATTAGGGTTAAGTGTATAGCTAGTCTGGGCACGGTTGTCTGGATCCGATACAATTTTCATTTCATTTTGTCTTTTCCATGCAACAGCCAATCCGGCCGATTCGATAGCAAATCGCATGTTTTTTCAGTAGCGGTATCGTATAGTAACCCTAATTGGTTGGAAAAGTACACCATTTGCGAATCATTATTATTTATGGAAGGATCGACAACTTTTTAGCCTTGACCATTCTGGCCAGCGAGCATCCTTATCATGATGACTGTTTGGCTTTGCTCAAATTGTTATGAATGAGGCAATATTGTCGCCAAGCAACCAATCAGGAATCAATTTCATCAATATGGAGCTTAAATAGAGTCCATGATAGTATGTATCAAGACTCGTTGTTGTTCTTGCATATTTATTAGCTTGGAAGTCCACATAACATGATTTCAGTTTATGGACCGTTCCAGTTTTAAACACTTGGTGGTCCATTGTTACCCGTGGATAGTGTATGGCAAGGTAGTTTACTCGCCATAGGGCAATAGGAGAGAATTGTTGACTTCAATGTCACGATTTTTTGGCTTCTATGCCACGATGGCTACCCATGGATTGTATATGGAAGGTTGTTTTATATTAACCTGCCATAGGGTAGTTTTTGAATTAAGCATGATATTTCTTCAGAAATCGACCATTGATAGGAGGTATTGGCCTTTCACCATTCATGTCAATCAGTTGGTAAGCTCCATCTTGGAAGACCTTTTCAATAACATATGGATCTTCATAATTAGGCTCGATTTTCTCACGTTTGGCACGGTTCTGGATAATGGGTCGGCATAAGACAAGCACTAACTCATTCTTTCGGGATGAACGTTGTCGTGCTATTTTAGCATAGGCTCGTGACATCAGTGCCTTATAAACTTCCATATTCTATTGCGCCATCAGGCGGGTCTCGTCCCGAGCATCTAACTTGTCGAAGCAGAGTTGAACATTCTGTTCGAAGGTTAGCTCGTGTTGAACAGTGATACGGAGTGAAGGAACTTCAATCTCCAGTGGTAATACAACTTCGGTGCTAAACACTAGCGAATAAGGGGTCGCTTTGGTGGCCGTCTTGTATATGATACGGTACGCCCATAAAGGTTCTGGTAGTCTCTTATGCCAGTCTATTTTATTTTTAGAGACCATCTTCTTTAGCAGCTTAGTGAGAGTTTTGTTGAATACTTCGGCTAAACCATTAGCATGTGGATTGAAGATAGATGAATATCTAATCTATTTTGTGTTGATTGGTGAAACAGATGATTTTGAAGCTTTTGTACGCCGGTCCATTGTCGGAGATAATGCACCACTGAACTCCAAAGCGGTATATCATGTTTTGCTTGAAAAAGCATAAAATATTTTCTGTCTTCACTTCCTTAAGTGCTACTTCTTTGGCCCATTTAGAAAAGTAGTCAGTGGTAGCCAGGATGAACCTGTGATCTCTGGATGATGGCGGGTCAATAAATCCGACTATATCAGTTCCCCACATCTCAAATGGCCAAGATTCCATAGTTGGATGTAAAGGGTTTGGGTGCTGATAAATGAAGTCACCATGTATTTGACATGTGTGACATCTTTTTTGCATAATCCATGCAATCCTTTATCATAGTGTGTTAGTAATAGCCCATTCTTTTTATTTTAAATTTCATTTTGGGTCCAGCTTGGTGTGCACCACAGAGACCATCATGGACTTCGCTTACAACTAATTTAGATTCTCCAGGACCAAGGTATCTTAACCATAGTTGGTCAAAGGATCTTCGATATAGGGTGTCACTGACATATGCTTACGACAGTGCTCTTTTCACTAATTGTCGTCCTGTGACTTGTCCTTAGGAAGCTTCCTGTATTTGAAGTAATCGACAAATATTTGGCGCCAATCTTCTTATTGTTCGGCTATCATCACTGATGGGTCGGGTATGTCTTCATCTAATATTTCGAGGAATTCAAATGGTGCTATTATCTTTCGATTTTGGACCGCTATTCTTATTTCGTCATTGCTTTCATCGGCTAGCTCTTTTGCCAATTTTGCAAGAGCATCTGCTTTACTATTCTCTATTCGAGGAATATTTTCCAATGTGAATAGAGCGATTTTCTTTAGTAGTTCCTGAACCTTCTTTTCATATCTGGAGATTTCAGGTTTGTATATATTGTATTCATCATTGACTTGGTTGATCACTGGCTGTGAATCCTCGTAAATATGGACATTCTGTATCTTCATGTTTATGGCCATCTCGATACAGGTGAGAAGTGCTTCATATTCTGCTTCATTGTTGGTTCTTGAATCAAACAAGGCCATGGAATAGTGCAAGATCCCTCCTACTGGAGTGACAAAAATTAGACCGATCCCTGCTTGGACTTTGGGCAAGCCGTTATTTTCGATCCTTATAGAAAAGGCTCCATTGAAGTACACTTCTTAGCAATCTACTTCTATGCCGTCATCTTCTTTGGTAACGAATATATTCAGGACATGTACATCGGGGAGATCGCAGTTGAGCGGAGAGTCGTCTGCGATTGGATGCGCTTCCAGGAAATCAACTTTCTCTTGTCCCTTGATTGCTTTCTGAGGCATGTACGTGATTTCAAATTCTATTAAAATCAACACCCATTTGGCCAATCTTCTAGTTAGAACAACTCTCGTCATCACGTATTTGAGAGGGTCTATTTTAGAAATCAACATAATTTTATGCGTTGTCACATAATGTCAAAATTTCGTTACAGCGAACGCTAGTGCGAGGTAGTGTTTCTTAATAGGGGAGTAATTATTTTCTACTCCTATTAACACCCGGCTCAGGTAATATAAGACACTTTCTCTGTTTTCATCATTATTTTGAGCAAATATTGCCCCCAAGGAATTTTCTAACGCCGTCGTATAAAGGATCAACGGGCGTCCAGGAATTAGGGCGGCTAAACCAGGAGGCCTGAGCAGATATTGTTTGATATCTTCAAACGCCTTTTGACATTTGTCATCCCAGTTGAACGGGACGTCTTTCTTTGTGAGCCGACTAAAGGGTCGACACTTTCCCGATAGATTGGCAATAAACCGCCTAATGAAGGCCAGTTTGTCATGTAGCGATCTCAGTCGTGTCAGACTTTTAGGTGGTGGCATCTTAAGAATAGCTTGGATCTTTGACGAATCAATCTCGATGCCGTAATGTCGGATAACGAATCCTAGGAATTTTCTAAAGGATACACCGAAGCACATTTCAGAGAATTCATTTTCAGATTGTATTTATGAAGGCGTTGTTCATATCAGAATTTTGCATTATTATATCGCCCATTCTTAATCATATTACAAATAAATAGGTGCTTTTGATCTATGTCTGTTAAATAGTTGCAGGTTACAGGTTCTCAGATCATTACAGTGAAATTCATGAAAAATCGCTACAAATGTGAGACTACGACAAACAATAGATGAATCCGTATGATACCGCCTACCAGTTCAAGGAACAAATGAAAATCATTAGACAGTTCAATGCACAAAGCATAAGGGCAGCACAAGATTCAAGACTTCAACGCGAAGCTCAAGAAAAAAGTCCACATCATTCTGCACTGTTGGAAATCTGGAAGGAAATAGAAGAAATTCTGAGAAACCAAGTAAAGAAAACAGAAGATAAAAGCAACACAGAGAAATCCTGAAGAGATGGGCCCAAGAACCCACCAAATGGCCGCGGATCCGCGGCCTAGCAGGCTATTCTGCCGCGGTTCCGCGGCCATGCAATGCACATGTCGGTGGGGTGTCGGTGCTTTGACTCGGTCTTTAGGGTTGTTTTGTAATTTCATGTATGGATCAGAATGTAAACCTAGGGTTTTTCCCATCTATAAATAGGAGGGCTCAAAGCCAAATAAAGGATGCCTCTTCTAGGGTGTCTTTCTTAGGACGCCTCCTTTTATTTTTCTAGTCTAAAATTTCGATTCCTTTGTAATCGTCAAGAGTGCATCAATAAAGTAAGACTTTTTATTTGAATTTAATTCTTGCATTTTTATCTGTTCTTTTAATATTTGCTATTTTATTTTATCTTTTATTATTTGCAATTTGGATAGTTTTTAAAATAAAACATAAAAATGAATTCCAATGTTAATACGCTAATGTGTGAGTAGTTCCTCACTTGTTAGGGTTAGGTTTGGGGTAGGTTTGAGAGATGGAAATCTCACTCCTTTCTTGTCCGTATAATACTTTAAATTAGGACTCTATGTTAATCAAACACACACCGCACACTATGGCACCCTATCCCACGAGATAGCGGTGATTCCCTAGTTAGACCGGTTGTGGTTGATTTACATAGAGATTAGGGCTAAGAGTTAAGAAAGGACGGATAAGGACCAAAAGAAAGAAACTATGTTTCTTTCTAGTCGTGCTAATCCCCTTTGTTAACTATTACCCTAACACCTAAGTTCTTAAATAGGGTAAAGGAAGCAGTGAGTAGAATTCTCTTTCCAAACTAATCTAATCCTAACTCTAGTAAGGTTTTAATCCAAATTAAATTCAATCTTAGTTTTTATAAAAATCAAAACCTACCAAAAATAGGACTTAACTCATAAGAACATAAAGAAAAGAACACGTTTTCCCTGTGGACCGACCCGTACTCAACTGGCTAGCTACCAACCGACACCGTTATTGATTGCGGTATTCTTAACTTTGATTTTAAAGCGCACACGTGAAACACCTCTTAATCAAATGGCGCCGTTGCCGGGGAAACGGTAGTCTCTTTCTTTGTGTAATTTCGGGTTAATAATAAAAATAAAAATAAAAGTAAAATTTTTATAAAAAAATTATAAAAATTGAAAAATTTTAAAACAAAAATAAAATAAAATAAAATAAAAATAAAAATCATCTTGTTCTTTTTGAAAGGTTTTTGTGCAAGTGTGCAGGTTTGGAGCAAACTCTGTTTCAGATCTGGATGAAGCCCAGTGAACAAATCAAGAAACAGAGTATCTGAACAGACAGGGGAGAACCAAAACAACACAGAGAAAAAATTTGGAGATCTAAACCAACTAAACCGCCGCGGAACCGCTGCAGATTCAGGGGTTTGACAGCGAAACCGCGGTCAACTGGTGACATCAGCACCCAAAAATCTCTGTGAGTATCTCATTTCTCATCTACTCTCCACTAAAAAAAATTTCCTGCAGGTTTCTTTGCACAAATTCTCTTTTTCCTATCCAATAAATTGTTTTTGTGCAGAATTCTTTGCGCTGCCAAATAAAAAAAAATTTGCAAAGTGTTTTAGATTTTTGGTGTGTTAACTGCTTTGCATAATTAATACGGACTTTTAAGGGGCTATAACACCAATTCAGATTGGGTGGGGATTTCATTACCTTTCATAAGACCCAAAAAATCACTAAAAAGCATATGCATCACTCTTGAGTTAATTAAAAAATATTTAGATTCAGCCAACTAAGGACTGTCGTGCTCAATAGGACAGAGGAAAGTTGTGGGCATTCAATCATTTATCTAAACCTGACTTTGTGGTACCTAGGCTAGACAAGTGAGAAAGGTAACTTTAAAAGGGCCGTCTCACGGTGATTCGTGAGTGGAACCCTCCTTTCTTCATTTGTGCTTACCTGGCCATAATTGGCGGTGAAAAGGCGATTTGAGGGATATCTCACAACTTGTCATTTTGGAACAGTTAGGAGCAGTCTAGTTGACTTAGGAGACCCTAGCTCTAGGTTTGATTGTGCATATTTAAACTGTGGTTATTTGAAATTGTGTTGTAGTTCCGTACAATTTTTTGCAAAACTCTTTCTAAAAAAAACACTTTCAAAATTTTCAAAACTCCAAAACAAAACAATTTTTTAAAAAAAAAAATTAAAAAAATTAAAAAAAATATCACGTTCTTTTTCTTCTCCTTTCTCTCATCACATCATGGGTACCCCACCTCTCAAAACTCTTGCCGAACTTTGGTACCCACAACCAGACATTACTTCCTATGCTTTTTGTTTTACTCGAATTTCGAACGACCCCTCCATGCCCAAAATTTCTTTGAAAGATCGAATAGACGTATCTAGGACAACCAGTTGGACTCCGCAATCCACCTTATATACACCATTTCAACCTTCACCACCTTCTTACGTTGATACCCCTTTTTCGAGTCCTGTTGTAACTTCAAAACCCATGTCTATTGCTGAACATATTGAACAATCTCGTAAACGATCTTTCACTCCTTTCACCATTGCGAATTCTTTGGATCAACAATTCCATTCACCTTTTTATCCAAATATTGATGCTACTCCTGTACAACCATTCAATTCCTACCAGTCCTACCCAACTTTTGCACCTTCCCTAGAAATTGCTTCTACACAGCCATTTGGGAGTTTCACGTATCCAAACAATTTTGAATCTTTTACTGAAACCCCGTCACAACCTATGTCTAGTCTAGAACAGTCGTTGGAAGACTTTATGGTAGTGTCATGCCAACAGATGAGGGATTTGAATTCGTCCATGGACGCCCTTATACAACCTAGTGACCCGGTAGTTAGTTTCCAACTACCTCCAAATTTTCCAATGTATGATGAGGCGGTTAGAAAGATTGATAATTTGAGTAGAGAGAGTGAGCTGTGCACCGTTCCAAATCAAACCTACCCATCCCCAATTGAATCCCATAACTTCGGTTTTGAATATCTATCAAGTGTCCCAAAAGATTCACCAGTTGAAAATAAAACGTTTAATGAGTTGTGCGACTTTGTAGTGTTTGATTTACCTGATTATGAAGTGTCCCTTTCGAGTGAAACCATCACCAATCCTTTTGACCTCTACACCTCCATTCTAGAATCTGAATTGATTAATATACATGCTTTTGATGAGGTGTCTAAAAAAATTGATTTTCACTTGATTGGGGATATAGACGCTGGGAATATTTTGGATGATGAATCCACAGATTTGGATGAGTTTCTCTCTCCAATTTATCATCCCGAATCATTAACTGTTTTTCCCGAACTTCATATGCCTCTTAATTTTGATGAGAATTGCATGGATAAGCTAAATTTTGAGGAAATTATTGAGGATGAAGCATTTTTAGTTGAGGAGTCGAATTTTCCAATTCATTCTATCCCTTTCATTGACTGTGCAGACCCTCCTGAATCTGTAACCGATACCCTTCCTGAATCACTTCCCTCCATTCTCGTTTTGACCTTGCAAGAAACTGTTACACTTTTATATTTTATGTCCGGTTTACCAAGTTCGACGTACCCATGTTTTCTCACGAATCTTGAGGGATTTGACCTCATTTCTCAGTGGGTTGATAGATTAGCACAATCGCTTTTTACACATCGGTCATTACAAATAGTGCTAATTTATACACTCCATCTCCACTCTCAAGTTCGTATTCAACTTCTTTCTCCCACTTTCTCGAGTTCTTCTTCTATTCTTCCTATAATTTCAGTGAGTGTTGATGAATCACAATCCGATAATTCAAGTTTGATCATTCCAGAAAGACAACTTGATTATGATACTTTTGAAAATGAGATAGATGAGTTTTTCGAGTCTCCTACCTCCATAATTTTTGACAAATCAAGCGTGATAAATTCTGGCACAAAACATGCTGACAGCAAAATGTTCAATTACATCGATGAGAGTTTTGAAGAACTTTTTGCTGACGAACTTGCATTCCTAAACAACATGGATTCTTTGATTAATCAACCTACACTTATAGAACTTGAACCACCACCCTTTCTTCTTATAAAATACGAGAATGCCAATATTCCACTCATTTCTGATCATTCACATTCTCGTTTTTATTTATCATCACCTCTTATCTCCTCACATTCACGTTCATGCAAACCCTTTCCATACCACCACTTATCTCTTCTCCAATTCTTCTTTGCTCTATATAACATGTTCTTCCACTGACCTATACGTTATATTGATAAATTCTTCGAATGGTTGGTGTTGACTTTTGGTCTTTGCAGAGCTTGGCATTGACCAATAACTTTGATCCCCTCTTTAAAAATCTTAGCATTGTTTAACTTAAGTTTGGGGGGGGGTGTTATAATTTGGTTCTTGAAAATAATTTTTAACTCAAAGTGGTGAGCCAAAAATAAGTTTGGGGGAGATTTTCACAATCATATTTCATATCCCTGTTAATAAATTTTTCCTCCCAAGTTTACAAGTTTATGAGATTTAAAAAATGGCAACAGTAGAAACAATGTTTCACTTAACTTTGGGGGGAACCTTTTTGTGTATATATATTTTGTTTTCTTTTTCTGTTAATAATAAAAATAAAAATAAATTTTAAAAAAGGGGAGTGCCGACAATTTTGACCCTCTTGGTATAGCCTGACAGTGAGGGCACTGTCAAGTTTAAGCTTGGGGGTGTGCTCGGTAAGGTTTCTTCCTTCTCATTTATATGTATATTTTTGCATTTGCATACTTATTTTAAAAGCCATAAAAATTGAAAAATTTTAAAAAATTATAAAAATTGAAAAGTTTAATTTTGATCATATTTGACTTAAGTTTAACACGACGGTTGACTGGTTAGGAAAAACTAGATTCTAAACTTAGTAAATTAAAAACCCTAAAAATAACCATTCTTAAAGTTTAACCGTAGAAAGTATATGTCCTTGTAGATTATTTAGAAATAGGCAAATTTTGAGTTCAGTTCTTGGGCTAAGTCAAAATAAGGGAAGAGTATTGAAATTTTTAATTGAAGTGTAAGTCTGAAAAATAATTCCAAACCTTAAGTCTGAATTCTGAAAATATATACCCTACAACTTGCACAAACACGTACCTTGAAACTTGGAATAGTAGAGGATACCTTGAAATGCTCTTGTCTAAAATCCTTAGTATGAAAGAAAATAGAATTATAAGTGTGAATAAAGAAAAAAAAACGAACACTGGTTATGTTATTACTTAAGGATGCACAAATAAAAATAAAAAAAAATAGCGAGGGTGCTTTATCACCTAGTGTCTTAAACCAACTGGTTTGGGAGTCACTGCTAAGCCTTAGATATTACAAGACGAGGAATTACGCCTAAATGCGCAAACATATTTTGTAATCGGCCGTTCAGCACCTCAAGAAGTATTAACGGTCGAATGAAGGATGTGTGAGCAATTTCATCTAAAATTCACCAACTAAAGTATTTTGGAATATGGATAAGAGTATTATAGCTAGAATTGAATTTCCAAGTGTAGGGGTGATACATACACTCACGTAAGGGTATATGATTGGGGTTTGAATGAGAGATAGGAATGAAAGATAGGGCTTATACCTTCAGTAGAGATGATAAAATTCCTAAGTTGAGATGGAACCTTAGAAGGAAAATTCAAAAGATACTGAAACCTTAATAAATTTGCAGAACATATACAATCTTAAGTTAAATGATAAGTGAGTGTGAAAAATATGGGTTGATGATTTCTAAGTTGAAGATAATAGAACTTCTTGCTAGAATACCGAATTGAAGAATGAAAGACAACAGGACAAATTGATTGGATTTTGTGGGTAGTATCCGCTGAAAACCCTCAGGAGACAGCACTCCTCCTACTAGGGACACCTAGGGGTTTAACGGCTTGTTGCACGAGCTCAGTGCAATCGCGATTCCCTATGAAAGTGAGGTTAGGTTTTTTCGAGAATAAAATTGGTTTTGCTCGGGACGAGCAAAAAATAAGTTTGGGGGTATTTGTTCATATCAGAATTTTACATTATTATATTGCCCATTCTTAATCATATTACAAATAAATAGGTGCTTTTGATCCATGGCTACTAAATAGTTGCAGGTTACAGGTTTTCAGATCATTACAGTGAAATTCATGAAAAATCGCAACAAATGTGACACTAGGACCAACAATAGATGAATCCGTATGATGCCGCCTACCAGTTCAAGGAACAAATGAAAATCATTAGACAGTTTAATGCACAAAGCATAAGGGCAACACAAGATTCAAGACTTCAACGCGAAGCTCAAGGCAAAAGTCCACACATTCTGCACTGTTGGAATCTGGAAGGAAATAGAAAAATTCTGAGAAACCAAGTAAAGAAAACAGAAGATAAAAGCAACACAGAGAAACCCTGAAGAGATGGGCCCAAGAACCCACCAAATGGCCGTGGATCCGTGGCCAAACAGACTATTCTGCCGCGGTTCCACGGCCGTGTAATGCACGTGTCTGTGGGGTGTCGGTGCTTTGACTCAGTCTTTAGGGTTTTTTTGTAATTTCATGTATGGATCAGAATGTAAACCTAGGGTTTTTCCCATCTATAAATAAGAGGGCTCAAACCAAATAAAGGGTGCCTCTTCTAGGGTGCCTTTCTTAGGATGCCTCGTTTTATTTTTCTAGTCTAAAATTTCAATTCCTTTGTAATCGTCAAGAGTGCATCAATAAAGTAAGAATTTTTATTTGAATTTAATTCTTGAATTTTTATCTGTTCTTTTAATATCTGTTATTTTATTTTTGTCTTTTATTATTTGCAACTTAGATAGTTTTTAAAATAAAGCATTAAAATGAATTCCATTGTTAATACCCTAATAAGTGAATAGTTCCTCACTTGTTAGGGTTAGGTTTGGGGTAGTTTTGAGAGATGGAAATCTCTCACTCCTTTCTTGCCCGTATAATACTTTAAATTAGGACTCTATATTAATCAAACACACACCGCTCACTATGGCACCCTATCCCACGAGATAGCGGTGATTCCCTAGTTAGACCGGTTGTGGTTGATTTACATAGAGATTAGGGCTAAGAGTTAAGAAAGGACGGACAATGACCAAAAGGAAGAAACTATGTTTCTTCCTAGTCGTGCTAATCCCCTTTGTTAACTATTACCCTAACACCTAAGTTCTTAATTAGGGCAAAGAAAGCAGTGAGTAGAATTCTCTTTCCAAACTGACCTAATCCTAACCCTAGCAAGGTTTTAATCCAAATTAAATTCATTCTTAGTTTTTATAAAAATCAAAACCTACCAAAAATAGGACTTAACTCGTAAGAATATAAAGAAAAAAACACGTTTTTCCTGTGGACCGACCCGTACTCAACCGGCTAGCTACCAAGCGACACCGTTATTGATTGCGGTATTCTTAACTTTGATTTTAAAGCATATACCCGAAACACCTCTTAATCGAATGGCGCCGTTGCCGGGGAGACAGTAGTCTCTTTCTTTGTGTAATTTCGGGTTAATAATAAAAATAAAAATAAAAATTTAAAAAAAAATTATAAAAATTGAAAAATTTTAAAACAAAAAAAAATAAAATAAAAATAAAAATCATCTTGTTCTTTTTGAAAGGTTTTTGTGCAAGTGTGCAGGCTTGGAGCAAACTCTGTTTCAGATCTGGAGCAAGCTCAGTGAGCAAATCAAGAAATAGAGGATCTGAACAGATAGGGGAGAACCAAAACAATACAGAGAAAAATTTTGGAGATCTAAACCAACTAAACTACAGCGGAACCGCGGCAGATTCAGGGGTTTGACCGCAGAACCGCGGTCAACTGGTGACATCAGCACCCAAAAATCTCTGTGAGTATCTCATTTCTCATCTACTCTCCTCTGCACTCCACTAAAAAAAATTTCCTGCAGGTTTCTTTGCACAAATTCTCTTTCTCCTATCCAATAAATTGTTTTTGTGCAGGATTCTTTGCGCTGCCAAATAAAAAAAAAATTTGCAAAGCGTTTTAGATTTTTGATGTGTTAACTACTTTGCATAATTAATACGGACTTTTAAGGGGCTATAACACAAATTCAGGATTGGGTGGGGATTTCATTACCCTTCCTAAGATCCCAAAAATCACTAAAAAGTATATGCATCACCCTTGAGTTAATTAAAAAATATTTAGACTCAGCCAATTAAGGACTGTCGTGCTCAATAGGACAGAGGAAGGTTGTGGGCATTCAATCGTTTATCTAAACCTGATTTTGTGGTGCCTAGGCTAGACAAGTGAGAAATGTAACTTTAAAAGGCCCGCCTCACGGTGATTCGTGAGCGGAACCCTCCTTTCTTCATTTGTGCTTACCTGGCCACAATTGGTGGTGAAGAGGCAATTTGAGGAATATCTCACAACTTGTCACTTTGGAACAGTTAGGAACAGTCTAGTTGACTTAGGAGACCCTAGCTCTAGATTTGATTGTGCATGTTTAAACTGTGGTTATTTGAAATTGTGCTGTATTTCCGTACAAATTTTTGCAAAACTCTTTCTAAAAAAAACACTTTCAAAAATTTTAAAACTCCAAAAACAAACATTTTTTAAAAAAAAAAAATTAAAAAAATTAAAAAAAAATTAAAAAAATATATCACATTTCTTTTCTTCTCCTTTCTCTCATCACATCATAGGTACCCCACCTCGTAAAACTCTTGCCGAACTTTGATACCAACAACCAGACATTATTTTCTACGCTTCTTGTTTTGCTCGAATTTCGAACGACCCCTCCATGCCCAAAATTTCTTTGAAAGATCGAATAGACGCATCTAGGACAACTAGTTGGACTCCGCAATCCACCTTATATCAACCATTTCAACTTTCACCACCTTCTTACACTGATACCCCTTTTTCGAGTCCTGTTGTAACTCCGAAACCCATGTCTATTGCTGAACATATTGAACAATCTCGTAAACGATCTTTCACTCCTTTTACCACTGCGAATTCTTTGGATCAACAATTCCATTCACCTTCTTATCCAAATATTGATCCTACTCCTTTACAACCATTCAATTCCTACCAGTCCTACCCGACTTTTGCACATTCCCAAGACATTGCTTCTACACAGCCATTTGGGAGTTTCACGTATCCAAACAATTTTGAATCTTTTACTGAAACCCTGTCACAACCCCTGTCTAGTCTAGAACAGTCGTTGGAAGACTTTATGGTAGCGTCATGCCAACAGATGAGGGATTTGAATCCGTCCATGGCGGCCCTTATACAACTTAGTGACCCGGTAGCTAGTTTCCAACTATCTCCAAATTTTCCAATGTATGATGAGGCGGTTGGAAAGATTGATAATTTGAGTAGAGAGAGTGAGCTGTGCACCCTTCCAAATCGAACCTACCCATCTCTAATTGAATCCCACAACTCCGGTTTTGAATATCTATCAAGTGTCCCAAATGATTCACCAGTTGAAAATAAAACGTTTAATGAGTTGTGCGACTTTGTAGTGTTTGATTTACCTGATTGTGAAGGGTCCTTTTCGAGTGAAACCATCACCAATCCTTTTGACCTCTACACCTCCACTCTAGAACCTGAATTGATTAATATCCATGCTTTTGATGAGGTGTATAAAAAAATTGATTTTTACTTGATTAAGGATATAGACGCTGGGAATATTTTGGATGATGAACCCACAGATTTGGATGGGTTTCTCTCTCCAATTCATCATCTCGAGTCATTAACTGTTTTTCCCGAACTTCATATGCGTCTTGATTTTGATGACAATTGCATGGATAAGCTAAATTTTGAGGAAATTATTGAGGATGAAGCAGTTTTACTTGAGGAGTCGGATTTTCCAATTCATTCTATCCCTTTCATTGACTGCGCACACCCTCCTGAATCTTTAACCGATACCCTTCCTCAATCACTTCCCTCCATTCTGGTTCCGACCTTACAAGAAACCGTTACACTTTCATTTTTTATCTCCGGTTTACCAAGTTCGACGTACCCATGTTTTCTCACGAATCTTGAGGGATTTGACCTCATTTCTCAGTGGGTTGATAGATTAGCACAATCGCTTTTTACACATCGGTCATTACAAATAGTGCTAATTTATACACTACATCTCCACGCTCAAGTTCGTATTCAATTTCTTTCTCCCACTTTCTCACGTTCTTCTTCTATTCTTCTTATAATTTCAGTGAGTGTTGATGAATCACAATCCGATAATTCAAGTTTGATCATTCCAGAAAGCCAAGTTGATTTGGATACTTTTGAAAATGAGGTAGATGAGTTTTTCGAGTCTCCTACCTCCATAATTTTTGACAAATCAAGTATGATAAATTCTGACACAAAACATGCTGACAGTAAAATGTTCAATTACATCGATGAGAGTTTTGAAGAACTTTTTGCTGACGAACTTGCATTCCTAAACAATATGGATTTTGTGATTAATCAACCTCCACTTATAGATGTTGAACCACCAACCTTTCTTCTTATAAAATACGAGAATGCCAATATTCCACTCATTTCTGATCATTCACATTCTCGTTTTTATTTATCATCATCTCTTATCTCCTCACATTCACGTTCACGCAAACCCTTTCCATACCACCACTTATCTCTTCCCCAATTCTTCTTGGCTCTATATAACATGTTCTTCCACCGACCTATACGTTACATTGATAAATTCTTTGAATGGTTGGTGTTGTCTTTTGGTCTTTGCAGAGCTTGGCATTGACCGATAAATTTTGACCCCCTCTTTAAGAAGCTTAGCATTGTTTAACTTAAGTTTGGGGGGGGGGGTTTAATAATTTGGCTCTTGAAAATAATTTTTAACTCAAAGTGGTGAGCCAAAAATAAGTTTGGGGGAGATTTTCACAATCATATTTCATGTCCCCGTTAATAATTTTTTCCTCCCAAGTTTACAAGTTTATGAGATTTAAAAAATGGTAACAGTAGAAACAATGTTTCACTTAAGTTTGGAGGGAACCTTTTTGTGTATATATATTTTGTTTTCTTTTTCTGTTAATAATAAAATTAAAAATTAAAAAAAAAGGGAGTGCCGACAATTTCGACCCTCTTCGTGTAGCCTGACAGTGATGGCACTGTCAAGTTTAAGTTTGGGGGTGTGCTCAGTAAGGTTTCTTCCTTCGCATTCATATGTATATTTTTGCATTTGCATACTTATTTTAAAAGCCACAAAAATTGAAAAATTTTAAAAAATTATAAAAATTGAAAAGTTTAATTTTGGCCATATTTGACTTAAATTTAACATGGCGGTTGACTAGTTAGGAAAAAGTAGATCCTAAACTTAGTAAATTAAAAACCCTAAAAATAACCTTTCTTAAAATTTAACCGTAGAAAGTATATGTCCTTGTAGATTATTTAGAAATAGGCAAATTTTGAGTTCAGTTCTTGGGCTAAGTCAAAATAAGGGAAGAGTATTGAAATTTTTAATTGAAGTGTAATTTTGAAAAATAATTCCAAACCTTAAGTCTAAATTCTTAAAATATATACCCTACAATTTGCACAAACACGTACCTTGAAATTTGGAATAGTAGAGGATACCTTGAAATGCTCTTATCTAAAATCCTTAGTATAAAGGAAAATAAAATTATAAGTGTGAATAAAGAAAAAAAAAATGAACACTGGTTTTGTAATTACTTAAAGCTGCACAAATAAAATAAAAAAAAATAGCGAGGGTGCTTTATCACCTTATGCCTTAGACCAACTGGTTTGGGAGTCACTGCTAAGCCTTAGGTATTACAAGACGAAGAATTACGTCTAAATGCGTAAACACATTTTGTAATCGGTCGTTCAGTACCTCAAGAAGTATTAACGGTCGCATGAAGGATGTGTGAGCAATTTCATCTAAAATTCACCAACTAAAAGTATTTTGGAAGATGGACAAGAGTATGATAGCTAGAATTGAATTTCCAAGTGTAGGGGTGATACATACACACACGTAGGGGGTATATGATTGGGGTTTGGATGATAGATAGGAATGAAAGATAGGGCTTATACCTTTAGTAGAGATGATAAAAATTCCTAAGTTGAGATGGAAGCTTAGAAGGAAAATTCAAAAGATGCTGAAACCTTAATAAATTTGCAGAACATATACGATCTTAAGTTAAATGATAAGTGAGTGTGAAAAATATGGGTTGATGATTTCTAAGTTGAAGGTAATAGAACTTTTTGTTAGAATACCGAATTGAAGAATGAAAGTCAACAGGCCAAATTGATTGGATTTTGTTGGTAGTATCCACTGAAAACCCTCAAGAGACAGCATTCCTCCTACTAGGGTCACCTAGGGGTTTAACGGCTTGTTGCATGAGCTCAGTGCAATCGCGATTTCCTGCGAAAGTGAGGTTAGGTTTTTTCGAGAATAAAATTGGCTTTGCTCGGGACGAGCAAAAGATAAGTTTGGGGGTATTTGTTCATATCGGAATTTTGCATTATTATATCGCCCATTCTTAATCATATTACAAATAAATAGGTGCTTTTGATCCATGTCGGCTAAATAGTTGCAGGTTACAGGTTCTCAGATCATTACAGTGAAATTCATGAAAAATCGCTACAAATGTGAGATTAGGACCAACAATAGATGAATCCGTATGATGCCGCCTACCAGTTCAAGGAACAAATGAAAATCATTAGACAGTTCAATGCACAAAGCATAAGGGCAGCACAAGATTCAAGACTTCAACGCGAAGCTCAAGACAAAAGTCCACATCATTCTGCACTGTTGGAATCTGGAAGGAAATAGAAGAAATTCTTAGAAACCAAGTAAAGAAAACAGAAGATAAAAGCAACACAGAGAAACCCTGAAGAGATTGGTCCAAGAACCCACCAAATGGCCGCGGATCCGCGGCCAAACAGGCTATTCTGCCGCGGTTCCGCGGCCGTGCAATGCACGTGTCGGTGGGGTGTCAGTGCTTTGACTCGGTCTTTAGGGTTGTTTTGTAATTTCATGTATGGATCAGAATGTAAACCTAGGGTTTTTCCCATCTATAAATAGGAGGGCTCAAAGCCAAATAAAGGGTAACTCTTCTAGGGTACCTTTCTTAGGATGCCTCTTTTTATTTTTCTAGTCTAAAATTTCAATTCCTTTGTAATCGTCAAGAGTGCATCAATAAAGTAAGACTTTTTATCTGAATTTAATTCTTGCATTTTTATCTTTTCTTTTAATATCTGCTATTTTATTTTGTCTTTTATTATTTCCAACTTAGATAGTTTTTAAAAAAAAAATTAAAAATGAATTCCATTGTTAATACCCTAAGGAGTGAGTAGTTCCTCACTTGTTAGGGTTAGATTTGGGGTAGGTTTGAGAGATGGAAATCTCTCACTCCTTTCTAGCCCGTATAATACTTTAAATTAGGACTCTATGTTAATCAAACACACACAGCTCACTATGGCACCCTATCCCACGAGATAGCGGTAATTCCCTAGTTAGACCGGTTGTGGTTGATTTACATAGAGGTTAGGGCTAAGAGTTAAGAAAGAACGGACAAGGACCAAAAGGAAGAAACTATGTTTCTTCCTACTCGTGCTAATTCCCTTTGTTAACTATTACCCTAACACCTAAGTTCTTAATTAGGGCAAAGGAAGCAGTGAGTAGAATTCTCTTTCTAAACTAACATAATCCTAACCCTAGCAAGGTTTTAATCCAAATTAAATTCAATATTAGTTTTTATAAAAATCAAAACCTACCAAAAATATGACTTAACTCGTAAGAACATAAAGAAAAGAACACGTTTTTTCTGTGGACCGACCCGTACTCAACCGGCTAGCTACCAAGCGACACCGTTATTGATTGCGGTATTCTTAACTTTGATTTTAAAGCGCATATGCGAAACACCTCTTAATCAGGCGTTGAAACACAATCCTTAAGTGATCCTCATGATCTTCGTAACTCGTGCTTTTTTTCATGAGATCATCTACATAGCACTTGACAATCTTATGGATAAGATTGTCGAATATTTTTGTCATCGCTTTTTGATAGGTATCGTTGTTCATATCATAATTTTGCATTATTATATACCCCATTCTTATTCATTTTACAAATAAACAGGTGCTTTTGATCCATGTCTGTTACATCGTTGCAGGTTACAGGTTCTCGGAACAAAACAGTGAAAATGATGAAAAGACGATACAAAAATAAGACTACGACCAAAAAATAGAAGAATCTTGATCATGCCTATAGCTTGAGGGATAAATTAAGATCAATGATCAATTTCACAAAGTACAAAGGCAGCGCAAGGTTCAAGACTTCGACACGAAGCAAACGGTAAAAGTCCACGACATTATGCACTGTGGAAATCTGGAACAAAATAGAAGAAATTCTGAAGAACCAAGTGAAGAAAAACCAAGTGAAAAGCAACTTGAAGCAACAGAAGAAAACACAGCAAAAGATCCCACTATATAGCCGCGGATCCGCGGCCAAACAGGGCATATGGCCGCAAATCTGCGGCCATAGTGAGCACGTGTCGGTGCAAAATTCAACGGCGGCGGCGGCGCGTTGACTAGGCTTCTTAGGATAATTTTGTAAATACAGATAGGGATCAGATGTAACCCTAGGGTTTCTATAATCTATAAATAGAAACCCTAATACTCTTTTTGGAGCATGCCTCTTTTTGTTTATCAAATTCAGAATTCTTAATTCGCTATAATGTTTGGAAGAGAGCATCGAATAAAGTAAGTTTTTTCTTTCTATGCCCTAGTTATAACTTTTATTTAATTGTCCTAGTTTAGATAATTTGGTTATTAAAAACAATCATAAAAAAATGTCTCTTTTTATCGATTCCCTAATGAGTGAGTAGTTCCTCACTTGTTAGGGTTAGGAATAGGAAAGGTTTAAGAGATGAAAATCTCTCACCCCTTTCTTGCCTATCGTATATTTTTTATAGGACTCCATGCATACATACACACACTGCTCACTACGGCACCATATCCCATGAGATAGCGTTATACCGTAGTTTAAAAGACCGGTTGTGTATGTTTTCCATGGAGGTTAGGGTAAGAATTAAGAAAGGACGGATAAGGACCTAGAGGAAGAAACATAGTTTCTTCCCGATCGTGCTAACCCCCTTTATTAATTATTACCATAACACCTAAATAGATCTTAATTAGGGCATTGAAAGCGGTGAGAAATATTAAATTTCCAAACTTAACCTAAACCTAACCCTAGCAAGGTTTTAATCCTAGTCTAAATCAACCTTAGTTTTTAGTAATAATCTAATCCACCACAATTGAAATTAACTCGTAAAAACAAATAGAAAATACACAAAATCCCTGTGGACCGACCCGTACTCACCGGATAGCTACCAAGCGACGCCGTTCTTGATTGCGGTAAAAATTCTTTGATCACAAAACATAACATCAATCAAATGGCGCCGTTGCCGGGGATGGCATAGTAATTTTCTTTTTACAATTTCGGGTTAATATAAAAATTAAAAATCATAAAAACTGAAAATAAAAAATATAAAATTTTTATCATCTTGTTATTTTTTGAAGGGTGTTTCGTTTGAATTGTGCAGGGTCGACGAACAAATTCAGATCTGGAAAAATCCAGAGTGCAAAACAGAAAACAGTTGATCTGAACAACAGAGGAGTACCACAACAGAGCAACAGAAGAAGTTTGGAGGCCTGATCCTTCATTTTAACCGTGGAACCGCCGCTAATTAGTGCTCTTTGCCGTGGAACCGCCGCGGTCTGCTGACGTCAGCAGACCAAATCTCCTCTGTAAGCTTCTTTTCTTCTTCTAAACCTACTGATCTCCTCTGAAAAATTTCCTGCAGGGTTCTTTGTGCAAAAACTTCTCTCCCTTCTCCAATAACTTGATCTTGTGCAGGATTCTTTGCGCCGCAAAATAAAAAAATTATTTGCAAGTGTTTGATTGTGTTTACTGCTTTGCATCTTTAAAATTGACTTTAAGGGGCTTTTGCACCAATCCAGATTGGGTGGGGATTTAATTACCCTTTCTATGACTCCAAAAATCACATAAAGTATATTGCATTGACCATCGAGTTAAATTAAAAAAGATTAGACTCAGCCTTAAGGACGGTCGCGCTCAATAGGACAAAGGAATAATTGTAGGCATCGATCGTTTATCTAAACAAGACTTTGTGGGGCCTAGGCTAGACAAGTGGGGAAAGATAACTTTAAAAGGCCCGTCTCACGGTGATTCGTGAGCGGATCCCTCCTTTCTCTACTTGTGCTTACCTGGCCACAATTGGCGGTGAAGAGGTGGTTTGAGATCATCACAATTTGCCCTTTGGAACAGTTAGGAGCAGTCTCGTTGACCTAGGTGACCCTAGATCTAGGCTTGATTGTGCATATTGTGATTGATTGAACGCGTGTCTAAGCCTTTTATTGAAAACCTTTTTGCAAAAAGCTCCTTATGTAAAAAAAAAACACAAAACAGAAAAAAAAATTTACAAAAATTTGCCACTTGTCGCTAAGAAATCCATTGCACCCCACTTCCTTCTATTGACGTTTTCTTACCTCCACCTTCTGTTTTCACCTTTTGACTACACTACCTCTTTAGTGTATGTCCGGTTGGACTAGGGACACTAGTGCCCGTTTAGTCCGTGTGTCGTTAGTGCCGACTGACGACGCTTTCGACTCCGAAGTCGAAATTCCTCCCACTTCTTTACCTTCACCTTCATATTCTTCATCTTCTAAGGAGATGCCGGGATTCAATCCTAACAACCCCTTATCCGCGGGACTGATTCCACCTCCACTAGGTGCGAATAACCCACAACACCCACCTGTTGAAGCGCCCCAACGAATCGTGCTCCAGGATCTTTTCTATCCTATCCGCACCGCTTTACTAACTTGTCTTTCACTTCCACCGGCTAATGGGGATAACTTTGAGATCAAACCTCACTTCATCAATATATTGCCCAAATTTCATGGGCTGGAATCCGAAGATGCCTACATCTTCATAAACAAATTCAAGAATGTTTGCGTAATGATGAAGACTATACAACTTTCTGATGATGTTATAAGGCTACGTGTCATTCCATTCACCTTATGTAACCTAGCCGGGAAATGGTTATATAGCACAGCATCACACTCGATAAAAAATTAGGAAGAGTTTGTTAAAGCTTTTCTTAAAAAGTTTTACCCACATCACAAGACCGCGAGAATTCGCAATGAGATTATTCAATTTTCCCAGCTTCCTTCCGAACCTTTTTGGAAGTGTTTTGAAAGATTTAAAGACCTACTTGTTTAATGCCCTCACCACGGTATCGAAAATTGGCAACTTTGCCAAACTTTATACGAAGGATTGAACCCAGCAACTAAGCAGTTGTTGGAAACCATTTGTCAAGGTCACTTTCTAACAAAATCAAGCGAGGAAGCTTGGCAGTTTCTCGACGATCTTGCTGAACAAACACTTCAGTGGGAAAGCACTAAGACTACCTCATCTTCTTCATCAGGCCAGTCTAGGGCAGGCATACATCAACTAGACATGTCGATTGCAATGAAGGCTGAAATGGCCGCACTTACGAAAAAGCTAGAAGCAATTGAGAGCAAATTCTCATCGCCTTCTCCTGCCCCTGCTTTACCCCTACGCACTGTTTGCGCTTGTTGTTCGGATCCATCCCATCTTACTGAATAGTGTCCTTACAATCCACCTGTTCAAGGACAAGATCAAGTCAATGCTGCCTTTCAGCAAAGATAAAGAAATGATCCATACTCTTCGACTTATAATCCTGGTTGGAGGAGCCACCAAAATTTTGCTTGGAATCAAAATCAACAATTCCAAGGTAATAACAACTTTCAAAGGCCTCCTCCTCCACAACAACAAGCACCTCAACAAACTCAATACCAGCAACCTTTCCAACCCCAACCTTACCCAAACCAAATGAACAATTTTGTACCCAACAACTCTTATCCTCAAAACAATTTTGTTCAGCCAAATAATGATAAGGTTTCCTCGCTAGAACGAAGTCTAGATGCGTTTTTAAAACAATCTACACAATCCGCAGTAAAGTTGGAGACTTCCATTCAGTCTTTGGTGCAAAACAGTGCTTCACATGATCAAAGCATCAAATCAATTGAGGCCCAAATCGCACAACTAAATGCTGCGTTGAGCGAGTGAGAAAAGGGAAAGCTTCCGTCTCAACCATTGCCAAATCCCGGTCACACACACAACGCACATGTTGCTTATGAACAACAGAATCATAATGTAAATGCTGTGACCATGTTGAGATCTAGAAAAATGTTGCACAATAATGTGGGTAATAGTGATGACACCCCTGCCGGTGCTTCTTCTTCTTCTTCTTCTTCATCTTCTTCTCCATCTTCATCTTCATCTTCTTTAGAGCCTATTCTTCATTCTTCTCAAGGCTCTACATCTTCTAATTCGAACGGACCCACATCTCACTTCACGAACACACCAACACTAGGATCCGTTCCAACTCCGCAATCTACTTCACAGACATTGGACTCAACAAATCTTCAAAATGTTCCATTTCCAAACAGGTTGAGATCTAATAAACCAACTCCACAAATGGAGAAGATTGTGGAGTTATTCAAACAGGTTAGCATTAACATACCTCTCTTGGATGCAATCCAACAAGTCCCTTCTTACGCTAAAATCTTAAAGGACATATGCACCAAGAAGAGGAAGTCACAAGTACCAAAGAAAGTTTTCGTGGCTAGTACTGTAAGTGATGCTCTTGTCCAATCTTTACCCCAAAAACATAAGGACCCCGACTGTCCTACAATTTCAATAACAATTAGGGATAAGAACATCAATCAAGCACTTTTAGATCTTGGTGCTAGTGTTAATTTTCTACCCTATTCAGTATACGAACAATTAGGCGTTGGAGAGCTTAAACCCACTCATTGTACTCTCCAAATGGTCGACTGATCCATCACCCATCCTAGGGGTGAGTTAGAGAATGTGTTGATCAAAGTAGGGGACTTCATTTTCCCCGTTGATTTCATTGTTATGGATACACAGCCTGTAGCTAACCCACGGAGTCAAATTCCGGTGATACTCGGTCGACCATTCCTTACGACTTCTAATGCGGTGATCAATTGTCGAAATGGTTCGATGAACCTATCTTTCGGAAATATGACAACTGAACTCAACATTTTTAAGTTGGGGAATCAGCCTTCCGAGCCTAATGCTAGTATACTTGATGTTTGCTCGATCATGAGATCACGCAGGAGGACTGTGAGCTCGAAAAATTTCTGTTTGATCACAGCAGTTTTGATGCCTCTAGTGCGTTCCTCCAAGAATCTGACACAGCTTTCACACCGGAAAACGATTACGAGTGTTTCACTTTTTTGGACGATTTTGAAGACTCACCACCTGAGTTTGAGTCTTTTGATTTTTCGGATGAGTTAGTTGAACCATCCGACTCGATTGCTTACACTCGATTTGAACCATTGATGGAATCCTTCGAGTTCGAGACAGTTTCACCAATGTTACCTTCAATTGTTTCACCTCCAAAACTCGAACTCAAGCTTTTGCCGTCTCACCTTAAATACGCTTATCTAGGTGAGAATGAGACCCTCCCTGTTATCATATCGGCATCTCTAGCTCTCGAGCAAGAGATAGCCCTTTTAATGGTCTTACAAAATAACCGGCAAGCTTTTGGCTGGACTATGGCGGACATCAAGGGGATTAGTCCCCTCATAGTTGAACATCATATACATATGATGGATGATGCCAAGCCAGTAAGGGATCCATAAAGACGCCTCAACCCCATAATGAAAGAGGCAGTCAAAAAGGAGATTATCAAATGTCTTAATAGTGGTATCATTTACCCTATCTCGGATAGCCAGTGGGTTAGCCCCATTCATGTTGTCCCAAAAAAATTGGGCATAACGGTCATAACTAATGAGGTGAATGAGTTAATACCTACTCGCACCCAAACTGGGTGGCGAGTTTGCATCGACTATAGAAAACTCAACGCCGCGACAAGGAAAGACCACTTTCCGTTACCTTTTATTGACGAAATGCTAGAACGATTGGCTGGGCACGAATTTTACTGCTTTTTGGATGGCTATTCCGGCTATAATCAAGTCCCCATCGCCGAAAAGGATCAAGACAAGACAACATTTACTTGTCCTTTCGGTATATTCGCTTACCGTCGCATGCCCTTTGGGTTATGCAATGCACCCGCTACTTTCCAGCGGTGTATGATGGGGATCTTTTCAGACATGGTGGAGAAATTTTTGGAAATTTTTATGGATGATTTCTCCATTTTCGGCGACTCCTTCGATGAGTGTTTGCTATACTTAGACGCAGTTCTTACCCGCTGTAGGGATAAGAACCTCACTTTAAATTGGGAGAAATGCCACTTTATGGTACGAGAGGGTATTGTCTTAGGACATGTTATCTCGGAAAATGGCATAGAGGTTGATAAAGCCAAGATTGAAGTCATTTCCAATCTTCCTCCTCCTATATGCGTCAAAGACATCCGAGCCTTCCTTGGCCATGCCGGTTTTTATAGACGGTTCATCAAGGATTTTAGCAAGATAGCTAGACCCTTGACTCTTTTATTAGCCAAGGACACAACTTTTGATTTTAACTCAACCTGCATGGAAGCGTTCGAGTCATTGAAACACTCACTCATTTCTGCACCCATTCTTTCATCTCCCGACTGGACGCATCCATTTGAAATTATATGCGATGCATCTGATTTTGCCATTGGTGCTGTTCTTGGACAGCACATTAATAAGATACCGCACGTAATTTATTACGCTAGCCGAACATTAAATGAGGCCCAATTGAATTACACAACAACAGAAAAATAATTTTTAGCCGTTGTGTTTGCACTTGAAAAATTCCGGCCCTGTTTAATCGGCTCTCCAGTGATTTTTTACACGGACAATTCAGCTCTTCGCCATCTTTTTGCGAGGAAGGATTCTAAATCCTGGCTAATACGTTGGATCCTCTTGATACAAGAGTTTGACATTGTCATAAGGGACAAAAGAGGATGTGAAAACGTAGTTGCCGACCACCTTTCACGACTTCCTTCTTCGCCTACACTTGAAATTCCTATTAAAGATGTTTTTCCCGATGAGCAACTCTTAACCGTGTCATGCGAACCTTGGTTCGCTGATATAGTAAACTATTTGGCCACCGGACTGATACCTAAAGATTGGTCGAAACTGGACAAACTCCGTTTCCTGTACCAAGTAAAACACTTTGAACCGTATCTCTTTAAATACTGTTCCGACCAAATCATTCGTCGGTTTGTCCCCGAAAACGAGTTTAAGAGTGTGCTGTCTTTTTGCCACGATCAAGCGTGTAGCGGGCATTTTGGCCCCAAGAAGACAGCAGAAAAAATCTTGCAGTGTGGTTTCTACTGGCCACGACTCTTTAAAGATGCATACGCATACTGCAAGTCATGCTCCCAGTGCCAACACTTGGGCCGGATATCGCGGAGAAATGAAATGCCGCTCCAACTAATTTTGGTTCTTGATATTTTTGATGTTTGGGGAATAGACTTCATGGGACCATTTCCTAATTCCTTTAGGAATATGTATATTCTATTGGCTGTTGACTATGTGTCAAATTGGGTCGAGGCTATGCCCAGCCGAATGAATGATAACAAGGTTGTCGTTCGATTTCTTAAAAAAAACATCTTTTCTCGGTTTGGGCATCCTCGAGCGATTATAAGTGATAATGGATCTCACTTCTATAATAGGACTTTTGAGTCCTTAATGCGCAAATACTCCATTACTCACAAATTGTCAACACCATATCATCCTCAAACTTGTGGGCAAGCCGAGGTTTCGAATCGGCAGATTAAACAAATTTTAGAGAAAACGGTTTCCAAAAACCGTAAAGATTGGTCAACAAAACTGATTGATGCACTATGGGCATTCCGTACTGCCTACAAGACCGATCTTGGTATGTCTCCATACCGGCTTGTTTATGGGAAGGCTTGCCACCTTCCTGTTAAGATAGAGCACAAGGCATTTTGGGCAATTAAAGAGTTGAACTTATCCATGGGAGATGCGGGCAGCAATAGAAGGCTGCAATTGAATGAATTAGATGAGCTGCGGGATGAGGCTTATGAGAATACGGTAATTGTTAAAAACCGAACGAAGGTGTTCCATGACAAACACCTTATGCGCAAAACTTTCAAACCTGATCAACAGGTTTTGCTTTATGACACTCGGTTACACTTCCATCCCGGCAAGCTCAAATCTAGATGGAAAGGGCAATTCTTGGTACGCACCGTATATCCGAACGGTGTGGTAGATCTTGAAAACCCGGAGGACGGTACATTGTTTAAAGCGAACGGACATCGACTCAAACCGTTTCTCACTGCGGACCCGTCGGAGGAGCTCCTGTTTTTGCAGGAGCCGATTTATACTGACTAATCTTCCTCCATTTACCCCCAAATTTTCGATCATCTAGCCAAAACATTGTTTCAAACAAGTTTGGGGGTATGTATTATTTGTAAATATATAAATACAAATAAACATAAAAAAAACATAAAAAATTGAAAATATAAAAAAAAAATTGGGTATTTTTGTAAATTTCCAGATTTTAAAATAAAATAAAATTTTTATTTGCAAATAATTTCCTCTGTTTAGAGGAGTTTATTTGCAAATATCCATCACTCTCCCCCTATATAAAGAACCCGACCCCCTCTGTTCTAAACCCTAAATTTTTTTTCTGTTCTCCTCAAACCCTAGCCGCCGCCGCTTTTCTGCAGAGCGATTCCACCATCAGGCCGCACTTCCGCCGCCAGATCCCTCTCTCAGCCGCATTTCCGCCGCAGCCCTGTGTCTTCACCTCCTGAATTTTTCAGGGGAGGTTCGATCTCTCAAACCCTTTCTGTTTTTAATTTCTGTAGATCGTAGCTTACCTGATGGCACCTAATATGCAACTTGAGCGAGAATTTTCACCAGTTTTTTCACATGCAGTGTATGGAAGTTATTTTGCGAATGAGATAGCACGTAGGGGCTGGAACTTTCTGATATATAATCACCCAAACACCTATGCACTTTCGGAATTAGTCACTCGTTTTTACGAGTGCATGGAAGAGGGGTGTCTCACCCAATTTGGCTTTATAAAATTGCAATAGGGTGATAGGGAAGTTATCATTGATAGGGACTTCATACATGAAGTCACATTAATCCATAGGATACCCGCTCACGATCAACCATTACAGTTTGAGGATTACATGCCCTTAATGGGCAATGATTGCTCAAGGGAACCGCGGAAGGGGATCCAAGCGCGACCCCTTTTCGCCAATGTCTTAACTATGTGCCTGTAGGCACAGAACAATATTTTTGGTAGTTCCCACAACACCACATTTTTTACACCCTTACTGCATATCGTGCACACACTCATGACAAGAAACCCTCATTTCGATATGTGCACGGTGCTACTAAACTCAATAGGTGTGGGGAAAAGAGTCGCAAACCACCCTTGTCCCATGCTTGTGACCCAACTGTGTCGATATTTCCTCCCCGTGGAGGAGTTCAAATTTTACTTGCTTGGAGGCATACCTGTCACGCCTCTCATTGAGGGCGTTTCTACGTCCTATACACGATTGACGGATGTGTGGTCAAGAACTGAACCGGCGGAGCGCATGCCCGCCCGCACACCTAGCTCCAGCTCGACCGCGAGCGAAGGAGAACTAACCCCTTTAGAACATGCAAATTTAATGCGGAGAGCTGTTAGGGGCATTGATGAGTTGAGGGGGATAGCTAGGGAGCATGATAGGCGGTTGACTGAAGTAGAGCAGGGGATCCGAATCCTGCTGGGTAGGGAGGAGCGTTCCCGTTCACGCTCAAGGGCACGGCGTGGGGCCGAGCAGTGAGGGCACTGTTTGTGGTAAGTTTGGGGGAGTTGGTGGTTGTAAATAGTTATCTTTTGCATTGCATATTTTTTTTAATTTTTTGTATATATTTTTCTTTTTCTTTTGCATGTTTAAATTCTGCATTGCATCTATATAAAAAATCATAAAAATTGAAAAAAAAATGAAGATAAAAAAAATATAAAAAGAAAAATCAAATAAAAAATTGAAAAAATTTAAAAATTATAAAAATTAAAAATTCAATTTTGGCCATAATTGACTTAAGTTTGACAAGAAGGTTAACTAGCTAGAAAAAAAACTAGATCCTAGACTTAGTAAATTAAAAACCCTAAAAATAACCTTTCTTAAAATTTAACGGTAGAAAAATATATATCTTTGTAGTTTACTTAGAAATAGGCAAATTTTGAGTTCACTTCTTGGGCAAAGTCAAAACAAAGGAAGAGTACTGAAATTTTTATTAAAGTGTAAGTCTGAAAAATAATTCTGAATCTTGAGTCTAAATTCTGAAAATATATACCCTACAAATTTGCATAAACAAGAACCTTGAAACTTGGAATAGTATAAGAGGCCTTGAAATGCTCTTGTCTAAAGTCCTTAGTATGAAGGAAAATAAAATAAAAAAATACAAGTGTGAATAAAGAGATAAAAAAAATGAACACTGGTTTTTATAATTACTTAAGGCTGCATAAATAGAAAAAAATATATAGCGAGGGTGCTTTATCACCTAGTGCCTTAGACCAATTGGTTTGGGAGTCACTACTAAAGCCTTAGGTGTTACAAGATGAGGGATTACGCTTAAATGCGCGAACACATTTTGTAATCAGTCGTTAGTACCTCAAGAAGTATTAACGGTCGCATGAAGGATGTGTGAGCAATTTCATCTAAAATTCACCAACTAAAAGTATTTTGGACGATGGACAAGAGTATGATAGCTTGAATTGAATTTCCAAGTGTAGGGGTGATACATACACACACGTAGGGGTATATGATTGGGGTTTGAATGAGAGATAGGAATGAAAGATAGAGTTTATACCTTTAGTAGAGATGATAGAAATTCTTAAGTTGAGATGGAACCTTAGAAGGAAAACTTAAAAGATGCTAAAAGCTAAGTAAATTTACAAAACATATACAATCTTAAGTTAAATGATAAGGAAGTATGAAAAATATGGGTTGATAATTTCTGAGTCAAAAATAATAGAATTTCTTGTTAGAAAACCGAATTGGAGAATAAAATTCAATAGGCCGAATTGATAGGATTTTGTGGGTAGTATCCGCTGAAAACCCTTAGGAGACAACACTCCTCCTACTAGGGACACCTAGAGATTTAACGGCTTGTTGCACGAGCTCAGTACAATCGCGTTTCCCTGCGAAAGTGAGGCTAGGTTTTTTTTCGAGAATAAAACTAATTTTGCTCGAGGACGAGCAAAAGATAAGTTTGGGGGTATTTGTTCATATCATAATTTTGCATTATTATATTCCCCATTCTTATTCATTTTACAAATAAACAGGTGCTTTTGATCCATGTCTTCTACATAGTTGCAGGTTATAGGTTCTCGGAACAAAACAGTGAAAATGATGAAAAGACGATACAAAAGTGAGACTACGACCAACAAATAGAAGAATCTTGATCATGCCTACAGTTTTAGGGACAAATGAAGATCAATGAACAATTTCACAAAGTACAAAGGTAGTGCAAGGTTTAAGACTTCGACACGAAGCAAACGGTAAAAGTCCACGACATTATGCACTGTGGAAATCTGGAAGAAACTAGAAGATATTCTGAAGAACCAAGTGAAGAAAAACAAAGTGAAAAGCAACTTGAAGCAACAGAAGAAAACACAGCAAAAGATCTCACTATATGGCCGCGGATCCGCGGCCAAACAGGGCATATGGCCGCGGATCCGCGGCCATGGTGAGCACGTGTCGGTGCAAAATTCAACGGCGGCGGCGGAGCGTTGACTAGGCTTCTTAGGGTAATTTTGTAAATACAGATACGGATCAGATGTAACCCTAGGGTTTCTATAATCTATAAATAGAAACCCTAATGCTCTTTTTGGAGCATGCCTCTTTTTATTTATCAAATTCAGAATTCTTAATTCGCTGTAATGTTTGGAAGAGAGCATTGAATAAAGTAAGTTTTTTTCTTTCTATGCCCTAGTTAATTTTCTTTATCTGCCCTAGTTATAACTTTTATTTAATTGCCGTAGTTTAGATAATTAGGTTATTAAAAACAATCATAAAAAAATGTCTCTTTTTATCAATTCCCTAATGAGTACGTAGTTCCTCACTTGTTAGGGTTAGGAATAGGAAAGATTTGAGAGATGAAAATCTCTCACCCCTTTCTTGCCCATCGCATATTTTTTATAGGACTCCATGCATACACACACACACCGCTCACTTTGGCACCATATCCCACTTGGTAGCGGTGATACCGTAGTTTAAAAGAACGATTATGTATGTTTCCATGGAGGTTAGGGTAAGAATTAAGAAAGGACAAACAATGTCTTAGAGGAAGAAACATAGTTTCTTCCCGATCGTGCTAATCTCCTTTATTAATTATTACCATAACACCTAAATAGATCTTAATTAGGGCATTGAAAGCGGTGAGAAATATTAAATTTCCAAACTTAACCTAAACCTAACCCTAGCAAGGTTTTAATCCTAGTCTAAATCAACCGTAGTTTTTAGTGATAATCCAATCCACCACAATTGGAATTAACTCGTAAAAACAAATAGAAAATACACAAAATCCCTGTGGACCGACCCGTACTCACCGGCTAGCTACCAAGCGACGCCATTCTTGATTACGGTAAAATTCTTTGATCACAAAACATAACATCAATCAATCGTCGACGTTCTTCAGGCCGAACGGCATGACTTTATAGAAGTAGATGCCGATAGGAGTTCTAAAGGCCGTGTGCCTTTCATCTTCTAGAGACATCTTGATTTGGTTGTATCCAGATGATCCATCCATGAAGGAGAATACTTCATGACTAGATGTGTTATCGATCATCAACTCTGTTACGGGCAGTGGAAAATCTTCCCTGTGACATGCTTTGTTTAGATCCCTAAAGTAAATACATACTATGATTTGTCCGTTCTTCCTCTTTACTGGGACGACGCTTATTATCCAATCAGCATATTGCTCTTCATGGATAAACCCAGCGATGATCAATTTCTTGGTTTCGAACGTGACCTATTCTTCAAGCTCTAGCCTCATTCTTCACGAAATTTGCTTCACGAGCTTAATCTCTGGGGATATAGCCAGCTTATGAACAGCTATTACTGGGTCAAGTCCAGGCATTTCGGTGTAATTCCACGTGAAACAATCTCGGTATTCCACTAATAATGTTTTAAGTACTTCGACTTGGCTTTCAAGTAACAGAGCACTGACGAACGTAGGCCTTTTGTATTCATCAGTTCCGAGATTGATTTCTCGAAGTTCATCAATAGTGGTATCTACCCGTCTTCGAGTTCTTTCGGAGCTTGAGGCGGATTATCCAGGCTTTTGTTAGGTGTACCTTCTGTTTAACATAAAAAAAATTCACCAAATAACAATAAAGATGCATCTAAATATTTATTTCAATCTACAGGGAAAAGATCACCAAACATAGGATCGCGACTACATGGGTTAATAAAATAGTATACATAGTTTTCTAACTCCCTCTCGGCCCTCTCTACCCTGTCGTAGCGGCGGTTCTTGCGAAGGGTCCTTCCCCACTTATTAGCGCCGCGCTCATCGACAAAGAAAGACATCACAACCCGCCGAGCCCATATTTGACTCAGCATGTGAATCGAGCGGTCCCTGATAGGCTTCGTGATCAAGAATGCCTCATGAACACGGTCGATCTTGTCCTCCGTTGTGTCAAACATTGCTAAAGTCATCTCCGCCGAATGAGAGGGAATGTCGTCAAGGATGGCCAAGAAAATCATTCGGAGCCAAATAGAGCCGACGGGAAGAGGAGATTCTTTATGAGTCATGAGCTCGTGGATCACCGTGTCACACTGATCATCCATAAGAGCAGGATTCGCTAGACGTGCGGCGAAGCGAGGAATAATCTCCCCGATGGGCACCTCCTATGGCTATCGAAGAGCATGCAGGTGATTGCAAGCCACGGTTCTTTCTCTGTGAATGAGGAGATGAACATTTCTTCAAAATATAAAGAGGAGCATTCAAGTTTTGGCACAAAAAATGTAGCACATGATGTAAGTTGGAACGACTCCCAAGATCTAACCAAAAGAAAGTGTTGGAAAAGAAGAAGTTGGCTTAGAAAATCACGAAAAAGATAAAAAGAGACCTTCCCACATGTTTAACACGTGAGCGCTCACATGCAAAGCATGTGACAGCCGGCTTCAAAGAGAATTAAATCCTATGATATAGCCTCCACGTATTAAACGCGTAAGCGCTCACATGTAAAGCGTGTGAGTGCTGAATTCAGATAAGATTAAACACCTATATAAAAGCCCCACGTGTTAAATACGTGAGCGCTCATGTGCAAAGCACGTGAGTGCTGCTTCCCTACATATATATGGCAGTACTCACATGCAAAGCACGTGAGCGCACGAATATGAAGCGCTAGCTTCAATAGAATTAAATTCTATTTGGAAAATATTTCCCTGATTTTTCTAATATTAGAAAGCTTTTTTCTCTGTTAAACAGAGAGTCTTTGGATTCCAAATCCAACGGTGATTATAATATCACCGATCAAATCATCAATTCTCTGTTAGGAAAATATTTTCCTAATTTTGCTAAAACGAACAGAAAATATTTTCTGTTAAATAAAATTCCCCGGATCTTAGATCCAACGGTGGATATAATTCCCCAAGTGCTCTTTGAAATCAATTAGATCAATCGAGATCTCTCAATGAGAGATTCTCTCGAACTAATTGGTATCTTTCTCTCTCCTATATAAAGGACTCAAGACTTCAAGTCTCATAGATACAATCCCCTCTATAAGTTTTAAGGAGATATACAAAATACAGGATATATCCCCTAAGCTTTCGATACACAATACCCTCCAAGCTTCTGTGAGATTCTTTCCTTAAGCTTCCATAACAACAACAGAGAATTTAATTCTCTCTCGAAGAAGATCACTCTTTGTTCGATCACTAGGTAAAGATAGAGATAAGAATATCTCCCTTTTTTGCCTATTTCATACATGATATATGGGTTTAACCCTCTTATAAGAACTTAGTTCTTCATCAGGATCTAAGTTCCACAAGACAAATCTTCCACAAGTTGAGAATTTAATTCTCATCGGGAAGATCTTGTTCTTCAGATCAAAGATCCAGGGGAGAACTATGGCATTTTACCCCTGCACATAAAAAAAATGGAAGAATATACCTATAAAGATGGAATTGATATTCCAAGAACTTAGTTCCTCCAAAATATAACAAGGTTTTATCTCAATAAGAACTTAGTTCTCATAAAAAAAAGGAAGAACTTAGTTCTTGCAAGATCGGCAAGACTTTTAGAGTTTAACTCTAATTTTCAGAGATAATCTCTGCATGAACATGGAAAAGATCATGTGGAAGACACATAAGAACCTTAGAAAAGGAAGAATGAAGTCTCATATGAGAACGACGTGAGCGCTCAAAGGAGCTCTGAAGATTGATCTCACGTGGAATACACATGAGCGCTGAGACTCTAGTGCTTAGCACTACTCACATGGAAGACATGTGACCAACTATGAAGATAGACCTCACGTGGAAGACACGAAAGCACTGAGACACCAGTGCTTAGCATTACTCACGTGGAAGACACATGAACACCAAAAACCAGGCTTCTGACGCGAAGAGCACGTGAAGTGGAATCTATGATGAAGTTTAAGCTTTTGGGCCCATTGCTTAGCTTTGTTGGGTTATCTAAAGCCCAAAACAAAATGTTCGTCCTAATGCTTAGCACTGTTGGGAAACATAGCCCGACATCTAGTCTAAAATTAGACTAATTTCCTGAAGTTTCAAACTTCTTTGATTTTCAACGGAAAGTCAACCTTGATCATATATATTTGAAGCCGACCTTAATCTAAAACAAGATTAACGATCCTTAAACATATTTTAAGTCGATTTTAATCTAAGACTAGATTAACGACCCTTAAACCCCCGTGAACTCATGGACCTCATTTATATGAGATCCGCGTCCTAAGTTTACTTAAAAACAAGATTTAAGAGTTTGGACTAATTTGCGCCCTACGGGCATGACAAGATTAGTCTCCGTATACAATCTAAGGGCAACCCCATAATAAAAAATATATAACGCGGCACAAAGTGATCTACTGGAGAAGTGACAATTGTTATCGCTTTGTGATAACGTAATTAACTGCAGGGGCTTATGCCTGCAAGGAAGAGCATCCCCAGAATCAAAACCCCCTCATCATTGAGGGGGAATCTGATAAGTCATCTATATCGATCGCATCTATCCAAACCTCCAATATACAGTAGTCATGCCCCGCTTCCCAGTAGATGAAAATGGTGATATGGCAAGCCTGCAACATATTTACTATGTAATAAATACATTAAGCATAATTAAGCAATATAACAATGAACAAGAATGACAAGTGTAATATAATGACACAACAAATTTATTTATATTCAACTTTACATACAACTGTTCGAAAATAAATGATACAATAAACAAAGCAATAACTGCACAATGGCATACAGAAAGTAAATGCAGGGTGGAAGGAGCTAGTAATCTGGCTGTGCAGCAAGTTGGTCCAAGTCCTCCTGGCTCGGCTCTACCTCCTCAGAGTCGGTTCCTCCTGACGAATATTCCAAAGAAAGAAACAGACAGAAATGTCATCAATGAATTAGCGCTCGGCAAGTCCCCAAAAGAAGAAATAGAAGATAATATATAATGTGAAGTGAACAGGTAAAGTTGTATACGATCGTTCACATGTATAGGATAGTTATTCTAACGTGGTTATTTGTAGTTTGATAAGTGTTTCCCCCAATCAGAGCAAAGCTCTATTCAAAATTCAAATTTTGAAATGAAGCAACACTTTAGAAGCAGCGCCAAGTGTGCTGCGTCCTAAGCAGCGTATCACGTGCAAAGCACGTGTGCGCTAGCGCTAAGTGCGCTGCGCTCTAAGCAGCGCACCACATGCAAAGCATGGGTGCGCTAGCGCTAGAACTAAAAACTCCTCACCGTCAGATCAGAGATCCAATAAAGATGATAAATCATCAATTAATCAGAATTAAATTCTGTTAAGGAAAGATTCCTCAAAATCTTTCCAAATAAAAAGATTGTGCTCTGTAAATCAGAGCACCATCAGATCAATGATTCAAAGGTGATTAAAAATCACCTAAATACAGAATAAATCATGTATGGAAAAGATTTCCTAATCTTGTTAAAAACAAGAAAATTGCCTTCTGTAAATCAGAAACCCTTGGATCAAAGATCCAACGGTGGGAAAATCCCCAAATCAATTGGAGAAAAGATCTCCTTAACTGATTGAACAAATCAGCTTGCCCTATATAAAGGCCCCCAGACTTCAAGTCTCAAGATATAGAGAAACATACAGAGGACCCCCCCCCCCAAAAAAAAACTTTGAGAAATCTCAGAAAGAAGAGCCAAGCTCTCGGTAAAAGAAAAAGATTTTCTTCAAGGTAAAAATAAACAGAGAGATGAAATCATCTCATATTAAAAAGAAGAATTCACTTCTTTCTTTAAGATCATAGATCTACAAGACCAAAGTCTTTCACAAAGAGATCAAAGGATCTCATCATAAAATAAAAAGAAGAACATAATTCTTCTCACAAATCACAGATCTCTAAGACTAAGATCTTTTATACAAAGAAATCATGAACATCTCATTATAAAAAAAGGGGGGAGAATAATTCAATTCTCTTAAGGATCACAGATCCATAAAGGCAAAACCTTTCATCAATATATGAGATTGAAGCATCTCCTATAAAGTAAGAACTTTTGCTCTTAGAATCTTGAGACAAAGCCTCTTATAAACGAGAATTTATTTCTCGGATCATAAAGTTGATCAGTTAGCGCTTTGCGCTCATAAAATAGCGCTTTGCGCTCTTGGATTGGCGCACAGCGCCAAGCGCACCACGTGCTCCTCACGTGTGCGTCACTGAACAAATAGCACTTTGCGCTCATAAATTTACGCCTCAACGCTCAAGCTTAGCGCACAGCGCCTAGCGCACAGCGCCTAGCGCACCACGTGCTCCTCATGTGTGCGCTACTTAGCAGAAGCGCCTCAGCGCTCAAGACTAGCGCAAAGCGTTGCAGAGCCTTAGCACTCCAAATATAGCGCACTGCGCTCATAAACTGGAGCACAGCGCCAAGCGCTCCACGTGCTCCTCACGTGGGCGCTACTCAGTAGAAGCGCAATGCGCTCATAAACTAGCGCTCTGCGCACTTTGACTAGCGCAAAGCGCCAAGCGCGCCACGTGCTACTCACGTGTGCGCTAAAAGAACATAAATTGTTCTACAAATAAAGCCCTAGAGCTATGATGAACGCTCAGCATTCAATAAAAGACAAAAATTGTCAGAAGCTTAAGTCAATGTTTAGCATTGACAAATGTTTAACATTTTTAACTGAATGGACCGAGCCAAAATGGCCATAAACCCCTCATTCAGATTAATTGAGCCCATATGCTGATAAATATTTTAACAGATCTTAGTCCCAAATGGGACTACAGATTTCTCAACCAAAATTGGTTCAAGAGTACATCTCTTCACTCCTCTGATATTTGTCGTTGTAATCCTTCAACGTCTTCAGAGAGGTGACGGGTCCCGACAACCATACATTCCATAGACTATAATGTCTTTAAACTGGACTGTGGGGTCCTTAAACTCATGGACTATGATGTCCTTAACCTTGGACTGTAGGGTCCTTAAACCCATGGACTATGATGTCCTTAACCTTGGACTGTAGGGTCCTTAAACCCATGGACTATGATGTCCTTAACCTTGGACCGTAATGACCTTAAACTAATCGACCACAATGTCCCTAAACTAAACAATAGAGCCCAAATGCTCTTTTGTTGGATTTAAACGATCCCGTTAAGTTGATCTTAGTCTAAAATTAGACTAACGTATCCTTAACAAACGTTTAAGTTGATCTTAGTCTCAAATGAGACTAACGTATCCTTAAACCCAACCATAAACCCAAATCTAAGAAGATACGGATTTGGACTAATCCACGCCCTACGGGAGACAACATAAATTAGTCTCTGTATACAATCCATGGGCAACCAAAAACAAAACAAACACCCACGACATGAAGTGACCATCTGGAGAAGGAGAAATTGGTTACCGCGATGCGGTAGCGTAATTAACTGCAGGGGCTTGCGCCTGCAGGGAAGAGCATCACCATAATCAAAAACCCCTCAAATGAGGGGGAATCTGACGAAGTCTGCTATATCGGCCGCATCCATTTAAACTTTCGATACATGGTGTAATTAATCAACTTGGCATTTTCGGAGAGGTGGACTGATAGCACCAAATAGCATCTGCCCCTAAATTCAGGCAAGACGGACCTACGCGGTCGCGTCTCTGTGTTCGGCGGAAAACAGATTCTGGCACTCCCGGTGGGACCTTTTCCTCTTTCTACTCCACACTTTGTATGTCGTGTTCGCGAACGAATCGCGGTTTGATATGGTTGCCCTTGGGTTCGAGGTACTAAGATTTGGTTTTGCTCCCGTGCAGAAAAAAGAACATCAATGGCCTCTAACTGCTCCAACTGCAACTGCAACTCTCGTTCCGCCTCATATGGAAGAGTAACCTACGGGCCCCAAGCGGCCTCTCTTTTTACAATGCCGGTGGAACAAGTGACCCAAGCCACCACTGGGCTATTCTTCGGGACCATGCTCCCACCGATGAGCTTCAACGCCCCTGTACCATTGCAAGAAGCTCAGAAGAAGTCGGTCTTTAATCGGCTTGCAACTACTGCGGTCCCTCTCAACGGGTCGCCCAAGTCCACTGCCTCAGTTTTCAGCAGACCGGGCCAAAGCTCCAACGGGCCCGTGAATAAGCCCGTAATACCAGAAGGTGTTATCCCGAAGCGGATAGCTATTCCTGCTCCTGAAGTCACCAAGGCGGATTCTCCGGCTAAGGGGTCGGTCTTCACAAGACTGGCCGTTTCATCTCCCACTCCGGGTGAAGTAACCAAGGTCGTTCCCCCTGCATGAAAATCGGCTTTTTCAAGATTGGCTGTTCCCTCTCACCGAGCATCTGTCTTCGACAGGCTAGAGCCAATAGCAGCCTCTCCTCAAAGTAAGGGGCAAGAAGAAGCTCATCCAACAGCGGAGGTGATCCCGGCCGCACGACATGCTCGACGTCGCCACTGGCGCCGAGTGAGGAAAGCTGGGGGCAATTCCCCTTCTGGATTGACTCCGCCAGCTCCAACGGTGGAAGTCGATGCTGCTGTTCCAACTGGGAACAGCTTTGAACCACTAAGGAGGGCGCGCAAAAACTCTCCGACTGTCGTGCTGAAGAGATCTCCTCCACCCATAGAGAACGCTACTAAGGTGAAGCTAGAGCAGCCCCCTCAGCGGCTATCCTCTAAAATTTATAAAGTTTGGCGACAGGTCCAGGACTCGGTGATTGATCAAGATTACTCTCGCCGACAGAAAAAGGTGAAAGTTCAGCGAGAAGATGACCTTCCCGTCAAGCCACAGAAGATGACAGCTACTTGGGTGCCCACTGCAGTGGCCCCCTCAACTTCGACCGCCCACAAGAGGAGAAGGCCGGAGAAAATTCCCGCGTCTACGACGAATCGCAAGACCACTGAACCCAAATGCCCCAAGGCTGGGGGCATGGTGGTGCATACTATCTATATGGCATCCAAAAAATAGGATAGCCGTATCTCCACAGGTCATCGACCGCTTATGCGATCGGTGACTAAAGCTCAGGAACAACAACAACAAAAGCTCCCAGAAATGCTAACAGATATGGCCGCACTTACGGGACCGAAAGCAAGCCCGGAGACATCCTCGGAGCAGCGCCGTGAGCAGGAAACTGATGCTGAATTCCTTCGGAGAATGCTTGAGAAGAAGGATAAGGAGGCTGCGGAACAAGCGGCCAATATAAAACAAATGGCTCTTCTGTTCCAAGATATGGTCGGCATGATGACCCAGCCGGACCTTCCAGCTGAAGAGCCTCCAATAATAATTGAAGATGATAGAGGAGAGACATCAAATCCTCTGCCGGCTCTGTCAACAGCCAAGGAGGAGACCATCTCAAAAGCTACCATGGATGATTACATCGCTCAGCAGATACGAGTTCACCAGGCGAATGAAGCGGTTGGGCAAATTGTTAGAACTGGACGGCCCTATCTGGGTTGGTACGATCAAATAAAGTACCCGCCAGGATACACGATTCCTAAATTCTATGTATACAAGGGGACAGGCAGTCCCCATCAACATGTCGCTCAGTTCAGGGCTCTCTGTGGCAACACTGGAGGGGATGATAAGCTACTGCTTCACCAATTCGTCGGCAGATTGGCGAAGACGGCGTTCGAATGGTATTCAGATCCCCCCAATGAGTCCGTCAAAACCTTTGCGGAGATGGAGTTGCTATTTACCCAGCGTTTCGCAAGTGCTAGCAAACGTACCCCGATTACCGCATTAATTAATGCCAGGGTGAAGCCAGGCGAAACATGGTTGCAGTACGCGATACGGTGGCGGAATTTATGGTCGAAGTGCGAGCAGCACATCGAAGAAGCGCCTGCGGTAGGCATGTTTGTAGGTACTCTCGACCCTCAAGCGACCATCTCCCAATTTAAGATGTTTTTCAAGCCGACCACTTTCCAGTCCTTGATTGATAAGCTGGCCCAAATGGACCAAATGGGCCACATGCCTTCCTCTTCGAAGCCGGAGCCGCGGAATGAAAAAGGGAAAGGGAAAGCGACCTTCGTCGCCAATGCTCAACAGCAGCCCAGTGGTCCAAAATTAACTGATCGCCTAGACGAGAGACGGCAATTCTATAATGAGAAAATAAAGCGCCTTTATTCGTTTCCCCGGAACAAAACGAGGAGATTGTTCGAGCTGGCGGTGCGCAACATGCTCATTAATTTGCCGAATCCAAAACGCCCATTGCAACCCGGTGAGGTTAATAATCCGAATTATTGCCCCTATCACCAAACGATAGGCCATCCAATTGAAGATTGCTTTGTCTTTAAAGGCTGGATCGAAGACCAATACCAACAGGGCAAGTTCGCACTATCTGAAAATTGGAAAGTAAGCCCGCCGCAGCCGCATGCTCTTAAAAGGGGGATACACCGGGGACATCATGCTTTTTTATAGAAGAAGCTCCATGGGAGGTCGTTCTTTCAGCCAAGACGAAAAGAATGCTGAAGGATCTCTAAACATGCCGGCAATCAGGTAGAAAAATCTACTGGAACCCGAGATCATCAAGGGAATGCTGAAACCGCACCCAACTCCAAAAATTGGTGGTGATAGTTAAAACGCTCACACCCAGCCGTTAAAATCTTCGAATAAGAAGAAGAAGACCAAAAAGCCCGTGAAGCTTAATGACGAGCGCACGGACCTGCAAAAACATATCGACGCACTGGAAGAATATAACCAGAAGGCGCGAACTCCAGTCACACTCCAAGAATTTCTCAGCTACGTCCTTAAGGACGGAGATGATGACAATGGAAAAGACTCGTCGGATGAGCCTGAAGATTATGTGGCAAGCTGCCATGTGATCTCTCACTCGTCGATAGACGATGAAGAAGCTCCTTACGCAGAGAAACTGGGGGCAGATCCTGAGCCGGAACTTCGAGGACCATTAGACGAAATGATTGATGCATTCCTAAACGAAGCTCTTCTGAAAAGCAAAGCTGATCGAGAGCACGAGATGGCCATATTTGAGAAGGCCAAACGTCGGCGACTGGATGAAAGGGTTGAAACACTCCCACCAGATCAAAGTACATCCAACACAAATAAAAGCAGGTTCAAGATGAGGAAAAGGTTCGCCAAAGCCATATCGATGGGAATGAAGCTTCCACCCTCTGAAGAAAACATTTCTGATGAGATAAATCTTAATGAAGAGGACGGGCATCCTAATTACTGTTTATATCATCGAAGGATTGCGCACCCCACCGAAGAGTGCAACGCCTTTAAAAACTGGTGGCAGGGATATGTTGCTCACCGACAATATTTCAAGCGGATGAAACGCAAAACTCATCGGGAGCAAAGAAATATGACCGAGGAGCACAAAAGAACTACCGGCAACTGTCACATGGTCGACGCTGGGGGATCACAAGTTCTCACCTTTAGGAGCGATTCTGATGAAGAAATAGCCTTTGGCCCTCTCTTCAAAGAACCCACATCCGAAATGGAAGAAATGAATACCTGTGAGAACATTCAGCTGCGCAATCGTATGCTGCCCGAAAAGAATCTTGGGCCCGCGAACAGTGGGTCGAACAGAAAAGATAAGAGGAAAGAAAAAGTCCCTGAGGATATCTCCCTAGATGATCAAGTCATTAAAGAGCTGGCAGCCAAGGACCCGCCAAAGAAAAACAAGGTGGATTACAATGTTCTGGCACACCTGAGGAAGATCCCCTCGCAGCTAAGCATTCTCGATGCCCTTCTACTATCTAAAGAGGCGAGAGATTCCCTGATCAAGGCACTACAAGAGCCCAAACAGTTCCAGGCGTTCCTTGCCGAAGAAAAGATGAAGGACAAGCTGGAAGAAGTGCACACAGCCGATATCACCTTCGGCGATGAAGATATTCTCCTCAGGACGTGCGAACATAACCGTCCCCTTTATGTCTCCAGATATTGCCATGACATTAAGATAGGAAAGATCCTGGTTGACAATGGGTCCTCCGTCAACTTCCTCAATGTAAGAGTGTTGAAGGAAATCTGCATGAGCGTTCAGCATCTCGCCCGTGATAAAATCACCATCTCCGGTTTTGACTCCCAGTCGTTACGGACGCTCGGGTCTGTGATCTTGACGTTACGCTTTGGGCTACTCGTCACGGACATCAAATTTCACGTCATTGACGCTAAGACCTTCTATAACGCTTTACTCGGTGGGCCTTGGTTACACGAGTACAACATTATCCCTTCTACACAACATCAGTGTATAAAGTACTTCAAAGATGGTCTCGAGTACACTGTGATAGGGGAACTAAACCCATTCTCCATGAATGAAGTCCGTAAATATGAGGATGCCAAGTACTTCCTGCCAGATTTTGAAGACACAGAAAGATGTTGCTAACCGGAGGATCAGAACAAAGCTATCACTACTATTCCGGTCTTCGGGAGTGATACCGAGGAGGAAGAAGAAATAGTTTATTCAGGTCCGCTCCAATGCAACAAGCCGGGACCGTCCACCCCTATTCTGGTCTTCGGCAGCGACTCGGAAGATGAGGTCAATGCCGTATTCTCTGCTCGGCCATCGATACAAGCCTTCGCTGATGAAGATCAAAGTTTGTAAATCGCCATAGTTCCGCGAGAGCATTACAAAGAGCTCGACGCACTTGATACTTATGGTGTGCAGGAACTGTAGACATTCTACGTCCCTCCCAGGCGAAGAGATGAAAAGGAGATCCTCTTTTATCGATCCGTGGAAACCAGAGTGGAGAAAGAAGTCTGGCATGGTGCCGACTCGACACTTTACCGACTTCAGCCCATCCGTCTGCCCAAATACTACACAGAAGGATTGAAGAGGCTGTTGAGGCGCCAAGGCGTACCCTTCAAAAAGACTGCCCGACAAGCCCAGTTCTATAACAGGATCTGGAACACCCCCGGAACTCAACGAAAGTTGCCCAACGGGAGAATGGAAACGATTGGGCTTGGATATGTTCAATCCAAGAAACGGGAGAGATTCCGCGGCTGCTACGTCATACACTACTTCGATGAAGAAGGAGATGTTCTGTAGAAAGATGCTAACCCTGAACCAAAACGAGCTCCCGTCGTGAAAATTCCAAGCCCGTCGTTCGAAGAACAAATGGACAAGCTTATAAGGGAAGCGGGTCAAAAGGTTCGAGATGACCATAATAACGAAATGGCCATCTATGAGAAAGCCAGAACGCAGCGCCTCCTTCAACAGGCTGCAGAAAGTGACGATGCCCTTCGTCGCCAGCCCGTCATACAAAAGACCCGACGCAGAGGCAGAAATAAACCCAAGAACGGAAAAATCGTTCGACAGCGACAAAGCGGGACCAAGAAGCCATGCGATCAAGAATCGAGCAACCAGGATTCGTCTCTTATAAAGAAGATGGGTCGAGTGTATTCTTTTTCCCAAGACAAGACAAAGAAGATACTTGATCTTGTCATAAAACATCATATGATTACCCTCCCGGAGTCCAAGCACCCCGAGCAAGCAGGCGAGGTCTCTCACCCGGATTATTGCTCCTATCACCGAGCGATAAGACATCCTCTCGAAGACTGATTCATATTCAAAGACTGAGTAGAAGGCCAGTATCAGGAAGGCAGGTTTGCTCTATCCAGCAGTTGGAGGGTAACCCCGCCACAGAAGCATAGACCGAACGCCATGAGAGTAGAGCCGGATCAACATCGGTCTTGGAAGCGATCTCACACCTGTCACGTGATAACGATGTCAGGAGAAGGAATATGCGAAGATACGGATGATCTCCCCTGGTGCTTCGAAAACAATGATGACGAGGTGATCCCTGAGTTTCCACCGGCGCCAAAAGAGCTGGAAGATGGGATACATACTACTGCAGATAACCTCAGAAAAATCGACTTGGGAACGGCAAGCGAACTACGGCCGACGTTCGTTAGTGAAAAAGTGGCTACGCTCAAAGACGTGCTCATGCAGTATAAAGATTGCTTCGCATGGAACTATTCCGAGATGCCAGGACTAGATCCAGATATTGCTGTGCACAAATTGGCAATATCTCCAGACGTCAAACCAATCAAAGAAGCACCGAGAAGAATGCGGCTCGAGCTTGAGATGAGCATCAACGCTGAGGTCAAGAACCTAATCGACTCCGGCTTCATCCAAGAGGTTCAGTACCTTGACTGGATCGCCAATATCGTCCCAGTGATGAAGAAAAATGGGACGGTGCGCATATGCATAGATTTTCGGGATCTCAACAAAGCTTGCCCGAAAGATGACTTTCCAGTACCGGTCACTGAGCTGATGATAGATAATACGTCCATTCACGAAATATTCTCCTTCATGGACGGCTCATAAGGATACAATCAGATAAAGATGCATCCCTAGAACCAGAAGTATACTGCTTTCCGGACTTCTTTAGGCATATTCTTCTACAAGATGATGCCCTTCGGTCTAAAGAATGCCGGTGCCACCTATTAGAGGGCCATGACGAAGATTTTCGATAACCTCATATATGAAATCTTCGAATGCTATATCGATGACCTCGTAGTTAAAAGCAAATCATACGAGGAACATTTAGAGCATCTGAAGATCGTGTTTCAGCGCCTTCGGAAATACAACTTGAAGATGAACCCTCTCAAATGCGCATTCGGAGTTTCCTCGGTCAAGTTTTTAGGATTCGTCGTCCGACACCTAGGCATCGAGATAGACCAGTTGAAGATCAAGGCGATCATGGAAATGCCTCCGCCAAGAACTCTTAAACAGCTGCGGTCTCTCCAAGGGAAGCTCGCGTATATCCGGCGATTTAAAGCCAATCTCTCCGGCAAGTGCTGTCCTTACAATCACCTAATGAAGAACGGAACCCCGTTCGTTTGGGATCGTAAATGCCAAAGCGCACTGGACTAAATCAAGCAATACTTGCAGAATCCGCCAGTGCTGACCGCTCCGGTCAAGGGAAAGCCTCTCATCCTGTATACAACCACCCTTGAGGGTTCTCTAGGCGCATTATGGGCACAAGAAAATGACCAAAGGGAGGAAAGAGCCCTCTACTATTTGAGTCGAGTTCTCCTGGGGGAAGAAAGTAACTACCCCCCCATCGAAAAACACTGCCTGGTTTTGATCTTCGTGATAACAAAGCTCAGACATTATGCGTTGGCACATGAGGTCCATCTTATATCAAAGGTGGATTCTCTCAAATATTTAATGTCAAAGGCTATATTAACGGGACGGCTCGCTAAATGGGCCCTATTCTTGATGGAGTTCTCGATAACTTATCGTCCTCTCAAGGCAGTGAAAGGCCAGGCCATCGCTAACTTCCTCGTTGAGCATCCGATACCTACCGACTCTCTCTTGAACTGCGAATTGCTATACGAGCATGCGTTTGACACGATCGACGGTGAGAGAAGAGAGTGATACCCGATGGGAACTCTACTTTGATGGGGCATCTTCCATGAAGAAGCACAAACAAAGTACCCCCATAATCAAATCAGGGGTATGCCTCATTTTTGTGACTCCACAAGGAGGGATAATGCGCTTTGCCTTCTCCTTAACAGAGCTAAGGACGAATAATGAAGCCGAATACGAAGCTTTGATAGCAGGTCTTGAGATCGCTGTCGACATGGGAATTGAAAACCTACTCGTATACGGAGACTCCCAGCTGGTCGTTAGTCAAGTAAACGGTGACTATCAGACGTGCAAACCGGAGTTGGTGAAGTACGGAGAGAGAGTGCAGCAACTGCTGACTCGAATTCCTTCCTACACCCTGGAAAGCATACCGCGTGCGGAAAATAGTAAAGCGGATGTATTGGCCAAGCTTGCTAAAGAACTGGCCACGAAAACCACGATGACGTGAGGATCGTTGTGCAAAGCCGTTAGGTTCTCGCACCGGCAGAAATATCTCCGGAATCTTCCGAAGAAAAGGGAATGACCGAGCAAGCGACCCTACAAATAAAAGACCAGGAAAAGGCTAAGGATTGGAGAGAAGTCTTTATAGATTACTTCAAATCCCGTCGAACGCCTGAAGATGCGTTCTCAAGGCATCAGCTCATGAAACGAGCTCTATCTTTTGCCTTCATCAATGATACTCCGTATAAGAGATCATTTGATTCTCTGTGCCTAAGATGCCTGGGACCTGAAAAGGCCAGGAGAGTCTCCTATGAAACTCAAGACGGACTTTGCGGTTCTCACCAAGCCGGCCCGAAGATGAAACTAAATATCAAAAGGATGGGCTACTATTGGCCCACAATGATCCAAGACTGCCTCGAATACGCGAAGCAGTGCCACTCGTGCCAGATTCACGGGGACTTTATCCACCAGCATCCAAATCCGCTACATCCAATGGTGGCTAGCTGGCCATTCGAAATGTGGGGAACTGACATAATCGGACCTATTGAACCGGTATCGTCTAGACGACATCGGTTCATACTGGCGACAACCGATTACTTCTCTAAGTAGGAAGAAGCAGTACCACTAAGAGAAGTGAAGATGGAGAATATCCTCCATTTCTTCAAAACACACGTCATTTATCGGTTCGGCACTCCGCGACGGATTATCTCCAATAACGGGCCATCCTATAGAAGCCATAAGATCAGTCGCTTCGTACAACAGCATAACATAGACTGGAGATACTCTTCGGTATATAATCCCTGAGCTAACGGTCTAGCTGAAGCTTTCAACAAGACCTTGACGAAGATCGTGAAAAAGACGGTATCTCGAAATAAGAGGGACTGGCATGAGAGACTGCATGAAGCTCTGTGGGCGTATTGAATTACGTTCAAAACAGCCACGAACACAACACCGTATGCATTGGTATTTGGCACAGAAAAGGTAACTCCCCTTGAGATAAAGTTACCCTCTCTACGAGTGGCCGTTTACTACGAGCTAACGGGCGAAGAGAATGCTCATCTCCGGCTTGAGGAGCTCGACGCCCTTGATGAAACCCTGCTCATGGCGCAGCAAAACCTGGAGGCTTATAAAGCGAAGATGACGCGCTCATATGAAAGATTGACTAGGCCGAGAACATTCCGCCAAGGCGAACTCGTGCTAGTGGTCAAAAGACCTATGATCCCTAATCGTGTCAAGCGGGGGAAATTCGAGCCGAACTATGAGGGCCCATATATCATAGACAAAGTTTACCAGGGTGGAGCCTATCTACTCATAGAAATGCATGGCGAAAGATCTTTCAGGCCAATAAATGGTCGCTTCCTAAAAAAACACTACGCCTGAAGAGTCTCGGCCTAGGTCAACGATAGATGACGGCGCCTATGTCCGCTCGCTAACTTCCTAAGCCCAAACTCTATAAGTAGTAATTGGCTACGAGCCGAAATGTCCTAAAACTAACAACGGACCAAAATGTCCTAAAACTAACAACGGATCGAAACGTCCTTAAACTAATGATGAACCACTATGTCCTAAAATGGTTGTTGATCGAAACGTCGATAAACTACTACAAACCACGGCATCCCAAGGCTGACAAAAAAAATTAAAAAAATAAAAAAAGAAAACGGTATGTCCATAAGCAGAATGGGCACGGATGAAAACCCGAAAGAGCTCTGTGAGTAAAAACAGCAGGGCTACCGGCGAGTTTTGTGAAAACCCGAAAGGGCGCAATCTCGTTAAAAGACACTTGCAAGGTCCTCTCGACCCTGTAGGGAGAAACCACCTGCGTGAGATCTTTATGACTCACAAGGGAGAAACACACTTAGGAATCCCCACGATTCCTAAGGAGAAGTTACACTTACGAAATCCTCACGACTCGTAAGGAGAATTCCCCTTTGAGACCCTCACGGCTCATAGGATTCAAAAGCCTTAAGTTACAGGGATCTGAACCTGTTTTTAAGCCATCACAAATATCCAATGTTGCCCTACAGGTGTTTCAATATTGACCCTTGTATACAATCCACGGGCAAGAATAAACATTTTCCTAACAAAGTCCAGGGACTGGGGATATGCTCATATGGCAAAAGACACTTGTAAGTCCTCTCGACTTATAAGAAGAAAATACTCTTGTAAAATCCTTGCGACTTATAAGAGACCATACACTTAAGACTCCTCACGATTCTTAAGGAGAAAACGCATCTACGAGATCCTCACGACTTGTAGGGATAAATACCTTCATGAGACCCTTACAGCTTATGAAGTTAAAAGTCTTAGTCAACAGGATCTTAACCCTGTTTGCTAAGCCACCTTTGTTCGATATCGACAGAGGCAAATGATGATCCGCTCCTGGCAATATCCCATTTGTAGCGATACTGATGCCTAAATCGGTATCAAATCCCAAACTCGCGGTGAAAAGTCAGCGAGCCACAAAGTGCATATGAAATAGCCGAAATGATGGGGCAACTTACAACAAAATCAGCAAGTAAAAATATATGCATACAAAATAGCCGAAATGGGTCGGCAACTCGTAATAAAAAGCACCGAGTAAATAAAATAAATAGCCGAAATGATTGGGCACTGCGAAAGATAGCCGAAATGATTGGGCAATCGCGACTTTCACGATATAAAAGCTGAAATGATAGAGCATCGCGGAAAGAAAAATATATAAAATGAAACTTTTTGCCCTACAGGTGAGATCACATTGATCCCTGTATACAATCCAGGGGCACAAACAAAAAGGGAACCATACCTTCCTACCAGGCTCCATCAGAAAAAGAAGCCAAATCTTGACGGTTCACAGACAGCCAGGAGATCATCTCAACATTCGTCTCATTAGAAAAGACGCAACATCAGCAAATTGGAACTGCGGCAATTTCCAGTTCCATGACTCGGCGGTGCACAGACAACCGAGAGTCAACCCCCGACTCCGTGAAATGCGGATAAAATCAACCCCTCCTGGTCCTGTGGAACACGGCTAATGTCAATCCTGACCCCGTGGGAAGCATCCAGTGCAAATCCTGGTCCTGTGGAACATGGCTAATGTCAATCCTGACCTCATGGGAAGCGTCCAGAGCAAATCCTGGTCCTGTGGAACACGGCTAATGTCAATCCTGACCCCATGGGAAGCGTCCAGAGCGGATCCTGGTCTTGTAGAACACGGCTAATGTCAATTCTGACCCCGTGGGAAGCGTCCAGAGTAAGTCCTGGTCCTGTGGAACACGGCTAAAGTCAATCCTGACCCTGTGGGAAGCATCCAAAGCGGATCCTGGTCTTGTGGAACACGGCTAATGTCAATCCTGACCCCGTGGAAAGCGTCCAGAGTAAATCCTGGTCCTGTGGAACACAATTAATGCCAATCCTGACCCCGTGGGAAGCATCCAGAGCGGATCCTGGTCCTGTGTAACACGGCTAATGTCAATCCTGACCCCGTGGGAAGCGTCCAGAGCGGATCTTGGTCTAGTGGAACACGGCTAATATCAATCCTGACCCCTTGGGAATCGTCCAGAGCGGATCCTGGTCCGGTGGAACACGGCTAATGTCAATTCTGATCCCGTGGGAAGCATCCAGAGTGGATCCTGGTCCTGTGGAACACGGCTAATGTCAATCCTGACCCCGTGGGAAGCATCCAGAGCGGATTCTGGTCCCGTGGAACATGGCTAATGTCAATCCTGACCCCGTGGGAAGCATCCAGAGCAAATCCTTGTCCTGTGGAACACGGCTAATGTCAATCCTAACCCCGTGGGAAGTATCCAGAGCCAATCCTGGTCTAGTGGAATACAGCTAATGTCAATCCTGACCCCGTGGGAAGCGTCCAGAGCAGATCCTGGTCCTGTGGAACATGGCTAATGTCAATCCTGACCCCGTGGGAAGCATCCAGAGCAAATCCTGGTCCCGTGGAACACGGCTAATGTCAATCCTGACCCCGTAGGAAACGCCCAGAGTAACCCCCCACTCCGTGAAATGCGGATAATGTCAACCTCATCAATCACTTACGGGTCCTCTCGACTCGTAAGAAAGAAAACTCTCTTGTGAGATCCTTATGGCTCTCAAGAGAAAACACACTTAGGAATCCTCATGATTCCTAAGGAGAAAATACACCTACGAGATCCTCTCGACTCGCAGGGAAGAAAAGTCTTTATGAGACCCTCACGGCTCATAAAGTTGAAAAGTCTTAGGCAGCAGACTTGAACCTACTTCCTAAAGCCATCTCTACCCTAAAAAGAGGCTAAGATAAAATGTTCTTTATTATCTACAGGCCACACTTGTTACAATCACACGGCAATGACATAGCAAAGAGAAGAAAGCAACAGTAGAACAAAAAGGTGTATCTTTTACTCATGAATTCGATGGAGTACAAGTTACATCATATGAAAGGATAAAAAATGGATACATTTTATCTAAAAATTACAAATGTTGAATTGATACAAAAACAACTATTAGGAGGGAGGCGTTTTCAATAAACCAGTCAGTTGCTCGCGCACTCCCTTCAGCCCCTTTTCACGGTCAGCTGCCGCGGCCAACTCCGCTTCAACCTGAGCCCGTTGCTGCAAATAAGATGAAAGTTGCTCATCAATGACCCGCTGAGCTACCCCACGGCTCTGCGCATCTCTCTCGATGAGGTCGAGCTTCTGCCTCAGCGTTAGCCCGTCAGAAATACATCGTAGAAGGCTCTCAAAGATAGCTTTCAACTGTACAGCATTTGCATCAACCTGAGCATGCAGTCGGGCAGATTCGCTTGAAGTCTTCTCACACTCCTTACGCTTTAAGGCCGCTTCTTGTTCAAGATGGCAGAAGTAGGGAGTGTTCTGCTCGACCCACGCAGCCCGTTGGGAGTTCACAGCCAGGACCTCGGGAGCAGTACGTCCGAGCTCAAGCTCATGTAGGTAGGCCTTAATTTTCCTGCAGTGATTTACCCAAGAATCAACGATGCCCTCGCTATGGAAGTTCACAAGCGTCGCTAGCATTGGATTAATCTTGGCAGCAAAATCTGCAGCGAATATAGGGGACTCCGTGTCAAACTCCTCGATGTAATCGCTCAACATACACAGACTGGTCACAGCGCCTTTTGAAGATGGGCGTCTGGAAAAGAGGCCTGCTGGCATTATGATTCGAGACTCGAACGGCGCTGAAGTCGGTGTCACCGCTGCAAAACAAATCATAGTCAAATGACGGTTCAAGAAATAGAGAAGGTACATAAACAATGGAGTTTACTATACCGGCTGCGGCAGGTGGCAAGGCCGGGAGCACCGGTGGCGCAACTATTCTTTCATCTCCTCTTTCAATATATAGTGCTGCAGTCAAAACAAAGAAGAATTAGCAATGACTTGGCTTCCCGTAAAAGAAAAGAGAAGATATTAGCTAGAGACTGTACTCACCAACACCACTAGATGAAGCAATCTCCGACAGGAAAGAGAAATGTGGGTGCAGCACCTGATACGGATAATCAAAAAGGACTCCTGCAAGGGTGTAATAATGCAATGTCAGTACATAAAGTATATTGTCTACAACGAAACCGATAAGTCACAAATCCGTACCTTCCAGCATTTGGAAGGACACGAGAGAAGGCAAAGGATCGGCAACCGTCAAAGCAGCAACTGGTGGTACTTCCTTAGATGGCGCAACCTCAACGCTCACCACACCTGCATTGGAAATGAGAGAAATACTGTCAGAAGAGATTGAAAGGGATTGCAGAATGAAAAGGAAAGCGATGACCCAAAATCTACCTGGTGAGTCGCCGGTCGAAACCGCGACAAAGGCGTCACTGGGTGCAGCGACTGCTTCACCCTCCTCCATAGGAATGGTTTCGCCGCCTATAGTTTCATCCCCCGACTCCATGAGAGCTATCGTGATACTCCCAGTGCCCGGCAATGGAAAGGAACTGCAAGGGGAAAGAGTGGCAATTGGGGAAGTTCCAGACTCTTGAGAAAAAGTGGCCACTTCAGGCTCAGTGGTTGCCGCCGTCTCACCTACCACTTCCTCATCAGGACATGGCCCTGCAGAATATAACGTGTGAGAATCTGAGGATCAAACTTTAATAAAAAAACTAAATTTACGTTACCTAGAGATGGCCTTTCAGCTGCCTCCCGAGCCGCGCGTATCTCCTATCTATGAGCGATAGACAGGGCAACCGGAGCACCCTCTGAAGAAGCAGGGACAGGAGAAGTCGTGCTCAAGCCTGCACCTACGGCCAAGGCGGCGTTACGTTCTCTTGCCGCACGCCTCCCGCGCTTCCTTTCCGCCTGGGCCGTGAGAGTGATCTTCTTAGGACCTCCGTCAATGAGATGTCATCATCCATGCCAGGGGTTACCTCTGGAGCCGTTGTGGAGTCCGTCATCGGTTGCTTAAGTAAAGACTCTTTTGGCAATGCTGAGGAGGCCGGGACTTCGATAGCTGGCCCTGGAAGCATCTCCGCATCACCCTGCGGGATTGGCACTATACTGGGGATGACATGAGTCGAGGTCGTCCCTGCGATAAGATGAAAAAGGGGTCAGATTACCCATAAGAAAAGGGAATGAAGGCACAATGAGCCGAAATATCCCAAGGCCCAACGAAGCACGAAGCCTCTCTTCCTCTTCAAAAGTCTTGAGGGAAGCCGCGAGAGCCTCTTCAGTGGAAATGCCTGTTAAAGAAGGAGTGTCAGTCAAAATATGATATCAAAAACATAACAGCAAAAAGATACGGTTGAATTTTACTTGATTGTCCGAGGATGACCAGTCCTGCTTTGTGGCTTGCTAATCGCTCAGAAGCTGCAATAGCAGCCTCGAGGTCGGTATCATCCGGCGCCATAAATAGACCTTCGTTGGTCCCATATTCGTTCAGGCCCTCGCTATAAGGAGCATGAGGCTCCTGGCCGAGTACAACGTCTGCAGAAAGAATCGACTTCTTCTTTTTCTTCTTCTGCGAGCGAGTACCGGTCGCTGCTAGCACAAGCTTACACTTGGTAGGCACCTTGGGACGACGAGTCCCGATATCTGAACCCACGCCAGACTCGGGAGACGCTACAGTCACCACTTCCACTGGAGCACGGGGTATCGGTAGCCCAGGCCTATCACGCGGGACCACGACCGCAGCAACCTCTCTCAAAGGAAGATGAACGATGGTCCGCTGCTTTATGGGAACGGACGGATTACCAGCATGGGCTACACCCTTGCGATCAAGCAATAGTCGCTTCTCCTCCTCGATAACAGCGCCCATCGTGTGTTGATACCACGACACGTATACGTTTAGGGCCTTCGAAACACAACTTGGCTCACTAATGAAGAAATTGGACCCTGTGTTTAGGCGCATGAAATGGTGCAAAGCGCCCCGGATACCCTCTTCAGTATAAACCGGTTCTACCAAGAATGCCTCGAGCGGGACGCCCTGATTATAACTTGATTGCTGGGCAAAACGGTGGGGGTTATATCTCATAAACAAAGCCGAGTCGTTTTGCCTGAACACCAAATATCCCAGCCTGATCGAGTACAAATGGAGAATCTCCCGAGCTTTCAAGGTAGAAGCTCCATCCTTAAATGTGTCCCGCAACGGCTGCATCGTCTTAGCGGATTCCTTACCGATGGTCATAACCTTATCAACAAAGGTCATGCCATCCCCGACGGTACGTGGGCGAAGAATTACACCCCGAGCCTCTCGCTGACTTGGCTCCACAATGGAAGCATTGACCAGCCGCATGATCCGTGGAAAATTGCAAGTTTCATAGAAATGAGGCCGCTTGTGCATTCCAAAAGCACCGAGCACATGCAACTCGAGCCATGAGGTAAAATAATGCATCGGGAAGTTCACAGGCTGCACCCCCGGCTGAGTAGTGTTGGCCGCCAAACTAAGGCCGTGATACAAATGAGCCAGCCCGGCAATTTCAATAGCAACCTGCCTCCCTTCAACCATCCGATGAGCTGGGTAGAAGACAGACGACCTCATGTAGCGAGGGTAAATGGAAAGCACGAACCAGCTTAACCACAAACCATGGAACCCTAGAAAGAACGCTTCCTCATCGATGCCCGGGGCGACAATTTCTGAAAAGGGGACGATCTCGACGTTTGGAAGAAAGAAACTCTTTTGAACGGCTTCCAATATTGGCCGGCGATCCAAGCCAAAGCCGAAAGAATCATCAAGTTTAGCAAACTTTTCACCTTATTGCGATAAAGTTTCTGGGCGGAGAAAGAGGGCGATGAAGTCCGCAAAGCTAACCCCATGGCTTCCAGATTCAAGAAATAGGGCCTCGTAAATGTTTAGCACCTTGATCAAGCTGGGGAATTGGTGTTGAATGGCATTCTCTGGGTTTAGACCCGTCATCACCAATCGGGTAGCGAAAATATACTCATCAGGGGGCAAGATCTCTTCATAATGCTCCCCTCTGACAGGCAAGCCGGAGATATCCACAAACTCTTCCAAAGAGATGGAAACTTCTCGATCTAGCATAAGAAAGGTATGAGTTGGAACGTTCCACTGTTCCGAAATGGCTTTGACCCACCAGGATAGAGGTGAGGAATATTGAAACGGGGAAGCATAGATCGCGGGGTAAAACCCGAGCTTCAGCAGCTCTGACTTCTTCGCCGATAAGATGTATCGGGCCCACTGCAGATATCCAGCTGAGTGACGGAGAGTCAGGCCTATGTTGTATGGTTGTCCCTAAGGGCACGACTCGCCCTAGCATATACGCCATCCTAGAATGTCCAAAGCCATCGGTGGTTGTACAGGTATTGCAGTCATAGAGGGCTGAAGACAACCCTCTGAAGTCCAATTAACCACCTCCACGGTATAGTTCACCGGGGGTACGTCAGCATAATGAATCGCCGAGATGGCCTCTGAAGGTGTTGCGCAAGAGAAGCTGCGCCGACCCATGATGATCTGGTTATACCATGTTCCCCACAAATGAAGATTCTTGTGTTTCGGGTCATGGTCTTTGATCAGCGCAAGAACCCCTCGGTCTATGGGCGCTTCGGGGAATCCGCCTTCCGAACGGACGAACGGGAAGGAAGTGTCAAAAGACATAATACCTGCGCGGAAAAGAACAAATTTTCAGCCACCAATACTACGGTTTAAGTTCTGTCGCTAGGTACTTTAAATCTGTACCACACTGCAATGCAGTAAAAAGGGACCAAAGGGGACCCACATAATCCAGATGACATTGCATCATTAATAAAACAGCCTCATCATTTGATGATACTATCTTAAAATGAGGAAATCCTCAATTGATTCTCATTTAATGAGAATTCCTCAGGCCAGGGAGTAAATCTCCCCTTGAGAGCAGTGCTCTATGGCAGAGTGACATTTGTCAGCTCTGGGAATAGGAAAATTCCTCAAAGGAAATTCTGAAGAGCCTTACTCTGTAAAATGAAGGAATAACCATCAGAAAAATTTAAAATAAATTTTTTAATGAATTAAAATTCTGAGATCTTCAAGATCTATGAACAAACTCTAAGAGTTCTTCAAGAGCAAAGCTCTGTTAATGGGTTAAGGAACCCTAAGAAAGATCTCTTTAGATCTATGGGTTCAAGAGAGCAAAGCTCTGTCAACAAAACCCTAAAAAAGGTTTTCTTTAGATCGAAGATCTATGAAGAGCAAAGCTTTGTTAATGGGTGAAACCCTAGATTATTAAATGATCTACTCAAAGATTTAATCTTTAACTAAGATTTTAACAGAGTTCTGTCCTTAAGAAAGTTCTTAAACCAAAGAGCTATGCTCTGCAAGAGAATAAAAATTCTCAAAAGGAAGAAGATGAACAGAAATCATATCAAGGGCCAAGGGTCCTATTTATAGGCACTGAGATGCCGTTTCAACTTCTGAGTTGATCTAAGGGCGCAGATGCTGCCACCGCTGCACTCATGTGTAGGCCCCATGAGTGCAACGGTGGGGGGGCATTTGTTTCCCCCAATCAGAGCAAAACTCTGTTAAAAATTCAAATTTTGAAATGAAGCAACGCTTCAGAAGCAGCGCCAAGTGCGCTGCGCCCTAAGCAGGGAATCACGTGCAAAGCACGTATGCGCTAGCGCTAAGTGCGTTGCGCTCTAAGCAGCGCACCACGTGCAAAGCACGGGTGCGCTAGCGCTGGAAGTAAAAGCTCCTCACCATCAGATCAGAGATCTAATAAAGATGATAAATCATCAATTAATCAGAATTAAATTTTGTTAAGGAAAGATTCTTCAAAATCATTCCAAACAAAAAGATTGTGCATTGTAAATCAGAGCACCGTTGGATCAATGATCCAAAAATGATTAAAAATCACCAAAATACAGAATAAATCCTGTATGGAAAAGATTTCCCAATCTTGTTAAAAACAAAAAAATTGCCTTCTGTAAATCAGAAGCCCCTGGATCAAAGATCCAACGGTGGGGAAATTTCCAAATCAATTGGAGAAAAGATCTCCTTAACTGATTGAACAAATTAGCATGCCCTATATAAAGGCCCCCACACTTCAAGTCTCAAGATATAGAGAAACATACAGAGGACCCCCCCCAAAAAAAACTTTAAGAAATCTCAGAAAGAAGAGCCAAGCTCTCGGTAAAAGAAAAAGATTTTCTTCAAGGTAAAAATAAACAGAGAGATGAAATCATCTCATATTAAAAGGAAGAATTCACTTCTTTCTTTAAGATCATAGATCTACAAGACAAAGATCTTTCACAAAGAGAACAAATGATCTCATCATAAAATAAAAAGAAGAACATAATTCTTCTCACAAATCACAGATCTAGAAGTCTAAGGTTTTTTATACAAAGAGATCATGAACATCACATTATAAAAAAGGGGGGGGAGAATAATTCAATTCTCTTAAGGATCACAGATCCATAAAGGCAAAGCCTTTCATCAATATAAGAGATTGAAGCATCTCCTATAAAGTAAGAACTTTTGTTCTTAGAATCTTAAGACAAAGCCTCTTATAAATGAGAATATATTTCTCGGATCATAAAGTTGATCAGTTAGCGCTTTGTGCTCATAAAATAGCGCTTTGCGCTCTTGGATTAGCGCACAGCGCTAAGATCACCACGTGCTCCTCACGTGCGCGTCACTGAACAAATAGCGCTTTACGCTCACAAATTAGCGCCTAAGCGCTCAAGACTAGCGCCCAGCGTCTAGCGCACCACGTGCTCCTCACGTGTGCGCTACTTAGCAGAAGCGCCTCAGCGTTCAAGACTAGCGCAAAGCGCTGCAGAGCCTTAGCGCTCCAAATATAGCGCACTACGCTCATAAACTGGCGCACAGCGCCAAGCGCGCCACGTGTTCCTCACATGGGCACTACTCAGCAGAAGCGCAATGCGCTCATAAACTAGCGCTCTGCGCTCTTTGACTGGCGCCAAGCGCGCCACGTGCTCCTTACTTTTGCGCTAAAAGAACATAAATTGTTCTACAAATAAAGCCCTAGAGTTATGATGAATGCTCAGCATTCAATAAAAGACAAAAATTGTCAGAAGCTCAAGTCAATGTTTAGCATTGTCAAATGTTTAACATTTTTAAGTGAATGGACAGAGGCAAAATGGCTATAAACCCCTCATTCAGATTAATTGAGCCGATATGCTCATAAATCTTTTAACAGATCTTAGTCCCAAATGGGACTACAGATCTCTCAACCAAAATTGGTTCAAGGGTACATCTCTTTACTCCTCTGATATTTGTCGTTGTAATCCTTCAACGTTTTCAGAGAGGTGACGAGTCCCGACAACCATACATTCCATAGACTATGACGTCTTTAAACTGGACTGTGGGGTTCTTAAACTCATGGACTATGATGTCCTTAACCTTGGACTGTGGGGTCCTTAAACCCATGGACTATGATGTTCTTAACCTTGGACCGTAATGTCCTTAAACTAATCGACCGCAATGTCCCTAAACTAAACAATAGAGCCCAAATGTTCTTTTGTTGGATTTAAACGATCCCGTTAAGTTGATCTTAGTCTAAAATTAGACTAATGTATCCTTAACAAACGTTTAAGTTGATCTTAGTCTCAAATGAATGTAACGTATCCTTAAACCCAACCCCAAACCTAAATCTAAGAAGATACGGATTTGGACTAATCCACGCCCTACGGGCGACAATATAAATTAGTCTCCGTATACAATCCACGGGCAACCAAAAACAAAACAAACACCCACGACACGAAGTGATCGTCTGGAGAAGGAGAAAGTGGTTACTGCGATGCGGTACCGTAATTAACTGCAGGGGCTTGCGCCTGCAGGTAAGAGCGTCCCCACAATCAAAAACCCCTCAAATGAGGGGGGATCTGACGAAGTCTGCTATATCGACCGCGTCCGTTTAAACCTTCGATATATGGTGTCATAAATCAACTTGGCATCTTCGGAAAGGTGGACGGATAGCACCAAATAGTATCTGCCCCTAAATTCAGGCAAGACGGACCTACGCGGTCGTGTCTCTGTGTTCGACAGAGAGCAATAAGGAAGGTATTCATGTATACGAGAGGAGTCTAGCTTACCCCGTGGACTATGGTAACATGTAGTACAAGGCCTCATCATAACCCTCGGGACAACGGCACGTGAATTGATGTAGGTGTCTTTTAAAGTGACCTCTCGTGCCACGATATACGTTCCGTACCAATCTACCCCTTTATCCCCACGTAATGTATTGTATAGATTATATTTACAGGTCTTGGCCGAAACCATGGATATAAAATGTTCAGGTTCATGTTGAGTTCATGTCAAGTTATAACCATGGTTCGGTCAAGTCGAGTCAAGTTTGAGTTTGATGTTTGAATTCGATTATTCATGTTCATGATCAAGTATTCAAGTTCGTGTTTGATTTTGGATTCAGGTTTGAGTTTGGACTCAGATTGAGTCAGACACTTGTAAACTGATTTAACTCATGAATTCTTAGGTTCGGGAGAAATAGGCAACTGCTGCACATGGACGACAAGATTTGTGTCTTTTTCCAAGACAATTGTTATTGATAACTCCGTTAAGTTGTTTAACCTGAATAGACAAGCACTCACTTTCTCCGGCTCCATGGGGCTCAAAAGAATTGACCCGCTTAAACCTATATTTACTAAAGTCCTTAAAATATTGTTTTGTATATCTCGAGGGGGTTTTATGAAAATATTTTAAAATTGATTAAAAATAAACCTCGAGAGTGATTTATAACATTTAAAGTTTTCTTGAGCATGTGTTTTAATTATAGGGTTATTTTAATGATAGATACTTAGCTTTAAAAAGTTTATGGTATTTTATTGAAAATTAGCCTTTTTGGTAACTTGATGGTATTTTATTAACATTTTTTTAAACTTTCATTTTTAGAAAAAAATAGTTTCATAATATAGTGAAAATATGGATTTATAATTTTTTTATATAATTTTCAAAAATTAGTTTTGTTTAGAAAGGTCGCATTTTCTTAAAAGACCGTATTTTATTTCCTTTCGAGATCGAATACTTCATGATGAGTTCTGTATTTCGCTTAACTATCCTAAGGATGTGCGATAATCAGCACCATCTATTAGCGAGTCCCCTAATGAGGGATTTAAAGGCGTATTTGCTAAGGATTTTTAAAATACCGTTTTAAAAGAAACCCGGTCTTTAAAAGATATGGTATTTTATTGTAAAGGTTATTCTTTGAACCAACTGTTAATAGTGTATATGCCCTATAGGCCATTATTGTACATGAGATGTATATTATAGTGGATGCTTGGATATATATAGAGAGGAATTTCTTGCTCGACATGATATTATGCTATTTGGTTGCACTTTGTCTTAACATGTTGACTTTTATTGTAATACTGTCATGCTCACACATGTTGATAAAGCATTTAGGATTTGTACTTGACTACCAGGACTGAGATGGAGATCATACTAGTGGGGACAAGGTAGTCCACAAGTACATCTATAATTGTTCTTAGTAGAGGGTGTATCGAGACAGGGCATCGATATTCCAGAGTAGACTAGCATATACGCTTCTTGACCCATATGATGTGAGATGGATGATCCCACTTCAATTGGTGTTTGACATCAAAGATGGTATATGGGTGCTCAGTGGAGACTGGGTACACTGAACGGGCTCACCGAAAACTCCTAGTTGGTATTATATCTATCGTCAGATAGCAGTTCTCTGGTGACACTGGTACAGGTTAGTCTGTAGACCCGAGATCGTCATAGAGTCTTGTGTGATTCCCACCGTGCTTTGATTTCTATCTTACCACGTTCAAGAGAACGTGCAAAATGGTGGCTTTTGGGTACAGTCCCGAATCACATGGAGGCAATGAGCGATAGGAGGGGATACATCTCTCCCGGTATAGGGGTTCATGTTGCGTTGTGCTCGATTGGCCATAACAAGAAGTCCCTGGCCAGGGCTGATTCGGAGATCTACTGGTAAGTGTTATCAGTAGTTTCTCGACCCGTTATGAGCCTCACATCGGCGCGACTTATCGGTTACTGGGGTCTGACGTTTACCACCCCAAGACTAGATATGCGACATATCAGACGAAAACACCAGACTGCACGGTAGTGTTACTGACAGGTTTTACAGGAGCTAAAGCGGGCTTGCTTGTTGATCTTCTGATCGCTCAATACCCAGGTAGCCGTTACGTCCAGCTATTACCGCTGACGGCTTGTGGGTGCTTGATTGATCACCACCTACTGTCGGCATATTGATGAGTCTTTAGAGTCCTATACAGAGATTTACTGGCTCTGGCAAAACGAAGTAGGAGCGTATACGTGATATGTGCGGGACCGAGATTAGTACGAGTATGTGATACCATATTATATTCTAGCGATATAGGTATCGGTCGGTTATATGTGATATAGTCGAGTTATCGATTCAAGTGTTGATTCGATAACATGATACATATGATATTAGTCGGTTATATGTGATATAGCCGGATTATTAAATCAAGTGTTGGTTTGACAATTTAACGTATAATTGTATATTTGATATACTAGATTACATTAACTAATATTAGCTCACTTAAATATTTCTTTTTCTCACTTGTGTGCATATAGTATATATGTGATATATATTAATTTACATTTTTGTGTCATGCTTGATGATACACACTACATTGGTGTATGAGACTTACACCATGCTTATGATAATTGTGAGGAATATTTATTTTAAGTAAATCCAAATTAGATGGAAATTAGTCACATGCATGAAGCTTGTGGAAGCTTGTAGATGCATTGACTTAGTCCACTAATTTTGTTTTACCTAAGATATTTATTAACCTAACCATTATCACTTAGCCATGGTTATGTCTCTACATGAGTTAGTATATGATACAGACTCATCCATGGTTTCCATTCACTCTCTCATCTATTATTTCCTTCTTCTTCTTCTTCATAAGCCAAGCTCTCTAAGTTTTTGAGAGGAGAAGAAAAAGAGTGAGAAAATTAATTCTAAAGTGAGCAAAAATCCTACTTCATCATCCTCTACTAGATTAACTATTTAGTTTAGGGTGTTAGCTTCACTAATCCCTAATTAGTGAAGTAGTATCTTGGGTTACTGTCTTCTCGATGTAGATCATCTTCGGCCTCGAAGACTTCGTGCAAGCTCGTTCCTTTCACCTTATGGAGCCATTCAAGAGTCCGCAAGATCACTACTTGGAGCGAAGGAAATACTACACGGAGCTATTGAAGTGAAGGATCGGTCTACAAATGTTTTATTCCTAGTTCACTTAGTTGTAAAGTTGTTTACACTTTGTTTCGTCTAAATCTTTAGTTAAGATTCTAGGGTTAGGGTTGTTTAGCATGGAAAATTTTTGAAAATGGTATGGACGATACCTCCCGAAATCTTGCCGCTGTGATAAGCAACCCTATAGTGGTATCAGAACCAAGCTAGAGATTTAGATGATATTTGTAGAATTACGAAACCGAAACAACTCCGAAACACTCAAATCTAAAACCCAGTTTCTGTCAATTTTTAAAGTCGTCGAAATTTTTTTAAGCAACTGCAGAATATTACATGAGATGTAATATGAACACTGAGCAAATACGAACCAATTCCACCGGATTTGACCCGAGCATATGGCTCCAAAAACCGAGTAGGCCGGTCCAAACTGCTCCATTCTGGTTCGTATTTGTCTGGTGTTATGGACTCTGGGTTTTGGTGTTTCAGGTGTTACTTGTTTTTTCTAAATTTGCATGTGCTGTTATCTTTTTGCAAAGGAAATTCGGAGTGTTTCGTAGTGGTAATTCTAACTATATTTCGGGTTATTTAAACGGTGTTAAAAAGTTCAAACAGATATCAAATATCCACTTTAACCCTCGCTGGAAATTTTCCAAGGGTTGGATTTTTCCAAATTAAAGAACATTCAAACATCATGCAAGTGATGCGATGGACCATCTAGAAGAACGAAACCCTAACTCGATTCTATGACCGTAAGAACCGCCGCCAAACCTAAGGTTTACGGTAGTTCCGCGGCGCCATAGGTGAGGTAAGGGTTGACCCTTCTACGGTTGGTCCATTGGTACCGTGTCATGTTCTGAGTATTTTTAAACTGCAATTAAGTGTTGAGATTTTTGGGAAATTTTGGGTGTTTGTTGATTCGATCGGAATATTTAACATCGTCTAGCTATTTGTGGAATGTGATACAATATGTGAAATTCATATAGTTAGGCATGAAATCCGAAGTATGTGATATTTCGGGTTTATGGTGTCTAAAGTGATTGTGAATTCCAAATGTTGTAGTTTGATATTTTCTTTTCTGCGACTGTAACTGTAATATGTGGTGTATCATCATTTTCGTTGCTATATGTCAACGACAATTGTGATATGCATATTTTCTTATGTTGATGACATGTGATGTTATGTGTTGCTGTGATATGTTATATTGGATCGTTGGGTTTTGAATAGCTGGGGTTTTTTATGTGAGATGAGATTTTTTATTTTCATTCATATAAAATTCATTGTATGTAATATTCTTTTATTGGGGCACTTCCGGGTTGAGGATGATGTCACTATTGTTGTATATTATTTACTTTTCCGCATTATGATAGACCCAACGTGGGGGCACAAGTAACCGGGTTCTAGAGTCCAATAGGAGACCATCTCGAGGAGTCGAGTCCGGGTCTCCTAACTCTAGAATTGGTAGGGTTGCTTGCCGCTGTCGTAAGGGTCTAGGGATGTGGGTTTGGCTATTCATTGCGGCCGTGGAATCCGTGTTTTATACTGGCTTAATTTAAAACACGGAATTCCTTGTATATCTAATATTTCATATGTTATCTTCTGCTGTTGATATTCTGTGATGTGATCACTTTATATACGTGAGACGAATGCTTTATTATTATATATATGATATATAATAAACATTGCTTATGTTTTGCACCCACGCTAGTCCCGCCCCGCTATGCCGTTAGTTAAGTAACCTAACGGTGCATAACGGGACACTGTGGCGAATGCGGGTGGCATAAGTGTACGTTGTATTTTCGTTTCTTCTGTGATGCTTAGGAAGCATAAATGTTGGGACTTCATTAATGAGATTAATAAAAGAAAATAAAACCTAAATGATGTTGTGGAATCAAATTTTCAAAAAGGTTAGCTCTAGTTTTTGCTTTGCATAGTGGTATTCCTTTTAGAATATCTAGCACCTTATTCGATAAGGAAAGAGCCGAGATCTCTTCACCAGGAGTGACCTCTTTAGCAAAATCTAGCAGATGCTATAACTCACTCAGTTTTGTTTTTGATTGCTTCTATAGTTCTTGCTTTATATAGTGGTATTTGTGAAATATCCTGCACCTTATTCGATAAGGAAAGACCCGAGATCCCTTCACCGAGAGTGACCTCTTTAGCAAAACTAGTCAAAGCCTAAAAAACACTCCTTTTCAAAATCACTTGTTTCTACAATGATATCATGTTCATTACGCAAAAAGTTTTCTTAAAAACTTGTCGTAGCCCTCCGCCATTTCAGATAAATACTACTTAGTATTCGTGCTACGTTTGTTGGCCACCGTCAAGGCGTAGTGTGCGGTAGCTAACTAGTGCTTATCTGCAACATAAGATGAGATTGGATTAGGGTAGTCGTGCGACTTTGTTGCCTCCGTCAAGGGTCATGCGGGTGGGTTTAATTCAATCATGAAATGTACGGGTTGAACTTGACTAGCATCCTATGGTTTGTTGGCCTCCGTCAAGGTCATAGGACGCTAGGGGTGAAATATTATCGGGAATTTCAAGTGTTGAAATTTGCACTGAGATTGCATACCTTCTATGAGATAGTTGGATCCCGATACCCACCGCGAGTAAGAGTTACTCCTGGGAGAGTTTTGCACATGACAATTAGCCGATCAAGTAGGTGTCAAGAAAGGTATTAACGGGGTTACGCCCCTGGGAAAACGAGGTTTATTTTAATTAGGTTCGTGCGAAAGCACGGGGAACTTCCATCAAAGTACCAACACTGGCCTGGCCGAAATATTGGAGAATTTGTAAGGTGTAATTAATCCCGGTTAGTCTTACCTTTTAGGGTTTGAAGGAAGATTTGATAAAAACAGTGGGAGCCATCCTGATTAGATAAAATAATAACCAATCTAATTTTGCAAGAGCATACGCTAAAGTGTTTTATTCTCTCTCTCTCCAGGTAGCGACCATGTCAGGCCTTAATCAAAAGAATAATATGGATGTATTGACCGAACCCGCTTGTTATACTGAGTATGGGAACGTTGGTTCCATTCTTTCTTATAATTGTTATAAGACTGAGCAGAAAATAGGGAAATATCCGGATTCCCACGCCGTCCAAACGAAGAATAAGCATGTTAATGCATCTTTTTCGGGTGTGTTAGTTACCGAGAACTGTTTCTCAGTTCACTCTATGTCCTGGGTATTAGATACCGGATCAGGATCCCATATATGTAATATGTTGTATGGGCTAAGGAAAGGTAGGGAACTGGGAGAGTGTGATCATTCCGTAAGAGTAGGGAATGGTGTAAATGTTGCAGCCAAAGCAGTTGGCGAATATCACCTTGTGTTACCCAATAGCAATACATTGATTCTGAACGAATGCTATTATATACCGACCCTGATATGCAATCTTATATCAGTTTCTTTATTAAGTAAAGATGGATATAATTTTGTAGTACAGGATAATATTATGAACATCTTCCTGAATCAAAAGTTAATTGGATCAGGCTCGTTAAATAATGGCATATACGTTCTAAATCAAACTACAGTTCTTAACATACAAAACACACACAAGAGGAAGAGTTCAAAAATGAACGAATCCTTCTTGTGGCATTGTAGACTAGGTCATATCAATGCGACACGACTAGCTAAGTTAAATAAAGATGAATATTTGAATTCGTTCGAATTATCATCTTATGAAACTTGTCATTCATGTCTCAAAGGAAAGATGACCAAAACTCCGTTTAGTGGACACGAAGAAAGAGTTACGGAACTCTTGGGACTGATACATAGTGATGTGTGCTGTCCCATATCTACACATGCCAGGAATGATTCCCCGTACTTCATTACATTCACTGACGATCTCTCAAGATACGGACATGCGTTCCTGTTGAAACACAAATCTGAAGCTTTTGAGAAATTCAAAGAATATAAGCATGAAGTTGAGAACCAAACGGGTAAAAGTATTAAAATCCTTCGATCTGATCGAGGAGGAGAATACTTGAGCAATGAGCTCCTGGACTATCTAAAAGAGAATGGGATTCTCTCTCAGTTTACTCCTCCATATACAGCACAACACAATGGTGTATCGGAGCGGAGGAATCGCACCCTATTAGATATGGTGCGCTCTATGACGAGAACCGCTGAGTTACCTATTTTCTTTTGGGGTTATGCTCTTGAGACAGCAGCATACCCATTGAATAGAGTTCCAACCAAATCAGTTCCTACCACTCCATATGAGATATGGAAGGGGAAGAGACCGTGTCTAAATTTTGTTAAGATATGGGGTTGCCCGGCTTATGTTAAAAAGCAAAATACGGACAAACTCGAGGCAAAGTCGATTCTGTGTAAGTTTGTAGGATATCCCAAGCATTCGCGAGGGAATATATTCTACCACCCTGAGGAACAAAAGGTGTTTGTTTCTCGACATGACAACTTTTTAGAAAAAGAATTTCTTGAAAAAGAAATTAGTGGCAAGGAGGTAGAACTGGAAGAAGTTCCGGCTATACAAACTATGATAGAAGATTTGGTGGAACTAGAGGATTCGATAGTACCCAATGAATCTCAGCCTCTCTGCTGATCTAGTAGGGTTTCAAATCCACCTGAGAGATGCAACGGTTTTCTCGTAGACGGTGGGAGCGAGGATTGCATTATGGAAGATGATGACCCAACTAAATTCAAGCATTCCATCATGAGTGGGGACTCTGTGAAATGGCTGGATGCAATGCGATCTGAGATGGAATCCATGTACACCAACAAAGTATGGACTTTAGAAGTTGCTCCTTAAGGGGTAAAACCCATTGGGAGCAAATGGATCTTTAAGAAGAAACTTGGTGTAGATGGAAAAGTTGATACTTTCAAAACTAGACTTGTTGCAAAAGGTTTTCATCAACTACCAGGTGTGGATTATGATGAAACCTTTTCTTCAGTGGCTATGCTTAAGTTCATCCGGATCCTACTTGCCATTGCTGCATACCATGACTATGAAATCTGGCAAATGGATGTTAAGACCGCTTTTCTAAATGATGATTTAGAAGAGAGCTTGTACATGACTCAGCCAGAGGGCTTCATGGACAGTGGGAGCAACGGGAAGGTGTGCAAGCTGCTTAAATCCATTTACGGGTTAAAGCAGGTATCGCGGAGTTGGAACATCTGTTTTGATGTGGTAGTCAAAGAGTTTGACTTCATCAAAAACGTAAATGAACCTTGTATATACAAGAAGGTGGCAGAGAGTGAGGTTGTCTTCCTCGTATTGTATGTGGATGACATACTCTTGATAGGAAATGATGTTCTTATGCTGCACTCGGTCAAGCTCTTCTTATCACAAAGATTCTCAATGAAAGATCTAGGTGATGCCTCCTACATCTTGGGGATTAAGATCTATAGAGATAGATCTAAACGGATACCGGGATTGTCCCAATCCAGGTACATTGACACCATACTAAAGAGGTTTAGTATGGAAGAATCCAAGCATGGGAATTTACCCACGATCTCATGACTCAGTCTCTCCAAAGAGATGTCTCCCAAGACTGATTTGGAGAGAGCTCGTATGCAAGGGATACCCTATGCTTCGGTAGTAGGCTCTATCATGTACGCGATGTTATGTACCAAACCCGATATAGCATACTCACTAAGTGTAGTGAGTAGGTATCAAGCAAATCCAGGAGAGAGTCACTGGACAGCTGTGAAGAACATTCTCAAGTACTTGAGAAGGACTAAAGAGATGTTCTTGGTGTATTGTAACGGAGAACTCCAAGTGGAGTCATTTACCGATTCGAGATTCCAGAGTGATAAGGACGAATCTAAGTCGGTCTCGGGATTTGTCTTTACCCTCAATGGAGTGGCGGTTTGTTAGAAGAGTTCCAAACAGGAAATCATGGCAGACTCGACGATGGAGGCTGAATACATCGATGCCAACGATGCTGCCAAAGAGGCTGTCTGGATGAAGAATTTCATAACTGAACTTGGTGTGGTTCCGACCATTGAGCATCCAATACCTTTGTATTGCGATAACAATGGAGCAGTGGCGTTGGCCAAGGAACCCAGGTCCCATCAGCGATCCAGGCATATTCTGAGGTGGTATCACCTGATCCGGGAGATAGTTGATCCTCGGGAGATCGAGGTCAGGAGAGTTGACACGAAGGACAACACAGCGGATCCACCCACGAAGGCCATACCCCAGATACAATTTGAGAGACTCTTCGGGATGTTGGGTATGAATACTACAATAACTGGCCTTAGTGCAAGTTGTTGGAGATAGTTCCCTCAGAGTCAATTATTGGATCACAGGCACGTGATTGCAATGATTGAGGGAGGACCTATCCCGGTAGGACAGTCTTACTCGAGATGATAGTATGCTATCTGGTTTATCTTTATCATCGTGTACTGCTTTAGGTGACCTGACAGGTCGCTATTACACATTGATAGAGCCCCTAGGATTCTTGCTTGACTGCCAGCAGTATGAGGGCGATCATATACGTAGGAGCTGGTAGTCCATAAGCACATCCTTAAAAGGTCCCTAGTCATGGGAGTTTCGAGACAGGGCATCGATACTCTAGAGTAGACTAGTGTATACAGTCGAGACCCCCACGAGGGGCGGTGGCCGGTCTCACAAGCCACTGATGTGAGTTGGTTCACCTAAGATGTATACAGGTGCTCATTGGGTTTTGAGTACACTTGACAGGACTCGCCGGGAACATGCTAGTTGGTCTTATACCTGACGTCGGATAGAAGTTCCCTGGTGACATGTGTACAGGTTAGTTCATCGACCTGGGGATCGTCATTTGTCTCGTGTGAGTTCCCACTGTACTTTGATTACTACCCTACCACGCTCAAAGGAGACGTGCAAACAGGTTTTAGTTGGGTACAGTCCAGAGCCACATGGAGGCAGTGAGCGGATCTTCGGGGGTTCGTCTCTCCCGGTATTGGGGGTGAGGTCGTGCTGTGTCTAGGAGAGCCAGAACATGAAAAGTCCTTGGCCAAGGCAGGAGATTTACTGGTAGGTATTCCAGTAGTATCTCAGGGTGTTCTGGGCTGATCTCTGACACGACTTGTACCACTTTTGGGGGTCTTACTTTTACCAACCCCCTAGGCCCGCCATGCGATGCTCATAGACGAACGGACCGGACGGTACGGATATTGTCACTGACAGGCTCAGTAGGGTGTAAGAATGAGTTCGCTCATCGACGTCCCTTTTGGTCAATACCTGGTAGCCCGTTACGTATTGGCTTATACCTCTGACGTGCTAGTGGTTAAATCCACAACCAAGGTGTTGACGAGTCTTTAGAGTCCCCTACATTCAGTTGCTCAAGTTTTCGGGCGTAACGCTGTAGAGGCCGTATGGAGATATGGCAGGGTTCGATCAGATACGTGCGGTATTGCACGGATCAGGATCGGACGGATAATACTAGCCGGCTTTGGTTTAAGCCGGATCCTAGTATAGTACAGTGTAGATTTTGTCTCATTGCATTTGTGTTCGGTTGGAATACAGATGCGGGTGTGTATACACAGTATCGGGCTGTAATTTATTACGGAACCAGTTTTCTGGAGTTGCCAGTTTGCTTTCCGTTTCGGCCATATTTCTTTGTATCCTTCATTGGCCGAAGATTGGTGGAGGAGGGCTTATTTGCATTTGTGCAAATAAGCAATTGTGGAGGGTGTCTTTGCACATTGTCGCATCATGATGGCTTCATGATGGTGCACTTTCCTTGACTTTTTGACTTGATCATTACATGACTTTTGGAGTAATGATGTTGGGTTATGATGGTTGCTTTGGAGTGGGACTTGGTTTATGATCATGTTTTATCATGATACCTTTCTCTCTCTCTCTTATTATTGATCCAACCCCTTTGGCATTTTCCCACTCCCCCTTACCTCAAGTGGCCGGCCATTGATATGGGTGGGCTGTCCCATATTTTTGGTGGGGGTGATTTTTGTTCATTAGGCTTCATAAAATCCCCACATCTCTATCTCAAAAGAGTGAGTTCATTTCCTCCACCAATGGCAACATCCACTACCCCAAATGAGACATGGTTCTACACACATTCTACAGCAAACCTTGGGCACGTCGACTCGCCAGCTTCGTGCCCGAGTTGCCTCGGTATAGAGGCGGGAGCCCGTAAAAGAAGCAGGCGACGTGGTGCCCTTCCGGCGACGAGGTGGAGACCGGAGCTACCGCGGGAGATCGGGACGACGACGAGAAGACCGGAAGACACGGATCACTCGGTATATCTCTCTTCCCCATCTTGTAGTTAGGTAGGACTAGTTAATGGCCCGATCCGGGTTTTTGTGCGCGGTGGTGCCGGTCAAGAAAAATTAAAGTTAACCATCGCTTCCGCATTTGGCCTCGGGATGGAGGCCGGGGCGCCGCCGTGCACTTACAGTGGTATCAGAGCCTCGCCATTAACATAGTCTAGCTTTGTTTAATGTGTTTTATGTTTCCGATCGAACAAAATTCCAAAACCCGTATTTTTCCATGCATCAGTTTTCTGTCCTTTTTTTCCTGGCTCGAAAATTTTTTCAGGTTGTAAAATAGTGATGTACTGGAAGTTCTAAGTATTCTGTAGAAATTCGATACAGTGAATCGACTATGGGGACGCGGAACCGCGGCCAAACCCCCTTTTGGGCCGCGGTTCCGCCGCACTATGATGTCCTTGCCGTATCAAATTTCTCCAGTTGCTTTCTGGGTTAAAAATAGGGTTTTTGGAATGTTAATTTTTGGGCCCAGATTTCTTCATGTGCTACAGTATTGCTTGGGGGCCCACTTGGTAAATTTGATCGATCGGAAAATTTTAAACACAATAGTTCACAGTATTTACATTATATCTGCGACCGTGAATGTCACTTGATCGGTAAATCCAGTCTAACTGCTATAGCCCGGTTAGACGGATTTGCGAACGTGACATTCACGTTGATGTTCTGTGTATTGCTGTGATGTTGCGGATCGGTCGTGGGGGATAGCCTGGATGCAATGCTAGTACAGTTTTTGTTGTATTATGTACATTTGATATTGCGGGGCGAGCGTCCGACATGTGGACTGCCGTCACTGCCTGATTGTATTATTATTTTGGGGCACGGCCAGGTTATGGTCGATGTACCCGTTGTATGTATATTTTACTTTCTGTACTAGGATTATCCCGCGGAGGGGTGCACGGATAGCCGGGTTCTAAAGGGTAACAAGCCCGCATCTCATGGCATTGCGATGGAGGGGGCTTCACTCTAGAATTGGCGGGCTATTCGCCGCACTCGTAGGGGGTACAGGTTGACCCAGGAGGGGTGCCCAAGTTACCGGATTCCGTGAAGTGCTGGGTGGTCCATTCACGTTGCTGAAGGGGGTTGCCTCGCTTCAGGTTTTGGCGGGTAACTTGCCGCGCCCGTAGGGGTCTAGGATTTCATTGCACAGGCTATCCACACGACCAGGGGAACGTCGGGTTTCAGTAGTGGCTCTGTGAAACCCGGGGATCCCAGATATCTGTATTGTTCTGTGATGCTGTACATTTCTGTGATGTTGCATTTTATCACGCCTTGAGCGAAATGTAATTTATTTGTATATATATATTAGTAGATGTTGTATATGTTTTGCATCCGCGCTAGTCCAGTCCCCGCTCTGTCGTTAGTTAGCTAACCTAACGGGTAATGACGGGACCCAGTAGCGAATGCGGATGGCATATACGTACATCAGTATATTTTCGTTCTTTGTGGTGTGATCAATTGATGGGACTGCGTTGATTCGGATCAATGCAAGTTAAAAACAAACCTAATCTGATGTTGTTGGAACACTTTTCAAAAAGCTGTTATTGCTAGGACGTTCACTTTTGTTTTTCATCGTGGTATTCAGTTGGAATATCCTGCTCCTCAGTCGACGAGGCAAGGGCCGAGATCCCTACACAGGGAGTGACCCCTTGGACAAAAAGTTTGCGTCAGGGCATTAACTTCACTATAGCCGATTACTTTTGCTTTGCATCGTGGTATTCAGTTGGAATATCCTGCACCTCGTTCTACGGGGAAAGAGCCGAGATCCCTTCACCGGGAGTGACCTCTTTAGCAACGGTTTTCGTCACTATATTTTCAAAAAGCTATCCGGTTCCTTCAACGATATCAAGTTCTTTACGTTAAAGGTTTTCGCCAGAAACCATTCGTAGCCCTCCGTCGTTTCAGACGGGTAGCATGTAGTATTCATGCTATGTTTGTTGGCCTTCGTCAAGGCATAGTGTATGGTAGCTGCTTGTTACCTTTTTGCTGCATAGATAGATGCGTTGGCTTGGGACAGTCGTATAGCCTTGTTGGCCCTAGTCAAGGGCTTGTACGGGTGGGTTCAAATCAACCTGGACAATGACGGGTAGAACTTGACATGTGACTTATGATTTGTTGGCCTTAGTCAAGGTCATAAGAGCATGGGGCAAAAATCCACATTGGGAGTTTCAAAAGAACTGAAACTTGCCAGATATGCGCATACCTTCTAGAGTGTGATAGCGTGAGCGGATTCCGTCACGTTATCATGCGATGATAGTTGGATCCCAATTCCCACTGATGAGTTAGTTTACTCCTCGGGTGACCCCGACTAATTTTTCTTTCAGGTTTGGAGGAGAATTTGAGGTGACAGTGGGAGGTTTCCAGATTAGATAAATTGGTAACCATTCTGATCTAGGTTAGAGTGCACGCTGAGTGCTTCTTTTCTCTCTCTCTTCGGCAGCGACCATTGACCCGACCCTAAGACTATGACTCAGAGACCAAAATTAACCGAACCTTCTTAAAAACTGGCTTTTGGATTGTCAGAGTTGCAAACCTCATTGCCACTCCTACTTTTACCCTTTTCTCCAGGACACCCCGTATTACTACGAACGTCCACTTCCATTGGACAAAACCATCGTATGGTTATATACGAACTCGAAGGAATTTATTCGAGGATGGTTTCCGGTTCTGGAGAAAACGGATAGGATTATTCAGTTGTCTTTTCTTTTTACCTTCTCTCAGGTTGCGAGTGCTCCTTGGTTTAGGAGACAGTACACCTATTACGCAAATTGGATAGTCTTCTTCCAAACCATAGGCAGGTGCCGACCGGTAGGGAATGAAGAAAACCAATTAGCCTAACGATGGTGTACAGAAAGTATTATGTAAAGACAAAGAAAGGGATTAGTAAGAGGGCAAAGTAAATTGCGACTGCTATTCACGACCAAACCAAGTATTTCTTTGCCAATCCTAAATCACCTTTTTATTTCTCCGGGACACTCCGTATCACTACGAAGATCCACAGTTTATTGGATACTCCATCGTTTGGTTATATACGAACTCGAAAGGAACTTGTTCCAGTTCGGGGATGGATTCTGGTTCAGGAGAAATAGGAATAAGGTTTATTCGGTTGCCTTTTATCTTCATCTTCTCTCGCATTGCGAGTGCTCCTAGGATTAGGACAGTACACCCATTATGCTTATTGGATAGTCTTCTTCCAAACCATAGGCTGGTGCCGAACGGTAGGGAAGGAAGAAAACCATTTGGCCTAAGGGGTGTGCAGAAGGTAATGACTAAAGACATATAAAGGGATTTGTAGAGGTGGCAAAGAATTATACGGTTACAGTCGTGAATCTGGAAGAGGCATTACTAGGAATACCGGGATACCCCATCGAAATGTTTCAGTTTCACTGTGTACTGTTAAAGGAAAACTGATTTCCCAATTAGTCCTTACTCCAGGGTATGTATTTACCAGGTATGATTCTCACATCTGTATAGTTTTACAGATGATGAGTGGGAGTATGTTATTGGGAATTGGGTGATCATCTTCATCATATCGGGATTCGTTGTAATCGGTGATATTTGAGGAAATCACCTGGGCTGTTTGCCGGTCGACAAATATTTGGTTTTGAATATCCGTTGTTATGCACCAATTTCAAATCGATACATCTGTACGTCTATTTTTATAGAGTGAGATATATCTTTTTGAAATGATGTCTGTTATATTTACCTATATCAGTGGATGGTTAGGTAAGGAGCATTAAACAGCGGTGTAATTCTTCTTAACCATAAGTACAGTTTTCAACCTACGACACACAGTGAATGAGTTATCAGACTCAAGGGACTTATATAGAGTATTATATGTTGTCCAGGGTCCATCAGGACAGAGGGGTTGGTCCTCGTACTATATTCGGTTTACTTATGACTTCTCTAGTTTTTAGACAGGTGTTTCGTGGAAACACAGGGTCCGAATTTTGAGAAGTTATAGGTATTTGAATAAAGTAGAGAACCAGATATTGCAAGTATCGGGATTCTTCAAAGTGATCAGAGATGTAGATACTTGAGTATGGTATTCAGTTGATAGTAGTGATTAAGAGAACTTGCTTCTCTTTCAGGTTACTCATAATTAGAAGCATTCCTAAGTCGAGTAACGCTGATCGGCCTTCTTCCATTTAGTTGACATGCACTGGAGACAGCTGCATGATTTGAATCTGGTTCAATTAAATCAGTGCCTCTGGTTCTATATTGGATATAGAACAGTTCATATCTTAACGATGTTAAGGTACGGGGAGTTTTCTGGCTTATGATTAAAACCAGACTCTGGATAACTCAAGGCACGTTTCTGTAATGGCTGTTTGTGGGTTGACCCAGGCTATGACGAGGGTTGATTTTCTACCATCTGGATGAACAATAGCGATATTGTTCTAGACTCGCCACCGTTTTAATAAAAAATGGATTTTTTCAGAAAACAGTAGTGGGAGTATGGTAGAACTGGAAGTGATTCCAGAACCACAAACGATTACTGAAGATTTGATAGGAACCTAAAGATTCAATCTGGCTTGACATTTCATTGGCCACTCCGCAGATAAGGTGGGTAACTTCAGGCACCCGAGAGGTACTCCGGTAGCCTCAAGGACGGTGACAGGGAAGTTCTTGTTTTCCCACACCTGCCATTGCTGTTGTTCCAGACTGTGAGACCCGGCAGGAGGATGAGTATAGCGTCGTTCTAAACTTGCTTTAGAAGTGTACGTTTATATGACTCTGCCAGAGGGTTGTCGTAGTCAGTGGGAGCAGCAGAAGCATTGGTGGACAGGTGGCTTATGTCTATTTATAGACTAAAGCAGATATAGCGGAAATAGATCATCTATTTCTGATGTGACAGTCATAGGTTTGATTTCATCAGAATATGGGATGGATCTGTTGAGAAGGTAGTAGAGTGTGATGTCCTGGTATTTAGATGACATACACAGAGTAGGAAGTGATATTCCTATACTACGATCGGTTATACTTTGGTCGTCACACAGTGGTTTCTCCACATGGGACTTGGACATTATATCAGACATACTGGTTACTAGATCTATGGTTTTAGATCTAGATTTGGGTGGTTTCCCAATTAAGGGTACTTAGACAGCATTCTAAGAGTATTTAGAATGGACGACTCCTGGCACGGTAGTGTACCTGCAGGTGATGGAGTCACCCTCTCTAAAGGTGTCTTACAGACTAAAGGGGAGAGGGATGTGCATGATTGGCAGATCACTTGCTTAGGCAATTGAGTCAATCATGAGATGTCAAGTACCACACCAGATGTTGTTCTTGCACTGGATGCAATAAGTTGACATTGATACAATCCCGGAGAAACAGTCGGAAGCAGTTTTAGAACATGAGTGGATGTTCTAGGGATATGATAACGACAGCCTCTTTCGGGAGAGAGTTATCATTCCAGGCTTCCAAGGTAACCTGGACGACAGGGAGGTTGTCAGAGTTGTAGTTTTCCTTCTGACGAGGGGCAGTATTTTGGACAGGTGGTCCAAGGCAATACTGAGGGAGGCATGGCGCAGGATACTGATTAAGTTCAGTTGACGATACAGTTTAAGAAGTTTGGATTTAGAGTTCATTTATGAGCTAGGTCCCATCAGACATCCAGACACATTCTAAGACAGGTATTGCTCATTTTGGGAGATGGCTTTCTCCGCGAACTTGAGATATAGAGAGACATAGAAAGAAACATTAGGGCGGATCCACTCACTGAGGCTATTCCTCGAACGCAATAGTTTCGCAAACGAGGTTTATGAGACTGACTAGTAGAGGAGTTGGGTGTTCGGTATCACACGGGCTGTGAGTATGCGACATCGCAATAATCAGCCTTGAGTGCAAGTGGGAGATTGTTGGAGATAGTGCCCTCAGAGTCAATTATTGGATCACAGGCACGTGATTGCAATGATTGAGGGAGGACCTATCCCGGTAGGACAGTCTTACTCGAGATGATAGTATGCTATCTGGTTTATCTTTATCATCGTGTACTGCTTTAGGTGACCTGACAGGTCGCTATTACCCGTTGATAGAGCCCCTAGGATTCTTGCTTGACTGCCAGCAGTATGAGGGCGATCATATACGTGGGAGTTGGTAGTCTATAAGCACATCCTTAAAAGGTCCCTAGTCGTGGGAGTTTCGAGACAGGGCATCGATACTCCAGAGTAGACTAGTGTATACAGTCGAGACCCCGACGAGGGGTGGTGGCCGGTCTCACAAGCCACTAGTGTCAGTTGGTTCACCTAAGATGTATACAGGTGCTGATTGGGTTATGAGTACACCGGACAGGACTCGCCGGGAATATGCTAGTTGGTCTTATACCTGACGTCAGATAGCAGTTCCCTGGTGACATGTGTACAGGTTAGTTCATCGACCTGGGGATCATCATTTGTCTCGTGTGAGTTCCCACTGTACTTTGATTACTACCCTACCACGCTCAAAGGAGACGTGCAAACAGGTTTTAGTTGGGTACAGTCCCGAGCCACATGGAGGCAGTGAGCGGATCTTTGGGGGTTCGTCTCTCCCGGTATTGGGGGTGAGGTCGCGCTGTGTCTAGGAGAGCCAGAACATGAAAAGTCCTTGGCCAAGGCAGGAGATTTACTGGTAGGTATTCCAGTAGTATCTCAGGGTGTTCTGGGCTGATCTCTGACACGACTTGTACCGCTTTTGGGGGTCTGACTTTTACCAACCCCCTAGGCCCGCCACGCGATGCTCATCGACGAACGGACCGGACTGTACGGATATTGTCACTGACAGGCTCAGTAGGGTGTCAGGATGAGTTCGCTCATCGACGTCCCTTTTGGTCAATACCTGGTAGCCCGTTACGTATTGGCTTATACATCTGACGTGCTAGTGGTTAAATCCACAACCAAGGTGTTTACGAGTCTTTAGAGTCCCCCACATTCAGTTGCTCAAGTTTTCGGGCGTAACGCTGTAGAGGCCGTATGGAGATATGGCAGGGTTTGATCAGATACATGCGGTATTGCACGGATCAGGATCAGACGGATAATACTAGCCGGCTTTGGTTTAAGCCGGATCCTAGTATAGTACAGTGTAGATTTTGTCTCATTGCATTTGTGTTCGGTTGGAATACAGATGCGGGTGTGTATACACAGTATCGGGGTTTTCCTGTAATTTATTACGGGACCAGTTTTCTGGAGTTGCCAGTTTGCTTTCCGTTTCGGCCATATTTCTTTGTATCCTTCATTGGCCGAAGATTGGTGGAGGAGGGCTTATTTGCATTTGTGCAAATAAGCAATTGTGGAGGGTGTCTTTGCACATTGTCGCATCATGATGGCTTCATGATGGTGCAGTATCCTTGACTTTTTGACTTGATCATTACTTGACTTTTGGAGTAATGATGTTGGGTTATGATGGTTGCTTTGGAGTGGGACTTGGTTTATGATCATGTTTTATCATGATACCTTTCTCTTTCTCTCTTATTATTGATTCAACCCCTTTGGCATTTTCCCACTCCCCCTTACCTCAAGTGGCCGGCCATTGATATGGGTGGGCTGTCCCATATTTTTGGTGGGGGTGATTTTTGTTCATTAGGCTTCATAAAATCCCCACATCTCTATCTCAAAAGAGTGAGTTCATTTCCTCCACCAATGGCAACATCCACTACCCCAAATGAGACATGGTTATACACACATTCTACAGCAAATCTTGGGCATGTCGACTCGCCAGCTTCGTGCCCGAGTTGCCTCGGTATAGAGGCGGGAGCCCGTAAAAGAAGCAGGCGACGTGGTGCCCTTCCGGCGACGAGGTGGAGACCGGAGCTACCGCGGGAGATCGGGATGACGACGAGAAGACCGGAGGACACGGATCACTCTGTATATCTCTCTTCCCCATCTTGTAGTTAGCTAGGACTACTTAATGGCCCGATCCGGGTTTTTGTGCGCGGTGGTGCCGGTCAAGAAAAATTAAAGTTAACCATCGCTTCCGCATTTGGCCTCGGGATGGAGGCCGGGGCGCCGCCGTGCACTTATACAAGTGCGAGATTGATAGTTATGTATATGCCCTAGAGGCCATTATTGTACATGAGATGTATATTATAGTGGATGCTTGGATATATAGAGAGAGGACTTTCTTGCTCGACATGATAGTATGCTATCTGGTTGCTCTTTGTCCTAACATGTTGACTTGTATTGTGATACTGTCTTGCTCTTACATGTTGATAAAGCCCTTAGGATTTGTACTTGACTACCAGGACTGTGATGGAGATCATACTAGTGGGGCCAAGGGCATTCCACAAGTACATCCTATAATTGTTCCTAGTCGAGGGTGTATCGAGACAGGGCATTGATATTCAAGAGTAGACTAGCGTATACGCTTCTTGACCCATATGATGGGCGATGGATTGTCCCACATCCATTGGTGTTTGACATCAAATATGGTATATGGGTGCTCAGTGGAGACTGGGTACTCTGAACGTACTCGTCGAGAACTCCTAGTTGGTATTATACCTATCGTCAGATAGCAGTTCTCTGGTGACACTGGTACAGGTTAGTCTGTAGACCCGAGATCGTCATAAAGTCTTGTGTGATTCCCACTGTGCTTTGATTTCCACCTTACCACGTTTAAGAGAATGTCCAAAACGGTAGCTTTTGGGTACAGTCTCGAATCACATGGAGGCAATGAACGATATGAGGGGATTCGTCTCTCCCGGTATAGGGGTTGATGTTGCGCTGTGCTTGATTGGCCATAACAGGAAGTCCCTGGCCAAGGCTGATTCAGAGATCTACTAGTAAGTGTTGTCAGTAGTTTCTCGACCCGTTATGAGCCTCACATCGGCACGACTTATCGGTTATTGGGATCTGACGTTTACCACCCCTAGACTAGATATGCGAAATATCAGACGAAGAGACCGGACTGTACGGTAGTGTTACTGACAGGCTTTACAGGAGCTAGAGCGGGCTTGCTTGTTGATCTTCTGATCGCTCAATACCCGGGTAGCCGTTACGTCCAGCTAGTACCGCTGAAGGCTTGTGGATGCTTGATATGATCATCACCTACTGTCGGCGTATTGACGAGTCTTTAAAGTCCTACACAGAGATTTACTGGCTCAGGAAAAATGAAGTAAGAGCGCATATGTGATATGTGCGGGACTGAGATTAGTACGAGTATGTGATACCGTATTATATTCTCGCGATATAGGTATCGGTCGGTTATATGTGATATAGTCGGGTCATCGATTCAAGTATTGATTTGATAACATGATACATATGATTAGTCGGCTATATGTGATATAGACGGATTATTAAATCAAGCGTTGATTTGATAATTTAATGTATAATTCTACATTTGATATAGTAGATTACATTAACTAATATTATCTCACTTAAACATTTCTTTTTCTCACTTGTGTGCATATAGTATATATGTGATATATATTAATGTACATTTTTGTGTCATGCTTGATGATACACACTACATAGGTGTATGAGACTTACACCATGCTTATGATAATTGTGAGGATTATTTATTTTAAGTAAATCCAAATTAGATGGAAATTAGTTACATGCATGAAGCTTGTGGAAGCTTGTAGATGCATTGACTTCGTCCACTAATTTTGTTTTACCTAAGATATTTATTAACCTATCCATTATCACTTAGCTATGGTTATGTCTCTACATGAGTTAGTATATGATACAAACTCACTCATGGTTGCCATTCACTCTCTCATCTATTATTTGCTTCTTCTTCTTCTTCTTCATGAGCCAAGCTCTCTAGGTTTTTGAGAGGAGGAGAAAATGTGTGAGAAAATTAATTATAAAGTGAGCAAAAATCATACTTCATCATCCTCTACTAGATTAGCCATTTAGTTTAGGGTGTTAGCTTCACTAATCCCTCATTAGTGAAGTAGTAGCTTCGGTTAGTGTCTCCTCGACGTAGATCATCTTCGGCCTCTAAGACTTCGTGCAAGCTCGTTCCTTTCACCTTATGGAGCCGTTCTAGAGTCCGCTAGATCACTACTTTGAGCGAAGGGACTACTACACGGAGCTATTGAAGTGAAGGACAGGTCTACAAAGGTTGTATCCCTAGTCCACTTAGTTGTAAAGATGTCTACACTTTGTTTCGTCTAAATCTTTAGTTAAGATTCTAGGGTTAGGGTTGTTTAGCATGGCAAATTTTGAAAATAGCATGGACGATGCCTTCCGAAACCTTGCTGTCGTGATAAGCAACCCTACACCAACATACATCTAAATAGGCATCGTGCTATGAAACCCAAGTGTGCGTGTGAGGTAGGTCGTTACCCTGTGAAGTTTTTCCTAAAGGTATAATTTTAACAATATCGAAAAGAGGTGATAATAAATTTCAAGGTATTTTAATGAAAATGTTCAATTATGTTCGTTTCACATGAAGATTTTGGTTAAACTTGAATCTAATCATTGGTAATTAAAGTTACAAATAGAATGGTGAAATTAGATTGTCCAAGATATAAAGGAAAAGAGAGTTTTAGGTTTTAAAAAGAAAGGTATCGGGAATAACTCCACTTTACCGATATATGATTAGGAGATGAATTTCGATAAAAAGGAAGTGACTTGGGAGGGACTTACGGTTTGAAAATCTCAAGGAAAGAGTAAGGAAGAAGAGATGGGCTTCGTGGCGTCGTAGGTGCTCCGGAATCGGTTTCGATCTTTGATGGAAAGAGCTTGGTTGCTAACTCCACTTGACTCTACTTGCACTTGGGAACTTTTTGAGAGAATTTTTGCAAGAATTTTAGAATGGTGAAGAGCTAAAACATGGGGTGGTATTTATAATGCAGAATTAGGGTTTTGAAATTAAAAATTTGGATTAAAAAGTATTAAAATGATGTTAAATGGTGAATTGAATGGTCTCTATTTGATTGCAGGGAAATCAAAAAGTGCAGAGAAGTTAAGAGGAGTCGAAGGGATAAGTGTGCAAAGCAAGGATCAATTTGGAGCTCATCAGACCGTCGGCGTCGGTCCTATGGCCAATTTGGCCGGTCGGCTCTGAGGAAATTGTCTCGAGATTCATGCCACATGGGTTTTTTAGTATTTACTCCATTTTGCGCATGTTTTATTTTTCTAAAACCTTTCCTTTCCCGTGTATTGCATGGGCAACAATTAGGCTTCCAAAAATTAAAAAGAAAAATTAGAAAAAAAATAATTCTGTCTGATGGGATTCGAACACACAGGGTATGTCACAGCAGTGTAGAGGCTTTACCAGTGAGGTACAAGTTGTTTCTTGCTTTTATTAAACAATTATAACTTATAACTCTTACATAGGTTGTAATACTCTTTTCTGTACAATAACAAGAATTTTTCTGTACAGTGATTTCAGAGTCGTTACATTCTACCCTTCTTATAAAAATTTTGTCCTCGAAATTTACAATTACATAGGGACAAATTTTCAAATAGGTAAGGGTATCGTGTACGCATATCCTCTTCTCTTTCCCAAGTTGATTCTCTTGGTGAATCTTTTCTCCACATCACTCGAACCAAGTTATGTCTTCACTTTTCGGTCCAGGATCTCAACTGGTTGTTGCTCGCAGGTTAGGTCAGTCTGTACTGTGAGCTCTGAATGATCAAGTATGTGGTTGGGGTTGCTCATATATGTAAGTCGATATCACGCACTCCGCAGGTCCGTAGGGAGGCGGAATATTTAAAAAAACGGATTTTACAAATATCGCAACACCGGCTTGAACTCTAGGATCGATCCTAAATCCTAACTAGCAAACATGCAAGAGGTTAACTACTCGGAAAGAAGTTTTACCTCATGAAAACATGTCCTTTGGATCTTCTTTTCGCTATCCTCCTTGTTGTCAAAGGCTCCATGGATCGTTCGGATCGGGCCTCCTCGTCGGTCTTCTCATGTCGAAGATGATCCACCCGACAGTCTGTGCATCAAGCTCCCAGCTCAACGGAAGTAACTAGGGTACTTAGTTCGCTACACTAGATATCGTAGATGATGTAGAGAATGTAGATAGAGTGGTTTTTTCTCTCATAGCCATAGGATTCTCAACTCATGAGACAAGAATTTCTTGAGGTAAGTAGAAGAAGACTTGAGGAAAAATAGCTAGTGAGAAAATTGCATAAGGAAAAAGAATGAACTCCCTTAGCTCTCAACTGAACCAAACCCTTTTCTTAATGAATAAAATTATATAGGAAAATGAAATATGTTTCAATAATTAACTTGGTGAGTCATGGGATGAAAACCCCACAAGTGTCACCTAAAGCCATGCTCAATTTTATGCAAAATACACCTCATTTCCTCCACTCATGAAATGAATAATCATTTAAACTAAAATGAATAATACAAATATGATGTGTCATCTTCTAGAAGTATTTTTGAACAAATTACAAAAATGCCCCTCGTCCGTATATACATACCCATATCCGTATTCCAAAAAATACGAATACAAAAGAGATGAAAACTATCCATCAGTATAATACTAGGATCCAGCTTAAACCAAAGCCCACTAGTATTATCTGTCCGAATCATCATCCGTGCACAAGTACACGTATGGGATCGAACCCTGTCGTAAAACCATACGACCTCTACATCTTTTGCTCGTTATAGGGAAACCCTCTGTGTGGGACTCTAAAGACTTGACACTGCACTGGCAGTGGGTTTAACCACAAGATGCATGCGGTACTAGCTGCACGTAACGGCCCCCAGGTATATATCGATAAGAAGGCCGATGAGAATAACTCATCCGAACTCCTATTGAGCCTGTCTGTAACAATCTCCATACAGTCCGGTCTGTTCGTCTAAGAGTATCGCATATTGGGCCTAGGGGGTAAACGTTAAACCCCTAATAGCGCAATAAGTCTTGTCGGAGAGTAGCCCAAAATACCCTGAGAAACTACTGGAGTACCTACCAGTAAATCTCGCTTGCCTTGACCAAGGACTTTGTGTAATGGCCTTCCGAACACAGCATGATATCAACCCCCAATATCGGGAGAGACGAATCCTATCTAACCGCCACTGCCTCCAAGTGCTTCGGGACTGTACCCAAATACTACCTGTTTGCATGACTCCTTGAGCCCTGGTAGGGTAGTAATCAAAGTACAGCGGGAACACACTCGAGGCGAACTAGCAGTGTCAAGTCAACGGACTATACTGTACTCATGTCACTTGGGAACTGCTACCCGACGATAGGTATAATACCCACCAGCAGTTCCCTACGAGTCCTAACCAGTATACTCATAACCCAATGAGCATATGCATAATATCTCCAGTACGACGTACTAATGACTGTGAGACAGACCATCTACACTAGGATACTCTGGAGTATCGATGCCCCGTCTCAATAATCCTACAACTAGGGACCTGTATAAGGATGTGCTTATAGACTACCCAGCCCCCACTAGTGTGAATGCCATCACAATGCTGGTAATCAAGCAAAGATCTTAAGGGCACTACCAATATGTATAAGCGATATGCTAAAAAGACATATGCACATATTGAGGTAGAAACAAACCAGGTATCATACTACCATTTTGAGCAAGACTGTTACTATATCCGTGTATATTCTAAGCATCCATTAAGTAATAAACAATCCAGTATGATACAATAATGGCCTCTAGGGCATATATCACTAACAACCTATCGTCATAGCTAGGATATGTGGAACACATTGTGCACTCCTTCTAATAAGGGTGGTAGTACTAAACGGTATGCCATTTCTCCAACTCGTTCGAGTATGTCGAACGGTCCTATGTATCTTGGACTTAGCTTACCCCTCTTGCCAAAATGTATCACTCCTTTATTTGGAGAGATCTTCAGGAATACATGGTCTCCAGGTTGGAACTCCAGATGTCGACGCGTTGCATCTGCCCAATGCATCTGTCGGTCTTGGGCTATGCACATTATTTCCATGATTGTGCAAACTATGTCTACAGTTTCCACGATCATCTCTAGTTCAAGGAGTTCACGATCTCCAACATCATCCCATCTTAGCAGTGAATGACACTTCCGTCCATAGAGTGCTGCAAATGATGCCATTCCAATGCTTGCCTGATAGCTGTTGTTGTATGAAAACTCTATAAGGTTTAGGTGATCATCCCACGAACCTCCAAAGTCTAAGATACAGGCTCTTAGCATGTCTTCAAGAATCTAAATTGTTTGCTCAGACTGACCGTCCATTTGTGGATGATAAGCCGTGCTGAAATTCAGACTCGTTACCAGGCTAGCTTGAAGACTCTGCCAAAACTGTGATCGGAATCTTCTATCACGATCGGAGACGATGCAAATAGGTACTCCATGTAATCTCACGATCTTCTGCATGAGTTTATGGGTATCAAATATGGTACATCTTGAAGGTTTAAAACTTACTTTAGATTTATTCTCACCTCCATGTACTTCTTTGCTAACGTCTCGGTTGACTGGACAACTCAAAATGGAATAAAGTGAGCCAACTTGGTGAGCCGATCTACAATAACCCAAATTGCATCGTTACCCTTCGTACTGCGAGGGAGGGCATTCATAAAGTCCATGGTAATGTGCTGCCATTTTTATTCTGAGATTGGTAACGGCTGAAGTAGAACAGCAGTTCTGTGATGTTCAGCCTTCACTTGCTGACACACCAAACACTTGGCTACGCTCCTTGCTACTTCACGCTTCATTCTATGTCACCAATAGTGTTTCCGTAGATCCTTGTACATCTTTGTACCACCGGGGTGTACCGAATAAAGAAAGCTGTGAGCTTTTTTCATCAACTCTTCTCAAATAGGTCCGGTTGGCATGCATAAATAGCTTCCATATCGCAAGGATCTATCTTCATAGATGATGAAGTCCGTTCGTAGTCCACTTTCTACTTGTTTTCGGATCTTTTGTATCTTGGCATCATTTGCTTGAGCTGCCTTGATTTGATTTATAAGAGTGGACTGGACTTGTAAGTTCATCAAATAGGAAGAGTTATTTGGCACAACTACTTCAATTCCCAATTCATGCAATTCTTATTGTAGCTTCCACTGAGCGGTGAGGTTCATTGCTAATGGCTGGCAACTAAGGGCATCGAGAATTACGTTCACCTTTCCAGGATGATACTGTAGGTTGATGTCGAAATCTGCCATGAGTTCTAGCCATCTTCTCTATCGCATGTTTAGTTCCTTCTAAGTAAATACATACTTCAGACTCTTGTGGTCAGTGTATATATTCACTCATTCTGCCAAGAGATAGTGGAGCCAAATCTTAAGTGCGAAGATGACGGCTGCCAATTCTAGATCATGTGTTGGATAGTTGCGTTCATGTACCTTTAACTGTCTTGATGCAAAAACCATGACTTTTCCATGCTGGTGTAGAACACATCCTAATACTTTAACGGACGCATCATAATGCACAACGAATCCTCCAGATTGATCTGGTATTACATAGATAGGTGCAGAGGTTAACCTCGACTCTAGTTCTACAAAAGCATTTTCACATTCTTCTGACCACATGGATGCTTCGTCTTTACGTGTGAGCTTGGTCAGGAGTGCTGAGATTTTTGAGAAGCCTTCAATGAATCGTCGGTAGTATTCTGCTAATCCCAAGAAACTTCGTATATCTTTCACCGTCTTTGGTATCGGTCATTCGCTGACAGCTGTCAGCTTAGATGGATCTACAGAGATCCCTTCGCCTGAAACGATATGTCCAAGAAATCTGACTTGATCTTGCCAAAATTCACACTTGCTGTACTTGGCGTAGAGCTGGTGTTGCCATAATGTCTCCAGGACAATGTGTAAGTGCTCAGCACATTCCTTCTAATTCTTTGAATACTCCAGAATGTCATCGATGAAGATGACAACGAACCTGTCTAAGTTCTCTCGGAAAACTTGGTTCATCAGGTTCATAAAGATGGCAGGTGCATTGGTCACTCTAAATGGCATTACGAGATATTCATAATGACCATATCGAGTCCTAAACGTCGTCTTTGGAATGTTGGACTGTTTGACCTTCACATGATGATAACCCGAACGAAGATCTAGTTTTGAAAAGATACAAGACCCACTTAACTAATCGAAAAGGCCATCGATGTGCGGTAGTGGATACTTGTTCTTTATCGTTACTTCGTTCAGAGCTCTATAATCCACACACATCCTGTATGAACCTTCTTTCTTCTTCACCAGTAGTACCGGAGATCCCCAGCTCGAAGTACTGGGTCGGATCCAACCTTTCTTCAGCAGTTCGTCCAACTGAACGTGGATCTCAATCGTTCCGGACATAATCTGTATGGAGCTTTGATTACAGGTTGTGCACGAGGTTGTAAATCAATACTAAATTCAAGAGCTCGATCGGGAGGCAAATCCAATATGTCTTCAGGGAACACATCCTCGAACTCTCGAACTACTTCGGTCTTTTCTTCTTCCGCCGGTAGAGAGAACCCTTCTACATTCTTCGGTTTAGCACGGTAGCTTCCTGGCTCCAAGGTTCTATCTCCACTTTTGAAATAGAAGACTGGGTGATCTGGTATCTCTACCCTCCTTTGACGGCAGTCAGTAGTAGCATAGAATACTCCCAGCCAATCCATTCCCAACACAACATCGAAATTTAGGATGTCCAGTAATTTGAAATTTGCATAGAATTATCGATCGCAAACTACAACTGGGAACAGATCATACCCCTTCAAGACTCTATTATCGGAGCTGACATTCCAGCTTGAAATGAGTGGCTTCACGGGAATCGCATGTGTTCTCACGAATTGTTGTGACATGAAGCAGTGTGAAGCTCCAGTGTCGAAAAGTATGAGTGCGGGAAGGGTGGGTACTAGTATAGTACTTAAGTTGTGTGAGGTTGGGTTTAGATATAGGAAGAGTATAACGATATATAAGGATTCAAATGTTGAAAAGATGGGGGAATTACCAGTGATGACTTGTCATGTGGCTTCGGCCTCCTCGACTGTCATTGTAAAAAGCCTGTCGTCTCGGTACATTCTTCCTTGCCGGAGGCACGTTTCTCTGCCCTTGAGGCACGTTTCTCTGTGCCTGATGGAATTGACTATGAGGCTGTGAAGGTGGTCCACATAGAGCTGGTGCAGGAAGAGCTAGGCGATGTACAGGTGCCTGAATTTCTGGCCTCTGCGGAGCTGTAATTGTAGGTCTGGGTGCTAGTGCTGTGTTAATACGATAAGGGCATGCTCCTATAGCGTGAGTAGATGCGACACAGATCAAACACAGGCCATTTGCACACCTACAGTATTTTGCCAAGTGTCTAGTTCTCTTACAGTAGAAACAGAAATCTAGACCGGACCGGTTGAATGATCCTCCTAGTCTCCTGGGAGCAAAGGTCGGCCTAGAAGAGGCTCTTTCTGTCATCTGGGTAGCAGGGCGTTTGATTCTGACTGTTTAGGCTTACCCTTCTTCTTGACCACTGCTTCGTAACAACATGCTGCCTTTAGGGCGAGTTCATGAGTTGGGTAGTCGCCTGTGGCTAATGTCGCCTGAATCTCCAGGTCTAAGCTCTGTTGGAATCGTCTAGCCTGAATCTCATCGGTCGGGATCAAATGCGCCGCAAACCTGCTAAGCATGATGAATTCAGTATCATATTCATCCACCGATTTTATCCACATAGAGCCTTGTTGTAGGTGGATGAATTGTTGCTCCATCTCAAATCGAGCAGTCTCGGGAAAGAACTTCGCATTGAACAGATCGTGGAACGTCTTCCACTCTATGGGTTGTGTGAGATGGCTTTCCTCAGTCTTCTACCGGACTCTTGCGTTGTCTGTGAGCTGGAGCTTGGCCATATAAACCCAAGCTATGTCTGTTACCTGTGTTATGGCAAGGTCGTCCTCTATACTTTGGGCCCATTCATCAGCCTCAAGAGGACTCTCATTCCCTGAAAAGTTCCTGGGATGCAATGTACAAAATTGCTTTACTTCAGATGCTTCGGCTTCCGGGCAGTTCATAAGAATAGCAATCTGCTGCTGCTGGCCCTCCAGAAAGCTTTTGATAGATTCTAGAAGCACCGTATGTTCGTTGATTGGAGCAACAATGGTAGGGGAGGTGTAATGTAGGAGGCGGTGTGTTGCCATTAACATTGGTGCTGGTGTTGTTGGGAGAGTCTATTACCTTGATAGAAAAAGAAGGTTGGGATAGATTCAAGGAATTTGAAATGCAAGAAATGTATAGTTGCTGATTCTTATAATTCTTATGATATATTGCTTAAGGCTTCATGCAGAATTGACCTGCATGGGGCCGCTAACAAAACCTGTCACGCCCCGGTTCCCAGTAGACGGAAACAGTGACGTGGCAAACCCGCAACATATTTACTATGAAATAAATACATTAAGTGTAATTAAGCAATATAACAATGAACAAAAATGACAATTGTAATATAATGAAACAACAACTTTATTTACATTCAACTTTACATACAACTGTTTAAAAATAAAGAATACAATAAACAAAGCAATGCCAAAACAATGGCGGCATACAGAAAGTAAATGCAGGCTGGAAGGAGCTAATAATCTGGCTGTGCAGCAAGCTGGTCCAAGTTCTCCTGGCTTGGCTCTACCTGCTCAGAGTCCGGTCCTCCTGGCAAACATTCCAAAGAAAGAAACAGACAGTAATGTCGTCAGCGAACTAGCGCTCAGTAAGTTCCAAAAGAAGAAATAGAAGATAATATGTATTATGAAGTGAACAGGTAAAGTTGTATATGATCGTTCACAAGTATAGGATAGTTATTCTAACGTGGTTATTTGTAGTTTGATAAGGAAGGTATTCATGTATATGAAAGGAGTCCATCTTACCCTGTGGACTATGGTAACATGTATTATAAGGCCCCGTCATAACCCATGGGACAACGACACGTGAATTCATGAAGGTATCTTTTAAAGTGACCTCTCATGCCACGATATACGTTCCGTACCAATCTACCCCTTTATCCCTGCGTAATGTATTGTATAGATCATGTGTTCAAGTAATCATGTTGAGTTCATGTCAAGTTATAACCTTGGTTTGGTCAAGTCGAGTCAAGTTTGAGTTTGATGTTTGAATTCGAGTATTCATGTTCATGATCAAGTATTCAAGTTCGTGTTTGATTTTTGATTCAGGTTTGAGTTTAGACTCAGATTGAGTCAGACACTTGTAAACTGATTTAACTCTTAAATTCTTAGGTTCGAGAGAAATAGGCAACTGCTGCACATGGACGGCAAGATTTGTGTCTTTTTCCAAGACAATTGCCATTGATACTCTATTAAGTTGTCTAACCTGAATAGGCAAGCACTCACTTTCTCCGGCTCCCTGGAACTCAAGAGAATTAATCCCGCTTAAACCTATATTTACTAAAATCCTTAAAATATTGTTTTGTATATCTCGAGGGGGTTTTATGAAAAATATTTTAAGATAGATTAAAAATAAATCTCGAGATTGATTTATAACATTTAGGATTTTCATGAGCAAGTGTTTTAATTATAGGAGTATTTTAATGATAGATACTTAGCTTTAAAAAGTTTATGGTATTTTATTGAAAATTAGCCATTTTTGGTAACATGATGGTATTTTATTAACATTTTTTTAATATTTTAATTTTAGAAAAAATAGTTTCATAATATAGTGAAAATATGGATTTATAATTTTTTATTAAATTTTCAAAAATTAGTTTTGTTTAGAAAAATCGCGTTTTCTTAAAAAAAAACATATTTTATTTCCTTTCGAGATTGAATACCCCGTGAGGAGTTCTGCATCTCGCTCTACTATCCGAAGGATGTGCGATAATCTGCACCATCCATTACCGGGTCCCCTAACGAAGGTTGTAGAGGCGCATTTGCCAAGGATTTTCAAAATACTGTTTTAAAAGAAACCCGGTTTTTAAAAGATGTGGTATTTTATTGTAAAGGTTATTCTTTGAACCAACATACATCTAAATAGGTATCGTACTATGAAATCAAAGTGTGCATGTGGGGTAGGTCGTTACCTCGTGAGTTTTTTCCTAAAAGTATTGTTTTAACAATATCGAAAAAGGTGATAATAAAGTTCAAGGTAATTTAATGAAAATGTTCAATTATGTTCATTTCACATGAAGATTTGAGTTAAACTTGAATCTAATCATTGGTAATTAAAGTTTCAAATAGAATGGTGAAATTAGATTGTCCAAGATATAAAGGAAAATGGAGTTTTAGGTTTTAAAAAGAAAGGGATCGGGAATAACTCCACTTTACCGATATATGATTAGGAGATGAATTTTGATAAAAAAAAAGACATGAGTTGGGAGGAACTTACGGTTTGAAAATCTTAAGGAAAGAGTAAAGAAAAGAGATGGGTTTCGTGGCATCGCAGGAGCTCCGGAATCGGCTTCGATATTCGACGGAAAGAGCCTGGTCGCTAACTCCACTTGACTCCACTTGCACTGAGAAACTTTTTGAGAAAATTTTTGCTAGGATTTCAGAATGGTGAAAAGCTAAAGTATGGTGTGGTATTTATAGTAAAGAATTAGGGTTTGTGAATTAAAATTTTGAATTAAAAAGTATTAAAATGATATTAAATGGTGAAATGAATGGTCTCTGTTTTATTGCAGGGAAATCAAACGGTGCAGAGGAGTTAAATGGAGTCGAAGGGACAAGTGTGCAAATCATGGATCAATTTGGAGCTCATCAGACCGTCGGCGCCGGCCCTATGGCTAATTTGGCCGGTCTGATCTGAGGAAACGGCCTCGAGATTCGTACCACATGGGTTTTTTTTTCTGTATTTACTCCATTTTACGCATGTTTGATTTTTCTGAAATTTTTCCTTTCCCCGTGTATTGCATGGGCAACTCTTGAGCTTCCAAAAATTAAAAAGAAAAATCAGAAAAAACAATAATTGTGTCTGATGGGATTCGAACACACAGGCTACGTCATAGCAGTATTGAGGCTTTACCACTGAGCTACAAGTTGATTCTTGCTTTTATTAAACAATTCTAACTTATAACTCTTACACAGGCTGTAATACTCTTTTTTGTACAATAACAAGAATTTTTTCCGTACAGTGATTTCAGAGTCGTTACAATGGTACCATAAATCAACTTGGTATTTTCGGAGAGATCGATGGATATGTTCTGTATAGCATCTGCTCCCAAATTTAGGCTAGACGTCTTCCCAACGTCTTAGTCCGGTCTTCGGCGGTAAACAGATTCTTCTTTGTCAACTTCACAGCAGTCATCAAACCTAGGAGGAATTAAGGGCGGTGAAAGTTGTTTATGCCCGTTAATTGTATACGGCGCGCTTAAAGCGTCAGGCCCGTAGAGCGGAATAATGGAACTTGGTTGGGATATGGATTGTTTGCGCCCGTGGATTGTATACGGCGCGCTTGAAGCGTCAGGCCCATAGGGCATATTTATTGCTGCAAGTGTTTTTGGTTGGGGAGGCATGTTCAAGAGGAAGATATGTTCCCTTCTTTTCGTACACTTATTTCCTACAAGTCGTGAGGATCTTGCAAGTAGCTTTATTCTTACAAGTCGTGAGGATCTTTTAAGGTGGTTTATCCTGACCAGTCGTGTGGATCTCGCAGGGTATCGATGAGGCGTACTTGAGCAGCAGACATATCTACGTCTACTCAAGTACTTATTCTCGGTAGGTTATGAGGATCCCATAGGGTATTTTCTCCTAACAAATATGAGGATCTCGTAAGGTTAGTTGAATCTCGATAAGTCGTGAGGACTTCATGAGACGGCAGTTGTGATGGTATGGGTGTAGTGGGAACCAAACTAGATGAGGGTTTTGATGGTTTATGCTCGTGGATTGTATACGGTACACTCGAAGCGTCAGGCCCGTAGAGCAAGTGCAGCATTTGGAGGGTTTGGTTTAGGATAGAATAATCATGGTTATATGAACATGGCTAGGATTCTATTAGGGGTAGATCGTGGATAGTATACGACGCACTTTGTGTGTTTGTGCCGAAGGGCAGGAGCAGCATTTGGAGGGTTTGATTTGGGATAACATAACCACCATTATATGAACGTGGCAGAGTTGCTATCGGGTGTAGCCCTTAGAAAGTATACGACACACTCATGCATTTGTGCCATAGGGCATAGGTAGATCATCATTCACATCTTCAGTGACTGGATTTGCGGCTTCATGAATCGTGTAGTAGGTATGATTCAATCCACGTTTGTTGCCAGATTCCTTCTTTGCGACGTATCCCAGCATTTTCTTAGCGGTCTTTCCATCTTGGTTGACAGGTTGCGCCTTGGACGGCTCCCAGATATTCTTATAGAATTGGCTTTGTGCCACAGACCGTTCGAATGAAAAGCCCTGAGCTTTGAACAAGCTTTTCAACTTTTCTAAGAATTACTTAGGCATTCTGATGGGTTGCATTCTTTCGGCATTTGGATTTGTCACTTGCCATGCATCTGTTAGGGTTTGGTTGTCATCTGACTTATGGAACAGGATTCCTTTGTCACCCGATTTTCTTGGTGGGATATAGAAGGTAGTCATCTTTTCAACTGCGTTAATCTCGAGCGTATCAAGCTCTCTGAAGTGTTTGGGAGGAGTCCTGGTGATGTGCAAGGCTTCTTTTGACTCATAGCCTGAATCGCTGCTTTCGGACTCTTGCGTTAGGTTTGAGATGCATTTTTCCTTGAACTCGATGCATAGATCATCTTCATCATCCTCAGTATCGCTTCCCAAGTTAGGCACTCGGGTGCGAAGCATGACTACAAGCTCTTCGTCTTCTATGTCACTTCCCGGGTGGGGTACTCGGACATGGGTGGTGACCACCGATTGCTCTATTTTAATTGGGGCTTTCACAGATTCGGTTTTTACCCTCGGCTATTTAGGATTTTCTTGGAAGTATCTGGCATCTTCATAACGCACTTCGTGTACATCAAAGGGATGAATGCCACCTTTAATGCAATGATCTTTCCATCTTTGATATACTTCATGCACTGATGTAGGGCCGACGGTACTACGTATACTCGTGTAACCAGGGCCTTCCCAGCAACGTTTTATACGATGCATCAATGTTCAACACGTGGAATTTTGCATCAGTCTCGAGCTTGTCAAACCTTAGCGGAAGTATGATTGAACCCAACGTTTTAGAGTTTTAGGAATCAAATCCGGAGATAGCGATTTTTCCTGGACAGATGCATGACGTTTAGGGCTAAAGACATTAAAGTTTTTATTGTCATCAAGTTCACTGAAGATCCAGGATCGATAAGGATCCTTTTAACCCTCACATCTTCATAGATGCCCATCACATATAGGGTTCTATTGTGTTCAGGTGTGCCTATCATAAGATCTTCTTCCCCGAAGTTCATGTCAGTTACATTTTCTTCATACAAGCTTTCTTTCATATTTGCTTCTGCGAAGTGGGCCTGGAAATGCTCGGGATCTTGTAGGGTCGTGATCAGTGACTCTCTTAATTCTTTTGACACAATTAGCGCTTCATATATACTTATGAACTCCGGCAGCTTCTTCAGATGAGGCAATACATTGTAGTCGACCGTTAGATTTTTAGGGGCCGACTTTGAAACAAGTTCGGGTACAAACCCTTCTTCGATTTTGATGTCTTGCACAACGGATTATTTCCTCTTATCGGCTTGCTTGCCTTTACCTTTGGAGTTATAGATGTGAGGGGGAAGCTGTTTTCCCCTTCTCAATTCGACTGCAGCTGCTAGAGGTTTGATATTTCCTTCCTTTTCATTTTCGGAGTCGGAGATGTTTTTATTGCCGTGCTATTCGGCGATGGATCTGCATATTTCTTTGCCTTTCACGGACTTCTTTCTTGTCCAAGCCCTCTTTTTCGAACCTGACATCGACGCTCGATTGTTCTTTGAGGTGGAAAAAGGGTTTTCCCATTTTATGATTTCTTCTGCCATATCTGGCTCTTTTAAAAGGGGATATGTTGATTCGAAGATATCTTTCCTTTTTACTGACCTTATTTTATAGCAGCGTCTTGCACAGGTTTTTCTTTCCACGTTGGACACTGGGGCTTCATTATTTTCAGCAGGGACACTTTGGAGTGCTTCCAGCTCGGCCCTCGCACGTTCATATGCTTTGCTTTCGATCTCGCTCCTCAGTTAGTAACCGGGGCACCACAGGATGTTCATCTCTAATCATTCAATCAAAAAGACTAAATCCCGTATTTTCTTTCGGACTTCATCCATAACTTCTTCTTGCAGATCGCCAACCCTTCGAACTTCAGATCTTAGAGCAATGACTTCCTCTTCACACACTCTCAGAGAGTTAAAAAATGTGGGTTATGGCACTCAGATACGTAACTTCTGCTTCTAAGCTTCTTCTTCTAAAGGAAGTCTTCTCTTTGCTTGTTCTTTTTACACTCTTTTTTACATTGCTGGTTGCGAGTCTTTCAGGCAAGAGATCTTCTTTAGCCGAGTAGAAGCCATCGCTGTTATCAGCCATACATTCATTGTTGTAGGAGAAACCATCATGATCTTCAGGCATGTAGACTTCGCTTGACAGTTCTGAATTATGAAGGGAAGGACCTCCAGGGACATCTTTCGTCTCTCTTTCCGAATGATAAACATCATATATCACTCTGTAGACTTCTACTGGCAGTTCAATCGAGTCATCATCCTTTTTAGGGACTAGCTCAATCTTATTCATCCGCTAATATTCTTCTTCAGCTTTCTTGATCATGTCCCTTCTCTTTCTTAACCTCCTCCGTCATAGAGTTAAGGTAGAATCTTCATTCGGCTTTGGCACAGGGGCATATGCCGGCTATTTGCCTTCATCATGTCTTATTTGGGCGATGGTGGCCGTTATCCATTCGTAAAGCATCTCGACTAGGTCATGGATCTACTCCTGATTGTATTGTATAGCCTCCATTTGAACGTCTTCCATGCGTGTTAACTTATCTTTCAACGCGTGCACACGCATGCTTAATAAAGTCGTTCTGTGCATCTCGCTTCGGAAGGCCCTGATTTCTATATCTTTAACCCTTATTGCGCTCGTGATCATATTGTTTACCTTATCTCTTGAGAATGAGGATGGAACATTTTCCCGGGGATGCTGCCCTGTATGTTCTCGAACAGGCCGCACGCCTATAAAGTGGCAAGTTTCCACCGATAGTGCTTCGTCATCCGATTCGGAGTTGGAGTCTGTGTCTTCGAACAGGTGTCTCATGTAGTCTTCCAAAGTGATTGGAGGGACTGCCCCTTGTTCGTACTCTTCCAGAGAATCCAAGTACTGCTGGATTACCGAATTGACCTCTTCGCTTTCCTTCGATTCACCGGCTTTTTGGCCTTCATCTTCTTACGTTTAGAAGATGAAGGTACTTATGCTTTTGACTTAGAGGTAGAGAGCGCATTGGCTAATATGTAGAATTCAGTTTCCTCTTGTTCTATGGTGCAGAGCATCTTTCCAAGTGACACCAGGAGTTTCATGAAGCCGCTTTAGTATTTGCTTCATCTTTAGGGATATGAATGATTCCCACTTTCCTCCATCAAGCCCGTTCTTTTCATAAAATGGGTCGACTTCGACCATATTTGTATGTTTTGTTGGGGCATCAGCCAAGACGTTCTTGGAAAAAGTTAGAATACCTGCTTTGTACTGTTGTTCGACCTAATTCTTGAAGACGTAACAATCTTCGATAGGATGACTCGGTATCCGATGATATGGGCAGAATTTTGGATCACCTAACTTATTTGCTTGATCCGTGGGCCTGCTTTCTAGGAGCTGCAGCAACTTCTCTCTCAATGCGTGGTCAAAGATTTTTTTCGTTTTGTCTCTCAAGAAAGAATACTTTTTACCCGTCTTCTCCAGTAAGGACGACCCCTTTTTCGAGATCTGGCCTGTGTTAGGTTTCCCTTGCACCTAGTCTAAGCTTTGGTAGCATCATTTATGCCATTTTAAAAATTAAAGAGGTGCAAAGCAAACAAACCATGAATCTTTGCTAGAAATATTAGGGTAACAAGTTTGTATCACATACAAAGAAGTATCTATCACATAGAGTTTAGGATTACAACCTTTGTAGTCCGTTCCTTCGCTTCATAAGCTCCGTATTGAGGTCCCTTTGCTGCGATCATCAAGAACTCCGACTCTAGAGAGGCTCCATGAGGTGAATGAGGTATCTTGCTTGTAATATTCATGATCTAAGATGATTTATCTTGAAGAATCTCAAACCCACGCTTACACTTCACTAATGAAGTAATTAGAGAAGTGAACACCCTAATCTTAGTGGCTAGAATAGATGAGGATGATGAAATAGGAATTTTACACTCTTTTGTTTTCAATTTCTCACTTAGAATCATCACACAACAAAAAGCTAGTGAAGCTTTTTTTAAGAGGAAGAAGAACAAAAGCATTTGTGATGAATAATGAATTATTGTTGTGGTTACAATTGCAACCATGGGTTAAGAATGAGATCCTTAACCCTTGTAGACAATAAACCATGGGTTGAGGGTTTGGGTTGGATTAACAAATATCTCCACAAAATATCAAAGAAAAATGACAAAGTCAAAGCTTCATGAAGCTTCCACAAAGCTCATCCAAATAGTTAACCCTAATCCAAACCCTAACTTGGTTTAAACTCAAAATCCATGTTTCATTTGTAACCCTAACATGTTACAATATTATATATCACATATATAATATATATGTAACAAAAGAAAATAATACAATTAACATATATCACATATACATCAATGTATTATCCGGTGAGAAAAAGAATCAATAAAGGGAGCTTATATTAGTTAATGTAACGTAATATATCACATAAATAATTATACATTAAATTATCGAATTAACACTTAATCCGATAATCCGGCTATATGACATATAACCGACTAATATAACATGTACCAATTCATTGAATCAACACTTGATCCGATGACCCAGCTATATCATATATACCCGGCCGATACCACATATCACGAGAATAGAATACGGTATCTCATATCGTATTATTCTCGGTCCCGCACATATCACATATGTGCTCCTACTCCGTTTTGCCTGAGCCAGGAAACCTCTGTGTAGGACTCTAAAGAATCGTCAATACGCCGGCAGTATATGATGATCATATCAAACACGTACAAGCTGCAAGCGGTCAGCTAAACGTAACAGTCACCCAGGTATTGAGCGATCAGAAGATCAACAAGCAAGCCTGTATATTCTCCTGTGAATCCAATCAGTAACACTACCGTACAGTCCGGTCTCTTCGTCTGGTATGTCACATATCAAGTCTAGGGGTGGTAAACGTCAGACCCCCAGTAACCGATAAGTCATGTCGATGTGAGGCTCATAACAGGTCGAGAAACTACTGATAACTCTTACCTGTAGCACTCCATATCATCCCTAGCCAGGGACTTCCAGTTATAGCCAATCGAACACAGCACAACATCAACTCCCTATACTGGGAGAGACGAAACCCCTCCTATCGCTCATTGCCTCCATGTGATTCGGGACTATACTCAAAAGCTACCGTTTTGCACGCCCTCTTGGACACAGTAAGGTGGAAATCAAAGCACAGTGGGAATCACACAAGACTCTATGACGATCTCGGGTTTACAGACTAACTTGTACCAATGTCACCGGAGAACTGCTATCTGACGATAGGTATAATATCATCTTGGAGTTCTCAGTGAGTCCGTTCAGTGTACCCAGTCTCCACTGAGCACCCGTACACTATCTTTGATGTCAAACACCGATGGATATGGGATCATCCATCCCCCATCATATGGGTCAAAATGCGTATACGCTAGTCTACTCTGATGTATTGATGCCCTGTCTTGATACACTCTCGACTAGGAACAGTTATAAGATGTACTCGTTGACGACCCTGACCCCACTAGTATGATCTCATCATAGTCCTAGTAGTCAAGTACATATCTCAAGGGCTTTATCAACATGTGAGAGTAAGATAGTAAACCAATACAAGTCAACATGTTATGACAAAGTGAAACCAGATAGCATACTATCATATCGAGCAAGAAATTCCTCTCTATATATATCCAAGCATCCATCATAATATACATCGTATGTACAACAATGGCCTCTAGGGCATATATACAACTAACAATCTCCCACTTGCACTAAGTCCAGCTGTTGTAGTATCTCATACCGAACATCCCGATGAGTCTCTCAAATTTTATCTGGGGAATGGCCTTCGTGAGTGGATCTGCAGTGTTGTCCTTTGTGTCAACTCTCCTGACCTCAATCTCGCGGCGATCAACAGTCTCCCGGATCAGGTGATACCGCCTCAGAATATGTCTGGACTTCCGATAGGACCTAGGTTCCTTGGCCAAAGCCACAGCTCCATTATTAACATAATACAAAGGTATCGGATGCTCAATGGACGGAACCACACCAAGTTCAGTGATGAACTTCTTCATCCAGACAGCCTCTTTGGCAGCATCGTTGGAAGCGGTGTATTCAGCCTCCATCGTCGAGTCTGCCACGGTTTCTTGCTTGGAACTCTTCCAAAAAACCGCCCCTCCATTTAGGGTAAAGACAAATCCCGATTGCAACTTAGAGTCATCCTTATCACTTTGGAAGCTCGAATCGGTAAAGGACTCCACTTGGAGTTCTCCGTTACCATACACCTAAAACATCTCCTTAGTCCTTCTCAAGTACTTGAGAATGTTCTTCACAGCTGTCCAGTGACTCTCTCCTGGATCTGCTTGATACCTACTCACTACACTTAGTGAGTATGCTACATCAGGTCTGGTACATAGCATCGCGTATATGATAGAGCCTATTGCCGAAGCATAGGGTATCCCTTGCATGCGAGCTCTCTCCAAATCAGTCTTAGGAGACATCTCTTTGGAGAGAGTGGGTCCAGAGATCGTGGATAGGTGCCTACGTTTAGATTCTTCCATACTAATCCTCTTTAGTATGATGTCAATGTACCTGGATTGGGACAATCCCAGTATCTGTTTAGATCTATCTCTATAGATCTTAATTCCCAAAATGCAGGAGGCATCACTTAGATCTTTCATTGAGAATCTATGTGATAAAAAGAGCTTGACCGAGTGCAGCATAGGAACATCATTTCCTATCAAGAGTATGTCCTCCATATAAAATACGAGGAAGACGACCTTACTCTCTGCAACCTTCTTGTATATACAAGGTTCATCTACGTTCTTGATGAAGTCAAACTCTTTGACTACAACATCAAAACAGATATTCCAACTCCACGATGCCTGCTTTAACCCGTAGATGGATTTAAACAGCTTGCACACCTTTCCGCTGCTCCCACTATCTACGAAGCCCTCTGGCTGAGTCATGTACACACACTCCTCTAAATCACCATTTAGAAAGGCGGTCTTAACATCCATTTGCCAGATTTCGTAGTCATGGTATGCAGCAATGGCAAGTAGGATCTGGATGGACTTAAGCATAGCCACTGAAGAAAAGGTTTCGTCATAATCCACACCTGGTCGTTGACGAAAACCCTTTATAACAAGTCTAGCTTTGAAAGTCTCAACTTTTCCATCTACACCAAGTTTCTTCTTAAAGATCCACTTGCTCCCAATGGGTTTTACCCCTTCAGGATCAACTTCTAAAGTCCATACTTTGTTGGTATACATGGATTCCATCTCAGATCGCATTGCATCCAGCCACTTCATAGAGTCCCCACTCGTGATGGCTTGCTCGAAGCTAGTTGGGTCATCATCTTCCATGATGCAATCCTCGCTCCCACCATCTATGAGAAAACCGTAGTATCTCTCAGGTGGATGAGGAACCCTGCTAGATCGGCGGAGAGGCTGGGGTTCATCAGGAACTACTGAATCCTCTGGTTCCACCAAATCTTCTGTCGTAGTTTGTATTGCTAGAACTTCTTCCAGTTCTACCTCCTCACCACTAATTTCCTTTGCAAGAAATTTCTTTTCTAAAGAGGTGGCATGTCGAGAAACAAACACCTTTTGTTCCTCAGTGTGGTAGAAGATATACTCTTGTGAGTTCTTGGGATATCCTACAAACCTACACAGGACAGACCTTGCTTCGAGTTTGTCCGGATTGTGCCTTTTGACATAGGCCGGACAACCCCATATCTTAACATACTTAAGAGATGGTTTCTTCCCCTTCCATATTTCATATGGAGTGGTAGGCACTGATTTGGTAGGAACCATATTCAATAGGTGTATGGCTGTCTCAAGCGCATACCCCCAGAAGGAAATAGGCAACTCAGCATTGCTCATCATAGAGCGCACCATATCTAATAGGGTGCGATTCCTCCGCTCCGATACACCGTTGTGCTGTGGTGTATAAGGAGGAGTTAGCTGAGAGAGAATCCCATTCTCTTTTAAATAATCCAGGAACTTAATACTCAAGTATTCTCCTCCTCGATCAGATCGAAGAATCTTAATACTTTTGCCTGTTTGGTTCTCTACTTCGTTCTTATATTCTCTGAATTTCTAAAAAGCTTAAGACTTGAGTTTCATCAGGAACACATGTCCGTATCTTGAGAGATCGTCGGTGAATGTAATGAAGTGGAAAGAACCGTTCCTGGCATGTGTAGACATGGGACCACATACATCACTATGTATCAGTCCTAAGAGTTTTGTAACTCTTTCTCCGTGTCCACTAAACGGAGTTTTGGTCATCTTGCCTTTGAGATATGACTGGCAAGTTTCATAAAATGAAAATTTGAACGGATTCAAATATCTATCCTTATGTAACTTAGCTAGCCGTGTCGCATTGATATGACCTAGTCTACAATGCCACAAGAAGGATTCGTTCATTTCTGAACTCTTCCTCTTGTGTGTGTTTTGTACATTAAGTATTGTAGTTTGATTGAGAACGTATATGCCATTAAATAACGAACCTAATCCAATCAACTTTTGATTCAGGAATATGTTCATAACATTATCCTGTATTACAAGATTACATCCTTCTTTACTCAATAATAAACTGATATAATATTGCATATCATGCTCGGAATGTAATAGCATTCGTTCAGAATCAATGTATTACCATTTGGCAACACAAGGTGATATTCGCCAACAGCTTTGGCTGCAACATTTGCACCATTCCCAACCCTTACGGAATGATCACCCTCTCCCAGTTCCCTACCTTTTCGTAGCCCATGTAACATATTACATATATGGGATCCCGATCCGGTATCTAATACCCAAGACGTAGAGTGAATTGAGAAACAGTTCTCGATAACTAACACACCCGAAGAAGATGCATCAGCATGCTTATTCTTCGTTTGGGCGGCGTGAGAATCTGGATATTCTCCTATTTCCTGCTCAGACTTATAACAATTATAAGTTGGAGCGGGGCCAACGTTCCTCTGCTCAATATAATAAGCGGGTTCAGTCAATACATCCATATTATTATCTAGATTAAGGCCTGACATGGTCGCTACCTGGAGATAGAGAGAAGAAAACATTTTAGCGTATGCTCTTGCAAGATTAGATTGGTTATTATCTTATCTAATCAGGATGGCTCCCACTGCTTTTTATCAAATCTTCCTTAAAACCCTAAAAGGTAAGACTAGCCGGGATTAATTACACCTTACAAGTTCACCAATCTTTCGGCCAGGCTAGTGTTGGCACTTTGAGGGAGGTTCCCCGTGCTTTCGTACGGACCTAATTAAAATAAACCTCGTTTTCCCAGAGGCATAACCCCGTAAACTCCTTTCTAGACACCTACTTGATTGGCTAGTTGTCATGTGTAAAACTCTCCCAGGAGTAAATCTTACTTGCAATGGGTATCAGAATCCAACTATCGCATAGGAGGTATGCAATCTCATAGCACGTTAGGGCTAAAAGCATTATCGCAAATTTCAACAATTGAAATTCCCGATAATGCTTTTACCCCTAACGTGCTATGACCTTAACGAATACCAACAAACCATGGTCCGCTGGTCAAGTTCAACCCGTACATTTCTTGATTGAATTAAACCCACCCGCACGACCCTTGACGAAAGCCAACAAAGCCGTACGACTACCCTAATCCAATCGCATCATATGCTGCAGATAAGCAGTAAATAGCTACCGCACACTACGCCTTAACGAAAGCCAACAAACGTAACACGAATACTAAATATTACTTATCTGAAATATCGGAGGGCTACACAGGTTTTTCAGAAAACCTATTGCGTAATGAACTTGATATCCTTGTAGAAACAGGTCGTTTTGAAAAGGAGTGTTTTTGAGGCTTTTTTTAGTTTCGCTAAAGAGGTCACTCTCGGTGAAGGGATCTCGGTTCTTTCCTTATCGAATAAGGTGCAGGATATTTCACAAATACCGCGGTGCAATGCAAGAACTATAGAAGCAATCAAAAACTAAACCGTGAGTTTGTAGCATCTGCCAGTTTTGCTAAAGAGGTCACTCCCGGTGAAGAGATCTCGGCTCTTTCCTCATCAAATAAGGTGCAGGGTATATCACATATACCACTATGCAAAGCAAAAACTGTAGCTACCCTTTTTGAAAATTTGATTCTACAACATCTTTTAGGTTTCTTTTCTTTTATTAATCTCATTAATAAATCCCATCATTTATGCTTCCTAAGCATCACAGAAGAAACGAAAATACAACGTACGCTTATGCAATCCGCATTCGCCACAATGTTCCATTATGCATCGTTAGGTTACTTAACTGACGACATACTGGGACGGGACTAGCGCGGATGTAAAACATAAGCAACGTTTATTATATATCATATATACAATAATAAAGCATTCATCTCATGCATATAATATGATCACATCATAGTATATCAGCAGCAGAAGAAACATATGAAACATTGGATATCCTAGGAAGTCCGTTTTTTATTTTGAGCCTGTATAAAACACGGATTCCACAGTCACGATGAATAGCCAAACCCACATCTCTAGACCCCTACAAGAGCGGCAAGTAACACTGCCAATTCTAGGGTTAGGAGACCCGGTCTCGACTCCTCGAGATGGCCTCCCACTGGACCCTAGAACCCGGTTACTTGTGCTCCCCTCCTTGGGTCTATCCTAATGCGGAAAAGTAAATAATATACAATGGTGACATCATCCTCAATCCGGAAGTGCCCCAATAAAAGAATATTACATACATTGAATTTTACATAAATGAAAATAAAAACCCTCATCTCATATAAAACCCTGGCTATTCAGAACACGATGATCCAATATAACATATCACAGCAACACATAATATCTCATATCATCAACGTAAGCAAGTATGCATATCCCGATTGTCGTTGATGTATATCAACGAAGCCAGCAATACCCAACATACTATACTTACGGTCGCAGAAAAGAAAATAAAAAACTACAACATTTGGAATCTATAATCTCCTTAGACATCGTAAACCCGAAATATCACATAATACGGATTTCATGCCTAACTATATGAATTCGACATATTGTATCACAATCACAGAATATCAAGACGATGTTTAACGTTTCGATCGAATCAACATACACTCACAAATTATCCCCGTGGGCTCAACACTTGAGCAAAGTCAAAACACTCAAAAACCGTGCCACAATGACTGTGGACCAGCCGTAGAAGGAGTTAACCAATGCCTCACCTATGACACCATGGAACTACGGCAAACACTAGGGTTCGTTCACGGTTCCGTAGGCATAGAATCGAGTTAAGGTTAGTATAGTCTTCTAAAGGGTCTATAGGGGTACTTGCACGATTTTATGAATATAATCAACTTCGGAAAATTACAACACTTGGAAATTTCAGCGGGGTACAAAATGTAGTGTGCGAAGTTCGATCGAACTGCTAAAAATAGTCAAGGTTACCAATATAGTGTTAAATTATATGAGTACGAAGCACTACGAATTAGCCCCAGGTCAAACTAATCATCACATGAAAATTGGGCTAAATAAACAATAATGGGAAACCCAAATAGAACACAAAAGAGCACAGATGAAATACGGATGGAAGAGGAGGTAATGGGGCCGGCCAGGACGGATTCTTAGCCTTGGTGCTCGGCCAAAATCCAAGCACCCCTCCCCCCCCCCGTGTTTCATCCATGTTCATAATTTGTCCCATATATCATTCTGCACCTGTTTGAAAATTTTTAAAGGACTTTTAAAAAAATTTACAGTGAGCAAAATGGGGGTTTCATAATACCGTATTTCGGAGTCGATTTCGTTTTCGTATTTGTTTTAACACCGTGTCTAAAATTCTAGCTTGGCTCTGATACCACTGTTGGGTTTCCCTTGCACCTAGTCTAGGATTTGGTAGAATCACTCATGCCATTTTAAAAATTAGAGATGTGCAAAACAAACAAACCATGAATCTTTGGATATTAGGGTAACAAGTTTGTATCACATACAAAGAAGTATCTATCACATAGAGTTTAGGATTACAACCTTTGTAGTCCGTTCCTTCACTTCATAAGCTCCGTGTTGAGGTCCCTTCGCTGCGATCATCAAGAACGCCGACTCTAGAGAGGCTCCATGAGGTGAATGAGGCATCTTGCTTGTAATCATCATGATCTAAGATGATCTATCTTGAAGAATCTCAAACCCAAGCTTACACTTCACTAATGAAGTAATTAGAGAAGTGAACACTCTAATCTAAGTGGCTAGAATAGATGAGGATGATGATGTAGGAATTTTAGACTCTTTTATTTTTAATTTCTCACTTAGAATCATCACACAACAAAAAGCTAGTGAAGCTTTTTTTTAAGAGGAAGAAGAAGAACAAAAGCTTTTGTGATGAATAATGATTTATTGTTGTGGTTACAATTGCAACCATGGGTTAAGAATGAGATCCTTAACCCTTGTAGAGAATAAACCATGGGTTGAGGGTTTGGGTTGGGTTAACAAATATCTCCATAAAATATCAAAGAAAAATGACAAAGTTAAAGCTTCATGAAGCTTCCACAAAGCTCATCCAAATAGTTAACCCTAATCCAAACCCTAACTTGGTTTAAACTCAAAATCCATGTTTCATTTGTAACCCTAACATGTTACAATATTATATATCACATATATAATATATATGTAACAAAAGAAAATAATACAATTAACATATATCGCATATACATCAATGTATTATCCAGTAAGATAAAGAATCAATAAAGCGAGCTTATATTAGTTAATGTAACGTAATATATCACATATATAATTATACATTAAATTATCGAATCAACACTTGATCCGATAATCCGGCTGTATGACATATAACTGACTAATATAACATGTACCAATTCATCGAATCAACACTTGATCCGATGACTCGGCTATATCACATATACCCGGCCGATATCACATATTGCGAGAATAGAATACGGTATCTTATATTGTATTATTCTCGGTCCCGCACATATCACATATATGCTCCTTATACTCCGTTTTGCCTGAGCCAGGAAACCTCTGTGTAGGACTCTAAAGAATCGTCAATACGCCAGCAGTAGGTGATGATCATATCAAACACCCACAAGCTGCAAGCGGTCAGCTAAACGTAACAGCCACCCAGGTATTGAGGGATTAGAAGATCAACAAGCAAGCCTGTATATTCTCTTATAAATCCAATCAGTAACACTACCGTATAGTCCGGTCTCTTCATCTGGTATGTCGCATATCAAGTCTAGGGGTGGTAAACGTCAGACCCCAGTAACCGATAAGTCGTGTCGATGTGAGGCTCATAACAGGTCGAGAAACTACTGATAACTCTTACCAGTAGCACTCCATATCAGCCCTGGCCAGGGACTTCCAGTTATAGCCAATCGAACACAGCACAACATCAACTCCCTATACCGGGAGAGACAAAACCCCTCCTATCGCTCATTGCCTCCATGTGATTCGGGACTGTACCCAAAAGCTACCATTTTGCATACCCTCCTGGACGTGGTAAGGTGGAAATCAAAGCACAGTAGGAATCACACAAGACACTATGACGATCTCGGGTCTACAGACTAACCTGTACCAGTGTCACCGGAGAACTGCTATCTGACGATAGGTATAATACCATCTAGGAGTTCTCGGCGAGTCCGTTCAGTGTACCCAGTCTCCACTGAGCACCCGTACACCATCTTTGATGTCAAACACCGATGGATATGGGCTCATCCATCGCCCATCATATGGGTCAAGATGCGTATACGCTAGTCTACTCTGGTGTATCGATGCCCTGTCTCGATACACCCTCGACTAGGAACAGTTATAGGATGTACTCGTTGACTACCATGGCCCCACTAGTATGATCTCATCATAGTCCTAGTAGTCAAGTACATATCCTAAGGGCTTTATCAACATGTGAGAGTAAGACAGTAAACCAATACAACTCAACATGTTATGACAAAGTGAAACCAGATAGCATATTCTCTTATCGAGCAAGAAAGTCCTCTCTATATATATCCAAGCATCCATCATAATATACATCGTATGTACAACAATGGCCTCTAGGGCATATATACAACTAACAGCCTGATGTCGGTTCAGAGTCATCCCCAAAGACAGGTACGGACTTTCCCCTAGCAGGTTGGACGTTGGCGACAAATGCTGATGTATTGGCATCCTTTTTGTTAGTTATATGTATGCCGTAGAGCCCATTATTGTACATGAGATGTATATTATAGTGGATGCTGAGACATATATAGGGAGGACTTTCTTGCTCGACATTATAGTATGCTATCTGGTTGCTCTTTATTTTAACATGTACACTTACTGTCATTCTGTTGAATGTTGATAAAACCCTTAGGATGTGTACTTGACTACCAGGATTATGATGCAGATCATACTAGTGGTGCCTGGGCTTTCTATGAGTTCATCCTTCAATGTTCCTAATCGTAGGAGTATCGAGACGGGGCATCGATATTCCAGAGTAGACTAGCGTATATGCTTCTCGACCCATGTGATGGGCGATGGATGATCCCATATCCATTGGTGTTTGACATCAGAGATCGTATACGGGTGCTCAGTGGAGACTGGGTACACTGAACGGACTCGCCGAGAACTCCTAGATGGTATTATACCTCACGTCAGATAGCAGTTCTCTGGTAACTCTGGTACAGGTTAGTCTGTCGACCCGAGATCGTCATAGAGTCTTGTGTGTCTCCCACTGTACTTTGATTTCCACCTTACCACGGCTCTACTGATTCATGCAAACAGGTGGTTTTTGGGTACAGTCCCGAGTCAAATGGAGGCAATGAGCGATAGGAGGGGATTTCGTCTCTTCCGGTATTGGGGGTTGATGTTGCGCTATGCTCGATTGGCCATAAATGGAAATCCCTGGCCAGGGTAGATGAGATTTACTGTTAAGTGTTATCAGTAGTTTCTCGATCCTTTATGGACCTTGCATCGGCATGACTTATCAAGCTATTGGGGTCTGACGTTTACCACCCCTAGGCGAGATATGCGACATATCAGACGAAGATACCGGACTGCACGGTAGTGTTACTGATTGGATTCGCTGGAGTATGAGCAGGCTTGCTTGTTGATTTTCTAATCGCTCAATATCCGGGTGGCCGTTACGTTTAGCAGGCCTCTTGCAGCTTGTGGGTGTTTGATATGATCATCACCTACTGCCGGCGTATTGACGAGTCTTTAGAGTTCTACACAGAGGTTTCCTGGCTCAAGCGAAACGGAGTAGGAGCACATATATGATATGTGCGGGACCGAGATTAATACGAATATGTGATACTGTATTCTATTCTCGCGATTTGTGTCATCGGTCGGTTATATGCGATATAGCCGGGTTATCGGATCAAGTGTTGATTCGATAAAATGATACACATGATATTAGTCGGTTATATGTGATATAGCCGGATTATTAAATCAAGTGTTGATTTAATAATCTAATGTATAATTATATATTTGATATATTAATTTGCATTAACTAGTATTAGCTCACTTAAGATTTCTTTTCTCACTTGATTGTGCATTAGTATATATGTGATATATATTAGTGTACATTTTTTTGTGTCATGCTAGATGCCACATGCTACATGGATGTATGAGACTCACACCATGCTTATAATAATGTGATGGTTTTATTTATTTAAAGTAAATCAAAATTGGTTGGAAATTGTCACATGGTTGAAGCTTGTAAAGCTTGTGGAACCATTTACCAAGTCCACTCTTTTTGTTTTACTTGTAGATACTTATTAACCCAACCATTATTGTTAACTCATGGTTTATTCTCTACATGAGTTAGTGTATGACACTAACTCACCCATGGTTGCTATTCTCACCTCATAGGGTTTTATTTTCTCATCTTGATCATTTTTCATCTTCTTCATCCTCATGAAAGCTTTCTAGCTTATAAAATGGTAAGAAAATATTATGAGAAAATAAAATCTAAAGTGAGCCCATTTCTTACTTCATCATCCTACACTACTAGCCATTTAGTATAGGGTGTTCTCTTCACAAAGTTCATCACTTAGTGAAGAGGTAGCTTGGGTTTGAGTTTACTCGACGTAGATCATCTTCGGCCTCGAAGACTTCGAGCATGCTTGTTCATTTCTCCAAGGGAACCCATACTAGAGTTCGGGAGATCACTACTCGCAGCGAATGGACTACTACATGGAGCTTTTGAAGTGAAGGACCGATCTACAAAGGTTGTATTTCTTGTTCACTTCTTGTAATGTTTGATTACTTGTTAGTTTTGTCTTATTACTCTAGTTAGATCCTATTCTAGGGTTCCTTAGCACTCTTCGAAATTTTGAAATTGGCATGCTTGATGTCTTGAAAACCCAGTAGGGTGCCGAGAAATCCCAACAGTAGCATCAGAGCCAGGATAGAGTATTAGACGATGTATGTTAGATTATGAAACCGAAACTACTCCGAAACTTAAAACAACATGACCCAGTTTCTGTCGAATTTGAAATGACCCCTAAAATTTTTTTAAACAAATGCAGAATGATGTATGTGATAAACCATGAACAGTACCAAAAAATTTTCCCATTTTGACCAATTGTGGCCAACCACAACCCCTCAAAAACCGGTGAGCTCGGCCAAGTTGTGGAATTTAGGCTTCAAATTTGGTATTGTTCCAGTATCTGGGTTTTGGTTCTTCAGGTGTTGTTTGCTTTTCCTAAGATTTCATGTGATGCAGTCTTACTGTATATGCAACTCGGAGTGTTTCGTATTTGTAGTTTAACATTGGTTTTGGGTTTTCACTTGTTATCTAGGCGAAGTTAAAAAGTTTGAACGAATGTCAAAAACCCATTATTCTATGTTTAGGGTATTCGAAAAATCATGCAAGCGATTCTGTGGACCCTCTAGAAGAATGAAACACTAACTCGATATAATGACCATGTAACCGCTTTCGAACCTTAGGGTTTGCGGCAATTCCGCGGTGCCATTAATGAGGCTTGGGTTTGCCTTTCTACGGTTGGTCTATAGGTGCTGTGGTATGTTTTGGGTATTTTTGAACTGTGCTTAAGTGTTAAGCTCTCAGATAATTGTGGGACTTTGATTAATCGATCGAAAAGTTTAACTTCGTCCGGATATTTGTGATGGGATACAATACTTGGAATCCACAACATTTAAATTTTATGAATCTAGCAATTTAGTCTCATTTGATCGGTTGCCACTGAATTTTGATATGGATCAAAAGTCCATCGTAATCACGTAACGTACGCAGATACTCTCCGGGTAACCTTACTAGATAGACACGCCCCATAGCCCCGACCAAGTGACTGTAGGAGAACTCCGTTGCCAAAAGCATCGGTCCGGGTGCTCGCGGCAGCGGTGTTCCGCCTAAGTGCACTTCGTCTACGGTATCGGAGGTACATCCATCTACTAAAGTTTCTGACGAGCATTTGATCAGGATGTCGGGAATCTTGTTGAATTGCCTGACTTGTTATTGGAAAGTGTTTTCAATATCGAGACTAAAATGCGAGGTTTATAATTGTTAGGCATGCAATGTCTAAGGAATTCATATTGTTAGGCATGAAATCCAGAATATGAGATATTACGGGTTTATGATATCTATGGTCGTTGCGGATTCCAACTGTTGTAGTTTTCACTTTCTTTTTTGCGACCGTAAGTGTAATATATGGTGTATCGCTGGTTTCGTTGCTATATGTCAATGACAATTGGGATACGCATATTTACTTACGTTGATGACATGTAATGTTATGTGTTGCTGGGATATATTATATTGGATCGTCGTGTTTGAATAGCCGGGGTTTTCTTTATGTGAGATAAGAGTTTTTCATTTTCATTCATGTAAAAACTTGTATGTAATATTCTTTTATTAGAGCACTTCCGGATTGAGGAAGATGTCACCGTTGATGTATATTATTTTCTTTTCCGTATTAGGATAGACCCAAGGAAGGGAGCACAAGTAACCGGGTTCTAAAGTCCAGTGGGAGGCCATCTCGAGGAGTCGAGTCCGGGTCTCCTAACTCTAGAATTGGTAGGGTTGCCTGCCACTCTCGTAGGGGTCTTGGGATGTAGGATTGATTATTCATCACGACCGTGGAATCCGTGTTTTATACAGGCTTAAATTAAAACTCGGAAATCCTAGTACATCCAATATTTCATATGTTGTCTTCTGCTGCTGATATTCTGTGATGTAATCACTTTATATTCTGAGATAAATACTATATATAATATATGTGATATATTATAGACGTTGCTTATGTTATTCACCCGTGCTAGCCCTGCCCCGCCTTACCGTTAGTTACCTAACCTAACGGTGCACGACGGGACTTCGTGGCGAATGCGGATGGCATAAGCATACATTGTATTTATTTGTGATGCTTAGGTAACTTAAATGATAGGACATTCATTAATGAGATTAATGAAAGAAAATAAACCTAATGATGTTGTGGAATCGAATTTGAAACCCACTCGGCTTTTTACGAAAAAGCAAAGTTTCAAAATGCGGAGCTTAAGCCACTCCTTTTAAAATCATTTGATTTTACAACGATATCAAGTTCAAAGCGTTAAAGGTTTTCTTAAAAACCATCCGCAACCCTCCGTCATTTTAGGAAGTAGAGTACTTAGTATTCGTGCTGCATTTGTTGACCTTAGCCAAGGCGTAGTGTACGGTAGATATGTGATGTCTTCCTACACAGCATATGATACGTTTAATTAGGACAGCCATGACTGTGTTGACCTTAGCCGAGGGTCATGTGAATGGGTCTAATTAATCACGAAATGACGGGTAGAACTTGACTAGTGCTTATGATTTGTTGACCATAGCCAAGATCATAAGTGTTAGGGGTAAAAACTATTATCGGGAGTTTCAAGTGTTGAAATTTGTAATGAGATTGCATACCTTCTATGTGATAGTTAAATCCTGATACCCACTGCAAGTAATTGTTACTCCTGGGAGAGTTTTGCACTTTACAATTAACCGATCAAGTAGGTGTCTAGAAAGGTGTCAATGAGGTTACGCCCCTGGGAAAATGAGGTTTATTTTAATTAGGTCCGTACAAAAGCACGGAGAACCTCCCTCAAAGTACCGGCACTGGCCTGGCTAAAAGATTGGTGAACTTGTAGGGTGTAATTAATCCCGGCTAGTCTTTCCTTTTATGGTTTGAAGGAAGATTTGATAAAAACAGTGGGAGCCATCCTGATTAGATAAAATATATAACCAATCTAATCTTGCAAGAGCACACGCAGAGTGTTTTCTTCTCTCTCTCTAGGTAGCGACCATGTCACGCCTTAATCAGGATAATAATATGGATATATTGACCGAACCCGCTTGTTTTACTGGGCTGGGGAATATTTATCCCGCTCAAACTTATAATTGTTATAAGACCAAGCAGGAAATAGGGGATTTCCTTGCCACCCAAACGAAGAAAGCGCATGATTGATGCATCTTCTTCGAGTGTGTTCATTACAGAGAACAGTTTCTCAGTATCCTCTACATCCTGGGTATTTGATACCGGTTCAGGATCCCGCATATGTAATCTGTTACATGGACTACAGAAAGGTGGATAACTGGGAATAGGTGATATGTCTCTAAGTATAGAGAACGGTGCAATTGTTGCAGCCAAGGTGTTGGCGGTTATCACCTTGTAATACCAAATGGTAATACATTGATTCTGAATGAATGTTGTTAGATACCGAACCTGATATGCAACATTATATCAGTCTCTTTATTTAATAAAGAAGGATATAATTTTGTATTGTTGGATAATATTTTGAACATTTCCTATATCAAGAGTTGATCAGTTCAGGCACGTTATCTAATAGTATAGACGTTCTAAATTAAACCACAGCTCTTAACGTAGAGAACACACACAAGAGGAAGAGTTCAGAAATGAATGAGTCCTACTTATGCCATTGTAGACTAGGTCATATCAATGTGACCCGACCAGCTAAGTTACATTAAGATGCATATTTAAATCAGTTTGAATTTATATCTTGTGAAACTTGCCTTTCATGTCACAAAGATAAGATGACCATAGCTCCGTCTGCTTGAAACTGAGAAAGTGTTAGTGAACTCTTGGGACTGATACATGATGTGGTCCTCTGTCTACACATGCCAGGAGTGGTTCTTTGTACTTCATTATATTCACTGATGATCTCTCAGGATTCGGAAATGTGTTCCTGTTGAAACACAAGCCTGAAGCTTTTGAGAAATTCAATGAATATAAATCCGAAGTAGAGAACCAAAACGGTTATAAGTATTATGTTCTTTGATGGGATCAGGGAGGAGAATAATTGTGTATGGAATTCTTGGACTATTCTAAAAAAGAATGAGATTATCTCTCAGCACTACTCCTCCGTATACACTACAGCACAACGATATATCAGGGCGGAACAATCGCACCCTATTAGATATGGTGTGCTCTATGATGAGTACTGCTGAGTTGCCTGTTTCTTTTTGGGGTTATGCGCTTAAAGAAGCAGCATACCTATTGAATTGGGTTCCAATCAAATCAGTGCCTACCACTCCATATGAGATATGGTATGGGAAAAGCCCATCTCTTAAGCATGTTAAGATTTGGGTTGTCCGGCCTATGTCTAAAAGCAAAATCCGGACAAACTCGAGGAAAGGTCAGTTTTGTGGAAGTTTGTTAGATATCCCAAGCATTCGCAAGTGAATATCTTCTACCACACCGAGAAACAAAATGTGTTTTATTTCTCAGCATGACTACCTTTTTAGGAAAAGGAATTTATTTCGAAAGAAATTTGTGGTCATGAGGAAGAACTGGAATAATTTTCATCTATACAAACTACAGCTGATGATTTGGTAGAACCGGATGATTCAATAGTTCCCAACGAAGCTCAGCCTCTCCGCCGATCCGGTAGGGTTCCTTATCCACCTGAGAGATACTTTGGTTTCTCGATGACAATGGGAGCGAGGATTGCATCATGAGAGATGATGACCTAACTAGTATCAAGCAGGCCATCAAGAGTAGGGACTCTATAAGAATGGCTGGATGCTAAGCAATCTGAGATGGAATCTATATACACCAACAAAGTATGGACTTTGGTTGCTATATCTGAAGGGTTAAATCCCCATCAGGAGCAAGTATATCTTGAGAAGATTACTTGGTGTAGATGGAAAAGTTGAGACTTTCAAAGCCAGACTTTTTGCAAAAGGTTCTCGTCATCGACCAGGTATGGATAATGATAAAACCTTTTTTCCAGTGGCTATGCTTAAGTCCATCGGGATCCTACTTGCCATTGCTACATACCATGACTATGATATCTGGTGATTGAGTGTCATGACTGCTTTTCTAAATAATGATTTAGAAGAGAGCGTCTATAAGTATACAGCCAGAGGGCTTCGTAGACAGTGGGAGCAGCGGAAACGTGTGCAAGTTGCTTTATGTGTTAAAGCAGGCATCGCGGAGTTGGAACATCTGTTTTGATGTGATAGTCAAAGTGTTTGACTTCATCAAAATGGTAGATGAACCTTGTACATACAAAAGGATAGTAGAGAGTAAGATGGTCTTCCTCGTATTGTACGTGGACGACATACTCTTGATAGGAAATGAGTTTCCTATGCTACGCTCAGTCAATCTCCTCTTATCACACTGATTCTCCATGTAGGATCTAAATGATTCCACCTAAATCCTGGTTTTTGGATCTATGAGATAAATCTAAGTGGATGTTAGGATTCTCACTAGGTGTAGTGAGATGGTATCAAATGATCCTAGGGAAAATCACTGGATAGCTTTGGAGAACCATCTTAAGTACTTGTGAAGCACTAAAGAAATGTTCTTGGAGTTTGGTAACGGTGAACTCCAGTGGGAGTCTTTTTCCGACTCAAGCTTCGAGAGTGATAAGGTTGACTGTCAGACAGTCACAGGCTTTGTCTTTACCCCAGAAGTGGGGCGGTGTGTTGTAAGAGTTCCAAACTAGATACCGGGACAAACTAGACGATAAAGGCTGGATACATCGCTATCAAAGATACTACCAAAGAGGCAATCTAAGTGTATATTTGTTCATGAGATGAACTAGGTTCCTACCATTGTGTGACAATAGAGATGTGGCTTTGACCTAGGAACCCCGGTCCCATCAGTGATCCAGACAGATTCTAAGGCAGTATCACCTGATCATGGAGATGGTTGATTTCCAGGGGATCAAGGTTAGGAGAGTTGACGCGAAGGATAACACGGCAGATCCACTCACTGAGGCCTTTCCTGCGAGAGACTTTTATAGGACGTTAGGTATGACATACTACAACAACTGGCCCTAGTGCAAGTGGGAGATTGTTAGTTATATGTATGCCCTAGAGGCCATTATTGTACATGAGATGAATATTATAGCGGATGCTGGGACATATATAGGGAGGACTTTCTTGCTCGACAAGATAGTATGCTATCTGGTTGCTCTTTATCTTAACATGTACACTTACTTTCTCTCTGTTACATGTTGATAAAGCCCTTAGGATGTGTACTTGACTACCAAGATTATGATGCAGATCATACTAGTGGGGCCTCGGCAGTCTATGAGTTCATCCTTCAATGTTCCTAGTCGTAGGAGTATCGAGACAGGGCTTCGATATTCCAGAGTAAACTAGCATATATGCTTCTCGACCCATGTGATGGGCGATAGATGATCCTTTATCCATTGGTGTTTGACATCAGAGATCGTATACGGGTGCTCAGTGGAGATTGGGGACACTGAACAGACTCGCCGAGAACTTTTAGATGGTATTATACCTCACGTCAGATAACAGTTCTCTGGTGACACTGGTATAGGTTAGTCTGTCGACCCGAGATCGTCATAGAGTCTTGTGTATCTCCCGCTGTGCTTTGATTTCCATCCTACCACGGCTCTACTGATTCATGCAAACAGGTGGTTTTTGGGTACAGTCCCGAGTCAAATGGAGGTAATGAGCGATAGGAGGGGATTTCGTCTCTCCCGGTATTGGGGGTTGATGTTGCGCTATGCTCGATTGGCCATAACTGGAAATCCCAGGCCAGGGTAGATGAGATTTACTGGTAAGTGTTATCAGTAGTTTCTCGACCCGTTATGGACTTTGCATCGGCATGACTTATCAAGCTGTTGGGGTTTGACGTTTACCACCCCTAGGCGAGATATGAGACATATCAGACGAAGAGACCGGACTGTATGGTAATGTTACTGATTGGATTCACAGGAGTATGAGAAGACTTGCTTGTTGTTCTTCTGATCGCTCAATACCCGGGTGGCTGTTACGTTTAGAAGGCCTCTTGCGGCTTGTGAGTGTTTGATATGATCATCACCTACTGCCGGCGTATTGATGAGTCTTTAGAGTCATACACAGAGGTTTCCTGGCTCAAGCGAAATAGAGTAGGAGCACATATATGATATGTGCAGGACCAAGATTAATACGAATATGTGATACCGTATTCTATTCTCGCGATTTGTGTCATCGGTCGGTTATATGTGATATAGCCGGGTTATCGGATCAAGTGTTGATTTGATAAAATGATACACATGATATTAGTCGGTTATATGTGATATAGCCGGATTATTAAATCAAGTGTTGATTTAATAATCTAATGTATAAATATATATTTGATATATTAATTTACATTAACTAGTATTAGCTCACTTAAGATTTCTTTTCTCACTTGATTGTGCATTAGTATGTATGTGATATGTATTAGTGTACATTTTTTTGTGTCATGCTATATGCCACATACTACATAGGTGTATGAGACTCACACCATGCTTATAATAATGTGAGGGTTTTATTTATTTAAAGTAAATTAAAATTGGTTGGAAATTGTCACATGGTTGAAGCTTGTAGAAGCTTGTGGAACCATTGACCAAGTCCACTCTTTTTGTTCTACTTGTAGATATTTATTAACCCAATAATTATTGTTAACCTATGGTTTATTCTCTACATGAGTTAGTGTATGATACTAACTCACCCATGGTTGCTATTCTCACCTCATGGGGTTTCATTTTCTCATCTTGATCATTTTTCATCTTCTTCTTCCTCATGAAAGCTTTCTAGCTTTTAAAATGGTGAGAAAATATTGTGAGAAAATAAAATCTAAAGTGGGAACATTTCCTACTTTATCATCCTACACCACTAGCCATTTAGTATAGGGTGTTCTCTTCACAAAGTTCATCACCTAGTGAAGAGGTAGCTTGGGTTTGAGTCTCCTCGACGTAGATCATATTCGGCCTTTAAGACTTCGAGCAAGCTTGTTCATTTCTCCAAGGGAACCCATACTAGAGTTCAGGAGATCACTACTCGCAGCGAAGGGACTGCTATACGGAGCTTTTGAAGTGAAGGACCGGTCTACAAAGGTTGTATTCCTTGTTCACTTCTTGTAATGTTTGATTATATGTTAGTTTTGTCTAATTACTCTAGTTAGATCCTAGTCTAGGGTTCCTATTCATACCATAATATTGCATTATTATATTCCCCATTCTTATTCGTTTTATAAATAAACAGGTACTTTTGACGCATGTCTGCTACATATTACAGGTTACAGGTTCTTGGATCTAAAATAGTGAAAAAGATAAAAGACGATGCAAAAGTGGAACTACAACTAACAAATAGAAGGATCTTGATCAAGCCTACATAAAAGATAAAGTTCACAAAGTACAAGGCAATGCAAGGTCCAAGATCGCGAAGCCATGGTTAAAGTCTACCACAATTATTCACTGGAGATCTGGAAGAAACCTAGAAGCCCATTTGAGAAAAGTACTAAAGATACAGGAAGCAAAAAAGGCCCAGAATCAGTACCCAAAAGCTCTGAGTCCAAGACCACTCTTTGGCCGTGGAACCGCGGCCAAAGCATGCCTTTGGCTGCGGAACCGCGGCCGGGTAGAGCCTGTGTCGGCGTGGAAAATTGTGGCGGTGCACGTATCGTTGACTAGGTCTTTTCTTAGGGGTATTTTTGTAATAGCAAATGTGCGAGTCATTGTAACCCTAGGGTTTCCTATCCTCTATAAATAGGAACTCTAAATCTTGTATGAGGCCATGCCTCTTTTCATTTCACAAATTCAGATCTGTACTGCGTTGATGTTTGGAGAGAGCCATCAATAAAAATTAGTAAGTTACTTTTATTTCTTTGCTTTAGTTCTTTTTTAATTTAGAATGTCTTTTAATCCCCTAATGAGCGAGTAGTCTCCTCGCTTGTTAGGGTTAGCCTTAGGGAAAGATTTGAGAGATGAGATCTCTCACCCCTTTCTTGCCCCTTCACACCTAAGAATTAGAACTCCATGCATACACGCACACAACACTCCCTGCGGCACCTTACCCCTCGAGGTAACGGTGATACCGTAGTATAAAGGACCGGTTGCGCATGTTTTCCATGGAGGTTAGGGTAAGGATCGATAAAGGAAGGACAAGAACCTAGAGGAAGAAACATCTTCCCAAAAGATTCTAATCCACTTTATTGATAATTACCATAACATCTAATTGATCTAAAATAGGGTATTGAAAGCAGTGAGGAAACCTTTGATCTCTCAACTTCCCCTAAGCCTAACCCTAGCAAGACTTAGATCTAGATAATTTTAGTATAACTTAATTTGGTAGTTTTTTGATTTAATAAATCAATCCGAACATTCATCGGAATTAACTCGTTAGCGCGACTAGGAAAACACAAAATCCCTATGGACCGACCCGTACTCACCGGCTAGCTACAAGCGACGCCGTTCTTGATTGCGGTAATTATATTTTTGATCGTAAAATCCCTACAATTCAAATGACGCCGTTGCCGGGGATGGCGTAGTATTTCCTGTTTGCAATTTCGGGTTAATCAAAATTAAAAAATCATAAAAATCTAAAAAATCAAAATTATAAAAATTTTATCATTTATTGTTTGAAGGGTATTTTTTGTGAATCTTTGCAGGATCGAAGAATCTGAAAAATCCAGAGTGCGAAACAGAAAAAGGTACATCAGAACAGAAAGGGGCTGGAAAAACAGAACACCATAATTTTTCTGGAGATCCGCGTCACCGTTTCCACCGCTAAACCGCGGCCAGAAGGGGGTTTGTGCAGCTAAATAGCGGTCCTTTGGAATCTTCAGCGCACGAAATTTGCACTGTTTGCTTTCTCTCTTCCCCCTCTGCAAATATCCATATATCTTTTGTCAAATATCCTGCAGGATTTCTTTGCGCCTAAAAAGATAAAAAATCTTCCCCCTTCTCAATAACAAATCTTGTGCAGGATTCTTTGCACCGCGCATAAAATAAAAACCTTTGATTATAAGTGATTTACTATTTTGCATATCTTTAATCGGACTTTAAGGGGCTTTTGACCAATTCAGATTGGGTGGGGATTTCATCATCCTTTCTAGGACCCCAGAAATCACATAAGGCATTTGCATTGACCAATCTTTAATTAAAAAATACTAGACTCAGCCCTAAGGACTTCGAGCTCAATAGGACAGAGGACTAGTTATAGGCATCGACCGTTTATCCTAACCTAACTTTGCGGTGTCTAGGCAAGTGTGTCTAAGGCAAGTGGTTACTTAATTAGGACCGCTACTTGTAGCGGGGAGCCTCCCACTTACCTGGCACTTACCTGGCCGCAATTGGCGGTGAAGAGACGGTTTGAGGTCCTATCTCTAGCCCTTTGGAACAGTTAAGAGCTGTCTAGCTGACCTAGGTGACCCTAGAGTTAGGCCTGATTGTGCATTTTTGGTTGATCGAAAGTGTGTCTTAGCCCTTTATCAAAAATCTTTTTTGCAAACGGTTCCAAATAAAAAAAAAGGGAAAAGAAAAAAAATCTTTTATAAAACCTTGCAACTTGTCGCGTAAAATCATTGCACCCCACCACCACTCACTTTCTTCCCATTAACGTTATCTTACCTCCACATTCTGTCTTTCATTTTTCTGACTACACTACCCCTTTAGTGTATGTCACTTTGGACTAGGGACACTAGCACCTGATTAGTCCGTGTTTCGTTGGTACCGACCGACGAACCTTTCGACACCGAAGTCGAAATTCCCTCCATTTCCTTACCTCCACCTTCAAATTCTTCTTCTGAAGGTATGTCAGGATATAATCCCAACAACACCTTACCCACGGGACTGATTCTGCCTCCGTTAGGTGCGAATAACCCGAATCTTCCGCCTGTTGTAGCGCCCCAACGAATCGCGCTCCAGGATCTCTTCTACCCTGTCCGCACCTCTTTACCTACCTGTCTTTCACCCCCACCGGCAAATGGGGACAATTTTGAAATAAAACCCCACTTCATCAATATGCTGCCAAAATTTCTTCGATTGGAATCCTAAGATGCCTATATCTTTATCAATAAATTCCAAAATGTTTGCACCATGATGAAAACAACCTTATTAAGTGATGATGTTATAAGGCTAAGGGTCATTCCTTTCACCTTATGTGACTTAGCCGAGAAGTGGCTATACAGCACAGCATCACATTCAATTAGAAATTGGGATGAGTTTGTTAAAGCTTTTCTTAAAAAGTTTTATCCTCATCACAAGACCGCGAGAATTCGCAATGAGATAATACAATTTTCCCAGCTTCTTTCCGAACCATTTTGGAAGTGTTTTGAAAGATTCAAGGACCTACTTATTCAATGCCCTCACCATGGGATCGAAAATTGGCAACTTTGCCAAACATTATACGAGGGATTGAACCCGGCAACGAAGCAGTTGCTAGAAACAATTTGTCAAGGTCACTTTCTAACCAAATCTAGTGAGGAAGCGTGGCAGTTTCTCGAGGATCTTAGTGAACAAACAATTCAGTAGGAGAGCATAAATAACACCTCATCTTCTTCTATTGGTCAATCTAGGGCAGGCATACATCAATTAGATATGTCGATTGCTATGAAGGCCGAGATGGCCGCACTTATGCAAAAGCTAGAAGCTATTGAGACCAAAATCTCATCGTCTTCTCCTGCCCCTGCTTTACCCCCACGAACTGTTTGTGCTTGTTGTTCGGATCCATCACACCTTACCGAAGATTTTCCTTACAATCCACTTGTTCAAGGACAAGATCAAGTCAATGCTGCCTTTCAGCAACGACAAAGAAATGATCCTTACTTTTCGACCTACAATCGGGGTTGGAGGAGCCACCCAAATTTTGCTTGGAATCAAAATCAGCAACTCCAAGGAAACAACAACTTTCAAAGGCCTCCTCCACAACAATAAGCACCCCAACAAACTCAATACCAGCAACCTTTCCAACCACAACCTTATCCAAATCAAACGAACAATTTGGTTCAACCAAATGATGATAAGGTTATCTCGCTAGAAAAAAGTCTAGATGTGTTTCTTAAGCAATCTACAGAATCCGCAGCAAGATTGGAAAATTGTGTCCAGTCTTTAGTGCACAACAATACTTCACACGATCAAAGCATCAAATCTATTGAGGCACAAATTGCACAATTAACTGCTGCGTTGAGCGAGAGAGAAAAAGGAAAGCTTCCATCTCAACCATTGTCAAATCCCGGTCACACACAAAACGCATATCACAATCACAATGTAAATGCGGTGACCACGTTGAGATCCGGAAGAGTGTTGCAGAATAATGTGGGTACTAGTGATGACATCCCCGCCGGTGGTTCTTCTCCTTCTTTTTCTTCTTCACCTTCATCTTCTCCGCTAGAGCCTATTCTCCATTTTTCAAAAGGCTCTTCTTCTTCTGCTAATCCGAACGGACCCACTTCTCATTTCACGAACACACCCACACTGGGATCCGTTCTAACTCCACATTCTACTCCACAGACTTTGGACTCAACAGATTTTCAAAATGCTCCATTTCCAAACAGGTTGAGTCCCAATAAACCAACTGCACAAATGGAAAAGATTGTGGAGTTATTTAAACAGGTTAGCATAAATATACCTCTCTTGGATGCAATCCAACAAGTCCCTTCATACGCGAAAATCTTAAAGGGTTTATGCACTTCAAAGAGAAAGTCGTCTCAAATACCTAAGAAAGTACTAGTGGCTAGTGCAGTGAGCAATGCTATTAACCAACCTCAACCCTTACCCCAAAAACGAAAGGACCCCGGCTGTCCTAGGATTTCAATAACAATTGGGGATAAGAAAATCAATCGAGCACTTTTAGATCTTGGGTCTAGTGTTAACCTGCTTCTCTACTCCGTGTACGAGCAATTAGGGGTTGGAGAGTTAAAACCCACTCGTTGTACTCTCCAAATGGCTGATCGATCAATCACCCATCCTAGGGGTGAGTTAGAGGATGTGTTGATCAAAGTTGGGGATTTCATATTTCCCGTTGATTTTATTGTTATGGACACACAACCTGTTGCTAACTCACGGAACCAAATTCCGGTGATCCTCGGTCGACCATTTTTGGCCACTTCCAATGCCGTAATAAATTGTCGCAATGTCTCCATGACTCTATCCTTCGGGAAGACGTCTAGTGAGTTCAATATTTACAAGTTAGGAAGTCTGCCCCCCGTGCCTAAAACTAGTACACGAGAAGTTTGCTCTATTCACGAAATCACGCAGGAGGACTGCGAGCTTGAAAGATTTCTATTTGATGAAAACAGTTTTGACACCACTAGTGCGTCCCTCCTTGAATCCACCACAGTTGACACAACCGATATTGATTATGAAAGTTTCACTTTTTCGGATGATTTTGACGACTCACAGCCTGAATATGAGTCTTTTGAATTTTCGGATGAGTTAGTTGTACCATCTGCATCGGTTGTTTGCAGTGATTTCGAACCTGTGTTGGAGTCCTTTGAGTTCAAGGTAGATTCCCCAATTTTACCTATGATTCTTTCGCCTCCGAAACTCGAACTCATGCCCTTGCCGTCTCACCTTAAATACGCTTACATAGGTGAGAATGAGACATTTCCCATTATCATATCGGCCTCTCTAGCCTTCGAGCAAGGAAACGCTCTTTTAATGGTCTTACAAGATAGGCGGCAAGTTTTCGGCTGGACTATGGCGGACATCGAGGAGATTAGTTTCCTCATAATTGAATATCATATGCATATGATGGATGATGTCAAGTCGATAAAGGATCCACAGAAATATCTTGAGGATAGTGTGGTTAGTCAACCTCCTCCTTTAGAAGTTGAACCACCCCCATTTCTTTTAATAAGCTACGAGAATGCCCATATTCCACTGATTGCTGATCATCCACATTCTCGTTTTGATTCATCACCACCTCCTATCTATTCACTTCCACACTTTCCATACCACCACTTCTATCTTCCCCAATTCTTTTTGGATCGGTACAACATATTCTTCCACCAACCGATACTCTTTACAGATAAATTTTTCGACTGGTAGGTGTTGACGTTTGGTATTTGCAAAGTTTGGCAATGACGTTTAACTCTGTTTCAATGAAGTTTGGGGGGGCCTTTCTGTATATAACAATTCAAAAAAAAAATTTAAATAAATAAACAGGGGAGTGCTGACATTTTGACCCTCTTGGTGTAACATGACAGTGAGGACACTGTCAAGTTTAAGTTTGGGGGTATGCTGGGTAAGTCTTCTTCCTTCGCATTCATGTGTATATTTTTGCATTTGCATACTTATTTGAAAACCCATAAAAAATTGAAAAATTTCAAAAATTATAAAAATTATTGTATTCAATTTTGGCCTTATTTGACTTAAGTTTGACAAAAAGGTTAACTAGCTAGGAACAACTAGATCTTAGTCTTAGTAAATTAAAATCCCTAAAAATAACCTTTCTTAAAGTTTAACGGTAGAAAGTATATGTCTTTGTAGTTTATTTAGAAATAGGCAAATTTTGAGTTAACTTTTTGGGCTAAGTCGAAACAAAGGAAAAGTATTGATATCTTTATTAGAGTATAAGTTTGAAAAATAATTCCTACCTTAAGTCTAGATTCTGAAAATGTATACCCTACAATTTGCACAATCACGCACCTTGAAACTTGGAATAGTAGAGGAGACCTTGAAATGTTCTTGTCTAAAGTCCTTAGTACAATGGAAAATAAAAAAAATATATACAAGTGTGAATAAAGAAAAAAATGAACACTAGTTTTTGTGATTACTTAAGGCTAAAAAATAGAAAAATATTTAGCGAGGGTGATTCATCACCTAGTGCCTTAGACCAACTGGTTTGGGAGTCATTGCTAAAAGCCTTGGGTGTTGCAAGACTAGGAAGTACGCTTTAATGTGCAAACACATCTTGTAATCAGTCGTTGGTACCTCAAGAAGTATTAACGGTCGTATGAAGGATGTGTAAGCAAAATTCAATTCACGTACTAATAAGTACTTTGGACAACGGACAAGGGTATGATTGCTTGATTTGAATTTTCAAGTGTAGGGGTGATTTATACACACACGTGGGGATATGTGATTGGAGTTTAGATGAGAGAAAGGAGTGAAGAATAGAACTTGTATCTTTAGTAGAGTTGATAGAAATTCCTAAGTGGAGATGAAACCCTAGAAGAAAAACTTAAGAGATGCCAAAAGCTAAGTAAGTCTATAGAACATATATAATCTTAAGTTAGATGATGAGGAAGTGTGAAGAATACGGGTGGATAGTTTACGAGTCGAAGATAATAGAATTCCTTGTTAGAAAACCTAATTGGAAAATAAAAGTCAATAGGCCGAATGGATAGGATTTTGTGGGTAGTATCCGCTGAAAACCCTCAGGAGACAACACTCCTCCTACTAGGGACACCTAGAGGTTTAACGGCTTGTTGCACGTACTCAGTGCAATCGCATTTCCCTGCGAAAGTGCGGTTAGGTTTTTTGTCGAGAATAAAAAAATAAGTTTGCTCGAGGACGAGCAAAAGATAAGTTTGGGGGTATTTGTTCATACCATAATATTGCATTATTATATTCCCCATTCTTATTCGTTTTATAAATAAACAGGTGCTTTTGACGCATGTCTGCTACATATTACAGGTTACAGGTTCTTGGATCTAAAACAGTGAAAAAGATAAAAGACGATACAAAAGTGGAAGTACAACTAACAAATAGAAGGATCTTGATCAAGCCTACATAAAAGATAAAGTTTACAAAGTACAAGGCAATGCAAGGTCCAAGATAGCGAAGCCACGGATAAAGTCCACCACAATTATTCACTGGAGATCTGGAAGAAACCTAGAAGCCCATTTGAGAAAAGTACTAAAGATACAGGAAGCAAAAAAGGCCCAGAATCAGTACCCAAAAGCTCTGAGTCCAAGACCACTCTTTGGCCGTGGAACCGCGGCCAAAGCATGCCTTTAGCCGCGGAACCGCAGCCGGGTAGAGCCCGTGTCGGCGCTGAAAATTGTGGCGGTGCACGTATCGTTGACTAGGTCTTTTCTTAGGGGTATTTTTGTGATAGCAGATGTGAGAGTCATTGTAACCCTAGGGTTTCCTATCCTTTATAAATAGGAACTCTAAATCTTGTATGAGGCCATGTCTCTTTTCATTTCACAAATTCAGATCTGTACTGCGTTGATGTTTGGAGAGAGCCATCAATAAAAATTAGTAAGTTACTTTTATTTCTTTGCTTTAGTTCTTTTTTAATTTAGAATGTCTTTTAATCCCCTAATGAGCGAGTAGTCTCCTCGCTTGTTAGGGTTAGCCTCAGGGAAAGATTTGAGAGATGAGATCTCTCACCCCTTTCTTGCCCCTTCACACCTAAGAATTAGAACTCCATGCATACACGCACACACCGCTCCCTGCGGCACCTTACCCCTCGAGATAACGGTGATACCGTAGTATAAAGGACCGGTTGCGCATGTTTTCCATGGAGGTTAGGGTAAGGATCGATAAAGGAAGGACAAGAACCTAGAGGAAGAAACATCTTCCCAAAAGATTCTAATCCACTTTATTGATAATTACCATAACATCTAATCGATCTAAAATCGGGTATTAAAAGCAGTGAGGAAACCTTTGATCTCTCAACTTCCCCTAAGCCTAACCCTAGCAAGACTTAGATCTAGATAATTTTAGTATAACTTAATTTGGTAGCTTTTTGATTTAATAAATCAATCCGAACATTTATCGGAATTAACTCGTTAGCGCGACTAGCAAAACACAAAATTCCTGTGGACCGACCCGTACTCACCGGCTGGCTACAAACGACGCCGTTCTTGATTGCGGTAATTATATTTTTGATCGTAAAATCCCTACAAATCAGTTCCTTAGCACTCTTAGAATTTTTGAAATTGGTATGCTTGATGTCTTGAAAACCCAGTAGGGTGCTGAGAAATCCCAACAGTTTATATTCCTTTTTAGGATGATATGGCTGATGTGCTGGCTCAAAACTCTCAAGACCCGCTTCTTTATTAATAAGGTCCTTGAAGGTGGTGATCATGGCTAAGAGCAAGAACGGGGCGATCCAGCCGCCAATATTTCCCATTATCAACCTGACGGCCTGAGATTCTTCTAGCCGCTGCTCGCATTTCATACTCAGATTATGCTATCTTATGATATACTTGGTTGTTATCTCATCCTTCATGGGCTTTTCGTCACACCCCTCTTCCCAATAGATGGAAACGGTGATGTGGCAGGCCGCAACGTATTTACTAAGAAATAAATACGTTAAGCGTAATTAAGAAATATGTAAATATACAAGAATGATGTTCAGTCGAAAATATTGCACTTTTGATATAACATTTTCCTTACTTTTCTTAAATATTTAAAGGTGTTTATTATAAATATAGAACATATTTGGATTTATCTGAAAAATACTATTTACCATATGTTTCTATATTATAATTAACATTATGAAGGAAAATATAGGCATTTTATATTTATATAATATTTTGGTAATTGAAAATATGCATATCATATCAAATATTCTAATCACAATTCTTAAAAGATATAATATCATACAAATGGTTAGAATAATATTTCAAAATATACGCATAATATTTTAGTAATTAAAAGATGCATAGCATATCAAATATTCTTAATCAAGTTTCTTAAAGATTTATTACCATATAAAGTGCATAGCATATTAAATATTCTTAATCAAATTTCTTAAACATTTATTACCATATATAGTGATTAAGATACTCTCTCTAATTTAATAAATAGTACTAACATTATTCATAGAGATATTGTGTAAGATTTAGCTCAGGTCAAGAGATCAAGATGTTCAAGATGTCAGGATCAAAAATCTGCCAAAATCATAAAATCAATACTGATAAGGACTCAGAATCCATATATGGAAAGGCACCATATTTAGAAATCACCATATATGGTAACTAGTTTTTCTTCTTTGAGGGCTATATAAAGGACCAAGGGCTAAAGTTAGAAGGCATCAAGCCGAAGAGATCACGAAGTCCAAGACGGCTCATGCATCCAGGCTGATCATCAACTGTTCATCTACCTCCTTCGGAAGAGTTCGAGAAGCAAACCAAGTTTTTGTAATCATTTTCTAAGGAATAAAGTGTAGATTGTTCAAGTTGATTAATAAAGGTAGTTGTTTTATTTAATTCTTTTGCATTTTACATTATGTTTTCCCTCTCTGTCTTTTCATCTTCTTTTCCCAACATGCACGAGTAATTCTCCGCTTGTTAGGGTTCATAAGATTAGGGTAGATTAATGGATGATGAAGATCCTTAAACTCTTTTTACGTCCTATAAAGTTTATAAACTTTACTAAAAGAATCATTAACATCCTAATCGGGCGCGCTACCAATTTATTATTAGTCTCGACCGCGATTAGAGATTAGATTAATGATTGTTTTGGTAAAGGCTAAATATGAACTGAGTTCCATGTCGAGATGGGGGTTAAGAGTGGAACCCCTTTTCCCTCCAGAAACCCTATTCTACATGCATCTCTGTCGTTCTAGTTTTAAATCTATTTAAGGATAAAAAGAGTAATCTTTAATTAACCATCCATAACTACTAAATCCTAATGAACCCTACAAACCCCCTTTTAATATTGAACTTACATCCATAATTAATCTAGATCTATATTTTGCATCCGTGTTTAACGTAGATCTAGAACCTACAACCATTCTTATTTCTTCCTCCTTTCTTTTTTAACATGCATAAAGTAAGAATAAAATATTCCACGTTTCCCTGCGGACGACCCGTATTCATCTCGTCTAGCTACAAGCGACACCGTTATTGATTGCGGTTATTCTACAAATACTCTTTCACACAATCAAATGGCGTCGTTGCCGGGGATACGTGCGTAATTTTTTTTCTTACTATTCGTGTTGAATTCTTATTCGATCCATATCATAAATAAACAAAACTGCAAATTGTATATTTAACGATTATTGCCTGAATTTTGCGAGGGAATCTGGAGTCATTTGAGTGAGGGGATAAAGATTCAGAGACATTCATCAAGGGCCAGAGAAGGAAGGGAGGCCACTTAGCAAAAATCTTCATCAGATCTTCCTAGTCGGCGGCAGAACCGCGGCATAAAGAGCCTATTAGCGGCGGAACCGTGGCTCATTAAGGGATTTAGGGTTTCCAATTTCTCTGGTATCTTCTTTACATCTTTCTCTCTCCTCTGAAATCCAATAAAATATTTTTTCTGCAGGATTCTTTGCAAAATATCGCCGCTCAAAAATCTTTTTGCAAAGTTTTGTTATTGGTTTGTTGTTGCATATTTTAATACGGACATTAAGGGGCAAAGACTAAATTCAGATTAGGTGGGGAGTTCATTACCCTTCATAAGCCCCAAAAATCATAAAAACTTGCATCCGCGTCACCCTCATTAACTAAAACATATCTAGACAAGGCTCTAAGGACCATCGCGCTCAATTAGGACATAAGGAGGTCATGGGTAATCTATTGCTTATCCGCGTTTCTTTTGTGGTGTCTAAGGCAAGTGTGTCTAAGGCAAGTGGTTACTTAATTAGGCGTGCTACTTACGTAGTGGAGAACCTCCCATTTACCTGGCACTTACCTGGCCACAGAAAGGGCAAAGAGGCAGTAGAGGATTTATCCTGCGATTTGTCTTCTGGATGTCTAGGAGCGGTCTAGAGACTTGACCTAGGTGACCATTAGATATAGGGTTGCTTATGCATGTTTGTGAGAATTTTCATAAATCCGTCCTTTTTCAAAACAAACCAATTATTTTCTCCCTTTTTTTACCCTTCTTTTCCCCCTCTTCTTTTCTTATAATGTGTGACCCAAATAGAAGAACTCTTGCCGAGCTTTGCTGTCCACAACCAGATATTTCTTGTTTTCGTAATCCCTTCGGTATATCGTCTGACTCTCCCATGTCCTTAAGAGATCGGATAGAACAAGCGGGTAGAAACAGTTGGCTACCTCAGTCTAGGTCTTATCAACCGTATCCTAATTCTACATCCGTTTCAGTTGATACTCCGAGTGAGGATGCCCCTAGACGCATGTCCATTGCTGAGCATATAGCTAGGGCTAGAGGCCAAAGTTTCAATCCGGACAATTATCAACCATCACCTCCACTTTCTAAAGAAGAATTTCATAATCGGTTTGTGGCATGTCTGATATCCAATAGCCAACCGACCAACCAATATCAATATTCTTCTTATCACAATGTTGACCCTACTCCTGCCCAATTTTCACAACCATTCTGTTCCTATCAATCAAATCCGACTTTTCCAACTTCTCTAAACGGTCCTTCTAATCAGTCATTTGGGAGTTTTAATTGTCCACAAGGATTTCAATCATATACTTATTGGGTTAGCCTAGCACCTCATGAAGGGTTTGGAAGCATCACATGAACCAAAGAAAGCATTTTTAGGGTGCTAAGCTAACATGCATCTGATCGTTCCTAGAATCGATTAGGGTTTCAAAATATACATATCATCATATGTAAGAAATGCTAGGGTTTAGAGAGTACAACCTTTGTAGCTCCCTACGCTAGACTCCTCGGCTACTTGGGGTTTGTAAGAACTCCGCTTGAACTCCTCGACGTCACCGATGATGCACCCGGAGTCCGCTTTGTCCAAGCTTACAACTTTATCCGATCAAGTGAACGAAATCAAGCTAACACTCTAAACAAGTGGGCAAGACTTGTGTAGAATGGTGTTGTGGTTCTCTTTCTCACTTCAAAATCCAATCTTGATGAGTATATTGCTCACTACTAAGAACTAGAGAGCAAAAATGAGAGAGGTTGATGAAGATGATGGCCTTTTTTTGAAGAAGATGATAAGTTCAACCTATTTTATTTCAAATAGAAAAATATATCAATATATATTTTCTATCTATCATCTCAAACCATGGTTGAATCATTATAGTACTAGAGTTAAAACACAAAAGGAAACTTTACTTAAGGTTAAAAGGTGGGTGAGAATGGTTAGGTCAAAAGAAGAGTGTAGAACAAAACAATAATGAACCTTTTTCTTTCCTTTTATGTTTTAGTATAAATACAATAATAATTCATATTAAAACCATGGTGTGAGTCTTACATTGCCATCATATTCCATGTATAAGCAACCATGAAAGATGTATGTATGTATGCATGTATGTATACACATCCATATGTGCATGAAACTAGAAAGGAAGAAAAATATACATGCATGCATACATCCATCCAACACAAGAAAGGATTTCTAGTGAGAAACTAATGGTTAAATGATAAATCAACACTTGATTTATCAATCCGGCCATATCACATACGACCCTAACCAAAAGCAAGCCGCCCAATCAATATACGGTATCCTATACGCGTATTTTAATCGGGTCCATGCGCATATCGCATACGCGCACCACAACGTTTCGCCTGGACTAGGAAACTCCATTGTGGGACTCTGAGACTCGTCAATACGCCGGCAGTGGGGGATGATCATATCAAGTACCCCCAAGCCGCAAGCGTTCAGCTAAACGTAACGGCCACCCGGGTATTGAGCGATCAGAAGAGAACAAGCGAACCTGCTACAACTCCCGTCGAGCCGATCGGCAACACTTCCCGTACAGTCCGGTCTCCTCGTCTGATATGTCGCATATCAAGTCTAGGGGTGGTAAACGTCAGACCCCAATAACCGATAAGTCGTGCCGATGTGAAGCTCATAACGGGTCGAGAAACTACTGGTAACACTTACCAGCAAATCTCTGAATCAGCCCTGGCCAGGGACTTCCCTGTTACGGCCAATCGAGCACAGCGCAACATCAACCCCCAATACCGGGAGAGACGAAACCCCTCCTATCGCTCATTGCCTCCATGTGACTCGGGACTGTACCCAAAAACCACCGTTTTGCACGCCCTCATGGATGCGGTAAGGTGAAGATCAAAGCACAGTGGGAATCACACAAGACTCTATGACGATCTCGGGTCTACAGACTAACCTGCACAAGTGTCACCTGAGAACTGCCATCTGACGTGAGGTATAATACCATCTGGGAGTTCTCGGCGAGTCCGTCCAGTGTACCCAGTCTCCACTGAGCACCCGTATACCATCTCTGATGTCAAACACCAATGGATATGGGATCATCCATCGCCCATCTCATGGGTCGAGAAGCGTATACGCTAGTCTACACTGGTATATCGATGCCCCGTCTCGATACACCTATGACTAGGGACCTCGAAGGATGTACTTATGGACTACCATGTCCCCACTAGTATGATCTGCATCATAGTCCAGGTAGTTAAGTACACATCCTAAGGGCTTTATCAACATGTAACTATAAGATAGTACAAAGATACTAGTATACATGTTAAGATAAAGAGCAACCAGATAGCATACTATCATATCGAGCAAGAAAGTCATCTCTATATATGTCCAAGCATCCAATATAATATACATCATCTGTACAATACTGGCCTCTAGGGCATACATACAACTAACAATCTCCTACTTGCACTAGGGCCAGCTGATGCAGTATCGCATACCGAGCATCCCGAAGAGTCTCTCAAACTGTATCTGGGGAATGGCCTTCGTGAGTGGATCCGCTGTATTGTTCTTCATGTCAACCCTCCTGACCTCGATCTCCCGGCGATCAACTATCTCCCGGATCAGGTGATACCGCCTCAGAATATGCCTGGATCGCTGATGGGACCTGGGTTCCTTAGCCAAAGCCACCGCTCCATTGTTATCATAATACAAAGGTATTGGATGCTCAATGGATGGAACCACTCCAAGTTCAGTAATGAACTTCTTGATCCAGACAGCCTCTTTGGCAGCATCGTTGGCAGCGATGTATTCAGCCTCCATCGTCGAGTCTGCCACGGTTTCCTGCTTGGAACTCTTCCAGCTAACCGCCCCTCCGTAAAGGGTAAAGACAAATCCCGACTGCGACTTAGAGTCGTCCTTATCACTCTGGAAGCTCGAATCGGTAAAGGACTCCATTTGGAGTTCTCCATTACCATACACCAAGAGCATCTCTTTAGTCCTTCGCAAGTACTTGAGAATGCTCTTCACAGCTGTCCAGTGACTCTCTCCAGGATCAGCTTGATACCTGCTCACTACACTTAGTGAGTATGCTACATCGGGTCTGGTACATAGCATCGCGTACATGATAGAGCCTACAGCCGAAGCATAGGGTATCCCTTGCATGCGAGCTCTCTCCAAATCAGTCTTGGGAGACATCTCTTTGGAGAGAGTGACTCCAAAGATCGTGGGTAAGTTCCCACACTTGGATTTTTCCATACTAAACCTCTTTAGTATGGTGTCAATGTACCTGGACTGGGACAATCCCAATATCCGTTTGGATCTATCTCTATAGATCCTGATTCCCAATATGCAGGAGGCATCACCAAGATCTTTCATTGAGAATCTTTGTGATAAGAAGAGCTTGACCGATTGCAGCATAGGAATGTCATTTTCTATCAAGAGTATGTCGTCCACGTACAATACGAGGAAGACAACCTTACTCTCTGCCACCTTCTTGTAGATACAAGGTTCATCTGGGTTTTTGACGAAATCAAACTCTTTGATAACGACGTCAAAGCAGATGTTCCAACTCCACGATGCTTGCTTTAATCCATAAATGGATTTAAGCAGCTTGCACACCTTCCCGCTGCTCCCACTGTCTACGAAGCCCTCTGGCTGAGTCATGTACATGCACTCTTCTAAATCACCGTTTAGAAAGGCGGTCTTAACATCCATTTGCCAGATTTCGTAATCATGATATGCAGCGATGGCAAGCAGGATCCGGATGGATTTAAGCATAGCCACTGGAGAAAAGGTTTCGTCATAGTCCACACCTGGTCTTTGACGAAAACCCTTTGCAACAAGTCTAGCTTTGAAAGTCTCCACTTTCCCATCTACACCAAGTTTTTTCTTGAAGATCCACTTGCTCCCAATGGGTTTTACCCCTTCAGGAGCAACTTCCAAAGTCCATACTTTGTTTGTGTACATGGATTCCATCTCGGGCCGCATTGCATCCAGCCATTTCACTGAGTCCTTACTCGTGATGGCCTGCTCGAAGCTAGTTGGGTCATCATCCTCCATGATGCAATCCTCGCTCCCACCATCCATGAGAAAACCGTAGTATCTCTCAGGTGGGCAAGGAACCCTACTAGATCGGCGGAGTGGCTGGGGTTCATTGGGTACTACGGAATCCTCTGGTTCCACCAGATCTTCTGTTGTAGCTTTTTTAGCTGGAACCTCTTCCAGTTCTACCTCATGACCACTAATCTCTTTTTCAAGAAATTCCTTTTCTAAAAAGGTGGCATGCTGAGAAACAAACATCTTTGTTCCTCAGGGTGGTAGAAGATATACCCTTGTGAATTCTTGGGATATCCTATAAATTTGCATAAAACAGACCATGCCTCGAGTTTGTTCGGATTTTGTCGTTTCACATAGGCTGGACAACCCCATATCTTAACATAATTAAGACATGGTCTCTTCCCTTTCCATATCTCATATGGAGTGGTAGGCACAGATTTGGTGGGGACCATATTCAATAGATGTATGGCTGTTTCAAGCGCATACCCCCAGAAGGAAATAGGTAACTCAGCTGTGCTCATCATAGAGCGCACCATATCTAATAGGGTGCGGTTCCACCGTTCTGATACACCGTTGTGTTGTGGTGTATATGGAGGAGTCAGTTGAGAGAGAATCCCATTCTCTTTTAGGAAGTCCAAGAATTCACTGCTCAAGTATTCACCCCCTCGATCAGATCGAAGGATTTTAATACTTTTTCCGGTTTGGTTCTCGACTTCTTGTTTATATTCTCTAAATTTCTCAAAAGTTTCAGACTTGTGTCTTATCAAGTACACATGTCCGTATCTTGAGAGATCGTCAGTGAATGTAATGAAGTACGAAGAACCATCCCTAGCATGTGTAGACATGGGACCACATACATCACTATGTATTAGTCCCAAGAGTTCGATAACTCTTTCTCCGTGTCCAGTAAACGGAGTTTTGGTCATCTTGCCTTTGAGACATAACTGGCAAGTGTCATAAGATGAAAATTTGAACGGTTTCAAATATCCATCTTTATGCAACTTAGCAAGTCGTGCCGCATTGATGTGACCTAGTCTACAATGCCACAAGAAGGATTCGTTCAAATCTGAACTCTTCCTCTTGTGTGTGTTTGTTATGCTTAGAACTGTTGATTGATTTAGAACATAAATGCCATTGCACAACGTGCCTGATCCAATCAACTTTTAGTTACGGAAAATGTTCATAACATTATCCTGTAATACAAAATTATATCCTTCTTTACTCAACAAAGAAACCGATATAATGTTGCATATCAGGTTCGGCATGTAATAGCATTCGTTCAGAACCAATGTATTACCAGTTGGTAATCCAAGGTGATATTCCCCGACAGTCTTAGCTGCAACAATTGCACTATTTCCAACTCTTATGTCTTTATCACCTTCTCCAAGTTCTCTACCTTTCCTAAGCCCATGTAACTGATTACATATATGGGATCCTGACCCGGTATCTAATACCCAGGACGTAGGGCAAATCGAGAAACAGTTCTCTGTAACGAACACACCCGAAGAAAATGCATCATCATGTACTTTCTTCATTCGGGTGGTATGGGAATCCTGGTATTCCCCTATGTCCTGTTCAGTCCTATAACTCTTATAAGAAAGAACGGAACCAACGTTCCCCAGCACAGTATAACAAGCGGGTTTGGTCAATACATCCATTTTATTATCTTGATTAGGGCATGACATGGTCGCTACCTGGAGAGAGAGAGAAGAAAACACTTTAGCGTATGCTCTTGCAAGATCAGATTGATTATTATCTTATCTAATCAGGATGGCTCCCACTGGTTTTTATCAAATCTTCCTTCAAACCCTAAAAAGGAAAGATTAGCCGGGATTAATTACACCCTACAACTTTGCCGATCTTTCAGCCAGGCCAGTGTCGGTACTTTGAGGGAGGTTCCCCGTGCTTTCGCACGGACCTAATTAAAGTAAACCTCGTTTTCCCAGAGGCGTAACCCCGTTGACACCTTTCTAGACACCTACTTGATCGGCTAATTGTAATGTGTAAAACTCTCCCAAGAGTAACTCTTACTCGCAGTAGGTATCGGGATCCAACTATCTCATAGAAGGTATGCAATCTCATTGCAAATTTCAACACTTGAAATTCCCGATAATGCTTTTGCCCCTAGCGTGTTATGACCTTGACGAAAGCCAACAAACCACAGCCCACCAGTCAAGTTCAACCCGTACATTTCTTGACTGAATTAAACCCACCCGCACGACCCTTGACGAAAGCCAACAAAGCCGTACGACTACCCTAATCCAGTCGCATCATATGCAACAGATAAGCAGCACATAGCTACCGCATACTACACCTTGACGAAAGCCAACAAATGTAGCACGAATACTATATGCAACTTATCTGAAATGACGGAGGGCTACGACAGGTTTTTCTTAAAACCTATTGCGTAATGAACTTGATATCGTTGTAGAATCAAGTGAAGTTTTGAAATGGAGTGATTTTGAGGCTTTTCTAGTTTTGCTAAAGGGGTCACTCCCGGTGAAAGGATCGTCGGCCCTTTCCTCGTCGAATGAGGTGCGGGATATATCATATATATCACTGTGCAAAGCAGAAACTATAGAAGCAATCAAAAATCAAACCGAGTGTGTAGCATCTGCCGGTTATTGCTAAAGGGGTCACTCCCGGTGAAAGGATCTCGGCCCTTTCCTCATCGAATAAGGTGCAGGGTATATCATATATACCGCTATGCAAAGCAAAACTGTAGCTACCCTTTTATTTAAAATTTTGATTCTACAACATCTTTTAGGTTTCTTTTCTTTCATTAATCACATTAATGAAGTCCCATCATTTAAGTCACCTAAACATCACAGATAAATACGACGTACACTTATGCCATCCGCATTCGCCTCGATATTCCCTCATGCATCGTTAGGTTAGGTAACTAACGACAGAGCAGGGCAGGGCTAGTGCGGGTGTAAAACATAAGTAACGTCTATATAATATATCATATATACTATATACTGTATCCATCACAGAACATATCTAATGATCACATCACAGATATCGCAGCAGAAACATAGATATAATGTGGGATATACTAGGACGTCCGTATTTAGTATTTAGCCAGCAATAGAAAATACGGATTCCACAGTCGCGATGAATAGCCAAGCCCACACCCTGGACCCCTACGAGAGCGGCAACCGACCCTACCAATTCTGGAGTTTAGGAGACCCGGTCTCGACTCCTCGAGATGGCCTCCCACTGAACCCCAGAACACGGTCACTCGTGCTCCCCTCCTTGGGCCCATCCTAATGCGGAAAAGTAAATAATATACAACCCAGGTGGCATCGACCTCAACCCGGAAGTACCCCAAATAAAAGAATATTACATTACATTTGAATTTATATGAATGAAAATATAAAACTCTCATCTCACATAAAAAAACCCCGGCTATTCAATCGCGACAATCCTGCACATCATATCTAAGCAACACATAATATCCCATATCATCAACGTAAGTAAGTATGCATACACCGATTGTCGTCGACGTATAGTAACGACAATCGGTAAATACATACTACACTTACGGTCACAGAAAAGAAAGTGTAAAACTGCAATATTTGGAATCCACATTCTCTTTAGACATCGTAAATGCGAAGTATCACATACCTCGTATTTCATGTCTTATAATATGAATTCCACACATTGCATCACATTCCAGATAAACAGACAGTATTAAAGTTTTCGAACGAACGATCAAATACCCAAGATTCACTAAAGCTCAACACTTGAGCAGGGTTCAAAAACTTGGAGTGTGACACAGTAGTAGCGGTCCAGCCGTAGAAGGGTCAAGCCAACGCCTCACATGTGGCACGCCGTACTGCCCCAAACCCTAAGGTTCAAAGGGCAGTTCAAGACGGTCACATAATCGAGTTAAGGTTTGTTGTCTTCTAGAGGGACCACCACAAAACTTGCACGAACCTCCGAAGGAATTAAACCCCGTGAAAAGTGAGCAAATGATACTCGTTCAAACACTTCACTACTTTCTAATTTACCCGGAAAAGTCACGAAATCAAAATTCCGATCGAATCGACGAGTCCAAAATCATCTCCAGAATTTTTCAGTGCAATATTCAGATTAAACATACCTAAAACACTGTACAAGCAGTTCTAAGAATTACAGTGAAACTTTTATGCAATGAAGCCCCTGTACTACCGCGGAACCGCTGCCTAAGCCAGGAATTGCGGCGGTTCCGCGGCGGTTTATACTGTTCATTGCATAATGTTTACATCGTAATTCTTATATTTTCCTGCTGATTTTTTTACGTATTTTTAATTCTGAAAAAGGTCAATTTTTGAAAAATGTCCAGAGAGCAAGCTATAAGTCCGTATTTCGGTTCGATCGGAGTTTTAAATTCGTAAAATGGTCGCCTAATGTTCTAGGTTAGCTCTGATACCAATGTTGGGTTAGCCTAGCACCTCATGAAGGGTTTGGAAGCATCACATGAACCAAAGAAAGCATTTTTAGGGTGCTAAGCTACCATGCATCGGATCGTTCCTAGAATCGATTAGGGTTTCAAAATATACATATCATCATATGTAAGAAATGCTAGGGTTTAGAGAGTACAACCTTTGTAGCTCCCTACGCTAGACTCCTCGGCTACTTGGGGTTTGTAAGAACTCCGCTTGAACTCCTCGACGTCACCGATGATGCACCCGGAGTCCACTTTGTCCAAGCTTACAACTTTATCCGATCAAGTGAACGAAATCAAGCTAACACTCTAAACAAGTGGGCTAGACTTGTGTAGAATGGTGTTGTGGTTCTCTTTCTCACTTCAAAATCCAATCTTGATGAGTATATTGCTCACTACTAAGAACTAGAGAGCAAAAATGAGAGAGGTTGATGAAGATGATGGCCTTTTTTTTTTGAAGAAGATGATAAGTTCAACCTATTTTATTTCAAATAGAAAAATATATCAATATATATTTTCTATCTATCATCTCAAACCATGGTTGAATCATTATTGTACTAGAGTTAAAACACAAAAGGAAACTTTACCTAAGGTTAAAAGGTGGGTGAGAATGGTTAGGTCAAAAGAAGAGTGTAGAACAAAACAATAATGAACCTTTTTTCTTTCCTTTTATGTTTTAGTATAAATACAATAATAATTCATATTAAAACCATGGTGTGAGTCTTACATTGCCATCATATTCCATGTATAAGCAACCATGAAAGATGTATGTATGTATGCATGTATGTATACACATCCATATGTGCATGAAACTAGAAAGGAAGAAAAATATACATGCATGCATACATCCATCCAACACAAGAAAGGATTTCTAGTGAGAAACTAATGGTTAAATGATAAATCAACACTTGATTTATCAATCCGGCCATATCACATACGACCCTAACCAAAAGCAAGCCGCCCAATCAATATACGGTATCCTATACGCGTATTTTAATCGGGTCCATGCGCATATCGCATACGCGCACCACAACGTTTCGCCTGGACTAGGAAACTCCATTGTGGGACTCTGAGACTCGTCAATACGCCGGCAGTGGGCGATGATCATATCAAGTACCCCCAAGCCGCAAGCGGTCAGCTAAACGTAACGGCCACCCGGGTATTGAGCGATCAGAAGAGAACAAGCGAACCTGCTACAACTCCCGTCAAGCCGATCGGCAACACTTCCCGTACAGTCCAGTCTCCTCGTCTGATATGTCGCATATCAAGTCTAGGGGTGGTAAACGTCAAACCCCAATAACCGATAAGTCGTGCCGATGTGAGGCTCATAACGGGTCGAGAAACTACTGGTAACACTTACCAGCAAATCTCTGAATCAGCCCTGGCCAGGGACTTCCCTGCTACGGCCAATCGAGCACAGCGCAACATCAACCCCCAATACCGGGAGAGACGAAACCCCTCCTATCGCTCATTGCCTCCATGTGACTCGGGACTGTACCCAAAAACCACCGTTTTCCACGCCCTCATGGACGCGGTAAGGTGGAGATCAAAGCACAGTGGGAATCACACAAGACTCTATGACGATCTCGGGTCTACAGACTAACCTGCACAAGTGTCACCTGAGAACTGCCATCTGACGTAAGGTATAATACCATCTGGGAGTTCTCAGCGAGTCCGTCCAGTGTACCCAGTCTCCACTGAGTACCCGTATACCATCTCTGATGTCAAACACCAATGGATATGGGATCATCCATCGCCCATCTCATGGGTCGAGAAGCGTATACGCTAGTCTACACTGGTATATCGATGCCCCGTCTCGATACACCTACGACTAGGGACCTTGAAGGATGTACTTATGGACTACCATGTCCCCACTAGTATGATCTGCATCATAGTCCAGGTAGTTAAGTACACATCCTAAGGGCTTTATCAACATGTAACTATAAGACAGTATAAAGAGACTAGTATACATGTTAAGATAAAGAGCAACCAGATAGCATACTATCATATCGAGCAAGAAAATCATCTCTATATATGTCCAAGCATCCAATATAATATACATCATCTGTACAATACTGGTCTCTAGGACATACATACAACTAACAATACTGAAACTCCTTATCAACCCAAGTCTAGTCTTGAGTGGACATTAGAAGAAGGTTTAGTGATGTTGAACCGCATCAGAGAGGAATGGAAGGTGAGCATGTCTAAATATGAAGGAGCAACTAATTTCAAACCAGCCCAAAAATTTTCAGTATATAATTCGGGCCTAGGACAAAATGAGAATTTTGGTAGTGAGAGAGAACTGTACACCTTTCCTAATCAAACATTCCCTTTCCAAACTGAAATCCACAACTCCAGTTTCACAGATTCATCGAGTACACCAAATGATTCACCAATTGACGATAGAATGTATAAGAAGTTGTGTAATAATGCAGTGTTTGATTTACCCGACTGTGAAAGGTCCATTTCGAGTGAAACCATACCAAATCCTTGTGATCTCTACACCTCCACCCTTGAACCAAAATTGATTGAAAAGATGATGTGTTTGAGAATTTTAACCTTCACTTGAATGAGGTGATTGACGTTGGGGATATATTGATTGATGAACCCGAAATTTTGGATGAGTTTGTCCCACCAATTCATCAGGTCCTTTCACTTCCTTGTGGTCATCATCTCGAGCCTTTGATAATTCTTCCCAAACCCCAAATGCTTCTCCACGTTGATAATAATGGTATAACCGAACAGCAGACCGAAATTCAGCCTACATCTTCCACATCTGGTTTTGCGATCCTTGACACACCAATTTGTTTACCCATTTCACCTTCTACTTTCTCCAGTTCTTCTTCTATTCTTCCTATAGTTTTAGTGAGTTTTGATGAATCACAATCCGATAATTCAAGTTCGACAATCCCAGAAAGCCAACTTGATTTGGATATTTTTGAAAATGAGGTAGATGAGTTTTTTGAGTCTTCTACCTCCATGTATTTTGACAAATCAAGTATGGTAAAATCTGACACAAAACTTATTGACAGCAAAATGTTCAATAACATCATCAATGACGGTTTTGAAGAACTTTTTGCTGACGAACTTGCATTCCTAAACAATATGGATTTTGTGATTGATCAACCTCCACCTATAGAAGTTGAACCGCCATCAGTCCTTCTTCCTAATCATTCACATTCTCCCTGTCATTCATCCTCATTCTTTCATTTCTATAATTTAAAACTCAAACCCTTTCCAGACCACCACTTATCTCTTCCTTATTTCTGCCTGACTCTATATAACATGTTCTTCCATCGACCTATACGCTACACTGATAAAATATTTTAATGGTTGGTACTCATTTTTGGTCTTCGTAAAGTCTTATTTTGACCAAATGACTTACCCCCCTATTAAAATGCTTAATATTGTCTAACACATGATTGAGGGGGGGTATATTTTTGGCTCTTGAAAATAAAAGTTGTCCTCAAAAATTGTGAGCCAAAAATAAGTTGGGGGAGGATTTTCACTTCCACTTATTCTTGCCCCCATTAATAATGTCTTCCCAAGCTTACAGGTTGTTTGAGGTTTAGCAGAAAATAACAGTGAGGACACTGTTCTAGACAAGTTTGGGGGAGGTTTGTGCTTATTTATGCATCACTTCGCATACTTTGCATAAGCACAAAACATATATAAAAAAAATTTAAAATTTGAAAAAAAAATTTGTACATAAATAAGATAATAAAAGATTAGATAGTTAAAAATTACATCGAAAAGATTGGAAAAATTTAAGAAAACCAAGAAAATTAGAAGTTTTCTTAAATGAACTAGTAATAAGTAGTTATGAGCCGTTGTCCCAAGGGTTAGTAAGATGAAAGAAGTCACTAATCTGAGGATAAAAATAAGTCTGAAAAATAGTTTCTATTCTGGAAGCCAAACATTTGAACGTTGATATCCTACTATACGCACTTACACACGTCTTGAAACTCGGGATAGTAGAGGATACCTTGAAATGCTCTTGTCTAAAACCCAAAGTATGAAGAAAATAAAAAATTGAATAAAATATAAAATGGTGAGAAAAATGAACACTGGTTTTGTTATCGCCAAGGCAGCAATAAAAAAATATAGCAAGGGTGCTTCATCACCTAGTGCCTTAGACCAACTGGTCTGGGAGTCATTGCTAAGCCTTAAGTGGTGCAAGACGAGGAATACACCTAATAAGCAAGCACATGAATAATCGGTCGGTTAGTACCTCAAGAAGTATTAACGGTCGCATGAAAGTGTGTGAGCAAATCCATCTAAATATTCATCAAATTAAAAAGTACTGAGGTAGATGGACAAGAGTATGATAGCTTGAATTGAATTCTCCGAGTGTAGGGATGTCTATTACACACACGTAGGGTTATATGATCGATGTTTAGAAGAAAGATAGGAATGAAGAATAAAGAAGATGTTTTATTGAGGGATGATGTGATTTCTAACATCTTTTCATGACTATTAAGATAGGGCTCATGACAACCGAAAAACTAGTGTAGTTGGAAACTCTGATTTTCAAAGTCTTTCTTTTATAATTCTTATCATTATATGTAACTTTCACCATCATCCTTTTATTATGGGATTTTGGGGGTGTAATCCGCTGAAAACCCTCAGGAGACAACACTCCTCCTACTAGGGACACCTAGAGGTATAACGGCTTGTTGCACGTGCTCAGTGCAATCGTATTTCCTACGAAAGTGTGCTTAGCTTTCTCCTTTCTTTTTCTCCTTTTCTTGAAATAACTAGTTTGCTCGGGACAATCAAAGTTAAGTTTGGGGGTATTTGTTCAATCGAAAATATTGCACTTTTGATAGAACATTTTCCTTATTTTTCTTAAATATTTAAATGTGTTTATTATAAATATAGAACATATTTGGATTTATCTGCAAAATACTATTTACCATATGTTTCTATATTATAATTAACATTATGAAGGAAAATATAGGCATTTTATATTTATATAATATTTTGGTAATTGAAAATATGCGTATCATATCAAATATTCTAATCACAATTCTTAAAAGATATAATATCATACAAATGGTCAGAATAATATTTCAAAATATATGCATAATATTTTATTAATTAAAAGATGCATAGCATATCAAATATTCTTAATCAAGTTTCTTAAAGATTTATTACCATATAAAGTGCATAGCATATTAAATATTCTTAATCAAATTTCTTAAACATTTATTACCATATATAGTGATTAAGATACTCTCTCTAATTTAATAAATAATACTAACATTATTCATAGAGATATTGTGCAAGATTTAACTCAGGTCAAGAGATCAAGATGTTCAAGATGTCAGGATCAAAAATCTGCCAAAATCATAAAATCAATACTGATAGGGACTCAGAATCCATATATGGAAAGTCACCATATTTGGAAGTCACCATATATGGTAACTAGTTTTTCTTCTTTAAGGGCTATATAAAGGACCAAGGGCTAAAGTTAGAAGGCATCAAGCCGAAGAGATCACGAAGTCCAAGACGGCTCACGCATCCAGGCTGATCATCAACTGTTCATCTACCTCCTTCAGAAGAGTTCGAGAAGCAAACCAAGTTTTTGTAATCATTTTCTAAGGAATAAAGTGTAGATTGTTCAAGTTGATTAATAAAGGTAGTTGTTTTATTTAATTCTTTTGCATTTTACATTATGTTTTCCCTCTCTGTCTTTTCATCTTCTTTTCCCAACATAGACGAGTGATTCTCCGCTTGTTAGGGTTCATAAGATTAGGGTAGATTAATGGATGATGAAGATCCTTAAACTCTTTTTACGTCCTATAAAGTTTATAAACTTTACTAAAAGAATCATTAACATCCTAATTGGGCGCGCTAACAATTTATTGTTAGTCTCGACTGCGATTAGAGATTAGATTAATGATTGTTTTGGTAAAGGTTAGATATGAACGGAGTTCCACGTCGATATAGAGATTAAGAGTGGGAACCCTTTTCCCTCCAGAAACCCTAATCTACATGCATCTCTGACGTTCTAGTTTTAAATCTATTAAAGGATAAAAAGAGTAATTTTTAATTAACCATCCATAACTACTAAATCCTAATGAACCCTACAAGCCCCCTTTTAATATTGAACTTACATCCATAATTAATCTAGATCTATATTTTGCATTCGTGTTTAACGTAGATCTAGAACCTACAACCATTCTTATTTCTTCCTCCTTTCTTTCTCAACACGCCTAAAGTAAGAATAAAATTTTCCACGTTTCCCTGCGGACGACCCGTACTCATCTTGGCTAGCTACAAGCGACACTGTTATTGATTGCGGTTATTCTACAAACACTCTTTCACACAATCAAATGATAAGAGTATTAAAATAAAACAACAACTTTATTTACATTCATATTTACATACAATTGTTTGAAAATAAAAGATACAATGAGTAAAGCAGTGTCAAAACAATGGCATATAAACAGATAAGTGCAGAGGAACTAGTAGTCAGGCTAAGCGGTAAGCTGGTCCAAGTCCTCTTAGCTCGGCTCAATCTCCTCAGAGTCCGGTCCTTCTGACGAACATCTCAAAGAAAGAAACTGAAAGAAATGTCGTCAGCGAACCAACGCTTGGTAAGTCCCAAAATAAGAAAAGGAAGGTAGTCTATATAAAGTGAAATGAACAGTAAAGTGTATATGATGGTTCACAGGTATAAGATAGTTATTATAACGTGGTTGTTTGTAGTTTGGTAAAGAAGGTATTCATGTATACGAGAGGAGTCCATATTTCCCCGTGGACTATGGTAACATGTAGTACAAGGCCACATCATAACCCACGGGACAATGGCACGAGAATTCATGTAGGTGTTCGTTAAGTGACCTCTCGTGCAACGATATACGTTCCGTACCAATCTACCCCTTTATCCCCGCGTAATATATTGTATAGATTATGTTTACAAGTCTTGGCCGAAACTATGGATACAAAATGTTCAAGTATTCATGTTTAGGATGTAGTCACGTATTCAAATTATAACCATGGTTCGGTCAAGTCAACTCGAATATACATGTTTGATATTAATGCTTGAATTCGAGTATTCATGTTCATGATTAAGTATTCGTGTTTGGTTTTGGATTCTGGTCTAAGGTTGGACTCTGATTGAGTCAGGTATTTGTAAACTGATTTAACTCTTGAATTTCTTAGGTTCGGAAGTTATCGGCAACTGCTGCATATGGACGGCAGGATTTGTTTCTTTTTCCATGATAATTACCATTGACAACACCGTTAAGTTGTCTACCTTAAATAGACAAGCACTCACTTTCTCCGGCTCCCTGAGGCTCTGTCACGCCCCGCTTCCCGGTGTACGGTGAAGTGGACGCGATGAGGTCCGCTACGTATATACCTAGAAGTACATACGCTAAGCGTATCTAAGCAATATAAAAGTAATTCACAAGAGACAAGAGATATAGAAATAACAACTTTATTAATAACATTATTTTGTACAATACATGAAAAGTAAATACAACTGAAATGAAAAGCGATGCATAAACAGTGGCATAACAGGAAATGAAAATACTGAATAGAACAAGGTACAATATCTAGAGCTCGGGGTCTTCGTGAAACTGCTCCAAGTCTTCACCGGTGGGCTCGATCTCTGCTGGGTCCAAAGCACCTGACGACATTCAAAGAAGAAGGAAATAGAATGTCGTCAGCGAACATGTCGCTCGGTAAGTCCCAAAGATAAGGAAGAATTAGAAAGACAGCATAAGAGTATTTTCTAAAGTATTATGTTGTAGAATATTATGGAATATTGTGTTAACGCTGTTGTTTGTAGGTTGGTACAGAAGGATGCCAGTGTATACGAGAGGGGTCTCTATATGCTAGAGACCAGGGCAAACGGAATATACAAGGAACCGTTAAGCCACGGTACAACAGCAACGGAATATGGTTAGGTGTCTTAATCTGACCACCTCGTGCCATCTTTAACACCTTCCGTACCAATCTACCCCTTAAATCCCGTAGTGTTTTGATAGTATTGTTGTATTGTATTGTGTAAGTTGGATGACCGACCAAAACCATGATATCAGTAAACATGTTGTAACTGCATAATCAGATAAATGGAATAACGGAACAATGGATGTATATCCATGGTTTGATTCAGTCAAGTTGTATAGGTTGTTAACTGGATTCTGGGATTCATGTATTCATATTGAGTTGGAAGATTAAAGAATATAGATTGACTTGAATCATATTCAAGTCAGAAATAATTAGACTCAAACCCGAGTCAGACTAAAAGAAATGTAAGTCGAAGTTCTATAATTGTTAGGGTCCTTATTGTAAATTATAAAACTTGAGGGGGTTTTATGTAAAAAGTATTTTTGTATAGTTTTCAAGATATACCTCAAGTATTTATTATTCGTCTTTATGGTTATAATGAGTGTGATTTTATTTTGTCTTATTTCTAGTGAAAATATCCTAATTACATAAATAAAGGTATTAATTTGTAATATTGAAATTCATGGTATTTTAATGTAACTTTTAATCTTGTAATTTTTAGGAAAAAGTGGAAACTTTATTTTATAATAAAATAGGTGTTTAAATGATAAATATACATATGTTTATACAAGGATAATTTTAATAAATATTTTATTTTCCCAAAATCTCATTTTTCTTAAATGTCGTATTTTAAACCTTTCGAGACCGAATGCTTCTTGCGGAGGTCTGAATCTCGCACTACTAAGCCCGAGGGTGCATGATAAACCGTACTATCCCTAACGAGTTCCCCAAAGGTGGGTTGTAGTGGCGCTTTGCAAAGTTTTAATAAATACTAATCATTTAAAAAACGGTTTTATAAAGATAAGGTATTTATTTGTAAAAGGGTGTAAATTTCCGTATTTTAGATTCTAGGGTTTCCTAAGCCAACTAGCCTATTTCTAAATGGTCTAAACGACACGTCATTAGAAACCTCAAATCGTCTCTTCACCGCCAATTGTGGCCAGGTAAGTACAAGTGAGGAAGGAGGGATCCGCTCACGAATCGTGAGACGGGTCTTTTAAAGTTACCTAAGCTCACTTGCCTAGCCTAGACACCACAAAGTCAGGTTTAGATAAACGATCGATGTCCTTGACATATCGTATTTTCCTATTAAGAGATTTTGTTTTAAAATTATATACAACTTAGAACTTTCAGAAAAAGGTTATAAAGAAAATGGTATTTTAATGAAAAGTCTTGTATTATCGTATTCTAAGTTTTCAAGGTGGCGTGTTATGATTACATATGAGTGTGTGTGGAGGTAGGTCATTACCTCGTGATCTAGTTTAAGGTATAGTGAGGTTTAGGGGTTAAACATGATAAACTAAACATAGGGGTATTTAAGTGCGAAAATACGGTATTCTGCAAAAGTTATCATTTCATGTGTGAAACTTTATCCAAATTGATTTTTAAGTGATTAGTAGTCCACATGAATATGTTTAAGCATTATGGAATTAATGACAAGTGAGTTTTGATAGAAAACCGAATCGGAAATCGGTTTTTTCCGATTTCTGTCGGGTTTTAAAAAGTCGTATTTTTTCTTAAAAGAAAAGAAAGATAGAAAGAGGGGGACTTATGGGTTTGGACAAGCTAGAGAGTGCTAGGAAGGTAGTGGGTTGTCGGTGCGTCGAAACGTCGTGAAGGGTCCTAGTACGATCGCCGGAATTCGTCGTCGATTTCGGCAGCGCTTCGCCTTTCGCTCTTTTTCTAACGTACCGAGTTCTCTTGAATTTTTTAGAGAGTGGACTTAGGAATGTAGGGTGAAAGGGTAGAGGGTAGGGGTGTTTATATAGGGCTAGGCTAGGGTTAGGTTTTTAATTAAAAAAAATATAAAAATATATTAAAAAAAACATTAAAAATCATTAAATTTTGGAATAAAAGGGATTTATTGAGAATCTGGTAACCGATTAAAGAAAATAAAGTATGCAGGGGGGATGACCAGGTCAACACGGAGAAATTCCGTGTTGACGACTCGGCCGTCCGGCCGGCGGCGCCGTCCGATTCGGCCGGTCCGCCGGCCGACTCGGCCGAGTCGGGGTACCGTCGGGTGAGGAATCTTATGGGGGGAATTTTGGTGTATTTAGTTTTTTGTGTTAAGTATAAATTTTGTGAGTTATGGCTGTTTGACTGTTGACTTTCCAAAAAAATTAAAACAAAATAATTTAAAAAAAATAATGTGGGGCATGGGATTTGAACTCTGGTGGCTTGGTTCAAGTGTGCAAGGTATTACCAATGAGCTACAAACTCCTTCTTGTAATTATGGAGTGAAATAAATACTTAAAGAGATATCAGTTGCAATAAATATTCCAAGTATACATTGAATTTAAATCAATTCTTTGTACATTAAAAATGAAGTTGTTACAGTCTACCCTCCTTACAAAAATTTCGTCATCGAAATTTACAACTTTTATTTGAGGACTAGTTTACAAAGAGCTGTGGATATCTAGTACGCATTTCATCTTCTCTTTCCCAAGTGGACTCTCCTGGAGTGTCTTTTCTCCACATCACTCGAACCAAGTTAACTTCCTTGTTCCGAAGTGTCTTCATTTTTCTGTCCAGGATTTCCACAGGCTGCTGCTCACAAGACAAGTCGGGCTGTATAGTGAGCTCGGAATGATCAAGTACATGGCTGGGGTCACTCACATACTTTCTGAGTTGGGATATGTGGAACACATTATGCACTCCTTCCAATGAGGGTAGAAGCGATAAAAGGTATGCCACTTTACCGATTCGTTCGAGTATGTCGAACGGTCCAATGTATCTCGGACTCAACTTACCCCGTCTTCCAAATCGGATCACTTCGCGGTTCGGAGATATTTTCAGGAATACGTGATCTCCTGGCTGGAACTCTAAATGTCGTCTCCTTGCATCAGCCCAGTGCTTCTGTCGATCTTGGGCTATGCGCATCCTTTCCCTGATAGTACGAACCACATCAACAGTCGCTACTATCATCTCTGGTCCAAGAAGTTCCCTATCTCCGATGTCGTCCCAACTTAATGGTGATCGACACTTCCTTCCATACAATGCTGCAAAAGGTGCCATTCCTATGCTTGCTTGGTAGCTGTTGTTGTACGAAAACTTCACAAGATGTAGGTGATCTTCCCACGATCCCTTGAAGTCTAGATACACGCTCTAAGCATATCCTCCAAGATCTGAATAGTTCATTCCGACTGACCATCTTTTTGTGGATGATAAGCCGTGCTGAAGTTCAGACTTATTCCCAAGCTTGCTTGCAGACTCTGCCAAAATTGCGATCGAAACCTGGTGTCACGATCCGAGACAATGCAGACCGGTACTCCATGGAGTCTTACAATTTCCTGTATGAGTTCATAGGTATCAGAGATAGTACATTATGAAGAGTTTTAAATCTAAATTAGATTATTACCTCCATGTACTTCTTTGCTAGTGTCTCAGTTGATTGGCCAATTCGAAATGGGATGAAGTGAGCCGACTTTGTGAGTCGATCAACAATGACCCATATGGCATCGTTACCCTTTGTACTGCGAGGAAGAGCAGTCACAAAGTCCATCGTGATGTGTTGCCACTTCCATTCTGGGATTGGTAACGGTTAAAGAATCCAGCAGTCCTGTGATGTTCAGCCTTTACTTGCTGACACACCAAGCATTTTGCGACACTTCTGGCTACTTCACGCTTCATTCCATGCCACCAATAATTCTGACGTAGATCTTTGTACATTTTGGTACCTCCAGGATGTACTGAGTAGGGAAAGTTGTGGGCTTCTTTCATTAACTCTTCCCGAACAGGACCTTTTGGTACACACAATCTGCTGCCGTATCTCAAAGATCCGTCTTCATGGATGATGAAATCTGTTCTGAGTCCATTCTCCACTTGTTCTCTGATCTTTTGTAACTTAGCATCGCTGGCTTGAGCTGCTTTGATCTGATTGACAATGGTTGATTGAACTTGTAAATTCATCAAACTTGAATCATTACCTGGCATGACTACTTCAATCTCCATCTGATGCAAGTCTTGTTGAAGCTTCCACTGAGCGGTGAGATTCATTGCTAATGGTTGGCGACTAAGAGCATCAGGTACCACATTCACCTTCCCTGGGTGATATTGCAAGTTGATGTCAAAGTCCGCCATGAGTTCTAACCATCTTCTCTGCCGCATATTCAACTCCTTCTGAGTAAACACATACTTTAAGCTCTTATGATCTGTGTAGATGTTCACTCGTTCACCAAGCAGATAATGACGCCAAATCTTGAGAGCAAAGATGACGGCTGCCAACTCCAAATCATGCGTCAGATAATTGCACTCATGGATCTTTAGCTGTCTTGAAGCATAAGCCACTACTTTACCGTGCTGATGTAGAACACGGCCTAATCCTTTACCAGATGCATCGCAATGCACTTCGAATCCTCCAGATTGATCCGGTATGACGAGAATAGGTGCTGATGTCAACCTTGACTTGAGTTCTACAAAAGCTTGTTCGCATGCTTCTGACCACACAAATTCTTCATCTTTACGTGTGAGCTTGGTCAGGGGCGTTGCTATCTTCGAAAAGCCTTCAATAAACCTTCTGTAATATCCAGCTAAACCCAAGAAACTTCGAATATCCTTCACTGACTTTGGTGTAGGCCATTCGCTAACTGCCGAAACTTTCGCTGGATCCATAGAGATTCCTTCTCCTGATACGATATGTCTAAGAAAACCAACTTGATTTAGCCAAAACTCGCACTTGCTGTACTTGGTATAAAGCTGATGTTGTCGAAGAGTTTCCAGGACAATTCGTAGATGTTCTGCATGCTCTTTCCGACTCTTAGAATACACCAGGATGTCGTCGATGAAAATGACAACAAACCTGTCTAAGTATTCCCGGAAAACTTGATTCATAAGGTTCATGAAGATTTCGGGTGCGTTGGTCACTCCAAATGGCATCACTAGAAATTCGTAATGTCCATAGCGAGTTCTGAAAGCTGTTTTGTGAATATCAGCTTCCTTGACCTTCACTTGATGATAACCTGAATGAAGATCTAGTTTAGAGAAAACATAAATCCACTTAGCTGATCGAATAAATCGTCGATGCGCGGGAGTGGATACTTGTTCTTTATAGTGACTTCGTTCAAGGCTCTGTAATCGATGCACATTCTGTATGAAGCTTCTTTCTTCTTCACAAGTAGTACAGGTGATCCTCAACTTGAAGTGCTGGGACGAATCCATCCTTTCGCCAGTAATTCGTCCAACTGTGTTCGGACTTCCTTCAAACCTTCCAGACTTAAACGATAGGGTGCTTTGATCACCGGTTGTGCTCCTGATACTAAATCAATACTGAATTCAAGAGCTCGATCGGGAGACAAACCTGATATATCGTCAGAAAATACATCGTCGAACTCTCAAACCACATCTGGTCTTGATTCTTCCTTCGCTTGAGCTGCTGCAACTACTGCTTCTCTTGGCTTCGCTTTGTAGGTACATGGCTCCAGTGTACGGTCTCCGCTTTTAAAATAGAAGACCGGATGGTCTGGGATCTCGAATACTACCCTCCTTTGACGACGGTCTATGGTAGTATAAAAAGTTCCAAGCTAATCCATTCCTAGAACCGCATCGAAGTTCGGTATGTCCAACACTTTGAAGTCAGCATAAAACTCTCGACTGCAGACGACGACTGGATACATGCTGTATCCCATAGTTGCCTTTAGAATGCCATTTCCTGAACTGACATTCCAGCTTGATACAAGCGGTGAAACTGGTATCGCATGGGTTCGGACAAACCGTTGCGACATAAAGCAATGTGATGCTCCAGTATCAAAAAGTGCAAGTGCAGGGATTGAGGATACTAAGATTGTACCTAAGGTATGTGGGATTTATTTTAGGTATAGGAAATATGTGACTAAGTAGCGGATAGAAAAGAAAAGTTTGAAAAGAAAAGTTTACCAGTGATGACTTGGCCAGTGGCCTCTGCTTCTTCCACGGACATCGTGAAAGCCTGGCACCTTGGTACATTCCTCCTGGCCTGAGGAGCATTCCTCGAAACGTTCCTTTGAGCTTGATGGAACTGACGAGGAGGTGGTGCAGCTTGTGGTCCTCTGGGTGGTGCAGGTAGTATAGGTCTGGGAGTAGGTGCCTGAAGAGCTGGTCGCTGCGGATAAGTAATTGCTGGCCTGGGTGCAGTAACTGGGTTCTGTCTTTGGGGATAAGACCCAATATCGTGAGTAGCTGAGCTGCAGACTAAGCAAAGGCAGTTGGCTCGACGGCAGTCCTTCATCATATGTCCAGTTCTCTTGCAGTAGGTGCAAAAGGCTGAGCTAGGACGATGGGTTGGTACTCCGGGTCTCCTTGGCACGAAAGGTGGTCTGGACGAGGCTCCACCTGCCATCTAGTTGGTAGGGCGTTTGACTCCTGCAGACTGAGGTCTGCCCCTTGCTTTTATCACTGCCTCATAACTGCGGGCAGCTTCTAGAGCATCCTCATGAGTCAAAAACTTTCCCGTGGCTAGAGCAGCCTGAATCTCTGTGTCCAGTCCTTGTTGAAAGCGACGGGCTCTGATATCGTCCATCGGTATCAAGTGTGCCGCGAATCTGTTTAAAGTTTGTGTTAGCTGTGTAGTATATGATATTTAAAAATTGAACTATTGTGACATATCTTACCGGCTTAACATGGTGAATTCAGCGTCGTATTCATCTACTGATTTGTCCCACATTGAACCCTGTTGTAGATGAATAAACTGTTGCTCCATTGCAAACCTGGCAGTCACAGGGAAGTATTTCGCGTCGAACTTCTCGCGAAAGGTCTTCCATTCTATTGGCTGTACCAGACGACTTTCTTCCCCCTTCCACCAGTTGCGAGCATTATCCGTGAGCTGTAGTTTTGCTACATGGACCCAAGCGTTGTCTGGCACTTGAGCTGCTGCCAGATCGTCTTCGATGCTTTGTGCCCATTCTTCCGCTTCAAGAGGGCTTCCTTTTCCAGAGAACTGCTTGGGGTGTAAAGCCCTGAATTGCATTACCCCTGGTGCATCGGTCTCAGGACGGTTCAGAAGTTGTTGCTGTCCTTCGAGAAGACTGCGGATCGCCTCAAATAACATTGTTTGCTCGGTGGGTGGTGCAGGAACAGCTGGTGCAAGAGGTAGTGCTGGAGGGGTGTTGTTGACGTTGGTGCTGGTGTTGTTCGGGGAATCCATAACCTTGAAGAAAAATTTGGGTTAGGACAGATTCAAATACATGAAATGATAAAATTCAAGGAATAGAAATTTGTAAGATTCAAGGAACATGAATTGTAAAGAATGTTTTAGTTGCTGGTTCTTTTGTTATATTGCTTAGGTTGTTCACGCAGACCAGAACTGCATGATAGGGATTCATACAGCTCTGACCTGCATGGGCCACCAACAAAACCTGTCACGCCCCGCTTCCCGGTGTACGGTGAAGTGGACGCGACGAGGTCCGCTACGTATATACCTAGAAGTACATACGCTAAGCGTATCTAAGCAATATAAAAGTAAATCACAAGAGACAAGAGATATAGAAATAACAGCAACTTTAGTAATAACATTCTTTTGTTCAATGCATGAAAAGTAAATACAACTGAAATGAAAAGCGATGCCTAAACAGTGGCATAACAGGAAATGAAAATACTGAATAGAACAAGGTACAATATCTAGAGCTCGGGGTCTTCGTGAAACTGCTCCAAGTCTTCACCGGTGGGCTCGATCTCTGCTGGGTCCATAGCACTTGACGACATTCAAAGAAGAAGGAAATAGAATGTCGTCAGTGAACATGTCGCTCGGTAAGTCCCAAAGATAAGGAAGAATTAGAAAGACAGCATAAGAGTATTTTCTAAAGTATTATGTTGTAGAATATTATGGAATATTGTGTTAACGCTGTTGTTTGTAGCTTGGTACAGAAGGATGCCAGTGTATACGAGAGGGGTCTCTATATGCTAGAGACCAGGGCAAACGGAATGTACAAGGAACCGTTAAGCCACGGTAAAACAGCAACGGAATATGGTTAGGTGTCTTAATCTGACCACCTCGTGTCACCTTTAACACCTTACGTACCAATCTACCCCTTAAACCCCGTAGTGTTTTGATAGTATTATTGTATTGTATTGTGTAAGTTGGATGACCGACCAAAACCATGATATCAGTAAACATGTTGTAACTGCATAATCAGGTAAATGGAATAACGGAACAATGGATGTATATCCATGGTTTGATTCAGTCAAGTTGTATAGGTTGTTAACTGGATTCTGGGATTCATGTATTCATATTGAGTTGGAAGATTAAAGAATATAGATTGACTTGAATCATATTCAAGTCAGAAATAATCAGACTCAAACCCGAGTCAGACTAAAAGAAATGTAAGTCGAAGTTCTATAATTGTTAGGGTACTTATTGTAAATTATAAAACTTGAGGGGGTTTTATGTAAAAAGTACTTTTGTATAGTTTTCAAGATACACCTCAAGTATTTATTATTCGTCTTTATGGTTATAATGTGTGTGATTTTATTTTGTCTTATTTCTAGTTAAAATATCCCAATTACATAAATAAAGGTATTAATTTGTAATATTGAAATTCATGGTATTTTAATGTAACTTTTAATCTTGTAATTTTTAGGAAAAGGTGGAAACTTTATTTTATAATAAAATAGGTGTTTAAATGATAAATATACATATGTTTATACAAGGATAATTTTAATAAATATTTATTTTCCCGAAATCACATTTTTCTTAAATGTCGTATTTTAAACCTTTCGAGACCGAATGCTCCTTGCGGAGGTCTGAATCTCGCACTACTAAGCCCGAGGGTGCACGATAAACCGTACTATCCCTAACGAGTTCCCCAAAGGTGGGTTGTAGTGGCGCTTTGCAAAGATTTAATAAATACGAATTATTTAGAAAACGGTTTTATAAAGATAAGGTATTTATTTGTAAAAGGGTGTAAATTTCCGTATTTTAGATTCTAGGGTTTCCTAAGCCAACTAGCCTATTTCTAAATGGTCTAAACGACACGTCATTAGAAGCCTCAAATCGCCTTTTCACCGCCAATTGTGGCCAGGTAAGTACAAGTGAGGAAGGAGGGATCCGCTCACGAATCGTAAGACGGGCCTTTTAAAGTTACCTGAGCTCACTTGCCAAGCCTAGACACCACAAAGTCAGGTTTAGATAAACGATCGATGTCCTTGACATATCGTATTTTCCTATTAAGAGATTTTGTTTTAAAATTATTTACAACTTAGAACTTTCAGAAAAAGGTTATAAAGAAAATGGTATTTTAATGAAAAGTCTTGTATTATCGTATTCTAAGTTTTCAAGATGGCGTGTTATGATTTCATATGAGTGTGTGTGGAGATAGGTCATTACCTCGCGACCTACTTTAAGGTATAGTGACGTTTAGGGGTTAAACATGATAAACTAAACATAGGGGTATTTAAGTGCGAAAATACGGTATTCTGCAAAAGTTATCATTTCATGTGAGAAACTTTATCCAAATTAATTTTTAAGTGATTAGTAGTCAACATGAATATGTTTAAACACTATGGAATTAATGACAAGTGAGTTTTGATAGAAAACCGAATCGGAAATCGGTTTGTTCCGATTTACGTCGGGTTTTAAAAAGTCGTATTTTTCTTAAAAGAAAAGAAAGATAGAAAGAGGGGGACTTACGGGTTTGGACAAGCTAGAGAGTGCTAGGAAGGTAGTGGGTTGTCGGTGCGTCGAAACGTCGTGAAGGGTCCTAGTACGATCGCCGGAATTCGTCGTCGATTTCGGCAGCGCTTCGCCTTTCGCTCTTTTTCTAACGTACCGAGTTCTCTTGAATTTTTTAGAGAGTGGACTTAGGAATGTAGGGTGAAAGGGTAGAGGGTAGGGGTGTTTATATAGGGCTAGGCTAGGGTTAGGGTTTTAATTAAAAAAAATAAAAGTATATAAAGAAAACATTAAAAATCATTAAATTTTGGAATAAAAGTGACTTATTGAGAATTTGGTAACCGATCAAAGAAAATAAAGTATGCAGGGTGGATGACCAGGTCAACACGGAGAAATTCCGTGTTGACGACTCGGCCGTCCGGCCGAGTCCGGTAGCGGCGCCGGCCAATTCGGCCGGTCCGCCGGCCGACTCGGCCGAGTCGGGGTACCGTCGGGTGGGGAATCTCATGGGGGAATTTTGGTGTATTTAGTTTTTTGTGTTCAGTATAAATTTTATGAGTTATGGCTGTTTGACTGTTGACTTTCCAAAAAAATTAGAACAAAATAATTTAAAAAATAATGTGGGGCATGGGATTTGAACTCTGGTGGTTTGGTTCAGCAGTGCAAAGTATTACCAATAAGCTACAAGCTCCTTCTAGTAATTATGGAGTGAAATAAATACTTAAAGAGATATCAGTTGCAATAAATACTCCAAGTATACATTGAATTTAAATCAATTCTTTGTACATTAAAAATGGAGTTGTTACAGGCTCAAGAGAATTGATCCCGCATAAACCCATATTTACTAGTATCCTTAAAATAGTGTTTATATATATCTCGAGGGGGTTTTATGAAAAATATTTTTAATATAGTTTAAAAGTAAATCTCGAGAGTGATTAGTATTACATAGGGTTTTCATGAGCATGGATTTTAATTATTGGGGTATTTTAGCGATAAATACTTAGCTTTGGAAAGTTTATGGTATTTTATTGAAAAAATTGCCTTTTTGGTATCTTGATGATATTTTATTGGCATTTGTTAATCTTTCATTTTTAGAAAAATATAGGTTCATTATATTTTGAAAATAAGGATTTATAATTTTATATAATTTAAAAATCAATTTTATTTAGAAATTCGTTTTTCTTAAAAAAACTGTATTTATATCCTTTCGAGATCGAATGCTCCGTGAAGAGTTCTGCATCTCGCTTTACTATCCACAGGATGTGTGATAATCTGCACCATCCATTAGCGAGTCCCCTAAAGAGGGTTGTAGATGCATAATTGCAAAGGAATATAAAATACTGTTTTAAAAGAAACCCGTTCTTAAATTATGTGGTATTATATTGTAAATACTATTTTCGAACCAAAAATACATACAATTAGGTATTGTGCTATGAAACCAAGTGTGTGTGTGGGGTAGGTCGTTACCACGTGAAGTTCTCCTAAAGGTATTATTTAAACGATTAGTCGAAAATGTGTGATAACAAAGTTCAAGGTATTTTAATGTAAAAGTACAATTATGGTTGTTTCACATGAGATTCTTAGTTAAACTTGATTCTAAACATTGGTATTAAGATTACAAGTGAAGTGGTAAAATTGATTTGACAAAATGATAAAAGAAAATAAAGTTATAGGTTTTAGAAAAGATAATATCGTTAATAACTCCACTTTTACCGATATTTGATTTAAAATGAGTATCAATGAAAAGGAGGAGAATTGGGAGGGACTTACGGTTTGAAAAACTTAGGAAGAGGGTGAGGAAGGGAAGAGTGTCATCGTGGTGTCGCGGGAGTTCCGGAATTGGTTTCGATCTTCGATGGAATAAGCTTGCTCGCTACTCCACTTTACTCCACTTACACTAAGGAACTTTTTAAAGAGTTTTGGCTAGAATTTTCAAAATGATGCTGAGCCAAAATATGGGGTGGTATTTATAGTGGAGAATTAGGGTTAGGGAATTAAAAATGTGGATTAAAAGTATTAAAATGGTGTTAAATTGTGAAACGAAAGGTCTCTGTTTGATTGCAGGGAAATCAAACAGTGCGGAGGAGTTAAGAGGAAGTGAAGAGTCATGTGTGCAAAGCACGGAGCTCATTGGCCACCATCTGACCGTCGGCGCCGGCCTCTAGGGCTATTTGGCCGGTCGATCTTGAGGCCCTAGCCTCGAGATTCGTGACATCTGATGAACTCTGTATTTACACCATTTTCTACATGTTTGATTTCTCTGAACTTTTCATTTCCACATGTATTGCACGTGCAATCTTTTAGGCTTCCAAAAAGTTAAAAAGAAAAATTCAGAAAAAATTGTGTCTGATAGGAATCGGACACACATACTACGTCACAGCAATGCAAGGGCTTTACCAGTGAGCTACAAGTGGCTTCTTACTTTTATTTAACAACAATAACTTATAACTCAAACTCAGGCTGTAAAACTCATTTCTTGTATATTAACAGTAAAATTTTCTGTACAAAGATTTCAGAGTCGTTACACTTGTCGGCCATCAAATGGGCATTGGTGATCTTCACACTTGCATTGGCGAACCGATGCAAAAATTGCGTCTTGAGCTGCACAAAGGTTTGGATAGAATCATTTGGCAACTCCAAATACCATTCGAAAGTGATAACGCTGAGACTGCCGACGAACTGCCTGAGGAGCAGGGCATCATTGCCTTCAGTATTGTCACAAGTCACTTTGAATTGCGCGATGTGTTGCCGAGAGCATCCGGTTCCGCTGAATTGGTTGAATTTTGGGAATAGTTTACCCCTTTGGATATTGGATTTGATCATATTCAGTAGGATATAGCCTTCCTTTCCGGTCATTTTTTGATAGATCTCTGACGCCATCATGTTCTTCACCTGATCGGCAATCAAATCATTGATATATGACTTGGTCATGGCTTCACCATTCCCGATTTAAGTAGTTCTGAGCTAAGCAGACTCGACACTGGTATCAATGCGTTCATCGATTATCGTCGCTGGGGGAACGATTGGTGCTACGGAGAGACTTTGGGTAGTCTCTGTGTTCGTTTCCTAGCTCGGGCATGAGTCGCTTCGGGTGACCCGGAGGATTGTGGTTCTTCAGGTGGGGTTTTCCCGGTTGGTATGGCGGCTTGGGCCATCACTATTTCTGTTGGGCTCCTAACCATTGCGGCAAAGTCACCGACCTGTTGTTTCAGGGCAGCGATCTCATCAACTTTTTGTCTTGCCTCGAAAGTGGGATTATCAACAACCCGGAATGGATCATTTTCATCTCCCTCGCCGTCGTCTGTGGGCAAGTATGATGACTCGGCTGCATTTGTTGATTTGTTTCTTCTGGCTTGTCGATCGGCTCTGGCAGACGGTTCAAGCAAAGGCACTTCACCAATCGCATAGACCGTATGGCTATAAGTTTCACCGCGCCTTTTGAAATAGACTTCTGGAGAAGCAGACCGTTCATTTCCTCTTTCATCAACAATTATGGAGGAAGGCATCCTCCTGGAAGGAGTATGATGGTTCTCATTTACATGATCAAAGACAGATGACCGAGAGGGGATCGTAGCGTCGAAGAAATCTTTGCTTTCTTTCTTCCTCCAGGCTTGCTCTTATCTTGGGTTGAGACGGTTTCTATCTCCTTGGTGTTTCTGAGGTCTCCTTTTATATTTTCGATCTTTCACGGTCTTAAGAGTTTGATAGACCTAAGAGGATTATCCGGCGATGATAGCATGATTTGTGCTCTTCATCTCTTCTGCTTGGTGGAAGTGGATGTCTGAGTGCTGCTGTAGAGGCATTCTTACAACCATCTTCAATGATTCGAATCGATTGATGAGGTTGACATTGGTGGTGTATGCTCTTTTATCTTGCCCCCAGACTCTATTATTGTGAGTCTGCGGTGCAGCGGCCATCAATCTGTAGTTTCTTCTTTGATGGGCTTTTCTTCCTAATCTCGAGGCAGTGGCATCAACGGGAACATCTGATGATACCTTCCCGTTAGAAGTGATTAGCCTCTCTACTACAATTAGCAAGCATGCAAATATAGAGTTTTCAAAAAACTAGAGAGCTAATAACTTCAAACTAGGATTTTGACTAAAATATTAGACTTGAAACTACAACTAAACAAGAAAGAAGTGTTTCATTCAAGGTTAGGGTTTGCTTACATCCTTAAAAGCCAGGAAGAAGTGTGTGTTCTTGACTCCTTGATCGATCTTGAAGTGATCTTTTTATTCCTAAGATGATCCACCTTGAGATAACACAAGCACAAGCTTTCACTTCACAACAACAACTGAGCCTTTTATCCCAAGCATATGGGGTAGGCTACATGAACCAACATGAGAATCACGCCGGGTCCAACACATGAATCCTCCGGCTCCACTCACTCCTATCAAACAATATACTTTCATTAAGGCCTTTGGCAACCATATCGTTTCGTATCACCTCCATCGATGTTTTCTTCGGTCTCCTTTTTGCCCTTTTGCCATTGCCCATATCGAGAGTATCTATTTGTCGAACCGGTGCTTCCATAGGTCTGCGTCGCACATGACGAAACCATCTTAGCCGGTTTTCCCACATCTTCTCCTCCACAGATGCTACACCAACTTTTGCACGAGTATCCTCATTTCGCACCTTATCTTTTCTAGCGTTACCGCACATCCAACGAAGCATGCACATCTCCGCTGCATGCATCTTCTGTGTATGATGCTTCTTAGGAGCCCAGCATTCTGTACCATATAGCGCTTCGCTAAAACTTTCCTTTCAATTTTAACGGAAAGTTATGATCACACAAAATCCCTGTTGCACTCCTCCATTTCAACCAACCAGCTTGGATCCTTTGATTAACATCACTATCGATCTCCCCATCCTTTTGGATGATGGATCTTAGATATCTAAACTGATCGCTCGGTGATATCTTTTGCCCTTCCAATGTTATACCAATATGGTTTTGACTCTCTGTTTACTAAATTTGCAGTGCATATATGCTGTCTTGGACCTGCTCAATCTGAACCCCCGAGATTCTAATGTTTGCCTCCATAATTCCAATTTGGTATTAACCCCTGCTTTCGTCTCATTTACTAGAACAATATCATCAGCGAATAGCATACACCAAGGTACTTCATCTTGGATAGTTCTAGTAAGCTCATCTATCACGATGGTAAACAGGAATGGACTTAATGCAGATCCTTGATGTAAACCAATTGTAATCGGAAAATCACTCGTTAGACTGCCGCAAGTTCTGACATTTGCCACTACTCAATCGTACATATCCTTGATTATGTCAATATACTTGATGGGGACCCCCTTCTTTATCATTGTCCCCCATAATACCTTTCTAGGTACCTTGTCGTACGCTTTCTCTAAATCAATAAATATCATTTGCAATCTCTTCTCCTCTCTAAAAAATGCTCGACAAGTTGATGAAGCAAATGAATAGCCTCTATCGTCGATTGTACAGGCATGAACCTAAACTAGTTCTCTGTTATCTTAATATCCTTCCTTAGCCAGTGTTCAATCACTCTCTCCCAAAGTTTCATGGTGTGACACATAAGTTTTATTCTACAGTAGTTTGAGCAACTTTGAATGTCACCCTTGTTCTTGTAGATAGGTACAAGGATACTTTTCCTCCATTCATTTGGCATCTTTTTTGTCTGCCAAATCTTATTAAACAGATTTGTCAGCCATTTAACGCCTATTTCTCCTAAGCATCTCCAAACCTCGATAGGAATCCCGTCAGAACCAACCGCTTTTCTTAAACTCATTCTGTTCAAACCTTCTTTAACCTCGGGTAGTCTTATTTTACGCATGAAATCACGGTTTATATATTAAGATTGAATGACAAGTCCATCCAAATTCTTGGTAAAGCTCTCATTGAACAATTTGTCAAAATAATCTCTCCACCTTTTCTTGATATCCTCATCTCGAACTAAAACCTTCTGATTTTCATTTTTGACACACTTCACCGCACATAAGTCTCTGGTCTTCCTTTCCCGCATCCGAGCAATCCGGTATATATCATTTTCAGCTTCTTTAGTGTCTAATTTCTTGTACAACTCCTTGTAGACCTTAGATTTAGCTCCCCGAACAGCTTTCTTAACTTCCTTTTTAGCCATTTTATACTTCTCAAATCTCTCCACATCTCTACTTTTCTTCAAATCTTTATAAGAATCCCTTTTAATTTTAATAGCAGCATTTACTTCTTCATTCCACCATGATGTGTCCTTAGATGGTGGAGCACCACCTCTCGACTCACCAAGTAGATCTTTAGCTACCCTCTTGATACAACTAGCCATTTGTTCCATGTTCTGTCTGAATTATCTTCCGACTGCCAATCCGCTTCTTAGACTATACGATCTATAAAAGCCTTTTGGTTACCTTCTTTCAATCACCGCCATTTAATTTTGAGCTCTACCTTACGTCTAATCTTCCTAGGTCCTCTTCTAAATCGAAAATCTAGAACTAAAAATCTATATTGAGTGGTTACACTCTCACCTGGCACTGCCTTACAATCGATACAACAATCTCTATCTGCTCTTCTCGTCAGAAAAAAGTCTATTTGACTAGCACTTGATTCGCTCCTAAAAGTGATAAGGTGGGACTCTCTTTTCCTAAACCAGGTGTTTGCTAAGATAAGGCAAAATCTAGAATCGAGCCACCTACTTCATTCCTTTGTTCAAATCCATGGATAGTATCAAACCCACTACGACTAGTACCTACATGTCCATTAAGATCACCACCAATAAATAACTTCTCTCCACTAGCTATAATTTTCACCATCTCGTCTAAATCCTCCCAGAATAGACGCTTACTAACGTCATTAAGACTATCTGTGCTGCATAAGCACTAATAACATTAAGGATCTCTCTACCTAGAATAAGCTTAACAAGTAAAATTCTATCACCTTTTCTCCTAATCTCAACTACATCCTCAAGCAACCGTCTATCTATGATAATGCCTACCCCATTACGATTTTTATCTTTACCCGTATACCAAAGCTTATAACCCCAAGACTCTATGAATCTACTCTTTTCACCTACCCACTTAATTTTTTACAAACACATAATACCAACTCTCCTCATAATCATCACCTCCACTAATTCTATTAGTCTACCCATAAGGGAATCTATGTTCCAGGAAGCTAGACGGATCCTATGAAACCCTTGCTTATTTGTCACTACACCCGGGGTCCGATATAGCGCGCCGTTTCTGGAAGACGACCTAGAAGCCCTTGCATACTTAACACTACACCCGGGGTCCGATGTAGCGCGTCACTGAGTAGGGGACGCCCCAACGATATTCTTATTATGGTTCATGTCAAAGAATGTGACAAAGTTTTACGTTAGCTGTCACAAGCCTACCACAACCCTCACCCTTTCTCATCCGGACTTGGGACCGGCAACGGTGGGTTTACAAGCTTTCACTTCACAAACTAAATAGAAAGTGAAGTAACTATCTAAGCTAGTTTGCTAAAATTGTTTAGATGGATGATATAGGAATTATAGCTTTTTATTTTTCTTCTCTTTTCTTTTTTCTCTCTTAAAAAAATCTCAAGAGAGGAGATGAAGAAGATGAAGATGAGAGAGAATGAACTTAGAATTGTGTAGAGAGTTGTAGAGATTTAACCATGGTTATCTCTTAATATAAAACAAGAATGAGTCATATATTCCACACACATCCAAGTAAAATTACTCATTGTTTTCATATTAAAAGATAAATGATTAATCTTTCAAGTCTTATCTCAATTCTAATATAATTCTCATACACCCATCTTTCATGTATCATCAACCATAACACACACACACATATTTATATCACATATAAATATATAATAAAGAGAAAAATAAAGAGAGCGTGATATTAATATATATATATATATATATATATATATATATATATATATACATATACATACATACATACATACATACACACATATATTTAATTTTTAAATCAACGCTTAATTTAATAATCCGGTTTATCATATATAATCCGGCTAATAACAATAAACGCCCGATTATAATACATGTATCGCATAAACGTGCATAATCAAACTCGTGTACGTATCCCCATACGTGCCCTATATCGTTTCGCTTGTGCTGGAAAACCTTTGTGTTGGACTTTAAAGACCTGTCAACGCGCTGGCAGTAGGATATGATCATATCAAAATCCCACAAGCACGTCAGCGGTACTAGCAGTATGTAACGGCTACTCAGGCATTGAGCGAATAGGAAGATCGACAAGCTAACTCGTCTGAAATCTAACAGAGCCTTATAATGACAGTCTCCATACAGTCCGGTCTCTTCGTCTAAGAGTGTCGCATATCAAGTCTGAAGGGTGGTATCCGTCAGACCTCCAATAACTGATAAGTCTTACCCATCAGTAACCTATAACCTCTATAGATACAAATGATAACACTTATTAGTTTATTTTATCTGCCCTGGCCAGGGACTTAGGGTTACAGTCGATCAGGCACAACATGACATCAACTCCTTATATCAGGAGAGAAGAAACCCTTCCGATCGCTTATTGTCTCCATGTGTTTCAGGACTTTACCAAACTAAAACCTGTTTGCACAGCTCTTTAAAGCCGTTGTAGGGTAATAATCAAAGCACAGTAGGAAACACACAAGATACTCTAACGATCTTAGGTCTACAGACTACTCTGTACTCATGTCACCAGAGAACTGCTATCTGACGGTATATATAATACCATATAGGAGTTCTTGGCGAGTCCGTTCGGTGTACTCATTCTCTAATGAGTACATGTATACAATCTTTGGTGTCAAATACCAATGGATATAGGATCATCCATCGCCCCATACAGGATCAAGAAATCTATACACTAGTCTACTCTGGGACATCGATGCCCTGTCTCGACATCCTTTCAACTAGGAACATTTAAGGATATGCTTATAGACTACCTAGGGCCCACTAGTATGATCTACATCATAATCCTTGTAATCAAGCAAAGATCCTAGAAGCTTTATCAACATGTGTTAGCGACAGTAATAACAAGTATAAGCATACACATGAATGATAAAGTCAAGTCAAATAGCATACTATCATATCGAGAAAGATTGTCCTGTACATATATATGTCCAACAATTACAATAATTGCCTCTAGAGCATACACATCTAACACTGCCCCTAGCATACACCATTGCTGATTTGACGAGTGACGGCGTCTACAGGGGTATTGGAGTATGCTCGCCCTTGGCGCACGTGATTGCTGGGCTGAGGAGCGATGGCGTCTACGGAGGTTTATAGTATTAGTTGCCCCCAACGCACATCTTTGCTGGGCTGAAAAGCGATAGCGTTTACGAGGGTATATGATGCTGCTTACCCCCGGTGCACACCGTTGTTGGCTTAAAGGTTGATGGCGGCTACAGAGGCATTTGAGGACATCTTCCCCTGGCGCATGTCCCGGATAGTTCGTCCCAGGTATGAAGGCTAGGCTAATTGAATAGCTGAGTTGGAGGAAGATAGCCTAAGAAGACTGATCGCCTAGCAGTGTTGGATGTCTCCTTCGGTGGCCCCCGAACATATTGGATGCCTCTATCTCCATCAGCCTGAGAGTTGTTAAGAACAACCACATTTGGCATGAGCCCCCTACTTGGAAGTTCGGCAAGGCTGGCCTGAGTGGTAATATCTGCACCGTCTTTCTTCACCTCGGAGTTCACGAACTCGGCAGCAGGAGCCTCGGGAATCATGGCACATTAAGTGAAGGGGACAGGCGAAAAGGTGCCGAACATAATAGTGGAGCCTGATCCTATGACTTCAATATGTCCATGGGGAAGTTGGATCACAAACCCCGGCGGGATCGTCATGAAGTAAGGAGAGGCAGCGGTCGATTCAGTTCCAGCACCAGTGTTGTTTTTCATTGCCACGTTCTGCTCAGAGAAATATATGTTAAAATGCTCTTTTGAGAATAGAAATAAACCAAAAGTAAAGCAAAATCTGTCCCACCGAGCGTGCTAGAATCTGTTCGTCTCCGAAAGAGCTGCCGGGAAATCTTGACGAACTTTGAGGGGAAGGCTTAAGGGGTCAAATTGATGCAAATTCACTCGAATCCTCAGAATGCAATACATTACCACGACGCGGGGTATGTTTTGGTATGTGGCTGTAGGTCCAGACGGATACAACCGATGTAGCGTGACTTATCATAATCACCCTTCAGAAAGGGTATTTTAATTGTGGGGACTAAATTTCATATAGGCACAAACCCATGTAGTTAATTACCCCTCCGCATTCAACGGAGAAAGCTTTCCATGAGCGGTTTATTTCTAAAAGCATTAAATGAAAAATAACTACACAAAATATAAAGGAGCAACAATCACAACATATATTTCATATTAACAGTTACAGTGGAGGTACAACTCATTTCATACATATTCGGCCGTATCGTTTATGTACATTAAAAAACTGCATCTCTTGCCGTATACGCTTTCACCGTTGAGTAGACGTGCATTCTTGCTACTGTTTATGCTCCTGGATTGTATACGGTTTTATAGAATGTATGATCCAGACCGTAGGATGTTCACATCAGAATATTGCATTTAATAACGCTCATTCTTATGCACATTTGTATATAGGTATGTGATTTTGATCCATGTTTGCTACATGATTACAGATTACATGTTCTCAATCCAGAATAATGCAAATCATGCACATTCTCTACAGTTATGAAAAATTCAGAAAAACTGCCGAAAACAGATAAAATCCGGGTCCTGGTCATCCACATCCGTCAGGTGCCGCTTACCAGTACAAGGGACAAGATCAAGCGATGGGCATTCATTTCTGGGACAAGCACAAAGCACGAAGGAGGCAGCACAAGGATCAAAATGGCAACACAGAGCTCGAGGGAGATCAAGACACAAAATTCAATTGAGTTGCCATTTTGGACTTTTGAAAATCTGATAATATTTTGAAAGGATTTTGCAAATGTGAACCTACCAAACAGAAGAAGATATCAACACAAGAACCCACAAGAAAAACGGTGCACCAATCCCAATAAAAGATCGCGGATCAGCGAAATTTTGCCAATTTTGGCGGCGGATCAGCGGCCATTCCGTAGCCAAATGTGACGAATTTTTGTGGGTGTTTTGGTCATTGTGTAAAGGCTCAGAATATTGCCCTAGGGTTTCATTTCACTTCCTATAAATACTCCAATTTAGAGACACAGAAGATTCTATATTTTCCTTCGGATTAGTTTTAGTTTAGTGTAGTTTTCTTCTTCTTCGTCTCTTTTCCATTAAAATGTAGTGAGAGTTTTTGAGTGGATGAATAATGAAGATGATAGTTTTTTTTCTATCTTGTACCTTTATTTTCTTACATTGCCTTTTAATTCTTAGTATAACTTTCATTACTTATTTGTTAAAGTAGTTGTTGGTTTTATTGTTCTTCTTTTCTTCTCTTATAATTTCTATTTTTAAGCCATGATACTCGGTGGAATCTCTTGCTTAGGTGAGGGCCCAAGTACTTAGCTTGTTATTTTTTGTTCTTATCGTATTCTTCCATTCTTTCTTTTCTTCTTCTTGTTTATTTTCTTTTCGCGTGTGAGTAATTTACTCACTTGTTAGGATTAAGGAAGGGTAGTATGATGGATGGAAAAATCTCTTGTGCTTCTATTCGCCAAACAACTTAAAATCTAACCTACACCAAACAAACACAGCCCTCTCTCTTAGGCACGCTATAAATGACATATAGCCACGACCTAAGTCGAGAATTCCTTTAGACGCACTACAACGTGACATATAGTTGTGACCTAATTGGAGACTTGTTGTGTGTGTGTGTTTGGTCTAGGGTTATAAATAAGAGCATGGAACGGACGGACAAGGGGCACTAGGAATGGATTTAGCGTTGAAAAACTTGCTTAAACTCGTAAATATCATTCATATGTCCTCCTAATCCCCGTTACTTCCGATTACTCCGTTATCATTTCAATGATGGAACAAGGCAAGTAGAAGAATAATTCCTAACTCTACTAATCAACCCTAACCCTAACAAATTCTCTTTGAACATAAAAATACAAACACTTAGGATAGCGCAAACACACTTGTACATTTTTACTTGACTGGTCTAAAATAAGAACGAAAATACTTACCATCTCTCTATGGATCAACTCGTACTCAACCGGCTAGCTACCAAGTGAAACTGACTTGATTGCGGTAAGTAGAACAAATAGAACGCGTATCATATCAAGAAAAGTCCTACCAATCAAATGGCGCCGTTGTCAGGAAGACGGTAGCGTATTTCTTTCTTCTTATTCGGGTTAATTTGTATATAAAAAGAAAAACAAAAAAACCATAAAAATCCATCTTGTTAGTATTTTATTCTTTTTGTGCGAGTGTGCAGGATAGGGTGAAGAGCAAGTTCAGTGCCAAAGTCATGGGAAGTTTGACCCACATCTCGCGGATAAACCGCGGCGAATCAAGGAGAAACCATACCAAATTCTGGAGCAACTACAGTGATCCAATCAAGAACCAGAGGCTGAAAAATAGAAGAGAAAAACAAGAGGAGTGCACCCAAGAAATTAGGAATCCTAATTCCTTAATTCCACCATGGATCCGCGGTCCTTCTGTTCAAATTACCGCGGTTCAGCGGCCAAGCTTTAGCTTCAGAGCCCTAATTTTCTTGTGAGTCCTTCTCTTCTCCAGAATCTTCCTCTAAGCTTTACTGAATTGTCTTTTCTACAGTTCTTCCACGAACTCTCTCCCTTTCCAATAAACTATTTTGTTCAGGATTCTTTGTGCTGCCGCAATTTTTTTTTGTTCTAGATTTTGATTGATTTATCGCTTTGCATACAATAGTACGGACATTAAGAAGCTTGACACCAAATCAGATTAGGTGGGGATTTCATCACTATAAGCCAATGTCGCGCGCCACGCGGGTTCGCGGGGAGGCGGAATTTTCAAAAATGTTTATAACATGCTTCGCAACACCGGCTAACTCCAGGATCTATTCGAAAACATTAACTACCTAAACTAACTAGGAGGTTTAACTACTATGATAGTTGGTTATACCTCCATGACCAAGTCCTTCGGGTCTTCTTTGTTAGTTATATGTATGCCCTAGAGGCCATTACTGTACATACGATGTATATTGTAGTGGATGCTTGGACATATATATGGAGGACTTTCTTGCTCGACATGATAGTATGTTATCCGGTTGCTCTTTATCTTAACATGTATATTGATTGTCTCTATATTACATGTTGATAAAGCCCTTAGGATGAGTACTTGACTATCAGGATTATAATGCAGATCATACTAGTTGGGACAGGGTAGTCGATAAGTACATCCTTCAAATGTTCCTAGTCGTGGGTGTATCGAGACAGGGCATCGATATACCAGAGTAGACTAGCGTTTAGCTTCTCGACCCATATAGATGGGCGATGGATGATCCCATATCTATTGGTGTTTGATATCAGAGACAGTATACGGGTGCTCAGTGGTGACTGGATACAATGGACGGACTCGCCGAGAACTCCCAGATGGTATTATACCTCACGTCAGATGGAAGTTCTCTGGTGACACTGGTACAGGTTAGTCTGTAGACCCGAGATCGTCATAGAGTCTTGTGTGGTTCCTACTGTGCTTTGATTTCCACCTTACCACGTTCAAGAGAACATGTAAAATGGTGGCTTTTGGGTACAGTCCCGAATCAAATGGAGGAAATGAGCGATATGAGGGGTTTCATCCCTCCCGGTATTGGGAGTTGATGTTGCGCTGTGCTCGATTGGCTATAACAGGAAGTCCCTGGCTAAGGCTGATTCAGAGATATACTGGTAAGTGTTATCAGTAGTTTCTCGACCAATTATGAGCCTCATATCGGCACAACTTATCAAGTTACTGGGGTCTGACGTTTACCACCCCTAGACGAGATATGCGACATATTAGACGAAGAGACCGAACTGTACGGTAGTGTTACTGATTGGACTCGCAGGAGTACTAGCGGGCTTGCTTGTTGATCTTCTGATCGCTCAATACTCAGGTGGCCGTTACGTTTAGCAGAACGCTTGCGGTTTGTGGGTGTTTGATATGATCATCACCTACTACCGGCGTATTGACGAGTCTTTAGAGTCCTACACAGAAGTTTCCTGGCTCAAGCGAAACGGAGTAGGAGCGCATATGTGATATGTGCGGGACCGAGATTAATACTATACGTGATACCGTATTCTATTCTCATGACATGTGACATAGGTCGGTTATATGTGATATAGCCGGGTTATCGAATCAAGTGTTGATTCGATAAGTTGTTGCATTTGATATTAGTCGGTTATATGTAATATAGCCGGATTATTAAATCAATTGTTGATTTAATAATTTAATGTATAATTATATATTTTATATATTAAATTACATTAACTAATATTAATTCACTTAAGATTTCTTTTCTCACTTCATTTATGCACATTGTATATATGTGATATTTGCAAGTGTACATTATTTTGTGTCATGCTGATACATGGACATAGGTGTGTGTATGAATTACACCATGCGAGGGATTATCTAGGGTTTTATTTATCTAAAGTTATTCAAAAATGAGTTAGACTTTGTCATGGCAAGAAGCTTTGAGAAGCTTGTGGTTGAATTGACTTAGTCTTCTATTTTTGTTTAGCTGAAGATATTTATAAACCCAACCATCATAGCTAGCCATAGTTAACTCTCTACAAGGGTTAGTGTGTGTCATATACTCACCAAGGTTTATTTTCTTACCTCATGAGTTCATTCTCTCTTGCTCATTATTCATCTTCTTCTTCATTGAGAAAAGCTTGCTAGCTTTTAGATAAGTGAGAAAATAATGTGAGAAAATGATTTCTAATGCGAACAAAATTCCTACTTCATCATTCTCTACTACTTACCTTTTAGTATAGGGTGTTTGCTTCATTAATTCCACAATCGGTGAAGAGATAGCTTGGGTTAGTGTCTCCTCGACGTAGATCATCTTCGGCCTCGAAGACTTCCGAGCAAGTATGTTCGTTTCATCAAGGGAGCCTCTCTAGAGTCCGGGACTTCATGATCGCAGCGGAGGGAATACTACACGGAGCTAATGAAGTGAAGGGTCGGTCTACAAATGTTGAATTCCTTGTTCACTTTTAGTTACAAAGTGTTTGTATTTTATTCCATCGGATTTCAAGTATACGATTCTAGGGTTAGGGTTAGCTAGGACGGCAAAAATTTTAATATGGCATGGATGATGCCTCCCGAAACCTTGCTGCCATGCTAGGAAACCCTACATTCTTTGCCTCCTCTCCATGGCCCCTCAAAGAAAGGATCGAGCTTGCGACGTCGCTCTCCTCGCGTCAAAGATGATCCACCCGAGAGTATGTGCTTCAAGCTCCAACCTCTAAACCGAGATAACTAGGATAAATAGTTTGCTAATCCAAGTATCCTAGATGATGTAAAGAAGCTATTAGATTGTTTTTTTCTCATGAGACTCTTTGTTTCACAACTCATGTGAGGGTAAGAGTCTCACTTAAGGAAGAATAGGATAACTAGGAGAAAGAATGAGAGATGAACAAATGAGCTAAGAGTCATATGGCTAAGTGTGGAGAATGGCTAATATCATATGCCTCACTCATTGAACCATAAATTAAAAATCGATACAATATATCACCCATGCTTCAATAGTGAGTCAAGATGAATAAACTAATCAAAATAGCCATTCTTCTCCATGCCAAGTTTGTCTTTCCAAATCTACCTCATTAATCTATTTTGCAAAAATAGATAATCCAATAATGAGGTGTCCCCTTCTAGAAGCATGCCATGTAAAATTACAAGAATGCTCTCACCGTAAATACATACCCGTATTCGTATTCCGAAAAATACAAATATAATGAGACGATAACAATCCAATAATACAATACTGGGATCTGGCTTAAACCAAAGCCCACTAGTATTGTCCGTCCGAACATCATCCGTGTACAAGTACACGTATGTGATCGTAGCCCTGTTGTAAAACCATACGGCCTCTACATCTTTTGCCCGAAGCAGGAAAACCCTCTTTGTGGGACTCTAAAGACACGACAATACACCGGCAGTAGGTTTAACCACAAACACGTCAGCGGTACTAGTTGCACGTAATGACTACCCAGGTATCTGTCGATAAGAAGGACGATGAGCAAACTCATCTGAACTCCTACTAAGCCTGTTTGTGAAAATCTCCATACAGTCTGGTCTGTTCGTCTAAGATACTCGCATATCGTGCCTAGGGGGATGGTAAACATCAGACCCCTAATAGCGCAATAAGTCGTGCCGGAGCAGAGCCCAATACACCCTGAGAAACTACCGGAGTACCTACCAGTAAATCTCGCTTGCCTTTGTCAGGGACTTTGTGTGATGGCTTCTCGAACACAGCGAGATATCATCCCCCAATACCGGGAGAGATGAATTATATCTAACCGCTACTGCCTCCAAGTGCTTCAGGACTGCACCCAACTACTACCTGTTTGCACGAATCCTTTGAGCTGTGGTAGAGTAGTAATCAAAGTACAGTGGGAACGCATTCGAGGCGAAGTGCTATATCAAGTCAACGGACTAAACTTTACTCATGTCACCTGGGAACTGCTACCTGACGATGGGTATAATACCAACCAGCAGTTCCAGATGAGTCCTGTCCAGTGTAACTCGTAACCTAATAAGCACCTGCATACTATCTCCAGTATGACGTACTAATGGCTGTGGGACAGACCATCTCCCCTGTTGGGATGATAAGCGTATACACTAGTCTACTCTGGAGTATCGATGCCCTGTCTCGATAATTTTACGACTAGGGACCTGTATAAGGATGTGCTTATAGACTATCCAGACCCACTAGTGTGACTGTTGTTCAGTCGAAAATATCGCGCATTTGATATAAAATTTTCCTTACTTTTGATAAATATTTAAAGGTGTTTATTATAAATATAGAACATATTTAGGGTTTATTTGCAAAATATTATTTATCATATGTTTATATATTATAATTAACATTATGAAGGAAAATGTATGCATATAATATTTATATAATATTTTTTATTATGCATATCATATCAAATATTATAATCAAGATTGTTTAAAAGATATGACATCATACAAATAGTTAGAATAATATCTCCATAACAAATATTACTAACATTATTCATGGAGATATTGTGCAAGATTTGGCTCAGGTCAGGAGATCGGGATATCGAGATATCAGGAATCAAAAATCTGCCGATGAAGTTTAATTAAATCATAAAATCAATTCTGAATGATACTCAGAGAAGATATGAAGATTCCAGATATCACAACAATCTCCATGTGTCATTATAAGGCTACAGAATAATTTTCATCGACTAATCCCATTATCCCACCGCCCAATTGCGGCCAAATCATGAAAAGTGTAGTAGGTCCACGGCTTCTCAGAAGAGTTAGGGTATGGGATTTTGTGGGTATGATCTTCTCAACAAACCCTAATACTTAGGATCTAGGGTTTGTATCTTCTGTGACTATAAATAGGACCGAGGGCTAAAGCTAGAAATCATCACCTTTTACACGAAGCCAATCACCGTCAAAGAACAAGTGATCCATGATAGGTCCGCGATTCGACGTGATAAAGCAACGTGAGATTCGACGGAACATCTACTTCCTACGAGGCAGAGATCGAGAGCAACTTCTTCTTCCTTTTATAATCTAAACTCAAAGGTTTTGTAATTGTGAAGTTGATTAATAAAGGTAGATCATTAGTTTAATTATTTAGCATTTATTTTCTATATTTACATTATGATCTCTATCTGTTCTTCTTCTTCTATCTCCATCATACGCGAGTAATTCTCCACTTAATAGGGTTCATAGGATTAGGGTAGAACAATGGATGAGAAAATACTTTAACTTCTTTTATGTCTTATGAAGTTTATAAACTTTAGCAAAAGAATCGTTAGCATCCTAATCGGGCGTGCTACCAATTTATTGCTAGTCTCGACTGCGATTTAAGATTAGATTAAGAATTGTTTTGTTAAGTGCTAGACATGAATAGGGATCAATGAAGGGACAAGGATCAATAGTGGGGAAACCCTAGTTTCTTCCAAGAACCCTAATCCGCATTCATCACTATAAATCTAGTTTTAAATCTATCAATAGATAAAAGGAGTCATCTTTATTAGTCATCCATGACAACTAAATCCTAACCAACCCTACAAGCCCTCTTCTTATATATTCTACATCCGTGTTTAACATAGATCTAGAATCTACAACTATTCTTCTTCAATTCTTCAACCAACTCGTCTAAAGAAAGATTAAAGGTTCCACGCATCCCTGCGGAGGACCTGTAGTCATCTCGGCTAGCTACACACGACACCGTTATTGATTGCGGTTACTACACACTTCTTTAAAACAGAATCAATCAAATGGCGTCGTTGCCTGGGATACATGAGTAATTTGTTTTTCTTGCTATTCGTGTTGAATTCTTATTCGATCCATATCATAAAAATAAAATAAAATAGCAAATTGTGTATTTAACGATTAGTGTGCGATTTTTGTGAGGGAATCTGGAGTCACTGTAGCGAGGAGATGGAGTTTCAGAGACTTTCAGAGAGGTCCAGAGGAGCTAGGAAGGCTCTGTAGAAAAAATTGAACAAAGAACTCTCTTTTATGCGGCCGAACCGTGGCAACAAGGCACCTTTAGCGGCGGAACCGCAGCGGATTTAGAGAGTTGTACCCCTAAACTTCTCTGGTATATTCCTCAATTCTTTCTCTCTCCTATGAAAATCTTATAATATATTTTTCTACAGGATTCTTTACAATATATCGCCGCTCAAAAATATTTTTGAGTGTTTTGTTTTGTGGGTTGTTTTTGCATATTTTTAATACAGACTTTAAGGGTCAAGACCAAAATTCAGATTAGGTGGGGATTTCATCACCCTTCCTAGGCCCCACAAATCACAAACGAGCATCCGCATAACCCTATATTAATTAAAAAATATCTAGACCAAGACCCTAAGGACCGTCATGCTCATTTAGGACAGAGGAAGGTCGTGGGTAATCTATCGCTTATCCTCATTTCCCTTGTGGTGTCTAGGCAAGCGTGACTTAGAAAGTGGTTACTTGATTAGGCCCACTATTTTCGGTGATTCGTATAGCGGATACCTTCCACTTACCTGGCACTTACCTGGTCACAAGAGTGATAAAGAGGTGGTAGAGGATTGATCCTGCGGCTTGGTTTTTGGAAGTCTAGGAGCGGTCTAGTGCTTGACCTAGGTGACCTTAGTTTTAGGGTTTGTTTGTGCATTTTGTGATTTGTTGAGTCAACCCTCAAGTCCCACTTTCAAAGCAAAACAATCCAAATAGAGCTTAAATCTTTCCCTTTTCCTTCCTCTTTCCTCTTTCCTTCTTATAATGGGTAACCCAAACAAATGAACTCTTGCCGAGCTTTGCTATCCAGAACAAGATATTTCTTGTTTTCGTAATTGCTTCGGTCAAAATTCCAACTCTACCATGTTTTTAAGAGATCGAATAGAGCAAGCGGAAAGAAACAGTTGGACACCTCACTCCAGGTCCTATCAACCGCATCAAAATTCTACATTTTCTTATGTACTCCATTTAAAGCGTGTGAGGGAACTCCTAAACGCATGTCCATCGTTGAGCATATGGCGAGGTATAAAGGCCAAAGTTTCAATCCGGTCAAATCGTTAGGACAACAAACGCCATTACTTTCTAAAGAAGATATTGCTACTCGTTTTGCGGCGTATATGACATCTGTTGTCGGTCGCCAACCAACCAACCAATATCAATATTTTTCTTATCACAATATTGATCCTACTTCTGTCCAATTTTCACAAATATTCGATTCCTATCAATCCTACCCGACTTTTACACCTTCTCTAGACAATTCTTCTAATCAGTCATTTGGGAGTTTTATCTATCCACAAGAATTTCAATTTTCTGCTGAAACCCCTTACCGGCCCATGTCTAGTCTTGAACGGACAGTGGAAGAATTTCGGGTAGCATCGTTCTGCCACATAAAGGAATTGAAAGGGTTCATGGCCGCCCTCATACAACCCAACGAACGAGCAACTAGTTTACAACTAGCTCAAAATTATTCAATGTATGATACGGCAATAGGACAAATTGAGAATTTGGGTAGTGAGAGAAAGCGGTACACCCTTCCAAATCAAACCTCTCCATCCCAAATTGAAATACACAACTCCAGTTTCACAAATCTATCAAGTACACCAAATGATTCACCAATTGAAGATAGAAGGTTTAATGAGTTGTGCGACTTTATAGTGTTTGATTTACCCGATTGTGAAGGGTCCATTTCAAGTGAAACCACACCCAATCCTTGTGATCTCTACACCTCCACTCTAGAACCGAAATTGATTGAAAACCATGCTTTTGATGAGGTGTCCGAGAATTTTAACTTTCACTTGATTGAGGATATTGACGCTAGGGATATATTAGATGATGAACACACGGTTTTGGATGAATATTTTTTCACCAATTCATCAGGTCCTTTCACTTCCGTGTGGACATCATCTCGAACCATTAACTTTTTTCCCGAACCCCATATGCGTCAGGAAATTGATGATAAATACATGACCGAAAAGCAGAACGATATTCAGCCTTCATTTCCCACATCTGGTTCAACAATACTCGACATACAAATTCGTTTACCCATTTCATCACCCATTTTCTTTGGTTCTTCTTCTAATCTTCTTTTAATTTTAGCGTGTTTTGATAAATCACACTCCGATATTTCGAGTTCGGTAATTCTAGAAAGACAACTTGATTTAGAATATTTTGAGAATGAGATAGATGAGTTTTTCAAGGCTCCTACCTCCATAATTTTTGACAAATCAAGTATGTTGAGTTCTGGCGTGACACTTATTGACATTGAAACGTTCAATCGGACCATTGATGAAAGTTTAGAAAATATTTTCTCCGACGAACTCGCATTCCTAAACGACACGGATATTGTGATTAATCAACCTCCACCTGAAGAAGTTGAATCACCACCATTTCTTCTTATCCCATACGAGAATGTGACTTTTCTAACTATTCCTAATCATTCACATTCTCATTTTCGTTCACCATCACTGTTTCGTCTCTTTCAACCGAGACGTAAACCATACCACCTCTTATCTCCTCCCCACTTCTTCTTGTCTATATATAACATGTTCTTCTAGCAACCTTGGTGCTATATTGATAAAATCTTTGAATGGTTGGTGTTGATTTTTGATCTTTGTAAAGCTTTGCATAGACCAATAACTTTAACCCCCCTCATAATTTTAAATGTTTAATACTATTTTACTCAACTTTGGGGGGATATATTTTGGCTCTTGAACGAAAATAAAACTTTTATTGTGAGCCAAAAATAAGTTTGGGGGAGAATTTCACTTTCATTATTTTTTGTTCCCTTTGATAACTTTTCCTCTCAAGTCTACAGTTTTTTAAGCTTAACAGATGACATCAGTGAGGACACTACTGCAAACAGGTTTGGGGGAGGTTTGTGCTTATTCACGTATTACTTTGCATTATACTATATATATAAGCACACAAAAAAATTGATAATGAGAGTTTGAAAGTGAAAATTTATAAATGAAAGATAGGAATAGTTTAAGAAAAGCAAGAAAGTTAGATATTTTCTTAAACGAAGCTAGTAATAAGTAATTATGAGCCGTTGTCCCAGGGGTTAGTAAGATGAAGAAAATTAGTAATCTGAGAATAAAAATAAGTCTGAAAAATAGTCCCTATTCTTGAGGCCAAACATTTGAACGTAAATACCCTACTATACACACTTGCACACATCTTGAAACTTAGGATAGTAGAGGATACCTTGTAATGCTCTTATTTAAAAAACTTGGTATGAAGAAAAATAAAAATATAATGAAAAAAATGGTGAAGAAAAAAATGAAAACTGTTTTTGTAATTGCTTAAGGTGGCATAAAAAAATATAGCTATGGTGCTTTATATCCTAGTGCCTTAGAACCAACTGGTTTGGAAGCCACTGCTAAGCCTTAGGTGTTGCGAAATGAGGAATTACGCCTAAATGAGCGAGCACATTTAGTAATCGGACGGTTAGTACCTCAAAAAGTATTAACGGTCGCATGAAGAATGTGTGAGCAATTCCTCTGATAATATTCACCAACTAAAAAAGTACTAAGCAAAATGGACAAGAGTATGATAGATTGAATTGAATTCTCTAAGTGTAGGGATATCTTTTATACACATATAGAGGTATATGATCGATGTTTGGATGAAAGATAGGGAGGAAGAATAAAGGCGATGTTATATTGAGGGATGATGTGATTTCTAACATTTTTTCATGACCATTAAGATAGGGCTCATGGCAACTGAAAAGCTGGTGTAGTTGGAAACTCTTATTTTCAAGTTCTTTTTTTTATAATTCTTGTCTTTGTACATAACTTTCATCTTCTTTATTTTATTATAGGATTTTGTGGGTGTAATCCGCTGAAAATGTTCAGGAGACAACACTCCTCCTACTAGGGATACCTAGAGGTTTAACGGCTTGTTGCACATGCTCGGTGCAATCGTATTGCCTACGAAAGTGTGTTACTTAGGTTTTTCTTCTTTTTTCTTTTTTTCCCTCTCTTGAATAAATAGTTTGCTCGGGACGATCAAAATTAAGTTAGAGGGTATTTGTTTAGTCGAAAATATCGCGCATTTGATATAAAATTTTCCTTACTTTTGATAAATATTTGAAGGTGTTTATTATAAATATAGAACATATTTGGGGTTTATCTGCAAAATACTATTTACCATATGTTTATATATTATAATTAATATTATGAAGGAAAATGTATGTATATAATATATATAATATTTTTTTATTATGCATATCATATCATATATTCTAATCAAGATTCTTTAAAAGATATATCATACAAATAGTTAGAATAATATCTCTATAACAAATATTACTAACATTATTCATGGAGATATTGTGCAAGATTTAGCTCAGGTCAGGAGATCGGGATATCAAGATATCGGGAATCAAAAATCTGCCGATGAAGTTTAATTAAATCATAAAATCAATTCTGGCAGATACTCAGAGAAGATATGAAGATTCCAGATATCACAACAATCTCCATGTGTCATTATAAGGCTAAAAAATAATTTTCATCGACTGATCCCATTATCCCACCGCCCAACCGCGACTAAATCATGATAAGTGCGGTGGATCCGCGGCTTCTCTGAAGATTTAGGGTGTGGGATTTTGTGGGTAGGATCTTCTCAACAAACCCTAATATTTAGGATCTAGGGTTTGTATCTTCTGTGACTATAAATAGGACCGAGCGATAAAGCTAGAAATCATCACCTTTTACACGAAGCCAATCACCATCAAAGAACAAGTGATCCACGACAGGTCCGCGATTCAACATGATAAAGCAATGTGAGATTCGACGGAACATCTACTTCCTACGAGGCAGAGATCGAGAGCAACTCCTTCTTCCTCTTGTAATCTAAACTCGAAGATTTTGTAATTATGAAGTTGATTAATAAAGGTAGGTAATTAGTTTAATTATTTAGCATTTATTTTCTATATTTACATTATGATCTCTATCTGTTCTTCTTCTTTTATCTCCATCATGCGTGAGTAATTCTCCACTTAATAGGGTTCATAGGATTAGGGTAGAACAATGAATGAGAAAATACTTTAATTTCTTTTAAGTCTTATGAAGTTTATAAACTTTAGCAAAAGAATCGTTAGCATCCTAATCGGCCGCGCTACCAATTTATTGCTAGTCTCGACCACAATTTGAGATTAGATTAACAATTGTTTTGTTAAGGGCTTGACATGAATAGAGATCAATGAAGGGACAAGGGTCAATAGCGGGGAAACTCTAGTTTCTTCCAAGAACCTTAATCATCATTCATCACTATCAATCTAGTATTAAATTTATCAATAGATAAAAGGATTCATTTTTATTAGTCATCCAAGACTACAAAATCCTAACGAACCCTGCAAACCCTCTTCTTATATATTCTACATCCGTATTTAACATAGATCTAGAATCTACAACTATTCTTCTTCAATTCTTCAATCAACTCGTCTAAAGCAAGATTAAAGTTTCCACCCATCCCTGCGAATGACCCGTACTCATCTCGGCTAGCTACACACGACACTGTTATTGATTGCGATTACTACACACTTCTTTAAAACAGAATCAATCAACTTCCATCACAACGCTAGTAGTCAAGCAAAGATCTTAAGGGCTCTACCAATATGTATAAGCAATATTCTAAAAGAAACACATGCACATATTGAGATAGATACAAACCAAGTAGCAAACTACTATATCGAGCAACACTGTTATCATAACTGTGAATATCCCAAGCTTCCAATATGTAATATACAATCCAGTATGATACAATAATGGCCTCTAAGGCATATATCACTAACAATCTCCCACTTTCACTAAGGCTATTTATTTGCATATCGAAGACCTATCATCTCGATCAGACTCTCGAACTGCGTCTGAGGGATGGCCTTTGTGAGTAGATCAGCAGTGTTGTTCTCCGAATCTACTCTCCGCAGCTCGATCTTCCGGCGATCTACGATCTCCCTAATAAGGTGGTACCGTCTCAAGATGTGTCTGGACTTCTGATGGGACCTTGGTTCCTTCGCTAAAACTATAGCCCCGTTGTTGTCACAATATAGAGGTATTGGATCAACAATGGACGGAACCACCTGAAGTTCTGTCATGAACTTCCTGATCCGGACTGCTTCTTTCGCGGCGTCACATGCAGCGATGTATTCCACTTCCATAGTCGAGTCAGCAACGGTGTCCTGCTTGGAGCTCTTCCAACAGACCACCCCTCCATTGAAGGTAAAGGCATAACCCAACATGGACTTGGAGTCATCCTTATCACTCTGGAAGCTAGAGTCGGTGAAAGCCCCGACTTGAAGGAATTCTCTGCCGTGCACCAAGAACATTTCCATAGTCCTTCTCAGGTACTTGAGAATGTTCTTTACTACTGTCCAGTGCTTCTCGCTTGGGTTTGACTGATACCTGCTTACAACGCTCAATGCATAAGCTATATCTGGTCTGGTACACAATATTGCATACATTTTAGAACCTACCGCCGAAGCGTAGGGTATAATAGACATGCGATCCCTTTACAAATCAGTCTTAGGAGACATCTCTTTGGAGAGAGTGATTCCGTAACAAGCTGGTAAATTACCGCGCTTTGAATCTTCCATACTGAATTTTTTTAGTATGGTGTCGATGAACCTCGACTGTGAAAATCGCAATATCCTGATCCCCAGAATATAGAAGGCATCACCCAGGTCCTTCATGGAGAACCTTTGTGACAAGAATCCCTTGACTGAATGCAGCATAGGAATGTCATTTCCTATTAAGAGAATGCCATCCACGTACAAGACGAGGAACACCACACTTCTCGCTACAATCTTACTATAGATGCATGGTTCATCTGGATTTTTGATAAAGTCAAATTCCTTGACCGTCTCATCAAAACAGATGTTCCAACTCCGCGATACCTGCTTTAATCCATAAATGGATTTAAACAACTTGCACACTCTTCAGCTGCTCTCACTCTCTATAAAACCCTCTGGCTGATCCATATAGACATACTCTTCCAAATTTCGATTTAGAAAAGTGGTCTTTACGTCTGATTGATCTGTTTTAAAGAAGTGTTTGTAAAGTAACCGCAATCAAGATGGTATTGCGAGTAGCTAGACACGAAGAGTACGGGTCATCCGCAGGGAAACATGAACTTTTTTCTTAATGGATGAAAGATTGGTTGATTGGTTGTATATCTATTTGAAATGGATGTAAGATTTATAAAGAAGAGGCCTGTAGAGTTCATATGACTTAGCAGTAATGGATGACTAATTAAAAATAACTCTTTTTATCTCTTAATAGTTTAAAACTAGATCGATAATGATGAATATGGATTAGGGTTCTTTTGGAAAAAACTAGGGTTTCCCCACTCCTAACCCTTGTGCTTACATTGATCTCTATTCATGTCTAGCCCCTGACGAAACAAGTGTTAATCTAATCTCAAATCATGGTCGAGACTATCAATAAATTGGCAGCGCGCCCGATAAGGATGTTAACATTTATTTTGATAAAATTTATAAACTATAAAATGTATAAAAGGAGTTAAAATATTTTATCATCCATTGATCTACTCTAGCCTACGAACCCTAGTAAGTTAGGAATTAATCACGCATGGTTGGAGAAGAAAGGATGAAGAATGAAATCATAATGTAAGATGCAGAAACTAAGTGCAGAAATTAATTGCAAAAAGACTAATAAAAACTCTACCCTTATTAATCAACTATATCATTTACAAATTCTTTTAAAGTAGAGTACAATAACCCGAGTTTATACTCCCAATCTCTGTTCTCGTTGGAAGTAGATGATGCGTCGATTGATCTCCTGGATTCGTGGATCGCTGTGGACCTCTTGATCGCTTCGGATTGATTTGCTTGGTGGTAAAAGGTGAGATGATTTCCAAGTATAACTCTAGGTCTTTTAAATAGTAGTAGAGGCAGAAACCCTAGATTCCCTGTATTAGGATTCACTGTTGCGATCATAATCATGAAATCTCAAATCCAATAGCCATTAGAGGGCCGCGGATCTGTCGCGTATAGGCTATTGGCCGCGGTTGGGCGGCATCTTGGTGGAATCAGGGTTTTAAAATTCTGGTGCTGCCTCATGTTGACACGTGGAGATTGTTATGATGTTTGGTTTCTTTAAATCTTCTCTGAGTCTCTGTCATTTACGATTTTACGATTTGATTCTACTTTATCGGCAGATTTTATTCCCGACATCTCGGATATCTCGATCTCCGGACGTGAGCTAAATCTGCACAATATCTCAATTCATAGTATTAGTAATATTTTTTATATTTGAGATATTATCCTAATCATTATATATATGTTACACTATTTTAAGAATATTAATTAGGAATATTTGATATGATATGCATATTTAAATTATCAAAATATCATATAAATATATTTTCCTTCATAATTTTATGTATAGTGTATAAACATATGATAAAGATTATTTTGCAGATAAACCCACATATGTTCCATAATTACGATAAACACCTTTAAGTACTTAACAAAAGTAAGGAAAATGTTCCATCAAATGTGCAATATTTTCGACTGAACAAATACCCCCAAACTTAACTTTGATCATCCCGAGCAAACTAGTTATTCAAGAGAAGAAGAAAAAAGAAAAACCTAGCACACTTTCATAGGCAACACGATTGCACTTAGCACGTGCAACAAGCCTTTAAACCTCTAGGTGTTCCTAGTAGTAAGAGTGTTGTCTTCTGAGGGTTTTCAGCGGATTACACCCATAAAATCCCATAATAAAAGAAAGAAGATGAAAGTTACATACAAGGATAAGGATTATATAAAAGAAAGAACTTGAAAATAAGAATTTAAAACCACACTAGCTTTTTAGTTGCTATGAGCTCTATCTTAATGGTCGTGAAAAGATATCAGAAATCACATCATCCCTCAATAAAATATTGCCTTTAGTCTTCCTCCCTACCTTTCTTCCAAACATCGATCATATACCCCTACGTGTGTGTAAAAGGCATCCCTACACTTAGAGAATTCAATTCAAGCTATCATACTCTTGTCCATTTTCCTTAGTACTTTTTAGTCGGTGAATATTTTAGATGGAATTGCTCACACATTCTTCATGCGACTGTTAATACTTCTTGATGTACTAATCGACCGATTACCAAATGTGTTCACCTATTTAGGCGTAATTAGCAATTTCCTCGTCTTGCAACACCTAAGGCTTAGCGGTGGCTCCCAAACCAGTTGGTCTAAGGCACTAGGTGATAAAGCACCCTCACTATATTTTTTTATGCTGTCTTAAGCAATTACAAAACCAGTATTCATTTTTCTTCACCATTTTATATTTTTTATGTTTCACTTTTTTTCATTGATCTTCATACTAAGGCTTTTAGACAAGAGCATTTCAAGGTATCCTCTACTATCCCAAGTTTCAAGATGTGTGCAAGTACGTATAGTAGAGTATCAACGTTCAAAAGTTTGGACTCGAGAATATGGACTATTTTTCAGAATTAATTCTATCCTCAGATTAGTGATTTTCTTTATCTTACTAACCCTTAGGACAACAGCTCATGACTACCTATTGCTAGTTTCGTTATAAAACATCTAATTTTCTTGCTTTTCTTAAATTTTTCCTATCTTTCATATGTAATTTTTCACTTTCTAATCTTTTATTATCAAAATAATTTTGTCCTTTTATTTAGTATAATGCAAAAAATGTTGCGTGAATAAGCACAAACCTCCCCCAAACCTATTTGCAGCAGTGTTCTCACTGATATCATCTTTTAATCTCAAAACCTGTAGACTTGTGAGGAAAAGTTAGTAATAGGGGCAAGAATTAATAACAGTAAAATTCTCCTCCAAACTTATTTTTGGCTCATAATTTTGTAAAAATTTATTTTCTTTCAAGAGCCAAAATATTTTCTCCCCCCCCACAAACTTGAGTAAAAAAGTACTAAGCATTTAAAATCATAAGGGGGGAAAGTTATTGGTCTATGCAAACCTTTACAAAAACCAAAAATCAACACCGACCATTCGAATATTTTATCGATATAATGCACCGGTTGGTGGAAGATCATGTCACCTATAGACGTGAAGAAGTGGGGAGGAGTTAAGAAGTGTAATAGAACGGGTTTACGTCTCGGTTTGTAGAGACGAAACAATGATGATGGATTACGCATTCTCGTTCTTGATAAGAAGAAGGGGTGGTGGCTCAACTTCTTTAGGTGGGGGTTGATTCATCACAACTCCTAAGTCTTCTTGGAATGCGAGTTCTTCGGCAAAAATATCTTCAAAACTTCCATCAATATTCCGAATGATAGTCTTATCGGAGAGGAAGTCATGATACTCGGATAGCTTGACTAAATCGTTCGACAAGTCAAAGGGTTCGGACTTAGGTGTGGACTTGTCGACATAAGGGTCTTCACGTGTATAATAAATAGTAGGATCGGTATCGTGAAGGTCCTCGAATTCGCAACTGTCGGAAGCTATCTTTTCGACAGAGCACACATGAGCATAGGGTTCTGATGGTTGACTTCCTAGCTTGTAGATATGAAGCTCAATTGTCATCTTCCCGAAGGATAGGTTCATAGAACCGTGACAATTGATTATTGCGTTTGACGTTGCTAGGAAAGGTCGACCTAGGATCACATGAATTTGGTTCCGTGGGTTCGCAACAGGCTGTGTATCTATAACTATAAAGTACACAGAGAATATAAATTCCCCGACTTTGATTAACACGTCCTCTAGCTCACCTCGAGATTGGGTGATAGATCAATCGGCCACGCAATGCGTAGGTTTCAACTCTCCTATCCCTAATTGCTCATAAACAGAATATGGAAGTAAGTTAACACTAGCACCTAAATCGAGTAGAGCACGATCGATATTTTTACCCCCAATGGTTACAGATATTGTAGGACAACCCGGGTTCTTACGTTTCGTGGGCACCAATTGGGTAAGAGAATTGCTCATATTACAGCTAAGAAAACATTTTTAGATACTTTAGTTTTCCTCTTCCCAGTGCACAAGTCTTTTAAAATTTTTGCATAGGACGAAACTTGTTTGATAACATCTAGGAGAGGGATATTTATTTTAATTTGCTTAAAAATTTCCACAATCTTCTCCAGTTGGAGACTTAGTCTGTTGTCCCTTAACCTGTGTGGATAAGGAGCTTTATCAATAAGGGCTGGGTCCAACTTTGGAAAAGTTTGTGGGGATGGAATGGATCACAGAATTGGAGTTGGGATTGTTTTAGGTTGACTCAAGGAAGTGGGCTGAGGGTTTGAGCCTAGTGGAAAACAGAGAATAGGCTCAGAAGAAGATGTTGGATTAAACGAAATAGAAGTAGAAGTAGTGGCTGGGTTTTCATTTGATTCAACGTCATCAACCTGTTCACCAACATGATTGTTCAGCACTCTTCTAGATCTCAACGTAGTTACGACACTCACATTATGACTTTGTGAGTGGCCAGGATTCGGTAGAGCTTGAGATAGAAGTTTACCTTTCTCTCTCTCACTCATCGCGGAATTTAACTTTGCAAGTTGTGCTTCTATCAATTTTATGCTTTCACTGTGGAAGTAGTGTGCTGTACTAATGTTTAGATAGAAGATGTTAAATTAGCCGTCGTTTGCATGGAATGATTAATAAACATTTCCAAGCTTCGTTCGAGTGCAGAGAATTTTTCGGTACCGGCCGGTAAGAAAGAATTATTATAAGGTGCAAAATTGTTGGCCAGGTTTTGAAAAGGTTGCGGTTGAAATGGATGCTGATTTTGTTGTAGCGGTTGCTATTGGTGTGGGAGAGGACTTTGATAGTTTCTTGGGAACTGGTTTTGATTTTGAGTTTGGTTTTGGTACCAAGCAAAATTAAGATGATTCCTCCATCCCTGATTGTATGTGGAAGAATAAGGATCGTTTCTAGGTCGTTGCTGAAAATTAGCATTAGTTTGTTCTTGACCTTGAAACGGAGAATTCAAAGGATATTCTTCTGTTAAATGTGATGGGTCAGAACAACAACCATACACGGTTTTGGGAAGCGTAACTTGGTTTAGGGTGGCTGAAGAAAAAAAATTTCTATAGCTTCAAGTTTCTTTTGCATCGCGGCCATTTCGGCTTTCACTGCGATGGAAACTTCAAGCTAATGGATACCTCCCCTAGATGAAGTTGGTCTAACGCTTTCCCACTGTAAAGTTTGTTCGGCGAGATCTTTCAGAAATTTCCAAACTTCACCATCATCTTTAGATATGAAATGGCATTGACAAATGGTTTCAAGCATCTGTTTTGTCTATGGATTAACACCCTCATATATAATTCGCCAAAGTTGTCATTTATCAATTCCGTGATGGGGGCATTGTAGAAGAAGATCCTTGAATTCAAGGCATATCCAGAATGGTTCGTTGGAAAGTTGGGTAAACTGGTTAATCTCGCTTCGAACACGGACGGTTTTGTGATTGGGATAAAATTTCTTAAGCAATGCTATAACGAATTCGTCCCATTTGGCGATAGAGTGTGCGGCAGTGCTATAAAGCCATTTTTTTGCTAGGTCGCACATGGTAAAAGGGAGAAGATGTAATTGCATAGCATCCACAGAAAGTTGTGTAGTGCCCATCATTGTGCATACGTTTTCGAATTTGGTTATAAAAACGTATGCGTCTTCGGATTCAAGCCTGTGAAATTTGGGCAACAGGTTGATGAAGTGGGGTTTAATTTCGAAATTATCCCCATTGGCTGGTGGAATAGATAGACAAGTAGGAAAGGGCCGGGTATCGGGTAGCATCTTTCTTGAAGAGAGATGCGTGGTGTATTCTGTGCACCTACGGGTGGTGGCAGGGGTGTGTTTGTAAAATCTGATAGAGAACCATCCATCTCGATCAATGTGGTGCGTGGAAGGGAAATAGAAGATGAAGAAGTACCGACTTCGGAGTCGATAGCAAAAACGCGGACAAGACGGGCACTAAAATCCCGTGTCCAGCTGATCATGCACTAAGCGGGTTTAGCGCACGTGGCAGCGTGTATAAGAACGAATTTTAGAAGGTTTTTTTTTTGAAAAAGTGTCGGACGTAAGGTTTGACACAATAAATCACAAACATGCACAATCATACCGTAGAACTAGGGTCACCTAGGTCAAGTCACTGGACCGCTCCTAGACTTCCAAAGGACAAGTCGCAGGATCAATCCTCTACCACCTCTTTATCGCTCTTGTGGCTAGGTAAGTGCCAGGTAAATGGGAGGTATCCGCTATACGAATCACCAAAAATACCGGGCCTAATTAAGTAACCACTTTTCTTAGTCACACTTGTCTAGACACCACAAGAGAGATGCGGATAAGCGATAGATTACCCACGACCCTCCTCTGTCCTAATAGAACACAACGGTTTTTAGAGACTTGGTTTAGATATTTTTAAATTAATCTAGGGTGAAAGTATGCTCATTTTGTGATTTGTGGGGTCTAGGAAGGGTGATGAAATCCCCACCTAATCTGAATTTTGGTCTTGCCCCTTAATGTCCGTTTTAGAAATGTGCAAAAAAAACAAACCAATTTCAAAACACGAAAAAAGATTTTTTTGAACGGCTCTTTTTGCAAAGAATCCTGCAGAAAATTATATTATTGGATTTCTAGAGGAGAGAGGGAGATATGTGGAATATACCAGAAGATTTTGGGGGCACAAATCTACAGAGCGGCCGCCGTTCCACGGCCAAATGCACACTATTGCCGCGTTTCCGCGACGCTTTGGTGGGTTCTTTTAACAATGTTTCTTCAGCGCACCCCTTTACTCCTCTGGGCTTCGATGAAAATCTCTGAATCTCTATTTCCTCGCTTCTGTGACTCCAGATACCCTTGCAAAATTCGCACAATAATCATTAAATATGCAAGCTGCGGTTTTGGTTCTCTTTTATAATATGTTTTCTAGATTTTATAAAAATTCAACACGAATAGTAAGAAAAAAAATTATAGCCATTTTCCCGGCAACGACGCCATTTGATTGATCTATTTTAAAAAAGTGTTTGTAATGTAACCGCAATCAAGACGGTATCGCTAGTAGCTAGCCGCGATGAGTACGGGTCGTCCATAGAGAAACGTGAACATTTTTCTTGCTTTAGACGAGTTGATGAAAGATTGGTTGATTGGTTGTAGATCTATTTGAAACGGATGTAAGATTTATAAAGAAGAGCCTTGTAGGGTTCATATGACTTAGTAATAATGGATGACTAATTAAAAATGACTCCTTTTATCTTTTAATAGTTTAAAACTAGATCGATAGTGATAAATATGGATTAGGGTTCTTTTGGAAGAAACTATGGTTTCCCCACTCCTAACCCTTGTCCTTACATTGATCTCTATTCAAGTCTAGCCCTTAACAAAACAAGTATTAATCTAATCTCAAATCGTGATCGAGACTATCAATAAATTGGCAGCGCGCCCGATAAGGATGTTAACACTTATTTTGCTAAAGTTTATAAACTTTAAAATGTATAAAATGAGTTAAAATATTTTATCATCCATTGATCTACTCTAGCCTACGAACCCTAGCAAGCTAGGAATTACTCACGCATGGTTGGAGAAGAAAGGATGAAAAATGAGATCATATTGTAAGATGCAGAAAGTAAGTGCAGAAATTAATTGCGAAAAGACTAATAAAAACGCTACCTTTATTAGTCAACTATATCATGTACAAATCCTTTTAAAATAGAGTACAAGAACCCTAGTTTATGCTCCCGATCTCTGTTCTCGTTGGAAGTAGATGATGCGTCGATTGATCTCCTGGATTCGTGGATCGCTGTAGACCTCTTGATCGCTTCGGATTGGTTTACTTGGTGGTAAAAGGTGGGATGATTTCCAAGTATAACTCTAGGTCCTTTAAATAGTAGTAGAGGCAGAAACCCTAGATTCCCTGTATTAGGATTCACTGTTGCGATCGTAATCACGAAATCTCAAATCCAACGGCCATTAGAGGGCCGCGGATCCGCCGCGTATATAGGTTATTGGCCGCAGTTGGGCGGCATTTTTGTGGAATCAGTGTTTGAAAATTCTGGTGCTGCCTCATATTGACACGTGGAGATTGTTGTGATATCTGGTTTCTTTAAATCTTCTCTGAGTCTCTGCTATTTACTATTTTACGATTTGATTCAACTTTATCGGCAGATTTTATTCCCGACATCTCGGATATCTCGATCTCCAGACCTAAGCTAAATCTGCACAATATCTCAATTTATAGTATTAGTAATATTTATTATATTTGAGATATTATCCTAATCATTATATATATGATAAAATATTTTAAGAATATTGATTAGGAATATTTTATATATATGCATATTTAAATTATCAAAATATCATATAAATATTATATGCATATATTTTCCTTCATAATTTTAAGTATAGTGTATAAACATATGATAAAGAGTATTTTGCAGATAAACCCACATATGTTCCATAATTACGATAAACGCCTGTAAGTACTTAACAAAAGTAAGGAAAATATTCCATCAAATATGCAATATTTTCAACTGAACAACGTCCATCTGCCAAATCTCATAATCGTGGAAGACGGCAATGGCAAGAAGGATTCGAATGGATTTGAGCATAGCTACTGGAGAAAAGGTTTCATCATAGTCCAAACCAGGTTTTTGACGAAAACCTTTTGCAACAAGTCTAGCCTTATAGGTTTCAGCCTGTCCATCTGCACCAATCTTCTTTCTGAAGATCCATTTGCAGCCTATGGGTTTTACCCCTTCCGGAGCAATGTCTAAAATCCATACTTTTTTGGTGTACATGGACTCCATTTCGGTCTGCATTGCATCCAGCCATTTTACAGAGTCTCATCTTTGAATGGCTTGTTGGAAGCTAGTTGGCTCATCATCGTAGATGATGCAATCCTCTTTATCCTCGTCTATAAGAAAACCATAATATCTCTCGGACGGATAAGGCTTCCTACTAGTCCTGCGGAGTGGCGCGGGGATATCCGGCTCTCTTGGAACTTCTGGTTCCACCACACTTTCAGTAATAGCTTGCTGTTCTGGAATTTCTTGCAGTTCTATTGCGCTCCCACTTATCTCTATTTCTAAAAATTGAGTTTCCAAGAAGTGGGCATAACGAGAAACAAAAACATTTTGTTACTCTGCGTAATAGAAAAATACCCCCTGGAGTTCTTTGGGTATCCCACAGACTTATACAGTACTGAGCGTGTCTCGAGCTTGTTCGCATGCTGCTTTTTTACAAAAGCTAGACATCCCCATATCTTCAAATACCGAAGAGAGAGTTTCTTTCCACTCCACATCTGATATGATGTGGTAAGCACAGTCTTGGTAGGAACCTTGTTCAAAAGATATGCAGCTGATTTTAGTGCATAGCTCCAGAAGGATCGCGGTAACTCAGCATTACTCATCATAGAACGTACCATATCCAATAAGGTTTTGTTCCGTCTTTCCGATACACCGTTGTGTTGAAGTGTGTATAGAGGAGCAAGTTAAGAGAGAATTCCATTCTCTTTTAAGTAATTCAGGAACTCGGCACTTAAGTATTCACCATCTCGATTAGATCTAAGTGTCTTGATATTTTTGCCGGTTTGTTTTTCCACTTCATTCTTATATTCCTGGAATTTCTCAAAGGCCTCGGATTTATGTTTCATCAAGAATACATGTCCATATCTTGAGAAGTCGTCCGTAAAAGTAATGAAATAGGAATAACCACTTCTTGCATGTGTAGACATTAAACCACTCACATCGCTGTGTATGAGTCCCAAGAGCTCGCTCGCTCTTCCTCCATGTCCAGTGAACGGAGTCTTTGTCATATTTCTTTTGAGACATGATTGATAAGTTGCATAGGGCTGATATTCAAACGGATCCAAATATCCCTCTTTATGTAACTTCGTCAATCGTGTTTCATTGATATGATCCAGTCTATAATGCCATAAGAAAGCCTGATTTAATTATGGAGACTTTCTTTTAAGTGTGTTCTGGACGTTGAAAACCTGAGCTTTATTTAATACGTATATACCGTTATCTAGTGAACCTGCCCAATCAAAGTTTGATTTAGATGAATGTTGACAACATCACTTACAAATGTAAAATCATAACCTTCTTTAGAAAGTAAAGATACAGAGATGATATTATATGTCAGACTAGGTACACACAAACAGTTACGTAAAATCAATATCTACCCACTTGTCAATCCTATGTGATATTCCCCTACGGATACAGCATCCATGCTCATTCCGTTAGCAACCCTGAGAGTCATATCACCAGCATTGATAACTCTACAGTTTCTCAAAACCTGTAATGAATTACAGATATGAGATCATGATCCGGTATCTAGTACCCACGAAGTAGTGTTAATTGACAGACAGTTTTCAATCATCAACACACCCGAAGCTGAAGCCACAACATGCTTCTAATCCTGGTTTCTAGTTTTCCAAACCCTGCAATCCTTCTGACGGTGCGCTTTCCCATGACAACAGAAACATACTTCTTTCCCTACTATTAGCCCCAAAACTTTTACCCTATCATTTCCCTCTACCTCAGCGCTCCTCAATATATTGAGGAGTCCTGGAAGTGTAACTTCTTTCTCTTGAATTTTGAAATTCAAGATAAAATGGGCGTAGGTTGAGGGGAGCGACTGTAGAATCAAGTTAGTATATAATTTGTTCTCCAACATGGTCCCAAGGTCCGTAAGCTGTTCAATATAGCTAATCATCGTAAAGACGTGGTCCCCTACAGATGACCCAATAGCCAACCTCGCCTGAAGAAATATCTTCGAGGTCTCATATCTTGCGATACGAGATTGCTCTCTATATAAAACATTGGTATGGAGGAAGATGGAAGCTAAATCCATCTTCTCGTGCTACCTCTGATGTTTACTATCCATTGAGGCTAACATGAGGCACTTGGCTCTTGCACAATCCTTTTCCCATGTCTTACGAATATCAACATCCGTGACGGTGAAATCTGGACCCGGGACGGCGGGGGCTTTGGTAGTAAGGAGGTAGTCCAGTTTGTCATGGGTAAGTGCCATCTGGACATTCCTTAGACAATCTTTATAGTTTGGCCCAGTGAATTTATTATCTAGTAACCTAAGTTTGGTCATAGCAGTCGTTGCAATAAGAAGAGAGAGAAGAAACACTTAGTATAATGCTCTTGCAAGTTTAGATTGGTTATTAATTTATCTAAACAGGATGGCTTCCACTGTTTCCTCGAATCCTTCCTTAAACCATAAAAGAAGAATTAGTTAGGATTAATCATACTTTACAATTCTTGCTTAACATTTCGGCCAGGCTAGTGTTGGTACTTGGAGGAAGGTTTTCCAACGCTTTTGCGAAGTTCTTTAATTACATAACCTCTTTTTCCTGGAGGCTTAGCCCTGCTAACACTGTTCTAGAAACCTACTTGGTTTATAGAATTGATTGTTTAGTGAAAAATCTCCCGAGGAGTAATCCTACTCATCAGTGGGATTGGGATCCAACTATCATTATATGATGACCTAGATGGAATCCACTCTAGTCACCACACTCCAGAAAGTATGCTCAAACTGCAAGTTTCCTTTATATTTAAAACTCCCGATGTGGAATTTTGTCCCATGCTCTTATGACCTTGACGAAGGCCAACATATCATAAGTCACATGTCAAGTTCTACTCGTCATTGTCCAGCTTAATTTGAACCGATCCGTACATACCCTTGACGAAGGCCAACAAAGTAGTATGACTGTCCAAAACCAACGCATCTATCTATGCTACATATGAATACCCAGCAGCTACCAATCACTATGCCTTGGTGAAAGTCAAAATACATAGCTTGAATACTACTGAATACCCATATGAAATGACGGAGGGCTACGAATGTTTTTGGAGAAACCGTGAACGCAGTGAACTTGATATAGTCGAAAGAACCATGATATCTTTTTAAAAGGAGTGGTTTAGGCTCCGCATTTAAAATTTGCTTTTTGAAGAAAACCGAGTGGTTTTGAAACTGTTCCAACGATTAAGCTTTGGTTTGTTTTTTTTCCCCTTGCATTACTCAATGTTAATGCGGTCCCATTATTTAACCCTATCATTGCAGAAAAAGAAACAAAAATACAACGTACGCTTATGCCATCTGCATTCTCTACGGGGCCCGTCATACATCGTTAGGTTTCTTAACTACCGGCAGAGCGGGGGCGGGACTAGCGTGGGTGCAAAACATAAGCAACGCCTTATATATATCCATTTGTCTCATGCAATAATAGGCATTCAAGATCACAGATGAATATATTGGATATACTAGGAATTCCGTGTTTCTTTTAAGCCTATAACGAAAGACAGATCCCACGGTCGTGATGAATTGCCAAACCCCACCCTAGACCCCTATGGGTGCGGCAAACTACCCGCCAAATTCCCGAAGTGAAGCAAGCTCCCTCAATAAAATGAGTAGGCCACTCGGTACTTCAAGAACCCGGTAGTTTGTGCACCCCACCTTGGGTCTATCCTAGGAGCAAAAACAGTAAAAGAAATAATACAACAGTGGCTACAATCTCAACCCGGATGTACCCCTCAAAATAATATTACACCACTTTTACAAATTACATGAATGAAAGAAAAGAAAACACTCTTCTCACATCCCCCGGCTATTCATCCACGATGATCCAATACCCCATATACACAAACTATCAACACAGATCACAGATATTTGCAACCCCCAACTAATCGATAGATAGCAATTAGCAGAGGTTTACGAACACATATATCCAAACACAGAAAACCCGATTAGCCAAGTAATCTTAGAATTTCGATCAATCCAATAAAACCTTGTCTACCCCATGCAAAATCCAGTACACAAACAATTTAGGTAGAAACCAAATATTCCCAAAATCACAAGACCAGAAAATAGACCTACAGAAGAAAACCGAGTCAACTCAGCCTCGACACGGCCGCGGAACCGCGGCGAAACACACTGTTTCACCGCGCTTCCGCGATGGTCTTGGAAAGTTAGCAACTCATTTTTCTTCTGTGTTCATTAAAAACCCTGCTTGTATTTTTAAGGCCTTTGAAAAGATTTTTAGACCAGTTTTGAAAATCGACAGAAACATGGTTTTCGAATTGTGTATTAAAGATTTTTCCGACGATCGAATTTCTAAACACTTTGCTAACTAGCTAGTTAAGGTTTTGTAGGCTCTGATACCAATGTAAGCCAATGCGCGCACCTCGCGGGTTCGCGGGGAGGCGGAATTTTCAAAAACGGTTATAATATGCTTCGCAACACCGGCTAACTCCAGGATCTATTTGAAAACCTTAACTAACTAAACTAACTAGGAGGTTTAACTACCATTATAGTTGGTTATACCTCTGTGGCCAAGTCCTCCGGGTCTTCTTTGTCTCCTCTCCATGGCTCCTCGAAGAAAGGATCGAGCTTGCAATGTCGGTCTCCTCACGTCGAAGATGATCCACCTGAAAGTATGTGCTTCAAGCTCCAACCTCTAAACCGAGATAACTAGGGTAAATGGTTTGCTAATCTAAGTAGACTAGATGATGTAGAGAAGCTATTAGATTGTTTTATCTCATGAGACTCTTTGTTTCACAACTCATGTGAGGGTAAGAGTCTCACTTGAGGAAGAAGAGGAAAACTTCGAGAGAGAATGATAGATGAAAAAATGAGCTAAAAGTCCTATGGCTAAGTGTGAAGAATGGATAATATCATATGCCTCACTCATTGAACCATGGATTAAAAACCAATACAATATATCACTCATGCTTCAATAGTGAGTCAAGATGAATAAACTAATCAAAATAGTCATGCTTCACCATGCCAAATATGTCTCTCCAAATCTACCTCTTTAATCTATTTTGCAAAAATAGATAATCCAATAATGAGGTGTCCCCTTCTAGAAGCATGCCTTGTAAAATTACAAGAATGCCCTCACCGTATATACATACCCGTATTCGTATTCCAAAAAATACGAATACAATGAGATGATAACAATCCAATAATACAATAGTAGGATCCAGCTTAAACCAAAGCCCACTAGTATTGTCCGTCCGAATATCATCCGTGTACAAGTACACATATGTGATCGTAGCCCTACCGTAAAACCATACAGCCTCTACATCTTTTGCCCGAAGCAGGAAAACCCTCTGTGTGGGACTCTAAAGACTCGACAGTACACTGTCAATCGGTTTAACCACAAACACGTCAGTGGTACTAGCTGCACGTAATGGCTACCCAGGTATCTTTCGATAAGAAGGCCGATGAGCAAACTCATCCGAACTCCTATTAAGCATCTCTGTGACAATCTCCATACATTCCGGTCTGTTCGTCTAAGATACTCGCATATCATGTCTAGGGGGATGGTAAACATCAGACCCCTAATATTGCAATAAGTCGTGCCGGAGCAGAGCCCAACACACCCTGAGAAACTACTCGAGTACCTACCAGTAAATCTTGCTTGTCCTGGCCAGGGACTTTGTGGAATGGCTTCCCGAATACAGCGCGATATCAACGCCCAATACCGGGAGAGACGAATCCTATCTAACCGCTACTGCCACTAAGTGCTTCGGGGCTGCACCCAATTACTACCTGTTTGCATGACTCCTTTGAGCCGTGGTAGGGTAGTAATCAAAGTACAGTGGGAACACATTCAAGGCGAAGTGCGATGTCAAGTCAACGGACTAAGCTGTACTGTCACCTGGGAACTGCTACCTGAAGATGGGTATAATACAAACCAGCAGTTCCCGACTAGTCCTGTCCAGTATAACTCATAACCTAATGAGCACCTGCATACTATCTCCAGTACGACGTACTAATGGTTGTGGGATAGACTATCTCCCCTGCAGGGATGAGAAGCATATACACTAGTCTACTCTGGAGTATCGATGCCCCGTCTCGATAATCCTACGACTAGGGACCTGTATAAGGATGTGCTTATAGACTTTCTAGCCCCCATTAGTGTGACAGTCATCACAACGCCGGTAGTCAAGCAAAGATCCTAAGGGCTCTACCAATATGTATAAGCGATATGCTAAAAGAAACACATGCACATATTAAGGTAGATACAAACCATGTAGCATACTACTATATCGAGCAAGACTGTTATCATAACTGTGAATATCTCAAGCTTCCAATATGTAATATACAATCCAGTATGATACAATAATGGCCTCTAGGGCATATATCACTAACAATCACGCATCCTAAAACTCCAAAAATCACAAAAAGAATATGCATTACTTTGAGTTAATTTAAAAAAATATCTAAACCAAACCTATAAGGACTTCTCGCGTTCATTTAGGACAAGTGAAGGTTGCGGAGAATCGGTCGTTTATCTAAACTTAACTTTATGGTGCATATGCTAGATAAGTGAGGAGGTAGTTTTAAAAAGCCCGTCTTATGGTGATTCGTGAGCAGAACCCTCCTTACCTCACTTGTGCTTACCTGGCCACAATTGGCAGTAAAGAAGTGATTCGAGGGTTTTCCTACAACTTATCGCTTGGAAGTCTAGGAGCTGTTTAGTTGGATTTTAAAGATTCTAGCTCTAGGTGTTGCTTATACATATTAAGATTGTGATTGTGATTGTGATTGTTTGAAGTTTTGTCCCATAATTCCGTTTTTTTTAAATCCAAAAACTCAAAAAAAAAAATCAAAAATTCATAAAAATTCACCCACTTTCCACCCTCTCACTCTTTTCATATCATGGATACCCCTAATCAACCAACTCTTGCCGAACTTTGGTATCCTTAACCAGATATTTCCTCATACGGTTCTTCCTTTGGTAAAACTTCCAACGATGCATTAATGTCCAAAATTTCTTTGAAAGATAGGATAGACGCCTCCAGAAAAACCAATTGGACACCGGAATCCACTTCCTATCAACTGTTTCAAATTTTCACACCTTCTTATGTTGATACCCCTTCTGAATGTAATGTGGTTACTCTTAAATCCATGTCCATTGCCGAACATATTGAATAATCCCGTAACCGATCTTTCACTCCTTTCACCGCTCCAAATTCTTTAGATCAACAATTCCAATCACCTTCTTATCAAAGTGTTGATCCTAATCATGTCCATTCTACACATCTATACAATTCCTATCAATCTTACCCGAATTTTACACCTTCTCTAGATATTTCTTCTGAACATTCATTTGGGAGTTTCATGTATCTAAATGAGTTCGAATCTTTTATTGAAACCACTTCACAACCCATGTCTAGTCTTGAAAGAACACTGGAAGAATTTCGGGTAGTTTCGTGCCGAAAAATTGACAAATTGAATGAATCCATGGCCACACTCATACAACCTAACGAACCATCGGCTAGTTCCCAACTAGCTCAAAAATTTTCATTGTATGATGTGGCGATAGGACAATTGGATGAGTTGAGTAGTGAAAGTTAGCAGTACACCCTTCCAAATCAAACCTACCTGTTTCCAAATGAACTCCAAAACTCTTATTCTGAAAGTTTATCGAGTAAGCCAAATGATTCACCGATTGAGGATAGCATGTTTGATGAGTTGTGTGACTACTATGCGTTTGATTTACCCGATGTAGGGAGTGTTTCGTCACCCTATTGACATAGGAATACGTGCGCTTGTCAAGCATATACAGATTCCCTCTGTTTAGGGTAGGCTGGGGTTTATTGATTGTAGGGATTCAAATCTCCGGCAGCCGCGAACTAAGCTGCCGTTAATTACCCCTCACCTTTGGAGCGATGGAACCTCCGATTGACGGGTCAAATTAGTCATGCAAACTCAATGTGCAGTGTGCATGTGTTGTGTTTTGAAGGGGTCTTGGATGTATCAGGGGCCTCGCAGAGTTTACGGGAGTTCCGCTATCCGGGAAATGTGTTTTGAGCATGGAGCATATAGGAAAAAGAGGGGTGAGGAGCTTCCTAAGGACATATGAGATGGCACATAGATGCGGAGCGCCCGCGGGTCAAGTGTGTGGCGCATGGGCGCTGAGCACCAGCGGATCACGCACCCTGCACATAGGCGCTGGGTAATGGCGGTCATGCTGAAAGTATGTCTTAGCACCACTACTAGGTTTCAACAAGTATCAAGTATGCAATTTAAAAAAACCTAGAGTGCTGAGTATACTATCCTAGAATTGAATTAGAGAATTAGGGTTTTTTGGTGAACAAGCAAGGTTATAAACTAAGTGAAGAGAGTTTACAACCTTTGTAGACCGGTCCTTCACTTCTAAAGCTCTAAGTAGTAGTCCTTAGAACTCTTCTTTGACTCCACTTGGTGAAAGGAACGAGTTTGCTTGTAGTCTTTGATGCCAAAGATGATCCGCCTTGAAGTCTCTCTCACTCAAGCTTACTCTTTACTAACCAAGGTGTTAATGAAGCAAACAACCTAAACTAATGAGCTAGATTAGTGTAGGTTGATGAAGTAGGAGATTTTCTCACTAGAAATAATTTTCTCTTTTCTTTTCTCAACTCAAGAAAATCCTAGAGAGGAGATGAAGAAGAAGATGAGGATGAACTTGGATAAGAGAATGAACCATTGAGGTGAGTGATAGGATAAAGATGATTAAATATCTAAGAGTAAAACAAAATATAGGAGATGAGTCATGGCTTTTCAATGCTTCTCCAAGCATCTAAAGCCATGACTCATTTTCCTATATTTTATCTTTTTATTAAAATAAAAATCATCCATATTATCATGTGCCTTTGTGTGATTCTCATATATCCATGACCTTTGTAACATCAACCATGATACAAATGTAAATTTATATATAAATATATATATCACATATATATAAATATATATAAAGAGAAGAAAATCTTAAGTGAGCTTAATATTAGTTTATTTATATATATATATATATATATATATATATATATATATCAAATATATAAATATATATCAAATTATTTAATCAACACTTGATTCAATAATCCGGTTATATCATATATAATCGACTAATATCACACACACACACACACACACACATATATATATATATTTATGTATGTATGTATGTATATCAAAACATTAAATCAACACTTGATTCAATTATCCGGTTATATCACATATAACCGGTTAATATTCAATATAAGATATTAAATCAACACTTGATTCAATAATCCGGTCATATCATATATAACCGGCCAATATCAAATATATATACATAAATCAAATCATTGAATCAACACTTGATTCAATAATCCGGTTATATCACATATTACCTGACTCATATCAAATATTGCTAGATTAGAATACGGTATCACATACTCGTATTCAATCAAGCTCTTGCACATATCTCCATGTGTGCCCTACTTCGTTTCGCTTGAGCTAGGAAACCTCTGTGTGGAACTCTAAAGACTCGTCAATACACAAGGAGTAGGTAATGATTACATCAGATACCCACAAGCCGTCAGCGGTACTAGCTGGATGTAACAGCTACCCAGGTATTGAACGAATAGAAAATCAACAAGCAAACTTTTCTAAATTCCCGTAGAGCCTATAAGCAACACTTACCGTACAGTTCGGTCTCTTCGTCTGATATGTCACATATCGAGTCTGGGGATGGAATCGTCAGACCCCAATAACTTGATAAGTCATGCCGATGTGTGGCCTATAAACTTTTGAGAAACTACTGATAATACTTACCAGTAAATCTCATCATCCTTGGCCAGGGACTTGCTGTTATAGCCAATCGAGCATAGCGCAACATCAACTCCCAATACTGGGAGAGACGAAACCCCTCCTATCGCTCACTTTCTACATGTGACTCGGGACTGTACCCAAAATCCACTTGTTTGCATGACTCCTTTGAGCCGTGGTAGGGAGGAAATCAAAGCACAGTGAGAACCACACAAGACATTATGACGATCTCGGGTCTACAGACTAACATGTACAAGTGTCACCAGAGAAACTGCTATCCGACAATAGGTATGATACCATCTAGGAGTTCTCGGTGAGTCATGTTCGGTGTACCCATTCTCTAATGAGCATCTGTGTACAATCTTTGATGTTAAACACCAATGGTTATGGGATCAACCATCGCCCCATACAGGGTCAAGAAACGTACACACTAGTCTACTCTGGAATATCGATGCCCTATTTCGATATTCTCTCGACTATGGACTGTTAAAGGATGTGCTTGTGGACTACACAAACCCCACTAGTATGATCTGCATCATAGTCTTGGTAGTCAAGCGAACATCCTAAGGGCTTTATCAACATGTATTAGAGAGACGGGAACTAAAACAAGTGTACATGTTAAGATAAAGAGCAACCAGATAGCATACTATCATGTCAAGCAAGAAAGTCCTCTATATATATGTCTAAGCATCCACTATATCATACAATAATGACCTTTAGGGCATACATATTCCTAACACACGCACTCTGCACGTGGGCGCTGGGCACCAGCGGTCACACGCCCTGCACTTGGGCGCTAGGCGCCAGCGGGCCACATGCTCAGCACGTAGCCATTGGGCGCCAGCAGGAAAAGGGGCTCAGCCCCTGGACTGGGAGTTGAACTTCCGAAGGACTTTGGAGTTAAACTTCTAGAGGAAAAAGGATTTTTATTTGGAGTTAAACTCCATAAAGATCCGAATTTTTGGGTTAAATTACTTCGAGGATTTGGATCTTGGAGTTGAACTCCTCAAATATTAGTTTGGAGTTAAACTCCTAAAGAAGAGATTCTTGTTTTGGAGTTAAACTTTCAAAAGATTCTCGGAGATGATGAAAGGGGACCCCTTTCTTCTACCTTGAGCCCTGTATCCTCTCTTAAGCCTTGGATCTTCCTAAAGTGGGATTTTTGGATATGGATCTCCTTCTTCCTCCTCTCAGTTTGTTGGATCTTGAAGAAAAAGAGTGGTGAGATTTAAAATCTCCTCTTTCAGAGATTTGATGAGAGATTTGAACTCCCCTTCAAAGATTTTATGGTGAAAATCTATTTCTTTTTGGGAAAAGAAGAGTTAAACTCTTGATTTAATTCAAAAGAAGAAGAAGGTTTAAAACCTTGAGGAAGGAGAAGGAGGCACAAAACTCTAGAAAAATGAGAGAACGAAAGTTGTTCTTGATTTTCTCACCATGTTTACCTTTTATAGGCTACACACTTTACATATAGCCCCTTGGGCTTTTCTAAATGGCACTTGTGCCTCCCCATACCTCATGTGCTTATTTCTTTTTGAACTTAAGACATGGGGTTTACAAAATTTTGGCTTTTTGCCCTTCTTCCATACATTTATTTCTAAAATTTGCATTTAAACTAATTCATTGCCTCTTTTTAGCATGGAGCTGGCCTCTTCCATGCTCGTTCTTGTCTTGGGCTTGGGCCCACCTGGCTAGGGCTTAAACCCGCTCGCTTGGGCTCGGGCCCATTTGGCTTGGGGTTGACTTTGACTTCGACTTGGTCAACTGGGATGTAATTTTTGACCCCAACAACCGATTATGAAGGAACCCTGTCAAGTGAAACCACCACCACTCCATTTGATCTCTACATCTCCAATCTAGAAAACCAACCGAGTGCGATTTGTAATCCACCAATTGAAAACCATGCTTTTAATGAGATGTCTGAGAAATTTAACTTTCACTTGATTAAGAATATTGACGCTGGGGATAAATTGGATTATAAACCCACAGTTTTGGATGAGTTTTTCTCACCAATTTGACACATTCCTTCAAATCCGTATGGGAATCATCCCGAACCATTAACTATTTTTTACGAACCCCATTTACGTCTGGAAGTTATTGATGATGATGAATGCATGGATGAGCTGAATTTTGAGGAGAAATAGGTCGATATCATTGAGGATGAGTCCGATTTTCCGATTTATCATGTCCCTTCCATCGACTGTGAACATCCTCCTGAACTATTAACTTATACGATTTCTAAATCACTTCCCTCCACCTGTTCCATCGTTACCAAACTGCAAAACAACTTGTCACCTTCATCTTCTACGTCTGGTTTACCAAGTTCAGTTGGCCCATATTTTCTTGCGAATCTTGAAAGCTTTGTGTTTACCGACGAAAACAGAGATGAACTGGGATGGATCGTCTTTCCTGAATTTGGAGGCAGATGCTATTTAAACATACCCATCCACTTTTTCGAAAATACCAAGTTGATTTATGGCACCATATATTGGAGGTTTGGATAGATGTGACCGATATAGCAGACTTTATCAGATTCCTCTTCATTTGTAAGGAGTTTTTGATTATAGGGACGCTCTTCCCTACAGGCACAAGCCCCTGCAATTAATTACGTTATCGCGTTGCGATAACAACTTTTTCCTCCTCCGGTAGGTCACTTCGTGTCGTGTTATATTTTGTTTATTTTGGTTGCCCATGGATTTTATACGGAGACTAGTTTATGTCGTCGCGTGTAGGTCGTGGATTAGTCCAAATCCTTATATATTAGATTTAGGGTTTGAACTTAGGTTGTATGTTCCGTCAGTTCAAAGAATATTTTATTATATTTAAGGACCGTTAATATGGTTTTAAATTAAGATCGACTTAAATATAAGAGCATATGGGCTCAATTTATTTTAACTAAGAATACGTTAGTCTTGTATGAGACTAAGATCAACTTAGAAATATATTTAAAGATCATTAAATTTTGTTAAGATCCATAAACAGAGCATATAGGCTCGGCTGTAAAGAAGTTTTAGAGACTTAGCCAATTTAGGCTCAGTCCTGGGCTTTTCCCTCATTCAGCAGTGCTAAGCACTTAGTCTTTTGACTATAGATATAATGCTAAGCACTCACTTGTTGCCACGTGAGGCGCAGAGTTTTTTGACAGTCGCGTGTGTTTCACGTGAAGCATTGAGTTTCTTGACGCTCACATATGTTTCACGTGAGGCGCTGCAATAATTCTTAGTACTAATCTATTTTGCTTTCTGGCGCTCACGTGCTATGCACGCTGGCGCTCAGTTTTCTTTTTGGGCACTCGCGTGTGAAACATGTGAGGCGCTAAGTTTTTTAAGCGTTGGGCGCTCACGTGTGAAACTCGTGATGCGCTGAGTCTTTTAGAGATTTACTCTCTGTTTATCTTTTGAAAAGAAGTTAAACTTCTATCGATGGCGTTTTGGCCATTAATAATCACGAGATATTTTTAGGATCTGGGGATCATATTTTCTTTGAGAACTAAGTTCTTCTGCTTTTTTTTGTAAGAACTAAGTTCTTTATATAGGGTTAAACCCTATTTTCAGAGGAATTAAATTCCTGGAATATAAATTCCATCTCTTTTCTTTTTTATTTCTTTTCTCATACCTAGCCTTTCTCTTAGATCTTGAGTCTAAAGAACAAAATCATCCCGATGAGAATTAAATTCTCAACTTATGGAAGATTTGCCCTGCGGATCTCAGATCCAAAGAAAGAACTAAGTTCTTTTAGTGGGTTAAACCCTTATATTTTTATGTGTTAGGCAAAGGAGATATTTTGATCTCTATTTTCTTTACCTAGGGTTTTGAGAGGAGAAAGGACTTTTCTTTAGCAAGAGAATTGAATTCTCAGTTGTAACTGCCAAAGCCTATGGGGGTTCTCTCTATCTCTGTATGTCCCTCAGACTTGAAGTCTCAAGTCCTTTATATAGGGATTGCAAGCTGTTGATCAATTTTGAGAAATTCTCTCATTGAGAGATACCAATTAATTTGATTGGTCTCGAAGATTATTCAAGGAATTTTATCCATTGGTGGATCTTTAATCCAGTGAATTTCTGTTTAACAGAATATATTTTCTTGTTTTCTTTAACAAGATTAGGGAAATATTTTCCCATGCATAGAATTTAATTTTATCATTTAATTTAAACGGTGATTTTTAATCACCATTAGATTTTTAATCCAAAGGTTTTCTGTTTAACATAGTATATCATTCTAGTTTAGAAAGATTAGGGAAATATTTTCCATATACAACTTAATTCCATCTTTTAATGATTTTTAATCACTATTGGATCTTTGATCCAACGGATCTATTTAACAGAGAGTATTTATGAAAATATTTTCCATATAAAATTTAATTCCACCCAAGAAGACCCACTTTAATTTGGGTGCTGACGCTCACGTGCTATGGACGTGGACGTAGCCAAAGAATTTAATAGGCATCCGCGTGCTTTGTACACCAGCACTCACGTGTTTTTCACGTGAGGTGCTGGTCCTAAGACTCAATCAAGTGTCCACGTGCTTTGCACGCCAACGCTCACGTTCCTTTCATGTGAGTCGCCGCATCATTTTATGAGGGAATCGTTTCACCTTCTTCTTTTTCTGAGTCACCCATTTCTTTTCCAACGCCTTCTTTTAGTCAAAACTTGGAAATACTTCCACCATGCACAACATTTTCTGTGCTAAGACTTAAATACTTCTCTTTATAATCCGAAGCATTTCTCATCTTCTCCTTCATAGGGAAAGAGCCACTTTATCAGAGAAAGAACCATGGCTTTCAATCGCCTACATGCTCCACGACAGTCATGGGAAGTGCCCATTGGGGAGATCATTCCTCGTTTTGCTTCTCATCTAGTGAATCCCGCTCTTACGGATGATCAATGCGACACGATGGTGCACGAGCTTATGATTCGTAGGAGGTCTCCTCTCCCCGTCAGTTCTATTTGGCTTCATATGATTTTCCAGGTCATCCTTGACAGCATTCCCCCTCATCCAGCAGAGATGACTCTAGCGATACTCGACGCAGTGGAGGACAAGATCGACTGCGTTCATGAAGTGTCCTTGATTACAAAGACTCTAAAGGACCGCTCGATTCATATACTGAGTCAGATCTAGGCTCGGTAGGTTGTCATGTCTTTCTTTTCCGACGAGCGTGGCGCTGATAGATGGGGAGGGACTCTTCATGAGAACCACCATTACGATATGGTAGAGAGAGCAGAAAGGGAGTTAGAGAACTTTGTTTACTGTTTTGTTAACCCTTGTAATTCTGATCCCATATTTGGTGATCCCTTCCTTGTATCTTGAAATAAATATTTGAATGCATGCTTGTTATTTGATGAATTTTTCCACGTCAAACAGTTTGACCCCCACTACTTTTCCCACATAGGTATAGATGTAGGTTAAGTAGTGTAGAGCAATGCATAGCATACGACTGATCTCGGAAGGACGTATCTACATTACCTTTATAATCTTAGTCTAAGAAGATAATGAGAGGGCATTGGCGCCGTCATCTATCATTGAATCAAATCATAATTCTTAAGAAATGTAGTTCTAGACCCTAAATCCCAAGAGTTGCACCTTTCACTTTCTGATAGCGGTTTCATCTACCAATTTTGTTGGATGTGGCCTATGGATAGTATATAAGAGTCAATATTGACCTACTTGCAGGGCAACAGTGGTTTAGGAAACAGGTTGATATCCCCGTCGCCTAAGGCTTTTCACCTTTATGAGCCGTGGGGGTCTCATAAAAATGTTTCTCCCTACGAGTCGTGAGGATCTTGCTGATGTATCCTAATGTGGAATATAGATAACCCCACTTTTTTGATAGGGGTCTATTAGGTTTTTGGTACTAGGTTAAGTGACTAAGTCCATCATACCGTCGCATTGGCTGATATATTCTTGATATGCAATCCCTTAGGTTGCTGCCCGAGTAGCCACGCGTCTGTCGTGCCTTTGATCCGTTCTGAGCCTGAACAAGACATCTTCAAGTAATCTTCTTAGGTTGTAATATCCGTATTACCATCGGAAGATCAAGCGTTAGGTAGTTCTATGGCGTCTTACTTGAGGTTAGGCTTAATTTGAAGCCCCGATGAGTCGTAACCGAACCCTTCTGGGTGGGATGATCTCCAATGGTCTCTAGGCTTGTCATTAAGACCCAAAGTTAGAAATATGTCGTCACTTCATTTGTTTTGTTTTGGTGCGTACCGATTCTTTGCTAAAGTAAGATAGACATCTGTGTGATCTTTATGCTGTATGTATTGCAATCAAGATTTGGAGCTAGAAATATTCCATTGCTCCAACTTCATTTTATAGTTGCGTTCGCACCTTACTGGAATGAGGAGGAACATCGAGATGATCTCTAGGCTGTACATGTTGCCATCGAGATATGGAGCTAGGAATATGACTTCACTCCACTTTTATTTAACTTTGGGTTCAAATAGTCTCTAGGCTGTAGATGTGCCATCGAGATTTGGAGTTAGGATTTTGCCGTCACTCCACTTTTATTTGACCCTTGGGTCCAAATAGTCTCTAGGCTATAGATGTGCTATCGAGATCTGGAGTTAGGATTTTGCCGTCACTCCACTTTTGTTCGGCCCTTGGGTCCTTGTTGACATCGCATCTGCACCGAGAAGGAATGTCGAGAAGATCTCTAGGCTATCGATGTTGCCATCAAGACTCGGTTCTTCTTTTGACGAAGCATGGTGGGAAAATATGGTTCCCTTTCTTTCATTTGTGCCCATGGATTGTATACAAGAGTCAGTATGGACCTACTTGCAGGGCATAAAAAAGTTTTTTCCTTTCTTTTTTATATTTCCGTGATGCTTTATCTTTTCAGCTTTTATCTCACGAAAGTCATGATTGCCCAATCATTTCGGCTATTTTATCCACAGTACCCAATCATTTCAACTTTTTTTTACTCGCTGCTTTTTATTACGAGTTGCCCCGTCATTTCGACAGTTAGGTTTACCTAGCACCTAATGAAGGGTTTGGAAGCATCACATGTCTCAAAATTAAATTTTTAAGGTGCTAAGTGAACATACAAAGAATCATCACTAGAAAATTAGGGTTTCATAACTTGAACAACATCACAAGTAACAAAGGCTAGGGTTTTGAGAGTACAACCTTTGTAGCTCCCTACGCTAGACTCCTTGGCCACTTGAGGGTTGGAAAAAGGTTCGCTTGAGGTCTTCTAATGTCCACGACGATCCACCCGAAGCTCCTTTGCCCAAAGCTCCTTGCTTTACTCGATATATCAATGAAGTAGAGCAAACACCCTACATAAACCGGCTAGATGTGTGTAGTATGATGATGTGGTTGTTTTTCTATAATCAAAACTCTTTCTTTTAATCAACCTCACTTAAAGAAATTCTCAAGAGAGGAAGAAGATGATGTTGGCTAAGCTTTTTCTCACAAGAAAAGTTATGAGAGAGTGAATAATTGAAATGAGAAAAGAATAATATATCTTAATCCTTTCTCACTTCAACCATGGTTAGAATCATCTAGATTTTTATCAAATGAGTTAAAGATGAAAGGATAATTAACTCAAGGTTAAATGGTGGTTGAAGCATGGTCAAAGATGATAAGCTTAAACCTTATGTGAATTATCCTTTCTCTTTTACTAAAATGATAAATATATAGATAATTCTATAATGTAAGTCTTGCATTGCCACCAAACTTGTATCAACAACCATGATACTGTGTATGTATGTATGTATCCATGCACATCATCATGTGCATACATGTATGCATACAAAATAGAAAAAGAGTTTGATTAAAGAATTAATCTAAAAGTCATTTGCTAAATAAACACTTGATTTTCAAACTGGTCATATCACATACGACCCGACCAATAGAAAATGCCCGATTAATATACGGTATCATATATCCGTATTTAATCGGGTCCCCACGCATATCTCATATGCACACCACATCTTTTCGCCTGGGCCAAGAAACTTCATTGTGGGACTCTAAGACTCGTCAATACGCCGGCAGTAGGTAATGATCATATCAAATACCTACAAGCCGCAAGCGGTCAGCTAAACGTAACGGCCACCCGGGTATTGAGCGATCAGAAGAAAACAAGCGAACCTGTTACAACTCCCGTCGAGCCAACCGGCAACACTACCGTGTAGTCCGGTCTTTTCGTCAGATATGCTGCATATCGAGTCTAGGGATGGTAACGTCGACCCCAATAACTCAATAAGTCATGACAATGAATGGTCTATAACAGATCGAGAAACTACTGATAACACTTACCAACAAATCTCAACAGCCCTGGCCGGGGACTTACTGATATAGCCAGCCGAGCACAGCACAGCATCAACTCCCAATACCGGGAGAGACGAAACCCCTCCTATCGCTCATCGCCTTCGTGTGTCTCGGGACTGTACCCAACGGCCACCTATTTGCACGACTCAGTAGAGCCGTAGTAGGGTGGTAATCAAAGTACAGTGGGAGAACACACAAGACTCTATGACGATCTCGGGTCTACAGACTAACCTGCACCAGCGTCACCTGAGAATTGCTATCCGACGATAGATATAATTCCATATAGGAGTTCTCGGCGAGTCCGTCCAGTGTACCCAGTCACCACTGAGCACCCGTATACTATCTAAATGTCAAACATCGATGAATGTGGGAACATCCATCGCCCATCATATGGGTCTAGTATCATATACGCTAGTCTAGACTGGTATATCGATGCCCCATCTCGATACACCTACGACTAGGGACATTCTAGGATATGCTTATAAACTACAGATGTCCCATTAGTATGATCTCTATCATAATCACAGTAGTCAAGTCAATATCCTCAGGGCTTTATCAACATGTGTGAATGAATAAAAGCATGATCAAATCAACATGTCAGATAAAGAAAAACCAGATAGCATACTATCATGTCGAGCAAGAATGTACACTGAATATATATATATATATATACATGTATAAATACATCCACTATCATATAATGGCCTCTAGGGCATACATATATCCAACAATCTCCTACTTGCACTAAGGCCAGTTATTGGCGTATCTCATACCCAACATCTCAAAAAGTCGCTCATGCTGCGGCTGAGGGAGGGCCTTGGTGAGTGGATCCGCGACGTTATTCTTTGTGTCTACTCTCTTAATCTCGATCTCGCGGCGATCAACAATCTCCCCGATTAAATGAAAACGCCTCAGGATGTGTCTAGATCGCTGATGGGACCTGGGCTCCTTGGCTAACGCCATAGCCTCATTATTATCAGAATACAATGGTATTGGATCAATAATGGTTGGAACTATTCCTAGCTCCGAGACGAACTTCCTCATCCAGACGGCTTCCTTGGCGGCATCATTTGCAGCAATGTACTCAGCCTCCATCGTAGAGTCTGCAACGGTATCCTGTTTGGAACTCTTCCAACTTACCGCCCCTCCATTGAGGGTAAATACAAACCCAGAGATAGATTTGTTGTCGTCCTTATCGCTCTGGAAGCTCGAATCGGTAAAGACCTCCATTTGGAGATCTCTATTACCATACACCAAGAACAATTCTTTAGTCTTTCGTAAGTACTTAAGAATGTTCTTCACAGCTATCCAGTGATTCTCCCCTGGGTTGGATTGATACCTGCTTACAGCACTAAGTGCATAAGCTACATCTGGGCGTGTACATAACATTGCATACATTATAGATCCTACTGCCGAAGCATAGGGTATAATGCTCATGCTAGCTCTCTCTTCATCGGTATTTGAGCAAGAGTCCTTGGAGAGAGTGACCCCATGGCAACCGGGTAAGGCATCCCGCTTGGAGTCTTCCATACTAAACCTTTTTAGGATAGTGTTGATGTACCTGGTTTGGGACAATCCCAACAACCTCTTGGATCTATCCCTATAGATCCTAATGCCCAGGATGTATGTGGCATCACCCAGGTCCTTCATGGAGAACCTTAGTGATAAGAAAGATTTGACCGACTGTAGCATAGGAATATCATTTCCTATCAGAAGAATGTCATCCACGTACAATACGAGGAATGTAACAGCTCTCCCTACAGCTTTCTTATAAACACAAGGCTCATCTGGATTTTTGATGAAATCAAACTCTTTGATAACATCATCGAAACAGATGTTCCAACTCCGTGATGCCTTCTTTAACCCATATATGGATTTAAGCAATCTACATGCTTTCCCGCTGCTCCCACTGTCAATGAAGCCCTCTGGCTGATCCATATAAACGCATTCTTCTAAATCTCCATTTAGAAATGCCGTTTTGACGTCCATCTGCCAGATTTCATAGTCTTAGTGAGTAGCAATAGAAAGTAGGATCCGAATGGATTTAAGCATGGCTACGGGCGAAAAAGTCTCGTCATAATCCAAACCTGGTCTTTGACGAAAACCTTTCACCACAAGTCTTGCCTTATAAGTCTCTACCTTCCCATCTACACCAATCTTTCTTTTAAAGATCCATTTGCACCCCACAGGTTTTACCCCAGGGGGTACAACGTCTAAATTCCATACTTTGTTGATGCACATAGACTCCATTTCGGATCTCATGGCATCCAGCCACTTCACAGAGTCTCCACTCATGATAGCTTGCTGAAAACTGGTAGGATCATCTCTTCCATGATGAAGTCTTCTTTGTCACCATCAATGAGGAAACCGTAGTACCTCTCTGGTGGGCGAGAATTCTTACCAGACCTACGGAGTGGCTGTGGTTTCTCTGTTTCTATTGCAACAGCCGGTTCAACCAAGTCGTCATTTGTAGTTTGTATCTCTAGAACCTCTTCTAGATCCACCACATTACCATCATCTTTATCTGTGAAAAACTCTTTTTCTAAGAATGTGGCATACTGAGAAACAAACACCTTTTGTTCCTCTTTGTGGTAGAATAGATATCCATAAGAGTTCCTTGGATATCCCACAAAGTTACACATGACTGACCGTGTCTCGAGTTTGTCTGGATTCTGCTTTTTAACATAGGCCGGGCAACCCCAAATCTTAATTCTCTTAAGAGATGGTCTCTTCCCATTCCATATCTCATATGGCGTGGTAGACACGGTTTTGGTTGGAACCCTGTTCAAAAGAAACGCTGCAGTCTCCAATGCATGCCCCCAAAATGAGACAGGTAACTCAGCATCACTCATCATAGAACGGACCATATCTAATAGGGTCCTATTCCATCGTTCAGACACACCGTTGTGCTGTGGTGTGTAAGGAGGAATGAGCTGGGAGAGAATCCCATTCTCTTTTAGGAAGTTTGCAAATTCTGTACTGAGGTACTCCCCACCTCGATCTGATCGAAGCATTTTGATACTCAAGCCGGTTTGTTTTTCTACTTCTTGTTTATATTCAGTGAATTTCTCGAAAGCTTCGGACTAGTGCTTTAATAAAAATACATGACCGAATCTTGAGAAATTGTCAGTGAAAGTAATGAAGTAAGAAAAACCGCCTCTAGCCTGTGTAGACATTGGCACACATACATCACTATGTATGAGTCCTAGGAGCTCGGTAGCTCTTTCTCCGTGTCCGGTAACGGAGTTTTGGTCATTTTACCCTTGATACAAGACTGGCAAGTCGCATAAGATTTATATTCAAAAGGGTTTAAATATCCATCTTTGTGTAACTTGGTTAGTCTTGTTTCGTTAATATGACCAAGTCTACAGTGCCAAAGAAAAGCTTCATTTATTTCTGAAAGTTTCCTTTTATTAGTGTGTTGTATGCTGAAAACTGTGTGTTGATTTAGGACGTATATCCCATTATTAAGTGTACCATACCCAACCAACATTTGATTTGGGTGAATGTTCATAACATTGTTCTGCAATACAAAATTATATCCTTCATTGTCTAACAAAGAAACAGATATTATATTATAAAACATACTTGGTACAAAATAATATGGGTTCAAAACCAATATACACCCAGATGGCAACCCCAAGTGATACTCTCCCACTGCGACTGTATGTACATTGGAACTATTTCCAACGCGGAGAGTATAGTCACCTGTTTTCAAAACCTTGCTATTTCTCAGCCCCTGCATAGAATTGCAAATGTGAGAACCTGAACCGGTATCTAATACCCAGGAAGCAGAGTTTATTGAAAAACAGTTTTCTGTCACAAACACACCTGAAGCGGAAGCATCCCCATGCTTCTTCTTGAGATTTAAGTACTTGGTACAGTTGCGCTTCTAATGTCCTGTTTTGTGGCAATGAAAACATTCACCTTTCCCCGATTCTCCAGCTTTGGACTTTTCCTTTCCCTTGACCTTTTTAACTCCACCCTTAGGATTGGTGGGCTTCTTCTTTTTCTTTCCCTTGGCCTTAGCCTTTGGGCGAGAAGAGGAAGATTGTCCAACAGTCATAACGGGAGTTTTCACTGATTTCAGTGTGCTCTCTGCACTCCTTAACATATTAAGGAGTTCAGGTAGTTCCCTCTCCATGTTGTGCATGTTGAAGTTAACTATGAACTGATCAAAGGTGGAGGGGAGGGACTGCAAAATAATATCCGTATATTGTTCATTGTCCATTGTCCATCCAAGGTCCTCAAGCTCTTCTATGAGAGCTATCATCTTCAGAACATGGTCTCCTACTGATGTGCCAGGGGCCATTCGTATCTGAAACAATTTCTTTGATGCTTTGTATCGTAATACGCGGGATTGCTCTCCATACAACTCCTTTGTATGAAGAAATATGGCTTGAATGTCCATATTCTCGTGCTGCTTTTGATGTATGTTGTCCATCGATGCGAGCGCGAGGCATTTGGCCGTGGCACAGTCAGCGTCCCATGTCTTGCGGACTTCTTTGTCTGAGGATTTTGGACCTGGGACGGGCGGGGCTGAAGCCGTGAGGACATATGATACTTTATCATAAGTCAAGGCTATTTTCAGATTCCTCTGCCGGTCTTTATAATTGGTCCCATTCAGTTTATTTTTATCTAGTAGAAGCTTGAGTCCGGTCATTGGTATCTGCCATTAAGAGAGAGAAAAGAATACACTCTGCGAAAGCTCTTGCAAAGATCAGATTGGTTATTATCTTGTCTAATCGATGTCTCCCACTGCTTTAATCAAGTTTTTCTTTCAAACCTTGAAAAGAAAACTAGCCAGGATTAATTACAGTCTACAACTTCGCTAACCGTTCAGCCAGGCCAGTGTCGGTACTTGAGGGAGGTTCCCCGTGCTTTCGCACGGACCAAATTAAAGTAAACCTCGTTTTCCCAGAGGCGTAGCCCCGTTAACACCTTTCTAGACACCTAATGAGTTAGCTAATTATAAACTGCAAAACTCTCCTGGGAGCAACTATTGCCCACGGTGGGATCGGGATCCAACCATCATATGGAAGGTATGCAATCTCATTGCAAATCTCAACACTTGAAATTCCCGATGTGATTTTTACCCCTAGTACTTATGACCTTAACTATGGTCAACAAATCATAAGCACCAGTCAAGTTCTACCCGTCATTTCTTGATTAATTAGACCCACTCATATGACCCTTAACTATGGTCAACAAAGTCGCATGAATGTCCCAATTAATCTGCATCATATGCAGTGTAGGAAGACATCACTTAGCTACCGTACACTACGCCTTAACTAAAGTCAACAAACGTAGCATGAATATTAAGTACTCTACTTCCTAAAATGACGGAGGGTTGCGGATGATTTGTAAGAAAATCTTTTAACGCTTTGAACTAGATATCATCGTAGAATCAAATGGTTTTCAAAAGGAGTGGCTTGTGCTCCGTAGTTTTGAAATGTAGCTTTTTCATAAAAAGCCGAGTGGTTTTCAAATCCGATTCTACAACATCTTTTTAGGTTTATTTTCTTTACATTACTCATATTAATGTAGTCCCATCATTTAAGTTCTTAAGCCAATCACAGAAAAGAAACGAAAATACAACGTACGCTTATGCCATCCGCATTCGCCGCAATGTTCCGTTATGCACCGTTAGGTTACTTAACTAACGGCATACCGGGACGGGACTAGCGCGGATGTAAAACATAAGCAACGTCTACTATATATAAGCAACGTCTACTATATATCTCATATATAATATATCATTCGTCTCAGATATCACAGAACACAGGCAGCAGAAACATAGATATAATGTGGGATATACTAGGACGTCCGTATTTAGTATTTAGCCAACAATAGAAAATACGGATTCCACAGTCGTGATGAATAGCCAAGCCCACACCCCTAGACCCCTACGAGAGCGGCAAGCGACCCTACCAATCCTGGAGTTTAGGAGACCCGGTCTCGACTCCTCGAGATGGCCTCCCACTGAACCCCAGAACCCGGTCACTTGTGCTCCCCTCTTTGGGTCTATCCTAATGCGGAAAAGTAAATAATATACAACACTGGTGATATCAACCTCAACCCGGAAGTGCCCCAAATAAAAGAATATTACATTACACTTGAATTTTACGTGAATGAAAAATAAAACTCTCATCTCACATAAAACCCCCCGGCTATTCAATCGCGATAATCCTGCACATCATATCTCAGCAACACATAATATCATATATCATCAACGTAAGTAAGTATGAGTACCCCGATTGTCGTTGATATATAGCAACGAAACCGGCGATAAGCGACATACTACACTTACGGTCACAGAAAAGAAAGTGTAAAACTACAATATTTGGAATCCACATTCTCTTTAGACATCGTAAATCTGAAATATCACATACCTCGCATTTCATGCCTAACTATATGAATTCCACATATTGTATCACATTCCAGATAAATAGACAGTATTAAACTTTTCGATCGAATAATCAAATACCCAAAATTTCCTAAAGCTCAACACTTGAGCGGAGTTCAAAAAACCCGGAATGTGTCACAGTAGTAGCGGTCTGGCTGTAGAAGGGTCAAGCCAACGCTTCACATGTGGCACGCCGTACTGCTTCAAACCCTAAGGTTCAAAAGGCAGTTCAAGACGGTCATATAATCGAGTTAAGGTTTGTTGAGGGTCCACCACAAAACTTGCACGCATTTCCGAAAGATTTAAACTCGAGAAAAGATTCAACACTTGAAAAATTTTCGTGTCGGGAAAAAGTGAGTTAATGATATCCGTTCGAACTTTTTAATACTTTCTAAATTATTCGAAAAAAGGCACGAAATTAAAATTCCGATCGAATCACCGAATCCAAAACAATCTCCAGAACATATATCACTTAAACCAGATTAAAAATACCCAAAAATATCTACAAGCAGGTAAGAAGTTCACTGTATAAAAACGAGGCCTTAATGCCTCTGTACGGCCGCAGAGCCACGGCCCAAGCAAGCTTTGGCCGCGGTTCCGTGGTAGGATTAACTTATTAGGGCTTCATTTTTTACAGTGGTTCTTAGCATTCCCTGCTGAATTTTTTTACATATTTTTAATTCTGAAAATAACACAGATTGAAAAAATGTCCAGAGAGTGTTGAAAATCCGTATTTTTTTGTTCGATTGGAGGTTTAACTTTCTTAAAGTGTCGCCTAAAGTTCTAGATCGGCTCTGATACCAATGTTAGGTTTACCTAGCACCTAATGAAGGGTTTGGAAGCATCATATGTTTCAAAATTAAATTTTTAAGGTGCTAAGTGAACATACAAAGAATCATCACTAGAAAATTAGGGTTTCATAACTTGAACAACATCACAAGTAACAAAGGCTAGGGTTTTGAGAGTACAACCTTTGTAACTCCCTACGCTAGACTCCTTGGCCACTTGAGGGTTGGAAAAAGGTTCGCTTAAGGTCTTCTAATGTCCACGACGATCCACCCGAAGCTCCTTTGCCCAAAGCTCCTTACTTTACTCGATATATCAATGAAGTAGAGCAAACACCCTACACAAACCGGCTAGATGTGTGTAGTATGATGATGTGGTTGTTTTTCTATAATCAAAACTCTTTCTTTTAATCAACCTCACTTAAAGAAATTCTCAAGAGAGGAAGAAGATGATGGTGGCTAAGCTTTTTCTCACAAGAAAAGATATGAGAGAGTGAATAATTGAAATGAGAAAAGAATAATATATCTTAATCCTTTCTCACTTCAACCATGGTTAGAATCATCTAGATTTTTATTAAATGAGTTAAAGATGAAAGGATAATTAACTCAAGGTTAAATGGTGGTTGAAGCATGGTCAAAGATGATAAGCTTAAACCTTGTGTGAATTATCCTTTCTCTTTTTCTAAAATGATAAATATATAGATAATTCTACAATGTAAGTCTTGCATTGCCACGAAACTTGTATCAACAACCATGATACTTTGTATGTATGTATGTATCCATGCACATCATCATGTGCATACATGTATGCATACAAAATAGAAAAAGAGTTTGATTAAAGAATTAATCTAAAAGTCATTTGCTAAATCAACACTTGATTTTGCAAACCGGTCATATCACATATGACCCGACCAATAGAAAATGCCCGATTAATATACGGTATCACATATCCGTATTTAATCGGGTCCCCGCGCATATCTCATATGCACACCACATCTTTTCGCCTGGGCCAGGAAACTTCATTGTGGGACTCTAAGACTCGTCAATACGCCTGCAGTAGGTAATGATCATATCAATTACCTACAAGCCGCAAGCGGTCTGCTAAACGTAACGGCCACCTGGGTATTGAGCGATCAGAAGAAAACAAGCGAACCTGTTACAACTCCCGTCGAACCAATCGGCAACACTACCGTACAGTCCGGTCTTTTCGTTAGATATGCTGCATATCGAGTCTAGGGATGGTAACGTCGACCCCAATAACTTAATAAGTCGTGCCGATGAATGGTCTATAACAGATCGAGAAACTACTGATAACACTTACCAGCAAATCTTAACAGCCCTGGCCAGGGACTTACTGATATAGCCAGCCGAGCACAGCACAGCATCAACTCCCAATACCGGGAGAGAAGAAACCCCTCCTATCGCTCATCGCCTTCGTGTGTCTCGGGACTGTACCCAACGGCCATCTATTTGCACGACTCAGTAGAGCCGTGGTAGGGTGGTAATCAAAGTACAGTGGGAGAATACACAAGATTCTATGACGATCTCAGGTCTACAGACTAACCTGCACCAGTGTCACCTGAGAACTGCTATCCGACGATAGATATAATTCCATATAGGAGTTCTTGGCGAGTCCTTCCAGTGTACCCAGTCACCACTGAGCACCCGTATACGATCTCGATGTCAAACATCGATGAATGTGGGAACATCCATCGCCCATCATATGGGTCTAGTATCATATACGCTAGTCTACACTAGTATATCGATGCCCCGTCTCTATACACCTACGACTAGGGACATTCTAGGATATGCTTATAAACTACAGATGTCCCACTAGTATGATCTCTATCATAATCACAGTAGTCAAGTCAATATCCTCAGGGCTTTATCAACATGTGTGAATGAATAAAAGCATGATCAAATCAACATGTCAGATAAAGAAAAACCAGATAGCATACTATCATGTCGAGCAAGAATGTACACTGAATATATATATATATATATATATATATATATATATATATATATATATACATACATGTATAAATACATCCACTATCATATAATAGCCTCTAGGGCATACATATATCCAACATCGACTATGTCATTTTTTTCGTTTTTTACTCACTGCTTTTTATTGCGAGTTGGAGATTTAGAATTTAATACCAAATTTGACATCGGCATCGCTACAACTAGAATATTGACATGATCGAATCATCATTTGCCTTTATCGATTTGAACAAAAGTGGCTTAGCAAATAGGGTTAGGATCCTTTCGACTAAGGTTTTTGAATTTATGAGCCGTAAGGATCTCATAAAGGTATTTCACCCTATGAATCATGAGGATCTCATATGTGCATTTTCTTCTTATGAATCGTGAGAATTCCTAAGTGGTGTTTTCTTTTGCAAGTCATAAGGGCTCGCAAGTGCCGTTCACCATGTTGAATGATGTTTCTCATTCTCGGCGGGACTTAGTTGAGAATATATTTATTTACGCCCGTGTATTATACACAAGATTCGGTATTGTAGAGCATAAATTTATGGGGTTATTATGGCTTAAGAACAAGTTCAGATCCCTGTAACTTAAGGCTTTTGAATTCTATAGGCCGTGAGGGTCTTATAGAGGGTATATTCTCCTTACGAGTCGTAAGGATCTCACAAGTGCACTTTCTCCTTAAGGATCGTATGGATTCCTAAGTATGTTGCTCCTTTGTAACTCGTAAGGATCTCACGCAGGTGTTTTCTCCTTACAAAGTTATGAGGACTTTGCATGTGCATCTTTTTTTAACGAGTTTGTGCCCTATCGGGTTTTCACATGCTCGCCAGTAACCCTGCTATTTTTGCTCATAGCGCCCATTCAGGTTTACATTCGTGCTCATTTTACTTGTGGACGTACCATTTTTTTAGGCGGCCCGTAAGATAGCACACTAACAGTTGTCGATCACGACATTCTTCGAAGGACCGTATCATATGGGACCCGGGAAGGATACGAATTGTTTTATGCCTGTGGATTGTATACATTGCTCGATATGGAGACTCGCCATAGGGCAATATATTAGTGTAAGGATATTACGGTCCATTTTTAGTTTAGGGACTTCTCAGTCCAATACCAGTTTAAGGACGTAGTAGTCCATTATCGCCGTGTTTGGGGCAACGTGCTAGTTTAAGAACATTTTGGTCCATTTTTAGTTTAGGGACTTCTCGGTCTAATATTAGTTTAGGGACTTCTCGGTCTAGTATTAGTTTAGGGACTTCTCGGTCTAGTATTAGTTTAAGAACTTCTCGGTCTAATATTCCCGTATTTGGGACGAATGGCCTTTCGCCATGCATATCCATGAGCAAAATGGCCGGAATGGCCTTTCGCCAGAATGGCCTTTCGCCATGCATATCCATGAGCAGATAAGCTCCACCTTGGTAGAACTTATCTATGATATATGGGCCTTCATAGTTCGACTCGAACTTCCCTCGTTTTGCATGATTGGGGATCATTGGTCTTTTAATGACCAACACGAGTTCGCCTTAGCGGAATGTTCTCGGCCTGGTCAATCTTTCATATGACCGTATCATCCTTACCTTATAAGCCTCCACGTTTGGTTGTGCTATAAGGTGGGTTTCGTCAAGAGCGTCAAGTTTCTTGAGCCTAAGATGAGCATTTTCTTCATCCGTCAGCTCGTATTGAACTGCTACTCGTGGTGAGGGGAGCTTTATCTCCAATAGGAATACTACTTCAGTGCCAAACACTAATGTGTATGTTGTTGTATTTATGGTTGTCTTGAAGGTTATTCGATACGCCTAAAGTGATGAAGGCTCCCCCATCGAAAACATCAACTCCATGGCTGCTGACCCTCCTGGGGATGAGAGCTGAGCGACTGTCCTCGTCCCAAGCCTCTGCTACTCTCGTGACGTGCACGAAACCTGTCACGGCGACTGAACCTCTGTCCTTGGGATGGTACACCTGCACGAGCCCTCCTCTGTCCTCGAACTCCTAAAGTCTCGGAAAGACGCTCCTCATCGAATAGGGCTGCGTCCACTGGTGCTGCATACGTAACACTATGTTGTGTGTTGATCGCAAGGAACAACTGGGTAACAGGTGTGGCAACCTCCTGTCGCTGCGCTCGACTGGCCTCAACCAACGACCTCATCGTCTGGCGTAAGTCCTGCATCTCTACCTCAAGCCTAGCGATACGATCTATCGAAGGCCGATCCATCTGCTCCTGTACAGCGAGCGTACCATCCAGGTCAAATCTCGTCCCACACGAGTCAACTCTGACCTCGGCCCTTGCTGCACCTCTCTGAGTCTTCATAGTCATCGACGGCAAAGGCTATAAATGGAAATATGATTCGATAAGAATACGGAAATCGAATCACAAGGATATGTATCATCAAGGAAGGAATTTCAAGCAATTAGTATTTAGGTCACTTAGGCGGAGTACCGAGTCGTAAGTATGCCGCGGACATACACACACTACGTTATTCTGCTTAAGCTACCTACTCCATCATACCAAGGTCATCCTACACTCCGAAAGGTAAAACCTAGCTCTTTGATACCAACTTTGTCATGACCCGAAATTGGCTCGTGACGGCCCTTAAACTACGCAACGTCTACAGGCGTAACGCAATTTAAGTAAGCCAAAAACCCAGCAATCTAAACCATCAAAAAGTAGTAAGTGATAAAAACATTTTTTAAAACTTTTGAAATCTCAAACCAAATTCTTTAAAGTCCAACTTTATTTCCTTTAAAATTTTGGAAGCACCTCCTTTGTAAAAACTAACCCCAAAAATGGGTACAACAAAAATATAAGTAAAGCATCCCCAAACGGGAGCAAATACACGCCCAAAGGCGGAAAACAACCACTACAACAGATATACGACGCCGTAGCGAAGAAATAAAAGACGATATAAATAAAACTGCAGAAAAGACTTCCAAGTCACAAAATAATATATAATATTGTCCTCACATCAAGTGTCTAAGTCATACATGAAAGTGGTAGATAGAGAGTACATGGTACAACGAATATACAATAAGCAACATCGGATAACCGCAAAACCCACGAATAGCAAAACTGAACACAGTCAGCCGTAGCGGTATCCGCAGCAAAAGATGATACGATAGATAGAAAAGCCCTGCCTCTGACTACTCTGAGGAACAACCTACAAAATATTGTGGCACAACGGGGGTGAGTTGTCAACTCGTGAATAGTAAATAACATATGCAGGTAATCGCAAGTATGCACGTACAGCGTGAATCTAACATATGCAAGCTAATAGCAATAAATGGTCATAAGTATGCAACAGTCATGAAAGATACTCTATCAGGTACAACTAATACATGAAGCAATAAATGGTAATATGTATATGCAACAGTCATGAAAGGTACTCTATCGAGTACTACTAATACATGAAGCAATACATATAAAATAAATGCGGAGTATGGGATAAAACATGTCATCCTCATGGAATCCTGACCTTGTGGTAGGACCAAAGTCCATCAAGACAATTAAAGCCCCAAATTTCCTCAAATTAGCCCCTAAATTGGCTCTCATATATTGTAAGTCTTATATATCCTGAGTGCCCAATATCAAGTAAATCTCATATATCCCGTATCCAATATCAAGTAAATCTCATATATCCTGTATCCAATATCAAGTAAATCTCCTATATCCTGTATCCAATATCAAGTAAATCTCATGAAATGAATAAGTATATTTGCATGAATCATTATGATGACGTATATAAATTAGATATGTATACATATATATTAGCGTCTCATTCCACTAATATATATATATATATATATATATATATATATATATAACAGCAGCCCATTCCACTGTTATATATACTTAGGAGTAAAAATATCATGAAAACAAGTGTCTAGTATCGACACATAAATACTGATCTATCAGGTGCTGTCACCACGACTAGCCCTGATAGATACGTATCATACGCTATCTCGAAAACCCGAGTGCCCAGTTTCGACCCTCGCATTTCGACGTATCCATACGTACATAACTCCGGTTGGTATCCCCACGATAACCGCCGAGTCTAAAATACTGTTACCGGTAGGTATGATTCCTCTGTCAAGCTCATCGGCGTGGTCAATCGACATACCTTTCTTGCCCCGGGGTACTTTCGGGCCCCACCATGTACCCGCACACGGCCCACGACGCCTCCTCGCATGGGGTATATATATCACAACCGATAAATCTCATGGTGGCTGCTGAAATATCATATCAAGAGAAATCGGGTTTTTCAAATAATGCATAATTTCATGAAACTACCACGGTCCTCAAATCCAGAAAATATCATGAAAAATCCATATCTCAATGCGAAAATCCATGAATATGATATATGCAACATAAAACTGAAATGTGAGCATATAAAGGAAAATCCGCTACTTAACTGCAACAAGTTAATATATATATATATATCATACGGTTCCTAATTTCTCCATGTCCATATAACATCAAATAAAGGTGAACATATAGCTATAGCCAGATATATGTGTAAACATGTAGTTATAGCAAGGTATATATGTCTACCTATCAGTAATGATGTAATACCCTCCAGGTATAAGTGTAAGTATGTATGTAAGATGTATATGTAGCTATGTCTCATATGTGTATATACCTATCACTAATGGTACAATACCATATAGGTATATGGGTAACTAGCATGTAAACATGTCAAGGCATATATGTAAGCATGTAGGTATACGGGTTTGCTATATATCATATGCTCGAAGGAAAATAAGGATCATGTCTCAATATCCCTAAATAATACAATATCACATATATATGTATAGGTGTTGTGCGTGTCATGGCAATTATTGACAGTGTGTGTGTAGTATACAATTAGTGCTCATGAAACATGAACCGTCAATAATGGTGTTGTGTCTCATTAGTACTAAGTCCCTACACAATAGGTAAATGAGATATGCAACAAAGGTACACATGCACAATCAAGTCTATATACTTCTAACTAATGGTCAAGTCATTTAATCTAGCCCAGATGCATAACGTCATGCGGGCGATTCCCCTGTAGATGTTAAATCTACCCACCAACGCTCCTTGCTAAGTAAAGCCAACCACATGTTTCCCCTTCTTCGCAGCGTCCGAAGTCCCCGCCTGCGAACCTAAAACATAAAACAATAACAAGTATGTATATTAGTAAACGACAAATAACACGTATAACCTACGATTGACCAACGCGAAAACTCTAAACAAACTCTCAAGTGTTCATCTAGTGGCTAACGTGCATAGCGACACAACGAAACCCACCCAAGAGCAAAACCACACAAAGTGCATGAACCGTGTAGTATAACGTAACACGCGTAATCGTAACACAAGAAACTAGCTATGTGATCCCAGATTTTATATACAGAGAAAAACCAAAAATCAAACAGGACCAAACTCAACTAAACTAAAGCATACAGCTACCCACAAAAACCCAAACCTAAACTCCACCATGAATCCGAGGTCGCCGGATTTCCTTACCGCGTCGCCGGCCATGGTCTGAGCCTTAGGTTCGTGCTTCAGGTGTAGGTTCAGGGTCTCTGGTACAACATAACTACATTGTTTGATTTTCTAGTATACTCTCGGGGTCACAGCAGGTCACAGATATCATATATTGACACTAAAAAAACGATATTTGCACGAAATGATACCTTAAGCGTTCTAAACTAAAACTAAAAGACTACAAAACACTATAACATCATAAAGAACAGATAAAGATCATTACCTACTCCCACAAGCTTAAAGATCCTAGCTTTCCAAGCTCCAAGGCATCCAAGAGGCAAAACAAGTCTAAAGATGTGATTTTTGTGAGATTTTGTGAAGTTTAGAGATGGATTAGTGAAGATTTGTGAAGGGGATGATAAGTGTTCAGTTGAGAGTTGAAAGAAATGGAAAATAATGAGAGATAGAGAAAAATGAGAAAGAGATAGAGAATGAGAGAATGAAATGGTGAGGTGTGAAGAAAAGAGAGAGAGGTGAGATTAAGGTGAGTGCACCCTTGCATTAACTCCTTATTAATGCACACACACTACTCACCATGCCACCTCTCCCTAAAACAAAAGCCAAAAGAAATATCTCACAAAATATCTAAAGGTTTAGGATTTAGGTTAAAGCAAGGATTAGGATTAGGGTTAAGTTGTCATGGTCACTAATCTAGATTACACAAAGACACCCTCATATAAACACGCACATGTGTGTGCATGCCATAACAAATAATAATAAATTATTAATTAAATATTATAAAATGTGAGAAACCCAAATTGGTAAACTTTTTACCAAAAAACCCACACTACCGCCTAAACTAACACTACTCTAAATCTAAGGCGTTACAATCTCCCCCCTGTAAAGAAAATTCGTCCCCTAATTAAAATTCTTTTTATGCATACCTTCAAAGAGATGAGTGCAAAACTTCCACATCTCGCTCGCAGCCTCCCAAGTGATCACCTCACTATACGGCTACGCAAAAGAAAACCCTCTACAGATGGCAAGACCCTTGACAAAAGCTTATCCACCTGCCGAACCACTAACACAAATGGCTGCCGGTGAATGAAAAGATCGCGTCCCAATTAAATGGTCTGGTGCTGAATCTTGTAAGAAAGGTCATGAAGGTATTTGCAAAGTATCAACACTAGAAATACGGGATGAATACTCAAAAATCTTGGCGGAAGTGCTAAATTATAGGAAACGGAACTAACTCGCTTGAGGATCTCAAAAGGACCTACAATCCTGGAACAAGCTTCCCAAAACTCAACACGTCATTCATCGAAAAATCCGTAGGAATACATGATCTCCCACTGCGAACTCAAGTCTGCGACCACCACGGTCGGCATAAGACCTCTGTCTGCACTGGGCTGCTCTCATCCTGACCTGAATCAACTGGATCATCTTTGAAGCCTCTCGACTAGCTGGGGTCTAAAAATCCTACTCTCGCGGAGTCAGAAAAACAGACTGGCGATCGACACCACCTACCAAACAAGGCCTAAAGGTTGCCAATTAGAATGTCTCCTGATAACAACTATCAAAGGAGAACCCTAACAATGGCAAGTGACGATCCTAACTTCCAAAACTTGCCTTACAATTATTACTTGACTGGCACGTTGAGAAAGACCAACCTCTTATGTACCGAGGGACATCGTCGATCAACTCAAAAATGGAGAAACCTGTGTGCTTGATCTTGCTGGTTAGGGTCCCACAGTTCCACTTGGTTACGTACTGTCGCGCTCATCCCTTACTTGTTGGCTCACACAAGTCAGCAAGTCATCTACCTTTGGGATGACTTAGCTGCTTGCCTCCCTAACCCACCCTATTTGAGTAAGGTATTGTATCCGAGGAACAGGGGGATATAAAAAAGGGCTTTCTCTCTACCTATATGGCAAAAGTGATCGTCTTCTCAAGTCTCGGGGCGTTAGGGTTAACGAAGTACTACTGCGGTTCAAGGCGAACTCCTCCCGAAGAGATCGCCCGCTCTGCCTTCCCTTTTCGTTTCTCCTGGTCACTGCTAGTTAGCTCCACGAGACTTGGATAATCAGTTTCAAATAGTCTTTCTCCGACTTCAAAGTTGGTTCGACGATTCTGAAGAGATTGGGAACCAATGCCTATCTCTTGGAGTTACAGCAAGAAAACTACTGCAGACTAGCTAACTCCTTTCCCCAGCTGACCGGCTTCTCAAAGGAACCGTACGTGAGACTCTCGAGCGCTACGGCAACACATTACTTACGGGGTAGGGGCTTGCTGTCTACTTCGCAAGCCTTCACTGCCATCGACGACAGAAGGCCTTCACGTATAAGATCCTAAGCGCTACCGCGCAACGGCTTTTGTGCTAGGCTTTCGACCTTCCAGCACCGGGCAGGTGTTAGACTCAACAATTAGTACGCACGCACAAGCATATCCTCTAGAGTCTGTATAGCCCGCTCTCACAAACTCTCGTCCTATGGATAGAAAAGCGGAGCTAAAACTCAACCAGTACCCAAGACTTCCTGAAACTTCCGCCAAGACTGCAAGCGAACAGGGTGCCTCTATTGGATACAACACATGAAGGAACTCCGTGCAACGCACAAACTTAACGAAGAACAACTGAGCAAACTGAGTATAACCGGACAACAAACACCCAAATCGAGTCACACCCTGTCTAGACCTGGGTAGACACCACAACGAAATTCGTGGAAATCTGCTCCCATTCCCACTCCGGAACGGTTAAAGGTTGCAACTCTTCAGCCGGTCTCAAGTGCTCAACCTTAGCTCACAACAAGACAGACACCTTGAAACGAAATCCGAAACTCACTCTTCATCTCTGCCCACCCGTAACTATCTCACAAGTCACGTCACATATTGGTGGAACTTGAATAAACACAGAAAGCTGACTGATGTGCCTGCTCTAGGATTTCGCGTTTCTACCCATCAAAATCAGGTACACACAAACGTGTCCCTAAACGTATCACACCGTGGTCATAAATCAAGGACTCAGAATCTTTACCCAGCCGAGTATGCTCAAGAATCTCTGACAAACAAGTATCGGCGGGCTGTGCCTCGCAAAAACGATTAAGGAAAAATGGATGGGCTCGGACATGAGCAAGCGTCCCCTCAGTAGAGGCGAACTTAAACCGTACTCAACGATTGCACAAGAACTGTAAATCTGCAGAAGACTGTCTCTGAACTGCGCACAACTGAAACAAGCTAACCCCGGGCCTACGACTCCAGCATCAGCTACCACAATCGCCTTGCCACGATTAACGAGTATCTCATAAACACAATCCTTTAAAAGCTCCATCTAATGGCGCTATCTCAACAATCAAAACCCGCTGCAGGAAGATGTACATTAAGCTCTGGTGGTCCGTGAAAATCGGACACGACTCTCCGAACAAGTAGTGTCTCCAAATCTCCAACGCACGACCACCGCGGCCATCTCCAGATCATGAGTGGGATATCCTGCTCGTACTTCCTCCAACTGTCGGGAAGCAAAGCGATAACTCTATAGTGTCACATTAGTACACAATCGAGCCCCACTCGTGAAACATCACAGTAAACAACAAAGTCGCCCGAACCAGAAACAAAGAAAGAACTGGTGCAGTTGTCAACCGAGTCTTCAACTGCTGAAAACTCTGCACGCATATCTCGGTCCAAAGAAAAGGAACATCCTTTCCAGTCAGTCCAGTCAACGGTGCAGCGATATACAAGCAATCTTGCACGAAACGGTGGTAAAAACCTTCTAAGCCCAAAAATCTGCAGACCTCCGTCCCGTACACAAGTCTGGGCCAAAACTGTAAGGCCTCAATCTTCCTCGGGTCCATACGAAAACCGTCTCCCTTAACTACAAGACCTAGGAGTCAACACAATCAAGCCTGACGGAACACTCCGAGAATTTAGCAAACCGCTGGAGCTCTCCCAATGTCTACAAAACAAATTCTCAAGTGCTGCTCACGTTCCTCACGACTCTTGAAATAGACCAGAATGTCATCAATGACACAACAATAAACTGGTCGAGGAACGGCCTGAAGAAATCTGGTTCATCATATCCACGAATGCTGCTAAGGCATTGGTGAGTCCAACGACACCACCAAAACTCATAAAGCCCATACTATGCACAACAGCAGTCTTCGGAATTTCATCACTCTGAACCCGCAACAATGATGACCTGATCCCAAACAAACTTAGAAAATATCTCGCACACTGGAGATGATCTAAGAAATCGTCAATGCGAGGTAAAGTATACCTATCCGCACCGTCTCGGTTTAATTGACGATCCATCAATACACAATCTCAAACTGCCGTCCTTCTCCTGACGAACAGAATAGGAGCTCCCCAAAGTAAAACACTCAGACGCATAATCCCCTACAAGCAACTTTGTAGCCGATCCTTAATCTCCCTAAGCTCCGCCGGCTCATCTGGAACAACGTCAGAAAACTCTTGCATGATAGGAACCCGGTCCAACAAAGCCACTGTGGCTCCGGTATCACAAATGAAAGCCAAGAATCCTCTACATCCTCTCCTCAAAAGCCGACTAGTGAAAAAGGCTGAATTCAAGCTGTGGGAGGCGGCACCACTGTCCCCCTGCACAACAAGAACTGACTTGCCGGGAAAACAAAACCTGACTGTTTCCTCGCGGCAGTCCACAGACGTATAGCACGTAGCTAACCAGTCCGCGCCCAGGAGAACGTAAAATCCAACATCTCTAGAAGAATCAAAACGACGGACGAATCTCTATCTCCTATCCGATTGGCACACAACCGAAACACGTGTCGCGCAACAAAAGACTCGCTGACAGAAATTAACACAACAAACGGCTGATCTAGCTAACACAACACTCGGCCCAACCACGGCACAAAGTGTGTAAAACAAACAAGTGCATCAAAAGAACATACGAATTAAGAATACCTGAAAACTCTGCATTGGACCCCTGCGCATCCCGATGAGTAGAAGCAAACTCTCGTGTTTTCCCCCTAACCGCTACTGGCTGAACTCCACCTCTGCCAACTTGTCCCCTCTGAGCGAAACCTCCGCGACCATGACCTCTCTGAACACGAGCCTGACGCGGTTCTAAGGAACAATGTCTGACGAAGTGATGAAGGCTCCCGCATCGAAAACATCCACTCCATGGCTGCTGACCCTCCTGGGGATGAGAGCTGAGCGACTGTCCTCGTCCCAAGCCTCTGCTACTCTCGTAACGTGCACGAAACCTGTCATAGTGACTGAACCTCTGTCCTTGGGCTGGTACACCTGCACGAACCTTCCTCTGTCCTCGGACCCCCAAAGTCTCGGAAAGACGCTCCTCATCGAATAGGGATGCATCCACCAGTGCTGTATACGTAACACTATGCTGTGTGCTAATTGCAAGGAACAACTGGGTAACAGGGGTGGCAACCTCCTGTCGCTGCGCTCGACTGGCCTCAACCAATGACCTCATCGTCTGGCGCAAGTTCTGCATCTCTGCCTCAAGCCTAGCGATACGATCTATCGAAGGCGGATCCATCTGCTCCTGTAAAGCGAGCGTACCATCCTGGTCAAACCTCGTCCCACATGAGTCAACTCTGACCTCGGCCTTCGCTGCACCTCTCTGAGTCCTCATAGTCATCGGTGACAAAGGTTATAAATAGAAATAGGATTCGATAAGAACACGGAAATCGAATCACAAGGATATGTATCATCAAGGAAGGAATTTCAAGCAATTAGTACTTAGGTCACTTAGGCGGAGTACCGTGTCGTAAGTATGCCGCGGATATATACACACTACGTTACTCCGCTAAAGCTACCTACTCCATCATACCAAGGTCATCCTACACTCTGAAAGGTAAAACCTAGCGCTTTGATACCAACTTTGTCACGACCCGAAATTGGCACGTGACGGCCCTTAAACTACACAACGTCTACAGGCGTAACGCGATTTAAGTAAGCCGAAAACCCAGCAATCTAAACCATCAAAAAGTAGTAAGTGATAATAACATTTTTTATAACTTTTGAAATCTCAAACCAAATTCTTTAAAGTCCAACTTTATTTCCTTTAAAATTTTGGCAGCACCTCCTTTGTAAAAACTAACCCCAAAAATGGGTACAACAAAAATATAAGTAAAGCATCCCCAAACGGGAGCAAATACACGTCCAAAGGCGGAAAACAACCACCACAATGTTAGTTATATGTATGCCCTAGAGGCCATTACTATACATAGGATGTATATTGTAGTGGATGCTTGGACGTATATAGGGAGGACTTTCTTGCTCGACATGATAGTATGCTATCTGGTTGCTCTTTACCTTAACGTGTACACTGATTGTCTCTCTGTTACATGTTGGTAAAGCCCTTAGGATGTGTACTTGACTACCTGGACTATGATGCGGATCATACTAGTGGGGACATGGTAATCCATAAGTGCATCCTTCAAGGTCCCTAGTCGTGGGTGTATCGAGACGGGGCATCGATATACCAGTGTACACTAGCGTATACCTTCTCGACCCATACAGATGGGCGATGGATGATCCCATATCCATTGGTGTTTGACATCAGAGATGATATACGGGTGCTCAGTGGAGACTGGGTACACTAGACGGACTCGCCGAGAACTCCCAGATGGTATTATACCTTACGTCAGATGGCAATTCTCTGGTGACACTGGTACAGAGTAGTCTGTTGACCCGAGATCGTCATAGAGTCTTGTGTGATTCCCACTGTGCTTTGATTTCCACCTTACCACGTCCAAGAGGGCGTGCAAAATGGTGGTTTTTTGGTACAGTCCCGAATCATATGGAGGCAATGAGCGATAGGAGGGGATTCGTCTCTCCCGGTATAGGGAGTTGATATTGCGCTGTGTTCGATTGGCTATAACCGGAAATCCCTGGCCAGGGTTGCTGAGATTTACTGGTAAGTGTTACCTGTAGTTTCTCGAACTGTTATAGACCTCATATCGACACGACTTATCGAGCTATTGGGGTGTGACGTTTACCACCCCTAGGCGAGATATGCGACATATCAGATGACGAGACCGGACTGTACGGTAAGTGTTACTGGTTGGATTCACAGAAGTGTGAGCGGGCTTGCTCGTCGATCTTCTGATCGCTCAATACCCGGGTGGCCGTTACGTTAGCATACCGCTTGCGGCTTGTGGGTGTTTGATATGATCATCACCTGTTGCCGGTGTATTGACGAGTCTTTAGAGTCCTACACAGAGGTTTCCTGGCTCAAGCGAAATGAAATAGGAGCGCATATGAGATATGTGCGGGACCGAGAATAATACCAGTATGTGATACTGTATTCGATTCTCGCGATTTGTGACATTGATCGATTATATGCGATATAGCCGGGTTATCGGATCAAGTGTTGATTCGATAAGTTGTTACTATTGAATTAGTCGGTTATATGCGATATGACCGGATCGTTAAATCAAGTATTGATTTAATGATTTAATGTATAATTATATATTAGATATATTACTTTACATTAACTAATATTTGTTCACTTAAAAAGGATTTTCTCACTTGATGTGCACATTGTATATGTGATATACTTTTGTGCACTTGTTTGTATCATGTTTGATGATACATGAAAGTTTGTGTGTATGATTAAACCATGGTTATGTTAATGGTTAGGATTTTGTTTATTTACTTATTCATTTATTTATTTATTCATTTTGGAAAGATAAATAGAATGGTGGCTTATTTTGTTCTTTTGTTGAAACTTCATGAAGTGTTGAAAGCTTGACCATTTTGTTTCTTTCCTAAACCTAACCATTCACCTAACCCTAGTTTATTCTCTACACTTAACCATGGTTGCTATATGATAAGATCACTTGATTTAATATAATTAATCAAGTGATTTTATAATGATCATCATATTCTTTTCTTCTTCTTCTACCTCTTCAAGATGAAGAAAACCTTTGCTACCATCAATGGCAACATGAGAAAAAGAGTGAGAAATCCAATTCTAAAGTGAACCCACTTCCTATTTCTTCATCCTTTACCATTTTCTAAGTAGTATAGGGTGTTTTCTTCACAAGTTTTATGACTTGGTGAAGTAGGAGCTTGATCTTGAGTTGCCTCGACGTAGATCATCTTCGGCATCAAAGTCGACGACCTAGCCCAATCATTTCTCCGACGAAACCTTCGCCAGAGTCCGGATTCCGATCGGTACAGCGAAAGGACGTCATCACGGAGCCAAGGAAGTGGAGGACCGGATCGACAAAGGTTGTAGTCACTTTCCTTTAGCAATAAAGTTGTTTACTTGCTTGCATCGCCTAAACTCTAGTTAACGATCTAGTATAGGGTTTCTTTGGCACATGAAAAATTATAATTTGGCATGGTTGATACCTTGTGAGACCTCTAGTGTGTGTCTAGGAACCCTAAAGTGTATCAGAGCCTAGCTAGAGCCCTAGGCGATGAGTAGACGAAGCTAGAAGTCTGTTCGAACTCGAAACCCTAACCGAATACCCCTCTCTGGACATTTTTTCAAAACTGGGTTTTTTCCAGATTAAAAATTCTTAAAAAATTCAGCAGGAAGTTCTAAGAATTACGGTGCAAAAATGACTAAAAGATACGGCTAAAGCGCGGCGGAACCGCGGCTATATGATGAGATCATCCTTCAATTTTTGCACAGTAATTTGTTTCTTCAGGTGCTGAGTTTTCTGGGAATTTTTAATTTGCACTCAAGAGTTGAGTTTTCTGGGGTATTTTGGAGCTTCGATGATTCGATCGGAAATTTCAAACTTTGTCTATGTGCTTTTCCGGGTAATTTTAGAATACGTTAAAAAGTTTGACCGGATATAAATAACCACTTTTTCCCCTACCGGGAAAATTCCAAGTGTTGGATTTTTCCGTAGTTTAATGACGTTCTAAGTAGTGCAAGTAACGCGATGGTCCCTCTAGAAGACAACAAACCTTAAATCGATTATGTGACCGTCTTGAACTGCCCTTTGAACCTTAGGGTTTGGGGCAGTACGGCGTGCCACATGTGAGGCGTTGGCTTGACCCTTCTACGGCTGGACCGTTGGTACTGAGGCATGAAGTGAATGTTTTTAAACTTATTTCATGTGTTGAGCTGTTTCGGGAAAACTTGGATGTTTGAATGTTCGATCGGAAAGTTTAACATTTTCTATTTTATCTGGAATGTGATACAATATTTGGAATCCACATGTAGTTATCAGATAATTGAATGAATGTTATAAACATAGCAGTTTAGTCTCACTTGATCGGTTTCCACGGAATTTTGATGTGATCAAAAGTCCGTCGCAATCACGTAGCGTACGCGGATATTCGCCGGGTAGACTTAATAGACAGCCTCACCCCATAGTCCCGACCAAGTGACTGTAGGAGAACCCCGTCACCGAAAGCATCCGTTCGGGTGCTCGCGGCAGCGGTGTTCCTCCTTGGTGCACTTCGTCGACGGCGTCGGGGGTGCGGCCGTCTACTGAAGTTTGCGACGAGCATTCGATCTGAATGTCGGGAATCTTGTTGAATTGCCCGACTTGATATTGAAAAGAGTTTTCGATAATGAGACTAAAATGCGGGGTTTATAATTGTTAGGCATGCGATGTCTAAATATTTCATTTGATTAGGCATGCGATGTCTAAAGAGCTTGCGGATTCCAACTGTTGTAGTTTTACACTTTCTTTTCTGCGACCGTAAGTGTAATATGTGATATCGCCGGTTTCATTGCTATATGTCAACGACAATTGGGATGGACATATTTACTTACGTTGATGACATGTGATGTTATGTGTTGCTGGATATGTTATATTAGATCGTCGTGTTTGAATAGCCGGGGTTTTTTTTTATGTGAGATGAGTGTTTTTCATTTTCATTCATGTAAAAACTTGTATGTAATATTCTTTTATTGTGGCACTTCCAGGTTGCGGAAGATGTCATCTATTGTATATTATTTACTTTTCCGCACTAGGATAGACCCAAGGAGGGGAGCATAAGTAACCGGGTTCTGGAGTCCAGTAGGAGACCAACTCGAGGAGTCGAGTCCGGGTCTCCTAACTCTAGAATTGGTAGGGTTGCTTACCGCTCTCGTAGGGGTCTAGGGGTGTGGGTTTGGCTATTCATCGTGACCGTGGAATCCGTGTTTTATACTGGCTCGTATTGAAAACACGGACGTCCTAGTATATCCAATGTTTCATATGATTCTTCTGCTGCGATATCTGTGATGTGATCATGTGATATGTTCTGTGATGGATACAGTATATAGTATATATGATATATTATATAGACGTTACTTATGTTTTACACCCGCGCTAGCCCTGCCCCGCTCTGTTGTTAGTTACCTAACCTAACGGTGCACGAGGGGACATCGAGGAGAATGCGGATGGCATAAGTGTACGTCGTATTTATCTGTGATGTTTAGGTGATTAAATGATGGGACTTCATTAATATGATTAATGAAAGTAAAAGAAACCTAAAGATGTTGTAGAATTGAATTTCAAAAATAAAACAGGTAGCTACAGTTCTTGCTTTGCACAGCGGTATATATGATATATCCTGCACCTTATTCGATGAGGAAAGGGCCGATGATCCCTTCACCGGGAGTGACCCCTTTAGCAATAACTAGCAGATGCTACACATTCGGTTTGTCTTTTGATAGCTTCTATAGTTTCTGCTTTGCACAGTGATATATGTGATATATCCCGCACCTCATTCGACGAGGAAAGGGCCGACGATCCCTTCACCAGGAGTGACCCCTTTAGCAAAACTAGAAAAGCCTTAAAAAAACACTCCATTTTAAAATCAATTGATTCTACAACGATAGCAAGTTCATTACGCAATTGGTTTTCAGAAAAACCTGTCGTAGCCCTCCGTCATTTCAGATAAGTCCTACTTAGTATTCGTGCTACGTTTGTTGACCTCCGTCAAGGCGTAGTGTGCGGTAGCTAACTAGTATTTATCTGCTTATGCATATGATGCAGATTGGATTAGGGTAGTCATGCGGCCTTGTTGACCTATGTCAAGGGTCGTGCGGGTGGGTTTAATTCGATAAAGAAATGACGGGTTGAACTTGACTAGTAGCCTATGGTTTGTTGACCTCCGTCAAGGTCATAGAACGCTAGGGGCAAAATATTATCGGGAATTTCAAGTGTTGAAATTTGCAATGAGATTGCATACCTTTTATGAGATAGTTGGATCCCGATACCCGCTGCAAGTAAGAGTTACTCCTGGGAGAGTTTTACACATTATAATTAGCCGATCAAGTAGGTGTCTAGAAAGGTGTTAACGAGGTTACGCCTCTGGGAAAACGAGGTTTACATTAATTAGGTTCGTGCGAAAGCACGGGGGACCTCCCTCAAAGTACCGACACTGGCCTGGCTGAAAGATTGGCGAACTTGTAGCGTGTAATTAATCCCGGCTAGTCTTTCCTTTTAGGGTTTGAAGGAAGATTTGATAAAAACAGTGGGAGCCATCCTGATTAGATAAAATAATAACCAATCTATTCTTGCAAGAGCGCACGCTGAGCGTTTTCTTCTCTCTCTCTTCAGGTAGCGACCATATCACGCCTTAATCAAGATAATAATACGGATATATTGACCGAACCCGCTTGTTATACTGAGCTGGGGAACGTTGGTCCTGATCCAACTTATAATTGTTATAAGATAGAGCAGAAAATAGGGGATTACCAGAATTCCCGTGCCGCCCAAACGAAGAAAGTGCATGCTGATGCATCATCTTCGGGTGTGTTCATTACAAAGAACTGTTTCTCAATGTCCTCTACGTCCTGGGTATTTGATACCGGATCAGGATCCCAGATATGTAATCTTTTACATAGGGCTACAGAAAGGTAGAGAACTGAGAACGGGTGATAAGTTTCATGAGATAGAAAACGGGGCAAGTGTTGCAGCCAAGTCTGTTGGTCACTGTCACCCAGTATTCTAAATACATTGATTCTAAACGAATGTTATTAGATACCGAACCTGATATACAAAATCATATCAGTCTCTTTATTAGTAAAGAAATGATAAAATTTTATATTGTTGGATAATGTTTTGAACGTTTCCTATATCAAAAGTTGATCGGTTCAGGCACGTTATCTAAAAGCATTAATGTTCTAAATCAAACTACAGTTCTTAGTATACAGAATACACACAAGAGGAAGAGTTCAGAAATGAACGAATTCTTCTTGAGGTATTGTAGACTAGGTCATATCAATGCGACCCGACTAGCTGAAGTTACATATAGATACATATTTAAATCAGTTTGAATTTACATCTTGTGAAACTTGCCAGTCATGTCACAAAGATAAGATGACCATAGCTCCGTTTACTGGAAACAGAGAAAGAGTTAGTGAACTCTTGGGATGATACATGTTGATGTATAAAGGTCCCCTGTCTACATATGCCAAGACCGGTTCTTTGTACTTCATTACATTCTCTGATGATCTCTCAAGATTCAGACATATATTCCTGTTGAAACACAAGTCTGAATCTTTTGAGATATTCACGGAATATAAGTTAGAAGTAGAGAACCAAAATACGGGTATAAGTATTATGTCCTATGATGAGATCAAGGAGGAGAATACTTGAGCACGGAATTCCTGGACTGTTCTAAAGGAGAATGAGATTCTCTCTCAGCATTACTCCTCCATATACACCATAGCACGATGGTATATCGGGGCGGAGCAATAGCACCCTATGTGATATGGTGTGCTCTATGATAAGTACTACTGAGTTTCCTATTTTTCTTTTTGGGAGTTATGCACTTGAGAAGCTGCATACCTATTGAATAGGGTTCAAATCAAATCAGTTGCCTACCACTTCATATGTGATATGATAAGGGAAGAGCCCATATCTTAAGTTGGTTAAGATTTGGGGTTGTCTGGGCTATGTCTAAAAGCAAAATCCGGACAAGCTCGAGGCAAGGTCAGTTATGTAGAACTGGAAAGGTTCCAGCTATACAAACTACAGTAGATGATTTGGTAGAACCAAAGGATTCAATAGACACCGACGAACCTCAGCCACTCCGCCGATCTAGTAGGGTTCCTCACCCACCTGAGAGATACTTCGGTTTTTCTATGACAGTAGGAGCGAGGATTGCATCATGAGATGATGACCCGACTAGTTTCGAGCTGGCCATCAGGAGTGGGACTCTGTAAGAACGGCTGGATGCTTAGCGATCTGGGATGGAATCCTTATACACCAACAAAGTATGGACTTTGGTTGCTTTATCTGAAGGGTTAAATCCCCATTAGGAGCAAGTGTATCTTAAGAAGATTACTTGGTGTAGATGGAAAAGTTGAGACTTTCAAAGCTAGACTTGTTAAAGGTTTTCTTCATCGACCAGGCGTGGATAATGATGAAAACTTTTCTAGTGGCTATGCTTAAGTCCATCCGGATCCTACTTGCCACAGCTACATACCATGACTACGATATCTGGCGGTTGGGTGTCATGACTGCTTTTTTAAAATGATGTTTTAGAAGAGAGCGTCTGTAAGTACACAGCCAGAGGGCTTCGTAGACAGTGGGAGCAGCGGAAACGTGTACAAGATGCTTTATAAGATAAAGCAGGCATCGCGGAGTTGGAACGTCTGTTTTAATGAAGTAGTCAAAGAGTTTGACATCATCAAAATGGTAGATGAACCTTGTATAAACAAATAGGTAGTAGGGAGTATGGTGACGATCCTTGTAGAGTACGTGGATGACATACTCTTGATAGGGAAGGAGTTTCCTATGCTATGCTCAGTCAATCTCCGCTTATCACAAGGATTCTCCATATAGGATCAAAGTGATACCTCCTGAATCCTGGGTTTTGGATCTATGAGATAGATCTAAATGGATGTTAGGACTCTCACTAGTTGTAGTGAGATGGTATCAATCGATCTTGGGGAGAATCACTGGAAGGGTTCCAGGGTGATAAGGACGACTGAAAGTCAGTCACAGGCATTGTCTCTACCCTCAGTAAAGGGATGGTATGTTGGAAGAGTTCCAAGCTAGATACCGTGGCTAACTAGACGATAAAGGCAGGATACATCGCTACTTAAGATGCTACCAAAGAGGCTGTTTGGGTGTATATTGGTTCATGAGATGAACTACGTTCCTACCATTGTGAGACAATGGAGTTGTGGCTTATGCCAAGGAATGCCGGTCCCATCAGTGATCCAGACATATTCTAAGGCAGTGTCACCTGATCATGGAGATGGTTGATCTCCAAGGGATCGAGATTAGGAGAGTAGACTCGGAGGACAACACGGCAGATCCACTCACAAAGGCCTTTTCACAGAGAGAGACTATTATGGGATGGTTGAGTATGAGATACTACAACCACTGCTATCAGATGGCCCTAGTGCAAGTGGGAGATTGTTAGTTATATGTATGCCCTAGAGGCCATTACTATACATAGGATGTATATTGTAGTGGATGCTTGGACGTATATAGGGAGGACTTTCTTGCTCGACATGATAGTATGCTATCTGGTTGCTCTTTACCTTAACGTGTACACTGATTGTCTCTCTGTTACATGTTAGTAAAGCCCTTAGGATGTGTACTTGACTACCTGGACTATGATGCGGATCATACTAGTGGGGACATGGTAATCCATAAGTGCATCCTTCAAGGTCCCTAGTCGTGGGTGTATCGAGACGGGGCATCGATATACCAGTGTAGACTAGCGTATACCTTCTCGACCCATAAAGATGGGCGATGGATGATCCCATATCCATTGGTGTTTGACATCAGAGATGATATACGGGTGCTCAGTGGAGACTGGGTACACTGGACGGACTCGCCGAGAACTCCCAGATGGTATTATACCTTACGTCAGATGGCAGTTCTCTGGTAACACTGGTACAGAGTAGTCTGTTGACCCGAGATCGTCATAGAGTCTTGTATGATTCCCACTGTGCTTTGATTTCCACCTTACCACGTCCAAGAGGGCGTGCAAAACGGTGGTTTTTTGGTACAGTCCCGAATCACATGGAGGCAATGAGCGATAGGAGGGGATTCGTCTCTCACGGTATAGGGAATTGATGTTGCGCTGTGTTCGATTGGCTATAACCGGAAATCCCTGGCCAGGGTTGCTGAGATTTACTGGTAAGTGTTACCTGTAGTTTCTCGAACTGTTATAGACCTCATATCGACACGACTTATCGAGCTATTGGGATCTGACGTTTACCACCCCTAGGCGAGATATGCGACATATCAGATGACAAGACCGGACTGTACGGTAAGTGTTACTGGTTGGATTCACAGGAATATGAGTGGGCTTGCTCGTCGATCTTCTGATCGCTCAATACCCGGGTGGCCATTATGTTTAGTAGACCGCTTGCGGCTTGTGGGTGTTTGATATGATCATCACCTGCTGCCGGCGTATTGACGAGTCTTTAGAGTCCTACACAGAGGTTTCCTGGCTCAAGCGAAATGAAATAGGAGCGCATATGAGATATGTGCGGGACCGAGAATAATACCAGTATGTGATACTATATTCGATTCTCGCGATTTGTGACATTGATCGGTTATATGCGATATAGCCGGGTTATCGGATCAAGTGTTGATTCGATAAGTTGTTACTATTGATATTAGTAGGTTATATGCGATATGACTGGATCGTTAAATCAAGTATTGATTTAATGATTTAATGTATAATTATATATTAGATATATTACTTTACATTAACTAATATTTGTTCACTTAAAAAGGATTTTCTCACTTGATGTGCACATTGTATATGTGATATACTTTTGTGCACTTGTTTGTATCATGTTTGATGATACATGAAAGTTTGTGTGTATGATTAAACCATGGTTATGTTAATGGTTAGGGTTTTGTTTATTTACTTATTCATTTATTTATTTATTCATTTTGGAAAGATAAATAGAATGGTGGCTTATTTTGTTCTTTTGTTGAAACTTCATGAAGTGTTGAAAGCTTGACCATTTTGTTTCTTTCCTAAACCTAACCATTCACCTAACCCTAGTTTCTTCTCTACACTTAACCATGGTTGCTATATGATAAGATCACTTGATTTAATATAATTAATCAAGTGATTTTATAATGATCATCATATTCTTTTCTTCTTCCTCCTCCTCTTCAAGATGAAGAAAACCTTTACTACCATCAATGGCAACATGAGAAAAAGAGTGAGAAATCCAATTCTAAAGTGAACCCACTTCCTATTTCTTCATCCTCTACCACTTGCTAAGTAGTATAGGGTGTTTTCTTCACAAGTTTTATGACTTGGTGAAGTAGGAGCTTGATCTTGAGTTGCCTCGACGTAGATCATCTTCGGTATCGAAGTCGACGACCTAGCCCGATCATTTCTCCGACGAAACCTTCACCAGAATCCGGATTCCGATCGGTACAGCGAAGGGACGTCATCACGGAGCCAAGGAAGTGGAGGACCGGATCTACAAAGGTTGTAGTCACTTTCCTTTAGCAATAAAGTTGTTTACTTGCTTGCATCGCCTAAACTCTAGTTAACGATCTAGTATAGGGTTTCTTTGGCACATGAAAAATTATAATTTGTCATGGTTGATACCTTGTGAGACCTCTAGTGTGTGTCTAGGAACCCTACATACAACAGATATACGACGCCGTAGCGAAGAAATAAAAGACGATATAAATAAAACTGCATAAAAGACCTCCAAGTCATAAAATAGTATACAATATCGTCCTCACATCAAGTTTCTAAGTCATACATGAAAGTGGTAGATGGAGAGTACATGGTACAACGAATATACAATGATCAACATCGGATAACCGCAAAACCCACCTATATCAAAGCTGTACACAGTCAGCCGTAGCGGTATCCGCAGCAAAAGATGATACGATAAATAGAAAAGCCCTGCCTCTGACTACTCTGAGAAACAACCTGCAAAACACTTTGGCACAACGGGGGTGAGTTGCCAACTCATGAATAGTAAATAACATATGCATGTAATCGCAAGTATGCACGTATAGCGCGAATCTAACATATGCAAGTTAATAGCAATAAATGGTCATAAGTTTGCAACAGTCATGAATGATACTCTATCAGCTACAACTAATATATGAAGCAATAAATGGTAATATGTATATGCAACAGTCATGAAAGGTACTCTATCAGGTACTACTAATACATGAAACAATGCATATAAAATAAATGCGGAATATGGGATAAAACAAGTCATCCTCACGGAATCCTGAGCTCGTGGCAGGACCAAAGTCTATCAAGACAATTAAAGCCCCAAATTTCCTCAAATTAGCCCCCAAATTGTCTCTCATATACTGTAAGTCTCATATATCCTGAGTGTCCAATATCAAGTAAATCTCATATATCCCGTATCCAATATCAAGTAAATCTCATATATCATGTATCCAATATCAAGTAAATCTCCTATATCATGTATCCAATATCAAGTAAATCTCATGAAATGAATAAGTATATTTGCATGAATCATTATGATGATGTATATAAATTAGATATGTATGCATATATATTAGCGTTCCATTCCACTAATATATATATATATATATATATATATATATATATATATATATATATATATATATATAACAGCGTCCCATTCCACTGTTATATATATTTATGAGTAAAAATATCATGAAAACAAGTGTCTAGCATCGACACATAAATACTGATCTATCAGGTGTTGTCACCATGACTAGCCCTGATAGGTACGTATCATACGCTATCTCGAAAACCCGAGTGCCCAGCTTCGACCCTCGCATTTCGACGTATCCATACGTACATAACTCCGGTCGGTATCCGCACGATAACCGCCGAGTCTAAAATACTGTCACCGGTAGGTATGATTCCTTTGTCAGGCTCATCGGCGTGGTCCATCGACATACTTTTCTTGCCCCGGAGTACCTTCGGTCTCCACCATGTACCCGCATATGGCCCACGATGCCTCCCCGCATGGGGTATATATATCAGAACCGATAAATCTCATGGTGGCTGCTGAAATATCATATCAAGAGAAACCGGGTTTTTCAAATAATGCATAATTTTATGAAACTACCACGGTCCTCAAATCTAGAAAACATCATGAAAAATCCATATCTCAATGCGAAAATCCATGAATATGATATATACAACATAAAACTGAAATGTGAGCATATAAAGGAAAAGCCGCTATTTAACTGCAACAAGTTAATATATATATATATATATATATATATATATATATATATATATATATCATGTTGTTCCTAATTTCTCCAAGTCCATATAACATCAAATAAAGGTGAACATGTAGCTATAGCCAGATATATGTGTAAACATGTAGGTATAGCAAGGTATATGTATCTACCTATCAGTAATGATGTAATACCCTCCAGATATAAGTGTAAGTATAAATGTAAGATGTACATGTAGCTATGTCTCATATGTGTATATACCTATCACTAATGGTACAATACTATATAGGCATATGGGTAACAAGCATGTATGAATGTCAAGGCATATGTGTAAGCATGTAGGTATACAGGTATGCTATATGTCATATGCTCGAAGGAAAATAAGGATTATGTCTCAATATCCCTAAATAATACAGTATCACATATGTATAGGTGTTGTGCGTGTTATGGCAATTATCGACGGTGTGTGTGTAGCATACAATTAGTGCTCACGAAACATGAACCGTCAATAATGGTGTTGTGTATCATTAGTACTAAGTCCCTACACAATAGGTAAATGAGATATGCAATAAAGGTACACATGCAAAATCAAGTCCATATACTTCTAACTAATGGTCAAGTCATTTAATCTAGCCCAGACGCATAACTCTATGCGGGCGATTCCCTTGTAGTTGTTAAATCTACTCACCAACGCTTCTGGCTAAGTAAAACCAACCACCTGTTTCCCCTTCTTCGCAGCGTCCGAAGTCCCCGCCTGCGAACCTAAAACATAAAACAATAACAAGTATGTATATTGGAAAACGACCAATAACACGTACAACCTACGATTGACTGACCCGACAACTCCAAACAAACTCTCAAGTGTTCGTCTAGTGGCTAACGTGCATAGCGACACAACGAAACCCACCCAAGAGAAAAACCACATAAAGTGCATGAACCGTGTCGTATAACGTAACACACGTAATCGTAACACAAGAAACTAGTTATGTGATCCCAGATTTTGAATACAGAGAAAACCCAAAAATCAAACAGGACCAAACTCACCTAAACCAAAGCATACAGCTACCCACAAAAACCAAAATCCAAACTCCACCATGAATCCGAGGTCGCCGGATTTCCCTACTGCATCGCTGGCCATGGTCCGAACCCAGGGGTTCGTGCTTCAGGTGTAGGCTCATAGTCTCTGGTACAACACAACTACATTGTTTGATTTTCTAGTATACTCTCCGGGTCACAGTAGGTCACAGATATCATATATTGACACTAAAAAAACGATATTTGCACGAAACGATACCTTAAGCGTTCTAAACTAAAACTACAAGAGCAACCGTTGACAAGTGTTCAGTTGAGAGTTGAAGGAAATGGAAAATAATTAGAGATAAAGAAAAATGAGAAAGAGATAGAGAATGAAATGAGTAAGGTGTGAAAAAAAGAGAAAACGAGGTGAGGTTAAGGTGAGTGCACCCTTGCATTAACTCCTCATTAATGCACACACACTACTCACCATGCCACCTCTCCCCAAAACAAAAGCCAAAAGAAATATCTCACAAAATATCTAAAGGTTTAGGATTTAGGTTAAAGCAAGGATTAGGATTAGGGTTAAGTTGTTATGGTCACTAATCTAGATTACACAAACACACCCTCACATAAACATGCACATGTGTGTGGATACCATAACAAATAATAATAAATTATTAATTAAATGTTATAAAATTTGAGGAACCCAAATTGGTAAACTTTTTACCAAAAAACCCGCACTACCGCCTAAACTAACACTAATCTAAATCTAAGGCGTTACAGAAAAGAAACGTAAGCATGAATTAGATCGTCAAGAATGGTACAAGAACGAAAAGATGGAGAACATATTTGAAAATCCTGGAACTATATAATCTGTAGGCTACAAATGAGAAATATAGGAAAATTTTGAGTTAGGGTTATATGATTTGGAATAATAATAATTAGAGAAATATTCATAGGAAATAAATAGAGAATAGAAAATAGGGAAAATATTTAGGAAATTTATCAAAATAAATTTTATTAAAACATAGAATAGATCGTACGACAAATACTGGTTATCACATCACCCCTTTACAGAAAAGTTTGTCCTTGAAATTAAAAGAATGAAAACAACGAAAACACAAAACAACGAAGCAAACAACTACTCCAAAGACATTGAGGGCGTTAACGGATCTCCTCCTTTTAGCCCTTTTCTCCGAGGGCAACTGTTGACACAATGTTTGGCGGATCCACAAATCAAACATTGTCCTTTGGCCTGGCGACGGTCTCTCTGTAGGTGCCCCGGTCTCTTGCAATAACCGTATACTTGGGTTCTTCGCTGCTTCATCTGTACACCTCCTCTTTCACTAACAGGGATTCCCTCATGATCGAGGGCTCCTCCTAGTACCTGAACTAGCTGCCTCCTTAACCCCTCAGCTAAAAGATCGTTCGTCCATTCCTGGGCTTCTCTCAATTCTCGCCGTATGCCCAAAATCTCGACGGTCTGAATCCGGGAGGTGGAGGTGGAAGAAGAGTCATTGGAAGCCAGGTTTTAGCTTCCGTTGTGCGACGCTGATAGGAACTTAAAGGTATGCAACGCGATATGATAACTTTGAAGAAACGAAGACGTGAGAATGCAACGACTCCGACAAGAAACGTAAGCAGGTGTAGGATCAATAGGAAAAATACAAGGATGAAAATGTAAAATAGATATGAAAACTCGGGAACGATATAAGATATAAACTGATATAGAGATTTGACGATCAAAAAAAGATTATACGGTAAGGTACTATTCAATCGAGAAGGGAATCAAAAGTAGAACCCCAAGTCACTCAAACAGCGTACAATATTGTAACTATACTGCAGTTCATAGTTACAACCACATAACTCTACCAAGTTACCAAAAACTCTACCGGATAAGATCAAAATATGTAGCAAGACACACTATATGAATCAAGGTCAAGGACAATATGTTGTCAATCTATACCGAAAGGGTGACTTAAATTGTCAAGCCCCAGTCGGAAACTGTAATCCCAATCTAAACCTGACGCTCTGACACCAACGAAACTATGTCATTCCCCACTTCCCAAAATACGGAATACAAGGGGTGACAAGGCCAACCATACTCCTACGGTCAAGGAAATATCCTGCCGTAGTCACACTTCGGCTTCTAGCATTACGTGGTAATCAGTAATCAATGCACAGGTAATGAGAAATGAAGTCACTAAATACTACCAAAACATATACAAAACTAACAAGATAGAAATCAAGGAAACGACATCGCCGGCGTCGCTGATCTAGATGTCCGCAATATCCTCGAGGTAAGGCAGGTCCTGATCCGAGCTCAGTCCACTTCTTACTCTGAGAATGCATACTCTGGTCGCCAGAGCGACACAATAGCAATATATATAAATACATATGTAAACACGTGCAATGATGATTAATATGGAACAGTAAACATAGAGTGATGACATGAGCATGAAGTAACTGGTACAGGTAAACAGTAAAGTAGGTATATCGAATCAGTAATCAATACAATGTCCATGTCACTAAACCTATCAGTCTCTAAGTCTCAATGTCCAGATCGCTAAACTTATCGTCAGTCCAAGTGTGAGCGTCAACCACAGCAGGAGTATTCCCAACCCAAGGGTAGGCCTCAGGGGCAAGGGAACACGGGCCCGAATCATGCTCGCTAATAATTAGTAATATCACCCATACAACTCCCGAAATCGTTGTATATGCCGGAAGTGGGACTTCCGAGATTCCGTTGATCAAACTCACACTCAAACTACCCTACCTCGCGGTCTAAATCAAACACCAACCATAAACCCAAATACCAGTCGCTTAATGACAAGTCCATGCGAGAACTGGAGACAGGGTCTCCATCAAGCATGTCTCGACTGGTATCCAAGATAAATAGACAGTACTCGATATCTTATCTATGACACTAATATAAGTTCTTCCATAACTGTCCCATTCCAGTTATAGTTACACTTACATATGTCCCTGTTCCCCGCCGAAACACGGAGACGCGACCGCATAGGTCCGTCTGGTTGGAGATAGTGCCCTCATAGTCAATTATTGGATCACAGGCATGTGATTGCAATGATTGAGGGAGGACCTGTCCCAGTAGGACAGTCTTACTCAAGATGATAGTATGCTATCTGGTTTATCTTTATCATCGTGTACTGCTTTAGGTGACCTTACGAGTCGCTATTACACGTTGATAGAGCCCCTAGGATTCTTACTTGACTATCAGCAGTATAAGGGCGATCATATACGTGAGAGCTGGGGTCTATAAGCACATCCTTAAAAGGTCCCTAGTCGTGGGAGTTTCGAGACAGGGCATCGATTCTCCAGAGTAGACTAGTGTATACAGTCGAGACCCCGACGAGGGGCGGTGGCCGGTCTCACAAGCCACTGGTGTCAGTTGGTTCACCTAAGATGTATACAGGTGCTCATTGGGTTATGAGTACACCGGACAGGACTCGCCGGGAACCTGCTAGTTGGTATTATACCTGACGTCAGATAGCAGTTCCCTGGTGACATGTGTACAGGTTAGTTCATCGACCTGAGACCGTCATTTGTCTCGTGTGAGTTCCCACTGTGCTTTGATTGCTACCCTACCACGCTCAAAGGAGACGTGCAAACAGGTTTTAGTTGGGTACAGTCCCGAGCCACATGGAGGCAGTGAGCGGATCTGCAGGGGTTCGTCTCTCCCGGTATTCGGGGTGAGGTTGCGTTGTGTCTAGGAGAGCCAGTACATGAAAAGTACTTGGCCAAGGCAGGAGATTTACTGGTAGGTATTCCAGTAGTATCTCAGGGTGTTCTGGGCTACACTCCGACACGACTTGTACCGCTATTGGGGGTCTGACTTTTACAAACCCCCTAGGCCCGCCATGCGATGCTCATAGACGAACGGACCGGACTGTACGGATATTGTCACTGACAGGCTCAGTAGGGTGTCAGGATGAGTTCGCTCATCGACGTCCCTTTTGGTCAATAGCTGGTGGCCCGTCACGTATGGCTGATACCTCTGACGTGCTAGTAGTTAAATCCACAGCCATAGTATTGATGAGTCTTTAGAGTTCACCACACTCAGTTACTCAGGTTTCGGGCGAAACGCTGTAGAGGCCGTATGGAGATATGGCAGGGTTCGATCAGATCGTGATCGGACGGATTTTACTAGCCGGCTTTGGTTTAAGCTGGATCCTAGTATTAGACAGTGTAGATTTTTGTCTCTTTGCATTTGTGTTCAGTGGGAATACAAATGTGGGTATGTATATGCAGTCGCGGGGTTTTTCCTGTAATTTATTACGGGATCAGTTTTCTGAGGTTGCCAGTTTGCATTCCGTTCCGGCCGGTTTTCCTTTGTTCTTTCGTGGTCGGACTTTCCGATGGAGGGGGTAATTTGCAATTGTGCAAATTACTTTTTGTGGAGGGGTTTCTTGCATATGTGAGGCATCATGATTATTCTTTCATCATAAGATTCTTTTTGTGTCCATTCCTTTGCATTAATGGTGATGGGGTTTGATTAAGTTTTGATAAGTTGTTGATGTGAGATAATTTGATAATTATCTTCACATATTGATTTATGCCTTTGATATATCTCTCTCCTCATTCCATCATGAGTGAGGGCCGGCCATACTAGAGGGAAAAAGAGAGTGGTTCATTTTGAGTGAGGAAATTTTCATCATCTCATTTTTCCTCTACTTCTCTACTTGCCACAAAACCTCTCCAAAGTTCATTCTTCACTTCCTCCACCATGGCAACTACACTAAACCCCAAAGAGACATGGTTTCTACACTTGCCTACAGCATCCCTTGGACGCGTCGGCTAGCCAACTTCGCACCCGAGTTGCCTCGGTCCAGAGGTGGGAGCCCGTAAAAGTTTATGGCTACGTGGTGCCCTTTCCGACGAGGACGTGACGGACGGAGATTCCGCGGGAGATTGGAGTGGAGACGAAGACCGAAGGACACGGATCGCTTGGTATAACTCTCTACCCGTCTTTTAGTTTGCTAGTAGCTAGGTTAATGGCCCGATCCGGGTTAAAAGTACGCGGTGGTGCTGGTTTGCTAGTTTGCAAAGTTTTTCGTTTCCGCGTTTCCGGCGTCGGATCGACGGCCGGGGCGCCGCTGCGGACTTACATTGGTATCAGAGCCACGCCGTTAACCTAGTCTAGCTTACTCTAGTATGTTTAGAACTCGATCGAACCAAAAATTCCCAAAAACCGTATTTTTAGTGCATGTGTTCTCTGTCGAAATTTTTTCAGCTCTAAAAATGTTTCAGGTTGTTGCAGAATACTGTGCATGGAAACCTAAGCACTCTGTGAAAATTTGGTCGCGAGATCTCACCATACCACAGCGGAACCGCGGCCAAACCCATGCTTGGGCCGCAGTTCCGCCGCGCTTTTAACTGTTCAGCGCACCAAATTTTTACAGAGAGCTCTTGTGTAGAAAATAGGGGTTTTGGAATATTCTTTTTGGGCCCAGATTTTCTGTGAGTGCTACAGTACTGCTTGGGGCCCACTTCGATAAATTTGTTCGATCGGATATTTTAAACATGTTAGTTCACAGCATTTACATTATATCTGCGACCGTGAATGTCATTCGATCGGTAAATCCAGTCTATCTGCTATAGCCCTTTTAGACGGATTTGCGAACGTGACATTCACGTTGATGTTCTGTATTGTGCTGTGATGTTGCAGATTGGTCGTGGGGGATAGCCTGGATCCAATGGTAGTACAGTTTTGTTTTATATGTACATTTGATATTGTGGGGCGAGCGTCCGACATGTGGACTGCCGTCACTGCCTTTTTGTATTATTCTTTTGGGGCACGACCAGGTTGCGGTCGATGTACCCGTTGTATGTATATTTTATTTTCTGTACTAGGATTGCCCCGCGGAGGGGTGCACGGATAGCCGGGTTCTAGAGGGCAACGAGCCCGCATCTCATGGCATTGAGAAGGAGGGGGCTTTACTCTAGAATTGGCGGGCTATTCGCCGCACTCGTAGGGGGTATAGGATTGACCCAGGAGGGGTGCCCAAGTTACCGGATTCCGTGAAGTGATGGGTGGTCCATTCATGTTGCTGAAGGGGGCTGCCTCTCTTCAGGTTTTGGCGGGTAACTTGCCGTGCCCGTAGGGGTCTAGGATTTCATTGCACAGGCTATCCACACGACCAGGCGAACATCGGGTTTCAGTAGCGGCTCTGTGAAACCCGGGGATCCCAGATATCTGTATTGTTTTGTGATGCTGGTTACTTTTCTGTGATGCTGCATTTTTTAACACGCCTTGAGCGAAAATTATATATTATATATATACCAGTAGATGTTGTACATGTTTTGCATCCGCGCTAGTCCAGTCCCCGCTCTGTCGTTAGTTAGCTAACCTAACGGGTGATGACGGGACCCAGTGGCGAATGCGGATGGCATATACGTACGTCATTATTTTCGTTCTTTATTGGTGTGATCAATTGATGGGACTGCGTTGATTCGGATCAATGCAAGATAAACAAACCTATTCTGATGTTGTTGGAACACTTTTCAAAAAGCTGTTATTGCAAGGACGTTCTCTTTTGTTTTGCACAGTGGTATTCAGTTGGAATATCCTGCTTCTCAGTCGACGAGACAAGGGCCGAGATCCCTTCACCGGGAGTGACCCCTTGGACAAAAGTTTGCATCGGGGCAATAACTTCACTATAGCCGACTACTTTTGCTTTGCATCGTGGTATTCAGTTGGAATATCCTGCACCTCATTCTACGGGGAAAGAGCCGAGATCCCTTCACCGGGAGTGACCTCTTTAGCAAAGGTTTTCGTCACTATATTTTTAAAAGCTATCCATTCCTTCAAGGATATCAAGTTCATTACGTTAAAGGTTTTCGCCAGAAACCATTCGTAGCCCTCCGTCGTTTCATATGGATAGTCAATAGTATTCAAGCTGTGTTTGTTGGCCAAAGTCAAGGCACAGTGTTTGGTAGCTGTTGGTTATTCATATGCAGCTAGATAGATGCGTTGGTTTGGGACAGTCGTATAGCCTTGTTGGCCAAAGTCAAGGGCTTGTGCGGGTGGGTTCAAATCAACCTGGAGAATGACGGGTAGAACTTGACATGTGACTTATGATTTGTTGGCCAAAGTCAAGGTCATTAGAGCATGGGGCAAAAATCACATCGGGAGTTTCTAAAGAAACTGAAACTTGCCAGATACGCGCATACCTTCTGGAGTGTGATAACGTGAGCGGATTCCGTCACATTATCATGCGATGATAGTTGGATCCCGATTCCCACTGATGAGTTGGTTTACTCCTCGGGTGATCCCGACTAATTCTTCTTTCAGGTTTGGGGAAGAATTTGACGTTACAGTGAGAGGTTTCCAGATTAGATAAAGTGATAACCATTCTGATCTAGGTTAGAGTGCACGCTGAGTGTTTATTTTCTCTCTCTCTTTGGCAGCGACCATTGACCCGACCCTAGACTATGACTCAGTGACCAAGTTGACCGAACCTTCTTAACACTGGCTTTTGGATTGTCAGAGTTGCAAACCTTATTGCTACTCCTACTTTTACCCTTTTCTCCAGGACACCCCGTATTACTACGAACGTCCACTTCCATCAGACAAAACCATCGTATGGTTATATACGAACTCGAAGGAATTTATTCGAGGATGGTTTCTGGTTCTGGAGAAAACGGATAGGACTATTCAGTTGTCTTTTCCTTTTACCTTCTCTCAGGTTGTGAGTACTCCTTGGTTTAGGAGATAGTACACCTATTACGCAAATTGGATAGTCTTCTTCCAAACCTTAGGCTGGTGCCGAACGGTGGGGAATGAAGAAAACCAATTACCATAACGATGGTGTACAGAAGGTATTAAGTAAAGACAAAGAAAGGGATTAGTAAGAGGGCAAAGAAAATTGCGACTGCTATTCACGACCAAACCAAGTATTTCTTCGCCAATCCTAAATCACCTTTTTATTTCTCTAGGACACTCCGTATCACTACGAAGATCCTAAGTTTATTGGATAATCCATCGTATAGTTATATACGAACTCGAAAGGAACTTGTTCCAGTTCGGGGATGGATCCTGGTTCAGGAGAAATAGGAATAAGGTTCATTCGGTTGTCTTTTATCTTCACCTTCTCTCGTATTGCGAGTGTTCCTAGGACTAGGGCAGTACACCCGTTATGCTTATGTTCCTAGGACTAGGACAGTACACCCGTTATGCTTATTGGATAGTCTTCTTCCAAACCATAGGCTGGTGCCGAATGGTAGGGAAGGAAGAAAACCATTTGGCCTAAAGGGGTGTACAGAAGGTAATGACTAAAGACATATAAAGGGATTTAGAGAGGTGGCAAAGAATTATACGGCTATAGTTGTGAATCGGATAATGGAAGAGGCATTACTAGGAATACCCAGATACCCCATCGAAACATTTCAATGTTTCAGTTTCACTGTGTACTGTTAAAAGAAAACTGATTTCCCAATTAGACACTTGCTCCAGGGTATGTATTTACCAAGTTGGATTCATCATCTGTAGGGAGTAAGTTATTGGGAATTAGGTGATCATCCTCATTATATCGGAATTCGTTGTAATTGGTGATATTTGAGGAAGTCACCTGGGTTGTTTGCCGGACGGCAAATATTTGGTTTTGAATATCCGTTGTTATGCACCAATTTCAAATTGATATATCTGTACGTCTATTTTTATAGAGTGAGATATACCTTTTTGAAATTATGTCTATGACATTTACCTATATCAGTGGATGGTTAGGTAAGGAGCATTGAACAACGGTGTAATTCTTCTTAACCATAAGTACAGTTTTCAACCTACGACACACAGTGAATGAGTTACTAGACTCAGGGGACCTATACAGAGTATTGTATATTGTCCAGTGCCCATTAGGACAGAGGGGTTGGTCCTCATACTATATTCGGTTTACTTATGACTTCTCTAGTTTTAGACAGGTGTTTCGTAGAAACACAGGGTCTGAGTTTTGAGAAGTTATAAGTATAAGATTAAAGTAGAGAACCAGGTTTTGCAAGTATCGGGATTCTTCAAGGTGATCGAAGATGTAGATACTTATGAATGGTATTTAGTTGATTGTAATGATTAAGAGAACTGGCTTCTCTTTCAGGTTACTCATAATTGGAACTATTCCTAAGTTAAGTAACGCTGATCGGCCTCTCTCCATTCAGTTGACATACACTGGAGACAGCTGCATGATTTGAATCTGGTTCAATTAAATCAGTGCCTCTGTTCCTGTATTGGATATAGAACAGTTCATATCTTGGCATTGTTAAGATACGGGGAGTTGTCCAGCTTATGCTTAAAACCAGACTCTGGATGACTCAAGGCACGTTTCTGTAATGGTTGTTTGTGGGTTGACCCGGGCTATGAAGAGGGTTGATTTTCTACCATCTGGAAGATCAATAGTGATATTGTTCTTGACTCGCCACAGTTTTAATAAAAATGGATTTTTTCAGAAAACAGAAGTGGGAGTATGGTAGAACTGGAAGTGATTCCAGAACCGTAAACGATTACTGAAGATTTGATAAGAACTTAAAGATTCAATCTGGTTTGACATTCCATTGGCCACTCCGCAGATATGGTGGGTAACGTCAGGCACCCGAGAGGTACTTCGGTATGCTCAGGGACGGTGGCAGGGAGGTTCTTGTTTACCCAGACTTGCCATTGCTGTTGTTCCAGACTATGAGACCCAGCAGGAGGATGAGTATAGCGTCGTTCTAAACTAGCTTTAGAAGTGCACGTGTATATGACTCTGCCAGAAGGTTGTCGTAGTCAGTGGGAGCAGCGGAAGCATTGGTGGACAGTTGGCTTATGTCTATTTATAGACTAAAGCAGATATAGCGGAGATAGATCATCTATTTCTGATGTGACAGTCATAGGTTTGACTTCATCAAAATAGGGGATGGATCTGTTAAGAAGGTAGTAGGGTGTGATGTCCTGGTATTTGGATGACATACAAAGAGTAGGAAGCGATATTCCTATACTACGGTCGGTTATACATTGGTTGTCACACAGTGGTTTCTCCACAAAGAACTTGGATATTATATCAGAAATTCTGGTCACTAGATCTATGGTTTTAGATCTAGATTTGGGTGGTTTCCCAATCTGGGTACTTAGACAGCATTCTAAGAGTATTTAGAATGGACGACTCCTGGCATGGTGGTGTACCTGCAGGTAATGGAGTCACCGTCTCTAAAGGTGTCTTACAGACTAAAGGGGAGAGGGATGTGCATGATTGGCAGATCACTTGCTTAGGCAATTGAGTTGATCATGAGATGTCAAGTACCACACCAAATATTGTTCTTGCAGTAGATGCAATAAGTTGATATTAATCAAATCCTAGAGAAACAGTCGGAAGCAGTTTTAGAACATAAGTTGATGTTCTAGGGATATGATAACAGCATTCTCCTTCGGGAGACAGTTATCATTCCAGGCTTCCAAGGTGACCTGGATGACAGAGTGACTGTCAGAGTTATAGTTTTCCCTCTGACGAGGGACAGTATTTTGGACAGGTGGTCCAGGTGGATACTGAGGGAAGGATGGCGCAGGATACTGATTAAATTCAGTTGACGATACAGTCTAAGAAGTTTGGATTTGGAGTTCATTTATGAACTAGGTCCCATCAGACATCCAGACATTCTAAGACAGGTATTGCTCATTTCGGGAGATGGCTTTCTCCGCGAACATGGGATATAGAGAGACATAGAAAGAAACATCAAAGCGGATCCACTCACTGAGGCTATTCCTCGAACGCAATAGTTTCGCAAACGAGCTTTGTGAGACTGACTAGTAGAGGAGTTGGGTGTTCGGTATCACACGGGCTATGAGTATGCGACGTCGCAATAATTAGCCTTGAGTGCAAGTTGGAGATTGTTAGAGATAGTGCCCTTAGAGTCAATTATTGGATCACAGGAACGTGATTGCAATGATTGAGGGAGGACCTGTCCCAGTAGGACAGTCTTACTCAAGATGATAGTATGCTATCTGGTTTATCTTTATCATCGTGTACTGCTTTAGGTGACCTTACGAGTCGCTATTACAAGTTGATAGAGCCCCTAGGATTCTTACTTGACTACCAGCAGTATGAGGGCGATCATAAACATGAGAGCTGGGGTCTATAAGCACATCCTTAAAAGGTCCCTAGTCGTGGGAGTTTCGAGACAGAGCATCGATTCTCCAGAGTAGACTAGTGTATACAGTCGAGACCCCGACGAGGGGCGGTGGCCGGTCTCACAAGCCACTGGTGTCAGTTGGTTCACCTAAGATGTATACAGGTGCTCATTGGGTTATGAGTACACCGGACAGGACTCGCCGGGAACCTGCTAGTTGGTATTATACCTGACGTCAGATAGCAGTTCCCTGGTGACATGTGTACAGGTTAGTTCATCGACCTGAGACCGTCATTTGTCTCGTGTGAGTTCCCACTGTGCTTTTGATTACAACCCTACCACGCTCAAAGGAGACATGCAAACAGGTTTTAGTTGGGTACAGTCCCGAGCCACATGGAGGCAGTGAGCGGATCTGCAGGGGTTCGTCTCTCCCGGTATTGGGGGTGAGGTCGCGCTGTGTCTAGGAGAGCCAGTACATGAAAAGTCCTTGGCCAAGGCAGGAGATTTACTGGTAGGTATTCCAGTAGTATCTCAGGGTGTTCTGGGCTACACTCCGATACGACTTGTACCGCTATTGGGGGTCTGACTTTTACCAACCCCCTAGGCCCGCCATGCAATGCTCATAGAGGAACGGACCGGACTGTACAGATATTGTCACTGACAGGCTCAGTAGGGTGTCAGGATGAGTTCGCTTATCGACGTCCCTTTTGGTCAATAGCTGGTGGCCCGTCACGTATGGCTGATACCTCTGACGTGCTAGTGGTTAAATCCACAGCCATAGTATTGACAAGTCTTTAGAGTCCACCACACTCAGTTACTCAGGTTTCGAGCGAAACGCTGTAGAGGCCGTATGGAGATATGGCAGGGTTCGATCAGATACATGCGGTATTGCACGGATCGTGATCGGACGGATTTTACTAGCCGGCTTTGGTTTAAGCCGGATCCTAATATTAGACAGTGTAGATTTTTGTCTCTTTGCATTTGTGTTCAGTGGGAATACAAATGCGGGCATATATATGCAGTCGCCGGGTTTTTCCTGTAATTTATTACGGGATCAGTTTTCTGAGGTTGCCAGTTTGCATTCCGTTCCGGTCGGTTTTCCTTTGTTCTTTCGCGGCCGGACTTTCCGATGGAGGGGTAATTTGCAATTGTGCAAATTACTTTTTGTGGAGGGGTTTCTTGCATATGTGAGGCATCATGATTATTCTTTCATCATAAGATTCTTTTTATGTCCATTCCTTTGCATTAATGGTGATGGGGTTTGATTAAGTTTTGATAAGTTGTTGATGTGAGATAATTTGATAATTATCTTCATATATTGATTTATGCCTTTGATATATCTCTCTCCTCATTCCATCATGAGTGAGGGCCGGCCATACTAGAGGGAAAAAGAGAGTGGTTCATTTTGAGTGAGGAAATTTTCATCATCTCATTTTTCCTCTACTTCTCTACTTGCCACAAAACCTCTCTAAAGTTCATTCTTCACTTCCTCCACCATGGCAACTACACTAAATCCCAAAGAGACATGGTTTCTACACTTGCCTACAGCATCCCTTGGACGCGTCGGCTAGCCAACTTCGCGCCCGAGTTGCCTCGGTCCAGAGGTGGGAGCCCGTAAAAGTTTTTGGCTACGTGGTGACATTTCCGACGAGGACGTGACGGACGGAGATTCCGCGGGAGATCGGAGTGGAGACGAAGACCGAAGGACACGGATCGTTTGGTATAACTCTCTACCCGTCTTTTAGTTTGCTAGTAGCTAGGTTAATGGCCCGATCCGGGTTAAAAGTGCGCGGTGGTGCCGGTTTGCTAGTTTGCAAAGTTTTTCGTTTCCGCGTTTCCGGCGTCGGATTGACGACCGGGGCGCCGCCGCGAACTTACACGTCTTGCCTGAATTTCGGGGCAGATGATAATTGGTGCTATTCGTCCACCTCTCCGAAGATGCCAAGTTGATTTATGACACAATGTATCGAAGGTTTAAACAGATGCGGCCGATGTAGCAGACTTCGTCAGATTCCCCTTCATTTGAGGGGTTTTTGATTGTGGGGACGCTCTTCCCTGCAGGCGCAAGCCCCTGTAGTTAATTACGCTACCGCATCGCGGTAACCACTTTCTCCTTCTCCAGATGGTCACTTCGTGTCGTGGGTATTTGTTTTGTTTTTGGTTGCCCGTGGATTGTATACGGAGACTAATTTATGTTGTCGCCCGTAGGGTGTGGATTAGTCCAAATCCGTATTTTCTTAGATTTGTGTTTGGGGTTGGGTTTAAGGATACGTTAGTCTCATTTGAGACTAAGATCAACTTATACGTTAGTTAATGATACGCTAGTCTAATTTTAGACTAAGATCAACTTAACAGGATCGTTTAGATCCAACAAGAGAGTATTTGGTCTCTATTGTTTAGTTTAGGGACTTTGCGGTACATAATTAGTTTAAGGACATCTCAGTCCAATGTTAGTTTAAGGACATCTCGGTCCAATGTTAGTTTAAGGACATCTCGGTCCAATGTTAGTTTAAGGACATCTCGGTCCATGGGGTTTAAAGGACCCCACAGTCCGAGGTTAAGGACATCATAGTCCATGGGCTTAAGGACCCCACAGTCCGTAGTTTAAAGACGTCATAGTCTATAAAATGTATGGTTGTCGGGACTCGTCACCTCTCTGAAGACGTTGAAAGATTACAACGACATATATCAGAGGGGTTCAGAGATGTACCTTTAAACCAAAGTTGATTGGGAAATCTGTAGTCCAATTTAGGATTAAGATCAATCGATTAGATTATGAGCACATGGGCTCAGTTGAATCTGAATTGAGGACTTATGGCCAACTTGGGCTAAGTCCAATCGAGTTAAAATGTTTAACATTTATCTTGGGCTGTTGAGCCTTTATTTGGGCTTGGCCCTAACAGTGTTTTTGTCTTTTACTGAACGCTGAGCGTTCCTCATAGCCCTGGGCTTATTACAGAACAATTTATGTTCTATCAGTGCAACACATGGTGCTCTTGGCGCTTTGTGCCAATCAAAGAGCGCAATACGCTTCTGCCGAGTAGCGCACATATGAGGAACACGTGTCGCGCTTGGCGCTAAGCGCCAGATAATGGGCATTGCGCCAGTTTATGAACGCAGATCGCTAGTTTATGAGCGCATTGCGCTATTAGTTCAGTGGCGCATACGTGAATGGCACGTGGTGCGCCTGGCGCTTAGCGCCTGCTGTCACGCCCCGCTTCCCAGAGTACGCAAGATTTGGGCACGTGACATAGCCAACCATGCTACCTGTGGGTAGGAAGTATCCATCCACAGTCACATTACGGTTGTAAGGATATCAAGAACAAGATAAAAAGCTAATCTAATACATGTCCAAATCCATAATAACAGGAATCAATAAACAATAAGTGCGGAAGCTAATGATCCAATACAATGAATAAACAGTATGTCCCATAATGCGGGCTCACATCTGGAAATGAAATGACATAAATAAACTAAACTCTAAAGAACTCACAGTTCAGCCTGCTGGCTGAAGTACTCCTGCTCGGTCGACGACAAAGGTACGGAATCTGGGCCATGCAAAACCCAGACGTCAGCGCGTCATGATATCAAGTATACAGTATAAACATGGTAATAAACAATGCAAGCATGAACATGAATAAAGCAGTAATAGGAAGTAACAAACAGGGTAATGTGCAGTGGTGACTAAACTGTCCTATCAGGTTTTCTACTCTATAGTCTTTGAAACCAATTGATGAATCATCGATGTAACTCAATAGTATCCCGTGCGTGCCCGGGACCACGGTCATGATCCTCGGGGCTGAATCCGAGACGTGCCGCTAAGCAGTAAAAGGTAGTAGGATAGATGAGTGATGTCAGCATCAACACTCCGGAGCTGGCCAAGCCCGTAAGACTGATCAGAACAATGTATCGAACTGTTGAGTTACAAGTCGGTTTCACCTTTGATTTCCCCATACCCCCAAGCTATGTATGTCAGTCAGGTATTTAGTAGTCAAGGACTAATGCCAACACAAGTCAAGTAAAGGTAGGTCTGTCTGGATCGACAGCAGGAATGGTTAGGTTTGTCGGCATTAGGCATGAGATCAGGTAACAGGTCAGGTTACTTTCAACAGGTAGAGTCGATATGCACAGGGTGTTGTGTCCGGTGTATCGGTACATGTGTCAGGTGTATCAAGATCGGTCAATATGTAATGCAATCAGGTATATGATGATAACAGGTATAGTAACAAATAATGAACAGTAGCAGGGAACGGTAAATAACAAATATCATTCTATGCGAACACAGTGATGTTTGTATTTTCATATTAATCCGGTTCACGCACCTTTGAGGTGCAATAACCACAAGACGAAACAATATCGATAATATACGCAATGGAGTTACATGAATTTGAACTAAGCATAATAATTGTCTCATGAGTGATTTCAACAAATGAAGTGGGGATGATCTACTTGGTTTGATTAGTTAAGTATGAATTAATAGCAGACCGGTTAAAGCGAGCAATGATTTCATTGATTTAAAGTTACGGATAATCGTGGCTAGCGATTCTAAGTTATAAAAGGTATCGATGTTATATTAGTTGTGTGGTTATAATATGATGATTAAGTTGTAGCATGTTAAAGCAAGTATTCGGATACTTGCCTCGGCGGTTCCGCAAACCGAAACACGGATGCGATGTCGGTAGAAACCACGATATGGAAGCACGGGCCACGGAACGAGTCCCAACAGAGGTCAACGGGATCACACGGACCAGGGGGCTTCGCTGGAGCGTCGGGTTCGTCAGACGGCACGGTCGGGTTCCGGCAACAACAAAGTAGCAAAGTTAGCAACAAAGATACGATATACGCCAAATACGACCAGCGAAGGAATTGTACCAAGAGGAAGCACAAGGAAACTCACCGCGAAGAAACAGGGTGCAAACACGATGGCTCGACGGCACTGGATCGCCGGCGAAGCGACGGCGGCGGCTGCAGCAAGGGTGGAGGCTTCGGGATGCGCGGAATAGGGTGCTGCGGCGAGTGGGGAAGAGAGGGGTCGGCTCTGGTGGTCGTGGGAGAGAGAGAGGTGGTCGGAGGTGGTGTCGACGTGGTCGCCGGTACGTTTCTCCGGCGAACAGCGGGGTAGGCGATGGGTTAGGGCTCGGGTTTACTGTTCCGGCGAGGGGAGGAAGGAAACGACGACGAGGTCTCGACGAGTAGGGTGAAAGGGGGTCGCGGGGTCGTCGACGACGACGGGTGGCGTCGACGGCGAGGTTTGCGCGGGTGGAGGCGAGGTCGGGAATGGGTCGCAGGCGCGGGGAGGAGCGGGAGAACGGGGAAAAGAGGGTAGGTGGGTGTGGTGGAGGTCGTGGTGGTGAGGGCGGCGACGGCGAGGTCGCGAGGAAGTCGGCGGCGGGATCGCGAGGGCTAGGGTTAGGGTTCGAGGTCGCGATGGAGGAGGATGGTGAGGGGCGGCTGTGCATGGTGTTAATATATATATATGGGAAGAGAGAGAGAGAGTTGTTGAGAGAAGGAGAGAGAAGGAGAGATTATGATAGATAGAGAGAGAGAGAATGAGTAGAGAGAGACAGAGATGAGGAAAGGGAGGCGGGGCCCACGCGAAGGAAAACCCCAGCTCGCGATTGGTTGATGCAGGATACTGAAATATTAAAGTAAAGATTTTAGGGATTAAACTGTTAAGGGAATTAGATTTGTATATAATTATATTAGTTTTATATTAAATTGAAACGGGCCCTTTTTGGCGCGAAATGAAATATTTCCAAATCGCGCCCGGGTTGCGCCCAAATGTTCCAAATTCAAATTATATGATTTTAAGCGGGTTCCAAATTTTGAAAAGAGGTGTTTAATGATTAAAATGCATGCCCCCAAGTCGGACACTTGCACGCGCGCGTAGTCGTCCAAACTTGCCTGTTTAGCCAAACGGAACGGAATCTCGACACGCGGACGCTACTACGCGACTAGTGGCGACGAGTAGGCCAAGATGGACATCTTAAATTTCTTTTTCGGAGTTAAAATTTGTTATGTGCCAAAATGACTTAACCGGGTAAAATTTAGCAATAAACGCCAGAAAATCAGGACAATTGGAAAGAGCAATAAATAACCCTCAACTAGTAATATACATAGTATTATTGGGCTCGGGTGTTACATCATACCCAACTACAAAAGAATTTCGTCCTCGAAATTCCAAGAATACAAGATAACTAACTACTGGAAAAGATGAGGGAATTTCTGCCGGATCTCGTCTTCTCGCTCCCAAGTAGATTCTCCATGTGATCGGTTACCCCAAGAAACTAGCACAAGAGGGATAACCTTGTTCTTAAGAACCTTTTCTCTTCGATCCTTGATCTCGACTGGTCGCTCCTCAAAAGTCAGGTCCTCCCGAACGGTCAACTCCGAATGATCCAAGACATGAGTCTCATCACGAACATACCTCCGTAGTTGAGACACATGAAACACATCGTGAACTCCTGCTAATGACGATGGTAATGCCAACCGGTACGATACCTCTCCAACACGCTCCAATATCTCGAAGGGTCCAACGAATCGGGGACTAAGCTTTCCCCGACTTCCAAAGCGAATCACCCCTCTAGTCGGTGATATCTTCAGGAATACCAAATCGCCCACGGCGAACTCTAGAGGTCTTCTTGACGTGTCGGCCCAACTCTTCTGTCTGTCTTGAGCTGCCTTCATATGCTTCCTGATTGTATTCACCTTCTCGACTGTCTGTACCACCAAATCTGGTCCTAATAACCTTCGTTCACCAACATCATCCCAACAAACAGGTGAACGGCACTTACGACCATACAACGCTTTAAACGGAGCCATCTGAATTGTCGCTTGGAAGCTATTGTTGTACGAAAACTCCACCAGGTGTAGATGATCCTCCCAAGAACCTTTGAAGTCTAACATGCAAGCCCTCAACATATCTTCAAGGGTCTGGATCGTTCTCTCTGATTGTCCATCAGTCTGGGGATGATAAGCTGTGCTGAACTTCAATCGAGTCCCCAAACTTTCTTGTAAACTCCTCCAAAAGTGTGACAAGAACCGAGTGTCCCGATCGGACACGATGCTTACCGGCACTCCATGCAATCTGACAATCTCCTGCATGTACCGCTCTGCCAAAGTCTCCGTCGATTGACCAACCCGAAAAGGAATAAAGTGAGCTGCCTTGGTCAACCGATCGACAATCACCCATACAACATTGTTGCCCTTTGGACTCCGCGGTAAAGCCGTCACGAAATCCATGGTTATGTGTTCCCACTTCCATCGAGGAATCGGAAGTGGTTGCAACAAACCGGCAACCCTTTGATGTTCAGTCTTGACTTGCTGACACACTAAGCACTTAGCCACAAAGCGAGCGATTTCCCGTTTCATACCTTCCCACCAGAAATGCTGTCGAAATATCTCGGTACATCTTCGTCCCTCCTGGATGTACAGAGTAAGCTGAACTATGTGCCTCCTTCATAAGCTCCTCACGCATATCTCCTTTTGGCACACACACACGGCTGCCATATCTCAACGAACCATCTTCATGGATCAGTAGATCTGTTCGTAGTCCGGCTTCAACCTGCTCTCGAAACTTTTGCAGTCCAGGATCTTGCGATTGTGCTGCTTTAATTTTCTCAATTAAAGACGACTGTACTTGCAATTGCATCAACTGTCCCGTAGAACGCGGTAGCACAACTTCCAAGTCAAATCTTCGAAAATCTGCAATGATCTCCTTCTGCGTAGTTAACACCTGAATTGCTGGTAACCGACTTAGTGCATCTGGCACGACATTAACTTTTCCCGGATGGTACTTAAGATCAAGGTCGTAGTCGGCCATCAGCTCCAACCATCTGCGTTGCCTCATGTTCAACTCCTTCTGAGTGAACACATACTTCAAACTCTTATGATCCGTAAAGACTTCAACTCTCTCGCCCAAAAGGTAGTGTCTCCAAATCTTCAGGGCGAAGATCACGGCTGCAAGCTCTAAGTCATGAGTCGGATAGTTCTGCTCATGAGTCTTCAGCTGTCTCGATGCGTAAGTGACGACTTTCCCATTCTGCATCAAAACACATCCCAATCTTTTTCCCGATGCGTCGCTGTGAAACACCAGTCCTCCTGAATCATCCGGTACGGTTAGGATAGGGGCGGTTATCAACCTCTGCTTCAACGCCTCGAAGGCCAATGCACATCCATCTGTCCACACAAACGGTACCTCCTTACGCGTAAGCTTGGTTAACGGCTCTGCCAGACGAGCAAAGTTCTCCATAAATCTTCTGTAGTATCCGGCTAATCCAAGGAAACTTCTTATTTCAGCAGCATTCTTTGGAATAGGCCAATCTTGAACTGCTGCAATCTTTTCTGGATCAACGGCGACTCCATCGCCCGACACGACATGCCCCAGAAACCTCACTTCTTCCAACCAGAATTCGCACTTACTCACTTTCGCAAATAACTTCTCTTGTCTCAGCGTCGGCAGTGCGATCCTTCTTCTTCACTAAGAGAACTGGAGTTCCCCACGGTGAGTTGCTGCTTCGAAGCCATCCCTTCTCGAGTAATTCACTCACTTGTTTCTTAACTCCCTCCACTTCTACTGGTGCCACTGCATAGTCAGCTTTTGATACTGGCGTTGCACCAGGAGTAAGGTCAAACGCAAACTCCACATCTCGCTTCGGTGGTAGCCCGAAATGTCTTCAAACACATCCATAAAGTCGCGAACAACTGCCGGCTCTTCATTACTATCCACAACCATAGCCGCAAGAACACTGTTCGTCGGCCTAGCCCTAAACTCGACTGGCCCGACAGAACTTCTTTCTCCAATGAAAGTAAACTTAGGATGTCCGGGAATCTGGAAATTACCTTCCTTACCCTACAGCCAATGTGGGCGTGGAAAGTGCCAAGAAAATCCATCCCCAAGACAACCTCATAACTGCCCGTATCTACCCCCAAGAAGTCTGCAAAAAGCTCCCGTCCGCAAACAACAACTGTACAATCTCTACCTTCCTTACTAGCTATAATTTTCCCATTCCCAGTGTCTATGTCCCAGAACTAGACAGGGTCGTGCAGGTGATCGAGTGTGTAGTTATAAATTTGGATGACATAAACAATGGGATGCTCCGAAAATTAAGTAATGCCAAAGCGGGAAAACCATGAACGAGTAAATTACCTGAAACCAATTCTCCCGATGCCTTAGCTTCTTCAGCCGTCAACGTGAACGCTCGAGCCTGCTGTGGTCCTTGAGTAAGCGGTTCCTGTCCTTGGAACGGTCCCTGCGGAGGCTTCTGTGTATCATCCTTCGTGCGAGGCTTCGACGGACAAGCATCAACGGTGTGATCTGCCGCTCCACATCTAAAACAGAGTCCCAGCCTCAAACGACACTCCCTTCGCACATGTCCGGGTTTATGGCAGTGGCTACAGATCACGCTCCCCTTCCGATCACCCATACTTGTTTTCTTCATTGGTGCCACGCTGCGCCTGTTCACTGGAATACTTCTACGTACGGACGTGGGGTCCAGTGCAAAAGCCGGTTCCAGCTCGATCTGTTCCTTTAGACTCTCCAGCAATCCCCTTATCACTCTACGCCTGGCGGCTAAGACCGCACTTCTTTGGTCCATCTTCAAATTCGTACCTTCCATGAATCCTGGAAATCAAAGTACCCAACATTAGCATGATGATAGATTCTGAGTATAGATCAAGGCTAGAACTCCAAGATACTTAAATAGAGTACTGCATTGTAGCTATGCCGCGGTATCATAGCCGCAATTACTTAACTCCACCCAAGTCGCCTAAGTCCTAGAGATAACAAGAAGTTAGGTTTTCAAGTTTGACAATGCAAAGTAAGTTTGCATGCCGACATGATCCGGAAGAATGATTCAAGGATGGTAAAACGGTCAAGGTGGCAGGACATGTTTCCTAATCACGGGTATTCTGATTCGTGTATCGGGTGCGATACCCAACTACAAGGAATCAACCCAATTAACCTATGGCTCTGATACCATAAAACCATGTCACGCCCCGCTTCCCAGAGTACGCAAGATTTGGGCACGTGACATAGCCAACCATGCTACCTGTGGGTAGGAAGTATCCATCCACAGTCACATTACGGTTGTAAGGATATCAAGAACAAGATAAAAAGCTAATCTAATACATGTCCAAATCCATAATAACAGGAATCAATAAACAATAAGTGCGGAAGCTAATGATCCAATACAATGAATAAACAGTATGTCCCATAATGCGGGCTCACATCTGGAAATGAAATGACATAAATAAACTAAACTCTAAAGAACTCACAGTTCAGCCTGCTGGCTGAAGTACTCCTGCTCGGTCGACGACAAAGGTACGGAATCTGGGCCATGCAAAACCCAGACGTCAGCGCGTCATGATATCAAGTATACAGTATAAACATGGTAATAAACAATGCAAGCATGAACATGAATAAAGCAGTAATAGGAAGTAACAAACAGGGTAATGTGCGGTGGTGACTAAACTGTCCTATCAGGTTTTCTACTCTATAGTCTTTGAAACCAATTGATGAATCGTCGATGTAACTCAATAGTATCCCGTGCGTGCCCGGGACCACGGTCATGATCCTCGGGGCTGAATCCGAGACGTGCCGCTAAGTAGTAAAAGGTAGTAGGATAGATGAGTGATGTCAGCATCAACACTCCGGAGCTGGCCAAGCCCGTAAGACTGATCAGAACAATGTATCGAACTGTTGAGTTACAAGTCGGTTTCACCTTTGATTTCCCCATACCCCCAAGCTATGTATGTCAGTCAGGTATTCAGTAGTCAAGGACTAATGCCAACACAAGTCAAGTAAAGGTAGGTCTGTCTGGATCGACAGCAGGAATGGTTAGGTTTGTCGGCATTAGGCATGAGATCAGGTAACAGGTCAGGTTACTTTCAACAGGTAGAGTCGATATGCACAGGGTGTTGTGTCCGGTGTATCGGTACATGTGTCAGGTGTATCAAGATCGGTCAATATGTAATGCAATCAGGTATATGATGATAACAGGTATAGTAACAAATAATGAACAGTAGCAGGGAACGGTAAATAACAAATATCATTCTATGCGAACACAGTGATGTTTGTATTTTCATATTAATCCGGTTCACGCACCTTTGAGGTGCAATAACCACAAGACGAAACAATATCGATAATATACGCAATGGAGTTACATGAATTTGAACTAAGCATAATAATTGTCTCATGAGTGATTTCAACAAATGAAGTGGGGATGATCTACTTGGTTTGATTAGTTAAGTATGAATTAATAGCAGACCGGTTAAAGCGAGCAATGATTTCATTGATTTAAAGTTACGGATAATCGTGGCTAGCGATTCTAAGTTATAAAAGGTATCGATGTTATATTAGTTGTGTGGTTATAATATGATGATTAAGTTGTAGCATGTTAAAGCAAGTATTCGGATACTTGTCTCGGCGGTTCCGCAAACCGAAACACGGATGCGATGTCGGTAGAAACCATGATATGGAAGCACGGGCCACGGAACGAGTCCCAACAGAGGTCAACGGGATCACACGGACCAGGGGGCTTCGCTGGAGCGTCGGGTTCGTCAGACGGCACGGTCGGGTTCCGGCAACAACAAAGTAGCAAAGTTAGCAACAAAGATACGATATACGCCAAATACGACCAGCGAAGGAATTGTACCAAGAGGAAGCACAAGGAAACTCACCGCGAAGAAACAGGGTGCAAACACGATGGCTCGACAGCACTGGATCGCCGGCGAAGCGACGGCGGCGGCTGCAGCAAGGGTGGAGGCTTCGGGATGCGCGGAATAGGGTGCTGCGGCGAGTGGGGAAGAGAGGGGTCGGCTCTGGTGGTCGTGGGAGAGAGAGAGGTGGTCGGAGGTGGTGTCGACGTGGTCGCCGGCACGTTTCTCCGGCGAACAGCGGGGTAGGCGATGGGTTAGGGCTCGGGTTTACTGTTCCGGCGAGGGGAGGAAGGAAACGACGACGAGGTCTCGACGAGTAGGGTGAAAGGGGGTCGCGGGGTCGTCGACGACGACGGGTGGCGTCGACGGCGAGGTTTGCGCGGGTGGAGGCGAGGTCGGGAATGGGTCGCAGGCGCGGGGAGGAGCGGGAGAACGGGGAAAAGAGGGTAGGTGGGTGTGGTGGAGGTCGTGGTGGTGAGGGCGGCGACGGCGAGGTCGCGAGGAAGTCGGCGGCGGGATCGCGAGGGCTAGGGTTAGGGTTCGAGGTCGCGATGGAGGAGGATGGTGAGGGGCGGCTGTGCATGGTGTTAATATATATATATGGGAAGAGAGAAAGAGAGTTGTTGAGAGAAGGAGAGAGAAGGAGAGATTATGATAGATAGAGAGAGAGAAAATGAGTAGAGAGAGACAGAGATGAGGAAAGGGAGGCGGGGCCCACGCGAAGGAAAACCCCAGCTCGCGATTGGTTGATGCAGGATACTGAAATATTAAAGTAAAGATTTTAGGGATTAAACTGTTAAGGGAATTAGATTTGTATATAATTATATTAGTTTTATATTAAATTGAAACGGGCCCTTTTTGGCGCGAAATGAAACATTTCCAAATCGCGCCCGGGTTGCGCCCAAATGTTCCAAATTCAAATTATATGATTTTAAGCGGGTTCCAAATTTTGAAAAGAGGTGTTTAATGATTAAAATGCATGCCCCCAAGTCGGACACTTGCACGCGCGCGTAGTCGTCCAAACTTGCCTGTTTAGCCAAACGGAACGGAATCTCGACACGCGGACGCTACTACGCGACTAGTGGCGACGAGTAGGCCAAGATGGACATCTTAAATTTCATTTTCGGAGTTAAAATTTGTTATGTGCCAAAATGACTTAACCGGGTAAAATTTAGCAATAAACGCCAGAAAATCAGGACAATTGGAAAGAGCAATAAATAACCCTCAACTAGTAATATACATAGTATTATTGGGCTCGGGTGTTACACCTGCCCATGAGCGCAGTGCGCTATTTCAAGAGCGTGAAGCGCTAACTGTTAGGTGGCGCATACGTGAGGGACATGTGTCATGCTTGGCGCTGAGCGCCAGTCCAAGAGCGCAGAAGCGCAGTTCAAGAGAGCAAAGCGCATCTGATCAATTTTATGATCTGAGAAATAAATGCATGTTCTTTTAAAAGAGACTTTGTCTCAAGATCTAAGAACAACAGTTCTTATTTTGTAGGAGATGTTTCAATCTCTTATTATTGATGAAAGGCTTTGCCTTTATGGATCTGTGATCCTTAAGAGAATTGAATTATTCTCCCTCCCTTTTATAATGAGATGTTCATAATCTCTTTGAGAAATGCTTTAGTCTTGTAGATCTATGATCTTTTAAAAAAGTGAATCCTTCTTTTGAAATTAATTACGAGATGATTTCATCTCTCTGTTCATCATCATTCTTTTTTTACCTTGAAGAAAAATCTTCTTTCTCTGAGAGCTTGGCTCTTATTTTTGAGATCTCTCAAAGTTTATGGGGAGGTTTCTCTGTATGCTTCTCTATATCAGACTTGAAGTCTAGGAGCATTTATATAGGGCAAGCCGATTTGTTCAATCAGTTAAGGAGATCTTTTCTCCAATTGATTTGGGGAATTTCCCATCGTTGGATCTTTGATCCAAGGGCTTCTGATTTATAGAAGGCAATCTTCTTGTTTTTAACAAGATTGGGAAATCTTTCCATACAGAACTTATTCTGTATTTTGGTAATTTTTAATCACCATTGGATCATTGATCCAACGGTGCTCTTATTTATAGAGCACAATTTTGTTATTTGGAAAGATTTTGAGGAATCTTTCCTTAACAGAATTTAATTCTGATTAATTAATGATTCATCAATATTATTATTAGATTTTTGATATGACGGTGGGGAGCTTTTAGTTCCAGCGCTAGCGCTCCCGTGCTCTGCACGTGGTGCGCTGCTTAGAGTGCAGTGCACCTAGCACTAGCGCATCCGCGCTTTGCACGCGGTGTGCTGCTTAGAGCGCAGCGCACTTAGCGCTATCGCACACGTGATGCGCTGCTTAGAGCGCAGCGCACCTAGCGCTAGCGCATCTGTGCTTTGCACGTGGTGCGCTGCTTAGAGCGCAGCTCTCTTGGCGCTGCATCTGAAGCGTTGCTTCATTTCAAAATTTGAATTTTGAACAGAGCTTTGCTCTGATTGGGGGAAACAAATGCCCCCCTCCCCCACCGTTGCGCTCACGTGGCCCACATGTGATTGCTGCAGTGGCAGCATCTGCGCCTTTGGATCAACTCAGAAGTTGAAAAGGCATCTCAGTGCCTATAAATAGGACCCTTGGCCCTTAGGATGATTTCTGTTCATCTTCTTTCTTTTAAGAATTATTATTCTCTTGCAGAGCATAGCTCTTTGGCTTAAGAACTTTCTTAAGGACAGAACTCTGTCAAAATTTTTAGGTAAATATTAAATCTTTTAAAGAACCTTTTAATAATCTAGGGTTTCACTCATTAACAGAGCTTTACTCTTCATAGATCATTGATCTGAAGAAAACCCTTTTAGGGTTTCATCAACGGAGCTTTGCTCTCTTGAACCCATAGATCTAAAGAGATCTTTTCTTGGGGTTTCTTAGCCCATGAACAGAGCTTTGCTCATAAAGAACTCTTAGAGTTTGTTCATAAATCTTGAAGATCTCAGAATTTTTCATTCATATATAAAAATTGATTTCAATTTTTCTGATGGATTATTCCATCATTTTTTTCGAGCAGAGCTTTTGAGGAATTTTTATTCCTTCATCATTAGAACTTGACAGGTGTCATCCTGTCACAGAACACTGCTCTCAAGGGGAGATTTACTCCTTAGCCCTAGGGGTTTTCTCATTAAATGAGAATGAATTGAGGCTTTCCTCATTTAATTGACAGTCTCATCAAATGATGAGGCTGTTCTATTAATGATGAACTGTCATCTAGATTTTGTGGGTCCCCCTTTTACTGCATTGCAGTGCGGTACGAATTTTAAAGTACCAAGTGTCAAAATTTAAATTATAGCACTGACGGTTGACTTTTGTTTTTTTTCGCGCAGGTGACATGTCTTTCGACACCTCCTTCCCGTTCATCCACTCAGAAGGCAGATTCCCTGAAGCGCCATTGACCGAGAGGTTATTGCGCTGATCAAAGACCATGACCCGGAGTACAAGAATCTTCATCTATGGGGTAGATGGTATGATCAGATTATCAGAGGCCGTCGGAGCTTTTCTTGTGCGACACCCTCGGAGCCTATCTCTGCGATCCCCTATGCAGATGCACCCCCGATAAGCTACACTGTAGAGGAGGTGAATTGGACTTCAGAAGGTATTCTTCGGCCTTCTATTGCCGCAGTACCCGTGCAGCCGCCGGTGGCTTTGGACACTCTAGGACGGCGCATATGTCAGGGTGAGTCGTGCCCTTGGGGACAGCCCTACAACATAGGAATAACCACCCGTCACCCGGCCGGCTATCTGCAGTGGGCTCGATATATCTTATCGGCCAAGAAATCACAACTTCTGAAGCTTGGATTGTACCCTGCGATCTACGCCTCTTTGTTCCAGTATTCTGCACCTCCCACATGGTGGATCAAGGCGTTTTTAGAGCAGTGGAACATTCCGACCCATACCTTCCTCCTATTGGATCGAGAAGTCTCCATTTCTCTAGAGGAATCTGCCGAGATTTCTGGTTTACCCATTAGGGGAGAGTATTATGAGGAGCTGCTTCCCCCGGATGAGTATATTTTTGCCACCAAATCAGTGGTAATGGGTCTTAGCCCAGAGAACTCCATTCAATACCAGTTCCTAAGTCTGATAAAGGTGTTGCATATGTATGAGAGCCTCTTTCTCAAATCCGGAGGCTGCGGGGTTACCTTTACGGATTTTATCGCTCGTTTTCTCCGTGCGGAAGTCTTATCGCTACAAGGTGGAAAGTTTGCTAAACTTGACGATCCTTTCAGCTTTGGGTTGGATCGCCGGCCAATATTGGAAGCCGATCAAAAGGATTTCTTTCTTCCCAACGTCGTGATCGTCCCCTTGTTAGAAATTGCCGCTCCGAGCATTGATGAGGAAGCATTCTTTCTCGGGTTCCTCGGTTTATGGTTAAGCTGGATCGCGCTTTCTATGCACCCTCGCTACATGAGGCCTTCTTTCTTCTACCCAGCGCATCGAATGGTTGTCGAAATACAAGTGGCCATCGGGATCGCCGGGTTAGCCCACCTATATCATGGCCTCAGCTTGGCAGCAGATACCACTGAACCAGGGGTGCAGCCCGCTAACTTCTCAATACATTACTTCACCTTATGGCTAGAGTTGCACATGCTTGGGGTCTTCGGTATCCACAAAAGACCTTCTTTTTATGACAAATGTAAATTTCCTCGGATAATGCGGCTGGTCGATGCTTCCATCGTAAGTCCGACACCGCGGGAAGCTATGGTTTTACTCCTTCGTCCATGCATGGTTGGAGATGGTATGCCTTTCACTGAAAAAATCTTGACGGTCGGCCAGGAATCTTCAACAGTGGTTCTGCCATTGCAAGACATTTTTAGAGAAGGGGCCTCTGTGTTGAAAGCTCAGGAGATTCTTCATCTGTACTCCATCAGGCCGGGCTTTCTCGTATTTAAGCAAAATGATGCAGCGCTATTCATGAGATACAATCCACATCGTTTCGCCCAGCAGCTGGGCTATAATCAGGGCATTCCGCTTGAGGCCTTCTTGGCAGAACCCACTGCTACCGAAGAGAGGATGCAAAGCACGCTGCATCATTTCATGCGTCTGAACACGTGGTCCAACTTCTTTATTAGTGAACTGAGCTGTGTTCCGAAGCCCCTCAATGTGTATGTGGCCTGGTATCAACATTCAATGGGCACCGTCATCAGAGAGGAGAAGCGATTGCTGCTTGATCGCAAGGGTACCACTCCGGCCGGTAATCCAAATGTTCCTCTAAAACGACGGACCATTGTCCGTCCTCCCTTAAGAGAAGTTGCTGCGGTCGAAGTCCCGCATGATAGGCCCGAACTACCGATACCCCGTGCTCCCGTGGAAGCGGTGACCGTGGCGTCCCCTGAGTCTGGCGTGGGTTCAGATATCGGGACTCATTTTCTCAAGGTTCCCACCAAGCGTAAGCTTGTGCTAGCGGCGACCGGTGCTCGCTTACAGAAGAGGAAGAAGAAGTCGATTCTCTCTGTCGATGTTGCATTAGTCCAGGAGCCTCATGCTCCTTATAGTGAGGGCTTGGACGAATATGGGACCAACGAGGGTCTATTCATAGCGCCGGACGATACTGATCTGGAGGCTACTATTGCAGCTTCTGTGCGATCAGCAACCCACAAAGAGAGATTGGCCATCCTCGCGCAATCAAGTAAACATCAGCCGTACTTTTTATCATTGCATTATATTTTTATTATCATGTTTTGACTGACACTTTTCCTTCTTTAACAAGCATTTCCACTGAAGAGGCTCTCGCGTCTTCCCTTAGGACCTTTGAGGAGGAGGAGGAGAGGATTCGCGCTTCGCTGGGCGTTGGTATATTTTGGCTCATTACGCCTTCATTCGCCTTTCTTATAGACAATCTGACTCCTTTTATCTTATCGCAAGGACTACAATGCCAATCCTACAGGATGATGCGGAGATGCTTCCAGGGCCGACTATCGAAGTCCCGGCCTCCTCAGCACTGCCAAAAGAGGCTTTACTTAAGCGACCGATGACGGATGCCATAACGGCTCCAGAGGTAGCTCTTGGCGTAGACGATGGCGTTCCATTGACGGAGGTCTTGAGAAGATCCGCTCTTACGGCCCGGGAGGAAAGGAAGCGTAGAATGCTCGCAGCAAGGGAGCGCAACGCCGCCTTGGCCGTGGGTGCAGGTTCGAGCACTGCTACCCCTGCCCCTACTCCTTTAGAGGATGCTTCAGCCGCCTTGTCTACCGCCCATAGACAGGTAGCCCGTGCGGCTCGGGAAGCAGTCGAAAGACCGACCCAAGATAACGTGACATTGAGTTATTTTTGTCAAAGTTTTAATTTTCAGATTCTCATATATCCTATCCTGCAGGGCCGAGTCTTGATGAGGGAGTGGTGGGTGAGATGGCGGCAACCGCCAAGCCTGAGGTAGCCACTCTTTCTCAAGAGTCTGGGACTGCCCCAATCGCCATTCTTTCCGCCTGCGGTTCTCTGCCATCTCCTGGCGTCGCGAGAGTTACGACGACTCTCATGGAGTCGGGGGATGAGGCTACGGGCGGCGAAACCATTCTGATGGGGGAGGGTGAAGTAATCGATGTATCCAGTGACGCCCTTGTCGCGGTCTCGACCGGTGACTCACCAGGTAGATTTTGGGTCATTGCTTTCCTTGTCGCTCTACAATCCCTTTCAATCTCTCCTGACAGTATTTCTCTCGTTTTTAAAGCAGGTGTGGCGAGCGTTGAGGTTGTGTCACCCGAGGAAGTATCTCCAGTTGCTATTTTGATGGTGGTCGCCTCTTTGCCTTCTCTCATATCCTCTCAAATGCTGGAAGGTACGGATCCGTGACCCATCGGTTTCATTATAGGCAGTATACTTTATTTACTGACATTGCATTATTACATCCTTGCAGGAGTCATTTTTGATCACCTGTACCAGGTGCTGCACCCACATTTCTCCTTCGGTCAGAGATTGCCTCATCTAGTGGCGCTGGTAAGCACAGCTTTTAGTTAATGTTTTTTCTTTTCTTTTATGGGCAGCTGAATCGTTTCTAATTCTTCTTCTTTTCAACTGCAGCACTACAGATTGAAGGAGGAGATGAAAGAACAGTTGCGCCACCGATACTCCCGGCCTTGCCGCCTACCACAGACGGTATAGTAAACTGCATTGCTCATGTAGCTTCTCTATTTCTTGAACCGTTATTTGACTGTGATTTGCTTTGCAGCTGTGACACCAACTTCAGCTCCGTTCGAGTCTCGAGTCATAATGCCAGCAGGCCCTTTTTCTCGGCGTTCCTCTTCAAAAGGTACTGTGAATAGTCTGTGAATGTTGAGCAATTATATCGAGGAGCTTGACGCGGAGACCCCTGCCCTTGCTGCAGATTTTGCTGCCGAGGTTAATCCTATACTGGCGACGCTCATGAACTTTTATAGTGAAGGTGTCGTTGAGTCTTGGGTTAATCACTGCAGAAAAATCGAGGCCTATCTGCATGAGCTTGAGTTTGGATGTCCTGCCCCCGAGATCTTAGCTGTGAATTCCCAACGGGCCGCGTGGGTTGAGCAGAGCACTCCCTACTTCCGCCATCTTGAATAAGAAGCGGCCTTGAGGCGTAAGGAGCGCGAGGAGACTTTAAACGAATCTGCGCAGCTATATGCTCAGGTTGACGCAAATGCTGTACAACTGAAAGCTATCTTTGAAAGCCTTCTATGATGTATTTCTGACAGGCTAACGCTGAGGCAGAAGCTCGACCTCATCGAACGAGACGCGCAAAGTCGTGAGGTAGCTCAGCGGGTCATTGACGAGCAACTTTCATCCTACTTGTAGCAACGAGCTCAAGTTGAAGCGGAGTTGGCCGCGGCAGCTGACCGTGAAAAGGGGCTGAGGGGAGTGCGCGAGCAACTGATCGGCCTATTGAAAACTCTTCCCTCCCAATAGTTGTTCTTGTACCAATTTGTAAATTTTGAATAATATGCATCCACCTTTTATTCTTTCATATGATGTATTTTGTACCCAATTGAATTTATGAATAAAAGATAAATTTCTTTCGTACTATCTTGTGTCATTTCTTGCTTTCTTCTCTTTTCTTTGTTACCGGCAAGTTACTTTAACAAGCGTAGCCTGTAGTTGATAGAGAGCATTCCGTCTTGAATTCTTCGAGAGGTAGCGATGGCTTAGGAAGCAGGTTCAGATCTGCCGTGTAAGGCTTTTCAATTTTATGAGCCGTGAGGGTCTCATAAAGACTTTTCTCCCTACAAGTCGTGAGGATCTCGTAGGTGTATTTTCTCCTTAGGAATCGTGAGGATTCCTAAGTGTGTTTTTCTCTTGCGAGTCGTAAGGATCTCATGAGAGAGTTTTCTTCCTTACGGGTCGAGTGGACCCGTAAGTGATTGATGGGGTTGACATTATCCGCATTTCACAGAGTCAGGGTTGCTCTGGGCGGTTCCCACGGGGTCAAGATTGACTTTATCCGTGTTCCACGGGACCAGGATTTGCTCTGGACGCTTCCCACGGGGTCAGGATTGACATAACCGTGATCCGCAAGGACCAGGTTCCTCTCTAGGCGCTTCCCACGGGGTCAGGATTGACATAGGCCATGTTCCACTAGACCAGGATTTGCTCTGGACGCTTCCCACGGGGTCAGGATTGACATAGGCCGTGTTCCGTAAGGACCATATCCACTCTGGACGTTTCCCACGGGGTCAGGAATGACATAGGTCGTGTTCCACGAAACCAGAATTTGCTTTGGACACTTCCTACGGGGTCAGGATTGACATATGCCGTGTTCCGCAAGGACCAGGATCCGCTCTGGACGTTTCCCACGGGGTCATGATTGACATAGGCTGTGTTCCACAAGACCAGGATTTGCTCTGGATGCTTCCCACAGGGTCAGGATTGACATAGGCCGTGTTCCGCAAAGACCAGGATCCGCTCTGGACGTTTCCCATGGGGTCAGGATTGACATAGGCCGTGTTCCACGAAACCAGGATTTGCTCTGGATGCTTCCCACGGGGTCAGGATTGACATAGGCCGTGTTCCACGAAACCAGGATTTTCTCTGGATGCTTCCCATGGGGTCAGGATTGACATAGGCCGTATTCCGCAAGGACCAGGATCCACTCTAGACGCTTCCCATGGGGTCAGGATTGACATAGGCCGTGTTCCGCAAGGACCAGAATTTGCTCCGGATGCTTCCCACGGGATCAGGATTGACATAGGCCATGTTCCGCAAGGACCAGGATCCGCTCTGGACGTTTTCCACGGGGTCAGGATCGATATAGGCCGTGTTCCATGAAACCAAGATTTGCTCTGGATGCTTCCCACGGGGTCAAGATTGACATAAGACGTGTTCCACTAAACCAGGATGGGTTGACTTTATCCGTATTTCATGGAGTCGGGGGTTGACTCTCGGTTGTCTGTACACCGCTGAGTCATGGAACTGGGGATTGCCGTGATTCCAATTCGCTAATATTGCGTCTGTTGTAATGAAACGAATGTTGAGATGATCTTTGATGGTCTTTCAGGTTTTATATGAGTTGCCATCAAGCCCTTGAAGCTAGGAATGTTGCCTTTGCTTCATTTGATGTCATTGCGTCTGCTGTATCGAGACGAATGTCATGGTGGTGATCACTCCACGCTGGTGTGGGATGATCTCCGATGGTCTTTCAGGCTTTATATGAGTTGTCGTCAAGACCCTGAAGCTAGGAATATTGCCTTTGCTTTGTTTACTGGCATTGCGTCTGCTGTATCGAGACGAATGTCATGGTGGTGATCAGTCCTCACTGGTGTGGGATGATCTCTGATGGTCTTTCAGGTTTTATATGAGTTGCCGTCAAGACCCTGAAGCTAGGAATTTAGCCTTTGCTTCATTTGTTAGCATTGCATCTGCTGTATCGAGACGAATGTAATGGTGGTGATCACTCCTCGTTGGTGTGGGATGATCTCCGATGGTCTTTCAGGTTTTATATGAGTTGTCGTCAAGACCCTGAAGCTAGGAATTTGGCCTTTGCTTCATTTGCTGGTATTGCGTCTGCTGTATCGAGACGAATGTTATGGTGGTGATCACTCCTCGCTAGTGTAGGATGATCTCCGATGGTCTTTCAGGTTTTATATGAGTTGCCGTCAAGACCCTGATGTTAGGAATTTGGCCTTTGCTTCGTTTGCTGGCATTGCGTCTGCTGTATCGAGACGAATGTCAAGGTGGAGCTGGGATTTTTCCATCACTCCGCTTTGTTTCGACCGTAAGGACTTTTCATTGACGCTGCATCTGCATCATGCTGGACTGCGAAGGAACGCCGTTGTTGACATTGCGTCTGGTGTAACGAGACGAATGCTGAAATGGAGCTGGAATTTTGCCGTCACTCCGTTTCACTGACATTGCGTCTGCTGTAACGAGACGAATGTCGAGGTTGTCTCTAGGTTATTTGTGAACCGTCGAGATTTGGAACTAGGGACTATGCCGTAGCTCCGTTTAGTGATGTTGCGTCTAAGTCCTACTGGAATGAGGAGGAACGTCGTTGTGGGTCTCCAGGTTGTAGATGTGGCCGTCGATACTTGGCTCTTTTTCCGATGGATCTTGGTGGGATGATATGGTCCTCTCTTTGTTTACGCCCCTAGATTGCATACAGGGATCGATGTGATCTCACCTGTAGGGAAAAAAGTTTCATTTTATATATTTTTCTTCCCGTGATGCACTATCATTTCAGCTTTTAAATCGCGAAAGTCGCGATTGCCTAATCATTTCGGCTATTTTTCGCGGTGCCCAATCATTTCGGATGTTTTTCTTTTTACTCGCTGCTTTTTATTGCGACTTGCCCAATCATTTCGGCTGTTTTTGTATGCATACATTTTTACTTGCTGATTCCATTGCAAGTTGCCCCATCATTTCGGCTATTTCATATGCATTTGTGGTTTGCTGAATTTTCGCTGCGAGTTTGGGACTTGATACCGATTTAGGCATCAACATCTCTACAACTGGGATATCACCAGGAGCGAATCATCATTTGCCTTTATCGATGTCGAACAAAGGTGGCTTAGTAAATAGGGTTAGGATCCTGTTGACTAAGGATTTTGACTTCATGAGCCGTAAGGGTCTCATAAAGTATTTCTCCCTACAAATCGTGAGGATCTCGTAGGTGCGTTTTCTCCTTAAGAATCGTGAGGAGTCTTAAGTGTATGGTCTCTTATAAACCGTAAGGATCTTACAAGAGTATTTTCTCCTTATAAGTCGAGAGGACTTACAAGTGTCTTTTGCCATATGAGCATATCCCCAGTCTCTGGTGGGACTCTTGTTAGGGAAATGTTTATTCGCGCCCATGAATTGTATACAAGGGTCAATATTGAACCGCTTGTAGGGCAAGATCGGAGATTGTGATGGCTTAAGAACAGGTTCAGATCCCTGTAGCTTAAGGCTTTTGAATCCTATGAGCCGTGAGGGTCTCAAAGGGGAATTCTCCTTACGAGTCGTGAGGATCTCGTAAGTGTGTTTTCTCCTTAGGCATCGCGGGGATCCCTAAGTGTGTTGCTCCTTGTGAGTCGTAAGGATCTCACGCAGGTAATTTCTCCTTACAAAGTCGAGAGAACCTTGCAAGTGTCTTTTAACGAGATTGCGCCCTTTCGGGTTTTCACAAAACTCGCTGGTAGTCCTGCTATTTTTACTCACGGAGCCCTTTCGGGTTTTCATCCGTGCCCATTTTGCTTATAGACATACCTTTTTTTTTGCTGCGTCGTCATCCTTGGAATGCTGCGGTCCGTAGTAGTTTATCGACGTTTCGGTCAACAGCCAGTTTTAGGACATAGTGGTCCATTGTTGGTTTAACGACGTTTCGGTCCGTCGTTGCCGTATGTGAGGCGAATTTCTAGTTTACAAACTTTTCGGTACATGGGGCTTTCTCTATGAATGAGCACGATGCCCCCGGCATGTGCATCTTTTTCGGATCATGTGGTTGTGGCGGGTTCATCTTCCATTTTTCGGACAGCGCGAATTTGCCCTGTTGGTATTGGTCTTCAACCCAACCTTTGAAGACGAAGCAATCTTCGATCGGATGGCTTACTGCTTGGTGGTAAGGGCAGTAATTAGGATTGTTGACATCGCCTGGCTGCAACGGACGTTTTGGATCCAGCAGATTGATGAGTCTGTTGTGCACTGCCAGCTCGAACAGTCTCCTCGTTTTATCCCGGTGAAATGAGTAACGACGTCCCAATCTTTCCTCAAGGGATGGGCGTAGACACACGTTGTTTTGGCGAACAACCGGCTTTAAGTTGTTCGGCTGTTGTTGAGTATTGGCGACGAAGGTCGCTTTCCCCTTCCCTTTTTCGTTTCGAGGCTCCGACTTCGAAGAGGAAGGCCTGTGGCCCATCTGGTCCATTTGGGCCATCTTGTCAATCAAGGCCTAGAAAGTGGTCGGCTTGAAAAACATCATGAATTGGGAAATAGTTTCCTGGGGGTCAAGAGTGCCCACAAACATGCCTACTGCAGGCGCTTATTCGATGCGCTGCTCGCATTTCGACCATAAATTCCGCCATCGTATCGCGTATTGAACCCATGTCTTACCTGGCTTCACCCTGGCGTTAATTAGTGCGGTAATCGGGGTACGCTCGCTAGCGCTTGCGAAACGCTGGGTGAATAACAGCTCCATCTCTGTGAATGTTTTGACGGAGTCATTTGGAAGCTCCGAATACCATTCGAAGGCCGTCTCCGCCAAACTACCAATGAATTGGCGAAGCAATAGCTTATCGTCACCTCCGGTATTGCCGCACAGAGCCCTAAATTGAGCGACATGCTGATGCGGATTTCCAATCCCCTTATATACGTGGAATTTGGGGATCGTATATCCCAGCGGGTACTTTATTTGGTCATACCAACCCGGATAGGGTCGTCCAGTTTTAACAATTTACCCAGCCGTTTCATTCGCCTGGTGAACTCGTATCTGCTGAGCGATGTAATCATCCAGGGCAGCTTTGCAGATTGTCTCCTCCTTGGCTGTTGACAGAGCCGACATAGGATTTGATGTCTCTCCTCTATCATCTTCAATCATTACTGGAGAATCTTCGGCTGGAGGGTCCGGCTGGATCATCATGCCCACAATATCTTAGAACAGAAGGTTATTTTGGCCGCTTGTTCCGCGGCCTCTTTGTCCTTTTTCTCAAGCATTCTCTGAAGGAATTCAGCATCAGTTTCTTGCTCACGGCGCTGCTCCGAGGATGTCTCCGGGCTTGCTTTTGGTCTTGTGAGTGCGGCCATAGCTGTTAACATCTCTTGGAGTTTTTGTTGTTGTTGCTCCTGAGCCTTAGTCACTGATCGCGTAAGCAGTCGATGACCTATGGAGATACGGCAATCCTCTTCCGGATGCCATATAGACAGTATGCACCACCATGCCCCTAGACTTAAGGCGTTTAGGTTCAGTGGTCTTGCGATTCGTCGCATACTCAGGGATTTTCTCTGGCCTTCTCCTCTTATGAGCGGTCGAAGTTGAGGGGGCCGTTGCAGTGGGCACCCAAGTAGCTGTCGGCTCGACAGGATGGTCTTCTTCTCGCTGAACTTTCACTTTTTTCTGTCGGCGAGAGTAATCTTGATCAATCACCGAGTCCTGAACCTGTCTCCAAACTTTGTAAATTTTAGAGGACAGCCGCTGAGGGGGCTGCTCTAGCTTCACCTTAGTAGCGTTCTCCACAGGTGGAGGAGATCTCTTCAGCACGGCAGTCGGAGAGTTTTTGCGCACTCTCCTTAGCGGTTCAAAGTTGTTCCCAGTTAGAACAGCAGCATCGATTTCCACTGTTGGAGCCGGCGGAGTCAGTCCAGAAGGAGAGTTGCCCCCAGCCTTCCTTACTCGGCGCCAGTGGCGACGTCGAGCGTGTCGAGCCGTTGGGATTATCTCAGCTATAGGAGTGACTTCCTCATGCCCCTGTGTTGGTCAGAAGATGTCGTTGTCAGCCTATTGAAGACTGACGTCCGCTGAGTGGGGATGGCCAACCTATCGAAAGCAGATTTCCAACAGGTGAAGCAGCCTTGACAATTTCGCCTGAAACGGGAGCTGAAGTAGTCAGTCTTGTGAAAACCGACCCTTTGGCGGGAGAAACCACTTTGAGGACTTCGAGAGCAGGAATGGCTATCCTTTTTGGGATAACCCTTTCTGGTATCACGGGCTTCTTCATGGGCCCAAAGGATCTTTGGCCCAGTCTGTCAACGACTGAGGCACTGGATTTGGGCGACCCGTTGAGAGGGGCCGCTGTAGTTGCAAGCCGATCAAAGACCGACTTCTTGGGAGTTTCTTGCGATGGTACAGGGACACTGGAGCTCATCGGTGGGAGCATGGTCTCGACAAACAGCCCAGTGGTGGCCTGAGTTACTTGCTCCACTGGCATCTTGAAAAAGGAGGCTGCTTGAGGCCCATAGGTTACACCTCCAGATGAGGTGGAACAGGAGTTGCAGTAGCAGCCAGGGCAGTTGGAGGCCATTTCTTTTTTCCGCACGAGAGAAAAACCAAATCTTAGTACCTCGAACCCAAGAGCAAACATATTAAACCACGATTCGTTCGCGAACATGACACACGAAGTGTGGAATGGAAAGAGGAAAAGGTCCCACCGGGCGTGCCAGAATCTGTTCCCCGCCGAAACACGGAGACGCGACCGCGTAGGTCCGTACTGCCTGAATTTCGGGGTAGATGCTAATTGGTGCTATCCGTCCAACTCTCCGAAGATGCCAAGTTGATTTATGACACCATGTATCGAAGGTTTAAACAGATGCGGACAATGTAGCAGACTTCGTCAGATTCACCTTCATTTGAGGGGGTTTTGATTGTGGGGACACTCTTCCCTGCAGGCGCAAGCCCCTGTAGTTAATTACGCTACCGCATCGCGGTAACCACTTTCTCCTTCTCCAGATGGTCACTTCGTGTCATGGGTGTTTGTTTTGTTTTTGGTTGCCCGTGAATTGTATACGGAGACTAATTTATGTTGTCGCCCGTAGGGCGTGGATTAGTCCAAATCTGTATTTTCTTAGATTTGTGTTTGGGGTTGGGTTTAAGGATACGTTAGTCTCATTTGATACTAAGATCAACTTAAACGTTAGTTAAGGATATGTTAGTCTAATTTTAGACTAATATCAACTTAACAGGATCGTTTAGATCCAACAAGAGAGCATTTGGGCTCTATTGTTTAGTTTAGGGACTTTGCGGTCCATAATTAGTTTAAGGACATTACGGTCCAATATTAGTTTAAGGACATCTCGGTCCAATGTTAGTTTAAGGACATCTCGGTCCATGGGTTTTTAAGGACCCCACAGTCCGAGGTTAAGGACATCATAGTCCATGGGTTTTAAAGGACCCCACAGTCCGAGGTTAAGGACATCATAGTCCGTGGGTTTAAAGACCCTACAGTCCAGTTTAAGGACGTCATACTCTATGAAATGTATCGTTGTCGGGACCTGTCACCTCTCTGAAGAAGTTGAAAGATTACAACGACAAGTATCAGAGGAGTAAAGAGATGTACCCTTGAACCAAAGTTGATTGGGAAATCTGTAGTCCAATTTGGGACTAAGATCAATTGATTTGATTATAAGCACATGGGCTCTGTTGAAACTGAATTGAGGACTTATGGCCAACTTGGGCTAAGTCCAATCAAGTTAAAATGCTTATTATTTATCTTGGGATGTCGAGCCTTTATTTGGGCTTGGCTCTGACAGTGTTTTTGTCTTTTACTAAATGCTGAGCATTCCTCATAGCCTTGGGCTTATTACAGAACAATTTATGTTCTATCAGCGCAGTACATGGTGCGCTTAGCGCTTTGCGCCAATCAAAGAGCGCAATGCGCTTCTGCCGAGTAGTGCACATACGAGGGACACGTGTCGCGCTTGGCGCTAAGCGTCAGATGATGAGCGTATTGTGCTAGTTAATGACCGCAGAGCGCTATTAGTTTAGTGGCGCACACGTGAGTGACATGTGATGCGCCTGGCGCTGAGCGCCAGCCCATCATCTGGCGCTTAGCTCCAAGCGCGATACGTGTCCCTCACATATGCGCCACTTAACAGTTAGCGCTTCGCGCTCTTGAAATGGCGCATTGCGCTCATGGGCTGGCGCTCAGCGCCAGGCGCACCATCTGTCACTCACGTGTGCGCCACTAAACTAATAGCGCTCTGCGCTCATAAACTAGCGCAATGCGTCCATCATCTGGCGCTTAGCGCCAAGCGCGACACGTGTCCCTCGTATGTACGCTACTCGGTAGAAGCGCATTGCGCTCTTTGATTGGCGCATAGCGCCAAGCGCACCATGTACTGCGCTGATAGAACATAAATTGTTCTGTAATAAGCTCAAGGCTATGAGAAATGCTCAGCATTCAGTAAAAGACAAAAACACTGTAACGTTTTAAAAATAAATAAATAAATAAATAAAATCATTTAGGTGAATTTTCTGATAATCGGTAAAATAAACCGTATTTCCATAAAACTCAACTATAATTATTTTTCAATATAGAATTAAATACGCCTATTTTAACTATGTAATTGCTGGTAATTGATATTATTTAGTGACTTATAAATTGTTAGTTTAATTAAATATTTTTCTTAAATTAATTAAATTCAAATATTAATATTAGCTTTAAATATACATTAAATTAGTGTAAAATACAAATTGGAATGTGCTAATTTTACAAAAGTGAACCATGACATATTGGAATCAAGTGTGTAACATGCAAAATTCTTTCTCAAATTTCTCCATGTTTCTAGGGTTTTCTAGGACAAATTGAATTAAGAAAATAAATTAATTTGGAAATTATGAAGTGAGGTGCATTAAATGAGACTTGAAGGGTTGTCTTGTCCTAGAATTTTCTACACAACCTCACCCTCTCTCCCTCTCCTCTATGTGGCCGAGCGCCCCCTCTCATGCTACCCAAATTTTTCCCACTCCATTTCCATCACAAAAATCTCCAAAAGTTCATCAAAAATCCAAATAAAAACCCAAAAATTCCTAATTTAATTCCTACCCATTATCCTTTGCTCATTCTAGCTTGGATTCTTAAGGCAAGAGAGCCATTTGGGAGGCTATGTGGGCATGCTTGACATCATGTTGTGAGGTATAAATTTTAACCTATAGCTAAATTGTTGATAATTACTTTAGTTTAGCTTAATTAGAAGTTTAATTGTGGTTTTAATTTTGTGATTCAAAATTCCAGAAAGGGGTTTGAGTTAAAGTTAGGGTTTTTATTAATGGAGTAGGGTTATAATAAGTGGTTTAACATTTAAAGAAATGAAAAATCTAGTATAGTTGTTGTATTGTAAATTGTTGTTTCAAAATTGTTTAAATTAAACAATTTTGAAAACTAGGTTTTTATAATACATATAAATAGGTTAGACAAAATTATAGTGAGAATGTTTATCAATTTTTCATGGTTTTAATGAGTGGATTAACACATAAAGACATGTAAAATCTAATCTAGATTGTTAAATTACTAATTGTTACATTTTAATTGTTCAAATTAAGCTATTTGTAAACTAGATTTTTTAAACCATATATATTGATGAGATAAAATTATGATGAGGATTTCTATCATTTGATTATGGTTTTAATGAGGAGATTAACATGTTAATTGAATGCAAAACCTAATTTGGTTACTAGTTGCTATTTGTTAGTTTAAAATTTTTGATAAATATACTATTTTGCTAACTAGGTTTTAGAAATTAATTTAAAATGTGGGATTAAAATCTAGTTAGAGTTTTAGCACATCATTAAGGTTTCCATGAGTTGTTTAACAATTTAAAATATACAAAATCTCGCTTAGTTGTTGAATTATGAATTTTGCTTTAAAAAGTGTTAAAATTTGATATTTTTGCAAAATAGAATTTTGGACTTAATTTAAATTGATGAGATTAAATTATAGAAATGGTTTATATGACTTAGTTATAATATTTAGTGAATATTATGGCCATTAGTTTTGTTAAAACATTAAGTTTCGAATTAAAACGAAAATTTAGTGCTTTCTAGGTTTTTACGAAATAAAACGATTTGATTAATTTTAAGATTTTGATGACTTAAACCCTATTTATATTATAATTAGTGAGTTTTGGAACTATGATTTGTACGTTTGTGTTTTATCTCAATCAATCGGCGTTTGTATGCCGATTTCGAGAGTAATTTGGTTCTTTTGCATGAGCGGGTCATATGTTTTAACCTATGCGCGTTTCATGCGTTGTCTTGGTTTTGTCCACGATTTCGGTTTACGATATTATATATGTTTGTGTATAGGTACCCCTCACGTTGACTTCGGACGATAAGGAAGAGGATGGCGGCATCGACTTCGGCAGACAAGAACCAGGTGAGTAGATATATATCTACGGAGGAAGTCGGGTGGATGGCGTATAGCACCCCCGCAAACGTAGAATAGAGATATTACTTACTATTATTAGGAAGTCGGACATGACCTTAGATTCTTTGCGAGTAGGGTCATATTGAAGACATTAGGTTGGACTAGACTGATTTAGAAAGACCTAACAATGAGGATGACTGCCTTGGAGGGAATTCGTAGGTTTCATGTAGACACATACGCGCACACGCATAAACTTGATTTGGTGTATATGTGTGTGTGTGTATACATATAGGAATGTGTGTAGGTATATATATATATATATATATATACACACACACACACACACAACATATATACGTGATATGAGGAGGTTATATGATACATGGGGTTGGGTCAGTATGACTGGGCATGATGCCGTGAGATATTAGATATACGATCGAGTTATGACATGAGATGTGTTATGATATTAGCGGATCGTTGGGAAATGAGAAAATGTATATTTATACATAAAAGATAATAGGTGATGATGACATTGAAATGTATGAGACTTTAGAATAGAACCCGGATTGTAATATGTGACTTAATCACGATATGATATATGACATGATATTTTAGTGGATCATTTGACGATATATATTTATACAGACAATGATATATATTTGATGATATTGGGATGTATGCGATTATAGTACAGTACCTTTGATCATGATATTCTTTGAGGATGATACTATACGAAAGATGATGTATATATGTGATAGTTGACCCGTACCCCGATTTTTGGAAGCCGTACGATGGATTTTACCGTACGAGACATAGATGTGATGATTGATCCGCACTCGTGACTCGAGGAAGTCGTACTACGTACGTGACGCTATTGAGGCTGGATCGCCGACTACTAAAGATATCGACTCAGACTTTAGGAGGATTCTTCTTACCTTTCGACTAGTGTCTTTAGTTAGTTCCTTGGTTGGTTAGGTAGATCTTAGTTTAGGCTCGAGTCATACTTATTTTCAAACTGATGAATCGTGCATTTTCAAACAACAAACCGTATGACTCGTAATCAGTATGTATTTTCTAGTTGTGCATTACTACATATTCATCATTATATTCATGTTGTGTTCATCGCATCGCATATTCATACATATGTTCTTTAGCTAATATGAAGCTCTGCCTGTTAGGACACCAGCACCATTACCGATGATGCGCATGTTCCACGTACACTTATTTGCCGGCTCACACACATCATCACCCGTAATTGCCATGTCACGTACACTTTAGAACATATTATCTTTTATTGATATATTCAGCTAAATGCTAGACCAATATAATATTGTGTGATTACTCTCATGTGCTAGTTTAAACATTGCATTTATTACTTAGACACTTCATGCATTCACATTTTCATGTTATCATGGAGTATTGTGGGGCTTATGCCGATACTCATTATTTACTTACTCATAATTTTGGGATTTTGGATTTCTATGAGATTTCTGGATTTTGGGGAAAACCGCAAGAATATATATAAAAACTTCTCTCTCTCTCTTCCTCTCATTTTAAAATACAAGTTGTGGTTTTCTCGTGATGTATGTGTCGTACACCATGAGATTTCATGTTTTCTGTTGGATTTCGAGACCCGATTCGAGGAGTGGATGAACCGTCTCGGGTACATGGTGGGCTCGGTATGGTACCCCGGGGTAAGAAGATCGAGTTGTAGACGATGAGCCTGGCAGAGGAAGACTACCTACCGGTGATGTCTGGCGCGGCGGATATTCTAAGGATACCGACCGTTGTCATGAGATTTGATGATATGGGCCGATCCGAACTGACGGGGCCCGAGATATTGAGACTATGGGGTATTGAGACTTTGAGATGTACATGTTTTGTGTCGATACTTGACACGAATTTCCATGGATTTCATTGATGATGTTTCGGATTACCATACAAATTTTACTATGATAAAAGTTACAGATTTCTTATACGGATATATCCAGATTTCATGGTTGATTGTTTTACATTCAAGGTGCATGCATACTCATACACATGACATGTTACTACTTGAGGCACTGACACGAGCACTGAGCATTTCATTTACGCATAGATTATTACCCTGCCATTACTAGTTGACTAGTGTTAAATTAAGTATATTATTGTGACCTAAGAAAGCGTCGTGCATGCGATTTCTACTCGCGGATGTCTTCTACTCACGAGTTGGCAACTCACCCCCGTTGTGCCAAATTTTCTTACAGGTTTCCTTGGCAGCTTGCTGGCACATCATTTCATTCAGGGTGATTTGCTTGGTAGGTTGGTTCACTTGTATCAGGACCACCGTTGTATTTTTATTATTTCATTTGTATCTAGTAAGCTCCATCAGCCAGACTTGTATTACTTGATAAATTTAGAAGGCCAGTTGCTTATTCTTTCGACCTTAGAGTCGCGCTTGTATTATTATGGTTTTTAGTGGATTTGGTTTTCTTTTGAGTTTTGAGCCTCGCCCATCGGCGTTGTATATTTTAGTGTATTGTGTGGTTGTTTCCGCCTTTTGGCGTAGAGCTAGCTCCCGCTTGGGAATGCCTTTTTATTATTGCTTATGTATATATTCTTATTTATACCCGTTTGGGGTCAGTTTTTACAAAGGAGATTCTGCCGAAATTTTTGAGAAATTTGATGATGTTTTTAAAACATGTTTTCTTTTACTTCTTCTTTTAAATGGTTTAGATTTCTGGGTTTCGGATTACTTAGATCACGTTGCGCCTCTAGACGCCTCGTAATTTAAGTGCTGGTCACGTTCCGTACTTTCGGGTCGTGACAAAGTTGGTATCAGAGCGCTAGGTTTAACCTTTGTCCGAGTCTAGGTTGACCTTGGTTGTTGGAGTGGGTGACTTAGGTAGAGTGACGTACCGTGGGTATGATCCGCGGCATACTTACGATACGCTACTCTGCTTAAGAAACCTTAGGAGGTACATTTCTTTGCATCGTATTCTATTCGTTCCTATTATCTATCTTCGTCAATGTCGGATGGTGGTTTCTGTTACCACGGTCGCACGGGCAGAGGGAGCTGCGGCTCGAATGCGATGATCGTTAGGGTATCGTCTATTCTTGAGGATTGAAGCATTGTTTAGCGTGCAGACGAAGGGTATTCACATGTCATCTAGATGAAGTTAAAAGGTTCGAACGAATGTCAGAAACCCATTTTCCCAAGTTTACGGTATTCGGAAGAACATGAAGGTATTTCTATGGACCCTCTAGAAGAATGAAACCCTAACTCGACATAATGACCATGAGAATGCTGGTGAACTTTAGGGTTTGCGGTAGTTCCGCGGTGCCATTAGTGAGGCTTGGGTTTTCCCTTCTACGGCTGGTCCGCAGATGCTGGGGCATGTACTGGATATTTTTAAAATGTTCTTGAGTATTGACCTCTCGGGGGATTTTGGGACTTTGATAAATCGATCGAAAAGTTTAACGTAGTCCAGATATCAGGTGAAAGGATAGATTGTTAGTTGTATGTATGCCCTAGAGGCCAGTATTGTACACATGATGTATATTATATTGGATGCTTGGACATATATAGAGATGACTTTCTTGCTCGATATGATAGTATGATATCTGGTTACTCTTTATCTTAACATGTACACTAGTCTCTTTATACTGTCTTATAGTTACATGTTGGTAAAGCCCTTAGGATATGTACTTGACTACCTGGACTGTGATGCAGATCATACTAGTGGGGACATGGTAGTCCATAAGTACATCCTTCAAGGTCCCTAGTCGTGGGTGTATCGAGACGGGGCATCGATATACCAGAGTAGACTAGCGTATACGCTTCTCGACCCATGAGATGGGCGATGGATGATCCCATATCCATTGGTGTTTGACATCAGAGATGGTATACGGGTGCTCAGTGGAGACTGGGTACACTGGACGGACTCGCCGAGAACTCTCAGATGGTATTATACCTCACGTCAGATGGCAGTTCTCAGGTGACACTTGTACAGGTTAGTCTGTAGACCCGAGATCGTCATAGAGTCTTGTGTGATTCCCACTGTGCTTTGATCTCCACCTTACCACGTCCATGAGGGCGTGCAAAACGGCGGTCTTTGGGCACAGTCCCGAGTCACATGGAGGCAATGAGCGATAGGAGGGGTTTCGTCTCTCCCGGTATTGGGGGTTGATGTTGCGCAGTGCTCGATTGGCCGTAGCAGGGAAGTCCCTGGCCAGGGCTGATCAGAGATTTGCTGGTAAGTGTTACCAGTAGTTTCTCGACCCGTTATGAGCCTCACATCAGCACGACTTATCGGGTTATTGGGGTCTGACGTTTACCACCCCTAGACTTGATATGCGACATATCAGACGAAGAGACCGGACTGTATGGTAAGTGTTACTGGTCGGATTCGCAGGAGTGTGAGCGGGCTAGCTCGTCAATCTTCTGATCGCTCAATACCCGGGTGGCCGTTACGTTTAGCAGACCGCTTGCGGCTTGTGGGTGCTTGATATGATCATCATCTGCTACCGGCGTATTGACGAGTCTTTAGAGTCCTACACAGAGGTTTCCTAGCTCAAGCGAAACGAAATAGGAGTGCATATGAGATATGTGCGGGACCGAGAATAATGCGTGTATGTGATACCATATTTGATTCTCGCGATTAATGTTTCGATTGGTTGTATGAGATATGACCTAGTTATCGAATCATTGATTCGATAAATCGATGCATTGAATACTAGTCGGTTATGTGCGACATGACCGGATCATTGAATCAAGTGTTGATTTAATGATTTAATGTATAATTATATATTTGATATATTACTTTGCATTAACTAGTATTGGTTCACTTTAAACGGATTTTTCTCACTTGATGCGCACATTGTATATGTGATATGTTTTGTGTACACTTGAATGTATCATGTTTGATGATGCATGTTGTTTTGGCTTTGTGTATAGAATGCAACCATGGTTATGCAAGTGGTTAGGGTTTATATTTTATTCACTTATTATTTTATCCATTTATTATTTATTTAAATGGATTTATCAAAACAAAATGGTTTCATCTTATCATGAAGAGTGGTGAAGCTTCATGAAGCTTTTACTGATGATGCCATTTTGTCTCTTAGCTTAACCCTAACCACTCCCACTAACCATGGTCTATTCTCTACACTTGACCATGGTTAGAAGATGATAAGAATTGATTTATTATTCATTTTACATATAACTTATCATAACAATTCTATCATCTACTTCTTCTTCTTCAAGTGAGAAACCTAGATGCCATTAATGGCAACTTGAGATCTAGTGAGAGAAATCCAATTCTAAAGTGAACCCACCTCCTATTTCTTCACCCTCTACCTCTTGCCAAGTTGTTTTGGGTGTTTTCTTCACAAGTTTCACAACTTTGTGAAGTCGGAGCTTGAACTAGTGCAACTTCGACGTAGATCGTCTTTGACACGAAGCCGACGACCTAGCTCGCCCGTTTCTCCGATGAAGCCGACGATTGGGTTCGGGACTCATGATGGACAGCGAGAGGACACCCACGTGGAGCTAAGGAAGTGGAAATCCGGATCTACAAAGGTTGTAGCTTCTCACTTCTAGTTAAGTAGTTAACTAGTTTATAGTTTCGCCTAAACATCTAGTCTAAGATCCGTAGTCTAGGGTTTCTCGGCACCATTTTTTTTAAATTGGCATGTTCGATGCCTTGTGAGACCTCACCAGGGTGCCTAGGAACCTTACACAGATTACACAGGAGACTCTAGATATGAGCATAGCCGTTTGTAGCGCAGTCAGCACAGCTATGAGGAGACGAGTCTGAATCAGTCGACATAAGAAAAGGAGCACATCGACGTCGGTGTTACGATTTACGATTGGTGATTCGAATATCAAATTTCCGTTGTTTGGATTCTGGTATTTTGAGGATTTCGTTTTATGATTTGTCTTCCTATGTACTCATTCTTTTCACTCGATTCGTGTTCCATGTATATGATATATTGATGTTCGTTTTGTGCATGCCCATTGCACTTGATTTTGGTTCTATACATTTTGAGATACTGATTTGATTTCATGCATATGGGTTGCACATGATTTTGACGTATGTTTCGACATAGTTTTCATGCACTTTTCATACTATGATTTCGATTTTGATATTCGGTATATGTTCTTGTACACCATGTGCACTTGATTGAGATTCTTACGCACACTTGGCGCACTTGATGCGATTTGTGCACCCTAGATGCACTAAATCGGGGTTTTGTGCAGATTAGATGCACCTAATATTATTGTCGTGCACGCCCGTTGCACTTAACAGATGTTTTTGGTGCACACCCATTTCACTCAGTTTTGTTTCTGAGCGTATTCATGGCATCTGTATTTGATTTCAATTTTCGTCTGCACCGGACGCACATGGTACCTCGTATACTGTATTTGAGATTGATTTCATTTTGAGCAGTACGTTTTTATGATAATTACTATTTGGTTTAGTAACCAGGCGGGACGTGTATGTTAAATAAAAGATATATATGTATAGCTATTCTTTTTTAAAATGAACGTCCGCTACTTATGCCGTGAAACACGCATCACATGGCGATTTTAAAAAGGGTTTTATTTTGCATGTTTCTTTATTCAGATGTTTGGACAATTTTACTACGATGCGCACTATATACAAGTTATGGTTTTGATGTATTTCAAGTTGGTTTTCGTGTTGGACTTTGACATTGTATTTTCACCATAACTCCGATGATTGCGTTATACTTGACGGAGTTTTGATTTTGAATTATGTACTTGTTTTTCATGCGCACGCATTGCGCTAAGATGTGTTTACGTATTGATGATTCCGGAGTCCCCGACGATTTGAGTGTTTTGCTAAATGTTTTAGTATTTGGGGGGAGTTTCAATTTAAATTCGGGGACCGAATTTCGTTAAGAGGGGAAGATTGTAACATTTTAAAAATAAATAAATAATTAAATAAAATCTTTTAAGTGAATTTTCTGATAATCGGTAAAATAAACCGTATTTTCCATAAAACTCAACTATAATTATTTTTCAATATAGAATTAATTACGCCTATTTTAACTATGTAATTGCTGGTAATTGATATTATTTAGTGACTTATAAATTGTTAGTTTAATTAAATATTTTCCTAAATTAATTAAATTCAAATATTAATATAAGCTTTAAATATACATTAAATTAGTGTAAAATACAATTGGAATGTGCTAATTTTACAAAAGTGAACCATGACATATTTGAATCAAGTGTGTAACATGCAAAATTCTTTCTCAAATTTCTCCATGTTTTTATGGTTTTCTAGGACAAATTGAATTAAGAAAATAAATTAATTTGGAAATTATGAAGTGAGTTGCATTAAATGAGACTTGAAGGGTTGTCTTGACCTAGAATTTTCTACACAACCTCACCATCTCTCCCTCTCCTCTATGTGGCCGAGCCCCGCTCTCATGTTGCCCAAATTTTTCCCACCCCAGTTTCATCACAAAAATCTCCAAAAGTTCATCAAATATCCAAATAAAAACCCACAAATTCCTAATTTAATTCCTACCCATTATCCTTTGCTCATTCTAGCTTGGATTCTTGAGGCAAGAGAGCCATTTGGGAGGCTATGTGAGCATGCTTGACATCATGTTGTGAGGTATAAATCTTAACCTATAGCTAAATTGTTGCTAAATTACTTTAGTTTAGCTTAATTAGAAGTTTAATTGTGGTTTTAATTTTGTGATTCAAAATTCAAGAAAGGTGTTTGAGTTAAAGTTAGGGTTTTTATTAATGGAGTAGGGTTATAATAAATGGTTTAACATTTAAAGAAATGAAAAATCTAGTGTAGTTGTTGTATTGTAAATTGTTGTTTCAAAATTGTTTAAATTAAACAATTTTGAAAACTAGGTTTTTATAATACATATAAATAGGTTAGATAAAATTCTAATGAGAATGTTTATCAATTGTTCATGGTTTTAATGAGTGAATTAACACATAAAGACATGTAAAATCTAATCTAGATTGTTAAATTACTAATTGTTACATTTTAATTGTTCAAATTAAGCTATTTGTAAACTAGATTTTTATAAATCATATATATTGGTGAGATAAAATTATGATGAGCGTTTCTATCATTAGATTATGGTTTTAATGAGGAGATTAACATATTAATTGAATGCAAAACCTAATTTGGTTACTAGTTGCTATTTGTTAGTTTAAAAATGTTGATAAATATGCAATTTTGCATACTAGGTTTTAGAAATTAATTTAAAATATGGGATTAAAAATCTAGTTAGGATTTTAGCACATCATTAAGGTTTCCATCAGTGGTTTAACAATTTAAAATATAGAAAATCTAGCTTAGTTGTTGAATTGTGAATTTTGCTTTAAAATGTGTTAAAATTTGATATTTTTGCAAACTAAAATTTTGGACTTAATTCAAATTGATGAGATTAAATTATAGAAATGGTTTATATGACTTAGTTATGATATTTAGTGAATATTATGGCCATTAGTTTTGTTAAAACATTAAGTTTCGAATTAAAACAAAAATTTAGTGCTTTTTAGGTTTTTACGAAATAAAACGATTTGATTAATTTTAAGGTTTTGATGATTTAAACCGTATTTATATTATAATTAGTGAGTTTTGGAACTATGATTTGTACGTTTGTGTTTTATCTCGATCAATCGGCATATGTACGCAGATATCGAGGGTCATTTGGTTCTTTTACATGAGCGGGTCATAGGTTTTAACCTATGCGCGTTTCATGCGTTGTTTTGGTTTTGTCCACGATTTCGGTTTATGATATTATATATGTTTGCGTATAGGTACCCCTCACGTGGAGTTTGTACGTTGAGGAAGAGGATGGCGGCATCGACTTCGGCAGACAAGGACCAGGTGAGTAGATGTATATCTACGGGGAAAGTCGGGTAGATGGCGTATAGCACCCCCGCAAATGTAGAATAGGGATATTACTTACTGTTATTAGGAAGTCGGACGTGACCTTAGATTCTTGGCGAGTAGGGTCCTATTGAAGACTTTAGGTTGGACTATACTGATTTAGAAGGTCCTAACAATGAGGATGACTGCCTTAGAGGGAATTTGTAGGTTTCATGTAGACACACACATAAACTTGAATTGGTGTATATATGTGTGTATATATATATACATATAGGAATGTGTGTAGGTGTATACACACACACACACAACATATACACGTGATATGAGGAGGTTATATGACACATGGGGCCGTGAGATATTAGATATACGATCGAGTTATAACATGAGATGTGTTATGATATTAGCGGATCGTTGGGAAATGAGAAAATGTATATTTATACATAAACGATAATAGGTGATGATGATATTGAAATGTACGAGACTCTAGAATAGAACCCGGATTATAATATGTGACTTAATCACGATATGATATATGACATGATATTTTAGTGGATCATTTGACGATGTATATTTACACAGACAATGATATATGTTTGATGATATTGGGATGTATGTGATTATAGTACAGTACCCTTGATCATGATATTGTTTGAGGATGATACTATACGAACGATGATATATATATGTGATAATAGACCCGTACCCCGATTTTGGGAAGCCGTACGATGGATTTTACCGTACGAGGCATAGATGTGATGATTGATCCGCACTCGTGACTCGAGAAAGTCATACTACGTACGTGACGCTATTGAGACTGGATCGTCGACTACTAAAGATATCAACTCAGACTTTAGGAGGATTCTTCTTACCTTTCGACTAGTGTCTTTAGTTAGTTCCTTGGTTGGTTAGGTAGATCTTAGTTTAGGCTCGAGTCATACTTATTTTCAAACTGATGAATCATGCTTTTTCAAACAACAAACCGTATGACTCATAATCAGTATGTATTTTCTAGTTGTGCGTTACTACATATTCACTGTTATATTCATGTTGTGTTCATCGCATCGCATATTCATACATATGTTCTTTAGCTAATATGAAGCTCTGCCTATTAGGACACCAGCACCATTACCGATGATGCGCATGTTCTACATACACTTATTTGCCGGCTCACACACATCATCATCGGTAATTTCCATGTCACGTACACTTTAAAACATATTATCTTTTATTGATATAATCAGCTAAATGCTAGACCAATATAATATTGTGTGATTACTCTCATGTGCTAGTTTAGACATTGCATTTATTACTTAGACACTTCATGCATTCACATTTTCATGTTATCATGCAGTATTGTGGGGCTTATGCCGATACTCATTATTTACTTACTCATGATTTTGGGATTTTGAATTTCTATGAGATTTCTGGATTTTGGGGAAAACCGCAAGAATATATATGAAAACTTCTCTCTCTCTCTCTCCCTCTCATTTTAAAATACAAGTTGTGGTTTTCTCGTGATGTATGTGTCATCCACCATGAGATTTCATGTTTTATGTTGGATTTCAAGACCTGATTCGAGGAGTGGATGAACCATCTCGGGTACATGGTGGGCCCGGTATGGTACCCCGGGGCAAGAAGATCGAGTTGTAGACGATGAGCCTGGAAGGGGAAGACTACCTACCGGTGATGTCTGGCGCGGCGGAAATCCGGAGGATACCGACCGTTGTCATGAGATTTGATGATATGGGCTGATCCGAACTGACGGAGCCCGAGATATTGAGACTATGAGGTATTGAGACTTTGTGATTTACATGTTTTGTGTCGATACTTGACACGGATTTCCATAGATTTCATTGATGATGTTTCGGATTACCATACAAATTTTACTATGATAAAAGTTACAGATTTCTTATACAGATATATCCAGATTTCATGGTTGATTGTTTTTCATTCATGGTGCATGCATACTCATACACATGACATGTTACTTCTTGAGGCACTAACATGAGCACTGAGCATTTCATTTACGCATAGATTATTACTCTGCCACTACTAGATGATTAGTGTTATATTAAGTATATTATTATGACCTAGGAGAGCGCCGTGCATGCGATTTATACTCGCAGATGTCTTCTACTCACGAATTGGCAACTCACCCCCGTTGTGCCAAAATTTTCTTACAGGTTTCGATGTACAGGTTTCCTTGGTAGCTTGCTGGCACATCATTTCATTCATGGTGATTTTCTTGGTAGGTTGATTCACTTGTATCAGGACCGCCGTTGTACTTTTATTATTTCATTTGTATCTAGTAAGCTCCATCAGCCAGACTTATATTACTTGATAAATTTAGAAGGCCAGTTGCTTATTCTTTCGACCTTAGAGTCGCGCTTGTATTATTATGATTTTTTATGGATTTGGTTTCCTTTTGAGTTTTGAGCCTCGCCCTTCGGCGTTGTATATTTTAGTGCATTGTGTGGTTGTTTCCGCCTTTTGGCGAAAAGCTATCCCCCGCTCGGGGATGCCTTTTTATTATTGCTTATGTATATATTCTTATTTGTACCCGTTTGGGGTCAGGTTTTACAAAGGATACTGATTGATATGATTTATGTGTGTAGTAGTTAACCACAATCAATAACGGTGTCGCGCGTAGCTAGACCGAGATGAGTACGGGTCGTCCTCAGGGAAACGTTGAATATTTTATTCTTACTTTAGGTGTGTTGAGAAAGAAAGGAGGAAGAATAAAGAATGGTTGTTGGTTCTAGATCTACGTTAAACACGGATACAAAATATAGATCTAGATTAACTACGGATGTAAGTTTAATATTAAAAGGGGGCTTGTAGGGGTAATTAGGATTTAGTAGTTATGGCTGATTAATGAAAAATTACTCTTTTTATCTTTTAATAGATTTAAAATTAGAACGACAGTGATGCATGTAGATTAGGGTTTCTGGAGGGAAAAGGGTTCCCTCTCTTAACCCCTATCTCGACATGGAACTCCGTTCATATCTAGCCTTTACCAAAATAATAGTTAATCTAATCTTTAATCGCGGTCGAGACTAGCAATGAATTGGTAGCGCGTCCGATTAGGATGTTAACTATTCTTTTGATAAAGTTTATAAACTTTATAGGACGTAAAAAGAGTTTAAGGATCTTCATCATCCATTAATCTACCATAATTCCATGAACCCTAACAAACGAAGAATTACTCGCGCATGTTGGGAGAAGAAGAGATGGAGAGGGAAATCATAATGAAAACTACAAGAAATAGAATAAGAAAAAGAACTACCTTTATTAATCAACAAAATTCATTTACACTTTATTCCCTTAGAAAATGATTACAAATGTTAGTTTGCTTCTCGATCTCTTCTAAGGAGGTAGACGAACAGTTGATGATCAGCCTGGATGCGTGAGCCTATCTTGGACTTCGTGATCTCTTCAGCTTGATGATTTTTCCAAGAGGCTCTCGGTCCTTATTTATAGTTCCAGAGCTAGAACCCTAGCTTCCTAATTTGGAAACCAGTGGTTAAGATCGCAACAACAAAATTCCAACTCTCAATACAGCTAGACCGCGGCAGATCCGCGGCCAATAGGTGGGTTTGGTAGCGGATCCGCGGCCTTATAGGTGGATCACAGGATTTTCTCTTCTGGAGCTTTATCTTTATGACACGTGGTGATCTTTTTAATCTCTGGAAACTGAAAATCTTTTCTACATCACTGCCAGACTTGATTTCTTTAGTTTACTTTTTTAATTAGGCAGGTTTGTTCTAACAACTTTGATTTCCTTGATTTCAGCCCTGAAAATTCTGCACAACAACTCAACAAATAATATTAGTAGAGTTTGTTTTATTGAGATATTAACTTAATCATTAAGAATTGGTCAAAGGTATTTAATAAGGTAAGCATATTTAAATGGGCCAAATGTTAAATGGATATTATATGCTTATTTTTTCCTACCAAACGTTAATTATAATATATAAACACATGAAAATAATATTTTTACTGATAAACCCTCACATGTATCATATATTATAATAAACACCTTTCTTTACATAGAAATAGTAGGAAAATATCATATTAAATGTGCAGTTTTATCAACTGAACAAATACCCCCAAACTTATCTTTGATCGTCCCGAGCAAACTAGTTTATTCAAGAGAAGGAGAGAAAAAGAAAGGAGAAAGCTAAGCACACTTTCGTAGGCAACACGATTGCACTGAGCAAGTGTAACAAGCCGTTAAATCTCTAGGTGTCCCTAGTAGGAGGAGTGTTGTCTCGTGAGGGTTTTCAGCGGATTACACCCACAAAATCCTATAATAAAAGAGAGAAGGTGAAAGTTACATATAAAAATAAGAACTATAAAAGAAATACTTTGAAAATTTAGAGTTTCCAACTACACTAGTTTTTCCGTTGTCATGAGCCCTATCTTAATAGTCATGAAAAGATGTTAGAAATCACATCATCACTCAATAAAATATCGTCTTTATTCTTCATTCCTACCTTTCATCCAAACATCAATCATATACCCCTACGTGTGTGTAAAAGACATCCTTACACTCGGAGAATTCAATTCAAGCTATCATACTCTTGTCCATCAGCCTTAGTACTTTTTAATCGATATTTATATGGAATATGCTCACACATTTTTCATGCGACCGTTAATACTTCTTGAGGTACTAACCGACCGATTACTCATGTGCTTGTTGATTAGGTGTATTAGTATTTTTCTCGTCTTGCACCACCTAAGGCTTATCAGTGACTCCCAAACCAGTTGTTCTAAGGCACTAGGTGATGAAACACCCTCGCTATATTTTTTTATTGCTGCCTTGGTGATTACAAAACCAGTGTTCATTTTTCTTCACCATTTTATATTTTATTCATTTTTTTACTTCCTTCGTACTTTGGCTTTTAGACAAGAGCATTTCAAGGTATCTTCTACTATCCCGAGTTTCAAGACGTGTGTAAGTGCGTATAGTAGGGTATCAACAATCAAATGTTTGGCTTCCAGAATATGAACTATTTTTCAGACTTATTTTTATCCTCAGATTAGTGACTTCTTTCATCTTACTAACCCTTGGGACAACAACTCATAACTACTTATTACTAGTTCATTTAAGAAAACTTCTAATTTTCTTGGTTTTCTTAAATTTTTCTAATCTTTTAGATGTAATTTTTCACTATCTACTCTTTTGTTATAAAAAAAATTTGAATGCCCAGTGTCAAAGATATTTCAGAGAATACAAACCTCCCCCCAAACCTGTTTTCAGCAGTGTCCTCACTGATGTTGTCTTTTGAGAGCATGGACCTGTATACTTGGGGAGAGACAAAAAGGGGTAAAATAATAGTTAAATGAAAACTACCCCCAAACTTGTTCTTTGGCACGCACAGATATTCAGTTAAGTCCATTTTCACTTACCTCCATTCTTAAAATGAGAAAATGTTACCAAAACATGGAGGTGAGGCGGAGGAAATTTAGTTCTGATAAAACGGCTCCTATAAAAACAGGAGCTCCTCCGCTGGGTCAGCAGAGAAATACGGTTTTAATCTATGCCCATTTACTTTAAAAATTGAACCGTTTTTCAAATTTTCAACTTCTACTGCCCCGTGCGGGTGTATATACCGCACCATAAAAGGTCCTTTCCAACGAGATTTAAGCTTACCCGGATGAAGATGGAGATGGGAATCGTAAAGAAGGACTTGTTGCCCCGATGTGAAAGTTTTTCTAACAAGGTTTTTATCGTGGAACACTTTAGTCCGGTTCTTTACTATCACCGCATTATCGTAAGCTTCATCATGGAGTTCGCTTAGCTCATTCAATTGCAGCTTCCGATAGCTGCTCGCTTGATCAAAATCGAAATTAAGCTCTTTAATAGCCCACATTGCTTTATGTTCGATCTCGACAGGAAGGTGGCATGCCTTCCCAAATACAAGGCGGTATGGAGACATACCAAGATCGGTCTTGTAAGCGGTGCGAAATGCCTAAAAAGCATCTGTCAATTTGGTTGACCAATCTTTACGGTTTTTAGAAACCGTCTTCTCCAAAATATGTTTGATCTGCCTATTTGAGATCTCAGCTTGCCTGCTTGTTTGGGGATGATAGGGCGAATAAATCTTGTGAGTGATTGAATATTTCCGCATCAAGGCCTCGAAAGGCCGATTATAGAAATGTGTCCCATTGTCGCTAATTATAGCGCGGGGGTGTCCGAATCGCGAAAAGATATTTTCTTTAAGGAAGTTAATGACAACTTTGTTGTCATTAGTGCGACACGGTATTGCTTCCACCCATTTCAAGACATAATCAACCACTAACAAGATATATAAATTCCCAAAAGAGTTGGGAAAGGGGCCTATAAAATCAATACCCCAAATATCGAATATTTCGACAATCAATATAAGTTGGAGCGGCATTTCGTTTCTTCATGAAATCCGATCAAAATGCTGACATTGCGGACAAGTTTTGCAATGTTCATATGCATCTTTAAATAATGATGGCCAATGAAAACCACATTGCAAACTTTCTCCGCCGTTTTTCGAGGACCAAAATGACCGTCGCATGCCTGATCATGACAAAATGATAACACACTCTTGAATTCATTGTTAGGGACACACCTGTGAATGATTTGATCGGAACAATACTTAAACAGATAAGGTTCATCCCAGTAAAAGTATTTTACTTAGGATAGAAATCGAAGTTTGTCTTGTTTCGACCAATCGCTAGGAATAAGTCCCGTCGCAAGATAGTTCAAAATATCCACGAACCAAGGTTCGTAGGTTACAGTCAAGAGCTGTTCGTCAGGAAATGAGTCATTTATCGGCACGGTCAAAGTTGGCGAAGAAATGATGCGTGAAAGATAGTCGGCTACAACGTTTTCACATCCACTCTTGTCTTAGATGACAAGATCAAATTCTTGTAACAATAAGATCCAACGTATTAGCCTGGCCTTAGCATCCTTCTTCAATAAAAGATGTCGTAGGGCAGAGTGATCAGTGTAAACCACTATTGGCAAGCCAATCAAGTGGGGCCTGAATTTTTCTAATGCAAATACAACTGCCAAGAGTTCTTTCTCGGTAGTTGTGTAATTTATTTACGCAGCATTCAAGTTCCTACTTGCATAGTAAATTACATGTGGTATCTTATCAATGTGCTGTCCTAAGACCGCACCATAGCAAAATCTGATGCATCACACATAAGCTCGAACGGGTGGTTCCAATCCGGAGATGATAGAACGGGGGCTGTAGTGAGCGATCCTTAAAGCGATTTAAAAGCAGCCTCACAATCCGAATCGAAGTGAAATGTAGTATCCTTGGCCAATAGAAGGGTTAAGGGTCTAGCAATTTTGCTAAAGTCTTTAATAAATCTCCTATAAAATCCTGCATGACCAAGGAAGGATCGTATATCTTTAACGTATTTGGGACGAGGGAGGTTATGGATAACATCAATTTTAGCTCTGTCAACCTCAATGCCTTTTCGTGAAATTATATGTCCAAGGACAATACCTTCTTGGACTATAAAATGGCAATTTTCCCAATTCAAAGTTAAGTTCTTATCCTTACAGCGGGTAAGAACCGCGCCAAGATTACGAAGGTAGTCCTCAAAGGAGTCCCCAAAAATGGAGAAATCGTCCATAAAAATTTCCAGAAAATTCTCCACCATATCTGAAAATATCCCCATCATACACCGCTGAAATGTAGCGGGAGCGTTGCATAACCCAAAGGGCATGCGTCTATAAGCAAAAGTACCAAAAGGACAAGTAAATATGGTTTTATCTTGATCATTTTCGGCGATGGGGACCTGGTTATAGCCAGAGTATCCGTCCAAGAAACAATAGTATTCGTGTCCAGCTAATCGTTCTAACATCTGGTCAATGAAAGGTAGAGGGATGTGATCTTTCCTCGTCGCGGCATTGAATTTTCTGTAATCAATACATATGCGCCACCCAGTTTGGATGCGTGTTTGGATTAACTCATTAGCCTCATTAGTTATGATCGTGATACCAGACTTTTTAGGGACCACATGAATAGGACTTACCCATTGGCTATCAGATATCGGGTAAATTATTCCACTATCAAGGCATTTGACGATTTCTTTCTTTACCGCCTCCTTCATAAAGGGATTTAACCGTTTTTGTGGGTCTCGGGTTGGTTTGGCTTCATCCATCAGATGTATGTAATGTTCAACAATTAAGAGACTAATCCCTTTGATGTCAGCCATTGTCAAACCAAATGCTTGCCGATTAGATCTCAATACTGCCAAAAGTGCGTTCTCTTGCTCTAAGGCTAGAGAAGCGGATATAATCACTGGCAAAATCTCATTCTCACCTAAATATGCATATTTAAGATGAGAAGGTAGCGGTTTGAGATCAAGTATTGGCGGAGAGACAATAGAAGGTAGGGTAAAGGAATGATATTCGGACTCCCTAAGAGGTTCAAAACTTGCATAGGATATTGACTCTGAAAGGGCTACTAACTTTTGCAACGAGTCAACGGATCCAAACTCTGGGACGGACTCATTGAACATATCCTCTGTTAGTGTTTATGCCCTAGAAGGCCATTACTGTATCATACTAGTTTGTATATTACTTAATGGAAGCTTGGGATATTCACATGTATATAACAGTCTTGCTAAACATGGTAGTATGCTACTTGGTTTTTCTATCTTAATATGTGAGTATACGTATTGATAGAGCTCTTAGGATCTTGCTTGACTACCAGCGTTGTGATGGCAGTCATACTAGTGGGGGCTGGGTAGTCTACAAGCACATCCTTATTCAGGTCCCTGGTCGTTGGATTATCGAGACAGAGCATCGATACTCCGGAGTAGACTAGTGTGTACGCTTCTCATCCCAGTTGGGGAGATGGTCTGTCCCACAGCCGGCAGTACATCGTACTGGAGATAGTATGCAGGTGCTCGTTAGGTTACGGGTACACCGGACAGGACTCACAGGGAACTGTTGGTTGGTTTTATACCAGTCGTCAGTGAACAGTTCCCAGGTGACATGAGTACAGCATAGTCCGCAGACTTGACACTGCTACTTCGCCTCGAGTGTGTCCCACTGTTCTTAGATTGCTACCCTACCACGGCTCAAAGGAGTCGTGCAAACAGGTAGCAGTTGGGTGCAGTCCCGAGCACTTGGAGGCAGTGGCGGTTAGACAGGATTCGTCTCTCCCGGTATTGAGAGTTGATATCGCGCTGTGTCAGAGAGCCATTACGCAAAGTCCCTGGCCAGGGCAAGCGAGATTTGCTGGTAGGTTCCAGTAGTTTCTCAGGGTGTAATGGGCTTCCCTCCGACACGACTTATACCGCTATTAGGGGACTGACGCTTGCCGCCCCCTAGGCCCGATATGCGATAGTCTAAGCCGAACGGACCGGACTGTATGGAGATTGTCACAGCAGGCTCAGTAGGAGTTCGGATGGGTTTCCTCATCGGCCTTCTTATCGACATCTACCTGGGGACCGTTACGTACAGCTAGTGCCGCTTGCGGTCTGTGGTTAAACCCACTGCCAGCGTAGTAGTCGAGTCTCTAGAGTCCCACACAGAGAGTTTCCCTACTCCAGGCGAAACGATATAGAGGTCGTATGGTTTTACGACAAGGGTTCGGACGCATACGTGTGTTTACGCACGTACGACTTTCGGACAGTTTTTACCAGTCGGCTTTGGTTTAAGCCAGTTACTGGTATCCGGTTATTGGATTTATATAGTCTAAAGTTTTTCCGTATTTTTGCGGAAAGGAGGGGCGTTCTCGTAATTGCGCGAGAAGCTTCTAGAAGATGGTGACTAAGGAGGTTTAGGTGGCATATACAATGAATGTGATTAGTGAGTCATATGGATGATTCATCCATGTCATTAATGCATCATAAATGCTTAATGACTCATGGATGTGAATCATCACTAGATATTATCAAGCATGGTTGTTAAATTCATTTCTTTTCTTTTCTTGATAAAAAGAAATGCTTGATATATATTATCATAACTCATTCTTCTCACTTCATTATCATCTTCACCTTCTCTCTCCTCAAGCTCTCCCTCTTCAAACCCTAATCCTCCCCTCTCATGTGTTGAGTACAAGGATTAGTTAGACTAATTAAATCATAACCCTCACTCTATATCACCTAGCTTCTTTGATTAGCACTTAAAGAAGGTTAGTTGCCTCAAGTTTAGAGGCTAAGCTTGGAGTAAAGCTCTCGAGTGGATCGTCTACTACTTCGAGAAGGCCGAGGAGGAGGAGGAGTTTGCAAAGACGAAGGACACGATTCGTTAGTATAGAACTTCTATGTTTCTTGTTAGTTATCGTTTAGCTTCGATTCGTGCGGTTAGTCGATGTTTAAGCAAAGAACAAGATCGTTTTTCATATTTCCGCCTCCCCGCAAGTCGTGGGGTGTTGTACATCGACTTACAGTGGTATCAGAGCCTCGCTAAACAATAAATAACTTACTTGCAAATTTGTATGAATTTTGAACGGAAAAAACGAAACCGGAAAACCCCGAAATCACATGTTTCTGTCGAATTTTAAATGAAGTCCAAAAATTTTTCAGGGAGGTTCAGAAAGCTTAAAAAGACAGTAGAAGAACACCCAAGAAATTTGGGCCCCTGAATCGCCTAAAGCGCCGTGGAACCGCGGCGGATCGCACCGATCCGCCGCGCTTCCGCCGCCGAGTTGGCGATTCAGGAACCCAAATTTCCTGTGTTGCTTCTCTGTGATATTTGGTATTTTCTGGAAGTTTTTATTTTTGCTCAGGTTTCAGATTTACAAAGAAGTATTGGAGCAAAATTAAAAGTGTTTAATCGATCGAAATTATACAGTATTTGCTTGTTGGATTATATCTGTGTTTGTATAATATGTTCGTAAACCTCCCCTAACTGCTAGTATGTCGGTTGGCAGGGGGTTGCACATTTCTGTAATGGTTTTTACTGTTTGTGGATATGAACTGTGTTGGACTGTTGTGATGTATAGCCGGGGTTATGTGATGGGTTATTATTTAATTCATTTGATGTAAATGTAATTTGTTGTAATATTATTTTGCGGGGCACATCCAGGTTGCGGTTGTAGCCACCGTTGTATTATTTCATTTTACTGTTTTTGCTCCTAGGACAGACCCAAGGTGGGGTGCACAAACTGCCGGGCGAGTAGTTTGCCGTACCCGTTGGGGTCTTGGGTGGGGTAATGGCTATTCATCACAACTGTGTAATCCGTCTTTTGTTGCAGGCTCAAAACAAACACGGATTGCTTGCAAATCCAATAAAGTTCATCTGTGATCTGGAATGCCTATTATTGCGTCTGACGAATGTACAATATCTATATATGATAGCTATTTAGACGTCACTTATGTTTTACACCCGCACTAGCCCAGCCCCCGCTCTGTCGTTAGTTAAGTAACCTAACGGGTGATGACAGGACCCCGTGGCGAATGCGGATGGCATAAGAGGACGTTGTATTTTCGTTGTTTTCTGCAATGATAGGTTAATGATGGGACGCATTATTTATAATGCAAAGAAAATAAACCAAAAGTTTAATCGTTGGAACAATTTAAAAGAAACCACTCGGTTAATTTTAAAACAGATATTTTTAAATGCGGAGCTTTAACCACTCCTTTTAAAAGCTATCAGGTTCCTTCGGTTATATCAAGTTCACTACGTTCACGGTTTCGCCAAAACCATTCATAGCCCTCCGTCATTTCATCTGGGTATTCGGTAGTATTCAAGCTATGTATTTTGACCTAACGCCAAGGCATATTGTTTGGTAGCTACTGGGTATTCATTTGTTGCATAGATAGATGAGTTAGTTTGGGACAGTCGTATTATCATTTTGGCCGAACGTCAAGGATATATACGGATGGGTTCAAATTGACAAGATAATGATGGGTAGAACTTGACATGTGACTTATGACATTTTGACCTAACGCCAAGGTCATAAGAGCATGGGGAAAAAATATATATCGGGAATTTCTAAAGAAACTGAAATTTGCAAAGAGTTGCATACCATTTGGAGTTTGATGAATGTTGGTAGGATTCCTTCAACATTATCATACAATGATATTTGGATCCCGATCCTACTGTGAGTATATGCTACTTATCAGGAGATTCGTCACTTAACGATCAATGTTATAAACCAAGTAGGTGTCCAGAAAGGTGTCAGCGAGGTTACGCCCCCAGAGAAAAGAGGTTATTTAATTAAGGAACTTCGCGAAAGCGTTGGAAAACCTCCCTCGAAGTATCGACACTAGCCTGGCTGAACGGTTAAGCAAGAATTGTACAGTGAGAATAGTCCTGGCTAATTCTTCTTTTATGGTTTGAGCAAGGATTCGAGAAACAGTAGGAGCCATCCAGTTTAGATAAACTAAAAACCACTCTAAACTTCCAAGAGCATCATGCTAAAGAGTTTTCTTCTCTCTCTCCTAATTGCAGCGACCCTGAAAATGACTGGACTTAAGTTACTTTTAGAAAAAAATATACTGACAGGGCCAAACTATAAAGATTGGCTGTGGAATGTCAAAATGGCTTTGACCTATGACAAATTGGGGTACGTCCTCACCGCTATGGCACCTGCTGTCCCTGGTCCCAAATCCAGCAATGCGGATAAGGAAATCCGCAAAACCTTGGATTTAGATTGCGCGAAAGCCAAGTGCATCGTGCTTGCCTCAATGAACAATGAACATCAGAGGAGGCACGAGGATATGAACCTAGATGGCATATTTCTCCATACAAAGGAACTTTATGGAGAGCAATCTCGTATAGCAAGATACGAGACCTCTAAGAACTTGTTTCGAGCGAGGTTGGCTGTCGGGTCATCGGTAGGAGAACATGTCCTAAAGATGATCGGCTATATTGAAGAGCTCGCAGACCTTGGGACGACTTTGGATAATGAGCTCTATACAGACCTTATTCTCCAGTCCCTTCCTCCCACCTACGCCCAGTTTATCCTGAACTTCAACCTTCAAAGAAAAGAAGTTGAACTTCCGGAACTCCTGAACATGTTAAGGAGTGCAGAGGGCACCTTGCAGAAAGCAAGGGAAACACCCGCTATGTTTGTTAGCGGTGCATCTTCTTTCGGGTCCAAGGCTAGGGCCAAAGGAAGGAAGAAGAAGGCCGCCACTAAACCTAGAGGAGCTATTAGTAAGGTGGGAGGGAAGGGAAAGAAAAAGTTTGCGGGTACCGGTAGTTGGCCAGGATGGGTGCTTCCATTGTCATAGGAAAGGGCACTGGAAGAAGGATTGCAAGGTGTGGAACGCCAAGAACCAGGAACTGAAGCAAGCTGTGGCTTCGACTTCAGGTGTGTTTGTAATTGAGAATTGTCTGTCGATCAACTCTACTTCCTGGGTATTGGATACCGGATCAGGATCTCATATTTGCAATTCATTGCAGGCACTGAGAAACCGTAGAGTGCTGAAGGAAGGTGATATGACCCTAAAGGTTGCTAACGGAGCTAGCGTGGGAGCTGCGTCCGTCGGGGATTATCACCTAGGATTGACGAGTGGACACATTTTGGTTTTACGTAACTGTTTTTTTGTACCAAGCTTAACGTGTAATATCATATCAGTTTCCTTGTTATCAAATAAAGGTTATGATTTCACGTTTGTAAGAGATGTTATTAACATCCACCTTAATCATGGTTTGATTGGGTCCGGTACACTAAATAACGGTATATATGTTTTAAACTAACTCCAAATTTTCAATGTCCAGAACACACTAAAAAGAAAGTCTCCAGATTTAAATAAAGCTTTCTTATGGTATTGTAGACTGGGTCACATCAATAAGAGAAGGTTGACTAAGTTGCATAGAGAAGGATATTTGGACTCGTTCGAATATCAAACTTATGACACTTGTCAATCTTGTCTCAAAGGAAAGATGACAAAGACTCCATTTACTGGACATGGAGTAAGAGCCAGCGAGCTCTTAGGACTCATACACAGCGATGTATGCGGTCCAATGTCTACACATGCAAGAAATGGTTTTTCCTATTTCATTACTTTCACGGATGATTACTCAAGATACGGATTCATTTATCTGATGAAACATAAATCCGAGGCTTTTGAGAAATTCCGAGAGTATAAGAATGAAGTAGAAAACCAAACCGGCAAAAGTATCAAGACACTTAGATCTGATCGAGGTGGTGAATACTTGAGTGCCGAGTTCTTAGGTTACCTAAAAGGGAAAGGGATTCTCTCTCAGCTTACTCCTCCATACACTCCACAGCATAACGGTGTATCGGAGAGACGGAATCGAACCCTATTGGATATGGTACGATCCATGATGAGTAATGCTGAGTTACCGCGATCTTTCTGGGGTTATGCGCTAGAATCAGCGGCATATCTTTTGAACATGGTTCCTACCAAGACTGTGCCTACCACTCCATATCAGATGTGGAGCGGGAAGAAACCCCATCTACAGTATATAAAGATTTGGGGATGTCCAACTTTTGTTAAAAAGCAGCATGTGGACAAGCTCGAGGCACGATCAGTAAAGTGTAAGTTTGTGGGATATCCAAAGAACTCCAGGGGATATCTATTCTATTACGCAGAGGAACAAAAGGTATTTGTTTCTCGTAATGCCCATTTTCTAGAACATCAGTTTTTAGAAAAGGAATCAAGTGGGAGCGAAATAGAACTGGAAGAAATTCCAGAACCACAAACTAATACTGAAAGTTTGGTAGAACCGGTAGTTCAAGAAGAACAGGACATTCCCGCATCCCTCCGCAGGAGTAGTAGGCCGTCTCATCCGCCTAAGAGATACTACGGTTTTCTCATAGATGGGGATAGAGAGGATTGCATCATAGATGATGATGAACCTACTGACTTCCAGCAGGCCATCCAGAGCAGCGACTCGGTACGATGGCTAGATGCAATGCGGACCGAAATGGAGTCCATGTACACCAATAAAGTATGGACTTTGGACTTTGCTCCAGATGGGGTAAAACCCATAGGATGCAAATGGATCTTCAAGAAAAAGATTGGTGTAGATGGACAGGTGGAAACCTATAAGGCTAGACTTGTTGCAAAGGGTTTTCGTCAAAGACCTGGTTTGGACTATGACGAAACTTTTTCTCCAGTGGCTATGCTCAAATCCATTTGGGTCCTTCTTGCTATTGCTGCCTTCCATGATTATGAAATCTGGCAGATGGACGTAAAAACGGCTTTTCTGAATGGAAATTTAGAAGAGTGCGTCTATATGGATCAGCCAGAGGGTTTCAATCAGAGTGGGAGCAGCGGGAAAGTATGCAAGCTGCTTAAGTCCATTTATGGACTAAAGCAGGCATCGCGGAGTTGGAACATCTGTTTTGATGAGACAGTCAAATAATATGACTTTATCAAAAATCCAGATGAACCGTGCATATATAGTAAAGTTGTAGCCAGAAGTGTCGTATTCCTCGTCTTGTACGTGGATGACATTCTATTGATAGGAAATGACATTCCTATGCTACAATCTGTCAAAGGATTCTTGTCACACAGGTTCTCCATGAAAGACCTGGGTGATGCCTCTTACATTCTGGGGATCCGGATCTATCGTGATAGATCCAAGAGGATGTTGGGACTTTCGCAGTCCAGGTATATCGACACTGTACTGAAAAAATTCAGTATGGAAGATTCTAAGCGCGGTAATCTACTGGCTTGTCACGGAATCACCTTCTCCAAAGAGATGTCTCCCAAGACTGATTTGGAAAGGGAACGCATGTCTATTATACCCTACGCTTCTGCGGTAGGCTCTATAATGTATGCGATGTTGTGCACCAGACCAGATGTAGCTTACGCACTGAGCGTGGTAAGCCGGTATCAGTCAGACCCAGGGGAGAAGCACTGGATAGCAGTAAAGAACATTCTCAAGAACCTGAGAAGGACTAAGGAGATGTTCTTGGTTTACGGCAGAAAAGACCTCAGGTTGGAGGCCTTTGCTGATTCCGGCTTCCAAAGTGATAAGGACGATTTCAAGTCCATGTCGGGTTATGTCTTTACCCTCAATGGAGGGGCGGTGTGCTGGAAGAGCTCCAAGCAGGACACCGTTGCTGACTCGACGATGGAAGCGGAGTATATAGCTGCTTGCGATGCCGCAAAAGAAGCAGTCTGGATGAAGAAGTTCCTAACAGAACTTCAGGTGGTTCCTACCATAGTTGATCCAATACCTCTGTATTGCGACAACAACGGAGCTATAGCTTTAGCAAAGGAACCAAGGTCCCATCAGAAGTCCAGACACATCTTAAGGCGGTATCACCTGATCAGGGAGATCATTGATCGTCAGGAGATCGAGGTTCGGAGAGTTGCTTCTGAAGAGAACATTGTTGATCCATTCACGAAGGCCCTACCTCAGATTCAGTACGAGAGGCTACTCGAGATCATCGGTCTTCGATACGCCAGTACATGGCCCTAGTGCAAGTGGGAGATTGTTAGTGTTTATGCCCTAGAAGGCCATTACTGTATCATACTAGTTTGTATATTACTTAATGGAAGCTTGGGATATTCACATGTATATAACAGTCTTGCTAAACATGGTAGTATGCTACTTGGTTTTTCTATCTTAATATGTGAGTATACGTATTGATAGAGCTCTTAGGATCTTGCTTGACTACCAGCGTTGTGATGGCAGTCACACTAGTGGGGGCTGGGTAGTCTACAAGCACATCCTTATTCAGGTCCCTGGTCGTTGGATTATCGAGACAGAGCATCGATACTCCGGAGTAGACTAGTGTGTACGCTTCTCATCCCAGTTGGGGAGATGGTCTGTCCTGTAAGTCGATGTACAACACCCCAATACTTGTAGGGAGGCGGAATTTTCAAAAACGAACTTGTTTAGTGAACAAACATCGACTAACCGCTTGAATCGAAGCTAAACGATAACTAACTCAAAACATAGAGTTGCTATGCTACTATGTTTAGGGATTATACCTAACGAATCGTGTCCTTCGTCTTTGCGAACTCCACCTCCTCCTCGGCCTTCTCGAAGTAGTAGACGATCCACCCGAGAGCTATACTCCAAGCTTAGCCTCTAAACTTGAGGCAACTAAACTTCTCTAAGTGCTAATCAAAGAAGCTAGGTGTAATATAGAGAGGGTTATGGATTAAGTAGTCTAACTAATCCTTGTACTCAACACATGAGAGGGGAGGATTAGGGTTTGAAGAGGGAGAGCTTGAGGAGAGAGAAGGTGAGGATAATAATGATATGAGAATAATAAGTTATCATAATATATACCTAACGAATCGTGTCCTTTGCTTGATGTTTGTTCATAGAACCGTTTCGACAATTAATTCCCGAAGGATAAGTTCATAGAACCGTTTCGACAATTAATTACAGCGTTAGAAGTTGCTAGGAAGGGTCGACCAAGTATCACCGGGATTTGATTGCGTGGGTTTGCCACAGGCTGTGTATCTAAAACAATAAAGTCCACAGGGAATATAAATTCCCTGACTTTAATTAACACATCCTCTAGTTCACCCCGTGGTTTGGTGATTGATCGGTCTGCCATCTGGAAAGTACAATGGGCGGGTTTCAACTCTCCAATCCCTAACTGCTCGTATACTGAATAAGGAAGCAAGTTAACGCTAGCGCCAAAGTCGAGTGAAGCACGATTAATATTTTTACCCCCAATAGAAATAGAGATGGTAGGACAGCCAGGGTCCTTACGTTTCATTGGTATCTGCTGGGTAAAAGCTGTGCTAACATTACTCGTTATGAAAACTTTTTTAGGCACTTGAGTTTTTCTCTTCCTAGTGCACAAGTTTTTAAGGATTCTTGCATAAGATGAGACTTGTTGAATAGCATCTAGGAGAGGAATATTTACGTTAACTTGCTTAAACATTTCCATAATCTTCTCCATTTGTGGGTTAGGTCTGTTGGCCCTTAATCTGTTTGGAAATGGAGTTTGATTAATAAGTTTTGGGTCCAACATTTGTGGAGAAGATTGTGGGGACGGATTCGATCCCAAAATTGGAGTGGGAATCATCTTAGATAGATTGGGTGAAGTGTTCGAGCCTTGGGGAAAACGGAAAATAGGCTCGGATGAAGGTGGGAGACTAGACGAATTAGGGGAAGAAGTAGAAGCTGGGGTATCAATGGTATCACTAACATCATCAAATTGCTCACCCCCTCGGTTATTTAGCACTTTTCCCGATCTCAACGTAGTAACAGCACTCACGTTATGATTTTGTGAGTAGCCAGGATTCGGTAGGGGTTGAGATGGTAGTTTCCCTTTCTCTCTTGCACTCATTGCGGCGTTCAACTGTGCAAGTTGGTTTTTTATTGATTTAATACTCTCACCGTAGGAGGCGGAGTCTTTCTTTATGGTATCAATAGAAGACTTCATATCAGCCGACATTTGAATGGAATGTTTCATAAACAAATCCAAAGTTTGTGCGAGTGAAGAGTTATCAGTACCAGCCAGTTGCGGTGCGGAAGTGTTGGCCGGATTTTGAAAATTTTGTGACTGAAAGGGGTGCTGGTTTTGTGGTTGTGGTTGCTGTGGAGGAGGTCTTTGATAATTGCTTTGGAAGGGGTGCATTCATAGGACATTCTTCCGTCAAGTGTGAAGGATCTGAACAGCAACTACACACGGTCTTAGGAAGCGTTACCTGATTTAGGGAGACCGATGAGAATTTTTTCTCAATAGCGTCGAGTTTCTTCTGCATCGCTGCCATTTCGGCTTTTACTGCGATGGAAACATCGAGCTGGTGAATACCTCCCCTAGATGAAGGTAGTCTTACGCTTTCCCACTGCAAAGTGTTTTCAGCGAGGTCTTCCAGATATTTCCAAGCTTCACCATCGTCTTTGGACATGAAATTGCATTGACACATTGTTTCAAGCATCTGCTTTGTTGCTGGATTAATGCCCTCATATATAATTCGGCACAAATCCCATCTTTGTATTCCATGATGAGTACATTAGACAAGCAGATCCTTGAAACGTTCAAAGCACTTCCAAAATGGTTCATTGGGAAGCTGGATGAACTGGTTGATCTCACTCCTAATATGGGCGGTCTTATGGTTTGGGTAAAACTTCTTAAGAAATGCTATTACGAATTCATCATAATTAGTGATAGAGTGTGCGGCAGTATTATAAAGCCATTTTTCTGCCAAGTCGTACAGAGTGAATGGGAGAAGACGCAAGCGCATAGCATCCACAGTCAGTTGTGAAGTACCCATCATTGCGCATACGTTTTTGAATTTAGTGATGAAAACGTACGCGTCTTCAGATTCAAGCCCATGAAATTTGGGCAACAGATTGATGTAGTGGGGTTTAATTTCAAAATTATCCCCGTTAGCTGGTGGAATAGATAAGCAAGTGGGAAGTGGACCACAGATAGGATAGCATCTCTCTTGGAGAGAGATGCGCGGTGGATTCTGCGCACCTACGGGCGGTGGCAACGTGGTGTTATAATCTGATGGAGTACCGTCCATCTCGGTTGATGTGGTGTGTGGTGGGGGGAAAGAAGATGAAGAAGCACCGACTTCGGAGTCGGTAGCAGGAACGCGGACAAGACGGGCACTAGAATCCCGTGTCCAGACAAGCATGCACTAAGCGGGTTTAGCGCAAGTGGCAGCGTGTGTGTGATTTAAAATTGGTCTGTTTTAAAAAGTGCGTCGGACTTAGACAAATCACACAAAGATGCACAAACAACCCTAGTACTAAGGTTACCTAGGTCAATTCTCTAGACCGCTCATAGACTTCCAAAGGACAAGCCGCATGATCAATCCTCTACCACCTCTTTACTACACTTATGGCCAGGTAATTTCCAGGTAAGTGGGAGGTATCCTCTATACGAATCACCGAAAATAGAGGGACTTAATTAAATAACCACTTGCCTTAGACACACTTTCCTAGGCACCACAAAAGTAATGCGGATAAGCGATAAATTACCCATGACCTTCCTCTGTCCTTATTGAGCGCGACAGTCCTTAGAGTCTTGTCTAGATATTTTTTAAATTAATGTAGGGTTGATGAGGATGCTCGGTTTGTGATTTGTGGGGCTTAGGAAGGGTGATGAAATCCCCACCTAATCTGAATTTTGGTCTTGCCCCTTAAAATCCGTATTAAAATATGAATTAACAAACTAATAACAAAACTTTGCAAAAAGATTTGAGTGCCGATATTTTGCAAAGAATCCTGCAGAAAAGATATTTTATTTGATTTCAGAGGAGAGAGAAAGAGTTGAGAATCTTACCAGAGGAGTTTGGAACCTTAAATCCTCAATCCCGCCGCGCTTCCGCCGCAAATGTGGCTTATTTGCCGCGGATCCGCCGCGAGAAGGAAGAATCAGTTGATGAAATTTTTCTCTGTGGCCTTCTGTACTTCTCTGGATCTCGATGAATGTCTCTGTCTTTCTGTTTTCTCAAGTCTGTGACTCCAGATCTCCTTGCAAAATTCACACACAATTCGTTAAATATACAATTTGCAGTTTTGTTTTAATTATGATATAGATCGAATAAGAATTCAACACAAATAGTAAGAATAAAAAATTACGCACGTATCCCCAGCAACGGCGCCATTTGATTGTCATGATCTATGTGTGTAGTAGTTAACCGCAATCAATAACGGTGTCGCGCGTAGCTAGACCGAGATGAGTACGGGTCGTCCTCAGGGAAACGTTGAATATTTTATTCTTACTTTAGGTGTGTTGAGAAAGAAAGGAGGAAGAATAAAGAATGGTTGTAGGTTCTAGATCTACGTTAAACACGGATGCAAAATATAGATCTAGATTAACTACGGATGTAAGTTTAATATTAAAAGGGGGCTTGTAGGGTTCATTAGGATTTAGTAGTTATGGATGATTAATGAAAGATTACTCTTTTTATTCTTTAATAGATTTAAAACTAGAACGACAGTGATGCATGTAGATTAGGGTTTCTGGAGGGAAAAGGGTTCCCTCTCTTAATCCCTATCTCGACATGGAACTCCGTTCATATCTAGCCTTTACCAAAACAATAGTTAATCTAATCTCTAATCGCGGTCGAGACTAGCAATGAATTGGTAGCGCGTCCGATTAGGATGTTAACTATTCTTTTGATAAAGTTTATAAAGTTTATAGGACGTAAAAAGAGTTTAAGGATCTTCATCATCCATTATCCTATCCTAATCCCATGAACCCTAACAAGCGAAGAATTACTCGCGCATGTTGGAAGAAGAAGAGATGGAGAGGGAAATCATAGTGAAAACTACAAGAAATAGAATAAGAAAAAGAACTACCTTTATTAATCAACAAAATTCATTTACACTTTATTCCCTTAGAAAATGATTACAAATGTTAGTTTGCTTCTCGATCTCTTCTAAGGAGGTAGACGAACAGTTGATGATCAGCGTGGATGCGTGAGCCTGTCTTGGACTTCATGATCTCTTCAGCTTGATGATTTTTCCAAGAGGCTCTCGGTCCTTATTTATAGTTCCAGAGCCAGAACCCTAGCTTCCTAATTTGGAAACCAGTGGTTAAGATCGCAACAACAAAATCCTAACTCTCAATACAGCTAGACCGCGGCAGATCCGCGGCCAATAGGTGGGTTTGGCCGTGGATCCACGGCCTTATAGGTGGATCACAGGATTTTCTCTTCTGGAGCTTTATCTTTATGACACGTAGTAATCTTTTTAATCTCTGGAAACTGAAAATCTTTTCTACATCACTGCCAGACTTGATTTCTTTAGTTTACTTTCTTTATTAGGCAGGTTTGTTCTAACAACTTTGATTTCCTTGATTTCAGCACTGAAAATTCTGCACAACAACTCAACAAATAATATTAGTAGAGTTTGTTTTATTGAAATATTAACTTAACCATTAAGAATTAGTCAAAGGTATTTAATAAGATAAGCATATTTAAATGGGCCAAATATTATATGGATATTATATGTTTACTTTTTCCTACCAAATGTTAATTATAATATATAAACACAAGAAAATAGTATTTTTACTGATAAACCCTCACATGTATCATATATTATAATAAACACCTTTCTTTACATAGAAATAGTAGGAAAAATGTCATATTAAATGTGCAGTTTTATCAACTGAACAGAGACTCTGCCGAAATTTTTGAGAAATTTGATGATGTTTTTAAAACATGTTTTCTTTTACTTCTTCTTTTAAATGGTTTAGATTTCTGGGCTTCGGCTTATTTAGATCATGTTGCGCCTCTAGACGCCTCGTAATTTAAGTGCCGGTCACGTTCCGTACCTTCGGATCATGACAAAATTGGTATCAGAGCGCTAGTTTAACCTTTGTCCGAGTCTAGGTTGACCTTGGTTGATGGAGTAGGTGACATAGGTAGAGTGACGTAGCGTGGTTATGATTCGCGACATACTTACGATACGCTACTCTACCTAAGAAACCTTAGGAGGTACATTTCTTTGCATCGTATTCTACTCGTTCCTATTATCTATCTTCGTCAATGTCGGATGGTGGTTTCTGTTACCACGGTCGCATGGGCAGAGGGAGCTGCGGCTCGAATGCGATGACCATTAGGGTATCGTCTATTTTTGAGGATTGAAGCATTGTTTAGCGTGCGGACAAAAGGTACATGTCGTCTAGACGAAGTTAAAAGATTCGAACGAATGTCAGAAACCCATTTTCCCAAGTTTACGGTATTCGGAAGAACATGCAGGTATTTCTATGGACCCTCTAGAAGAATGAAACCCTAACTCGACATAATGACCATGAGAATGCTGGCGAACCTTAGGGTTTGTGGCAGTTCCACGGTGCCATTAGTGAGGCTTGGGTTTGCCCTTCTACGGCTGGTCCGCAGATGCTGGGGCATATACTGGATATTTTTAAACTGTACTTGAGTGTTGAGATCTCGGGGGATTTTGGGACTTTGATAAATCGATCGAAAAGTTTAACGTAGTCCAGATATCAGGTGAAGGGATAGATTACGCAGGAGACTCTAGATATAAGCATAGCCGTTTGTAGTGCAGTCAGCACAGCTATAAGGAGACGAGTCTGAATCAGTCGACATCAGAAAAGGAGCACATCGACGTCGATGTTACGATTTACGATTGGTGATTCGAATATCACATTTCCGTTGTTTGGATTCTGGTATTTTGAGGATTTCGTTTTATGATTTGTCTTCCTATGTAGTCATCCTTTTCACTTGATTCGTGTTCCATGTATCGGATGTATTGATGTTCGTTTTGTGCATACCCATTGCACTTGATTTTGGTTCTATACATTTTGAGATATTGATTTGATTTCGTGCATATGGGTTGCATATGATTTTGACGTATTCTTCGACATAGTTTTCATGCACTTTTCGTACTGTGATTTCGATTTTGATATTCGGTATATGTTTTTGTGCACCATGTGCACTTGATTGAGATTCTTGCGCACACTTGGCGCACTTGTTGCGATTTGTGCACACCAGATACACTAAATCGGGGTTTTGTGCAGATTAGATGCACCTGATATTATTGTCGTACACGCCCGTTGCACTTGACAGATGTTTTTGGTGCACACCCATTGCACTCAGGTTTGTTTCTGAGCGTATTCATGGCATCTGTATTTGATTTCGATTTTCGTGCGCACCGGACGCACGTGGTACCTTGTATACTGTATTTGAGATTGATTTCATTTTGAGCAGTACGTTTTTATGTTAATTACTATTTGGTTTAGTAACCAGACGGGATGTGTATGTTAAATAAAAGATATATATGTATAGCTATTCTTTTTTAAAATGAACATCCGCTACTTATGCCATGACACGCGCATCGCACGACGATTTAAAAAGGTTGTTTTTTTGCATGTTTCTTTATTCAGATTTTTGGACGATTTTACTACGATGCACACTATATACAAGTTATGGTTTTGATGTATTTCATGTTGGTTTTCGTGTTGGATTTTGACATTGTATTTTCACCATAACTCCGATCATTGCGTTATGATTGACGGAGTTTTGATTTTGAATTATGTACTTGTTTTTCATGCGCATGCATTGCGCTAAGATGTGTTTTACGTATTGATGATTTCGGAGCCCCCGACGATTTGAGTGTTTTGCTAAATGTTTTAGTATTTGGGGGGGGGAGTTTCAATTTAAATTCGGGGACCGAAGTTCTTTAAGGGGGGAAGATTGTAACGTTTTAAAAATAAATAATTAAATAAATAAAATCCTTTAGATGAATTTTCTGATAATCGGTAAAATAAACCATATTTTTCATAAAACTCAACTATAATTATTTTTCAATATAGAATTAAATACGCCTATTTTAACTATGTAATTGCTGGTAATTGATATTATTTAGTGACTTATAAATTGTTAGTTTAATTAAATATTTTTCCTAAATTAATTAAATTCAAATATTAATATAAGCTTTAAATATACATTAAATTAGTGTAAAATACAAATTGGAATGTGCTAATTTTATAGAAGTGAACCATGACATATTAAAATCAAGTTTGTACCATGCAAAATTCTTTCTCAAATTTCTTCATGTTTCTAGGGTTTTCTAGGACAAATTGAATTAAGAAAATAAATTAATTTGAAAATTATGAAGTGAGGTGCATTAAATGAGACTTGAAGGGTTGTCTTGACCTAGAATTTTCTACACAACCTCACCCTCTCTCCCCCTCCTCTATGTGGCCGAGCCCCCCTCTCATGCTGCCTAAATTTTTCCCACGCCATTTCCATTACAAAAATCTCCAAAAATTCATCAAAAATCCAAATAAAAACCCAAAAAATCCTAATTTAATTCCTACCCACTATCCTTGGTTCATTCTAGCTTGGATTCTTGAGGCAAGAGAGCCATTTGGGAGGCTATGTGAGCATGCTTGATATCATGTTGTGAGTTATAAATCTTAACCTATAGCTAAATTGTTGCTAAATTACTTTAGTTTAGCTTAATTAGAAGTTTAATTGTGGTTTTAATTTTGTGATTCAAAATTCAAGAAAAGGGTTTGAGTTAAAGTTAGGGTTTTTATTAATGGAGTAGGGTTATAATAAGTGGTTTAACATTTAAAGAAATAAAAAATCTAGTGTAGTTGTTGTATTGTAAATTGTTGTTTCAAAATTGTTTAAATTAAACAATTTTGAAAACTAGGTTTTTATAATACATATAAATAGGTTGGATAAAATTCTAGTGAGAATGTTTATCAATTGTTCATGGTTTTAATGAGTGGATTAACACATAAAGACATGTAAAATCTAATTTAGATTGTTAAATTACTAATTGTTACATTTTAATTGTTCAAATTAAGCTATTTGCAAACTAGATTTTTATAAATCATATATATTGGTGAGATAAAATTATGATGAGGGTTTCCATCATTAGATAATGGTTTTAATGAGGAGATTAACATGTTAATTGAATGCAAAACCTAATTTGGTTACTAGTTGCTATTTGTTAGTTTAAAAATTTTGATAAGTATGCTATTTTGCAAACTAGGTTTTAGAAATTAATTTAAAATGTGGGATTAAAAATCTAGTTAGGGTTTTAGCACATCATTAATGTTTCCATGAGTGGTTTAACAATTTAAAATATACAAAATCTAGCTTAGTTGTTGAATTGTGAATTTTGATTTAAAAAGTGTTAAAATTTGATATTTTTGCAAACTAGAATTTTGGACTTAATTCAAATTGATGAGATTAAATTATAGAAATGGTTTATATGACTTAGTTATGAATATTATGGCCATTAGTTCTGTTAACATATTAAGTTTCGAATTAAAACGAAAATTTAGTGCTTTCTAGGTTTTTACGAAATAAAACGATTTGATTAATTTTAAGGTTTTGATGATTTAAACCCTATTTATATTATAATTAGTGAGTTTTGGAACTATGATTTGTACGTTTGTGTTTTATCTCGATGAATCGGCATTTGTACACCGATATCAAGGGTCATTTGGTTCTTTTGCATGAGCGGGTCATAGGTTTTAACCTATGCGCGTTTCGTGCGTTGTTTTGGTTTTGTCCACGATTTCGGTTTACGATATTATATATGTTTACGTATAAGCACCCCTCACGTGGACTTCGGACGATGAGGAAGAGGATAGCGGCATCGACTTCGGCAGACAAGGACCAGGTGAGTAGATGTATATCTACGGGGGAAGTCGGGTGGATGGCGTATAGCACCCCCGCAAACGTAGAATAGGGATATTATTTACTGTTATTAGGAAGTCGGACGTGATCTTAGATTCTTGGCGAGTAGGGTTCTACTGAAGACTTTAGGTTGGATTAGACTGATTTAGAAAGACCTAACAATGAGGATGACTTCCTTAGAGGGAATTCGTAGGTTTCATGTAGACACACACACGCGCACACACATAAACTTGACCTGGTGTATATGTGTGTGTGTGTGTATATACATATAGGAATGTTTGTAGGGGTGTGTGTGTGTGTGTGTATATATACATACATACATACACACACGTGATATGAGGAGGTTATATGATACATGAGGTTGGGTCAGTATGACTGGGCATGATGCTGTGAGCTATTAGATATACGATCGAGTTATGACATGAGATGTGGTATGATATTAGCGGATCGTTGGGAAATGAGAAAATGTATATTTATACATAAACGATAATAGGTGTGTTAGTTGTATGTATGCCCTAGAGGCCAGTATTGTACAGATGATGTATATTATATTGGATGCTTGGACATATATAGAGATGACTTTCTTGCTCGATATGATAGTATGCTATCTGGTTGCTCTTTATCTTAACATGTACACTTGTCTCTTTAAACTGTCTTATAGTTACATGTTGGTAAAGCCCTTAGGATGTGTACTTGACTACCTGGACTATGATGCAGATCATACTAGTGGGGACATGGTAGTCCATAGGTATATCCTTCAAGGTCCCTAGTCGTGGGTGTATCGAGACGGGGCATCGATATACCAGTGTAGACTAGCGTATACGCTTCTCGACCCATGAGATGGGCGATGGATGATCCCATATCCATTGGTGTTTGACATCAGAGATGGTATACGGGTGCTCAGGTAGACTGGGTACACTGGACGGACTCGCCGAGAACTCCCAGATGGTATTATACCTCACGTCAGATGGCAGTTCTCAGGTGACACTTGTGCAGGTTAGTCTGTAGACCCGAGATCGTCATAGAGTCTTGTGTGATTCCCACTGTGCTTTGATCTCCACCTTACCACGTCCATGAAGGCGTGCAAAACGGTGGTTTTTGGGTACAGTCCCGAGTCACATGGAGGCAATGAGCGATAGGAGGGGTTTCGTCTCTCCCGGTATTGGGGGTTGATGTTGCGCTGTGTTCGATTGGCCGTAACAGGGAAGTCCCTGGCCAGGGCTGATCAGAGTTTTGCTGGTAAGTGTTACCAGTACTTTCTCGACCCGTTATGAGCCTCACATCGGCACGACTTATCGGTTATTGGGGTCTGACGTTTACCACCCCTAGACTTGATATGCGAAATATCAGACGAACAGACCGGACTGTACGGTAAGTGTTACTAGTTGGATTCACAGGAGTGTGAGCGAGCTAGCTCGTTGATCTTCTGATCGCTCAATATCCGGGTGGCCGTTACGTTTAGCAGACCGCTTGCGGCTTGTGGGTGCTTGATATGATCATCATCTGCTGCCGGCGTATTGACGAGTCTTTAGGGTCCTACAAAGAGATTTCCTGGCTCAAGCGAAACGAAATAGGAGCGCATATGAGATATGTGCGGGACCGAGAATAATGCGTATATGTGATACCGTATTTCATTCTCGCGATTAATGTTTCGATTGGTTGTATGCGATATTACCTAGTTATCGAATCGAAGATTGATTCGATAATTCGATACATTGGATACTAGTCGGTTATGTGAGACATGACCGGATCATTGAATCAAGTGTTGATTTAATGATTTAATGTATAATTATATATTTGATATATTACTTTGCATTAACTAGTATTGGTTCACTTTAAAAGGATTTTCTCACTTGATGTGCACATTGTATATGTGATATATTTTAGTGTGCACTTGTTTGTATCATGTTTGATGATACATGCTAACTTGAGTATGTGTAAAGATCAAACCATGGTTGTGTAATGGTTAGGGTTTTCTTTTCTTACTTATTTATTTATTTGTTTGTTTTGAAAAAGATAAAGGAGAATATGGTGGCTTTCTTTGGATGCTTGTTGAAGCTTCATGAAGCTTTGAACAAGTCCACCATATTTGTCTCATGCTTAACCCTAACCATTCCCACTAACCATTGTTTATTCTCTACACCTAACTAAGGTTAGGATATGATAAGTATTCATTTCTTTTCTATTTTTAAAATCTTATCATATTCTATCTTCATCTTCTTCCTCTTGAAGAAGAAGAAAAGCTTACTAGCTTTAATGGCATCTTGAGTAAATGAGTGAGAAATCCAATTCTAAAGTGAACCCACCTCCTATTTCTTCATCCTCTACCTCTTGCCAAGTAGTATAGGGTGCTTTCTTCACAAGTTTCACGACTTGGTGAAGTTAGAGCTTGATCTTTTGTTGCCTCGACGTAGATCTTCTTCGGCATCGAAGCCGACGACCTTGCCCGCCCATTTCTCTGATGAAGCCGATGCAAGAGTCCGGGATTCGAGATGGACAGCGAGAGGACGTCTACGTGGAGCTAAGGAGTGGAGAACCGGATCTACAAAGGTTGTAGCCTCTTTCCTTTAGTTAAATTGTTAACTAGTTTCACTTTTCGCCTAAACTCTAGTCAACGAATCCGTATTAGGGTTTCTCGGCACTTGTATAATTTGAAATTAGCATGGTTGATGCCTTGTGAGACCTCATTAGTGTGCCTAGGAACCCTACAGTGGTATCAGAGCCTAGCTAGAGCCTTAGGCGAAGCCTAGACGACGTTTGAAATCCGAACGAACATCGAAACCCTAACTTTGCATGCTCTCTGGACTTTTTTCAAAAACTGGGTTTTTTCCAGATTAAAAATACTTTAAAAATTCGGCAGGAAATTCTAAGAATTACGGTGCAAAATTTCCAAAAGATACCTCCAAAGCGCGGCGGAACCGCGGCAGAAGTCTGGCTTCTGCGGCGGTTCCGCGGCCATCTGATGACGTCAGCCTTCCTATTTTGCACAGTAATCTGTTATTTGAGGTGCTGAGTTTTCTGGGATTTTTTAATCTGAACTCAAGAGTTGAGTTTTCTGGGGTGTTTTGGAGCCTCGTAGATTCGATCGGATTATCAAACTTTGTCTATGTGGATTTCCGGATAATTTTAGAATATATTGAAAAGTTCGACCGGATGTAAATACCTAATCTTTCCCCTGCCGGAATATTTCCAAGTGTTGGATTTTTCTGTGGTTTAAGGACGTTCCAAGTAGTGCAAGTAACGCGATGGTCCCTCTAGAAGACAACAAACCTTAACTCGATTATGTGACCGTCTTGAACTGCCCTTTGAACCTTAGGGTTTGAGGCAGTACGGCGTGCCACATGTGAGGCGTTGGCTTGACCCTTCTACGGCTGGACCGTTGGTACTGAGGCATGAAGTGAATGTCTTTGAACTTATTTCATGTGTTGAACGGTTTCGGGAAAACTTGGGTGTTCGAATGTTCGATCGGAAAGTTTGATATTTTCTATTTATCCGGAATGGGGTACAATAATTGGAATTCACAAACAGTTATGAGATAACTGGATGAATGTTATAAATCTAGCGGTTTAGTCTCACTTGATATTGAAAAGAGTTTTCGATAATGGGACTAAAATGCGGGGTTTATAATTGTTAGGCATGTGATGTCTAAGTATTTCATTTGATTAGGCATGCGATGTCTAAAGAGGTTGCGGATTCCAACTGTTGTAGTTTTACACTTTCTTTTCTATGACCGTAAGTGTAATATGTGATATCGACGGTTTCGTTGCTATATGTCAACAACAATTGGGATGCGCATATTTACTTACGTTGATGACATGTGATGTTATGTGTTGCTGGATATGTTATATTGGATCATCGTGTTTGAATAGCCGGGGGTTTTATGTGAGATGAGTGTTTTTCATTTTCATTCATGTAAAAACTTGTATGTAATATTCTTTTATTTGGGGCACTTCCAGGTTGTGGAAGTTGTCACCTTTTGTATATTATTTACTTTTCCGCATTAGGATAGACCCAAGGAGGGGAGCACAAGTAACCGGGTTCTAGGGTCTAGTGGGAGACCATCTCGAGGAGTCGAGTCCGGGTCTCCTAACCCCAGAATTGGTAGGGTTGCTTGCCGCTCTCATAGGGGTCTAGGGGTGTGGGATTGGCTATTCATCACGACCGTGGAATCCGTGTTTTATACTGGCTCGTATTAAAAACACGGACGTCCTAGTATATCCAATATTTCCTATGATATTTTCTGCTGCGATATCTGTGATGTGATCATGTGATATGTTCTGTGATGGATACTTTATACAGTATATATGATATATTATATAGACGTTACTTATGTTTTGCACCCGCACTAGCCCTGCCCTGCTCTGTCGTTAGTTACCTAACCTAACGGTGCACGAGGGGACATCGAGGCGAATGCGGATGGCATAAATGTACGTCGTATTTATCTGTGAGGTTTAGGTGACTTAAATGATGGGACTTCATTAATGTAATTAATGAAAGAAAAGAAACCTAAAAGATGTTGTAGAATCAAATTTTAGATTAAAAGGGTAGCTACAGTTTTGCTTTGCATAGCGGTATATATGATATACCCTGCACCTTATTCGATGAGGAAAGGGCCGAGATCCCTTCACCGGGAGTGACCCCTTTAGCAATAACTGGCAGATGCTACACACTCGGTTTGACTTTTGATTGCTTCTATAGTTTCTGCTTTGCACAGCGATATATATGATATATCCCGCACCTCATTCGATGAGGAAAGGGCCGACGATCCCTTCACCGGGAGTGACCCCTTTAGCAAAACTAGAAAAAGCCTCAAAAACACTCCATTTCAAAAATCATTCGATTCTACAACGATATCAAGTTCATTACGCAATAGCTTTTCAGAAAAACCTGTCGTAGCCCTCCGTCATTTCAGATAAGTTGCATATAGTATTCGTGCTACATTTGTTGGCTTTCGTCAAGGTGTAGTGTGCGGTAGCTATGTGCTGCTTATCTGCTGCATATGATGCGACTGGATTAGGGTAGTCGTACGGCTTTGTTGGCTTTCGTCAAGGGTCGTGCAGGTGGGTTTAATTCAGTCAAGAAATGTACGGGTTGAACTTGACTAGCGGGCTGTGGTTTGTTGGCTTTCGTCAAGGTCATAGCACGCTAGGGGCAAAAACATTATCGGGAATTTCAAGTGTTGAAATTTGCAATGAGATTGCATGCCTTCTATGAGATAGTTGGATCCCGATACCCACCGCGAGTAAGAGTTATGCCTGGGAGAGTTTTACACATTACAATTAGCTGATCAGGTAGGTGTCTAGAAAGGTGTCAACGGGGTTACGCCTCTGGGAAAACGAGGTTTACATTAATTAGGTTCGTGCGAAAGCACGGGGGACCTCCCTCAAAGTACCGACACTGGCCTGGCTGAAAGATTGGCGATGTTGTAGGGTGTAATTAATTCCGGCTAGTCTTTCCTTTTAGGGTTTGAAGGAAGATTTGATAAAAACCAGTGGGAGCCATCCTGATTAGATAAGATAATAACCAATCTGATCTTGCAAGAGCATACGCTAAAGTGTTTTCTTCTCTCTCTCTCCAGGTAGCGACCATGTCATGCCCTAATAAAGATAATAATATGGATGTATTGACTGAACCCGCATGTTTTAATGTGCTGGGGAACGTTGGTTCCGTTCTTTCTTATAAGAGTTATAGGAATGAACAGGACATAGGGGAATACCAGGATTCCCAAGCCACCCAAATGAAGAAAGTACATGATGATGCATTTTCTTCGGGTATGTTCGTTACAGAGAACTGTTTCTCCATTTACTCTACGTCCTGGGTATTAGATACCGGGTCAGGATCCCATATATGTAATCAGTTACATGGGCTCAGGAAAGGTAGAGAACTTGGAGAAGGTGATAAAGACATTAGAGTTGAAAATGGTGCAATTGTTGCAGCTAAGACTGTCGGGGAATATCACCTTGCATTACCAACTGGTAATACATTGATTCTGAACGAATGCTATTACATGCCGAACCTGATATGCAACATTATATCAGTTTCTTTATTAAGTAAAGAGGGATATAATTTTGTATTACAGGATAATGTTATGAACACTTTCCGTAACCAAAAGTTGGTTGGATCAGGCACGTTGTGCAATGGCATTTATGTTCTAAATCAATCAACAGTTCTGAGCATAACGAACACACACAAGAGGAAGAGTTCAGAACTGAACGAATCCTTCTTATGGAATTGTAGACTGGGTCACATTAATGCGACACGACTAGCTAAGTTGCATAAGGATGGATATTTGAAACCTTTCGAATTTTCATCTTATGACACTTGCCAGTCATGTCTCAAAGGCAAGATGACCAAAACTCCGTTTACGGGACACGGAGAAAGAGTTACCAAACTCTTGGGACTGATACATAGTGATGTATGCGGTCCCATGTCTACATATGCCAGGGATAGTTCTTCGTACTTCATTACATTCACTGACGATCTCTCAAGATACAGACATGTGTACTTGATAAGACATAAGTCTGAAGCTTTTGAGAAATTTAGAGAATATAAACAAGAAGTCGAGAACCAAACCGGAAAAAGTATTAAAATCCTTCGATCTGATCGAGGAGGTGAATAATTAAGCAATGAATTCCTGGACTTCCTAAAAGAGAATGGGATTCTCTCTCAGCTGACTCCTCCATATACACCACAGCACAACGGTGTATCAGAACGGAGGAACCGCACCCTATTAGATATGGTGCACTCTATGATGAGCACAGCTGAGTTACCTATTTCCTTCTGGGGGTATGCGCTTGAGACAGCCATACATCTATTGAATATGGTCCCCACCAAATCAGTGCCTACTACTCCATATGAGATATGGAAAGGGAAGAGACCATGTCTTAACTATGTTAAGATATGGGGTTGTCCAGCCTATGTCAAACAACAAAATCCGGACAAACTCGAGGCACGGTCTGTTCTATGCAAATTTATAGGATATCCCAAAATTCACAAGGGTATATCTTCTACCACCCTGAGGAACAAAGAGTGTTTGTTTCTCGGCATGCCACCTTTTAGAAAAGGAATTTCTTGAAAAAGAGATTAGTGGTTATGAGGTAGAACTGGAAGAGGTTCCAGCTACAGAAGATACAACAGAAGATCTGGTGGAACCAGAGGATTCAATAGTTCCCAATGAACCCCAGCCACTCCGCCGATCTAGTAGGGTTCCTCGCCAACCTGAGAGATACTACGGTTTTCTCATGGATGGTGGGAGCGAGGATTGCATCATGGAGGATGATGACCCAACTAGTTTCGAGCAGGCCATCACGAGTAGGGACTCAGTGAAATGGCTGGATGCTATGCGGTCCGAGATGGAATCCATGTACACCAACAAAGTATAGACTTTGGAAGTTGCTCCTGAAGGGGTAAAACCCATTGGGAGCAAATGGATCTTCAAGAAAAAACTTGGTGTAGATGGGAAAGTGGTGACTTTCAAAGCTAGACTTGTTGCAGAGGGATTTCGTCAAAGACCAGGTGTGGACTATGACGAAACCTTTTCTCCAGTGGCTATGCTTAAATCCATCCGGATCATGCTTGCCATCGCTGCATATCATGACTACGAAATCTGGCAAATGGATGTTAAGACCGCCTTTCTAAATGGTGATTTAGAAGAGTGCGTGTACATGACTCAGCCAGAGGGCTTCGTAGACAGTGGGAGCAGCGGGAAGGTGTGCAAGCTGCTTAAATCCATTTATGGATTAAAGCAAGTATCGCGGAGTTGGAACATCTGCTTTGACGTCGTTATCAAAGAGTTTGATTTCGTCAAAAACCCAGATGAACCTTGTATCTACAAGAAGGTGGCAGAGAGTAAGGTTGTCTTCCTCGTATTGTACGTGGATGGCATACTCTTGATAGGAAATGATATTCCTATGCTGCAATCAGTCAAGCTCTTCTTATCACAAAGATTCTCGATGAAAGATCTTGGTGATGCCTCCTGCATATTGGGAATTAGGATCTATAGAGATAGATCCAAACGGATATTGGGATTGTCCCAATCCAGGTACATTAACACCATACTAAAGAGGTTTAGTATGGAAGAATCCAAGCGTGGGAACTTGCCCACGATCTCTGGAGTCACTCTCTCTAAAGAGATGTCTCCCAAGACTGATTTGGAGAGAGCTCGCATGCAAGGGATACCCTATGCTTCGGCTGTAGGCTCTATCATGTACGCGATGCTATGTACCAGACCTGATGTAGCATACTCACTAAGTGTAGTGAGCTGGTATCAAGCTGATCCTGGAGAGAGTCACTGGACAGCTGTGAAGAGCATTCTCAAGTACTTGTGAAGGACTAAAGAAATGCTCTTGGTGTATGGTAACGGAGAACTCCAAGTCGAGTCCTTTACCGATTCAAGCTTCCAGAGTGGTAAGGATGACTCTAAGTCGCAGTCGGGATTTGTCTTTACCCTTTACGAAGGGGCGGTTAGCTGGAAGAGTTCCAAGCAGGAAACCGTGGCAGACTCGACGATGGAGGCTGAATACATCGCTGCCAACGATGCTGCTAAAGAGGCTGTCTGGATCAAGAAGTTCATTTCTGAACTTGGTGTGGTTCCATCCATTGAGCATCCAATACCTTTGTATTGTGATAACAATGGAGCGGTGGCTTTGGCCAAGGAACCCAGGTCCCATCAGCGATCCAGGCATATTCTGAGGCGGTATCACCTGATCCGGGAGATAGTTGATCGCCGGGAGATCGAGGTCAGGAGAGTTGACACGAAGAACAACACGGCGGATCCACTCACGAAGGCCATTCCCCAGATACAGTTTGAGAGACTCTTCGGGATGCTCGGTATGCGATACTACAGCAGCTGGCCCTAGTGCAAGTGGGAGATTGTTAGTTGTATGTATGCCCTAGAGGCCAGTATTGTACAGATGATGTATATTATATTGGATGCTTGGACATATATAGAGATGACTTTCTTGCTCGATATGATAGTATGCTATCTGGTTGCTCTTTATCTTAACATGTACACTTGTCTCTTTAAACTGTCTTATAGTTACATGTTGGTAAAGCCCTTAGGATGTGTACTTGACTACCTGGACTATGATGCAGATCATACTAGTGGGGACATGGTAGTCCATAGGTACATCCTTCAAGGTCCCTAGTCGTGGGTGTATCGAGACGGGGCATCAATATACCAGTGTAGACTAGCGTATACGCTTCTCGACCCATGAGATGGGCGATGGATGATCCCATATCCATTGGTGTTTGACATCAGAGATGGTATACGGGTGCTCAGTGGAGACTGGGTACACTGGACGGACTCGCCGAGAACTCCCAGATGGTATTATACCTCACGTCAGATGGCAGTTCTCAGGTGACACTTTTGCAGGTTAGTATGTAGACCCGAGATCGTCATAGAGTCTTGTGTGATTCCCACTGTGCTTTGATCTCCACCTTACCACGTCCATGAGGGCGTGCAAAACGGTGGTTTTTGGGTACAGTCCCGAGTCAAATGGAGGCAATGAGCGATAGGAGGGGTTTCTTCTCTCCCGGTATTAGGGGTTGATGTTGCGCTGTGCTCGATTGGCCGTAACAGGGAAGTCCCTGGCCAGGGATGATCAGAGTTTTGCTGGTAAGTGTTACCAGTACTTTCTCGACCCGTTATGAGCCTCACATCAGCACGACTTATCGGTTATTGGGGTCTGACGTTTACCACCCCTAGACTTGATATGCGACATATCAGACGAACAGACCGGACTGTACGGTAAGTGTTACCGGTTGGATTCACAGGAGTGTGAGCGGGCTAGCTCGTCGATCTTCTGATCGCTCAATACCCGGGTGGCCGTTACGTTTAGCAGACCGCTTGCGGCTTGTGGGTGCTTGATATGATCATCATCTGCTGCCGGCGTATTGACGAGTCTTTAAGGTCGTACAAAGAGATTTCCTAGCTCAAGCGAAACGAAATAGGAGCGCATATGAGATATGTGCGGGACCGAGAATAATGCATATATGTGATACCGTATTTCATTCTCGCGATTAATGTTTCGATTGGTTGTATGCGATATAACCTAATTATCGAATCGAAGATTGATTCGATAATTCGATACATTGGATACTAGTCGGTTATGTGAGACATGACCGGATCATTGAATCAAGTGTTGATTTAATGATTTAATGTATAATTATATATTTGATATATTACTTTGCATTAACTAGTATTGGTTCACTTTAAAAGGATTTTCTCACTTGATGTGCACATTGTATATGTGATATATTTTAGTGTGCACTTGTTTGTATCATGTTTGATGATACATGCTAACTTGAGTATGTGTAAAGATCAAACCATGGTTGTGTAATGGTTAGGGTTTTCTTTTTCTTACTTACTTATTTATTTGTTTATTTTGAAAAAGATAAAGGAGAATATGGTGGCTTTCTTTGGATGCCTGTTGAAGCTTCATGAAGCTTTGAACAAGTCCGCCATATTTGTCTCATGCTTAACCCTAACCGTTCCTACTAACCATGGTCTATTCTCTACACCTAACCAAGGTTAGGATATGATAAGTATTCATTTCTTTTCTATTTTTAAAATCTTATCATATTCTATCTTCATCTTCTTCCTCTTGAAGAAGAAGAAAAGCTTACTAGCTTTAATGGCATCTTGAGTAAATGAGCGAGAAATCCAATTCTAAAGTGAACCCACCTCCTATTTCTTCATCCTCTACCTCTTGCCAAGTAGTATAGGGTGCTTTCTTCACAAGTTTCACGACTTGGTGAAGTTAGAGCTTGATCTTGTGTTGCCTCGACGTAGATCTTCTTCGGCATCGAAGCCGACGACCTAGCCCGCCCATTTATCCGATGAAGCCGATGCAAAAGTCTGGGATTCGAGATGGACAGCGAGAGGACGTCTACGTGGAGCTAAGGAAGTGGAGAACCGGATCTACAAAGGTTGTAGCCTCTTTCCTTTAGTTAAATTGTTAACTAGTTTCACTTTTCGCCTAAACTCTAGTCAACGAATCCGTATTAGGGTTTCTCGGCACTTGTAAAATTTGAAATTGGCATGGTTGATGCCTTGTGAGACCTCATTAGTGTGCCTAGGAACCCTACAAGGTGATGATGATATTGAAATGTACGAAACTCTAGAATAGAATTCGGATTGTAATATGTGACTTAATCACGATATGATATATGACATGATATTTTAGTAGATCATTTGACGATGTATATTTACATAGACAATGATATATGTTTGATGATATTAGGATGTATGCGATTATAGTACAGTACCCTTGATCATGATATTGTTTGAGGATGATACTATACGAACGATGATGTATATATGTGATAGTTGACCCGTACCCCGATTTTGGGAAGCCGTACGATGGATTTTACTGTACGAGGCATAGATGTGATGATTGATCCGTACTCTTGACTCGAGAAAGTCGTACTACATACGTGACGCTATTGAGGCTGGATCGCCGATTAATTGAGATATCGACTCAGACTTTAGGAGAATTCTTCTTACCTTTCGACTAGTGTCTTTAATTAGTTCCTTGGTTGGTTAGGTAGATCCTAGTTTAGGCTCGAGTCATACTTATTTTCAAACTGATGAATCGTGCTTTTTCAAAGAATAAACCGTATGACTCATAATCAGTATGTATTTTCTAGTTGTGCGTTACTACATATTCACCGTTATATTCATGTTGTGTTCATCGCATCGCATATTCATACATATGTTCTTTAGCTAATAAGAAGCTCTGCATGTTAGGACACCAGCATAATTCCCGATGATGCGCATGTTCCACGTACACTTATTTGCTGGCTCACACACATCATCATCGGTAATTGCCATGTCACGTACACTATAGAACATATTATCTTTTATTGATATAATCAGCTAAATACTAGACCAATATAATATTGTGTGATTACTCTCATGTGCTAGTTTAGAAATTGCATTTATTACTTAGACACTTCATGCATTCACATTTTCATGTTATCATGGAGTATTGTGGGGCTTATGCCGATACTCATTATTTACTTACTCATGATTTTAGGATTTTGGATTTCTATGAGATTTCTGTATTTTGGGGAAAACCGCAAGAATATATATAAAAACTTCTCTCTCTCCCCCTCTCATTTTAAAATACAAGTTGCGGTTTTCTCGTGATGTATGTGTCGTCTACCATGAGATTTCATGTTTTCTGTTGGATTTTGAGACCCGATTCGAGGAGTGGATGAACTGGATCGGGTACATGGTGGGCCTGGTATGGTACCCCGGGGAAAGAAGATCGAGTTGTAGACGATGAGCCAGACAGGGGAAGACTACCTACCGGTGATGTCTGGCGCGGCGGATATCCGGAGGATACCGACCGTTGTCGTGAGATTTGATGATATGGGCCGATCCGGACTGACGGAGCCCGAGATATTGAGACTATGAGATATTAAGACTATGAGTTATTGAGACTTTGAGATTTACATGTTTTGTGTCTATACTTGACACGGATTTCTATGGATTTCAATGATGATGTTTCGGATTACCATACAAATTTTACTATGATAAAAGTTACAGATTTCTTATACAGATATATCCAGATTTCATGGTTGATTGTTTTACATTCATGGTGCATGCATACTCATACACATGACATGTTACTACTTGAGGCACTGACACGAGCACTGATCATTTCATTTACGCATAGATTATTACCCTGCCACTACTAGATGACTAGTATTATATTAAGTATATTATTATGACCTAGGAGAGCGTCGTACATGCGATTTCTACTCGCAGATGTCTTCTACTCACGAGTTGGCAACTCACCCCCGTTGTGCCAAATTTTCTTACAGGTTTCGATGTACAGGTTTCCTTGGCAGCTTGCTGGCACATCATTTCATTCAGGGTGATTTGCTTGGTAGGTTGGTTCACTTATATCAGGACCGCTGTTGTACTTTTATTATTTCATTTGTATCTAGTAAGCTCCATCAGCCGGACTTGTATTACTTGATAAATTTAGAAGGCCAGTTGCTTATTCTTTCGACCTTCGAGTCGCGCTTGTATTATTATGGTATTTGGTGGATTTGGTTTTCTTTTGAGTTTTGAGCCTCGCCCTTCGGCGTTGTATATTTTAGTTTATTGTGTGGTTGTTTCCGCCTTTTGGCGTAGAGCTAGCTCCCGCTTGGGATGCCTTTTTATTATTGCTTATTTATATATTCTTATTTGTACCCGTTTGGGGTCAGTTTTTACAAAGGAGACTCTGCCGAAACTTTTGAGAAATTTGATGATGTTTTTAAAACATGTTTTCTTTTACTTTTCTTTTAAATGGTTTAAATTTCTTGCCTTTGGCTTACTTAGATCACGTTGCGCCTCTAGACACCTCGTAATTTAAGTGCCGGTCACGTTCCGTACCTTCGGATCGTGACAAACACTGTCAGGGCCAAGCCCAAATAAAGGCTCCACTACCCAAGATAAATATTAAGCATTTTAACTCGATTGAACTTAGCCCAAGTTGGCCATAAGTCCTCAATTCAGATTCAACTGAGCCCATGTGCTTATAATCTAATCAATTGATCTTAGTCCCAAATTGGACTACAGATTTCCCAATCAACTTTGGTTCAAGGGTACATCTCTTTACTCCTCTGATACTTGTCGTTGTAATCCTTCAACGTCTTCAGAGAGGTGACGGGTCCCGACAACCATACATTTCATAGAATATGACGTCCTTAAACTGGACTGTGGGGTCCTTAAACCCATGGACTATGATGTCCTTAACCTCGGACTGTGGGGTCCTTTTAAACCCATGAACTATGATGTCCTTAACCTCGAACTGTAGGGTCCTTTAAAACCCATGGACCGAGATGTCCTTAAACTAACATTGGACTGAGATGTCCTTAAACTAACATTGGACCGAGATGTTCTTAAACTAACATTAGACCGTAATGTCCTTAAACTAATTATGGACCGCAAAGTCCCTAAACTAAAATAATAGAGCCCAAATGCTCTCTTGTTGGATCTAAACGATCCTGTTAAGTTGATCTTAGTCTAAAATTAGACTAACGTTTCCTTAACTAACGTTTAAGTTGATCTTAGTCTCAAATGAGACTAACGTATCCTTAAACCCAACCCCAAACCTAAATCTAAGAAAATACGGATTTGGACTAATCCACGCCCTACGGACGACAACATAAATTAGTCTCCGTCTACAATCCACGGGCAACCAAAAACAAAACAAACACCCATGACACGAAGTGACCATTTGGAGAAGGAGAAAGTGGTTACCGCGATGCGGTAGCGTAATTAACTGCAGGGGCTTGCGCCTGCAAGGAAGAGCGTCCCCATAATCAAAAACCCCTCAAATGAAGGGGAATCTGACGAAGTCTGCTATATCGGCCGCATCTCTTTAAACCTTCGATACATGGTGTCATAAATCAACTTGGCATCTTCGGAGAAGTGGACGGATAGCACCAATTAGCATCTGCCCTGAAATTCTGGCAAGACGAACCTACGCAGTCGCGACTCCATGTTTCGGCGGGGAACAGTCCCATAGGCATCGATAATGCAATGACTGTTTAGTTCCGCTGATTGTGTACAAGTACGCTTCACTTTACTTGTTCATTCACGCTTTAACACTAACGTACTTGAAACGATCCAATCACTAATATTTATCACTGGGTAATGTAACACAGTCACTAGGTTAACAGTGTTTATGACCACTATTTAAATGAGGATATAACCGTTATATGATATGATGAGAATGCAATTAATTATAAACAAATAAAATATAGCATCAGTGTCATACCACTCGTAAAATTTACAATAAATCACACGTGCATAATTAAACAAAAAAATATAAAAGGGTAAGCAGTATGTTTAATTGTATGTCCATCAAAATTGGTTTCGAGTCAATCGGGTTTCAGGTTTGCTAGTTATGGTCATTTCATTTTAAGTGTTTACTATTGGAAATCCAATTTCTGAACTGGATGTCCGTTTCGTAACACGTTTTACGCCCAGTTGCAAGCATAATTAGGCAAGGTTATAGTTAAATAATATGTAGATTTTTCAATTATGTTTCCAACTCACCTAACAGATTAACAATAGTCATCCTGCTTTAGGAGTTACGATCAGATTACTGACAAAGGGTGCAAACTGAAATGACAGAAAATTGTCGTACAAGTCATCCGTTAAAATATGATTTAAATACCAAATGATACTGGAATTTAGTGAAACCAGTACCATTGGAAAGATAAAACAATTTTCTACACATAAGTAATTAGCTCCGCACACTATCACAATTAAACATTAAGGTTTCAGGAATATAAAAGCAAGTCAAGGGGTAAGTTCCTACACTGGACTGCGGTCCAAGGTCAGGTAAGTTCCTTGTTTTCGATATTCAGAGGAAACACCTAACAGTAAAGCTACACGCCGTGTTAAATATTATGCATTAACCTTCACAACGAACCCAAGCACGCTATGATTGGATTTTTCTGGAATTAATTATGAATTTAACAGTATCGAATGTTCGGTAAAATGCAAGTTTCGGTATTAAGCTTAGGACGTCACTTATGTGTGAAAATGCCATCGATTTGCCACCAAATTTCTAAAGAATGTTTGTTAACAGTATTAGGGTCTAACTATCATGAGTTCTTCCATATTAGAGTAGGTTTTCTCTTAGGATTCGTATCAAACACCTAAGATCTCGGCTATCGATCGAAACTAATGTTTATTCTAACAAACTAAATTAGATATTAACCATTTAATTTATACGTGTTACTAACACAGTAATAAGCCCTAGTCTGCTCCACTCAAGTAAAATGGCACGATAATTTTCTACACGAAATTCAAGCATAGGTTTCGATCCAGTTATATTTATTTATATATCTAGTTATAATATAATCTCTTTAGCTAATGCTTATCATAGCATGTTAAACAAGTGAATAGGGATTTCACTTGCCTCAGTTTCTTGATATAGAAGCGACACCACGTGCGTGATCCATCTTATCACTCGAGTCGATGCGATGCTGGACACGTGCGCGATGCGCGGTGACTCGGTACTGGATGCAGTGGCGATGCGGGCATGATCCGGTAGTGGGTGTGGTGATGACGCGGGCATGACATGGTACTGGTCATGGTCTTGACTCGGTGCGTGGTGCGGGTGTAGCAAGGTGCGAGCACTGGATTAAGTACGGTGTGGCATAGGGCTGGCGACTATTCAGGCGACGGCTTGGAGTTCAGCGATGGCTCAGCAGCAGGGAGCTCGGCTTGACGAGGAGACAATGATGGCGGTCGCAGCAGAGCTATCGGCGGCGAGAAGTAGCGGAAATCGTCGATGGTGTGAGGTGATGGGGAAGTGGGCCGTTGGAGGTTTTCGTAGCGGTTTGGGTAAGCTCCGGCGAGGATTCAGGCCATGCGAGCTCGGGTGCAGTGGCAGTCAGTCAGAGTTAGGCAGTGGCCATGGGTGGTGCGGGGGCCAGGATTTGAAGTAGGATAGGTGCAGAGAGGCGGTGGTGTTCGCAGCGGGGTGTACAACGCGGAGGAGAAGAAGAGGAGCTCGACGATGAGATCGGGGATCGCTGCAGTCGACATCGAGGTAAAGAGATGCGTCGGCGGTGAAGGGAGGTGCTATGGGTTGTGGCCGCGAAGTCGGGGAAGAGAGAGAGACAAAGGCTCGGTTTCATGGGTGGGGCTAGGAGAGGATATGAGGACAGGGGAATCTTGGTGGGCTCGAGCTCTTCGGCGAAGGTGAGGAGCTCGAAAGGTGGGGGCTGAGTGGAGGAGGTTGGTGATGAGGTAGAGGAGAAGAGGAGGAGCTCATGGTGGCGATGGTGGTCGTGAAGTCGACTGTTGAGGGCTTGGTTATGGAGTCGACAGAGGAGGGGCGACGGCCGGGGGTCAAGGCGATGGGCGCGGTGGTGGGTGCGGGCTTGCGAGGGGAGGAGGCTATTCGGCGGTGGGTTTGCAGTGGGTAAAGGGTGAGTTGAGAGGGAGAGAGGGATAGAGAGAGAGAGTCAGTTGTTAGAAGAAAGAGAGGCGAGGCAGAGGGAGGTGGTGGAGTTGTGAGGGGTCAAGGGCTCGTTGTCGAGGCTGTTGCAGGGGCAAGTCGAGTGGAGTAGGAAGCGGGGACGTGGGATGAGGAGGCGGGATAGAAGAAGAACGAGAAAAAGATGAAGCTGGGGAAAACTATTAGGTTAGGTAAACATTAATTATAACATATAATAAAGAGAGGAGCGAGACTGAGAGAGGCTGTGAGGATTAAAATATATTTAGTTAAAAATATAAACGTGTGTGTGTGTGTATCGTAAACAGTTTATAGTTTATATAATAATAATATTTTATTAAATATATTTGAGTTTTACAGCTAATACAATAATACTCCAAAATATGCCCGGATTGGGTCTAAACTTACGGTTTGAAAATACGGATAATATACATGTAAACCAAAACCAAAAAACGATATCCTGTTAAAGAAAATGCATACCCCTAAGAACGGATATACGTAGTATGCACGTAACGATCCAAACGAGTCTGTTTCACTAAACGGGACGAGAACACGATGTACGGATGCAACCATAGGGTCTGGGGTAGGAAGAAAGAATTGGGAAAAATATAAAAAGGTGATAGGGTTTAATTAGGGTAAAGATTTAGAAGTTAGGTTTTAGAAAATATAGAAAATTTGTAGGAAATTTTGGGGGAAAATATTTGGAAATTATTCATTAAAATACGGTTACGATATAGCGGAACTGGGTATTACAAGTTTCAACCGAGATTTTCTCGATTAAACGGCGTCTTGATATGTTTTGTTGTCCTTGAACGTTATTTGCGTTCTTCGCCATATTTTTACCTCTACTTCGGAATTTTCCTTTTTCAAGAAATTACTCAGTTGGCTCTGGATGAAAAGCATCACGGCCTACTTCTTCCATTGATTGTTGACTAGGAAGTTGCGTCTTGACCTTTTCATATATGGCCATTTCGTGGCTATGGTGGTCCCAGCTCGCTTAACAAGTTTTTTTTTTTAACTTTTCAATTTATTCTTCGAGCGATGGACTTAACATTCTAAGGGCAGGATCTTGCTCTAATTTGACGTCAAGGCAATTTGGAAGAGCGTTTTCTTCTTCACTCGAGCTATTTATGACGTGGCAGCTGTAGATTTGCTCCCGTTTCTTAGACCGGACATATCCCAACCCAGTTGTTTCCATCTTCCCGTTGGGCTTCTTTTGTTGAATCCTGGGAATATCTCAAATCTTCGTATAGAATTGGGCATGCCGAACTATCTATTCGAGAGGTACGCCGCGGTGCTTTAATAGTTTTTTTAATCCCTTCGTATAATATCTTGGCATACGGATGGGCTGGTACCTGTCAAGAGTGGGGTTGGCCCCATGCCGGACTTCTATTTCCGCCTTAGTCTCTGATCAGTCGAAAATATTGCATTTTTAACACATCAATTTCCCTACCATTTGCACTCATCTAAAGGTGTTCGGAATAAATAAAGCACATATTAGCAGAACATCCGTAAAATACCAAATAACTTGTGTTATATATTAAAACCGACATTTTTGAGGGAAATTGAGTGTTTATCATTGCATGCATCATCTTTGTATAGCGCAACACTTGTCTCGAGAATCTGTGCAGGAAATTCCAGGAAAAGAGCCGAAATTATGAAAAGTGATGAGATCTGGCAGAAATCAAGAAAGAAATATGAGATTCCACACATCAGAAAAGTGCCACAAAGTCAGCACTAGAATTACCTGAAAGTTTCATGCCCCAAGACCATTAAAGAGCCACGGATCCGCGGCCGTAGGGCCCTATTGGCGGCGGATCCGCGGCGCAATGGTGACGTCATCGCTTCACATTTCTCCACGTGCTTTCTCATAATGGCCAATGCTTCCAGAAGACTCCAGATGACCACGTGGCTTTATCCAGAAGGCTCGGCCTAACAACCTTACCCTAGAATATTCCTCATTCTAGAATATTTTCCCTCCAACAAACTTCTTCTAGAAGGCTCTCTCCAACAACCTTCTTCTAGAAACCTCCTTGTAACAACCTCATTCTAGAATATTCCCTCCAACAAATTTCTTCTAGAAGATTCTTTCTAACAACCTCATTTTGGAGGGAAAATTCAAATGAGGTGGTTCATTTTGGAGGAAAAATTCAAATGAAGTGGTTCATTTTGGAGGGAAAATTCAAATGAGGTAGTTCATTTTGGAGGGAAAAGTTGTTCATTTTGGAGGGAAAAGTGGTTCATTTTGGAGGGAAATTTGAATTTGAATTAAAAAGGGTTGAGGCTATAAAATGAGATCTAGATCTAGGGTTTGAGGTTGTTGAAAGTGGAGGGAAAATTGTAGATCCAAATAAAATTCAAATCAAATTGAGTGACACAATTTGATCAATTCATGATCTCCGAGTATAATTAATGCAAGAAGCCTTCAACTTTTTAGAAGCGACGCCGATCTTCAACCGAGCAAGTGATCCAAGACGATCCGCGACTCACGGAGACGATGCGAAGCTAATTCGACAATCAAGTTCTTTCCTCAATTCTTGTAGTTCTTGAGCGAATTGTAACGGAATTGATGAATAATAAAAGGTGAAATTTCTTTATCTTGCTTTCTTTACATTCTTCCATTGTGATGAGATCTCAATTCTTGATTGTTTTTTTTGATATGATGCTTGAGTGAAAACTCCGCTCGTGGAGGAATCGAGAAAATTGATAGTTGATGATGATTAGATTCTTGTACGATTCTTAAGTCCTATGAGTTTTGTAAACTCTAGTAAATTGAATCATCGACGACCTAGTTTTGAGCGAGATGCTTTCTTGAATGTTTTCGCTCTTAATTAGTGATCAACGATCGATGTTTGAATTTCCTAGAGGCTAGAATGTGAATGAAAATCAACGAAAAGACAAGGGATAGATGATGAAACCCTAGTTTCCGCAAGAGATCCCTAATTCTCATTGATCGTCAAAGATCTAGCAACAAATCATCAAAGGATAAGAATATGTAATCACAAGTCTTCATCCTCACTATCGATTCGATCGATTCCTACGAGCCTCATTACAAATCTTAATAACTAACTCAATTGGATGATTCTTGATTCTTGATTTTGAGTATTCTTGATATTAGATCTAGATTTTGATAATTCTTGAAATTCACTTTTAAATCTTGAATCGAATTCTCTTTTCTTTTCTCTTTAATTTTCAATTCATCTAATTCAATTACGATCGGATCACACTTTCCCTGCGGATGATCCGTATTCACTAATGCGCTTCATCGACACCGTTATTGATTGCGGTCAAAAATTTCTTTGGTTGTGATTTCTATACATTTTCTACCGACACACCGAGAATCATTCAATCAAATGGCGCCGTTGCCGGGGATCGAACCCGGGTCACCCGTGTGAAATTTGAGTTGAAAAATTTATTCGATCAAAATTTTTTGATCAAAATTCGCACAAACACTAATCAATTCGTTGTGATTTGTTGCGAGGAAATCTGAAATCTGTGGACCAAGAGAAAAATATTGTGAATATTCCAGAGAGCTCAGGGAGTGAACATGAGCTTTTGCAAAAAATTTTGTGCTGTGATCTGACCGCGTTTCTGTGGCTATAGGGCACTTCTTGCGGCGGATCCGCGGTGGGCCTAGGGCATCACTGTTCCAAAACTTCTCAGGTCCTCTCTGACTTTCTTATCTCTTCCTCGATCTGCTCCATTAGCCAATTTCTGTAGGTTTCTTTGTAAAAATTCGCAGCGCCGCAAAAATAAAAAAATTGTGCGTGTTTGATCTTGGTTGTTTACATTTTTAATACGGAAATTAAGGGGCAAAAACCAAATTCAGATTAGGTGGGGAGTTCATTACCCTTCCTAAGCCCCGAAAATCACAAAACTGCATCCTCATTACCCTCATTAACTAAAAAAATATCTAGACATGACTCTAAGGACCGTCGCGCTCATTTAGGACAGGAGAAGGTCGTGGGTAATCTATTGCTTATCCGCGTTTCTTTTGTGGTGTCTAAGGCAAGTGTGTCTAAGGCAAGTAGTTACTTAATTAGACCCACTACTTACGTAGTGGAGAACCTCCCACTCACCTGGCACTTACCTGGCCACAGGAGGGACAAAGAGGCAGTAAAGGATCGATCCTGCGATTTGTCTTCTGGCAGTTAGGAGCGGTCTAGAGACTTGACCTAGGTGACCATTAGACTTAGGGTTGTGTGTGCATTTTTGTGATTTGCATTTTTTCAAAAATCCGTATCTTTTTCAAAACAAACACCACTTCATATTTCCCATAATTATCTTAACGCTGCCACTTGTGCTAAACCCTTTAGTGCAAGCTCGGCTGGACACGGGATTCTAGTGCCCGTCTTGTCCGCGTTTTCCCCCATCGACCTCAAAGTCGGTATTTCTACATTTTCTTTTTCCCACTATGAATGCGATGGACGGATTTCCATCAAACTTTTACACAACTCTGCCACCGACCGCAGGTGCGCAGAATCCTCCACGCATTTCTCTCCAAGAGAGATACTATCCTTCACGTGTTCCCCTTCCCACCTGTCTTTCTATACCACCTGCAACGGGGAAAATTTTGAAATCAACCCCCAATTCATCAAACTGTTACCCAAATTTCACAGTCTTGATTCTGAAGACGCATACGTTTTTATCTCCAAATTTGAAAACGTATGCGCAATGATTAGAACGTCACAACGGTCTTTGGATGCTCTGCGTCTACGTTTTCTCCCATTCACTTTGTGCGATTTAGCCGAGAAGTGGCTTTATAATACAACCGCACATTCTAATTCAAAATGGGATGAATTTGTTACAGCATTCCTTAAGAAATTTTATCCCAATCACAAGACCAGCCGTGTTCAGAGCGAAATCTTCAAATTCACCCAACTTCCCAATGAACCATTCTGGAAATGCTTTGAACGGTTCAAGGATCTTCTTTTACAATGCCCTCATCACAGAATCTCTAGATGTGATTTGTGTCGAATTCTCTATGAGGATATTGATCTCACTACTAGACAGATGCTTGAAACCATGTGTCATTGCCAATTCCTATCTAAAGATGATGGTGAAGCTTGGAAATACCTAGAAGATTTAGCTCAAAACACATTACAATGGAAAAGTGTTAGACCACCACCGCCTAGGGAAGATATCAATCAGCTCGATGTTTCCGTCATAATGAGAGCCGAAATGGCCGCAATATAAAGGAAGCTCGACGCTATAAAAAACAAAATCGCTTCAGCCTCCCTAAACCAATACACACTTTCCAAAACCGTGTGTGGCTGCTGTTCAAACCCTTCACATTTGACGGAAGAATGTCCTTTGAATGTACCGTTTCAAGGTCTCACTAATGCTGCATTTCAGCAAAGACCTGGAAACGATCCTTCTTCTTCCTCATATACTCAAGATTGGAGGAATCACCCTGATCTTTCTTAGATCCAACACCAAACTCAATACACGGATCTAAACCATAATAACTTTCAATGGGCTCTTCCACCACAACAGCAACCACTTCAATTGAGTCAGCACCCCTACTAATCACAAAACTTTCAAAACCCGGTCAACACACCTGCACTAAATAATCCTTTGCGGTTGACCGGTACTGATGAATCCTCTTCACTCATGAATTTGTTTCTGACAAATCTCATGCAAGTTTCGGCTGAAATAAAGACTTTCGTCGATGATATAAAGAAAAACTCCACCTCTCAAGCGGAGAGTATAAAATTGATGGAAGCAGAAATTGCAAGATTAAAAGCCGAATTGAGTGCTAGAGAAAAATGGAATCTTCCAGCTCAACCTTTACCTGATCCTGGACCTTCACATTACACAAATGTAGAGGCATTTACAACGTTGGGATCTGAAAGAGTGCTAGACAATCATGTGGGTGAACAAATTGATAATGATAATTGATCATTAACACCCCGGCTTCCACTTCCACTTCACTTCTAATTCTGACCCCAGTTCGTTTACCGCACCATTTTCTTCTGAGCATATTCTCTGTTTTCCCCAAGGCTCGACACCTCAGCACAGCTCTTCTAGTCCACCGAAAATGATCCCCACTCCTATTCTTGGATCGTTCCCAACCATACTATCTTATCCAATGTTGGACTCCGACCTTATTGCTCAAGCTCCTTACCCGAATCGGTTAAGGGGAAACAGACCAAGTCCACAAATGGAGAAGATCAATGAAATCTTTAAACAGGTTAACATCAATATCCCTCTTCTAGATGTTATCTAACAAGTCCCCGCTTATGCAAAAATTCTCAAAGACTTGTGCACTAGGAAGAGGAAGACTCAAGTGCCAAAGAAGGTATTCATATCAAATACTGTAGACATAGCTTTTCCCCAGCAATTACCGAGGAAACGTAAGGATCCTGGATATCCTACTATTTCCATTTCTATCGGGGACAAACACATTAACCGTGCTCTACTAGACCTTGGCGCAAGTGTTAACCTGCTTCCTTTCTCAGTTTACGAGCAGTTAGGGATCAGAGAGTTGAAACCAGCTCCTTGCACTCTCCAGATGGCTGACCGATCGATAACCAAACCTAGGGGTGAACTGGAGGATGTGTTAACAAAAATCGGGGAATTTTTATTCCCTGTGGACTTTATTGTAATTGATACACAGCCTGTAGCAAACCCACGGAATCAAATTCCGGTGATTCTTGGTCGCCCCTTTTTGGCCACTTCTAATGCTATAATCAACTGTCATAACGGTTCTATGACCCTATCTTTCGGGAATAGGTCAATTGAGCTGAATATTTACAAGTTGGGAAGTGTATCCTCCGAACCTACTGCTCAGGTCTGTTTTGTCGAATTAATGGATGTCGACAGCAGCGAATTTGACGATCCTCATGATACTGATCTAGACTCTTTTCATATGTTGTTGTTTGACCCAACTATGTATCATACACATACGGACTCTTCCACCGAGTTGTCCGGGTCAACAACTAACACTGATTATGAACCGTTTTTGGAGTCTAAAGATCACCCCGCACTTTATGATGACATTATTCTTCGGGGTATTGATGAAACTTTTGAGGAAATTTTCGCTGAAGAACTCGCATTTTTTAATGACATGGGTGTTGAGATGAATCCAGCTCAATACAAAGAAATTGAACCTCTACCCCTTCTTCTGGACTGTAAAGAGAATGCGAGTAATCCATCACAATCACTACATCGTCTCTCTAAAACGAGACGCAAACACATTCTTTTCTACCACTTACCTTTTCCCCACTTCTTTCTGGCTCCATTCAACTTGTTCTTCCACCAACCTGAGCACTACATTGATAAAATTTTCAATTGGTTGGTGTTGACCTTCGGTCTTTGCAAAGCTTGGCATCGACCAATAATTTTTGACCCCCTCTTGTGATTTTCAAAGCTTAACATTGCTTAACTCAAGTTTGGGGGGGGGGGTATAATCTGGCTCTTGAAAAGAAAATTTTTACTAAAAATGATGAGCCAAGAATAAGTTTGGGGGAGGATTTTTCACGATCATATTTGTTGCCCCCATTAATAAATTTCCTCCCAAGCTTACAGGTTTTCGAGATTTAGCGAATGGCAACAGTGAGGACACTGTTGAAAATAAGTTTGAGGGAGGTTTGTGCTCATTTACGCATCATTTGCATATCACTTTGCATAAGCACAAAACATTTAAAAACCTATAAAAATTTAAAAAATTTAAAAAATTTAAAAAAAAAATATTTTTTGCACATAAATAAGATAATAAAAGATTAAATAGTGAAAAATTACATCCAAAAGATTAGAAAAATTTAAGAAAACCAAGAAAATTAGAAGTTTTCTTAAACGAACTAGTAATAAGTAGCTATGAGCCGTTGTCCCAAGGGTTAGTAAGATGAAGGAAGTCACTAATCTGAGGATAAAAATAAGTCTGAAAAATAGTTCCTATTCTGCAAGCCAAACATTTGAACGTTGATACCCTACTATTCGCACTTACACACGTCTTGAAACTCGGGATTGTAGAGGATACCTTGAAATGCTCTTGTCTAAAAGCCAAAGTATGAAGGAAATAAAAAAATGAAGAAAATATAAAAATGGTGAAGAAAAATGAACACTGGTTTTGTTATCGCTAAGGCAGCAATAAAAAAATATAGCAAGGGTGCTTCATCACGTAGTGCCTTAGACCAACTGGTCTGGGAGTCATTGCTAAGCCTTAGGTGGTGCAAGACGAGAAAAATACACCGTATAAGCAAGCACATGAGTAATCGGTCGGTTAGTACCTCAAGAAGTATTAACGGTCGCATGAAAATGTGTGAGCAAATCCATCTAAATATTCATTAATTAAAAAGTACTGGGGCAGATGGACAAGAGTATGATAGCTTGAATTGAATTCTTCGGGTGTAGGGATGTTCTTTACACACACGTAGGGTTATATGATCGATGTTTGGAAGAAAGATAGGAATGAAGAATAAAGACGATGTTTTATTGAGGGATGATGAGATTTCTAACATCTTTTCATGACTATTAAGATAGGGCTCATGACAACCGAAAAGCTAGTATAGTTTGAAACTCTAATTTTCAAATTCTTTCTTTTATAATTCTTATCTTTATATGTAACTTTCACGATCTTCCTTTTATTATTGGGTTTTGTGGGTGTAATCCGCTAAAAACCCCCAGGAGACAACACTCCTCCTACTAGGGACACCTAAAGATTTAAAGGCTTGTTGCACGTGCTCAGTGCAATCGTGTTGCCTACGAAAGTGTGCTAGTTAGTTTTTTTTTTCTTATATTTTCTCCTTCTCTTTTTAATAAAACAGTTTGCTTGAGACGACAAAAAATAAGTTTGGGAGAATTTGATCAGTCGAAAATATTGCATTTTTAACACATCAATTTCCCTACCATTTGCACTCATCTAAAGGTGTTCCGAATAAATATAGCACATACTAGCAGAACATCCGTAAAATACCAAATAACTTGCGTTATATATTAAAACCGACATTTTTGAAAGAAATTGAGTGTTTATCATTGCATGCATCATCTTTGTATAGCGCAACACTTGTCTCGAGAATTTGTGCAGGAAATTCCAGGAAAAGAGCCGAAACTATGAAAAGTGATGAGATCTGGCAGAAATCAAGAAAGAAATATGAGATTTCACACATCAGAAAAGTGCCACAAAGTCAGCACTAGAATTACCTGAAAGTTTCATACCCCAAGGCCATTAAAGAGCCGCGGATCCGCAGCCGTATGGCCCTATTGGCGGCGGATCCGCGGCGCAATGGTGACGTCATCGCTTCACATTTCTCCACGTGCTTTCTCATAACGGCTAATGCTTCTAGAAGACTCCAGATGACCACGTGGCTTTATCCAGAAGGATCGGCCTAACAACCTTACCCTAGAATATTCCTCATTCTAGAATATTCCCTCCAACAAACTTCTTCTAGAAGGCTCTCTCCAACAATCTTCTTCTAGAAGCCTCCTTGTAACAACCTCATTCTAGAATATTCCCTCCAACAAACTTCTTCTAGAAGATTCTTTCTAACAACCTCATTTTGGAGGGAAAATTCAAATGAGGTGGTTCATTTTGGAGGGAAAATTCAAATGAGGTGGTTCATTTTGGAGGGAAAAGTTGTTCATTTTGGAGGGAAAAGTGGTTCATTTTGGAGGGAAATTTGAATTTGAATTGAAAAGGGTTGAGGCTATAAAATGAGATCTAGATTAAGGGTTTGAGGTTGTTGAAAGTGGAGGGAAAATTGTAGATCCAAATAAAATTCAAATCAAATTGAGTGACACAATTTGATCAATTCAAGGTCTCCGAGTACAATTCAAGCAAGAAGCCTTCAACCTTTTAGAAGCGACGCCGATCTTCAACCGAGCAAGTGATCCAAGACGATCCGCAACTCACGGAGACGATGCGAAGCTAATTCGACAATTGAGTTCTTTCCTCAATTCTTGTAGTTCTTGAGCGAATTGTAACGGAATTGATGAATAATAAAAGGTGAAATTTCTTTATCTTGCTTTCTTTACATTCTTGCATTGTGATGAGATCTCAATTCTTGATTGTTTTCTTTGATATGATGCTTGAGTAAAAACTCCGCTCGTGGAGGAATCGAGAAAATTGATAGTTGATGATGATTAGATTCTTGTACGATTCTTAAGTTCTATGAGTTTTGTAAACTCTAGTAAATTGAATCATCGACGACCTGGTTTCGAACGAGATGCTTTCTTGAATGTTTTCGCTCTTAATTAGTGATCAACGATCGATGTTTGAATTTCCTAGAGGCTAGAATGTGAATGAAAATCAACGAAAAGACAAGGGATAGATGATGAAACCCTAGTTTCCGCAAGAGATCCATAATTCTCGTTGATCATCATCGATCTAGCAACAAATCATCAAAGGATAAGAATACATAATCACAGGTCTTCATCCTCACTATCGATTCGATCGATTCCTATGAGCCTCATTACAAATCTTGATAACTAACTCAATTGGATGATTCTTGATTCTTGATTTTGAGTATTCTTGATATTAGATCTAGATTTTGATAACTCTTGAAATTCACATTAAAATCTTGAATCGAATACTCTTTTCTTTTCTCTTTAATTTTCAATTCATCTAATTCAATTACGATCGGATCACACTTTCCTTGCGGACGATCCGTAATCACTAACGCGCTACATCGACATCATTATTGATTGCGGTCAAAAATTTCTTTGGTTGTGAATTCTATACATTTTCTACCGACACACCGAGAATCATTCAATCAGTCTCCATAGATTTTTCCAAGAGGATTGCCTTTTCACCTCTTAGCGTAGGAGGCACGTAGAAAGTTTGCAGTTATTGTACGTTGTATATATTGAGCGCATCAAGTTCCTTATAATGTTGAGGCGGAGCTATCATAATTTATAGACTCGGATCCGCTTTAGCAAGAGTCTGCGTCGACGGGCGGATGGAGAACACTGGATTGGTCTTGTCCTCAAAGTCACTGCCAAAGACCAAGATAGGGGGTCGATGGCCCAGGTTTATTGGTTTCCCTTTGAGATTGCCCCGAGTAGACTATTTGTTCGTCTTCATTGGTATCGCTTCCAAAGATCGAGATGGTGGCAGCGGATTTTTGTTTATTCTCCAGCTTGTGGCGCCTTTCAGTATCTTCAAAGTCCGGAAGAAAGTACTTCGCATCTTCATACTTCCGCACTTCATTCATCGAGAACGGATTTAGTTCTCCCAAGACAGTGTACTTTAAGCCATCCTTGAAACACTTCATATACTGATGTTGTGTAGAAGGGATGATATTGTACTCGTGTAACCAGGACCTGCCGAGTAGGGCGTTGTTGCAAGTTTTGACATCAATGACATGGAATTTGATGTCAGTGACCAGCAGCCCAAAGCATAACGTGAGTATTATAGACTTCCAGCGTCTGTGATGACCGTGAATCAAACCCGGAGATGGTAATTTTATCTCGGGAAAGATGCTGAACATTCATGCATATTTTCTTCATCACTCTCACGTTGAGAAGATTGATGGAGTATCCATTGTCGATAAGGATTTTCCCTATCTTGATGTCGTGGCAAAACCTGGTGACGTATAGCGGTCGATTATGTTCGCACACACCGAGGAGTAGATCTTCATCGCTGAATGTAATATCAGCCGTGTGGATCTCCGCCAGTTCATCATTCATCTTCTCTTCTGCGAGGAAAGCTTGGAACCGATCTGGCTCTTATAAGGCCTTGATCAGGGAATCCCGTGCCTCTCTGGACAGGAGGAAATCATCCAGTATGCTCAGTTGTGAGGGTATTTTCCTCAAATGTGCAAAAACATTGTAGTCCACCTTGTTTTTCTTAGGCAGGTCTTTTGCGGCGAGTTCTTTGACTACTTCTTCATCAAGGGCGATTTCCTCAGGCATCTTTCCTTTCCCTTTGTCTTTTTTGTTCGAACGTTTATTTGTAGTTCCGAGATTTTGCTCAAATAGAGTATAGTTACGCAGTTGAATGTTTTCCCAATTCTTCTCATCCTCTTCTTTTCCCGAGGTAGAGTCTTCAAAAAGAGGGTTGAGGGGCGTTTCATCCTCGGAATCGCTCTCGAAAGTGAGGACTTGAGGTTTTTTCCCTTCTGAACTGGTACCAACTATATGGAAGTGGCCAGATGTTTCTTTACTCGTGTTCATCTCGTCACCCTCACGTTGTTGCAAGCGCGAGTTTCGCGCTTCTCCTTCTTGAAGTGTTTTCAGTGGGCAACATATCCTTGCTACCACACCTTGAAGGTATTGCAGCCCTCAATGGGGTGGGCGACCCTTCTGTGGTATAGGCAGTATTTTGGATGTGATTCTCTTCTGTCGAAATATGGGACCCTGAGAGTGTATATCAGGAGCCGTGGCAGTTTCATCCCCATGAACAGGGCTTTGGCGAACCGCTTCTCACTCCTGCTCTTATTTATCGCAGGCCTACTTTGCTTATTTGTCGCAGACATGCTTAGAATTGTCCAGAGAACTTCATGACCCATCCTCTCACAGCTTCTTTGTTTAGACGCTGCCGCTTAGCCTTTTCGTATATGGCCGTTTAGCGTTCTCGGTCATTTTTGCTCTTTTGAAAGGTTTCGTTTAGCAGCCTCTCAATCAAGTCTTCTTCCAGCATTTTCGGGAAATTTAGCGCCGATTTTGCCCCCAATTTCTCCACGTCGCTTTCTGACGCTGGGGGAGCTTCTTCGTCATATAACAATGAATGAAAGACCATGTGGCAGCTTGCTACACGATCTTCTGTTTCTTCTGATGAGTCATTTTCCTCATCATCGTCACTCTCCTCGTTCTCAAGAATATGCTTGAGAAATTCTTCGAGTATGACCGGTGTTCGCGCCTTTGGTTATATTTTTCCAGTGCGTCTATGTATTTTTGGAGGTCTGTGCGCTTTTCGTCATACTCGGAAGGCTGCACAGGTTTCTTAATCTTCTTCTTTTTCTTATAAGGCTTTGAAGGCTTGACTTGGGGGCTTTTCCCCTTGTCAATGAATTTCAGTGCAGGAAATGGTTTCAGCATCCCTTCTATAATTTCGGGTTCAACTAGGTTCTTCCACTTGATCGCTGGACATACTTGCATATCCTTCAGCATTCTTTTTGTTTTCGCTGAAAGAACTACTTCCATGGAGCTTCTTCCATGAGTAAGCATAATTCCCCCTGCGCGTCCACCTTTTTAGGAACATGCTTTTGGGGTGGATCTACCCTCCATCTATCGGACAGTATGAACTTCTCCTGCCGGTACTGGTCCTCGACCTAGTTTTTGAAAATGTAGCAATCCTCAATTAGATGGCTAACTATTCTGTGATAGGAGAAGTAATTGGGGTTATTGACGTCGCCGGCTTGTGCTGGACGCCGTGGGTCTGGAAATGTGATCAGATTATTTCGCATTTCAAACTCAAAAAACCTCCTCATTTTATCGTGAGGAAACGAGTAAGCACGTCCCAATCTTTCTTCTAAGGACGGGCGTACACGTGCGTTGTTTTGGCGAGCAGCTGGTTTTAGACCGCTCGATTGTTCTTACGTATTAGCAACAAAGGCCGCTTTTCCTTTTCCCATGTTAATTCAAGGGTCCTTATTTGAGGAGGAAGGACCGTGAACCATCTGACCCATCTGTGCTAACTTGTCAATCAGCGACTGGAACATGATAGGCTTGAAGAAGGTCTGTAACACCTTAGTTCATTTATACCAGTTCTATTTTGAGTATTTCTTTATTTATGGTATTTTCCTGATTTACTGTGTTTTGGGTGCGAATAGTATATTTGACATCTGTATTTGCATCCGACCCAACCCGCTTGCTGGAAACCCGTCTTGATTCCTGTTTATCATTTATCCTGGCTTGTTATGTGGATCCGTGCACTTTCATTATTTTATATACTGCATACTGGCATTATATCGGGCATCTGCATTTTTTAATATAACATTTAAAGTCGAATAAAATATTTTTAAAATATCTAGCATGGCTTGCATCATGCCCCTAACCCTGTGGTAGCATCCGCACATCCTGTTCTCGTCCCGTTCAGTGAAACGGACTCGTTTGGATAGCTACGTGCACGCTACGTGTATTCGTTCTTGGGGGTATGCATTTTCGTTATCTGGATATTCTATTTTGGTTTTGGTTGACATGTATATTAACCGTATTTTCAAACTGTAATTTTAGACCCAACCCGGGCGTATTTTGGACTATTTTTTATTTTAGCCAAAATCTCAAAATATACAATATTATATTCTAACATATATTTTAACAATTCAACTTAAATTTTAAACCTAAAAATATTTTTTTAAATCAAATCTATCCTAACAGTTAACACACAGAAAATCTCTCACTCTCTCTCTCCCTCCCCTCCATATATATATTATATACAAATTTTTTTTCTTTAAAAAAAATAATAATAAAACACACACACGTGCACCTCTCTCTCTCTCCTTCATCATCTTCTTCTTTTCTTTTTTTCCCTCCCGCCTTCGTCTCCACACCCCTGCCCTCGCCCGCGCGTCGCCCATCGCTCGCCGTCGTCGCCTCTCACCGCCATCCTCCACCCTCGACCTTTTCACTTCTCCTCGACCACCTCACTTCTTTCCCGAAGACGCATCTCCCCCACTCGAACCCACGCCGAGCCCCTCGCCTGCCCTCGTCTCGCTGTCGCCGTCGCCATGACCGTGCATCCGCTGTCCCTGCTCATCTCCCTCTCTTCCTCCTCCCAACACCATGACCACCATCACCCGACGCCCAAGAACACTGATCCCTGCACGCTCGAACCCACAGCCGCCACCTCGCTTGCACTTTGCCGTCGTCACCTCGCCGTCATCGACTCTGCCTTATAGCCGCATCCACCTTCTCGTCTCCCTCTCCCCAACACCAGAGCCTCCTCCTTACACTCCGACAGGAACCCGGCCCTGCAGAACCCGAGCATCCCCTAGCCTTACCTGCATACCTTGCCGGAGCTCCGACCCATTGCCCTCGCTACCCCCTCGCCTTCACCTCTGACTCCTGAATACCAAAACCCAGAGCAGCACCTTCATCTTCTCTTCTTCTTCTTCTTCTCCTTTCGTCTTCTTGGATTCTTGATCCCGCTCGCCACCGGAGCCGTGCTCGCCACCGCCGATCTGAGAGACCCTGTGGACTTTCCCAGCCAGCGTGGTTGCCTTCTTGCCTTTCCTGAACCTGTCCCGTGCGCCGTGTGTACATCACGACGTTTACCCGACGTCGGACGCAGCGTACGCACCCCGTCATGTGATCCGTTCAGGCAAGTTTATCTTTCTGCATGCTATGTATCATATTTTTCATCCATATGAATAAAAATATCACATGTTGATTGCATCGTATATCCATATTAATTTTTTACTGTGTTCGGATACCCGTATGCATCCATTTCATTTATTATATATGTAGCTGCATCTACAGATCACATTAATTCATATTATTGTTGTATTAGTACCCCATACTTGATAGTGTGCATCCTACATAGTCATGGAGCTGTAGTTGTAACCCCTGATAGATATTTGTGCATCCATGTTTTATTGTGTATCCATACCATTAATTCTGCATATCTAGTTGCATGCCATATTATACTAATTCATATTATTGTTACATTAGTACCCCATACTTGATAATGTGCATCCTACATAGTCATGATGTAACCCCTGATAGATATTTGTGCATCCATTCTTTTACCGTACATCCGTACTATTATCGTGATTCGATACTTGATACATTTTACTGTTGGGCACCCATTTGATACACTGTACACCCCTGACATGACCTGATGCACCACAGCTTGACTTGATGCCTGATCCTGTTCCTAATGCCGACATTCCTGACTTGTTGTCCCGATGGACATCCTGTTGTCTGCATAGACAAACCTGTACCTGATTGATCATGTGTTGGCATTAGCTCCAGATTTATCATACCTGACTTGAACACATAACTTGGGGGTAAGGGGAAACCAATGATGAAACCTGACTTGTAACTTAACAATTCGACGCTTATACTGATCAGTTTTACGGGCTAGGCCAGCCCCGGGATGATACTATTGACATCATTCGTCTGTACATGTTACCTGTTTACTGCCTAGCGGCACGTCTCGGATTCATCCCGAGAGTCGTGGTCCCGGGCATGCATGGGATACTATTGAGTTACATCGATAATTCATTTAATTGATTTCACAGACTTGAGAGTAATTAACCCAGTAGTTTAGTTCAGATTACTCACCGCACGTCACATGTGCTTATACCCTTCACTGTTCCTTATTCGTGTTACTGTTATACTTTTATTACTGTTCATACTCATTCCTGCATATCTTGTTGCCTCCTGATTATGTTATTGTTGATATTATGACGCACTGACGTCTGGGGTTTGCATGGCCCAGATCCTTTATTTCTCCCGCTGGCCGATCAGGAGTATTTCAGCTGACAGGCCGAGCAGTGAGGATCCTGTTGGTATTCTAGTTTAGTTTTTTCAGCATTTTCATTTCCTAATGTGAGCCCGTATTTGGGACGTACTTTCCAGATTGTTATTGTCACTTGGATTTATTGCTTCCGCATATTAATTCTTGACTCGTTTATTCTGGCATATGGACATGTACTAGATAGTTTATTTTATTTCTACTGTTCTTGATATCTTATAGACAGCCGTAATGTGACTGTGGAGGGATGTTTCCTAGCCACAGATAGCATGGTTGGCTCTGTCATGTGCCGATCTTAGCGCACTCTGGGAAGCGGGGTGTGATAGGATTTGTTTGGTATCAGAGCCATAGAATTTAGGTTAATCGGGTTTGATTCTTTTGTAGTTGGGTATTAGACCCAATACACGAATCGGAAGATCCGTAATTAGGAACATGTCCTGCCACTTGGTTATCGTGATCCTTGAATCTTATCTTTCTCTTAACCCTTGTCTTGACGATATGCAAACAACTTTGCATCTCGGCTTGAAACCTTTTGGTTCTATTGTTTCTCCTTTCCTATTCCTTTGATTGTGATATTAGGATTTTGGCGACTTGAACGGAATTATGTGATTGTAACTATGAACTGCATCATGGTTATAATGCGGTACTCTATTTAAGTAACTTGGAGTCCTAGTCTTAATTCATTTCCTTATGGTCATTATTACCTTGCTTCTCTCGGTTTCATTGCTTACCAGTTCATGTTTTATCGCAAGCTTGAATCTTGTTTACCGTGCTTATCTTCTTCAGTGTCTTGGTTTCAAATTAAGTTGTTTCCGGTATCCTACTTGTTCATGATTTTTCCGCATTAGCATTATTCGATTCTGGTGCATCCCATTTTTGTATGTCGTCCAAATTTATTGCTGCACATTCGATTTCTTGGATGACCCTATCTAGTTGTTGGGATATACACACTGGGAATGGGAAGATCATATCCTGTAGTGAATGCAAGGATTGTTCTGTTGTTATTTGCGGACGGGAGTTATTTGCAGATTTCTTTGTGATCAATACCGGCAGCTATGATGTTGTCTTGGGAATGGATTTTCTCGGCACTTTCTACGCTCACATTGATTGCAGGGTAAAGAAAGTGATTTTCCAGATTCCCGGACATCCGGAGTTTGTTTTTGCTGGAGAAAGCAGTTCTGTCGGGCCAGTCGAGTTTAGGGCTAGGCCAACAAACAATGTTCTTTCGACGATGGAAGTTGATATGGAGGAAGCGCCATCTGTAGTTCGAGAGTTCATGGACGTATTCGAGGACATCTCAGGTTTACCGCCAAAACGAGATGCGGAGTTCACGATCGATCTTGTTCTTGGTGCAGCGCCAATCTCAAGGGTGTACTATCCGATGGCACCAGTTGAGTTGGAAGAAGTCAAGAAACAGGTTACCGAATTGCTAGAGAAGGGTTGGATTCGCAACAGCAATCCATCTTGGGGAGCTCCAGTTCTTCTAGTCAAGAAGAAAAATGGCACAAGGAGGATGTGCATCGACTATCGAGAATTGAACCGGGTGACTATTAAGAACAAGTACCCAATTCCTCGCATTGGCGAATTATTCGAGCAACTTAGTGGCGCGAGAATATTCTCGAAGATGGATTTGCGATCCGGATATCATCAGGTTCGAGTTAAATCAGAGGATATTTAGAAGACTGCGTTTCGAACTCGATATGGACATTACGAGTATTTAGTGATGCCATTCGGAGTCACGAATGCACCGGCGATATTTATGGACCTGATGAACCGAATCTTTTCACCGTTCTTGGATCAATTTATAGTGGTGTTCATCGATGATATTCTGGTCTACTCGAGGAGCCTAGAAGAGCATGCAGAACACTTGAAGATCGCACTACAGACGTTGAGGCAAGAGAGATTATATGCAAATATGAGCAAGTGCGAGTTTTGGCTTGAAGAAGTGAAGATTTTGGAGCATGTCGTATCCGAAGATGGAATCGCCGTTGATCCTGAGAAGATTGCAACAGTTCAAGATTGGCCGATTCCGAAGAATGTAGCGGAGATCAGAAGTTTTCTTGGACTTGCAGGATGTTACAGAAGGTTCGTGGAGAATTTTGCTCGATTGGCTGAGCCTTTGACCAAGCTTACGTGAAAGGAGATACTGTTCGTATGGACGGATAGTTGTGCGTCAGCTTTTGAGGCGTTGAAGCAAAGATTGATAACCACTCCTATTTTGACCGTGCCAGACGGTTCCGGAGGATTGGTGATTCACAGCAACGCATCTGGGAAAGGTTTGGGATGTGTTATGATACTGCATGTGAAAGTTATAGCCTACGCATCGAGACAGTTGAAGACCCATGAGAAAAATTACCCAACTCATGATTTGGAGCTTGCAGCAGTGATTTTCGCTTTGAAAATTTGGAGACACTACTTATTGGGCGAAAGGGTCGAAGTATTCACCGATCACAAAAGCTTAAACTACGTATTCACGCAGAAAGAGCTCAACATGAGGCAGCGTAGATAGTTGGAGCTGATGGCGACTATTATCTTGATCTCAAGTACCATCCAGGGAAAGTTAATGTAGTACCGGATGCGCTTAGTCGGTTGCCAGCAATTCGGATGTTGACTGCACAGAAGGAGTTTATTGAAGATTTTCGGAGATTCGAGTTGGAGATTATGCTACCGCATTCTTCAGGACAGTTGATGCAGCTGCAAATACAGTCGTCGTTGATCGAGAGCATTAAAGCAGCGCAGTCACAGGACCCAAGATTGCAGAAGTTTCGAGAACAGGTTGAAGCGGGACTTCGAACGGACTTGTTGATTCATGAAGATGGTTTGTTGTGATATGGTAGCCATTTGTGTGTGCCGAAAGGAGACATTCGTGAAGAAATTATGAAGGAGGTGCACAGTTCCGCTTATTCCGTACATCTAGGAAGCACGAAGATGTACCGTGATCTATGATAGCTATTCTGGTGAGAAGGCATGAAAAGGGAGATTGCTCGCTTTGTAGCGAAGTGCTTGGTGTGTCAGCAAGTTAAGGCTGAACATCAAAGGGTAGCTGGTTTATTGCAACCACTTCCGATTCCTCAATGGAAGTGGGAACATATAACCATGGATTTCGTGACAGCTTTACCGCGGAGTCCAAAGGGCAATAATGCAGTTTGGGTGATTGTTGATTGATTGACCAAGGCAGCTCATTTCATACCATTTCGAGTTGGTCAGTCAACGGAAGCGTTGGCAGAACAGTACATGCAGGAGATTATGAGATTGCATGGAGTACCTGTGAGTATCGTTTCCAACCGTGACACCCGATTTTTGTCACACTTCTAGAGGAGTTTACAGGAAAGCTTGGGGAAGCGATTGAAGTTTAGCACCGCTTATCATCCTTAGACAGATGGCCAGTCGGAGAGAACAATAAAACTCTTGAAGACATATTGAGAGCTTGCATGTTAGACTTCAAGCGTTCATGGGAGGATCATCTACACTTGGTGGAGTTTTCGTACAATAACAGCTTTCAGGCAACTATTCAGATGGCTCCATTCAAAGTATTGTATGGTCGCAGGTGTCGCTCACCCGTTTGTTGGGACGATATTAGAGAACGAAGATTTTTGGGACCAGATTTGATCGTGCAAATAGTAGAGAATGTTAATACTATCCAGAATCTGATGAAGGCAGCGCAGGATCGACAGAAGAGTTGGGCCGATACATCGAGAAGACCTCTAGAGTTTGTTGTTGGTGATCTGGTAATCTTGAAGATATCACCGACTATAGGAGTGATTCGTTTTGGGAGTCGAGGCAAGCTTAGTTCTCGATTCGTGGGGCCTTTCGAGATTATTGAGCGTGTTGGAGAAGTGACTTATCGATTAGCGCTACAACCATCTTTGGCGAGTGTTCATGACGTGTTTCATGTATCTCAACTCCGTAAGTATGTTCGAAATGAGACGCATGTGCTAGATCATTCGGAGCTGACTGTAAGGGAGGATTTAACCTACGAAGAATGACCGATGTCGATTATTGATCAAAGAGAAAAGGTCCTTAAGAACAAGGTTATCCCTCTCGTACTTGTTTCATGGAGGAATCGCTCGCATGGAGAATCGACTTGGGAACGAGAGGACGAGATTCGACAGAAGTTTCCACACCTCTTCTCGTAATTTCATGTTTGTTTTTCTTGTTTTGAGAATTTCGAGGACTAAATTCTTTGTAGTTGGGTATACTGTAACACCTAGTTCATTTATACAAGTTCTATTTTGAGTATTTCTTTATTTATGGTATTTTCCTGATTTACTGTATTTTTAGTGCGAATAGTGTATTTAACATCTGTATTTGCATCCGACCCGACCCGCTTGCTGGAAACCCGTCTTGATTCCTATTTATCATTTATCCCGGCTTGTTATGTGGATCCGTGCACTTTCATTCTTTTTATATACTACATACTGGCATTATATCTGGCATCTGCATTTTTTTAATATAACATTTAAAGTCAAATAAACTATTTTAAAAATATTTAGCATGGCTTGCATCATACCCCTGACCCTGTGGTAGCATCCGCATATCTTGTTCTCGTCTCGTTCAGTGAAACAGACTCGTTTGGATAGCTACGTGCACGCTACGTGTATCCATTCTTGGGGGTATGCATTTTCGTTACCTGGATATTCTATTTTGGTTTTGGTTGACACGTATATTAACCGTATTTTCAAACCGTAATTTTAGACCCAACCCGGGCGTATTTTGGACTATTTTTTATTTTAGCCAAAATCTCAAAATATACAATATTATATTCTAACATATATTTTAACAATTTAACTTAAATTTTAAACCTAAAAATATTTTTTTAAATCAAATCTATCCTAACAGTTAACACACAGAAAATCTCTCTCTCTCTCTCTCTCTCCCTCTCTCCCTCCCCATCTATCCTCCATATATATATATATTATATACAATTTTTTTTCTTTAAGAAAATAATAAACAAACACACACACACACGTACACTTCTCTCTCTCCTTCCTCATCTTCTTCTTCTTTTCTTTTTTTCCTTCCCGCCTTCGCCTCCAAGTCCCTGCCCTTGCCCGCACGTCGCCCATCGCTCGCCGTCGTCGCCTCTCGCCACCATCCTCCACCCTCGACCTCGTCACTTCTCCTCGACCACCTCACTTCTTTCCCGACGACGCCTCTCCCCACTCGAACCCACGCCGAGCCCCTTGCCTGCCCTCGTCCCGCCGTCGCCGTCGCTACGACCGCACCTCCGCTCTCCCCGCTCATCTCCCTCTCCTCCTCCACCCAACACCACGACCGCTGATTGAATGATTTTCCGATTGTGTAGTTGGTTTTGAGAAAATTGTATTTAGAAATCACAATCAAAGAATTATTTGACCGCAATCAATAACGGTGTCGGATGTAGCGCGTTATTGAGTGTGGATCGTCCACAGGGAAAGTGAGTTCCGTTCAATTCTTGAATTAGATGAGTTGAAAATTTAAGCAAAAGAAAAGAAAACAATTCATGATTTGTAAATGAAGATCAAGAGTAAGAAAAATCTAGATCTAAAAGAAACATTAAAAAGCAAGAATAGAGATGAGAGATAATTTCCAACCAACAATCAAGATTATAAGGATAGCTCGTAGGAGGAGATCGGATCTATAGATGTGATGAGATCTAATGATTACTCATTCTTATCCATTAATGAATTGATACTAGCACTACTACAAATAAGGGTTGCCCCTACGGATTTATCCGTAGGGGCAACCCACTGCCCCTACGGGCATATGCGTAGGGGCTAAAAAATACCCCGTAGGTGCAAAGGCCGCAGGTGCAAGTTGAAACCCTGAACTTGCCCCTACGGGCAAATTCTTGTCCCTACGGATATCTGTATAGGTCCTGTTGCCCCTACGGAGTAATGCGTAGGGTAAAAAAAAGTTATATTATTTATGGTTTTTTTAATATATTGACTGTACCTACGGACATAACTGTAGGGGCATGCCCTAACCCCTACGGATATACGCGTAGGTACCGATCCGTAGGGGCCATATATCAGGATTCCTGATATTTGGCCCCTACGGATAACCCTGTAGGCGCTAGGCTGTTGGCCCTACGGTTGTGTCCATAGGGGCACTCCCAACCCCTGGTACTGCGATCAGGGGGAAAATATCAGTTACTGCTGTTATTGTGCCCCTACGGGCTTAGCCGTAGGGGCAACATGTGAACCTACGGATTAATCCGTAGGTACACAATATCTGTATTTTTTTTTTAAAAATGGTCTGCTAGATTTTTTCCCATCCTGTGCACAATAATATATACATCAATCAAATATAAAATTAATCATCACACAACATATATCGCAGTATTCATATTCACATCTCACGCATATAATATACAAAAGAAACCAAAAAACTGAATATGATATAAATATAAATCAAAATTTAATATCGCCCAAAATGTTTCAAAATGTAGTACAATATGTATCATATAAATAAATACATGTTTCAAAAAATAAGAATCAAAATGCTAGCCTAGCTCGGTCCAGCTCCACCTCTGATAAACGCTAGAATCTTGCGCCTACCCCGTCGCGTCTGGACCTAACGTGTGCAATAAGCGTGTAAGAACTCTGTTTTATTCGAATTCTTATCATTATCGAGTTATTTCGAAACCCCATTTGGATATCTAGTTTGGAAAACTGTAGTTTATTTTAATTAGATATGTACATGTATGATTAATAAAACCTAAGTCTACAACCAAATAAGCTCAGGCTACGTACTGATATTGGATATGTTGATATCTATAATATGACATGATATTTTACTATTAAGTAGTATACATACCAGCATCTCCTTCAACTCCTGAACGGTGGCCTTCAAGCTCTCCAGTTCCTGCTGGATACGTCGCTCACTGGAGACGGAGGAAGTAACCACCGGGGTGGAGTCCAACCTCAAATGGGCCCTGCTAGAGCCCAGTCCTCGGCCTCTCTCCCAACCTCCGTGGTGCCGTCCGTGTGCGGCGTCCAGGACTGGGGTCAGCAGCCTCGAATGCTGCCTTCCCCCTAGCAACTGTCAGAACATTATATTTAGCACATACTGGTCTATAAAATTGACAAGAAATACCAAAATCAACAAATTCAAAGCCTTACCTACAGAGATAGAAGATGTGCTCCTCTGGTATCTGCATGTATCAAAATTTGAATAATATTAATTAATTTCAGTACATACATATTAACAAGGTAAACTCGCATATAGCGCTGCTTACACATATGACAGGGAGTGAACAAGCTCTGGTAGATCATCAGGCGCAAATCTAATCTCATCAAGCAGCCCATGATAATGAGTTGGACGACTAAACAAGGTCCACGACTTACAATCATTCCCGCATGCGAGCACATATAAAAATCATAGTTTCTAGGATGACAAATTTTATTGTCAACTACTGTCACCACCAACAGCTAGACAATAATAAAAATTACTAAGAGCAAAAGGAATGTGTGTATATTTATGATATAGCATTCTAAATCAATATACATGCCCTATATGATATATAAACATACCTGGAGGAACGGGAGTGGCCTCTGTCCCTGATATGGACGCATCACCAACAACTAGACAATCAAACATTGACAATATAAGTAATTTTGACATAAACAGGCATGGATATTTATAATATTACATTCAAAATGGATATTAGAGAGCGCACCTGCAGTGAGAAGTGATAAAAGTATCACCCAATAAGGGTGTAATTTACAGAATCAGTTGAGACTCTTGAAAGTCATAGAAGAACCTGACCTGCACAAATCTGATGTATGCTTTCCATTGGACACTAAGAAGTCTCTAAAGGGAAAAGCCTATGTGAAAGCCATCATTAGTTCATATCAGAAGATTGATGCTGAAACAGAGAACAATGAATGCCATTTTCTTCTTCTTCTGCCACATTACTATCTTCTCCTTCTTCTTCTGCCACATTACTGTCTTCTCCTTCTTATTATGTGCGCGTGCAAATTCAATGACTATATTGAGAATATGGATTAATAGTGGGTAGGAAAAGTATTTCTCAAATGGCTTTTGCGTCTAAAAACCATAAACTACTAAGTAATAGCATACATAATTTTTTTAGTATAAAGGTTGTTATTTTAAGTTTTCCCTTATAGAGATATGATCTAACTGCCTTTATAAACTATAAGTGTGCAGAAAATTATGATAAGAAAGCATAAGAAAGGGTCGTAGCCATGCATAACCTTGAATTTACATACCAAATCATGCACAAGCATGCAATTATTGTCACCTTGCCTTGGAATATAAAATATCTTGGAAGACTATAAGCGAGCATTTAAATCTTGATAGCTTTTGGCTTCAACATATATTTTTCTCAAGTACCATGAAATATACTTCCTCCGTATAAACCGTTTTCAGGAAGATGGATTAATAATGACAAATTATCCATTGTGGCTCACTAGGTTAGCATTTTCTCTTCTATTGACCATCTTACTAATCTGCTTGGTAAATTTATTTGGAACCGGCTGCGAATCATTAAAAGACATGCATAAGAAAGAAAGCTAAAATACAGATATATAGCATACCGATACATCGAAACTTCAAAGTTGCGATGACAATCCAGAGATATTTATTTCTACACACGTGGTGTGCGTGCGAATGCGTCAGGCATCATGGACAAATATTTCAGAACATGGAAAGTATTATTAGTATAAAGTAATTAAAACTTTTAAACACCTTGGGTAGATATTTTCTTTGTTGATGCAATCATATCATGAGGACTAAATTTAAGCTATTATACATATGCATATGTATTTTTCTAACCTAATATATCACACACACACACACAGAGAGAGAGAGAGAGAGAACACCAGTTTGGTAGAGAAATCAGGTAGCAGGATCCTGAAGAAATGGAGTCCATAGTATTGCTCATCATCATCATCCATGATCCCTTTTGATAATATTTTTTCAAAGGGATCATGGATGATGATGATGAGCAATGCTATGGACTCCATTTCTTCAGGGTCCTGCTATCTGATTTCTCTACCAAACCGGTGTTCTCTCTCTCTCTGTATGTGTGTGTGTGTGTGATATATTAGGTTAGAAAAATACATATGCATATGTATAATAGCTTAAATTTAGTCCTCATGATATGATTGCATCAACTAAGAAAATATCTACCCAACGTGTTTAAAAGCTTTAATTATTTTATACTAATAATACTTTTCATGTTCTCAAATATTTGTCCATGATGCCTGACAGATTCGCACGCGCACCACGTGTGTAGAAATATATATCTCTGGATTGTCATCGCAATTTTGAAGTTTCGATGTATCGGTATGCTATATATCTGTATTTTAGCTTTCTTTCTTATGCATGTCTTTTAATGATTCGCAGCCGGTTCCGAATAAATTTACCAAGCAGATTAGTAAGATGGTCAATAGAAGAGAAAATGCTAACCTAGTGAGCCACAATGGATAATTTGTCATTATTAATCCATCTTCCTGAAAACGGTTTATACGGAGGAAGTATATTTCATGGTACTTGAGAAAAATATATGTTGAAGTCAAAAGCTATCAAGATTTAAATGCTCGCTTATAGTCTTCCAAGATATTTTATATTTCAAGGTAAGGTGACAATAATTGCATGCTTGTGCATGATTTGGTATGTAGATTCAAGGTTATGCATGGCTACGACCCTTTCTTATGCTTTCTTATCATAATTTTCTGCACACTTATAGTTTATAAAGGCAGTTAGATCATATCTCTATAAGGGAAAACTTAAAATAACAACCTTTATACTAAAAAAATTATGTATGCTATTACTTAGTAGTTTATGGTTTTTAGACGCAAAAGCCATTTGAGAAATACTTTTCCTACCCACTATTAATCCATATTCTCAATATAGTCATTGAATTTGCACGCGCACATAATAAGAAGGAGAAGACGGTAATGTGGCAGAAGAAGAAGGAGAAGATAGTAATGTGGCAGAAGAAGAAGAAAATGGCATTCATTGTTCTCTGTTTCAGCATCAATCTTCTGATATGAACTAATGATGGCTTTCACATAGGCTTTTCCCTTTAGAGACTTCTTAGTGTCTAATGGAAAGCATACATCAGATTTGTGCAGGTCAGGTTCTTCTATGACTTTCAAGAGTCTCAACTGATTCTGTAAATTACACCCTTGTTGGGTGATACTTTTATCACTTCTCACTGCAGGTGCGCTCTCTAATATCCATTTTGAATATCTAGAATATTACATTCAAAATGGATATTAGAGAGCTCACCTGCAGTGAGAAGTGGTAAAAATATCACCCAACTAGGGTGTAATTTACAGAATCAGTTGAGACTATTGAAAGTCATAGAAGAACCTGACCTGCACAAATCTGATGTATACTTTCTATTGGACACTAAGAAGTCTCTAAAACGAAAATCCAATGTGAAAGCCATCATTAGTTCATATCAGAAGATTGATGCTAAAACAGAGAACAAGGAATGTCATTTTTTTCTTCTTCCGCCACATTACTGTCTTCTCCTTCTTCTTCTGCCACATTACTGTCTTCTCCTTCTTATTATGTGCGCGTGCAAATTCAATGACTATATTGAGAATATGGATTAATAGTGGGTAGGAAAAGTATTTCTCAAATGGTTTTTGCGTCTAAAAACCATAAACTACTAAGTAATAGCATACATAATTTTTTTAGTATAAAGGTTGTTATTTTAAGTGCGCGTGCAAATTCAATGAAAGCAGAAACTCCAGTGACAAACTTAGGTTGCATACGTTGTTGCCAATTCACATACATCCAGTCCATAACCCTGACGTACTCATGGGCCATGTTAGACTGTATCATATAAATTGTAGGTTATGATGACTATATTGAGAAATCTAAGAACGGGATGGTTACTGACAAAAGAGAAAATCCGTGTACATGCTTTGTGTGTGCGTTTGTCGTTGAAAAGAATAAATTATCGATAATTAAAGTTAGATTTGAGGATACCCATGTATGAGTTGTATTCTATATATGTGTGTTTCGATTTATGATTTCGCTTAAGTGTAGGGTTGTTTTTACTTAAAGAAGTATCACCATCTACTATATATAAAAAAATGTAGCAAAATAGGACTAGAACTCATTTAACATTATCAATTAGTAAGATTTTAATGTCGAAAACTCCCTAAAGAGGAAAATTACTAAAAGAAAAAGACTCTTTGAACAAAACGCATCCACTAGCAATAAAATGGAACTGAGACTCGATCAAGATTCTCTGGACTAAAAAATTCCAAGGAATTGCTATTTGAATTACGTTAATTTGGAACACGATCGTTGTAAGTTGTACTTTTCCCGACTTGTGTCATGCCCATGAGCACACAAACTTCTCCCCAATCACAAATCCCAGTCCAGATTGGTATTCAAAATTTATTTAATTAGTTTGTGATCCACATCATTGATTCGTTGCTTGAGACATCAATGTAGGCACAAATATCACTGAAGCAGCCTAAATCATCATATGAACCGGTTATCGGTTTCAATTCCACCAGAATTAGAATTTCATCCGAACAACTTTCACACAGTAATCGGAACCTGGTCAACAAATTTGTCATGCCCGTTGTGGTTTTACTTATGTACAGTACTTCCACAAAATACGTGCTGTCATTTCTAAATGGAAGTTTCTCAGTGCCACCATAGTAGCAGAAAATGGAATTGTTTATCGCAACTAGATTATGCTAAGTCTCGGATAGATTAGGCAAATATGATCTAGAAGAATATAATTAGCAGAGGAAAAATATAATAAAACAAAACAAAGCGTAGCAAATAAGATAAAATAAAATAAAGATATAGAAAATAAAAGAGAAATAAGTTTTCGAGAGGAGAGGTGCAAGATATCATGTGCCCCGAAGAAAAGGAGGGTAAAAACAGTGTTGGCATTCATAAGAGGAAAGCTAGACTAACAAGAAGAAACATTACAAATATTACTATGTTTATGAATTATCACAGAAAATCAACCCAGAATCTGCAAGAAAATCAAAAGTATGGCTCAAATATGAGACGGACAAATATCTTTTCCTCTCTTATCTTTTCTTTTTGAAAACAAATACCAGAAGATGTTGACTTTCTGGATAGATATGAGTGGATATGATAAAAACATGTAAAGGGTGCATGGAAGTGCTAAAAGAGACTCTTTGTTGCAACTTTATAGTAAACGGAACAATAAATGGCATATTCAAGTTAAAAGAATTGAAAGAATAATGAACATGGCTTACAAACTTGGGTGAGAACGATGTGACACTCAGAAAAACATCTAAAAGACAAATTCCTACGGAAATGTGCAGAGTGATCTTTTACTATCTAACACAGTGAACTAAAACATTGGGCTTAGGATTTGTAAGCTAGAAGTACAAAATGAAAACATGTAGTACCTTTCTAACTACGGCATAGTCTACAAGAGACAAGTTAAGCTCCACATCTGACTCAGCCTGATATGAATGTACAATCTACAGAACTGGGTTTGGACATGCTTCAATTCTTGGCCGCTCTGATACCATTTGTTTATCAAACATAGAGATGTGCCAAAATTGTTGGCAAATTACTCGGCAGAACTTAACTTGCATTTATTTCTAATGCCTGCAAAAAGCAGCCTTAGTTTTGGGCTAAACAGAAAAGTGGTTTGTTTGATTACCTCAGCTTCAAGCTGGTCAAGGATTTGTAAGATTCTCTGATGGTAAGTCTGTTCTGATTCAGCCTTAACTGCACAAAGTGCAACAATACAAGTCAAATATGATAACCATGACATGCTAATTCAATGCAGGTAACATAACTAGTAAATGGTGAATTAAGTACCATTGCAAGTGGATGCGTTTTGTTGAATCAATATGATCCTGAGACTCGATCAAGATTCTCGGGACTAAAAAATTCTAAGGAATTGCTATTTAAATTACGTTAATTTGGAACACGTTTGTATGATTGAAGCTAAGAAACAAATATATTTCCATATTATATCATGCATTGTTTTATCAAAAATAATTTTATCGCATACCTAGCTATATGCTGAAGTAGGCTATATATCTCAACAGAGAGAGAAATTTATAACCAACATGCCACGAATATTGAGATTGTATATATATATATATAAGTAGACATTTGAATCTAGACAAATAGAAAACAAAACTTTATTGCTCCCTTGTCTCTTATCAAAATCATTAGAAATGTTCATTTTTTCGGGGCTCAAAATTTCCTTCACAAGCTTTAAAAGAAACCTAGAAAAATTCTCACCCCCTGCCGCAACCCCTTGCCCCAACCCTAACCCTAACCCTAACCCCAACCCGAGCCCCAGTACCCCAACCCCAACCACAGCCCTAGCCGCAGCCTGAGCCCGAGCCCCAATCCCAACCACAGCCCTAGCCGCAGCCCGAGCTTGAGCCCCAACCCCAACCACAGCCCTAGCCGTAGCCCGAGCCCCAGCCCCAACCCTAGCCCTAGCCCCAGCCCAGCCGTAGCCCCAGCCGCACCCCCAATAAAAAATTTGCTAAATTGAAGAATTCCTTACCTGTGCAGAGGCGACGACGAGAACTCCGATGAGCCGGCGCCGGCGACGACGAAAGCAAGTGGTGGCTACGACGAAAGCAGGCGGTGGCCACGATGAATCGGCGGCGCCGGCGATGACGAGAACGACGATCGATCGGCGGGAACGAGGGTTTGGGAATTTTTTGTTCGCGCGAGATAAATTGGGAATAATGAGCGTAGGGATCGATCTGAGCTTTTAATTTAAATCCCTGTTTAGATACCCCTACGGATAAGTCCGTAAGTTCTTGGTTTGCGGCTCCGTAGGGGCAAACAACAATTTAAGATTTAATAATTTTTATATAAATATGTAAGGACCGTAGGGGCAACCCTATAGCCCTACGGATTAATCCGTAGGGCCAAAATAAATCTGCCCCTACGGATTTCACTATCCGTAGGGGCAACCCCCTATTGTAGTAGTGCAGATCGATGCAAATTCATCGAGGTTTAAGGATCGTGCGGAAAAATTAGGGATTCCGCAACTCATCCTTTGTCCTTTCGATAGATCGCATTCAAATTCTAGCTTCTAGTTAATCAAATGGTTAATAGTTGTTCCCTAGTTTCGAGTGAACACGATCTAGAAAGCATCATCTCGAAACTAGGTTATTAATCATTTGATTCACTACAATTTCAAAGCATTGTAGGATTTAAGAATTGTAAGAATATCTAAATCATCATCATCTAAAGATCGTCACAACTCCTACACGAGCGGAGATTACTCAAACATCATGATCACAAACACAATCACAAATTGAGATCTAATAATTTTGCTTGAATTAAAAGATAAGCAAGAATATAGAAAATTCACCTTTATTTATCGACAAATTTCGTTACAACTCTCTTGAATTTACAAAAGGAAGGAACTAGATCGTCGATTTCGGCTTCGCTCGGCTCCTTGAGTCGCGGATCGGCTTGGATCTCTTGCTCCGTTGGAAATCCGGCATCGCTTCTAAAGGTTGAAGGCACTCTTGCTTGAATTGATCTCGGGAATTTGATCTTGATTTTGAATTGGGGTTGAATTTGAGGCACAAGTTTTTGTCACTAAACTTGTGGGTTGAAGATGGTGATGATTCTTGAACAATTTCCACTCTAGATCTAGGCTCCTTTTTATAGACCTCCCAATTCTTAGATCTAGAATTGAAATTTGAATTCCCCCCACAAGTTAGTTATCCAAATGATTTAAATTTCCCTCCAAAAAGTTAGTTAAGCCTAAATTTTGAATTTCCCTCCAAGAGTTTGTTAAGCCGAGCCTTCTAGATGTGCCACGTGGAGCTTCTGGGGTCTTCTGGAAGCTTTGGCCGTTAGAATTAATCATGTGATGAAATTTGACGCAATGATCTCACTATATGGCCGCGGATCCGCGGAGCCAAGGGGGTTTGGGTCGCGGATCCGCGGTCCTTTAGTGGGCTTGGAACTTCCTTTTTACATAGTAATTCTTGGGATGACTGGTGGGCCTCTTTCTAATGTGTGGATTTTTATTTGGCCTTCTGTATCACTACCAGATCATACATCTTTTAGTTGGCGTATCAGTCTTTCCCCAATTTTGGGCTCTGCTTCCGGAATTTCCTGCATAGACTCCAAGACAAGAGTTGCGCAATACAAGGATGATGCGATGCCATGAAACACAGTTAATTTCCCTTAAAGTGCCGGTTAAAAAGTCTAACACATGCAATTTGGTATTTCAGAGATGATTTGGTAATATGTGCAATTATGAATACCGAACACTTCTATATGAGTGCAAAAGGTAGGGAAATTGCCGTGTTAGAAATGCAGTATTTTCGACTGATCAAATTCCCCCAAACTTATTTTCGATCGTCTCGATCGAACTGTTTTATTAAAAAGAGAAGAAGAAAATAAAGAAAGAGAAAAGCATACTTTCGTAGGCAACACGATTGCACTGAGCACGTGCAACAAGCCTTTAAACCTCTAGGTGTCCCTAGTAGGAGGAGTGTTGTCTCCTGAGGGTTTTCAGCGGATTGCACCCACAAAATCCAATAATAAAAGAAAAATCATGAATATTACATTTAAAGACAAGAATTGTAAAAGAAAAAGCCTTGAAAATTAGGGTTTCCAACTAAGCTAGCTTTTCGGTTGTCATGAGCCCTATCTTAATGGTCATGAAAAAAATATTAGAAATCACGTCCTCCCTCAAAAAAACATCGTCTTATTTTTCATTCCTATCTTTCTTCCAAACATCGATCATATCACCCTGCGTGTGTGTAAAGGACATCCCTATACCCGGAGAATTCAATTCAAGCTATCATACTCTTGCCCCTCAGCCTCAGTACTTTTTAATTAATGAATATCTAGATGTGCTTACACATTTTCATGCGACCGTTAATACTTCTTGAGGTACTAACCGACCGATTACTCATGTGCTTGCTTGGTGTATTTTCCTCATCTTGCACCACTTCAGGCATATCAGTGACTCCCAGACCAGTTGGCCTTAGGGCACTAGGTGAAGAAACACCCTCGCTATATATTTTTTTATTGCCCTCGGTGATAACAAAACCAGTGTCCATTTTTCTCACCACTTTATATTTTCTTCATTTTTTTTTCTTCATACATCGGCTTTAAGACAAGAGCATTTCAAGGTATCCTCTACTATCCCGGGCTTCAAGACATGTGTAAGTGCGAATAGCAGGGTATCAACGTTCAAAATGTTTGGCTTTTCAGAATAGAAACTATTTTTCAGACTTATTTTTATCCTCAGATTAGTGACTTCCTCCATCTTACTAACCCTTGGGAGAACGGCTCATAACTACTTATTACTAGTTCGTATAAGAAAACTGCTAATTTTCTTTGTTTTCTTAAATTTTTCTAATCTCTTGGATGTAATTGTTCACTATCTAATCTTTCATTATCATAAATATTAAATATTTTTATATTTTGAAAATTTTAAATTTTTATGAGTTTTGAAAATTTTTGAATTTTTATGGATTTTGAAAATTTTTAAATTTTTATAGGTTTTAATGGGTTTTGAAAAATTATTTACAAAAAAATGATGAGCCAAAAATATGTACACAGAATTTTTATGGGTTTTGAAAATTTTTAAATTTTTATGGTTTTTAAAGAAATGTTTTGTGCTTATGCAAATGATATGCACATGAGGCAAAACTAAGCACAAACCTCCCCCAAACTTGTTTTCAACAGTGTCCTCACTGTTGCCATCCGCTATATCTACAAAACCTGTAAGCCTGGGAGGAATTTATTAGTGGGGCAAAATATATAAGTGAAGACCCTCCCCCAAACTTATTTTTCAGCTCAAAATTTTGTAAAGATTTTCTTTTCAAGTGCCCGATTATACCCCCCCTCCAAACTTGAGTTAAGCAATGTTAATCTTTGAAAATCACATGAGGGGGTCAAGAACCATTGGTCGATGCCAAGCTTTGCAAAGACCGAAGATCAATACCAACCATTCGAAGATTTCATCAATGCAGTGCTCGGGTTGGTGGAAGAAGAAGTGGGGAAAGGGTAAGGGGTGGAAGAGAGTGTGTGTGCGTCTCATTTTGGAGAGACGAAGCAGTGAATGTGATGGATTACTCACATTCTTTTTACAGTTCAGAGGAAGGGGTGGAGGTTCAATTTCAGTGATTGGGACATGATTCATCTCAACACTCGTGTTATTCAGAAATGCGAGTTCATCAGCGAAGATCTCCTCAAAAGTTTCATCAATACCCCGAAGAATAATGTCATCACAAAGTGCGGGGTGATCTTCAGACTCTAAAAGCAATTCATAATCGGTGTTAGTTGTTGACCCGGACATCTCGGTGGAAGATTCCGTATGTGTATGACACATAGTTGGGTCAAACAACAACGTATGAAAAGATTCAAGATCGGTATCAGGAGGATCATCAAATTCACTGCTGTCGACATCCATTAAGTCGACAGAACAGATATGAGCAGTAGGTTCGGAGGGTACACTTCCAATCTTGTAAATGTTCAGCTCTATTGACCTATTCCCAAAGGATAAGGTCATAGAGCCATTACGACAGTTGATGATAGCGTTGGAAGTGGCCAAAAAGGGGCGACCTAAAATCACCGGAATTTGATTCCGGGGGTTCGCTACAGGCTGTGTATCAAGTACAATAAAATCCACAGGGAATACGAATTCCCCGATTTTTATTAACACATCCTCCAGTTCACCCCTAGGTTTGGTGATTGATCGGTCAGCTATCTAGAGAGTGCAATGGGCTGGTTTCAACTCTCCGATCCCTAGTTGCTCATAGACTGAGAAAGGAAGCAGGTTAACACTGGCGCCAAGGTCTAAAAGAGCACGATTGATGTGTTTATCCCCAATAGAAATCGATATCGTAGGACATCCTGGGTCCTTACGTTTCTTTGGTAGCGGAGGGATAAAAGCAGTGCTAATGCTATTAGACATGAAGACCTTCTTTGGCACTTGAGTCTTCCTCTTCCTAGTGCACAAGTCCTTAAGAATTTTCGCATAAGCGGGGACTTGTTGGATGGCATCTAGGAGAGGGATGTTGATGTTAACTTTCTTGAACATGTCCATAATTTTCTCCATATGTGGACTCGATGTGTTAGCCCTTAACCGATTAGGATAAGGTGCTTTAACAATAAGCGCTGGGTCCATCATAGGAGAAGGAAGTGTGTGTGGCCCCGATCCCAAAATAGAAGTGGGGATCGTCTGTGAAGGAGTAAAAGAGGTGGGCTGAGGTGTCGAGCCTAGAGGGAAATGAGGAATAGGCTCGCGAGAAGGCGGTGGGGTAGAAGAACAAGAATCAGACGTAGAAGTGTGTGTGTGAGGAAAGGTCTCAGCCGGGGTGTTGATAGGATTCTCAGTATCATCAACTTCTTCCCCAACATGGTTATCCAGCACTCTTCCAGATCTCAACGTGGTGATTGCATTCACATGATGTGGATAGCCAGGATTGGGTACAGGTTGAGCTGGGAGTTTCCCTTTCTCTCTTGCACTCATTTCGGCCTTAAGTCGTGCAATCTCAGCTTCCATCGTTTTGATACTCTCAGCTTGGGACGCTGAGTTTTTCTTTATCTCACCAACGGAAGACTTAACCTCGGCCGACACTTTCATGAAATTTGACATGAGTGATTTCATGGTTTGAGCGAATTGAGAGAATTCGTCAGAACAGGTCGACTGCATAGGATTAGAAGGTGCAGGAGTGTTGACCTGGTTTTGGAAGTTTTGTGACTGGTAGGGGTGCTGGGTGAGTTGAAGTGGTTGCTGTTGTGATGGAGGGACCCGTTGGAATTGATTCGGGTTTGGAACTGTGTTTTGGGATTGGTTCCAAGCAAAATTTAGGTGATTCCTCCAACCCTGATTATATGTGGAAGAAAAAGGGTCGTTTCCAGGTCTTTGAAATGCGGCATTGGTATGCTCAAGACCTCAAAACTGAGAGTTTAATGGACATTCTTCCATCAAGTGAGAAGGGTCAGAACAACACCCACAAACGGTTTTTGGGAGCGATATTGGGTTCAGGGAAGCTGCTAAGAATTTGTGTTCCATAGCGTCGAGCTTCTTTTGCATTGCTGCCATCTCAGCTCGAACACCTATGGACACGTCTATTTGGTGTACGCCACCCCTACTCGATGGCTGGGTTCCAGTCTCCCACTGTAATGACTTTTCAGCGAACTCTTATAAAAATTTCCATGCTTCCCCATCATCCTTAGTCATAAAGGTGCCTTGACACATGTTTTCAAGGTTTTGTTTAGTGGTAGGGTTACTGCCCTCATATATGATTCGGCAAAGTTCCCATTTCGGGATGCCGTGATGTGGGCATTGAACCAAAAGATCCTTGAATCGGTCAAAGTATTTTGAAAATGGTTCAGCCGGAAGCTGGGAGAATTGATAGAGTTCGCTACGGATTCGAGCTATCTTTTGCATATGGTAGAATTTTTTAAGGAATGCCGCAACGAATTCTTCCCAATTCGTGATGGAGTGTGCGGTGGTGTTATACAGCCACTTCTTGGCTATATCGCACAAGGTAAATGGAAGAAGTCGTAGATGCATGGCATCCACAGAAAGTTGTGATGTACCCATCATTGCGCATACGTTTTCAAATTGGTAATGAAAACGTAAGCGTTTTCAGTCTTGAGACCGTGGAATTTGGGTAAGAGGTTGATGTACTGGGGCTTAATCTTAAAGTTATCCCCGTTGGCTGGTGGAATGGATAAGCAGGTCGAGAGAGGACCTCGCAAAGGGTAGCACCTCTCTTGGAGAGAGATGCGGGGAGGATTCTGCGCACCAACGGACGGCGGCAGAGCAGCGGAAAAGAGGTTCAATGGAGACGGATCCATCGGTGTGGGTGTGCTGGGGGGTAAAAGAAAGGTAAATGGAGAAATACCGACTTCGGAGTCGATCGAGGGGACGCGGACAAGTCGGGCACTAGAATCCTGTGTCCAGCCTATCTTGCACTAAAAGGGTTAGTACAAGTGGCAGCGTGATTTATAATTAGGGGAATGAAGTGAGTGTGGTGTTTGTTTTGAAAAATATACGGATTTTGAAAAAATGATGCGAATCCCAAAATGCAACACACAAAACCCTAATTCTAGTGGTCACCTAGGTCCGGCTCTAGACCGCTCCTAACTGCCAAAAGACAAGTCGCAGGATAGAATCCTCCACTGCCTCTTTGTTTCTCCTGTGGCCAGGTAAGTGCCAGGTAAGTGGGAGGTTCTCCACTACGTAAGTAGTGGGCCTAATTAAGTAACCACTAGCCTTCGACACACTTTCCTTAGAAACCACAAAAAGAAACGCGGATAAGCAATGAATTACCCACGGCCTTCTTCTGTCCTAAGTGAGCGCGACGGTCCTTAGAGTCATCTCTAAATATTTTTTAATTAATGAGGGTAATGCGGATGCAGGTTTGTGATTTTTGGGGCCTAGGAAGGATAATGAACTCCCCACCTAATCTGGATTTGGCTGTGCCCCTTAATATCCGTATTAATTATGCAAACAACCACAAAGTCAAAACAAGCACAATTTAATTTTTTTGCAATTTGCGTGCTGCGAATATTTGCAAAGAAACCTGCACAAATTGTTAATTGGAGTAGATTTTAGGAAGGAGATAAGAAAGTTAGAGATTACCAGATAAAAATTTTACAGAGAAGCCCTCATGCCGCCGTGGAACCGCCGCATTTGGGAGCTAGGTCCGCAGAAACACGGTGCTTTAGTGGAATCACTAAACAATTTTTTTCCAGCAAGCTCCAGATCACTTCCTTAGTCCTTTGGAATTCTTCAAATAATTTTCCAATTTCACAGCAAGCTCCAAATCTCCTTGCAATTAACCACAACAACACGTATTAGTATTTGCGCGAGTTTTGATCTAAAAAAATATTGAAGGAATAAACTTTTCAACTCAAATTTCAAAAAATGAACAAATAGCACACGATCCCCGGCAACGGCGCCATCTGATTGAATGATTTTCCGATTGTGTAGTTGGTTTTGAGAAAATTGTATTTAGAAATCACAATCAAAGAATTATTTGACCGCAATCAATAACGGTGTCGGATGTAGCGCGTTAGCGAGTGCGGATCGTCCACAGGGAAAGTGAGTTCCGTTCAATTCTTGAATTAGATGAGTTGAAAATTTAAGCAAAAGAAAAGAAAACAATTCATGATTTGTAAATGAAGATCAAGAGTAAGAAAAATCTAGGTCTAAAAGAAACATTAAAAAGCAAGAATAGAGATGAGAGATAATTTCCAACCAACAATCAAGATTATAAGGATAGCTCGTAGGAGGAGATCGGATCTATAGATGTGATGAGATCTAATGATTACTCATTCTTATCCATTAATGAATTGATACTAGATCGATGCAAATTCATCGAGGTTTAAGGATCGTGCGGGAAAATTAGGGATTCCGCAACTCATCCTTTGTCCTTTCGATAGATCGCATTCAAATTCTAGCTTCTAGTTAATCAAATGGTTAATAGTTGTTCCCTAGTTTCGAGTGAACACGATCTAGAAAGCATCATCTCGAAACTAGGTCATTAATCATTTGATTCACTACAATTTCAAAGCATTATAGGATTTAAGAATTGTAAGAATATCTAAATCATCATCATCTAAAGATCGTCACAACTCCTACACGAGCGGAGATTACTCAAACATCATGATCACAAACACAATCACAAATTGAGATCTAATCATTTTGCTTGAATTAAAAGATAAGCAAGAATATAGAAAATTCACCTTTATTTATCGACAAATTTCGTTACAACTCTCTTGAATTTACAAAAGGAAGGAACTAGATCGTCGATTTCGGCTTCGCTCGGCTCCTTGAGTCGCGGATCGGCGTGGATCTCTTGCTCCGTTAGAAATCCGGCGTCGCTTCTAAAGGTTGAAGGCACTCTTGCTTGAATTGATCTCGGGAATTTGATCTTGATTTTGAATTGGGGTTGAATTTGAGGCACAAGTTTTTATCACTAAACTTATGGGTTGAAGATGGTGTTGATACTTGAACAATTTCCACTCTAGATGTAGGCTCCTTTTTATAGACCTCCCAATTCTTAGATCTAGAATTGAAATTTGAATTCCCCCCACAAGTTAGTTATCCAAATGATTTAAATTTCCTTCCAAAAAGTTAGTTAAGCCTAAATTTTGAATTTCCCTCCAAGAGTTTGTTAAGCCGAGCCGTCTAGATGTGCCACGTGGAGCTTCTGGGGTCTTCTGGAAGCTTTGGCCGTTAGAATTAAGCATGTGATGAAATTTGACGCAATGATCTCACTATATGGCTGCGGATCCGCGGCGCCAAGGGGGTTTGGACCGCGGATCCGCGGTCCTTTAGTGGGCTTGGAGCTTCCTTTTTACATGGTAATTCTTGGGATGACTGGTGGGCCTCTTTCTAATGTATGGATTTTTATTTGGCCTTCTGTATCACTACCAGATCATACATCTTTTAGTTGGCGTATCAGTCTTTCCCCAATTTTGGGCTCTACTTCCGGAATTTCCTGCATAGACTCCAAGACAAGAGTTGCGCAATACAAGAATGATGCGATGCCATGAAATACAGTTAATTTCCCTTAAAGTGCCGGTTAAAAAGTCTAACACATGCAATTTGGTATTTCAGAGATGATTTGGTAATATGTGCAATTATGAATACCGAACACTTCTATATGAGTGCAAAAGGTAGGGAAATTGCCGTGTTAGAAATGCAGTATTTTCGACTGATCAACCGCCATCACCAGACGCCCAAGAACGCCGATCCCTGCACGCTCGAACCCACAGCCGCCACCTCGCCTGCACTTTGTCGTCATCACCTCGCCGTCGTCGACTCCGCCTCGTAGCTGCATCTATCTTCTCGTCTCCATCTCCCTAACACCAGAGCCTCCTCCCTACACTCCGACCGGAACCCGACCCTGCAAAACCCGAGCATCCCCTAGCCTCACCTGCACACCTTACCGGAGCTCCGACCCATCGCCCTCGCCACCCCCTCGCCTTCACCTCTGACTCCTGAATACCAAAACCCAGAGCAGCACCTTCATCTTCTTCTCTTCTTCTTCTTCTTTTTTTTCTTCTCCTTTTGTCTTCTTGGATTCTTGATCCCGCTCGCCACCGGAGCCGTCGTCGCCGCCGCCGATCCGGGAGACCTTGTGGACGTTCCCAAACAGCGTGGTTACCTTCTTGCCTTGCCTGAACCTGTCCCGTGCGCCGTGTCTGCATCGCGACGTTTACCTGACGTCGAACGCAGCGTACGCACCTCATCGTGTGATCCGTTCAGGAAATTTTATCTTGCTACATGCTATGTATCATATTTTGCATCCATATGAATAAAAATATCACATGTTGATTGCATCATATATCCATATTAATGTTTTACTATGTTCGGATACCCGTATGCATCCATATCATTTATTATATATGTAGATGCATCTACAAATCGCATTAATTCATATTATTGTTGCATTAGTACCCCATACTTGATAGTGTGCATCCTACATAGTCAAGGAGCTGTAGTTGTAACCCCTGATAGATATTTGTGCATCCCTATTTTATTGTGTATCCATACCATTAATTCTGCATATCTAGTTGCATGCCATATTATACTAATTCATATTATTGTTACATTAGTACCCCATGCTTGGTAATGTACATCCTACATAGTCATGATGTAACCCCTGATAGATATTTATGCATCCATGCTTTTACCGTACATCCGTACTATTATCGTGATTCGATACTTGATACATTTTACTGTTGGGCACCCATTTGATACACTGTACACCCCTGACATGACCTGATGCACCACTGCTTGAATTGATACCTGATCTTGTTCCTAATGCTGACAATCCTGACTTGTTGTCCCGATGGACATATCATGTTGTCTGCATAGACAAATCTGTACCTAATTGATCCTGTGTTGGCATTAGCTCCAGATTTATCATACCTGAATTGAACACATAACTTGGGGGTAAGGGGAAACCAATGATGAAACCTGACTTGTAACTCAACAGGTCGACGCTTATACTGATCAGTTTTACAGGCTAGGCCAGCCCCGGGATGATGCTGCTGACATCATTCATCTGTACATGTTACCTGTTTACTGCCTAGCGGCACGTCTCGGATTCTAGCACGAGAGTATTGACCGTGGTCCCGGGTATGCACGGGATACTATTGAGTTACATCGACGATTCATTAAATTGATTTCACAGACTTGAGAGTAGTTAACCCAGTAGTTTAGTTCAGATTACTCACCGCACGTCACATGTGCTTATACCCTTCACTGTTCCTTATTCGTGTTACTGTTATACTTTTATTACTATTCATACTCATGCCTGCATATCTTGTTGCCTCCTTATTATGTTATTGTTGATATTATGGCGCACTGACATCTGGGTTTTGCATGGCCCAGATCCTTTATTTCTCCCGCTGACCGATCAGGAGTATTTCAGCCGACAGGCCAAGCGGTGAGGATCCTGTTGGTATTTTAGTTTAGTTTTCTTTCAGCATTTTCATTTCCTGATGTGAGCCCGTATTTGGGACGTACGTTCCATATTGTTATTGTCACTTAGATTTATTGCTTCCGCATATTAATTCTTGACTCGTTTATTCTGGCATATGGACATGTACTAGATAGTTTATTTTATTTCTACTGTTCTAGATATCTTATAGACAGCCGTAATGTGACTGTGGAGGGATGTTTCTTAGCCACAGCTAGCATGGTTGGCTCTGTCACATGCCGATCTTAGCGCACTCTGGGAAGCGGGGTGTGACAGGGTTTGTTTGGTATCAGAGCCATAGGATTTAGGTTAATCGGGTTTGATTCTTTTGTAGTTGGGTATTGGACCCAATACACGAATCGGAAGATCCGTAATTAGCGCACTCTGGGAAGCGGGGCATGACAAGTTCATGAATTGGGACATGTTCGATTAAGGATCTGTCGTCCCAATAAACATTCCCATAGCCGGAGACTCCTCAATGCGTTGTTCGCATTTGGACCATAGGTTCCGCCACCAGATTGCATATTGTACCCATGTTTCTCCTGGCTTGATCCTGGCATTTATTAGCGCCGTGATCGGAGTGCGTTCACTCGTGCTGGCGAACCGTTGCGTGAATAGAAGCTCCATTTCAGAGAAGGTTTTCACGGAGTCATTTAGGAGCTCCGAGTACCATTTGAAAGTTGTTTCTAATAAGCTTCCGACGAATTGGCGAAGCAACAATTTGTCGTCGCCTCCAATATTGCCGTATAGAGCTCTGAATTGTGCGACATGCTGGTGGGGATTACCCGTTCCTTTGTAAATGTGGAACTTCGGGATCGTATATCCTGGTGGGTACTTTATTTGCTCATACCAGGCCATATATGGTCGCCCGGTTTTGACCAGTTGGTTGGCAGTTTCATTGGCCTGGTGAGCTCTAATTTGTTGAGCAATGTAGTCATCTAGAACCGCCTTGGAGATTGTTTCCTCCTTAGCCGTTGATAAGGCCGAGGGAGGATTTGATGTTTCTCCTCCGTCATCTTCGATAAGCACCGAAGGATCTTCAGCCAGCGGTTCTGGTTGGATCATCATTCCAACCATATCCTAGAATAGAAGAGCCATCTTCTTGATGTTAGCAGCTTGCTCCACAGCTTCTTTGTCTTTCTTCTCCAGCACTCGTCACAAAAACTCTGTATTGGTTTCTTGCTCCTGGCGCTGTTCGGCTTCTTTGTCCGGACTTTTTTTTGGCCCGGTGAGTGCTACCATTTTGGTCAGCATCACTTGGAGCTTTTGTTGTTGCTCCTGAATTTTTGTGAGCGACCGAGTATGCGGCCTATGACTCACCAAAGCATGGCTTTCTTCTTTTCCATTAGCTATGTAAACTGTATGAATCGTTATGCCCCCATACCTGGGGTGTTTAGATCCTTCGCCTTTGGATTTTGCCGCTGGAAATAGAGTTTTCTCCATCCTTATTCTTTTATTAGAGGTTTGAGCTTAAGGAGCTGTTATGATAAGCGCTTTTCTAGGAGAATTCCCCCGTTGTATGGCACAGGAAGGGCATTTTTCTTTAGATTTCTTGAGTCGACAAGAGTAACTTTCATCAAGTATGGAGTCTTGGACTTTTTGCTAGACTCTATGTATTTGTGAAGAGAGCCGTTGGCAAAGCTGCTCTGGCTGCTTCTGTATTGGGGCTTCTGCTGACAGAGGTGATTTCTTCAGTACCTCCATCGGGGGGTTCTTGTGCACCCTCCTAAGCGGGTCGAAACTGTTCCTAGTTAGAACAGCAGCGTTGATATCCGCCACAGGAGCTGGTGGGGTGAGCCCAGAGGGGAAGTTTCCCCCATCTTGTCTCACTCGGCGCCGATGGCGATGTCGAGCATGCCTTACAATAGGAAAGGTTTCGTATTAGAAGCGCCTTCATCATGCCCCCAGGGTTGCTAGGGAACTTCGCTTGGCATTAGCCTGTTGAAGACCAACGTCCTTATTGGAGCTAGAGAGGAGTTAACCAATCTGTTGAAGACCGGCCGTCAGGGAGTGGAAGCACTTTTGTCAGCTTCAAAGGTAGCATGAGTAGGGAGGGCTAGCCGTTTTGGGGTAGCTCCCTCTGGTATCATAGGAATCTTTACGGGCCTATTTGAGTTCTTCTCCAGCCTGTTGGAGACCGGGACTCTAGCGCTGGACGGCTTGCTAATAGGAGTCGTGACAGTAGTTACCCAATCAAAGACTGGCCTTCTGGGAGCTTCTTCTTATGGCGCTGAAGCGCCAAAGCTCGTAGATGGGAGCATGGACCCAAAGAATAGTCTGGTAGTGGCCTGTGTGACCTGCCTCACTGACATTGAGAAAATGGAGGCCGCGTTAGGCATGCATGTCACTCCTCCAGCTGGGGTACAGAGGGAGTTGTTGTTGCAAGCAGTGTATTGAGAAGCCATTAATTCTGCACAGAAGTGAAGCACTAAGTTTTAGTACCTCGAATCTAAGGGCAACTATGAATATAGTGAACCGCGATTTTGTTCATGAAACACGACACACGAAGTGTGGAGTGGAAAGAGGAAGAGGTCCCATCAGGCGTGCCAAGATCTGTTTACCACCGAAAACAGAGACAAACTGGGATGGTTCGTCTTGCCTGAATTTGGGGGCAGATGCTATTTGAACATAACCATCCACCTCTCTGAAGATACCAAATTGATTTATGGCACCATATATCGGAGGTTTGGATAGATACGACCGATGTAGCAGACTTTATCAGATTCCCCCTCATTTGTGAGGGATTTTTGATTATGGGAACGCTCTTCCCTACATGCGTAAACCCCTGTAGTTAATTACGTTATCGTGTTGCGATAACAACTTTCTCCTGCTCCGATAGGTCACTTCATGTCGTGTTGTATTTTGTTTATTTTGGTTGTCCGTGGATTGTATACGGAGACTAGTATATGTCGTCGACCGTAGGGCGCGGATTAGTCCACATTCATATATATTAGATTTAGGGTTTGAACTTAGGTTCTATGTTCTGTCAGTTCAAACAATATTTTATTATATTTAAGAACCGTCAATCTGGTTTTAGATTAAGATCGACTTAAATAAATGAGCATATGGGCTCAATTTATTTTAACTAAGGATATGTTAGTCATGTATGAGATTAAAATCAACTTAGCAATATATTTAAAGATCATTAAATTTTGTTAAGATACATCAACAGAGCATATGGGCTAGGATGTAAAGAAGTTTCAGAGACTTAGTCAATTTGGGCTCAGTCCTAGACTTTTCCCTCATTCAGCAGTGCTAAGCACTTAGTCTTTTGACTATAGATATAGTGCTAAGCACTTTTGTTCAGCGCTCACGTGTTGCCATGTGAGACGCTGAGTTTCTTGACGCTCACGTGTGCTTCACGTGAGGCGCTGTAATAGTGCTAAACACTAATCTGTTTTGCTTTCTGGCGTTCACATGCTATGCACGCCGGCGCTCAGTTTTCTTTTTGGGTGCTCACGTGTGAAACATATGAGACACCGAGTTTTTTAAACGTTGGGCGCTCACGTGTGAAACTTATGATGCGCTGAGTCTTTTAGAGATTTACTCTCTATTTATCTTTTGAAAAGAAGTTAAACTTCTATTAATGGCATTTTGGCCATTAATGATCACCGAGATTGTTGTTTTCAGGATCTGGGGATCAGATTTTTTTTTAGAACTAAGTTCTTCTACTTTTTTTTATAAGACTAAGTTCTTCATATAAGGTTAAAACCTGTTTTCAGAAAAATTAAATTCCATCTCTTTTCTTTTTTTTATTTCTTTTCTCATACCTAGCCTTTCCCTAGATCTTAAGTCTGAAGAATAAAATCATCCCGATGAGAATTAAATTATCAACTTATGGGAGATTTGCTTTGCGGATCTCAGATCCAAAAAAAAGAACTAAGTTCTTTTAAAGTGTTAAACCCTTGTATTTTTATGTGTTAAGTAAATGAGATATTTTGATCTTTGTTTTCTTTACCTAGGGTTTTGAGAGGAGCAAGAACTTCTCTTCAGTGAGAGAGTTGAATTCTCAGTTGTAGCTACCAAAGCCTATGGGGGTTCTCTTTCTTTATGTATGTCCCTCAAACTTGAAGTCTCAAGTCCTTTATATAAGGATTGCAAACTGTTGATCAATTTTGAGAAAATCTCTCATTGAGAGATATCAATTGATTTAATTGGTCTCGAAAATTATTCGAGAAATTTTATCCACCGTTAGATCTTTAATCTGGTGAATTTTTGTTTAACAGAATATATTTTCTTATTTTTTTTAACAAGATTATGGAAATATTTTCCCATGCATAGAATTTAATTCTATTTTTTAATTCAAGCAGTGATTTTTAATCACCATTAGATTTTTAATCCAAGGGTTCTCTATTTAAAATAGTATATCTTTCTAATTTAGAAAGATTATGGAAATATTTTCCATATAGAATTTAATTCTATCTTTTGATGATCTTTAATCACCATTGGACATTTGATCCAACGGATCTATTTAACAGGGAATATTTATGGAAATATTTTCCATGTAGAATTTAATTTTACCCAAGCAGACCCGCTTTAATTTGGGCACTGATGCTCACGTACTATGCACATGGATGTAGCCAAAGAATTTAATAGGCACCCACATGCTTTGGACGCCGGCGCTCACGTGCCTTTCACATGAGATGCCACCTCATTTTATGAGGGAATCGTTTAACCTTCTTCTTTTTCTGAGTTACCCCTTTCTTTTCAAACGCCTTCTTTTAGTCAAAACTTGGAAATAGTTCCACCATACATAACATTTTCTATGCAAAAACTTTAATATTTCTCTTTATAATCTAAAGCAGTGCTCATCTTCTCCTTCACAGGGAAAGAACCACTTTATCAGACTTGCAATCGCCCACATACTCCTCGACAGCCATGGGTGGTTCCCATTGGAGAGATTATTCCTCGTTTTGCTGCTCGTCTGGTGAATCCCACTCCTATGGATGATCAATGCGACACAGTGGTGCACGAGCTTATGATTCGTAGGGTGTCTCCTCTCCCCGCCAGTTCTATTTGTCTTCGCATGATTTTCTTGGCTATCCTTGGCAGCACTCCCCCTCATCCGGCGGAGATGCTCTAGCAATGCTCGATGCAGTGGAGGACAAGATCGACTGCGTTCATAAGGCGTGCTTGATTACAAAGTCTCTGAAGGACCGCTCGATTCATATGCTGAGTCAGTTCCGGGCTCGGCGGGTTGTCATGTCTTCCTTTACCGACGAGCATGGCACTGATAGATGGGGAGGGACTCTTTGTGAGAACCGCTATTACGACATGGTAGAGTGGGCAAAGAAGGAGTTAGAGAACTTTGTTAACTGTTTTGTTAACCCTTGTAATTCTGATCCCATGTTTGGTGATCACTTCCCTCTATCTTGAAATATATATTTGAATGCATGCTTGTTATTTGATGAATTTTTCCACATCGAATAGTTTGACCCCATTTCTCAACGGATTGATAAAGTAGTACGGTTAGAAAATTCCAGTTTCACATCATTACAAACTGTAATAATTCATTCAGTCAATTCACAAACTCAAATTCGTATTCCATTTATTTCTCCCTATCATTCATCTTCTCATTTACCGAGACTGTTTACCACTTCCATCCATACATGGTATGTGTATTCTTCATTTCTTTCCTCTACACGTTCTCTCTCCAACCATGGCATCGTCACGATAAAAAATTTGAATGGTTGGTGTTAACTTTTGGTATGTGTAAGGCCTTTTATAGATTGATGATGTCCCCCCCCCTAATTTGAACATCAACGCTTAAACAATAGAAACGATGTTTCACTTAAATTTGGGGGGAACCGTTTTGTGTGTGTATATTTTCTTTGCTTTTTCTTGTATTAAAAATGAAAAATTTTGACCTCTCAACAATTTTGACCCTCTTTGTATGGCATGATAGTGAGGGCACTGTCAAGTTTAAGTTTTGGGGTGTGCTCAGTAAGCTTTATATCTTTGCATTCATGCGTATATTTTGCATTTGCATACTTATTTGAAAACCCATAAAAATTGAATTTTTTTTCCAAAACATAAAAACATTGTCGTCAAATTAGCTAGTAAGTTAACTTAGATTTTATTCCGAAAATTTAGCTTGATATGTTAGAAATAAATAAATCCTAGACTTAGGAATTGAAAACCCAAGAAATAACCCTCTTTTAATTTAACCGTAGGAAATATATGTCTTTGCAGGTTTTTTAGAAGTAATTAATCCTGAGTTCAGTTCTTGATTTAAGTTGAGATGAAGAGAAAGTATTGAAACTTTATTGAAGGATAAGTCTGAAAAATAGTTCCTATTTTTGAATCCAAATTCAGAAAATATATACCCTACAAACTGCACTTACATGCACCTTGAAACTTAGGATAGTAGAGGATACCTAAAAATACTCTTCCCTAAAAGCCTAGTATGAAAGAAAAAACAGTATTTGTAGCCCACCACCATAAGAGCGTCACTAGAAAAAATATATCCGGTATTAGAAAAAGAAAGAAAGAAAGAAAAATATATTGCAAGACCTGAAAACTGCTATTTACGCCTTAATAAGCTCACACATTTAGTAATCGGCTGATTAGTGCCTTAGGAAGCAGTAGTAGTCGCATGAAAGATGTGTGAGCGAATCCGCCCATCATTAATAAAAAGAAGTAGTGCTAGGTATTAAGACAAGGGTACTATAGCTTGAATTGAATTCTTAAGTGTAGGGATGAAAATTTACACACACATAGGGATATACGATCGATATTTGGAGGAGAGATAGGAATAAATAATAAGTCTTATGTTTTCCGTAAAGATGATAAAAATTTCAGATTGGGGACTGCGGTTTAGAAGGAAAACTCAAGAGATACTAAGGTCTTTATAAACTGACAAAACGTAGATCGTAGGTTGAATGAATAGGAGGTGTGAAGAATTAGGGGTAGATATTTCGAACTTAGGATGAAAGAGTTTCTAACTTAGATGCTAGACCATAAGATTATAGTCGAGGTTAACTTATAAAACTAGATTAACGGGATTTTGTGGGTAATATCCACTGAAAACGATCAGGAGACAACACTCCTCTGACTGGGGACACCTAGAGGTTTAACGGCTTATTGCACATGCTAAGTGAAACCGTGAAGCCTACGAAAGTGAGCTTAGGAATTTTGTTTGAAAATAAAATGGTTTTGCTCGGGACGAGCAAATGATAAGTTTGGGGGTATTTGTTCACATCAGAATATTACATTTAATCCCGCTCATTCTTATGCACATTTGTATTTAGGTACGTGCTTTTGATCCGTGTTTGCTACATGATTACAAATTACAGTTTCTCAGTCAGAATAATGCAAATCACGCACATTCTCTACAGTTATGACAAATTCAGAACAACTGCCGAAAACAGATAAAATCTGGGTTCCGGTCATCCACATCTGTCGGGTGCCGCTTACTAGTACAAGGGACAAAATCAAGCGATGGTCATTCATGTATGGGACAAGCACAAAGCACAAGGGAGACAGCATAAGGATCAAGGTGGTAACGAGGAGCTTGAGGAAGATCAAGGCACAAAATTCAATTGAGTTGTCATTTTAGGCTTTTGAAAATCGGAGAATATTTTGGAAGGATTTTGAAAGTGTGAACCTACCAAACAGAAGAAGATAGCAACACAAGAACCCACGAGAAAAACGACGCACCAATCCCAATAAAAGACCGCGGATCAGTGAAATTTTGCCCATTTTGGCAGTGGATTGGCGGCCGTTTCGTGGCCAAATGTGACAAATTTTCGTGGGTGTTTTGGTAATTGTGTAAGGGCTAAAAATATTGCCCTAGGGTTTCATTTCACTGCCTATAAATGCTCCAGTTCAGAGGTAAAGAGGATGTTGTAATGCTCAACGTCCCAATACAGATGGTATTGTCCGCTCTGGCCGAAGCCGCACGGTTTTGCCCTTTAGAACGAACCGAACCCGACCAGGGGCCACAAGAAAGTGTGAACCTACCAAACAGAAGAAGATAGCAACACAAGAACCCACAAGAAAAACGACGCACCAATCCCAATAAAAGACCGCGGATCAGCGAAATTTTGCCCATTTTGGCAGTGGATTGGCGGCCGTTTCGTGGCCAAATGTGACGAATTTTCGTGGGTGTTTTGGTCGTTGTGTAAGGGCGAAGAATATTGCGCTAGGGTTTCATTTCACTGCCTATAAATGCTCCAGTTCAGAGGTAAAGAGGATGTTATAATGCTCAACGTCCTAATACAGATGGTATTGTCCGCTCTGGCCGAAGCCGCACGGTTTTGCCCTTTAGAACGAACCGAACCCGACCAGGGGCCACTTCCCAGGAGGTCACCCATCCCAGGACTTCTCTGGCCCAAGCACGCTTAACTATGGAGCTCTCACGCTCCTATAGTGTCGGTTCACTTAAAAGGTGCCTTTGTAATTGAGGGTGGTATCATTATATTTATAATGCAGTTCGGTCCTCTTTCGGAATGTGTTCTGAAGGTTCCACATTATTCTACAGTGGGTCCCATGGCCTCAAGAGGTGGCCCCCACGGATTCAAGAGGTGGTCCCCGCCCCCTTGGCATGACAATTGGCATGGCATTGTTCTGTGAGCAAGAACCAGATCCCGACATTCTCCTCACCTTTGAACAATGGTTCATCCTCGAACCACAGACCTACTACTGAGGGACCTGCATGAGCCACCAAAAAAACCTATCACGCCCTGCTTCCTAATAGAGGAAAACGGTGACGTAGCAAGCCCACGACGTATTTAGTTTGAGAAGGTCATTATCCGGAATAAATACGCTAAGCGTAATTGAGCAATATAAAATGACAAGAAATAACAGGAGATTTAAACTTCAACAGCTTTATTTATATTCAACTTGATTCATTTACAATACATAAGTTCAACTGAAAGAAAATACAATACAAGAAGAGAAATGCCTAAACAAGTGGCATATATATACTGAAAAAGATAGATAGTCTAGTCCTGAGTCGTGATCTGGTCGTGCTCCTCGTCAGTGGTGTCCACCTCCTCAGTCTCCACAGTATCTGACGAACATTCCAAGAAACAAAGATAGGTGGAATGCCCGTCTGCGAAATTTTGCTCGGTAAGTCCCCAAGAAATAGGTGTGAAGTATAAAGTATAATAATAAAAATGTTTATCATGATTTAATGGACTAGGAGATATGTTATTTAAACATGGCATTTACTGTAAGCATGGCTTTTCTATTTAACATGCAGTTCTCTATATATATTATAGCAAAATAACATGAGCATAGTATAGCAGGGCCGTGTGGTGTAGGTATTATGGAAATAAAGTGAATGTAAGTATCCTAAAAGGTTTTTACATGGGTCAACTAATGTAACGTAAGTTCAAGGGTGAATGTCAGCAAATCTTAAGAGTGTTCTCAAACCTAACAGGCTGTAATCCAAGGGTAAGGAACCACGGGTCCGAATCAAGTGTTAGTAACGGGACTTCAACCTAGTGTTGAAGTATTCCAAACTCAACAGGCTATAATCCAAGAGTAAGGAAACACGGGCCCTTATGGTAGCTTACTTGTTTTAGTAGATATGGATTTATGATCTAAGGGGGACTCCTGAGATTTCGTTGGATTCGCACATGAACTATCCCAACATCTCGTGTATTCTACGTTGCAGTTAAAATTACTAGCCTTGCTCGAATCGATGAATACATCAAGTGGCAAGATTGAATTCATGTCAATATCAAGTATTCGTGTCAAGTGTTCATGTATTCATGTTAAGTTGTATTCATAGTTTGAGTCAAGTCAGTTTCAATAGCAACCATTGTATTCTTGTATTCATGTTAAGTTCATGTCAAATTATGACCAGGGTTTGGTTAGGTCAGGTCAAGTATACATATTTGAGTTTGATATTGATTTTGAGTGTTCAAGTTCATGATCAAGTATTCATGTTTGATTTTGGATTCAGATTTGAGGTTGGACTCAAACTGAGTCAGATACTTGTAAACTGATTTAATTCTTGAGTTCTTAGGTTCGGGAGTCATCGGCAACTGCTGCATATGGACGGCGAGATTTGTGTCTTTTTTCAAGACAATTGCCATTGATAACTCATGTTAAGTTTTCTAACCTGAATAGACAAGCACTCACTTTCTCCCGCTCCCTGGGGCTCAAGAGAATTGATTCCGCTTAAACCCATATTTACTAAAGTCCTTAAATTTATATATCTCGAGAGGGTTTTATGAAAAACATTTTAATATAGTTAAAAGTAAAACCTCGAGGGGTCTTATATTACTTAGGGTTTTCATGAGCATGTATTTTAAGTATTAAGGTATTTTAATGATGAATACCTAGCTTTTGAAAGTTTATGGTATTTTATTGAAAACTAGTCTTTTTAGTAACTTGATGGTATTTTATTGATATTTTTTAATCTTTCATTTTTATAAAAAGTAGTTTCATAATATAATGAAAATATGGATTTATAATTTTGTATAATTTTAATTTTAAAAATTAGTTTTATTTAGAAAATTCGTTTTTCTTAAAAACCATATTTATATTCTTTCGAGATCGAATACTCCGTGAGGAGTGCTGCATCTCCCTATACTATCCTCAGAATGTGCGATAATCCACACCATCCATTAGCGGGTCCCCTAACAAGGGTTGTAGATGCATAATTGCAAAGAAATATGAAACACCGTTTAAAAGAAACCCGGTTTTAAAGTAGGTGATATTTTATTGTAAAGTTTATACTTCGAAACAAATATTTGTACAAATTAGTATCGTGCTATGAAACCAAAGTGTATGTGAGGGGTAGGTCGTTACCCTGTGAAGTTTTTCCTAAAGGTGTAGTTTTAACAAAACTAGAAGAAGTGATATCAAAGTTCATGGTATTTTAATGAAAAAGTTCAATTATGGATGTTTCACATGAGATTCCTGGTTAAACTTGATTCTAAACATTAGTATTTAGGGTTACAAGTATTGTGTAAAAATTAGGTTGAACAAACTATAAAAGAGAAGGAGTTTCTAGGGTTTAGAAAAAAGATATCGGTATTAATTACACTTACCGATATAAGTTTTAAAATTGAATTTCATTGAAGAGAAAGAGGGTTTGGGAGGTACTTACCATTTGGAAAACATAGAAAGAGGGTGAGGAAAGGAAGAGTGGCGTCGTGGCGTCGCGGGAGCTCCGGAATTGCTTCAATCTTCGCCAGAAGAAGTTTACTCGCTAAATCCACTTTACTCCACTTGCACTTAGGAAATTTTTAGAGAGTTTTGGCTAGAATTTTCAGAATGGTGCTGAGCCAAAGCATAGGATGGTATTTATAGTGGAGAATTAGGGTTTGGAAATTAAAATTGTAGATTAAAAAGTATTAAAATGGTGTTAAATTGTGAAACGAAAGGTCTCTGTTTGATTGCAGGGAAATCAAACAGTGCACAAGAGTTAAGGATAGCTGAAGAGACGAGTGTGCAAAGCACGGAGCTCATCGGGCTCGATCTGACCGTCCCCGCCGGCCCCATGCTTAATTCCGTGTATTGCACGTGCAATCTTTTGCAGGGAAAACTTTTGCATGTGCAATCTTACGGCGGGAAACCACATGTTTGATTTTTCTGAACTTTTCATTTCCCCGTGTATTGCACGTGCAATCTTTTGGGCTTCCAAAAAGTTAAAAAGAAAAATCAGAAAAAAATTGTGTCTGACGGGAATCGAACACACAGGCTACGTCACACCAGTGCAAAGGCTTTACCAGTGAGCTACAAGTGGATTCTTGCTTTTATTTAGCAAAAGTGACTTATAACTCATACACAGGCTGTCAAACTCTTTTCTGTATAGTAACACAAGAATTTCCGTACAGAGATTTCAGAGTCGTTACAGATGCTATATTTTCTTAGAATTAGTTTTAATTTGGTGTAGTTTTCTTCTTCTTCATCATCTCTTCTCCATTAAAATGTAGTGAGGGCTTTTGAGTGGATGAATAATGAAGATGTGAGTTTTTTTCTATCTTGTATCTTTATTTTCCTGCATTGTCTTTTAATTCTTAGTATAACTTTTATTACTTATTTGTTAAAATTGTTGTTAGTTTTATTGTTCTTCTTTTCTTCTCTTCTAATCTTTATTTTTAAGTCATGATACTCAATAGAGTCTCTTATTTAGGTGAGGGCCTAAGTATTTAGCTTGTTATTTTTTGTTCTTATCGTATTCTACAATTCTTTCTTCTCTTCTTCTTGTTTTATTTTCTTTTCATGTATGAGTAATTTACTCACTTATTAGGATTAAGGAAAGGTAGTATGAGGGATGGAAAAATCTCTTGTGTTTCTTTTCGCCAAACAACTTGAAATCGAATCTAGACCAAACAAACACAACCCTCTACCTTAGGCGTGCTATAAGTGACATATAGTCACGACCTAAGTCGAGAATTCCTTTAGGCGCACTACAACGTGACATGTAGTTGTGACCTAATTGGAGACTTGTTGTGTGTGTTTGGCCAAGAGTTGGAAATAAGAGCATGGAACGAACGGATAAGGGGCACTAGGAATGGATTTAGCATTGGAAAGCGTACTTAAACTCGCAAATATCATTCCTATGTCCTCCTAATCCCCGTTACTTCCGATTACTCTGACATCATTTCAATGATGGCACAAGGCAAGCACAAGAATAATTCCTAATTCTACTAACCAACCCTAACCCTAACAGGTTCTCTTTGAACATAAAAATACAAACAGCTCAAACACGCCTGTAAATTTTTACTTGACTCATTTAAAATAAGAACAAAAATACATACCATCTCTCCGTGGATTGGCTCGTACTCAATTGGCTAGCTACCAAGTGAAACCGACAGGATTAGAGTAAGTAGAACAAGTAGAACACATATCATATCATGAAAGCATCTACCAATCATAGGTGGCATCGACATGCTCGGTAGAACGGTTGACTTCTGTGTCACGACAGAGGAGGTCTGACCATGAAGTATGTTGCAGGGCATACGTCTGGTAGGGTAGTTGGCATTCGTGTTGGGAAGGGTCACCTGTGGATTGTATACAATAGATAATATTATCTGACTGTAGGGCAGGTTTAAGTGGTTGAGGGGTTGGTGTGGTTATCGGGGTAGAACTGGCTTCACATATGCAATAGTTTAAAGTCATTCCAGACTTGGCAGTAGTTTAGGGTCGTTTCGGACCAGGCAGTAGTTTGGAGTCGTTTCGGACGCAGTATTAGTTTAAGGTCATTCCGGACCAGGTAGTAGTTTGGAGTCATTTCGGATGTAGCAGTTTTATGGGGGTGGTGCAAGTTTTGTTGACATCTTTGTCATGATGGTAGCCCGTGGCAAGTTTTTTACTCACCATAGGATAGGTTTAGGTACTTGCGGGTGATAGATGCGACATTGTCACAAAGGAGGTATATTGTCGACTTCTATGTCACAGTGAATGTTTTAAAAAACGGTGATAAATAATCAGCACGTCCGATAGGACAAAGTAAGATGGTTGGCTATATCACAGGGTGCATGCCTGGTAGGACTTACAGAACATCCAGCTTCTATGCCACGATAGTCGCCCATGGATAGTGTATGATAAGTAATTTTATTATTGACTTGCCATAGGGCGGGGTTCCATTTTATGGACGTAGAGGTCCATAGATTCAATTTAAATACTTGGGGTCCGATTGAGCAGGGTTTGTTTCAAGTGAATATTAGTTTAAAGTCGTTCCGAACATATGTGTTAGTTTAAGGTCATCTCGGATCATGATAGTAGTTAAACGTAATCTCGGACAATATTAGTTTAGGGTCGTCTCGGACAAGGCAGTATGTTAGGTTCATCTCAAACAAGGCAGTAATTTAGGGTCATTTCGGACCAGGCAGTAGTTCGGAGTCGTTTCGGACGCAGGCAGTAGTTTAGAGTCATTTCGGACATAGTTTGGGGTCATGTCGGACCAGGCAGTAGTTTGGAGTCATTTCGTACGTAGCGGTTTCATTCAATTAGTGATATGGAAGGGGACGACTTCTGTATCACGATGGTTGCCTGTAGATTGTATACGGAAGGCTGATATGTGATAGCCCGCCGTAAGGAAGCTTTATATCGTTTTATGTAGAGGACGGAAGGTGTGACGATATCATGATAATAGCGTTTTATTGACTTCTGGGTCACGATGGACAGCTTTTATGCTACGACGGTAGCTCATGGATTGTATATGGTAGATTTAAAGTCATGTTAATCTGCCATAGAGCAAGATTAGCATCATTTTGGTGTTCAGGGGGGTATTTGGATTGTCATCATGGATCTTGGTAACATTGTAGAGGCTATTGGGGTTGCCACCACAGGTCCAGGGGCACGGAGACTTTCAGGGGGTCTTCGCCAAGGGTTTGGAGGATGCGAGGCCCATTGGGGGTGCCGCCAAGTGCATTTATAAGGGTACGGAGCCCTCTAGGGGGCCTCCGCCGGGGCTCAGAGAGATGAGGAAGCCTATAGACGGTCTCCGCTAAGGGTGGAGAGGACATAGGGCGCATTGCGGTGTCGCCACGCATGTTTTGAGGGGCGTAGAGGCCTTAAGGAGTTCCCAGCCAGGGCTTTGGGTGTCGTGGGACCCGCTGGGGGAGGGTGCCGCCACGTGTAGGGTGCAGAGACCTCTAAGGGGGCTCTCCACCATAAGTTTAGACCGCCGTGGGCCCCACTGGAGGGTGCCACCACCTGTAGGGTGCAGAGGCCTCTAAGGGGGTCTCCGCCGTAGGTTTAGACTGCCGTAAGACCCGCTGAGGGGTGCCGCCACGTGTAGGGTGCAGAGGTCTTTAAGGGGGGTCTCCGCCATAGGTTTGATGCTGAGGGGTCTCCGCTAAAGATTTAATTTGTTAAATTTTCATTGCATGATTACAAGTTTCTCATGAAGGAGTATCTGTTCATTTTTCGTCCATGTATATGTCCACAGAGTCCATTATTAGGACGTCTCGTAGGGGGATAACTCGAATGAGTATCCGTATACTTGGGGATGGTTCCGAAGAGTATCCGTAAAGACATAACTTTTGCAAGTATCCCATAATTTAGTTTTAGAGCCGTCACGGAGGTTATTATATGATTTCCAGTTTACTGGACAGTTCAAGAACAGAGTCATCAAATATGTGTTTCAGGGATAACTTTTTATTGAGTATCCCATAGCTTACTTGTTCTCATCATAGCAAACGTTGTATTCATCACAGGAGCATAGAAAGTTGCGGAAAGAAATAATCCGCTGCTCCATACTTACGTTTTGATCTTCTTTTCTTTCTTTATTGGAGTTTGAACTTCTCGAGTATCCTTCCATGCTTCGGAGTAATTGAGCAGAGAATGATTTTTTATGAACGAGAGTTGTTTTGATTGCTTCACCCTTTCTCTGTGTATTAAGAATAGTTTTTATAGTCTCATAGGGGCTCAGGAATATGGCCACAATTAGAGACGTGGAGCTTATAGGAACACGTCGTTAAAAAAATAACAATAATAATAATAATAATAATATATTTTGTTAAAATTCAAATACTTTTATCATTTTGCTTTGAGAATATTCAAGTAAAACTTTGGTTTAAAAACAAGATTAATTTTAATGAAGAAAACTTTTATTTTCAGGAAAAGAAGATTCTATTATAATAAGTTTTTGAGAAAAAAGAATTTTTAAGTGAATAAAATTGGTAATTCATATTTTAAAATGATAGAGAAATTTTTTAGAAATTTTTAGAAATTTATTTGATAATTTTTAGAGTTAAAAGGAATTTTCTAGAATTAATTTAGTAGAAATGTTTTTTTTAATTTGAATTTTAAATTAAAACCACAGCCTGGCCCATCCCTCGGCCTAGACCCGGCCCACTCATGCACTAAGTAGCAACCGTAGCTTTATTTTGATATGGGAACTGTTTTCTTGATGTGTGTTGCACCTAAAGAATAAGAGAGGGAGGCTTTGACATGTGGCAACCTCCCGGCTTTCCGATCGCGATCAGATGGTTGCAGTCTCTCCAGTGACCTGGCTTCCATATATGGCTAGGGGTAGGGTCCTGAGAAGCCTATAAATAGCCCTCATTCCCTTGCATTTTTCTCACAACTCTGGAGCTCAAAAAAATCCACAAAAATTCCTACGCAATTGTTGTTCGACGCTTTTCGCAAGAGTGATGGTTCTGAGCTCTAGAAAAATTATAAATTTTTGAGGAGGAAGAAGGAGCTCGAAGGCATCGGGGTTGCTTTCTTCCAACGTTCTTCAAGATGTAGGATTCCGTCTCTCTCTACTTGATCCCATAGCCTCTTCTATGCATCTTTTGAATTTGTTTTAAAATGCCAACTTGACCTCTAAACAATTAACACAGTTGTGGTAGTTATACTAGTTAGTTTCTAATCGGTACATACAACAACTTGCTTGAGTTACTCTCTCACTCACCTAAATACGCATTTTGTACACTCAAGATATGGGGTAACGACCTACCCCTTTTATTTACTATTAATTTGTAATTACACACATGTCGTTATGTTGCTCAATTCTAAAACTCAGAAAACACCGTTTTACAAGCTGAAATGCTGCCCGAATTGAAAGTGAACTTTAAACTAATTTAATCCACAAAATATATTCTAAACTACTTTGTTACACTAAAAATACCCTATAGTTTCAAAAAAACCGAATTTCACATTGATACCCTAGGGTTTCTAAATATTGTATTTTTTGAATTTCACATTGATACCCTAGGGTTTCTAAATATTGTATTTTTTGAATTAATAACCTGAAGTTTCAAAAACCCGTTATCTCTCGAGTCTCAGGAAGCCGGAAATAAGGTATCACTAAAATACCATGAACTTATCAAAATCTAAGTTTAATAACAGTACCCCCAGACAAAATTTTTTTACGTAAAACGCTCCGTGGTTATAAGGCAATCGTCCTGGAAAAGGATACAAATGTTGACCGCCCATGTGTAGTGGTTTCCAACATGGAAATGTTTTCTAAAATATTAATTTCAAATAAATACCATGAACTTTCCTAAATAATTGTTATATTAAAACCACCCCTAATTTCAAAAAGAGAACTTTTAACTTTAAACTCTCTCGATCTAAGATGGTACTAAGTTCTTTTGGATATTGCATCTCCCACAACTCTTTATAAGAGCTCTTTTGTGGATGGTGCGGATTATCGCACACCACAAGTATAGCGGGGTTAATAGTCTCACGGGATAACCGATCAACAAAGAACTCTAAATAACTCTTGATCTCTATAATATTAGAACAACTGTCATGAAAATTGTGTAATCTTAAATTAAATATCATGCTTCTCAATATGACAAAAAATACAACACGAATGTGTTTTTCTAAAATATAAATACAATAAAATACCATGATCTTTAATAAAAGATATTTATTTTAAATTACTATGGTTTATGATAAAAGTTCAATCATTTGAACGATGCTATACTGAACACAACTTATGACATCGAGTACGGATTGGGTTAGACGTGCGAACTTAAGTATGGAATACTTTAAGAAGATCTCGTTATTATGGGTGACCTTTTTTTAGAAGATCCCGTTATTACGGGTGACCTGATTGTGAGAACATCCCGATATTACGGGTGACCTGATTTAGAAGATCCTGTTATTACGGGTGACCTGTACAATTGTTGAAATTACATGCCTAGATGAACTGCATCCTAACACTAATCTGTAGCTATTGAATACAATGGTATGATCATTCCAACCGGGTACCCGTGTTTAATCAAACTGAAACAATTACAAAACTTGGTAGATACATATCTTACACTTGACTTCACATTGACATATCAACTTAATTGTTTAATAATCTTAAGCAATGGTCATGAGCAATGACTGTGTGCAATGACCTTGTTTCCGTGATCCCGAGCCTAGAAGAGGTAATCTTGTTTCCGTGATCTTGGGTATAGACGGGATGCTAATTGTTAATAACAAGAATATCTTAATTAACATGATCCACTTGAATATACTTGCTTGCCACACTCAATACAGTTTAATATACCTTTTTTTACCTGAAAACATGTACCTTTATAAGACTAAACTAAAACGGCTAAACTAATGTTATTATTTAATGAATGACACGTTTACACGTATACTTGCACCATGATCTTACCCATACTTTTAGCCCTGGATTGTGCGACACTACATTTATTGTTTTAAATCTTTTTACACTATATTTTAACTCATCCTTATTACCATATATTTCCCTTGAGAATCTCGAGTTTAACTCGCTGACAGACGTTTCTTTTCCTTTGTTTCTTCCAAAATGTCTGTTAGCCATAAGAGAAGAGTAGGACATGACGACAGAGGTTGAATCTACGAAGGAAGACAATGCTCCCATTACGATGCACTATTAGGGTTTTAGTCATCATTCTTTTTCTTATTCGCTCACTTGTTTAGGGCTTGCTTTACTTTCCTGTCTTGCTTTAATGATGTAATAAACCTTGTTGATCACTTTGTAATAAATGTTGGAATGTTTATTTATTTATTTTTGCATCTTGTGTCCTCCTGCATACTTATACACTTAGCGTAACTATATTGGGGAGAGTCTACTTCTCGGTATAGTTACGTTGCAGGCCTCGTCGCATCTCTGCCTTCGTATCTTGGGAAGCGGGGCGTGACATCGCTGCTCCCACTTCATGGACACCTTCCGCAGCGGAGACCCCTTTAATGAGCGGCAGGCATCCTATCTCAAGATAGCGCAGCGAAAACTCTTGGCCCATGCCCTTAGCGCGATGGAGACCCTTGACGCATAGCAGTAGCGGCGGAGACCTTTGTGTATGGCTTAATGGCAACGGAGGCCCTTGTGCATGGTTTATGCACGGCGTAGACTCCTTGCGCATGGCTCCTTAGTGGCAGAGGCCCTCTTTAAGCATGGTATCATGTGCTTTTGAACCCCATTTAATAGCTCAGATAGATTCATCAAGTGGGTATACTTCTTCTGAGACTGTAAGTTTAGAGAGCGGACACAAGTGTCGTCATCCAAAGCAGAGCCAGTCTCATCTAAAGTGGACCGACTCAATAAGACAGTTAGAGTAGATCTGCCAAGTATTTTTATAGAAGTTAATAAATAGAGTAAATGCTTCATGTTCAGTTGGTGAATTTTTCGCGTCAAACAAACCCACTTTAAGGGTTCGAAGGAATTGCGGACTTTCACAGCTGACTTGGTTATTGTTGCAGGGTGACCCGGCTCTTGGAACTTCACAAAGTTCAACTTGGCTGGAGCCCTAGCCCTTTTGTTGGCTCTATATCTGAGTCGCTTCTGCCTTAATTTCTCTGCCTTGGGGGCTTGGCAGGCATCCACTCTCTAGGAGGCCACCATGGGTCGGTTGATAGAGAGTCTTGAAAAGACGTCTAATCGTGTATTTGTTAAGGGCACCTCTTGAGCTTGCCCATGACGCCTTTGATTTCTTTTTTTTCGACGGCCTTACCCCTAGTTGAAGCAACAGAGAGTCGTTCGAAAACTGATTTGCACTTGAATTGTGGTGCCTTCATGACCATCGCGTTTGGTCTCCTGAACTTGGAGGCTGGCTTAGTCTCTTTGTTCGATAGGGCCTCTGCAATAGGATCACTGTCGGCTGGGTTGATGATGAAGGAACCGAACTGACAGGGTGGTTCCTCCTATTGCCCCATAAGGCTTGCCGGGAGAATCGCTCGTGCATTCGTCTTGACAGTGTACGAGATTGGGGCTGCATTGGAAGCCAAGTTCATCTTAGGAGATATTGTTGTTGCATTTGAAATCACGATTGAAAGCAGTTAACATGCACAAAGAAGTATGATTTCAATATAGACAATCAACGTATATATTAATTGAGTTCGCATGAACGTTTGACCCGAAATATGGGAGGAGAGATAAGGCCTATTAGGCGTGTCAGAATCTGTAGAATATTTTTCGTCACCCTATTGAGATAGAAATGTGCATCGCTTGTCAGGCGTGTACAGATTCCCCCTGCTTGGGGTAGGCTAAGATTTATTGATCGTAGGGACCCAAATCTCCGGCAGCTGCAGACAAAACTTCCGTTAATTATCCCTCGCCTTGAGGCGAGAGAACCTCTAATTAATGGTTCGAACATATCATGCGAACTCAACATGCGGTATGTGTGTGTTTTGTTTTGAATGCAAATTTGAGGGTGTTGAAGAAGTCTCAAAAAAAGAAAAGAAAAGGACAGGGAATGCTAGCGCGGTAAGCTGCGCGGGCAAATGAGAGCTGCACATGCGCAATGGGTCGCTGATCGCGTGAGGGTGCATGCACGGGTCACTGAGCGCACGAGGGTGCACACACGGGTCGCTGTGCGTGCAAGGGCGTGCGTGGGTCACTGCATGCACGCAAGCTCCTGATTGTGGAGCCTGAGCTCCTAGGGGTTACCTATAAACTTATCCAATTTTGGCCCAAAAAGGCTCTCTTGAGTCTTCAAAACTTTGGATCATGGATCTTGAAGGGATCAAAGGGATCTCTTTTCACTTTCCCAAACCTTAGATCTTATCCTAATGGGGTTTTTGGAGATGGGTTCTCCTTTTTTTCCCTCTTCTCTTTTGGATCTTGAAGAAGGAGATTGAGAAAATTTTTTTAAAAAAACTCTCATTTTTGGGATTTGATGGGGGATTGATGCTTCCCTTCAATTAATTTGTGGCTTAATCCTATTTATTTTTGAAAAAAGGAAGGGTTTTTCCCTTGATTTAATTGGGAAAAAAGAAGAAGGGGATGAACCTTTAAGAGAGAGAAGGGAGGCACAAAGCCTTAAAAAGATTGAGGAGAGAATAATGTTAGTTATCATTCATCATGTAGGTCTTTTATAGGCTACAAAGTTTACATATAGCCCCTTGGGCTTTACAAAATGGCACTTGTGCCTTTTCC